>CM057342.1:112804212-114081712 GCA_030015575.1 Agapanthus africanus | reverse complement strand
CGGTCAATCCTTAGCAGGCCTCCCATGGCTCCTTCAGCGCTAAGGATCAATGCCCTCACCAAGAGGCGGCCGAGCGGCTACCCTGCTAGGCTATCCCTGGCTGGTAGCTCCCTACCCCACAACGCCAGGGATCAAAGCCCTCGCCAAGAGGCAACTGAGCAGCTTCACTGCTCGGTCAATCCTTAGCAGGCCTCCCATGGCCCCTCCAGCGCTAAGGATCAAAGTTCTCACCAAAAAGGCGGCCGAGCGGCTACCCTGCTCGGCTATCCCTGGCTGGTAGCTCCCTGCCCCACAATGCCAGGGATCAAAGCCCTCGCCAAGAGGCAACTGAGCAGCTTCACTGCTGGGTCAATCCTTAGCAGGCCTCCCATGGCCCCTCTAGCGCTAAGGATCAAAGCCCTTACCAAGAGGCGGCCGAGCAGCTACCCTGCTCGGCTATCCCTAGCTGGTAGCTCCCTACCCCACAACGCTAGGGATCAAAGCCCTCTCCAAGAGGCAACTGAGAAGTTTCACTGCTCGGTCAATCCTTAGCAGGCCTCCCATGGCCCCTCCGGTGATAAGGATCTTAGCCCTCACCAAGAGGCAGCCGAGCGGCTATCCGGCCCGGCTATCCCTGGCTGGTAGCTCCCTTACTCTACAATGCCAGGGATCAAAGCCCTCACCAAGAGGCAGCCGAGCGGCTACCTTGCTCGGCTATCCCTGGCTGGTAACTCCCTACCCCACAACGCCAGTGATCAAAGCCCTCACCAAGAGGCAGCCGAGCGGCTACCCTGCTCGGCTATCCCTGGCTGGTAGCTTCCCCACCCCACAACGCCAGGGATCAAAGCCCTCGCCAAGATGCACTGGGCAGCAACCCTGCTCGGCCATCCTTAAGGACAAAAAACCCTCGCCAAGAGGCACCGGGTAGTAACCCTGCTCGGCCATCCTTAGTAGGCCACTTACGGCCCTTCCCGCGTTAAGGATGAAAAGCCCTCGAAAGAGGCAACCGGGCCCGCCCTTGCTCGGTAATCTCTGGCTGGTAGCTCTCTACCCCAACAAATCAGGGATCAAAGCCCTCACCAAGAGGCAACCGGGCCCGCCCTTGCTCGGTTATCCTTGGCTGGTAGCTCCCTGTAACACTCTAGTTCATTTATACCAGTTCTATTTTGAGTATTTCTTTATTTATGGTATTTTCCCGATTTACTGTGTTTTGGGTGCGAATAGTGTATTTGATATCTGTATTTGCATCTGACCCGACCCATTTGCAGGAAACCAGTCTTGATTCCTGTTTATCTTTTATCCCGGCTTGTTATGTGGATCCGTGCATTTTCATTTTTTTTATGTACTGCATACTGGCATTATATCTGGCATCTGCATTTTTTAATATAACATTTAAAGTCAAATAAAATATTTTAAAAATATCTAGCATGGGCTGCATGATACCCCTAACCCTGTCGTAGGATCTACGCATCTTGTTCTCGTTCCGTTCAGTGAAACAGACTCGTTTGGATGGCTATGTGCACGTGCGTACATCCGTTCTGGGGTATGCATTTTCGTTACCCGGATATCCTGTTTTAATATTGGTCGACAAGTATATTTTCCGTATTTTAAAACTGGATTTTTAGACCCGTCCCGGACGTGTTTTGGACTATTTTTGTATTAGCCAAAATATCAAATATTTTACTAATATTATATTTTTAATATTATTAACTATTTAAAATTTAAATAACTAAAAAGATTTAAAAAAAAAATCTAATTTAACAGCAATCTTTCTCTCTTCCCCTATTGCTTTCTCTCTCTCTCTCTCTTTCCCTATTCCTTTCTCTCTCCTCTCGAACACTCCTTTCTCTCTCCTTTCGCGAATCCTGTTCACTGCGAGATCCCGTCACCTCCTCCTACATTACGCTCACCTCCCTTCTTCCCTTTCTTTTCTTCTTCTTTTTAAAACGCCCTGCACACTCCGCGACGAGATCCCACACGAACCCTAATCCTAACCTTTGCCTCGTCGTCGCCTCCTCACCATCCTCATCTCCTCCTCGACCTCGCCTCCTCTTCCACTTCCATTCTCTTCTCCAACCCCGAGCCCCATAATCCCTGCAACCCATCACCCGAGCACCCTGCACCCCTCGCCACCGGAGCTCCGATAACCCCGACGACCTCACACCATCGTCACCGTCTCCATCTCCTCCTCCTCCTCCTCTCTCCTACACCCTTCAAACCACAGCCCTCTCTTCTTTTTCTTCTTCTCTTTTCTTTTCTTTCTTGATTTCTTGTTTCTTTTCTGGTGATCATCCGCCAGAGCCGTGCTCGGCACTGACGATTCAGGCGATACAGTGAACGTCCACTACCTGCGTGGTTATCCTCTTGCTTTGCCTGGACCTGTCCCGCGTGCCATGTGTGCGTTGCGATGTTTACCCAACGTCGGACGTGCCGTACGCATCCGTCGTGTGTTCCGCTCAGGCAAGTTCATCTTGCTACATGCTATAATACGTATCTTGCACATGTTGATTGCATTGTACATCTATACTCATGTTTTACTGTTTTCGGATACCCGTATGCATCCATATCATTTATTATATATGTAGTTGTATCTACAGATCACATTAATTCATGTTACTGTTACATTAGTACCCCATGCTTGATAATGTGCATCCTACATACTCATGATGTAACCCCTGATAGATATTTGTGCATCCATACTTTTACTGTACATCCGTACTTTTACCCTGATTCGATATTTGCTACTTGTTACTTTTGGGCATCCGTTTGATACATCGTGCACTACCTGGCATGACCTGATACACCACTACTTGACCTGTTACCTGATCATGTTTCTAATGCCGACAATGCTGACATGTTGTCCTGACGGACTTATCCTGTTGTCTGCATAAACAAACCTGAACGTGCTTGATCCTGTATTGGCATTAGCTCCAGTTTATCAATACCTAACTTGAACACATAACTTTGGGGGTATGGGAAAATCAAAAGTGTAACCGAGTGTAACTTAAAAGGGTATTACTTGATCCGTGGTCCCGGGGGGTAACGGGACAGAACTATTCTTGGTTCACATATCTTGATCCGTGGTCCCGGGAGGTAACAGGACATATTCTTTGAGTTACATGAAGATTACATCAATTGATTTTGAATAAATTTAGAATAAAAAACTCAGTAGCACAGTTTAGATTATTTACCGCATTTCACCCGCACGTATACACTTCACTGTTCACACCCGTATTATTGTTATACACTCATTACTGTTACTACTCATTCCTGCATATCTTGTTACCTCCTGATTATATTTTATTGTTTGATATTATGACGCACTGACGTCTGGGTTTTGCATGGCCCAGATCCTCTATCTCTGTCGTAGGCCGTTCAGGAGTATTTCAGCCAACAGGCCGAGCAGTGAGGTTCCTGTTAGTAGCTAGTTAGTTTAGTTTTATTTTCGTACTTTCATTCCTGATGTGAGCCCGTATTTTGGGACGTACTTTCCAGATGTTATTGTTATTTGGATTTATTGCTCCCGCATATTATTTCTTGACTCGTTAATTCTGGCATATGTACATGTACTAGACAGTTTATTTTATTTTTCCTGTTCTTGATATCTTCTAGACAGCCGTAATGTAACTGTGGAGGGATGTTTTCTAGCCACAGGTAGCTTGGTTGGCTCTGTCACGTTCCGATCTTAGCGCACTCTGAGAAGTAGGGCGTGACAAGGTTTGTTTAGTTTCAGAGCCATAGGATTTAGGTTAATCGGGTTTGATTCTTTTATAGTTGGGTATTAGACCCAATACACGAATCAGAAGACCTGTAATTAGGAACATGTCCTGCCATATTGTTATCGTGATTCTTGAATCATATCTTTCTCTTGGCCCTTTGTTTTGACGATATGCAAACAACTTTGCATCTCGGCTTGAAACCTTCTGGTTCCCTATTGTTTCTTTCTATTCTGATACTAGAATTTGGGCGACTTGAACGGAGTTATGTGATTGTAACTATGAACTGCAGTATGGTTACAATGCGGTACTCTATTTAAGTAATTTGGAGTACTAGTCTTGATTCTTTTCCTTGTTTTATGGTCGTTATATTACCTTGCTTCTCTCGGTTTCATTGCTTACCAGTTCATGTTTTATCGCCAGCTTGAATCATGTTTACCGTGCTTAATCTTCTTCAGTATCTTGGCTTCGGATGAAGTCATTTCGGTATCCTATTTGTTCATATTTTCCTGCATTAGCATTATTCGATTCTGGTGCATCCCATTATTTTATGTCGTCCAAGTTTATTGCTGCACATCTGATTTCTTGCACGAACCTGTCTAGTTGTTAGGATATACACACTGGGAACGGGAAGATCATATCTAGTAGTGAGTGCAAAGATTGTCGATTGTTGATCGAAGAGAAAAGGTCCTTAAGAACAAGATTATCCCTCTAGTACTTGTTTCTTGGGGAAATCGCTCGCACGGAGAATCGACTAGGGAACGAGAAGACGAGATTCGACAAAAGTTTCCAGATCTCTTCTTGTAGTTTTATGTTTGTTTATCTTTTCTTGTTCCTGGAATTTCGAGAACGAAATTCTTGTTGTAGTTAGGTATAATGTAACACCTTAGTTCATTTATACCAGTTCTATTTTAAGTATTCTTTATTTATGGTGTTTTCCTGATTTACTGTGTTTTGGGTGCGAATAGTGTACTTGACATCTGTATTTGCATCCGACCCGACCCGCTTGCTGGAAATCAGTTTTGATTCCTGTTTATCTTTTATCCCAGCTTGTTATATGGATCCGTGCATTTTCATTTTTTTTTATGTACTGCATACTGGCATTATATCTGGCATCTGTATTTTTTAATATAACATTTAAAATCAAATAAAATATTTTAAAAATATCTAGCATGGCCTGCATGATACCCCTAACCCTGTCGTAGCATCCGCGCATCTTGTTCTCGTCCGTTCAGTGAAACAGACTCGTTTGGATGGCTACGTGCACGTGCGTACATCTGTTCTGGGGGTATGCATTTTCATTACCCGGATATCCTTTTTTAATATTGATCGACACGTATATTTTCTGTATTTTAAAACTGGATTTTTAGACCCGACTCTGGCGTGTTTTGGACTATTTTTGTATTAGCCAAAATATCAAATATTTTACTAATATTATATTTTTAATATTATTAACTGTTTAAAATTTAAATAACTAAAAAGATTTTTAAAAAAATCTAATTTAACAGCAATCTCTCTCTCTCTTCCCCTATTCTTTTCTCTCTCCTCTCGAACACTCCTTTCTCTCTCCTCTCGCGAATCATGTTCACTGCGAGATCCCGTCACCTCCTCCTACACTACGCTCAACTCCCTTCTTTCCTTTCTTTTCTTCTTCTTTTTAAAACCCCCTGTACATGATTGAAAGAGATTTTGTGCTTACGTGTGTTTTTGAAATCAAAGTATTAACCGCAATCAAGAACGGTGTCGCTTGGTAGCTAGCCGGTTGAGTACGGGTCGGCCACCGGGAGATGGATTCTTTTTCTTTATGTTTTAACGAGTTAAATCCAAAAGATTTTGGGTTTTAATTTAAGATCTAAGAATGAGATAAAAGTTTACAAAAATCTTGCTAGGGTTAAGATTAGGTTAGTTTGGAAAATAATTTTTTCTCACCGCCTTCTTTGTCCTAATTAAGAACTTTTGGGTGTTAAGATAATAGTTAATAAAGGGGATTAGCACGATCAGGAAGAAACTAGGTTTCTTCCCTTAGGTCCTTATCCATCCTTTCTTAACTCTTATCTCTAACTTCTATGGAAAACAATCACAACCGGTCTTTAACTAGGGTATCACCGCTACCTCATGGGATAGGGTGCCATAGTGAGCGGTGTGTGTTTGTATGCATAGATTCCTATTTTAAAATGTTGAACGGGCAAGAAAGGGATGGGAGATCTTCATCTCTCAAACCTAACAAGTGAGGAACTACTCACTCATTAGGGAATTGATAAACGAGTTCATTTTTATGGTTTTTATTTAATAACTACGGCAGATAAAAAATTTATAACAATGGCAGATAAAAAATTTATAACTACGGCAGATAAAAAATTTATAAGAAATAACTAGGGCAGAAAAGAAATTCAAGATAAAAAAAACGTACTTCTTCATTGATGCACTCTTTGTAGTATACAAGGAATTGAAAATCTAAGATCTAGAAATTAAAAGAGGCATCTCAAAAGAGGCACCCAAAAAGAGGCACGCTCCAAAAAGAGCTGTAGGGTTCCTATTTATAGATAATAGAAACCCTAGGGTTTACTTCTGATCCATATCTAGAATTACAAAAATACCCTGAGGAAACCGGGTCAATGCACCGACTCCACCGACATGCACCGACACGCGCCGACACGTGCACAGCACGGCCGCGGATCCGCGTCCATATGCCTTGTTTGGCCGCGGATCTGCGGCCATATGGAGGGTTCTCAGTATCAAATCTTCAGGGCTGCTTCCTGTTACATTTTACTTCTGGTTTCTTCACTTGGTTTCTCAGAATATCTTCTATTTTCTCCCAGATTTCCACAGTGCAGAATATTGTGGATTTTTACTGTTCGCTTCGCGTTGAAGTCTTGAATCTTTGTGCTGCCTTCGTACCTTGTGCAATTGAACTGCTCATTGATCTTCACTTGTTCCTTAAACTGTAGGCGGCATCATAAAGATTCTTCTTTTTGTTGGTCGTAGTCTCACTTTTGTTGCGTCTTTTCACCATTTACACTGTATTGTTCCGAGAACCTGTAACCTGCAACTATTCAACAGACATGGATCAAAAACACCTATTTATTTGTAAAATGATTAAGAATGGGGAATATAATAATGCAAAATTATGAGATGAACAAATACCCCCAAACTTATCTTTTGCTCGTCCCGAGCAAAACCAATTTATTCTCGAAAAAAGACTTAACCTCACTTTCGCAGGGAAACGCGATTGCACTGAGCTCGTGCAACAAGCCGTTAAATCTCTAGGTGTCCCTAGTAGGAGGAGTGTTGTCTCCTGAGGGTTTTCAGCGGATACTACCCATAAAATCCTATCAATTCGGCCTATTGACTTTTATTCTTCAATTCGGTGTTCTAGCAAGAAATTCTATTATCTTCAACTCAGAAATTATCAACCCATATTTTTCACGCTTCCTTATCATTTAACTTAAGATTGTATATGTTCTATAATTTTATTTAGCTTTTAGCATCTTTTGAGTTTTCCTTCTAAGGTTCCATCTCAACTTAGGAATTTTTATCATCTCTACTAAAGATGTAAGTCTTATTTTTCATTCCTATCTCTCATCCAAACCCCAATCATATACCCCTACGTGTGCGTATGTATCACCCCTACACTTGGAAATTCAATTCAAGCTCTTATACTCTTGTCCATCATCCAAAGTACTTTTAGTTGGTGAATTTTTAAATGAAATTGCTCACACATCCTTCATGCGACCGTTAATACTTCTTGTGTACTAACGACCAATTACAAAATGTGTTTGCACATTAAGGCATAATTCCTCGTCTTGTAATACCTAAGGCTTTAGCAGTGATTCCCAAACCAGTTGGTCTAAGGCACTAGGTGATAAAGCACCCTCGCTATAGATTTTTTTTATATTTTACGCAGCCTTAAATAATTACAAAACCAGTGTTCATTTTTTTATATCTCTTTATTCACACTTAGGATTTTATTTTCCTTCATACTAAGGATTTTAGACAAGGGCATTTCAAGGTATCCTCTACTATTCCAAGTTTCAAGGTTCGTGTTTGTGCAAGTTGTAGGGTATATATTTTCAGAATTTAGACTTGAGCTTAGGGATTATTTTTCAGACTTACACTTTAATAAAAATTTCAATACTCTTCTTTTATTTTGACTTAGCCCAAGAAGTGAACTCAAAATTTGCCTATATCTAAGTAAAATATAAGGACATATGTTTTCTACCGTTAAATTTTATGAAAGGTTATTTTTAGGGTTTTTTATTTACTAAGTTTTGGATCTAGTTTTTCCTAGCTAGTCAACCGTCTTGTCAAACTCAAGTCAATTATGGCCAAAATTGAATTTTTCAATTTTTATAATTTTTTAATTTTTTTTTGATTTTTATGGATTTTAAAATAAGTATGCAAATGCAAAAATATACATATGAATGCGAAGGAAAAAAACTTACCGAGCACACCCCCAAACTTAAACTTGATAGTGTCCTCACTGTCATGCCACACCAAGAGGGTCAAAAATGTCGGCACCCCTCTGTTTATTTATTTATTTTTTATAATTTTTTTTATTGTTAAAAGAAAAACAAAATATATATACAAAAAGATCTCCCCCAAACTTAAGTGAGACAGTGTTTGCACTGTTTAAGCGTTAAAATTCAGAGTTAGGAAGAAGAAAAACACAGTATCAAGCTATACAAGGCCTTACACAGGCCAAAGGTTAGCACCAACCATTCAAAATTTTTATCGTTATAATGGTATGGTTGGTGAAAGAATGGAGTGTAGAGAAAAGAAATGAGAAGCACACGAGACCGTGTGGAGATAGAAACAGTATACGGTCTCGGTGGAGGAGAAGAATGGCGAAAGGGAAAAAGAAATGGTGGTGATCGTTCGACTTCTTCGGGTGGAGGTTGATTAACCACAAAATCCATGTCGTTTAGGAACGCAAGTTCGTCGGTGAAAATATTTTCGAAAATTTCATCGAAGGTTCGATTGAACGTTTCAATGTCAATAAGTGTCGCGTCAGAATTCAACACACTTGATTTTTCAAAAGTTATGAAAGTAGGATAGTCGTAAGGCTCATTTACCTTATTTTCAAAAGAGTCTAAATCAAGTTGTTTTCCTAGAATTATCGAACTCAAAATATCGGGTTGTGATTCATTAACACTCGGTATCATTAAAGAAAGATTAGAAGAACCAAAGAAAGTGGAAGAAAGAAGTTGAATATGAACTTGAGAGTGGAGATGGAGTGTATAAATTAGCACATTTTGTAATGACCGATGTGTAAAAAGCGATTGTGCTAATCTATCAACCCACTGAGAAATGAGGTCAAATCCCTCAAGGTTCGTGAGAAAACATGGGTACGTCGAACTTGGTAAACCAGACATTGAAAATGAAAGGGATACGGTCTCGTGCGCGGTCGGAACAATGGAAAGGACGAAGGGGAGTGATTTAGGAAGGGTCACAGTTAAATGTTCAGGAGGGTGTACACAGTCAGTGGAAAGAACATGATGAATTGGAAAATCTGACTCATCAAACAAATTTGGTTTATCCTCAATAATTTCCTCAATATTCTCCACAAAATTTAGCTTATCCATGCCATTCTCACCAAAATCAAGACGCATATGAAGTTCGGGAAAAACATTTAATAATTCGGGATGATAAATTGGAGAGAAAAACTCGGCCAAATCTGCGGGTTCATCATCCAAATTATTCCCTGCGTCAATATCCTTAATCAAGTGAAAATCAATTTTTTCGGACACCTCATCAAAAGCATGGATATTTATCAATTAGGTTCTAGATTGGAGGTGTAGAAGTCAAAAGGATTGGTGATGGTTTCACTTGAAAGGTACCCTTCACAATCTGGCAAATCAAGCACTACAAAACCGCATAACTCATTAAATGTTTTATTTTCAACTGGTGAATCATTTGGGACACTTGATAGACATTCAAAACCGGAGTTGTGGAATTCAATTGGGGATGGGTAGGTTTGATTTGGAAGGGTGCACAGCTCACTCTCTTCACTCAAATTCTCAATCTGTCCAACCGTCTCATCATACATAGGAAAATTTGGAGCTAGTTGGAAACTAGCTACCGGTTCACTAGGTTGTCTTGATGAATTAAGGGCGGCAATGGACGCATCCAAATCCCTCATATGTTGGTTTGTCGCTACAATATAAACTTCCAACGACTGTTCCAGACTAGACATGGGTTGTGAAGGGGTTTCAGTAAAAAATTCAAAATTGTTTGGATTCTGGAAACTCCCAAATGGCTGTGTAGAAACAATGCGTAGGGAAGGTGCGAAAGTCGGGTATGACTGGTAGGAATTGAATGGTTGGACAGGAATAGGATTAACATTTGGATAAAAAGGTGAATAGAATTGTTGATCCAAAGAATTCGTAGTGGTGAAAAGAGTGAAAGATCGGTTACGAGATTGTTCAATACGTTCAGCAATAGACATGGGTTTCGGAGTTACAACAGGACTCGAAAAAGAAGTATCAACGTAAGAAGGTGGTGAAGGTTGAAACGATTGATACAAAGTGGATTGCGGAGTCCAATTGTTTCTCCTAGACGCTTCTATTCGATCTTTCAAAGAAATTTTGGGTATGGAAGGGTCGTCCATAATTCGACCAAAACGATGAGCGCAGGACTTAATGTCTGGTAGAGGGTACCAAAGTTCGGCAAGAGTTTTGCGAGGTGGGGTACCCATGATTTAAGAAAGAAGAAGAAAAAGAATGTGATGATATTTTTTATTTATTTTTTTATTTTTAAAATATTTTTAAAGAAATTGTTTGTTTTGGGGTTTTTGAAATTTTTGAAAGTGTTTTTTTTAGAAAGAGTTTTTGCACAATTTGTACGGACTACTACACATTTTCAAACAGTCACAATATAAGCATGCACAATCAAGCCTAGAGCTAGGGACTCTTAAGTCAACTAGACTGCTCCTAACTGTTAGTTATATGTATGCCCTAGAGGCCATTACTATACATAGGATGTATATTGTAGTGGATGCTTGGACATATATAGGGAGGACTTTCTCGCTCGACATGATAGTATGCTATCTGGTTACTCTTTACCTTAACGTGTATACTGATTGTCTCTCTGTTACATGTTAGTAAAGCCCTTAGGATGTGTACTTGACTACCTGGACTATGATGCAGATCATACTAGTGGGGACATGGTAGTCCATAAGTACATCCTTCAAGGTCCCTAGTCGTGGGTGTATCGAGACGGGGCATCGATATACCAGTGTAGACTAGCGTATACCTTCTCGACCCATACAGATGGGCGATGGATGATCCCATATCCATTGGTGTTTGACATCAGAGATGATATACGGGTGCTCAGTAGAGACTGGGTACACTGGACGGACTCGCCGAGAACTCCCAGGTGGTATTATACCTTACGTCAGATGGCAGTTCTCTGGTGACACTGGTACAGAGTAGTCTGTTGACCCGAGATCATCATAGAGTCTTGTGTGGTTCCCACTGTGCTTTGATTTCCATCTTACCACGTCCAAGAGGGCGTGCAAAACGGTGGTTTTTGGGTACAGTCCCGAGTCACATGGAGGCAATGAGCGATAGGAGGGGATTCGTCTCTCCCGGTATAGGGAGTTGATGTTGCGCTGTGTTCGATTGGCTATAACCGGAAATCCCTGGCCAGGGTTGCTGAGATTTACTGGTAAGAGTTACCAGTAGTTTCTCGAACTGTTATAGACCTCATATCGACACGACTTATCGAGCTATTGAGGTCTGACGTTTACCACCCCTAGGCGAGATATGCGACATATCAGACGATCAGACCGGACTGTACGGTAAGTGTTACTGGTTGGATTCACTGGAGTGTGAGTGGGCTTGCTCGTCGATCTTCTGATCATTCAATACCCGGGTGGCCGTTACGTTTAGCAGACCGCTTGCGGCTTGTGGGTGCTTGATATGATCATCATCTGCTGCCGGCGTATTGACGAGTCTTTAGAGTCCTACACAGAAGTTTCCTGGTTCAAGCGAAACGAAATAGGAGTGCATATGAGATATGTGCGGGACCGAGAATAATGCGTGTATGTGATACCGTATTTCATTCTCGCGATGAATGTATCGATTGGTTGTATGCGATATAACCTAGTTATCGAATCAAGGGTTGATTCGATAAGCCGATACATAGGATACTAGTCGGTTATATGCGATATGACCGGATCGTTAAATCAAGTGTTGATTTAATGATTTAATGTATAATTATATATTTGATATATTACTTTGCATTAACTAGTATTGGTTCACTTTAAATGGATTTTCTCACTTGATGTGCAAGAAGTATATGTGATATACTTTTGTGCACATTTTTGTATCATGTTTAATGATACTTGATCATGTGGTTAAGTGTAAAGGATTAAACCATGGTTAAGAGATGATTAGGGTTTTGCTTTTTCATTTATTTATTCATTTTGGAAATAGATGAGAATGGTGGCTTATTTTGTTTCTTATTGAAGCTTCATGAAGCTTTGACTTAGTCCACCATTCTTATCTCATCCTTAACCCTAACCATTCCAACTAATCCTAGTTTACTCTCTACACTTGACTATGGTTAGATTATGATAAGGATTCCTTTTATTTTCTATTAGGAAACTAATCATAATAATAATATTCTTCTTCTTCTTCATCTTTTTTAATGAAGAAAGCTTCACTTCATCAATGGTGATTGATGAAAATGAG
The DNA here is from genome assembly GCA_030015575.1 of Agapanthus africanus. Lineage (NCBI taxonomy): Eukaryota > Viridiplantae > Streptophyta > Magnoliopsida > Asparagales > Amaryllidaceae > Agapanthus > Agapanthus africanus. The sequence continues at coordinate 114,069,324 of CM057342.1, read as the reverse complement.
TGAGAAATCCAATTCTAAAGTGAACCCACTTCCTATTTCTTCATCCTCTACCTCTTTCCAAGTAGTAGAGTGTGTTTCCTTCACAAGTTTTCTTGACTTGGTGAAGTTGGAGCTTGATCTAGCGATGCCTCGACGTAGATCATCTTCGGCATCGTCGTCGATGACCTAGCCCGCTTCTTCTCCGATGAAGCCGACGCTAGAGCCCGGGATTTGATATGGACAGCGAGGAGACTTCATTGCGGAGCTAAGGAGGTGGAGAAACGGATCTACAAAGGTTGTATGTTCGTTTACTTTTAGTTAAGATGTTAACTAGTTTGCTTTGTCGCCTAAAAATCTAGCCAACGATCTTGTTAGGGTTTCTCGGCACCGTTAAAATTTGAAATTGGCATGGTTGATGCCTTGTGAGACCTCTTGAGAGTGCCTAGGAACCTTTCACTGGTATCAGAGCCTAGCTAGAGGCTTAGGCGATGCGTAGACGACGTTTGAAACCCGAACGAACCCGAAACCCTAAAACCCAAGTGCTCTCTGGACTTTTTCTAAAATCTGGGATTTTTAAAGATTAAAAATGCTTAAAAAATTCAGCAGAGAATTCTAAGAATTACGGTGCAATTTTTTTCCAATGAACAGTACACTACGCGGCGGAATCGCGGCCTAAGCCAGCTTAGGCGGCGGTTCCGCGGCTAAAGGATGACGTCATCCCTCCTATCTTGCACAGTAATTCATAATTTCTGCAGATGAGTTTTATGGGTATTTTTAATATTTATTCAAGAGTTGAATTTTCTGGGGTGTTTTAGAGCTTCGATGTTTCGACCGGATTATCAAATTTCGTCTTTGTGTATTTCCGGATAATTTTTGAATATGTTAAAAAGTTCGACCGGATATAAATACCCAACTTTTTCCCTGTCGGGAAATTTCCAAGTGTTGGATTTTTCCGTAGTTTAACGACGTTCTAAGCAGTGCAAGTAACGCGATGGACCCTCTAGAAGACAACAAACCTTAACTCGATTATGTGACCGTCTTGAACTGCCCTTTGAACCTTCGGGTTTGGGGCAGTACGGCGTGCCACATGTGAGGCGTTGGCTTGACACTTCTACGGCTGGACTGTTGGTACTGAGGCACGAACTGAATGTTTTTAGACTTGTTTCATGTGTTGATCTGTATCGGGAAAACCTGGGTGTTCGATTGTTCGATCGAAAGGTTTAACATTTTCTAATTATCTGGAATGTGATACAATAATTGGAATTCACAAGTAGTTATGTGATAACTGAATGAATGTTATAAATATAGCAGTTTAGTCTCACTTGATCGGTTGCCACGGAATTTTGATGTGATCAAAAGTCCGTCGCAATCACGTAGTGTACACGGATACTCGCCGGGTAAACTTAATAGACAGCTACACCCCATAGCCCCGACCAAGTGACTGTAGGAGAACCCCGTCGCCGAAAGCATCCGTTCGGGTGCTCGCGGTGGCGGTGTTCCGCCTTGGTGCACTTCGTCGACGGTATCGGGGGTGCGACCGTCTACTAAAGTTTGCGACGAGCATTCGATCAGTATTTCGGGAATCTTGTTGAATTGCCTGACTTGATATTGAAAAGAGTTTTCGATTTTGAGACTAAAATGCGGGGTTTATAATTGTTAGGCATGCGATGTCTAAGAAATTCATTTGGTCAGGCATGCGATGTCTGAGGAGGTTGCGGATTCCAACTGTTGTAGTTTTACACTTTCTTTTCTGTGACCGTAAGTGTAATATGTGATATCGCCGGTTTTGTTGCTATATGTCAACGACAATTGGGATGCGCATATTTACTTACGTTGATGACATGTGATGTTATGTGTTGCTGGATATGTTATATTGGATCGTCGTGTTTGAATAGCCGGGGTTTTTTTATGTGAGATGAGTGTTTTTCATTTTCATTCATGTAAAAACTTGTATGTAATATTCTTTTATTAGGGCACTTCCAGGTTGCGGAAGTTGTCACCCTTTGTATATTATTTACTTTTCTGCACTAGGATAGACCCAAGGAGGAGGGCACAAGTAACCGGGTTCTGGAGTCCAGTGGGATACCAACTCGAGGAGTCGAGTCAGGGTCTCCTAACTCCAGAATTGGTAGGGTTGCTTGCCGCTCTCGTAGGGGTCTAGGGGTGTGGGTTTGGCTATTCATCGCGACCGTGGAATCCGTGTTTTATACTGGCTCGTATTGAAAACACGGACGTCCTAGTATATCCAATATTTCATATGTTTCTTCTGCTGCGATATCTGTGATGTGATCATGTAATGTTCTGTGATAGATACTGTATATAGTATATATGATATATTATATAGACGTTACTTATGTTTTACACCCGCGCTAGCCCTGCCCCGCTCTGCCGTTAGTTACCTAACCTAACGGTGCACGAGGGGACATCGAGGCGAATGCGGATGGCATAAGTGTACGTCGTATTTATCTGTGATGTTTAGGTACTTAAATGATGGGACTTCATTAATGTGATTAATGAAATAAAAGAAACCTAAGATGTTGTAGAATCGAATTTCAAAATAAAATAGGTAGCTACAGTTCTTGCTTTGCACAGCGGTATATGTGATATATCCTGCACCTTATTCGATGAGGAAAGGACCGAGATCCCTTCACCGGGAGTGACTCCTTTAGCAATAACTGGCAGATGCTACACACTTGGTTTGTCTTTTGATTGCTTTTAAGAGTTTTTGCTTTGCACAGTGATATATATGATATATCCCGCACCTTATTCGATGAGGAAAGGACCGACGATCCCTTCACCGGGAGTGACTCCTTTAGCAAAACTAGAAAAGCTTCAAAAACACTCCATTTCAAAAATCATTTGATTCTACAACGATATCAAGTTCATTACGCAATAGGTTTTCAGAAAAACCTGTCGTAGCCCTCCGTCATTTCAGATAAGTACTAATTAGTATTCGTGCTACGTTTGTTGACTATGTTAAGGCGTAGTGTGCGGTAGCTAATTAGTGCTTATCTGCATAAGCATATGATGCGATTGGATTAGGGTAGTCGTGCGACTTTGTTGAGTATGTTAAGGGTCGTGCGGGTGGGTTTAATTCAATCGAGAAATGACGGGTTGAACTTGACTAGCACTTATGATTTGTTGACTATGTTAAGGTCATATAGCTGCTAGGGGCAAAATATTATCGGGAATTTCAAGTGTTGAAATTTGCAATGAGATTGCATACCTTCTATGAGATAGTTGGATCCCGATACCCGCTGCGAGTAATTGTTACTCATGGGAGAGTTTTACACATTACAATTAGCCAATCAAGTAGGTGTCTAGAAAGGTGTCAACGGGGTTACGCCTCTGGGAAAACGAGGTTTACATTAATTAGGTTCGTGCGAAAGCACGGGGGACCTCCCTCAAAGTACCGACACTGGCCTGGCTGAAAGATTGGCGAACTTATAGTGTGTAATTAATCCCGGCTAGTCTTTCCTTTTAGGGTTTGAAGGAAGATTTGATAAAAAGCAGTGGGAGCCATCCTGATTAGATAAAATAATAACCAATCTATTCTTGCAAGAGCGCACGCTGAGTGTTTTCTTCTCTCTCTCTCCAGGTAGCGACCATATCACGCCTTAATCAAGATAATAATGCAGATTATTGACCGAACCCACTTGTTATACTAAGCTGGGGAACGTTGGTCCCGCTCCAACTTATAATTGTTATAAGACAAAGCAGGAAATTGGGGAATACCAGAATTCCCGTGCCGCCCAAATGAAGAGAGTGCATGCTGATGCATCATCTTCGGGTGTGTTCATTACAAAGAACTGTTTCTCTGTATCCTCTACGTCCTGGGTATGTGATACCAGATCAGGATCCCAGATATGTAATCTGTTACATAGGGCTACAGATAGGTAGAGAACTGAGAACGGGTGATAAGTTTCATGAGGCAGAAAACGGGGCAAGTGTTGCAGCCAAGTCTGTTGGTCACTGTCACCCTGTATTACCAATGCATTGATTCTGAACAAATGTTATTAGATACCAAACCTGATATACAAAATCATATCAGTCTCTTTATTAGTAAAGAAAGGATATAATTTTGTATTGTTGGATAATGTTTTGAACATTTCCTATATCAAAAGTTGATAGGTTCAGGCACGTTATCTAAAAGCATTGATGTTCTAAATCAAACTACAGTTCTTTAGTATACTGAACACACACAAGAGGAAGAGTTCAGAAATGAACGAATCCTTCTTGAGGCATTGTAGACTAGGTCATATCAATGTGACCCGACTAGTTGAAGTTACACATAGATGCATATTTAAATCAGTTTGAATTTACATCTTGTGAAACTTGCCAGTCATGTCACAAAGGTATAATGACACCAGCTCTGTTTATTGGAAACAGAGAAAGAGTTAGTGAACTCTTGGGATGATACATGTTGATGTATGTAAGGTCCCCTGTCTACACATGCCAAGAACGGTTCTTTGTACTTCGTTACATTCTCTGATTATCTCTCAAGATTCAGACATATGTTCCTGTTGAAACACAAGTCCGAACCTTTTGAGATATTCACGGAATATAAGTTAGAAGTAGAGAACCAAAATACGGGTAAAAGTATTGTGTCCTATGATGAGATCAAGGAGGAGAATACTTGAGCACGGAAATCCTGGATTATTCTAAAGGAGAATGAGATTCTCTCTCAGCATTACTCCTCCGCATACACCATAGCACGATGGTATAACGGGGCGGAGCAATAGCACCCTATGTGATATGGTGTGCTCTATGATGAGTACTACTAAGTTTCCTATTTCCTTGTGGAAGTTATGCACTTGAGAAGCTACATACCAATTGAATTGGGTTCAAATCAAATCAGTTGCCTACCACTTCATATTTGATATGATAAGGGAAGAGCCTATCTCTTAAGTTGGTTAAGATTTGGGGTGTCCGGGCTATGTCTAAAAGCAAAATCCGGACAAGCTCGAGGCAAGGTCAGTTATGTAGAACTGGAAATGTTCCAGCTATACAAACTGTAGCTGATGATTTGAAAGAACCAAAGGATTCAATAGTTACCAACGAACCTCAGCCTCTCCGCCGATCTAGTAAGGTTCCTCACCCGCCTGAGAGATACTTCGGTTACTCTATGACAGTGGGAGCGAGGATTGCATCATGAGATGATGACCCAACTAGTTTCGAGCTGGCCATCAGGAGTGGGACTCTGTAAGAATGGCTGGATGCTTAGTGATCTGAGATGGAATCCTTATACACCAACAAAGTATGGACCTTGGTTGCTATATCTGAAGGGTTAAATCCCCATCAGGAGAAAGTATATCTTGAGAAGATTACTTGGTGTAGATGGAAAAGTTGAGACTTTCAAAGCTAGACTTGTTAAAGCTTTTCGTCATCGACCAGGCGTGGATAATGATGAAACCTTTTCAAGTAGCTAAGCTTAAGTCCATCCAGATCCTACTTGCCACGGCTACATACCATGACTATGATATCTGGCGGTTGGGTGTCATGACAGCTTTTCTAAATGATGTTTTAGAATAGAGCGTCTATAAGTACACAGCCAGAGTGCCTTGTAGACAGTGGGAGCAGCGGAAACGTGTGCAAGATGTTTTATGTGATAAAGCAGGCATCGCGGAGTTGGAACATCTGTTTTGATGGATAAGTTAAAGAGTTTGACATCATCAAAATAGTAGATGAACCTTGTATAAACAAAAAGGTAGTAGGGAGTATGGTGGTGATCCTCGTAGAGTACGTGGATGTCATGCTCTTGATAAGAAAGGAGTTTCCTATGCTACGCTCGGTCAATCTCCGCTTATCACAAGGATTCTCCATAAAGGATCAAAGTGATACCTCCTAAATCCTGGGTTTTGGATCTATGAGATAGATCTAAATGGATGTTAGGATACTCACTAGTTGTAGTGAGATGGTATCAATCAATCCTGGGGAGAATCACTGGAAGTGTTCCAGGGTGATAAGGACGACTGAATGTCAGTCACAGGCATTGTCTTTACCCTCTATCGAGGGACGGTATGTTGGAAGAGTTCCAAGCTAGATACCGTGACATACTAGAAGATAAAGGCAGGATACATCGCTACTTAAGATGCTACCAAAGAGGCTGTTTGGGTGTATATTGGTTCATGAGATGAACTATGCTCCTCCCATTGTGTGACAATGGAGTTGTGGCTTATGCCAAGGAACGCTGGTCCCATCAATGATCCAGACATATTCTAAGGCAGTATTACCTGATCATGGAGATGGTTGATCTCCAGGGGATCGAGGTTAGGAGAGTAGACTCAGAGGACAACACGGCGGATCCACTCACAAAGGCCTTTTCCCAGAGAGAGACTTTTATGGGATGGTTGAGTATGAGATACTACAACCACTGCTACAGATGGCCCTAGTGCAAGTGGGAGATTGTTAGTTATATGTATGCCCTAGAGGCCATTACTATACATAGGATGTATATTGTAGTGGATGCTTGGACATATATAGGGAGGACTTTCTCGCTCGACATGATAGTATGCTATCTGGTTACTCTTTACCTTAACGTGTATACTGATTGTCTCTCTGTTACATGTTAGTAAAGCCCTTAGGATGTGTACTTGACTACCTGGACTATGATGCAGATCATACTAGTGGGCACATGGTAGTCCATAAGTACATCCTTCAAGGTCCCTAGTCGTGGGTGTATCGAGACGGGGCATCGATATACCAGTGTAGACTAGCGTATACCTTCTCGACCCATACAGATGGGCGATGGATGATCCCATATCCATTGGTGTTTGACATCAGAGATGATATACGGGTGCTCAGTAGAGACTGGGTACACTGGACGGACTCGCCGAGAACTCCCAGATGGTATTATACCTTACGTCAGATGGCAGTTCTCTGGTGACACTGGTACAGAGTAGTCTGTTGACCCGAGATCGTCATAGAGTCTTGTGTGGTTCCCACTGTGCTTTGATTTCCATCTTACCACGTCCAAGAGGGCGTGCAAAACGGTGGTTTTTGGGTACAGTCTTGAGTCACATGGAGGCAATGAGCGATAGGAGGGGATTCGTCTCTCCCGGTATAGGGAGTTGATGTTGCGCTGTGTTCGATTGGCTATAACCGGAAATCCCTGGCCAGGGTGCTGAGATTTACTGGTAAGAGTTACCAGTAGTTTCTCGAACTGTTATAGACCTCATATCGACACGACTTATCGAGCTATTGGGGTCTGACGTTTACCACCCCTAGGCGAGATATGCGACATATCAGACGATCAGACCGGACTGTACGGTAAGTGTTACTGGTTGGATTCACTAGAGTATGAATGGGCTTGCTCGTCGATCTTCTGATCGTTCAATACCCGGATGGCCGTTACGTTTAGCAGACCGCTTGCGGCTTGTGGGTGTTTGATATGATCATCATCTGCTGCCGGCGTATTGACGAGTCTTTAGAGTCCTACACAGAGGTTTCCTGGTTCAAGAGAAACGAAATAGGAGCGCATATGAGATATGTGCGGGACCGAGAATAATGCGTGTATGTGATACCGTATTTCATTCTCGCGATGAATGTATCGATTGGTTGTATGCGATATAACCTAGTTATCGAATCAAGGGTTGATTCGATAAGCCGATACATAGGATACTAGTCGGTTATATGCGATATGACCGGATCGTTAAATCAAGTGTTGATTTAATGATTTAATGTATAATTATATATTTGATATATTACTTTGCATTAACTAGTATTGGTTCACTTTAAATGGATTTTCTCACTTGATGTGCAAGAAGTATATGTGATATACTTTTGTGCACATTTTTGTATCATGTTTAATGATACTTGATCATGTGGTTAAGTGTAAAGGATTAAACCATGGTTAAGAGATGATTAGGGTTTTGCTTTTTCATTTATTTATTCATTTTGGAAATAGATGAGAATGGTGGCTTATTTTGTTTCTTATTGAAGCTTCATGAAGCTTTGACTTAGTCCACCATTCTTATCTCATCCTTAACCCTAACCATTCCAACTAACCCTAGTTTACTCTCTACACTTGACTATGGTTAGATTATAATAAGGATTCCTTTTATTTTCTATTGGGAAACTAATCATAATAATATTCTTCTTCTTCTTCATCTTCTTTAATGAAGAAAGCTTCACTTCATCAATGGTGATTGATGAAAATGAGTGAGAAATCCAATTCTAAAGTGAACCCACTTCCTATTTCTTCATCCTCTACCTCTTGCCAAGTAGTAGAGTGTGTTTCCTTCACAAGTTTTCTTGACTTGGTGAAGTTGGAGCTTGATCTAGCGATGCCTCGACGTAATCATCTTCGGCATCGTCGTCGATGACCTAGCCCGCTTCTTCTCCGATGAAGCCGACGCTAGAGCCCGGGATTTGATATGGACAGCGAGGAGACTTCATTGCGGAGCTAAGGAGGTGGAGAAACGGATCTACAAAGGTTGTATGTTCGTTTACTTTTAGTTAAGATGTTAACTAGTTTGCTTTGTCGCCTAAAAATCTAGCCAACGATCTTGTTAGGGTTTCTCGGCACCGTTAAAATTTGAAATTGGCATGGTTGATGCCTTGCGAGATCTCTTGAGAGTGCCTAAGAACCTTTCACTAACTGTTCCAAAGGGTAAGTTGTGAGATCCTCAAATCGCCTCTTCACCGCCAATTGTGGCCATGTAAGCACAAGTAAAGAAAGGAGAAATCCGCTCACGAATCACCGTGAGACGGGCCTTTTAAAATTACCTTTCCTACTTGTCTAGCCTAGGCACCACAAAGTCTGGTTTAGATAAACGACCGATGCCTACAACTTTTCCTTTGTCCTATTGAGCGCGACAGTCCTTATTGGCTGAGTCTAATATTTTTTATTAACTCGAAGGTTGATGCAAATGCTTTTTGTGATTTTTGGGGTCCTAGGAAGGGTAATAAAATCCCCACCCAATCTTGATTGGTGTTATAGCCCCTTAAAAGTCCGTTTTAAATATGCAAAGCAATTAACACACCAAAAATCTAAAACACTTTCAATTTTTTTTTATATTTTGCTGCGCAAAGAATCCTGCACAAAAATAATTTATTGGAGAGGAAGAAAGATTTTGCGCAAAGAACCCTGCAGGAAATTTTTTTAGTTGAGTTCAGAGGGTAGAAGAGAGGATAAAATACTCACAGAGAAGTTTTGGGATGCTGACGTCACTAGTTGACCGCGGTTCCGCAGTCAAAACACTGAATCTGCCGCGGTTCCGCGGCGGTTTAGTTGGTTTAGATATCCAAAATATTTCTCTGTGTTGTTTGTATTCTCCCCTGTTTGTTCAGATTCTCTGTTTCTTGATTTGTTCACTGGGATTTTCCAGATCTGAATTTGCCCGTCTTCTTTTCCTGCACAATTCACACAATATCTCTCAAAAAGAACAAGATGAATTTTTTTTATTTATTATTATTTTTTTTGTTTTAAATTTTTATAATTTTTAATTTTTTAAAATTTTTTTAAAAATTTTTTTAACCCGAAATTACACAAAGAAAGAGACTACCGTCCCCTGTCAACGACGCCATTTGATTGAAAGAGATTTTGTGCTTACGTGCGCTTTTGAAATCAAAGTATTAACCGCAATTAAGAACGGTGTCGCTTGGTAGCTAGCCGGTTGAGTACGGGTTAGTCCACAGGGAGATGGATTCCTTTTCTTTATATTTTAACGAGTTAAATCCAAAAGATTTTGGGTTTTAATTTAAGATCTAAGAATGAGATAAAAGTTTACAAAAATCTTTCTAGGGTTAAGATTAGGTTAGTTTGGAAAATCAATTATTCCCACCGCTTTCTTTGCTCTAATTAAGAACTTTTGGGTGTTAAGGTAATAGTTAACAAAGGGGATTAGCACGATCGGGAAGAAACTATGTTTCTTCATTAGGTCCTTGTCCATCCTTTCTTAACTCTTATCCCTAACTTCTATGGAAAACAATCACAACCGGTTTTTAATTAGGGTATCACCGCTACCTCGTGGGATAGGGTGCCATAGTGAGCGGTGTGTGTTTGTATGCATAGATTCCTATTTTAAAATGTTGAACGGATAAGAAAGGGGTGAGAGATCTTCATCTCTCAAACCTTCCCTAAATCTAACCCTAACAAGTGAGGAATTACTCACTCATTAGGGAATTGATAAACGAGTTCATTTTTATGGTTTTTATTTAATAACTACGGTAGATAAAAAATTTATAACAATGGCAGATAAAAAATTTATAACTACGGCAGATAAAAAAATTATAAGAAATAACTAGGGCAGAAAAGAAATTCAAGATAAAAAAAACTTACTTCTTCATTGATGCACTCTTTGTAGTATACAAGGAATTGAAAATCGAAGATCTAGAAATTAAAAGGGGCATCTCAAAAGCGGCACCCAAAAAGAGGCACGCTCCAAAAAGAGCTGTAGGGTTCCTATTTATAGATAATAGAAACCCTAGGGTTTACATCTGATCCATATCTAGAATTACAAAAATACCCTAAGAAAACCGGGTCAATGCACCGACTCCACCGACACGCGCCGACACATGCACAGCATGGCCGTGGATCCGCGGCCATATGCCTTGTTTGGCCGCCGATCCGCGGCCATATGGAGGGTTCTCTGTATCAAGTCTTCAGGGCTGCTTCCTGTTGCATTTTACTTCTGGTTTCTTCACTTGGTTTATCAGAATATCTTCTATTTTCTCTCAGATTTCCACAGTGCAGAATGTTGTGGACTTTTACTGTTCGCTTCGCGTTGAAATCTTGAATCTTTGTGCTGCCTTTGTACCTTGTGCAATTGAACTGTTCCTTGATCTTCACTTGTTCCTTAAACTGTAGGCGGCATCATAAAGATTCTTCTTTTTGTTGGTCGTAATCTCACTTTTGTAGCGTCTTTTCACCATTTACACTGTATTGTTCCAAGAACCTGTAACCTGCAACTATTCAATAGACATGGATCAAAAGCACCTATTTATTTGTAAAATGATTAAGAATGAGGAATATAATAATGCAAAATTATGAGATGAACAGCACACCCCGCGACGAGATCCCACACGAACCCTAATCCTAACCTTTGCCTCGTCGTCGCCTCCTTACCATCCTCATCTCGTCCTCGACCTCGCTTCCTCTTCCACTTCCCTTCTTTTCTCCATCCCCGAGCCCCACAATCCCTGCAACCCATCACCCGAGCACCCTGCACCCCTCGCCACCGGAACTCCGATAACCCCGACGACCTCACACCATCGTCACCGTCTCCATCTCCTCCTCCTACTCTCTCCTACACCCTTCAAACCACAGCCCTCTTCTTCTTCTTCTTCTTCTTCTCTTTTCTTTTCTTTCTTGATTTCTTCTTTCTTTTCCGGTGATCACCCACCGGAGCCGTGCTCGGCGCTGACGATTCAGGCGATCCAGTGAACGTCCCCTATCTGCGTGGTTATTCTCTTGCCTTGCCTAAACCCGCCCCGCGTGCCGTGTGTGCGTTGCGATGTTTACCCAACGTCGGACGTGCCGTACGCACCCGTCGTGTGTTCCACTCAGGTAAGTTCATCTTACTACATGCTATAATACGTATCTTGCACATGTTAATTGCATTGTACATCCATACTCATGTTTTACTGTTTTCGGATACCCGTATGCATCCATATCATTTATTATATATGTAGCTGCATCTCCAGATCACATTAATTCATATTACTGTTACATTAGTACCCCATGCTTGATAATGTGCATTCTACATAGTCATGATGTAACCCTGATAGATATTTGTGCATCCATACTTTTACCGTACATCCATACTTTTACCCTGATTCGATACTTGCTACTTGTTACTTTTGGGCATCCGTTTGATACATTGTGCACTACCTGTTATGACCTGATACACCACTACTTGACCTGCTACCTGATCATATTTCTAATGCCGACAATCCTGACATATTGTCTTGATGGACGTATCCTGTTGTCTGCATAGACAAACCTGTACCTGCTTGATCCTGTGTTGGTATTAGCTCCAGTTTATCAATACTTGATTTGAACACATAACCTTGGGGGTATGGGAAAATCAAAGGTGTAACTGTAACACCCTAGTTCATTTATACCAGTTCTAGTTTAAGTATTTCTTTATTTATGGTATTTTCCTGATTTATTGTGTTTTGGGTGCGAATAGTGTTTTTGACATCTGTATTCGCATCCTACCCGACCCGCTTGCTAGAAACCCGTCTTGATTCCTGTTTATGATTTATCCTGGCCTGTTTTATGGATCCATGCACTTTCATATTGTTTTTACTGCATACTGGCATTTAATCCGGCATCAGCATATTTTCAATATAACATTTAAACTCAAGTAAAATATTTTAAAGATATATAGCATGGCTTGCATGATACCCCTAACCCTGTCGTAGCATCCGCGTATTTTTTTCTCGTCCCGTTCAGTGTAACGGACCTGTTTGGATGGCTACATGTACGTGCGTGCATCCGTTATTGGGGGTATGCATTTTCGTTACCCGGATATCCAATTTTATATTTTGTTGATATGTATATTTTTCTGTATTTTGAAACTGGATTTTTAGACCCGACCCGGGCGTGTTTTGGACTATTTTTGTATTAGGCAAAATATCAAATATTTTATTAATATAAATTTTTCAGTAAACTGTTATATCTGAATTTCGTAACAAATAAATATTTTTTTAATTTTTAAAAGGAAATCTTTTAAACTAACTTACAGGCCAGCTCTCCCTCTCTCTCCCCCTCTCTCCCCCTTTATATTATATTATTTCTTTTAAACCCACTCTCTCTCTCTCTCTCCCATTTTATATTATATTATTTCTTTTAAACCCATTCTCTCTCTCTCTCTCTCTCTCTCTCTTCTCTCCTCTCTTTCTCTCTCTCCCCTTCTTTCTCACTCCTCTCGCGATTCCTGTTCATGCAGGATCCGCTCACCTCCCGCACCCACTACTCTCACCTCCCTCCTTCAATTCTTCCTTCTTCTTCCTTTAAAAAAACCCCCGCGACGAGAACCCTCGCCTAACCCTATCCGCCTCTATCTTCTCGACCTCGCCTTCCCTCTCACCTTCCCTTCACCTCTTCCTCATCGCCACTGCCCTGATCCCGAGCTCCCAAACCCTGCAAACCCCTCGACCCCGCAACCCACGACTCCAACCACCTTCGAATCCATCACCTGCACCCTCTTCATCTCACCTCATCGCCATCGTCTTCATCTTCATCGACTCCATCTCCATCTTCCTCTCCCAACCGAGAACACCGACACCATCGCCAATCTCTCTCATCTTCTGATAGCCAAACCCGAGCACCTGCACACCCATCACCCAGCCCCTGCCTTCGTCGTAGTCGCCGCCGTCGACGACCTCGTCGTCACCTCCTCTCCACCTTCCTCTCTCCTTCCTCCTCCCTGCACTCTAGATCACCCTCACCCTACAGCCTGCAAGAACCCTGCACACCCAGATCCCCGACGACCAAGAACCTTGATCCACTACCTCGCCGGAAAAACACCATCGCCGGTGACCCACCGCCTCGTCTTCACCCCTGGCCTCTGCCTCCTTTGTCCCAGACCCAGAGCTAAACCCAGAGGACCACCACAACCCTCTTCTTCTTCTTTTTCTCTTTTGCTTTTCTTGATCCGTGTTTTCCGATCATCGCCGGAGCCGTGCCATTGCCCAGGCGATCCAGTGAATGTCCCTTGCCTGAGTGAGTGCCCTCTTGCCTTGTCTGGACCCGTCCCGCCTGCCGCGTGTGCGTTGCGACGAATACCCGACGTCGGATGTGCCGTACGCATCCGTCGTGCGATCCGTTCAGGCAAGTTCATCTTGCTACATGCTATGTATATTATTATGCATCCATATGAATAAAATGTTACATGTTTATCACATTATACATCCATATTAAAGTTTTACCGTTTTCGGATACCTGTATGCATCCATATCATTTAATATGCATGTAGCTGTATCTACAGGTCACATTATTACATATTATTGTCATATTAACATCCCATGCTAGATAATGTGCATCCTACATAGTCATGAAGCTATAGTTGTAACCCCCGATAGTTATTTATGCATCCATATTTATTTGTGTATCCATACCATTAATTACATATCTAGTTGAATACCATAACACGTTATTTCATATTACTGCTACATTAACACCCTATGCTTGATATTGTGCATCCTACTTAGTCATGATGTAACCCCTGATCGATATTTATGTATCCATGCTTTTATTGTACATCCGTACTTTCACCCTGATTCAATACTTGCTACAGTTTGATTATGAGCACCCGCTTGATACCTGTGCACTACTTGACATAACCTGATATACCACTACTTGACATGACTTGATACATGTACATTACCTGACATGACCTGATATATCACTACTTGACATGTTACCTGATCTTGTTTCTAATGCCGACAATCCTGACATGTTGTCATGATGGACGTTATTGTTGTCTGCATAGACAAAACCTGTACCGGCTTGATCCTGTGTTGGCATTAGATATCAATTGGCAATACCTGACTTGAACACATAACTTGGGGGTATGGGGAAATCAAGAATGTAACCGAACATAACTCAAAGGGCTATCATATTGTTTGCCGTTTTTCCGGGTGTTACGGAATACATATTGTTTGCCGTTTTTCCGGGCGTTATGGAATACATATTGTTTGCCGTTTTTCCGGGCGTTACGGAATAATCACCGATGGGTTACGATAAGGATTACATTAATTGATTTCGAAGACTTTAGAATAGATAACCCAGTAGCACAATTTAGATTACTCACTGCACATCATATGTGCTTATACCCTTCACTGTTCCTTATTCATGATACTGTTATACTTTTATTACTGTTCATACTCATGCCTGCATATCTTGTTACCTCATGATTGTATTATTGTTGATATTATGACGCACCGACGTCTGGATTTTGCATGGCCCAGATCCTCTCTCCCTGTCGCAGGCCGTTAGGAGTATTTCAGTCAGCAGGCCGAGCAGTGAGAACCTATTAGTATTTTAGTTTAGTTTTCTTTCAGCACTTTTATTTCCTGTTGTGAGCCCGTATTTGGGATGTACTTTCCAGATCGTTATTGTTACTTGGATCTATTGCTTCCGCATATTATTTCTTAACTCGTTTATTCTGGCTCATGGACATGTACTAGATAGTTTATTTTATTTCTACTGTTCTTGATATCTATAGACAGCCGTAATGTGACTGTGGAGGGATATTTCCTAGCCACAGGTAGCATGATTGGCTCGGTCACGTACCGATCTTAGCGCACTCTGGGAAGCGGGGCGTGACAAGGTTTGTTTGGTATCAGAGCCATATGATTTAGGTTAATCGGGTTTGATTCTTTTGTATTTTTGTATTGGACCCAATACACGAATCGGAAAATCCATGATT
Organism: Agapanthus africanus; assembly: GCA_030015575.1. Lineage (NCBI taxonomy): Eukaryota > Viridiplantae > Streptophyta > Magnoliopsida > Asparagales > Amaryllidaceae > Agapanthus > Agapanthus africanus. Next base: position 114,053,965 of record CM057342.1, on the reverse strand, counting down.
AGGAACATGTCCTGCCACATTTTTATCGTGATTCTTGAATCATATCTTTCTCTTGACCCTTGTCTTGACGATATGCAAACAAATTTGCATCTCGGCTTGAAACCTTTTGGTTCCCTATTGTTTCTCCTTGTTCCTTTGATTCTGATACTAGGATTTGGGTGACTTGAGTAGAGTTATTTGATTGTAACTATGTACCACCGTATGGTTACAATGCGGTACTCTATTTAAGTAACTTGGAGTTCTAGTCTTGATTCATATACTTGATTTATGGTCATCATTCATCGCAAGTTTTGAATCTTGTTTATCATACTAATCCTTTTCGGTGTCTTTGTTGCAGGATCATGGCATACAGAAACTTGTGATCGTACCAGAGGAGTGTCGATGACGCCGCTTTGCTTGGAGTAATTCGTGGGATGCTGGAGAACTAGAAGCGGCAGACCGAGCTGAACCAGCGTCAAGCCGAAGCTTTTCAGGAAGGTTTGCGGACCGTCCAGCAGTCCGTAAACAATGTTGCGGCTAAACCGGTAGAGCGTGTTGGTACCGTGGCGGATTTTAGAAGACTTGGTCCGTCCATTTTCACTGGTTTGGAGGAGCCGTTGCCAGCAGAGCAGTGAATGGTTGATACGGAGAATCTGCTCGTTGCAGCACAGATCCCGGAGGATAAGAGAGTGGATGTAGTACGCATCCAATTGGTGGACTATGCCCGCAAGTGGTAGCTTGTGGAAGAGACCCGTTTGCCCAAGCCGATCAGTTGGGCTACTTTCTCGCAGAGTTTCTTGGAGAAGTTCTTTCCGTAGACTGCACGGGAAGAAATGGAAGAAAGGTTTATTAGTTTGAAGCAGAATGGCAGATCCGTGGATGCGCATGCGGCTGAGTGGATACGGTTCAGTAGATTCGTTGGACCTTTGGTTGCCAATGATGCGGATAGGGCATGAGGGTTCATGCGCAGTTTGGACGTGGACATCCAGAGGCATATTATATCTCTGGGTTTGACCACTTTCTCGCAAGTGCTTAAAGCAGCCAGGGAGCAACAACGTTTATCATTGAAGACAGAGGGTACGCAGCAGCAGGTAGTTGTGGTACGGAAGCCAGCGTTTACGCCAAATCGAACGCCTATACGCAGAGGTGTACAGGTGGACAGGCGTGGCGTTGTACAGATGAAGAGGCCAATTTTGCCCGAGCATAAAGGAAGGGTGTTGTGCGATTACCGCCAACGACTGGGTCACCATCGAAGAGATTGTCGTAAGAGGCTTGGACTTTGTCTTATTTGCAGATCAGCTGATCACACCATTGATACTTGTCCGTCAAAGCTACGTTTGAAGGAAGATACTCAGAGGCCACCGCAGAGGTAGTTTCAGGGGCAGAAGCAGATAACTCAGGGAACTAATCAAGCTCGAGCCTTTACCCTGAGGCTGAAGAGGCCAAGGGTTCAGATGAAGTTATTTCAGGTACCTACTTGTTCATGATTTTCCCGCATTAGTATTATTCGATTCTGGTGCATCCCACTGTTTTATGCTGTCCAAGTTTATTGCTGCATATTCGATTTCTTGCACGACCCTGTCTAGTTGTTGGGACATACACACTGGGAATGGGAAGATCATAGCTAGAAGTGAGTGTAAGGATTATTCAGTAGTTGTTTGCGGATTTCTTAGTGATCGATACCGAAAGTTATGAAGTTGTCTTGGGAATGGATTTTCTCGGCACTTTCCACGCTCACATTGATTGTAGGGCAAAGAAAGTGATTTTCCAGATTCCCGGACATCCGGAGTTTGTTTTGCTAGAGGTAGCAGTTCTGTCGGGCCAGTCGAGTTTAGCGCAAGGCTGACAAGCGCTGTTCTTTCATCGATGGAAGTTAATAAGGAGGAAGCGTCAGCTGTAGTTCGAGAGTTCATGGACGTGTTCGAGGACATCTCGGGTTTACCACCAAAACGAGATGTGGAGTTCGCGATCGATCTTGTTCCTGGTGCCGTGCCAATCTCAAAGGTGTACTATCCGATAGCACCAGTGGAGTTGGAAGAAGTGAAGAAACAGGTTACCGAATTGCTTGAGAAGGGTTAGATTCGCAGCAGCAATTCACCTTGGGGAGCTCCAGTTCTTCTAGTAAAGAAGAAAGATGGCACAAGGAGGATGTGCATCGATTATCGAGAATTAAACCGGGTGACTATTAAGAACAAGTACCCGATCCCTCGCATTGGCGAATTATTCGAGCAGCTTAGTGGCGCGAGAGTATTCTCGAAGCTGGATTTACGGTCCGGATATCATCAAGTTCGAGTTAAATCAAAGGATATTTACAAGATCGCGTTCCGAACTCAGTATGGACATTATGAGTATTTAGTGATGCCATTCAGAGTCACGAATGCACCGGCGATATTTATGGACTTGATGATGTTGAAGTCGAAAATTGCACCCCGGTTGACCAAGTCAAAGTCAAATTCAACCCCAAGCCAAGTGGGCCTATGCCCAGGTCGAGTCCGAACATGAAGCGGCCGGCCCTCCCCCATGCCAAAATGAAATCATGTAATAAATAAATTTTATGTAATTTTTTATGCATGAATATAAACAAAATGGGCATAAAGCCAAATTTGTGTAAGCCCATGGCTTATGCGCAAAAAGAAATAGCACATGAGCCATGTGATGGGCAAAATGCCATTTTGTAAAGCCCAAGGGGCTATATGTAAATATGTAAGCCTATATAAGGCAACATGATTAAAATATCAAGAAGACTTTTTCATTCTAAAAAATTAGGGCATGTGCCTCTTTCTCCTTTCTCAAGGTTCTAAAACCTTCTTCTTTCTTTTGAATTAAATCAAGAGTTTTACTCTTTCTTTTCCAAAACTAACTAGTTTTTCACCACAAAATCCACAAAGGGGAGATTGGATCTACTATTAGATCTCGAGAAGGGGGGATTTTTAAATCTCACCCCCTTTCTCCAAGGTCCGGCCAAACGACAGGAAGAAGAAGGAGACTCATCTCCAGAAACCCCACTTTGGAGAAGATCCAGGGTCCAAGGGGAGAAGCCCCTTCATAAGCTTCAAAATAGCCTAGGAGTTTAACTCCTCACACACACACAAAAAATAATAAGTGTTCCTTTCTGGGAGTACAACTCCCATTGCAGGGACCAAGTCCCTTTTGCCTCCCGAGAGCCTACATGCCCGGCACGTGAGGCGCTACCGCCCTTACGCTCAAAGCGCTGGCGTCCAAAGCGCTAGCGCCCGAGCGCCCACGTGCCCGGCACGTGGGGCGCTAGCGCTCTTGCGCTCAGAGCGCTGGCGCCCAAAGCGTGAGCGCCCGAGCACCCACGTGCCTGGCACGTGGGGCGCTAGCGCTCTTGCGTTCAGAGCGCTGGCGCCTAAAGCGCTAGCGCCCGAGCACCCACATGCCCGGCACGTGGGGCGCTAGCGCCCGAGCGCCCACGTGCCCAGCACGTGGGGCTCTAGCGCCCTTGCGCTCAAAGCGCTAGCACTCAAAGCGCTGGCGTTTTTTCCCACACATCCTTTGGATACCCTTTTCCCCCATTTTTACACACACTCCACACTAAAAACACTGTCCCCAGTTAGAAAAATTTCTAATGGGGCGCTGTCCTGCACCTTGCAAGGGGGCTGCTAGCACCCTTGGCCCCCAGCCCGCTATCTGGATAGCGGGACCCCGGTAAAAACTCTGCGGGGCCCCTGATATATCCAAAACCCCTTCAAAACATGACACTACACGTTGAGTTCGCATGACCAGTTTAACCCGTCAATCGGAGGTTCTCTCGCTCCAAAGGCGAGGGGTAATTAACGGCAACTTAGTCTGTGGCTGTCGGAGATTCGGATCCTCACAATCAATAAACCCTAGCCTACCCTAGGCAGGAGGAATCTGTAATGCGCCTGACAAGCGCGCGCATTCCCATATCAATGGCGTGACGAAAAACACCCTACAGATTCTGGCACACCCGGTGGGACTAATCTCTCTTCCCATATTTCGGGTTAAACGTTCATGCAAACTCAATCAATATACATTTCTATATTTATACTAAAATAATGCTTTTTCATGCAGGTTTTCAAGCAATCACTTTTCAACAATATCTCCAAGGACGATCTCAGCTATCAGCACGGCTCCCATCTCCTACACGATGAAGATGGACGCTAGGACGGTCCTTCCAGCCAGTCTCGGGCGACAATGGGAAGAGCCGCCGCTACCATTTGGCTCTATTATGTTCGTGTCAGCTAGCACCGTCCCAGCTCCTCAAGCTCCGGTAACAGACAGACCGGTCTCAAAAGGGAAAAGGCCGAATGTCATGGTCGCGAGGGCACTTCAGCCCAAGCGCAAGTCCATTTCCGGACGACTCTCCATTGCTCCAGCTGGGGGAAAGGCCATCAACACCAACAAAGCAACAGAGCGTCTCGAGCATGCTCCGGCGGTGTCCCTGACAACCGCTCTGTTCCCCCAATCAGAGCAAGGCTCTGCTTGAATTTGAAAATTCAAATTTTGAAGCAACGCTTCAGTTCCCATGCGCTGCGCGCAACGCGCTACGTGTCAGAAGTTGACACGGCAGCACAACGCCCAAGGCAGTACGTCCAATCAGAGCAAGGCTCTTTAAAAAACATAAGCAACGTTCAACTGCGCAAGCGCACGGCTGCGCGACACGTGTCTGCGCAGCTGCGCAAGCACAACTGCGCAAGCGCACGGCTGCGAGACACGTGTCTGCGCAGCTGCGCAAGCGCTGTTGCGCAAGCGCACCGCTGCGCGACACGTGTCTGCGCAGCTGCGCAAGCGCAGTTGCGCAAGTGCTTCATTGCGCGACACGTGTCTGCGCAGCTGCGCAAGCCTTCCACTGCGCGACACGTGTCAAACACTGGTGAGTTGCGCAACAACAGTGTGAAGATTTAAGGATATTTTTCTGTTCTTGTTTAAACAAGAAGATTTCTTCTGTAAAACAGGGGCTTTTAGATCAAAGATCCAACGGTGGGGAAAATTCCCCAAATCACTCAGAAAAAGATCTGTTTAACAAATTCAACTAATCTATGAGTACTATAAAAAGGACCCCAGACCTCATTTGATCAGGAGGAACATCAAAAAAAAGAAAACAGAGAGAACTTTTGAAGAACTTTGGAAGAACAAAAAAAAAAGGTAAAACCTTTTAAAAAAAAAAAGAGAAAAATCTCTGAAGTACAAATCATTGATCTAAAAATCATTAATCTTCAATGAACAAATAAATAAAATAAAAATAAATAAATAAAAATAGTGCCTTGCACTTGTTATGAACCCTTGGTTCTCTGAGAAAAGGAAAAACAAGAGAGAAACTTGTTTTCTTTTGATCTAAATTTAGATCAAAAGTGCTATGCACTTTTGTTCTTGAATCTAAAAGATTCTTGATGCTCTGCACAAATGCAATGCATTCTTTAAAGGGCCTGGCCCAAATCAAATTGCAAATCAATAAAAGGGCAGAGCCCTATTTGAATTAATATTCTATTTGAGCAAAGCCCAAAATAAATAAAAATTGGACTTAACCCAATCGTGGCCATAAGTTCTTAAATCAAATTGATTGAGCAAAATGGTTCTCCTGAATCAATTCACAACCGGTTCGAGGGTACATCTCCGAACTCCTTTGACATCTATCGTTGTAATTCCTCAACGGCGTCAAAGAGGTGACGGGTCCCAACGACCACACATCGCTATGGACTGCGGGGTCCTTAAACTCGTGGACCGAAACGTCCTTAAACTAATATTGGACCGAAACGTCCTTAAACTAACATTGGACCGAAACGTCCTTAAACTAATATCGGACCGAGATGTCCCTAAACTAATAATGGACCACTACGTCCCTAAACTGGCATCGGACCGAAACGTCCCTAAACTAACATCGGACCACCACGTCCCTAAACTGGCACAATAGAGCCCAAATGCTCTTTTATCGGATCTAAACGGTCCCGTTAAGTTGATCTTAGCCTCAAGCAGGACTAACGTATCCTTAACAAACGTTTAAGTTGATCTTAGCCTCAAACACGGCTAACGTATCCTTAAATATTCAAATGGATTATAAAACTCCCAATCAACTCTGGTTCGAGGGTACATCTCCGAGCTCCTTTGATACATGTCGTTGTAATCCTTCAACGACGTCAGAGAGGTGACAAGTCCCGATGGCCATACATTAAATTAATCATTACGTTGAGTTGATCTTAGTCTAAAACAGGACTAACGTATCCTTGACGAACGTTTAAGTTGATCTTAGCCGCAACGCGATTAATGCATCCTTAGACTGAAAACACCAAACCCAAATCTAAGTAAATACGGATTTGGACTAATCCACGTCCTACGGGCGACGGCATTACTCAGTCTCCGTATACAATCCACGGGCAACCACAAACAAAACAAACACCCACGACACGAAGTGAAATTCTGGAGAAGGAGAAAGTTGTTACCGCGATGCGGTAGCGTAATTAACTGCAGGGGCTTGCGCCTGCAGGGAAGAGCGTCCCCACAATCAAAAACCCCTCATCCTGAGGGGGAATCTGACGAAGTCTGCTACATCGGCCGCATCCGTCTAAACCTCCGATACATGGTGCCATAAATCAACTTGGCATCTTTGGAGAGGTAGACGGATAAAACCATATAGCATCTGCCCCGAACCCCAGGCACGGACGCAAAAGTCCGGGCCGCCGTTCGGAGGGGAACAGATTCTGGCACGCCCGGTGGGACCTCTTCCTCTTTCCACTCCACACTTCGTGTGTCGTCTTCGCGAACCAATCGCGGTTCATTAAATGGTTGTCTCCGGATTTCAAGTTACTAAGATTTGGTCTTTTACCTGGCGCAGAATTCAAGATTCAATGGCCTCTAGCTGTACCAACTGCTCGAAATGCCGCTGCAACGGACGCTCCACCTCACCAGGAGGTGTAGCATATGGGCCCCAAGCGGCCTCCTTCCTTACTCTGCCGGTAGACCAGGTGACCCAAGCCACCACCGGCTTGTTCTTCGGGACTATGATCCCACCTGCAAGCTTTTCTGCACCAATACCTGCACCGGAGGTGGGTAAAAAGTCGGTCTTCAACCGGCTCACTATTCCGACGGCCCCTGTCAACGGGTCGCCCGCTGCTAAACCGACAACCTCCGTTTTCACCAGGCTAAGTCAGAACTATAAAGTGTCCGTCCCAAAGAGGGCAACGGCCGCTGCTTCGGAAGTCGTTAAAGCGGCCTCTCCTATCAGAGAGTCGGTCTTCACAAGATTGACGGTTCCCACTCCTCTCCCAGCTGGTAAAAAGGCATCAGTCTTCGACAGGCTGACATCGGCAGTTACCCCACACTCAAACAGGAGGCAACAAGAAACCATCTCGATTTCCGAGCCAGTCCCAACGGCTCGTCGTGCGCGACGTCGCCATTGGTGACGAGTGAGGAAAGCAGGGGGCAACTCCCCCTCAGGGATAACTCCACCCGCTCCAATGGTGGAAGTCAACGCTGCTGTTCCGACTGGGAACAGCTTTGAACTACTGAGGAAAGTGCGTAAGAACTCTCCAACCGCTACCTTGAAAAGATCTCCTCCACCTGCGGAGAGAGTTCCAGAAACAAAACAAGAACAGCCCCCTCAACGGCTATCCTCAAAAGTTTACAAGGTTTGGCGTAGAGTTCAAGACTCCGTGATTGACCCGGACCACTTTCATCGCCAGAAAAAGGCAAAGGTGGAAAAGGACAAAACCCGCCCCATTAAACAACAGGGGGCAACAAATGCTAGGATGCCCACTTCAACGGCTCCTTCAACCTCCATGGTCCACAAAAGAAGAAGGCCAGAGAAAGCTCCCGTGACGCTGACAAAGTTTAAAAGCGGTGAACCTAAACGCCCCAAGTCAGGGGGCATAACAGTTCATACGATTTATATGGCTTCTGGAAAGGAAGAAAGTCGTACTTCTACGGGTCACCGACCGCTTACCCGGTCAGTGACCAAGGCTCAGGAGCAGCAACAAAAGCTCTAGGAGATGATGACTACAATGGCTGCATTCACGGAGCCAAAAGAGAACCCTGGGATGTCCTTAGATGAACGCCAAGAGGAAGAGACCGACGCCGAGTTCCTCCGCCGAGTACTGGAAAAGAGAGACAAAGAGGCTGCTGAACAAGCAGCCAATATACAGCGTATGGGCCTCCTCTTCCAGGACATGATAGGGATGATGATACAACAAGATCCCCCGACTGAAGAACCACCGATCGTCCTTGGGGATGATAGGGGAGAGACATCAAACCCTCAGCCCGTTCTATCAATGGCTAAAGAGGATACAATCTCTAAAACTGATCTGGACGAATGTATAGCCCAGCAAATAAAGGTTCATCACGCGGCCGAAGCAGCCGGCCACGTCGTAAAGACGGGACGGCCATATCCGGGCTGGTATGACCAAATTAAGTACCCGCCGGGTTACACGATTCCCAAGTTTCATGTTTACAAAGGGACCGGCAATCCCCATCAACATGTTGCCCAGTTCAGGGCGCTTTGCGGTAATACCGGCGGCGACGACAAGTTGTTGCTTCGCCAGTTTGTTGGAAGCTTATCAGACACGGCGTTTGAATGGTATTCTGAGCTTCCCAACGACTCTATTAAAACCTTTGCGGAGATGGAGCTGCTCTTCACCCAACATTTTGCAAGTGCCAGTGAGCGTACCCCGATGACGGCACTGATCAATGCCAGGGTAAAACCCGGCGAGACATGGGTTCAGTACGCTATACGGTGGCGAAATCTATGGTCGAAGTGCGAACAGCGCATAGAAGAAGCTCCAGCGGTGGGAATGTTTGTTGGAACGCTTGATCCACAGGCAACCATCTCGCAGTTCATGATGTTCTTCAAGCCGACTTCCTTCCAGGCTTTGATCGACAAATTAGCGCAGATGGACCAGATGGGTCATAAACCCCCTCTCCCGAAGCCGAACTCCCGAAACGATAAAGGAAAGGGAAAAGCGATCATTGTCGCTAATGCCCAACAACAACCGAGCGACTCGAAGCCGGTTGCTCGTCCAAACAATACGCGCCCATACGTACCCCTTGAGGACAGGATGGGACGTGCTTACTCCTTCCCCCGTGATAAAACGAAGAGGCTATTCGAGCTGGCATTGCGCAACAGACTCATAAATCTGCCAGATCCAAAACGCCCGTCGCAACCAAGTGACGTTAACGAGCCTAATTACTGCCCTTATCATCGAGTGCTAGGACATCCGATCGAAGACTGTTATGTTTTCAAAAATTGGCTTGAGAATCAATACCGCCAGGGCAAATTTGCGCTGTCCGACAAATGGAAGGTGAATCCCCCGCAGCCCCACACCTCTAAAGGGACGAATACGCCGGGGGCAACATGCTCCGTTATTGAAGAAACTCCCTGGGAGGTTGTATTATCAGCCAAAACGAGGAGAATGCTAAATGATCTTCAGACCTGTCCAGCGGTCAAGTGGAAGAACCCCTTGGAACCGCAGGTTATTGAGGGGATGTTGAAGCCACGACCGACTCCGAAGACCGATGGCGGTAGTTCAAGCGCTCATAGTCAGCCGTCAAAATCTTCGAAAAAGAAGAAGAAGAAATCTAAGAAGCCCGTGAAGCCTGGCGACAAGCGCACGGACTTACAAAAGCAAATCGACGCACTGGATGAGTACAACCAAAAGGCGCGGACTCCCAATACGCTCCAAGATTTCCTTGATCACATCTTCCAAAAAGAAGATGAGGGAGAAAGTTCATCGGATGAATCCGAGGAATATGTGGCGAGCTGTCATATGATCTCCCATTTGACCACGAACGATGAAGGGACTTCTGGCACTGAAACGCTGGGGGCAATTGCCGAATCAAGAGCCCCAGGGTTATCAGTTGAAATGATTAGCGCGTTTCTTAATGAAGCTCGGTTGAAAAGCAAAGCTGATCGAGAACGAGAGACGGCTATATTCGCAAGGGCCAAGCGCCAGCGACTTGAGGAAGGAGCTGAAATGATCCCGCTGGAGCAAAATGCCTCCACCGCTGACAAAAGCCAATTCAAGATAAAAAAGAAGTTTGCTAAGGCCATATCGATGGGCATGAATCTACCACCCTCTGAAGAAAAAGTTACTGGCGTGGTGGAAATGCACCCCTCTTATTGCTTATATCATCAGAAGGTCTCGCATTCCACTCAAGATTGCAAAGCTTTCGATAAGTGGTGGCAAGGATACGTCGCTAATCGACAACGCTTTAAACGGGAAAAGCGTAAAATTCGTCGGGAGCAAAGAAACACGACCAAAGAGCTTGAAAGAACTGCCAACAATTGTTACATGATTAACACCGCCGGGTCACAAGTGCCTACATTTGGGAGCGATTCCGATGAGGAGCTACAGCTTGCCCCCCTCTTCAAAGAATCCATTTCGGGAAAAGAAGAAGAACCGAAGGCCTGCGAGAATATACAGCTACGCAATCGGACGCTACCTGAAAAGAATCTCGGACCCTTAAACAAGAAAAACAAAGGGAAAGAGAAGGTCTCTGAAGACATTGCTTTGGATGACCAAGTCGCGGAAGAGTTAACCGCCAAGAACCCGCCAAAGAGGAGTAAAGTGGCTTACAATGTCTTGGCGCATCTGAGAAAGCTACCCTCACAACTCAGCATTCTCGATGCCCTATTACTATCAAAAGAGGCGAGGGATTCTTTGATTAAGGCCCTACAAGATCCGGACCAGTTCCAAGCCTTCCTAGCCGAACAAAAGATGAAGGATGAATTGGAAGAGGTGCACACAGCCGACGTTGCTTTTAGTGATGAAGACCTTCTCCTCGGGACGTGTGAACACAATCGCCCCCTTTATGTCTCAGGATACTGCCATGACATAAAGATAGGTAAAATCTTGGTCGATAACGGATCGTCTGTTAATTTACTTAATGTGCGAGTGTTAAAGGAGATTTGCATGAGTGTCCAACACCTCGCCCGAGACAAAATCACCATCTCCGGTTTCGACTCTCAATCCTCAAAGACTCTTGGATCTGTGATATTGACGCTACGCTTCGGGTTGCTCGTCACAGACATCAAATTCCATGTTATAGACGCCAAGACGTGCTACAATGCTCTGCTCGGCCGACCATGGCTACACGAGTACAATATCATCCCTTCTACACAGCATCAGTGCATGAAGTATTCTAGGGATGGCCTTGAGTACACTGTGGCGGGAGAGTTGAATCCGTTTTCCATGAACGAAGTTCGCAAGTATGAAGATGCCAAGTACTTCTTACCGAGTTTCGAAGACACGGAAAGGTGTCACAAACCGAAGAACAAAACTAACGCTACCATCCCTGTCTTCGGCAGTGACACCGAAGAGGAGGAGGATATAAATTATTCAGGTCCATCCCAGTCCACTAGGCCAGGACCATCCGTTCCTTCATTGATCTTCGGTAGTGATTCAGAGGATGAAGTTCATGCTATTCCTTGCTCGGCCTTCAATACGGGTTTCCGCTGATGAAGAGCGAAGTCTGCAGATAACCATGGTGCCGCTTGAACATTACAAAGAACTGGATGCACTCAACGCCAACAGCGTAGAAGAATTGCACACATTCTATATTCCTCCCGGACGAAAAGGCGAGAAGGCAATCCTATTCTACCGTTCTGAAGAAAACAAGGTGGAAAAAGAAATTTGGCATGGCACGGATCCCACGCTCGACAGGCTTCAGCCTATCCGTCTTCCCAGATATTATACCAAAGGTTTGAAGAAACTGTTGAAGCGCCAGGCAATACCTTTCGAACAAACCGTTAGAAATGCCAAATTCTATGACAAGGTCTGGAACGTTCCCGGGACTCAATGCAAACTGCCTAACGGGAGAATAGAAACAAAAGGGCTTGGGTACATCCGGTCAAAGAAACGGGAGCTAGTAAACAGCTGTTATGTCATGTATGACTTCGATGAAGAGGCGGACGCTCAATGGGAGGATGCTAATCCTGAGCCAGCAAAAGTTCCTGATACAAAACCGCCCAGTCCATCGTTTGAAGACCAGATGAGCAAACTTATAAGGGATGCGAGTCAAAAAGCCCGAGATGATCACAATCGTGAAATGGCAATATATAAGAAAGCCAAGACACAGCGCCTCCTTCAACAGGCAGTAAAGAATGAAGATGCTACCCCGTACCAACCTGATACAAAAAGGGCTCGACGCGGAGGCAAAAACAAGTCGAAAGGCAAGAAAGGCGCTCAACAACCACAAAGCAGAGCTAAGAAGCCACGCATCCGAGGGTCGAGCGTTATTGACCTAGCCCTCATGAAGAAAATGAGTCGAGCATACTCGTTTCCTCGGAGCAAAACAAGGAAAATACTTGATCTTGCTCTAAAATATCAAATGCTTACACTGCCAGAGTCTAAACACCCTGAGCAAGCAGGCGAAGTCTCCAACCCAAATTATTGCTCTTACCATCGAGTAGTAGGGCATCCGCTTGAAGATTGTTTCACCTTTAAGAATTGGGTTGAGGACCAATATCAGCTTGGCAAATTCGCTCTGTCCAACAACTGGAGGGTAGCACCACCACAAAAGCACGAGCCTAAGGCCACGAAAGAAGAACCAGTTCCACATTGGGATTGGCAGAAAATTCACACCTGTCGTATGATAACGATATTAAAAGAAGAGTCCGAGAATGTGGACAGCCTTCCCTGGTGCTTCGAAAACAGCAATGATGAGGTGATCTCAGAATTTCCCCCAGCTCCGAAAGAACTGGAGGACGGCATACATACCACTGCGGATAACCTCAAGAAAATTAAGTTGGGGACGATAAACGATCCGCGACCGACATTCGTCAGCGAACTGCTGTCCGAGGAAAAGGTGGCTGCATTAAAGGACGTCCTTGTACAGCATAAAGATTGCTTCGCATGGAACTATGCCGAGATGCCAGGACTAGATCCAGAAGTCGCTGTACATAGACTAGCAATATCCCCGAACATCAAGCCAGTCAAACAAGCGCCGAGAAGAATGCGGCTTGAGCTCGAAATGAGCATCAACGCGGAAGTCAAAAAGTTGATAGACTCCGGCTTTATCCAAGAGGTTCAATACCCTGAATGGATTGCTAATATCGTCCCAGTAATGAAGAAAAATGGTACGGTGCGCATATGCGTGGACTTTCGGGATCTCAACAAAGCCTGCCCGAAGGATCATTTCCCAGTACCAGTCACCGAACTAATGATAGACAATACGTCCACGCATGAGATTTTCTCATTCATGGACGGCTCATCAGGATATAATCAAATAAAAATGCACCCTGAAGACCAGAAACATACGGCTTTCCGGACCCCTTTGGGAATATTCTGTTACAAGGTGATGCCCTTCGGTTTAAAGAACGCCGGTGCAACCTACCAAAGGGCCATGACGAAGATTTTCGATAACCTTATACACGAAATTGTTGAATGCTATATCGACGACCTCGTTGTTAAAAGCAAATCATATGAGGAACATCTCGAGCATCTGAAGACCGTATTTCAACGTCTTCGACAATACAACTTGAAGATGAACCCTCTGAAGTGTGCATTCGGGGTTTCCTCGGGCAAATTCCTGGGATTCGTTGTTCGACACCGAGGTATTGAAATAGATCCGTCAAATATTAAAGCGATCATGGAAATGCCTCCGCCGAGGACTCTCAAACAGCTGCGGTCTCTCCAAGGGAAACTCGCATACATACGGCGATTTATAGCCAACCTTTCAGGAAAGTGCCGTCCTTATAGTCACCTGATGAAGAAGGGAACCCCATTCGTTTGGGATCAAAAATGCCAAGGCGCACTGGATGAGATCAAGCAATACCTGCAGAACCCGCCGGTGTTGGCTGCTCCGGTTAAGGGGAAGCCTCTCATTCTTTATACGGCCGCCCTTGAAGGTTCTTTGGGCGCATTATGGGCACAAGAGAATGACCAGGGGAAAGAAAGGGCACTTTACTACTTAAGTCGAGTGCTGCTGGGGGCAGAAAGCAATTACTCCCCCATTGAAAAACACTGCCTGGCGTTGATCTTCGCAATAACAAAGCTTAGACATTACGCATTAGCGCACGAAGTCCGTCTTATTTCAAAAGTGGACCCTCTCAAATATCTAATGTCAAAAGCCATATTGACAGGGCGACTCGCTAAATGGGCCCTGCTCTTGATGGAATTTTCGATAACGTATCAACCTCTCAGGGCAGTAAAAGGCCAGGCCATCGCCGATTTCCTTGCTGAGCATCCCATATCTGCCGATTCTCCTTTAAATTGTGATTTGCCAGACAGACATGCGTTTGACGCAATCGACAGTGGTGATACCAGTTAGGAGCTTTATTTCGATGGAGCATCTTCCATGAAAAAGCATAAACAAAGTACGCCAATGATCAAATCGGGGGTAGGACTCATCTTTGTGACCCCACAAGGAGGAATAATGCGCTTCGCCTTCTCCTTAACAGAGTCGAGAACGAATAATGAAGCTGAATATGAAGCTTTGATAGCAGGCCTCGAGATCGCCATTGATATGGGAATTGAAAGCCTCCTCATATATGGGGACTCCCAACTGGTCGTCAGTTAAGTGAACGGCGATTACCAAACGTGCAAACCGGAATTGGTAAAATACGGTGAAAAAGTGCAGCAACTGCTAACCCAGATTCCCTCCTACACGTTGGAAAGTATACCGCGCGCGGAAAACAGCAAAGCGGACGCACTGGCCAAACTTGCTAAAGAATTGGCTGACGAGAACCTCGACGACGTTAGAATCGTGATACAAAGCCGTCGAGTGCTCGCCCCAGCAGAAATACATCCAGAATCATATAAAAAAAAGGGAGCAACTGAGCAGGCGACCTTGCAAATAAAAGAACATGAGAAGGTTGAGGATTGGAGGGAAGTCTTTATAGACTACTTCAAGTCCCACCAAATGCCTGAAGATGCGTCCGCAAGACATCAACTCATAAAACGAGCTCTGTCCTTTGCCTTCGTCAATGATACTCTCTACAAGAGGTCATTCGATTCTCTGTGGCTGAGATGCTTAGGACCGGACGAATCGGAAAGAGTCGTTCAGGAAATTCATGACGGAATCTGCGGTTCTCACCAAGCAGGTCCAAAGATGAAGTTGAAGATCAAACGGATGGGCTATTACTGGCCCACGATGATTCAAGACTGCATCGAATATGCGAAGCAATGTCACTCATGCTAGATTCATGGGGACTTCATCCACCAGCACCCAAATCCGCTGCATCCAACGGTAGCTAGCTGGCCATTCGAAATGTGGGGGACTGATATAGTCGGCCCTATCGAGCCAGCATCATCTAAAGGACATCGTTTTATCCTAGCGACGACTGACTACTTCTCTAAGTGGGCAGAAGCAGTACCATTGAGAGAAGTGAAGACGGAGAATATCCTCCATTTCTTCAAAACGCACGTCATATACCGGTTTGGAACTCCGAGGCGGATCATCTCCGATAACGGGCCAGCTTACCGAAGTCATAAAATCAGCCGCTTCGCACAGCAGCATAACATAGACTGGAGATATTCCTCAGTCTATAATCCACGAGCTAACGGTCTCGCCGAAGCCTTCAACAAGACCTTGACAAAAATTATAAAGAAAACAGTGTCCCGAAATAAGAAAGACTGGTATGAGAGACTGCAAGAAGCTCTTTGGGCGTATCGAACCACGTTCAAGACAGCCACAAACACAACGCTATACGCGTTGGTGTTCGGCACGGAAGCAGTACTCCCTCTCGAGATAGAGTTACCCTCTCTACGAGTGGCAGTCCATTACGAGCTGACGGACGAAGAAAATGCTCATCTTCGGCTTGAGGAGCTTGACGCCCTTGAAGAAACACGGCTCATAGCGCAACAAAATCTGGAAGCTTATAAAGCAAAGATGATGCGCTCATACGAAAGATTGACTCGACCAAGGACATTCCACCAAGGCGAACTCGTGCTAGTGGTCAAAAGGCCTATGATCCCCAATAGCGCCAAGCGGGGAAAATTCGAGCCGAACTATGAAGGCCCGTACATCATCGATAAAGTTTATCAGGGTGGGGCCTATCTACTCATGGACATGCACGGTGAAAGGCCTTTCAGGCCGATAAACTGTCGCTTCCT
Source organism: Agapanthus africanus (assembly GCA_030015575.1). Classification (NCBI taxonomy): domain Eukaryota; kingdom Viridiplantae; phylum Streptophyta; class Magnoliopsida; order Asparagales; family Amaryllidaceae; genus Agapanthus; species Agapanthus africanus. Next base: position 114,037,961 of record CM057342.1, on the reverse strand, counting down.
AAAGAAATACTACGCTTAATGAGCCACAGCCTAGGTCAACGATAGATGACGACGACTATGTCCGCTCGCTATCTTCCTAAGCTCAAACTTTATAAGCAGTAGCCAGCTTCTTCATGATGGACCGAAACGTCCTTAAACTAATAGCAGACCGAAACGTCTTTAAACTGATACCGCAGCATCCTTAGGCTGACAAAAAAATAAATAAATAAATAAATAAAAAATAAAATAAAATAAAAATAAAATATGAAAATAAAATAAAATAAAAACGGTATGTCCATAAGCAAAAAGGGGCATGGATGAAAACCCGAAAGGGCTCCGTGAGTAAAAACAGCAGGGCTACCGGCGAGTGTTCGTGAAAACCCTAAAGGGCGCGACCTCGTAAAAAAAAAGAAGAGAAAAAGGAAATAAAAATAAAAAATAAAAAAAAGGTATGTCCATAAGCAAAATGGGGCACGGATGAAAACCCGAAAGGGCTCCGTGAGTAAAAACAGCAGGATTACCGGCGAATATTTGTGAAAAACCGAAAGGGCGCAACTTCGTTAAAAGACACTTATAGGGTCTTCTCGACCTTATAAGGAGAAACCACCTGCGTGAGAGCCTTACGACTCACAAAGGAGCAACACACTTAGGGATCCCCACGATTCCTAAGGAGAAAACACATTTGCGAGATCCTCACGACTCGTAAGGAGAACTCTCTTATGGGACTCTTACGGCTCATAGGATTTGAAAGTCTTAAGTCACAGAGACCTAAACCTGTGCTTAAGCAAACCCCCACAAACTTTCAATATTGCCCTACAAGTGGCTCAGTTTTGACCCTTGTATACAATCCACGGGCGCGAATAAACATTTCCCTAGCCAAATTTCATCCGTAATTGGGAATACGTTCGCATGGTGAACAGCCCTTATAAATCCCCTCGATTTATGAGGAGAAAACCCTCCTGTAGGATCCTTACGACTTACAGAGGAACAAAACACTTAGGAACCCTCACGATTCCTAAGGAGAAAATACACCTACAAGATCCTCACGACTTGTAGGGAGAAATACCTTCACGAGACCCTTACGGCTCATGAAGTCAAAAGTCTTAGCCGACAGGACCCTAACCCTGGTCGCTAAGCCTCCTTTGTTCGACAACGGCAGAGGCAAATGATGATTCACTCCTGGTAATATCCCAGTTGTAGCGGTGCTGATGCCGAAATCAGTGTCCAATTTCAGGTTTACAGCGAAAAGCCAGTAGGCCGCACATGCATACGAAATAGCCGAAATGATGGGACGACTTGCAATAAAAAAAAGCAGCAAGTAAAAATGTATACATGCAAAATAGCCGAAATGATTGGGCAACTCGTAATAAAAAGCAACGAGTAAAAAAATAAATAAAAAATATATATAACCGAAATGATTGGGCACCGCGAAAAATAGCCGAAATGATTGGGCAATCGCGACCTTCGCGATATAAAAGCTGAAATGATAGAGCATCGCGGAAATAAAATAAAATAAAAGAAGAAATGATAAAACTTTGGCCTTACAGTTAAGATCGCATCGATCCCTGTATACAATCGAAGGGCGTAAACGTAGAATGAACCATACTTTCCCAGCGGATTCCGTCGGACGACGAACCCCAAACCTCACCGGTTCATTTCAACCGAAGAAGCCAGTGACTTCAATAAAAAATTCCTCGACTCACGGATACAAACACTCCTTGACGAGAGCCTTCTGATCCGCGTCGACCCGCAGAGCCACCAGTGCCTCCGTAGGAACCCTCGACTCGTTTCAAACCCCAAGGAAACAAATAATCCTTGGCGCTTGGGAAACAAATAATCCCAGCAAACTCCTCAACTCACGGATACAAACACTCCTTAACGAGAGCCTTCTGATCCGCGTCGACCCACAGAGCCACCAGTGCCTCCGTAGGAACCCTCGACTCGTTTCAAACCCCAAGGAAACAAATAATCCTTGGCGCTTGGGAAACAAATAATCCCAGCAAACTCCTCAACTCACGGATACAAACACTCCTTGACGAGAGCCTTCTGATCCGCGTCGACCCGCAGAGCCACCAGTGCCTCCGTAGGAACCCTCGGCTCGTTTCAAACCCCAAGGAAACAAATAATCCTTGGCGCTTGGGAAACAAATAATCCCAGCAAACTCCTCAACTCACGGATACAAACACTCCTTGACGAGAGCCTTCTGATCCGCGTCGACCCGCAGAGCCACCAGTGCCTCCGTAGGAACCCTCGACTCGTTTCAAACCCCAAGGAAACAAATAATCCTTGGCGCTTGAGAAACAAATAATCCCAACAAACTCCTTAACTCACGGATACAAACACTCCTTGATGAGAGCTTCCTGATCCGTGTCGACCCGCAGAGCTACCAGAGCCTCCGTAGGAATCCTCGACTCGTTTCAAACCCCAAGGAAACAAATAATCCTTGGCGCTTGGGAAACAAATAATCCCAGCAAACTCCTCGACTCACGGATACAAACACTCCGTGATGAGAGCTTCTTAACCCATGTCAACTGTTCCGCTACAACTGCAGACAGATCCCCGATTCGTCTCAATTTGTAAGAAGAAGTCTCAGACAGCAAGGAAGTCTTGCTTTTTGAGCAATGAGGCCCTGCAAGTCAATCCAAACTGGTCTCTTGCATACTGTTCACGGGTCTCACTCTCCGAAGTCGAATTTCGACGAGGAGGGAAACAACCACTTACGAATCCTCTCGATTCGTAAGAGGGAAAATTCTCTTATAAGATCCTTACGACTTATAAGAGAAAACCGCACTTAGGAATCCTCATGATTCCTAAGGAGAAAATCCACCTATGAGATCCTCTCGATCCGTAGGGAGAAAAGCCTCTATGAGACCCTCACGGCTCGTAGAATTGAAAAGTCTTAGGCAACAGATCTGAACCCGCGGCCTAAGCCATCGCTATTTCTTAAGAAGGTCAGGGATACTCGTCCTAATCATCCGTCAATCATGGTTACTAAGGTGACATACTGATAATAAAAGAAAGAAAAGACGGAGAAATGACACAAGACATTACAAAAATGTGCATCTTTTATTCATAAATATTGATCGAGTACAGGATACATTGTGCTAAAGAATAAAAAATATATACATATACTTTACAAAGACAAATGGTACAAGGGAAATTACTGGGAAGGAAGCGTCTTGCATAGATTTAACAATTGCTCGCATACTTCCATCCACGTCTTCTCTCGATCGGCTACTACCGCCAGCTCTGCTTCCACTTGAGTTCGCTGCTGCAAGACCGACGCAAGCTGCTCCCTGACGACCTGATAGGCAGCTTCCCGACTTGGAGTATTGCGCTCAGCTACGTCAAGCTTCTGCTTCAAGTTTAGCCCATGGGAGATACGCTCCAAGAGACCCTCGAAGATAGTCTTCACTTGGGTAGCATTTGCCTCAACCTCAGCGCGCAGATGGGCCGTTTCGTTCGAGGTCTTTTGGCATTCCCTTAGTCTTGAAGCTGCTTCTTGCTCCAAGTGGCGGAGGTGCGAAGTGCTTTGCTCGAGCCAAGTTGTGCGTTGGGTGCTCAGAGCTAAAACTTTGGGAGAAGGGCGCGTCGACTCCAGCCGATATAGACAGGCCTCAATCCCCCTGCAGTGGTTAACCCAAGATTCGACGACGCCTTCGTTATGAAAATTTACGAGCGCCGCCAACATCGGGTTAACCTCCGCAGCAAAATCTACGGCAGAAGGGAGAGCGTCCATATTGAGCTCCTCAATGTACCCGCTCAACATGCCCAAACTCATCGCAGCACCCTTGGAAGATGGACGTCTCAAGAAAGGGCCTGCCGGTGAAAGGACGCGAGCCTCAAAGGGGACCGGAGCCGGAACAATAGCTGCAAAACAAAACATGGTTAAAAGATGGTTCAGAAGATGTTGAAGGGTTACAAAAAAAAAAAGGAAATTTATTATACCAGCTGCAACGGACGGTAAAGCCGGAAGGGCCGGTGGCGCGGCAGGTCTCGCATACCCTCCTTCGATTTGTGGCACTGCAATAAAGAAAAGGAAAAGTTAGAAATTATCCCATTGCTGGAAAAAAGGGGGTAAGTAAAGATATTATAGTGAAGGATACCCACCGGCACCACCAGAAGGAGAAGCGAGCTCGGATGGGAAAGAGAAGTGTGGGAGCAACACTTGATATAAATGATCGAAGAGCACTCCTGCAAAGGCACAATGGTATAACGTTAGTACAAAGATACATTTTTGAAAGATTAATGCATGAATCGTGAATCCATACCTTCCAACATCCGTGATGGTACAAGGGAAGGCGAGGAGGTGACCACCGCCAAAGCAGTAGTCGACGGTGCCCCCTCGAGCAAAGGAGCATCGGCACTGGCCGCACCTGCAAAGATAAGCTTGTTAGAAGAGATCGCAAGATATATAAAAAAGGGGGGAACGCTGGTGACAAAAAATTTTACCTGACGAGCTACCAGCAGAAACTGAAGCAATCCCCTCATCTATCGACATGAGACCACCGCCCGTAGCCTCATCACCCGACTCGATGGGAACCGTTGTTGTGCTCACGAGCCCGAGAGACGGCAAGGAACCAAACGCGGGGAGGGCTATGATCGGAGTATTACCAGATTCCTGAGAAAGAGCGGTTCGCTCCTCCTCAGGAATCGTGGCCGCCTCACCCGATACTCCCTCGATTTCTGCGGTCACGGTTGTCTCATCCATCGGCACCGTGACGTCTCCAGCCTCGAGCGCCTCGACTTCTACTGCCTTCGGCTCGACAGTCATCTCATCTGCCACCACTTCAGACGCGGCATCAATGACCTTCTCGGTGGTGGATCCTTCAACTTCTATTTCAGGCACCGTGGCCCCGACGACGGTGCCCACCGTCGGCTCAGGTTCGGCAGGCGCCGCTTCCGCCGTTTCCTGGGGTCCGACGGTCTCCGCCTCCCCCTCAGTCGGACTTGGTCCTGCAAGATGGAATGCATATGAGCCAATGGCTTTATAATAACAACAAGGTTCTGAAAGAGATGCTACCTGAAAGGGATTTATTGTTTGCACTTCGGGCCGCGCGCGCCACTTGCCTATAAGCAGTAGACAGGGCGACAGGGGCCTCTCCAGAAGGAGTGTCAGCGCGAGGAATGGTACTGGGACCCGCTCCCGTGGCCAAAGCAGCTCTGCGCGCCTTTGCTTCGCGTCTCAACCGCTTCCGATTCTCCCGAGCCGTTGAGACGGATGCCACTAAGGCTTCTCTAACTGAGGCGTCCTCGTCCGTGAATAGGGATGCCTCCAAATTTTTCAGGGCATCCTTCATCGTTTTGTCAAGCCGAGGCTCTTGCGGCGACTTTGACGGAGCCGGGACCTCAGTCACAGACTCGGGAAGGCCCCCTGCGTCAATTAATACAACCCCTGCAAAGAAACAAAAGAAAGTCAGGTTGAATATCATAGAGAGACAACAAACTTTCCTTATGAAAGAGAAAGGGGTGAAACATACCAACGCCTGCTAGGGCACGCTTCTCCTCCTCCTCCTTGAAGGTTTTCAAGGATGCAGCAATAGCCTCTTCAGTGGAGACACCTGTTGAAAATGGAGCAAATGTTAGTTAAATATAATAATACAAGGCGCGATAAAACGACAAATAAAGCATCTGATGATTACCGGACTCAGCGAGTTTACTTAACATCGCTTCAAGCCTCGCCGATCGCTCCGAAGCTGCAATGGCGGCAGCTAAATTGGTGTCCTCAGGGTCCACCACAAAGCCCTCATTGCTGCCATACTTACATATGGCCTCGGCAGGAGGAGCCGCAGGCCCTAAGTTAAGGATCGCGTCGAGGGATAGGGCGGACTTCTTCTTCTTCTGTTCGCCAGCTTTAGATCCACTCAGAACAGCCTTGCGCTTGGCAGTCACTTTAGGGCGGCGAGTCCCGATCTCTGCCCCTCCGCCAGACCCTGGTGATACCACATTAACCGTCTTCATGGGAGCACGGGGCGCCGGCGGTGCATCCACCGTAGCGGGCAATGGCAATCCACGCGGGGAGCTCAACACGCGCGGTCGGTCAGCTCTGGCATCTTTTATCGGGGGGATGACCTGGATCCTTGGCTGCAAAGGAGCCTTGCGATCACCGCCAGGAGGCGCACCCCTACGGTCAACCAGCAAGCGTTTCTCCATTAAAATAATCGGGCCCATCGCGTGCGCATACCAGGCCACATATGAATTAAGCATCTTAGGGGTACAGCTGGGTTCACTAATGAAGAAATAGGAACCTGTGTTAAGCCTTGTAAAATGATGCATCGCATTCTTTATCCCCTCTGGGCCGACCACGGGCGTTTCCAAGAAAGCTTCCAGCGGGACCCCTTGATTGTAGCTTGACTGCCGGGCAAATGGGTGCGGGTTATATCTCATAAACAAGGCTGTCTTATTCTGACTGAACACTAAATAGCCCGGCCGGATGGAGTAAAGGTGAAGGATTTCCCGAGCCTTCAGTACAGAAGCACCACCTTTGAAGTCATTGATCGCACGCCGATGGCGTGCCGGATGTTCAAAGAATTTAAGTGTAACCGCAATCAGGACGGTGTCGCTTTGCAGCTAGCCGGTTGAGCACGGGTCGGTCCACAAGGAGATGGTGGTATCTTACCTTCTTGTCTTAGACGAGTCAATAAAGAATCTGTATGTTTGTTTTGTCTAACCTATGTGTTTATCTGCAAGTATAAAGTCGTTAAGAAAATACGAGATTGTAAGCTAAGAAATCCGTACTCAAAAACCTTTGAGCCGAGTCTTGACCAATTGAAGCTAAGCAATCGGCAACAACGTGGATTAGGGGATTTAAGCGCGGTATTCGTGGAATCCGGCTTATTTACCCTTGTCCTTCCGTTCTTGTCTCTTGCCTTCGCCTCCGGCCAAACCGAACGCAACCGGTCGTGGTTAGGAATCACCGTTACCTTGTCAGGGTACGGTGCCTAACGGAGCGCTTGCGTATGGTTTGGGCGAAGTTCAAATGGAAAATAACGGGAAAAGGAATTGGCAAAGAAATGTTAACTTATAAAATCGTATTAATTCTTAACAATAACAATAATTACAACATTCACAATATGAACAAAAGAGAACAAAAAGAAAAGAACAAAGAAAAGAAAAGATACAAGTAATAAAATTGCATGAATAAAATTGCAAGAAAGAGAATGCAAGTAATAAAAAGACAAGTAATAAAAAGCGAGTAATAAAAGAATACGGAACTAGGACCCAAGCCAAGCATGTGCTCAATAGCCAACCCTTAAACTTGCAAGCTCAATGAAGAGGTTGCAAGATCAAGGGAAGGGTAGAAAACGCATGTGAAATGAAGTGCTAGTCCCGGAAGAAAATACGACCCTTGAGATCAATAACTAACTCTTAACCATTCAACCTCAATGAAGAGATTGAATGAGCAAGAGAAAGCAGAAATCTCAAGGGGGAGCAAACTAACAAGAAAGATAAAGAACCCTCATCTTCATTAATCTTCCACTCAAAAGCTCTCACTACAATTTAATGGAGAAAGAATGAAGAAGAGGAAGAAGAAGAACAAAATTCTACAAAAAAGAGAACAAAGAAAAGCTCCTGGTTTTGGCAAGTTCTGCTGTATTTATAGGCAGGGAAATGGAGTTCTAGGGCAACCAGCAGACCAGAGATGGAGTAACAAAAATAACCCTGAAATTCGTCAGAGAGTGGGCCCTACCTTGCCGCGCAAGCGCGGCCAATACCCCCTATTGGCCGCGCATGCGCGGCCGTACAGTGGACTTGGGCAGAGGGTTTTGGTTGGGGTCCCTGGTTGGCTTTTTCCAGCTGTTTGGTACATACATTTTCTTATAATATTTCCAGAATATTTTCAGAATTCTAAGTCTAAGATTGCATGCTACTTTGACTTTATCTCTCCCTCGAGCTCCGCGCACCCATTGATTCTTGTGCAGCCCACCTCGTGCTCTGTGCTTGTCCCAGACATGAATGACCACTGTCACATGTCTTGCATCGGAAACCAGTACTCGGCACTGGACGGATATGGATGACCGGAACCCGGCTTTTATCTGCTGTCGACAGATGTTCTGCTTTTAGCGTAACTGTGGAGATTTTATCTTGATTTACAATATTTGGACTGGAAACCTGTATTCTGTAAACATGTAACAAACACGGATTAAAAGCACCTACCTATAAACACACGAGCGTAAGAATGGGCGGTATAAAATGCAATATTCTGTGATGAACAAATACCCCCAAACTTAACTTTTGCTCGTCCCGAGCAAAACCAATTATTCACAAAAAAATAAAATGATAACCGCACTTTCGCAGGGAACGCGATTGCACTGAGCGTGTGCAACAAGCCGTTAAACCTCTAGGTGTCCCTAGTAGGAGGAGTGTTGTCTCCTGAGGGTTTTCAGCGGATACTACCCACAAAATCCGGTCAAGCTAGCTTTGTAAAATAACCAAGATTCACATCCTAAAGTTTTGTTTTAGAAAATAACAATTCTATAATCCTAAGTCTAGACTATCGAACCTTTATTTTTCACACCTCTCTTCTTATTTAACTACAGATTTTATATGTCTTTACGTGCAGTGCAAAATAGTGTCGTTAAGTTCCCGAAAGGTCGAATAAAGTCATTATGTCACACAATAAAGCCTAGATAACAATTTTAAAAGGATCACATAAGTTCTATAAAGAGTTAAGCATTTTTCAAGCTTCGTTTTCCAGTAAAGTTTCAACTTCAGAATTTCTATCTTCCCTAACAGGAAACTAGGTCTTATTCTTCACTCCACCTTTTTCTTGTTTTCATTTCATACGCACCTCTGTGAACGTGCAATAGTCTTTATCAAAGAGTAAAACCTTCATATCTCCGTTAAATTTTTTTATAAAAGCCTATCTTTTATCAAGATTATTCTCACACAAAGAACCGTTAGGAATTTTAACTCGGAGAGAACACTTGCTTGACTTTGTTTTAGACTGGACTTTCTAGGCTTCTTAGCGAGTTTTGGGCCAATGCACCCAAACCAGTTGGTTTTAGGGCATTAGGTGTAGAAACACCCCAGCGGACTTAATTACTCAAGTTACCTAGGTCCAAAAACAAAAGACAGTTTGGCGTGAAAACATGATGATTCAATACGAACGGAGATATAACCGGTAGTTCAATTATTTTTTTGGATAAAAGACGTGTTTAGTGGGTTTGGTGTGTAATCATTCCAATCAAGTTTCAGATGGGTTATTTTTCAGACTTAGTTCCAATTAAGGCATCAATAATATTCCTTCATATTCACTCACTTCATAAACTATTCTTGATATATTACTTATTTCAGAACAAACCTATTTGATCCTCAGAAAATCATTTATCTGTTTAAAAGTTTTTAAACATAAAAGACTTGTCATCTAATTTCCAAGACTCACAACACGTGTAGTGTGATGTAAAGACGTATATCAGCTATAGTTAACTTCAAAGGAGAGTTATCTTTCAGGTTTTCAAAATCCAAACATAGGATTTAGTTATTCCTATCTTTTCAAACAAAAACCGTCGAATGTTGAATCAGAGTTCTTCCACAAGCTAACTTGACAAAAAAGTTTTTATATTTTTAGAAAATTTTCAGTTTTTATGGGTTTTTAAATAAGGTATGCAAATGCAAAATATACATATGAATGCGAAGGAAGAAAGCTTACCGAGCACACCCCCAAACTTAAACTTGACAGTGCCCTCACTGTCAGGCTATACCAAGAGGGTCAAAATAGTCGGCGCTCCTCCAAAAAAAAAATTATATACAAAAACAGAAAAAAAAAACAAAAAATATATACAAAAAAAAGTGCCCCCCCCAAACTTAAGTAAAACAGTGTTTCCACTGTTAAGCGATGAAGTTCAGGATTGGGGGGGGGGAAAGAACAGTATCCATCTATACAAGGCCTTACACAGGCCAAAAGTTAACACCAACCATTCAAAGATTTTATCATGGTACAGCAGTGGTTGGTGAAAGAAGGTGAAGAGGTAAGAAATGGAGATTACGCGAGACCGCTTGTGGAGAGAAGTGGAATGCGGTCTCGGTAGATGAGGGGAAGAAGAATGGCGGAAGGGAAAAAGAAGTGGAATACGAACTTGAGGGTGCAAATGGAGTAAATAGATTAGCACAATTTGTGATGACCGATGTGTGGAAAGCGATTGTGCTAATATATTTACCCGTCGAGAGATTGGGTCAAATCCCTCAAGGTTCGTGAGAAACCATGGGTACGCCGAACTTGGTAAACCAGACATATGAAATGTAAGTGATACGGGTTCTTGCAAGGTCGGAACGATGGAAAGGATGGAGGGAAGTGGTTGAGGAAGGGTATCGGTTAAGGGTTCAGGAGGGTGTACACAGTCAGTGGAAGGATTAGGATGAATTGGAAAATCCGACTCATCAATTAAAACTGTATCATCCTCAGTGCTATCCTCAATATTCTCCTCAAAATTCAGCTTATCCATGCAAAGTTCATCAAAATCAAGACGCATATGGGGTTCGGGAAAAACATTTAAAGAATCGGGATGATGATTTGAAGAGAAAAACTCAGCCAAATCTACGGGTTCATCATCCAAAATGTTCCCAGCGTCAATATCCTCAATCAAGTGAAAATCAAAATTCTCTGACACCTCAACCAAAGCATGGATATTAATCAATTCAGGTTCTAAGATGGAGGTGTAAAGGTCAAAAGGTTTAGGATTGGTTTCAGTTGGAAGAGACCCTTTGCAATCGGGCAAATCAAACACTACGAAGTCGCACAACTCATTAATCATTCTATCTTCAACTGATAATTCATTTGGGACACTTGATAGACTTTCAAAACAAGAGTTGTGGGATTCAACTTGAGACGGGTAGGTTTGATTTGGAAGGGGGTACATCTCACTTTCTCCACTCAAATTCACAGCCTGTCCTGCCGCCTCATCATACATTGAAAAAGTTGGAGCTAGTTGAAAACTAGCTACCGGATCACTAGGTTGTATGAGGGCGGCCATGGACGCATTCAAATCCATCATTTGTTGGCTTGACGCTACCCTAAAGTCTTCCAACGACTGTTCTAGACTAGACATTGGTTGTGAAGGGGTTTCAGTGAAAGATTCACAGTTGTATGGATACTGAAAACTCCCAAAAGGCGGTTCTGAAGCAATGTCTAGGGAAGGTGCATAAGTAGGGTAGGATTGGTAGGAATTGAATGGCTGGACAGGAGTGGGATCAACATTGGGATAAGAAGGTGAATGGAATTGTTGATCCCAAGAATTTGAAGTGGTGAAAGGAGTGAAAGATCGGCTACGAGATTGTTCAATACGTTCTGCAATAGACATAGGTCTTGGAATTGCAACATGACTCGAAGAAGGGGTATCAACGTAAGAAGGGGTGACTGTTTGAAATGGTTGATATGAAGTGGATTGCGGAGTCAAATTGTTTGTCCTAGACGCGTTTATCCGATCTTTCAAAGAAATTTTTGGCATGGAGGGGTCGTTCGATGTTCGGCCAAAGCAAGAACCGTAAGAAGTAATGTCCGGTTGTGGGTACCAAAGTTCGGCAAGAGTTTTGCGAGGTGGAGTACCCATGATATGAAGAGAGAGTGAAAGAAAGGAAGAGAAAAGGAGGGGAAAAAATGTGATATTTTTTTTTAGTTAGTTGTTAGCAAAAGAATGAAGTATACACAAAAAAGAATATGGACAAAAATCACGACACAAAAATACCACACACCTAATCGTTCTAGGGTTCACCTAGGTCAACTAGACTTGCTCGAGAACTTGATTGTCGAAGTAAAACTGTGTCGAGAAACAGGCTCAAGATACACTGATCACGAGGCCAGGTAAGTGCAGAGATAAGGGGAGGTTTTCCAACGCTTTCGCGAAGTTCCTTAATTAAATAACCCTTTCTCTTTTGGCGGTTTCGCCGTTAACACTTTCCTAGACACCCCGTAAACAATATACCGTTAAGCAAGCTTCTAAATACAGTTAACTTCTCCTAGTGAGCGCGAAGTCCTTAAGGCTTAAAGTCTAGTTTCTTTTAAATTTTTTGCGGGTAAACGTTATGCTCAGGTTCGTGATTTGTGGGCCACGGAAAAGGTGATGAAATCCTTTACCGTATGTTGTGGGGTTCGCTTGCCCTTAAGTCCGTATTAATGTATGCAATGCGCAATTCAAAAATTCTATAAAGAATCAAACAATCGTTTTTTTTTATTTTAAGCGCGGCGCTGCAACAAATACGGGTTAGTCAATTTTGGCGTTTGCTAGCGAACTTGCAAAGAATCCTGCAAAGAATAGTATATTGGAAGCGTCGGATTTGAGAAGAAGGTGTTAGTAAAATACGTACCGTTAAGTTTTGGGTTAGGAAACCCCCGTTGAATCAAATCCGGTAAGCTTGAAAGGTTCTCTTGCGCCGGTCAAACTACCCGGATCTTTGGCACTGTACTTTGCAAACACCTTAGCCTTGAATGTACACTTTGCTCCCCACAATCGCAGTTTGCAAATACGCAAAATTCTGCACACTTGCCCACAAAAATATTGTCCAAAAAACAAAAAAGAATATATTTTTTTTTATATACAAAAAGAATATTAACCCGAATAACAAGAAAGAAAATACGCTACCGTCTCCCCGGCAACGGCGCCATTTGATCGCACGCCGATGGCGTGCCGGATGTTCAAAGAATTTAAGTGTAACCGCGATCAGGACGGTGTCGCTTTGCAGCTAGCCGGTTGAGCACGGGTCGGTCCACAAGGAGATGGTGGTATCTTACCTTCTTGTCTTAGACGAGTCAATAAAGAATCTGTATGTTTGTTTTGTCTAACCTATGTGTTTATCTGCAAGTATAAAGTCGTTAAGAAAATACGAGATTGTAAGCTAAGAAATCCGTACTCAAAAACCTTTGAGCCGAGTCTTGACCAATTGAAGCTAAGCAATCGGCAACAACGTGGATTAGGGGATTTAAGCACGGTATTCGTGGAATCCGGCTTATTTACCCTTGTCCTTCCGTTCTTGTCTCTTGCCTTCGCCTCCGGCCAAACCGAACGCAACCGGTCGTGGTTAGGAATCACCGTTACCTTGTCAGGGTACGGTGCCTAACGGAGCGCTTGCGTATGGTTTGGGCGAAGTTCAAATGGAAAATAACGGGAAAAGGAATTGGCAAAGAAATGTTAACTTATAAAATCGTATTAATTCTTAACAATAACAATAATTACAACATTCACAATATGAACAAAAGAGAACAAAAAGAAAAGAACAAAGAAAAGAAAAGATACAAGTAATAAAATTGCATGAATAAAATTGCAAGAAAGAGAATGCAAGTAATAAAAAGACAAGTAATAAAAAGCGAGTAATAAAAGAATACGGAACTAGGACCCAAGCCAAGCATGTGCTCAATAGCCAACCCTTAAACTTGCAAGCTCAATGAAGAGGTTGCAAGATCAAGGGAAAGGTAGAAAACGCATGTGAAATGAAGTGCTAGTCCCGGAAGAAAATACGACCCTTGAGATCAATAACTAACTCTTAACCATTCAACCTCAATGAAGAGATTGAATGAGCAAGAGAAAGCAGAAATCTCAAGGGGGAGCAAACTAACAAGAAAGATAAAGAACCCTCATCTTCATTAATCTTCCACTCAAAAGCTCTCACTACAATTTAATGGAGAAAGAATGAAGAAGAGGAAGAAGAAGAACAAAATTCTACAAAAAAGAGAACAAAGAAAAGCTCCTGGTTTTGGCAAGTTCTGCTGTATTTATAGGCAGGGAAATGGAGTTCTAGGGCAACCAGCAGACCAGAGATGGAGTAACAAAAATAACCCTGAAATTCGTCAGAGAGTGGGCCCTACCTTGCCGCGCAAGCGCGGCCAATACCCCCTATTGGCCGCGCATGCGCGGCCGTACAGTGGACTTGGGCAGAGGGTTTTGGTTGGGGTCCCTGGTTGGCTTTTTCCAGCTGTTTGGTACATACATTTTCTTATAATATTTCCAGAATATTTTCAGAATTCTAAGTCTAAGATTGCATGCTACTTTGACTTTATCTCTCCCTCGAGCTCCGCGCACCCATTGATTCTTGTGCAGCCCACCTCGTGCTCTGTGCTTGTCCCAGACATGAATGACCACTGTCACATGTCTTGCATCGGAAACCAGTACTCGGCACTGGACGGATATGGATGACCGGAACCCGGCTTTTATCTGCTGTCGACAGATGTTCTGCTTTTAGCGTAACTGTGGAGATTTTATCTTGATTTACAATATTTGGACTGGAAACCTGTATTCTGTAAACATGTAACAAACACGGATTAAAAGCACCTACCTATAAACACACGAGCGTAAGAATGGGCGGTATAAAATGCAATATTCTGTGATGAACAGTCATCGCGTAGGGGCACCACTGACTTAGTGGTCTCTGAGCCTATAGTTATGACCTTATCAACAAAGGAAACCTTCGCTCCGACCAGATGTGGACGAAGGAGCAACCCTCTAGACTCCCACGGGGCTGGAACCACAATTGAAACCCCGACCAACCGCATGACTCTTGGAAGTCTGTATCTCTCGAAGAGCGGAGGAGTCTTGTGGGCACCAAACACTCCTCGCACATGCATCTCCATCCAAGAAGTAAAATAGTGCGTCGGGAAGTTGGCGGGCTGTACCCCTGGCTCACTAGCGTCCGCCGCTACTCTAAGTCCATTGTAAAGATAAGCCAATCCGGCGATCCCTACCGATAACTGCAAACCGGCCACCATTCGATGCGCCGGGTAAAAGACGGAGGGCCGCATGAGGCGTGGGTGCATGGGGAGCGCAAAGCTGCATAACCATAAACCCAAGAACCCTATGAAAAAGGTTTCCTCGTCCATGTCAGGAACGGCGATCTCTGAGAACGGGACGTTGGCAGTGCTGGGGAAATAAAAATCCCGCTGGTCATTTTCCGATGAAGGTCGGCGGTCCAAGCCGAAACCAAAGGGGTCAACAAGCTGAGCGAACTTCTCGCCCTGCTCTGATAGGAACTCCGGGCGGATAAAGTGAGCAATGAAATCCGCGAAACTGACGCCCCGGTCGCCCGATTCCAAATGGAGTTCCTCATAAATCTCCAACACCTTCACCAAGCCCGGGTGCTGATGCTGAATCGCGTTCTCTGGAGTTAAGTCAAGCACTAGCTGCTTGGTAGCGAAGACATACTCTTCAGGGTGAAGTAGCTCCTCGTAGTGCTCTCCCCTCATTGGCAGACCCGAAATCTCAGCAAATTCCTCCAAAGAAATGGAGACTTCCCTATCCGCTATCAAGGAGGTGTGAGTGGGAATGTTCCATTGTTCGATGAAGGCCTTTATCCACCACGTCGGAGGAGAGGGATACTCGAAAAGTGAAACATAGACGGCCGAGTATAAACCGATCCTCGTCAAGTGAGCCCTTTTCGCCGTTAAGATGTACCGGGCCCATGGCAGATATCCGGCAAGCGGTCGCGGAGTCAATCCAATATTGTAAGCCTGTCCCCAAGGGCGTGCTTCACCCTGACAGATTCGCCTCCCCAAGATGTCTATCGCCGGCGGCGGCTGCACTGGGATGGCACCAATGGCAGGCTGGAGGAGATCGTCAGAATTCCAATTTTTAACCTCCACGGCATACTCCACCGGGGGCTTGTCCGCATAAGGGATCGTAACTATGGGCTCGGAGGGTGAGGCGGAGCTAAAGCTGCGACGGCCTTGGATAATCTGGCTGTACCACCTTCCCCATAAGTGAAGTCTCTTGCATTCGGGATCGTGATCTTTGATCAGAGCAAACACCACCCGGTCCACTGGCGAATGTGGGAACCCTCATTCTGAGCGAACGAAAGGGAAAGACAAATCTTCAGACATGTTCCCTGTAGAAAAATAAAATAATATAATTGTCAGTGTTCCAATACTTCACATTTCAAAGTCCTACATCACACTACAATGCAGTAGGTAGGGGACCAAAAGAGGGACCCACAAAATCTGGATGACGGTGCATCATTTGATAAGACAGTCCCATCATTGGATGGGACTGTCAATCAATAACAGAGACCCCCAAGAGAATATTCTCATTGGGGAGGAAATCCCTAGAGACAAGGAGAAAATCTCCTCTTTTTAGAGCAAAGCTCTATCACAGAGTGACATTTGTCAAACTCTGGTCTCAAAGGAATAAAACTTCTTAAAAAGAGCCTAGCTCTGTAGTAGTAATGAAAAATTATAACTCCTAAGAATTAAAATTTTTGGGATCTTAAAGAACCATGAAAACTTTCAGGAGTTCTCTATTTGATCTATGAGCAGGGCTCTGTTCATGGGTTAAAACCCAGGAACAAGATCTCTGTAAATTTTCAAGAGCAAGGCTCTGTTAAAGAAACCCCAAAGGGGTTTTCTTTGGATCAAAGATCTATGAGAGCAAGGCTCTGTTAAAGAAACCCCAAAGGGGTTTTCTTTAGATCAAAGATCTATGAGAGCAAATCTCTGTTGAAGAAACCCCAAAGGAGTTTTTCTTAGATCAAAGATCTACAAGAGCAAGGCTCTGTTAATTTAATTTCATTTAATTTAAATTTTTTTACCTAGAATGATTCTAAATGCTGAACTTTGAAGTTCTTGGGAAAGTACAAGAGCAAGGCTCTGAAAGTTCCTAAGCAAGAGTAAGGCTCTGAAATTCAAATTCTTGAAAATGGTAAAAGAATTACTAAGGACCAAGGGTCCTATTTATTGACGCCTGCGTCTTTTCAACTGACCCCCATGATCCAATGGTTGGGATCTTTCCACCGCTACACTCACGTGCGCGCCACGTGAGCGCAACGGTGGGGGGGCATTTGTTCCCCCAATCAGAGCAAGGCTCTGCTTGAATTTGAAAATTCAAATTTTGAAGCAACGCTTCAGTTCCCATGCGCCGCGCGCAACGCGCCACGTGTCAGAAGTTGACACGGCAGCACAACGCCCAAGGCAGTACGTCCAATCAGAGAAAGGCTCTTTAAAAAACATAAGCAACGTTCAACTGTGCAAGCGCACGGCTGCGCGACACGTGTCTGCGCAGCTGCGCAAGCACAACTGCGCAAGCGCACGGCAGCGCGACACGTGTCTGCGCAGCTGCGCAAGCACTGTTGCGCAAGCGCACGGCTGCGTAGCTGCGTAAGCGCTGTTGCGCAAGCGCACCGCTGCGCGACATGTGTCTGCGCAGTTGCGCAAGTGCTTCATTGTGCGACACGTGTCTGCGCAGCTGCGCAAGCCTTCCAGTGCGCGACACGTGTCAAACACTGGTGAGTTGCGCAACAACAGTGTGAAGATTTAAGGATATTTTTCTGTTCTTGTTTAAACAAGAAGATTTCTTCTGTAAAACAGGGGCCTTTAGATCAAAGATCCAACGGTGGGGAAAATTCCCCAAATCACTCAGAAAAAGATCTGTTTAACAAATTCAACTAATCTATGAGTACTATAAAAAGGACCCCAGACCTCATTTGATCAGGAGGAACATCAAAAAAAAGAAAACAGAGAGAACTCTTGAAGAACTTTGGAAGAACAAAAAAAAAAAAGGTAAAACCTTTAAAAAAAAAAAAAGAGAAAAATCTCTGAAGTACAGATCATTGATCTAAAAATCATTAATCTTCAATGAACAAATAAATAAAATAAAAATAAATAAATAAAAATAGTGCCTTGCACTTGTTATGAACCCTTGGTTCTCTGAGAAAAGGAAAAACAAGAGAGAAACTTGTTTTCTTTTGATCTAAATTTAGATCAAAAGTGCTCTGCACTTTTGTTCTTGAATCTAAAAGATTCTTGATGCTCTGCACAAATGCAATGCATTCTTTAAAGGGCCTGGCCCAAAACAAATTGCAAAGCAATAAAAGGGCAGAGCCCTATTTGAATTAATATTCTATTTGAGCAAAGCCCAAAATAAATAAAAATTGGACTTAACCCAATCGTGGCCATAAGTCCTTAAATCAAATTGATTGAGCAAAATGGTTCTCCTGAATCAATTCACAACCGGTTCGAGGGTACATCTCCGAACTCCTTTGACATCCATCGTTGTAATTCCTCAACGACGTCAAAGAGGTGACGGGTCCCAACGACCACACATCGCTATGGACTGCGGGGTCCTTAAACTCGTGGACCGAAACGTCCTTAAACTAATATTGGACCGAAACGTCCTTAAACTAATATCGGAACGAGATGTCCCTAAACTAATAATGGACCACTACGTCCCTAAACTGGAAACGGACCGAAACGTCCCTAAACTAACATCGGACCACCACGTCCCTAAACTGGCACAATAGAGCCCAAATGCTCTTTTATCGGATCTAAACGGTCCCGTTAAGTTGATCTTAGCCTCAAGCAGGACTAACGTATCCTTAACAAACGTTTAAGTTGATCTTAGCCTCAAACACGGCTAACGTATCCTTAAATATTCAAATGGATTATAAAACTCCCAATCAACTCTGGTTCGAGTATACATCTCCGAGCTCCTTTGATACATGTCATTGTAATCCTTCAACGACGTCAGAGAGGTGACGAGTCCCGATGGCCATACATTAAATTAATCATTACGTTGAGTTGATCTTAGTCTAAAACAGGACTAACGTATTCTTGACGAACGTTTAAGTTGATCTTAGCCGCAACGCGACTAATGCATCCTTAGACTGAAAAACACCAAACCCAAATCTAAGTAAATACGGATTTGGACTAATCCACGTCTTACGGGCGACGGCATTACTCAGTCTCCGTATACAATCCACGGGCAACCACAAACAAAACAAACACCCACGACACGAAGTGAAATTCTGGAGAAGGAGAAAGTTGTTACCGCGATGCGGTAGCGTAATTAACTGCAGGGGCTTGCGCCTGCAGGGAAGAGCGTCCCCACAATCAAAAACCCCTCATCCTGAGGGGGAATCTGACGAAGTCTGCTACATCGGCCGCATCCGTCTAAACCTCCGATACATGGTGCCATAAATCAACTTGGCATCTTTGGAGAGGTAGACGGATAAAACCATATAGCATCTGCCCCGAACCCCAGGCACGGACGCGAAAGTCCGGACCGCCGTTCGGAGGGGAACACGCTCGATCGGGTGTCTTCTCTAAGCTCCCCGCCGATCGACTCATGATGGCTTCCTGGACGACGGATGCCGGTCAAGCCCTCAAAATCGAGAAGCTAAGGCAGAAAAGGTTCAAATACAGAGCTAACAAAAGGGCTAGGACTCATGTTAGGCTGAGCTTCATGAGGCTCCAAGAACGGGGTTACCCCACCAAAGATAAAGAGATGGCTGGACATGTGGTCCACACCGTCTATATGGTCGGACATGAAGAGACGAACCCTTCTATGCCTCACAGCCATGGTGATGATATAGTGGACGCTACCCAACGTCGACTCGGTCTAAATGATGAAGAGCTCGCTCAGGATGATGAGCTAAAGGAGCCCGAGGTTCCTGCGGAATTGAGCTCAGGCAATAAGGATGACCCGGTTGTCATAACCGGGACTGCAGAACAAGCATTATTCCGATGGCTTCAGAGGCAGCTTCAGGACAGGGATGAGAAGTTAGCCAAGGTACAATCCAAGGTCGACGAGTTGGCAAACGTCGCGGTAGATCTTGCGACCCAAGTCGCCCGATTGCAATTACAGCAGAATCAAATTTTGGTTCATGAGCCAGGGATTGATATCCGGAGGCAGCCAACTGATACCCCCTTCAACCTTAGAGCGGAGCGCCTTCGCGAAAAATGGCCGCAATCAGTCTCCAGTCCCTTCGATACATACACCGAAGGGGAATCGCCTCTGAAAGAGAAATAGGAAAAAGTCAATTCCTTCAAAAGGGAAAAAGTCCACAAGATATTCAGGGACGCCCTAAGAAACGGTCTAAAACTGCCAGAATCAAAGAGGCCGCAAGAAACGAATATGACCGACGACCCAAAATATTGTCCCTATCACAGGATGATAGGTCATGCCATTGAGGACTGCTTCGTATTCAAAGATTGGGTCGAAAGGCAATACAAGACGGGAGAGATAGAATTGTCTAAAGGCGTGCTAGCAAATAGTCAAGCTACGACCGCCGATTTCATACAAATGGAGATCGAAGCCTTTCGAGAACCTAATCCTCCCAGACATGTGCCATTATCTGAAAAGGGCGAACCAAAGACTGATCGGCCTTAAGGACCAGCATCAGTAAGGGCACCTACTCTAATGGAGAGAAAGAAGAAGGTGTACTCCTTCAGGAGGGATGAGGTCCGCAATATATTCGAGGAAGCCTTGAACAACGGTCTGCAATTGCCTTTTCTGAAGAGGCCACATGAAATGAATATGAACGGCAATCCCGTATATTGCCCATACCATAGGGTGGTGAGTCATACCATTGAAGACTGCTGTGTTTTTAAAGATTAGGCATAGGACCAAGACAAGCTTGGAAAAACCTCACAGTCCTCGGGTGTATCGGCAAGCCACAGAGCTACGGTCATCAACACAGCTCCGCCAAGATCAAAATCCAAGGAGCTGGGATAAGCAAAGATGACCACCACGTCGTTAAACTGGAAACAGTTGACTACCACGTCATTAAACTGGGAATAATCGACCTCTAAGTCGTTAAACTGGGGATGTAAAAGTGTGTAAATAAAAAGAAATGTATATGTATATGTGTATATATATAAATAAAAAGCCGAAATGATGGGGCAACTCGCAATAAAAATCAGCGAGTAAAAACAAAAACAAAAATAAAGCCGAAATGATGGGGCAACCGAGAATAAATAGCCGAAATGATAGGGCAATCGCGACTTTCGCGATAAGAAAAGCTGAAATGATAGAGCAATCGCGGTAAAAAAAACGGCGAATGATGAGTAGCTCCCGGTACCATATTCCAGTGCAGCGATGCAGACGCCAATAAAGTCCCAAAATTTTTCCGGCCCTATGGTCTGGATCATACATCCTGCAAAACCGTATATAATCCATGGGCGTAAAATGATCCCAATCTCTCCCAAGTCCTACCGGCGAGACCGCATTCAAAGTCCCACCGGCGATGAAGATTCAAAAAAAAAGAAAGAAGAAAAAAAGGGTATGTCCACAAGCAAAATGAGCACGGATGAAAAGCCGAAAGGGTTTCGTGAGCAAAAACAGCAGTACTGTCGGCGAGTTTGTGAAAACCCGAAAGGGCGCAAACTCGTGAAAAAGAGATGAAATGCACTCGCAAAGTCTTCTTGACTTTGTGAGGAGAAAATTCCCGCGTGAGATCCTTACGACTCACAAAGGAGCAACACCCTTAGGAGTCCCCATGACTCCTAAGGAGAAAATAAACCTACGAGATCCTTTCGACTCGTAGGGAGAAAATGCTTTTATGGGACCCTTACGACCCATAAAATTGAAAAGACTTAGGTGATAGGATCTAAACCTGTCTCCTAAGCCGCCAATTCCCAGATCCTTCCGGGGCAAATGATGAGTTGCTCCTGGTATTATTCCAGTGCAGCAATGTAGATGCCGACAAAAAAAACCAATTACCAAATCTCTCCGGATCAGTGCGTCGACCGTCCATGTCGTAAAAAGGGCAGTGCAGGCTTCCTACAAAGCAGCAACCAGATCACTCCGGGTCAGAGAAAAATCTACTACGGACACTCCGTCTCGGAGACGCGTCAAGCGTCGACCGTCCATGTCGCAAAAAGGGCAGTGCGGGCTTCCCACAAATCGGGAACCAAATCGCTCCGGATCAGAGCATCGACCGTCCATGTCACAAAAAGGGCAGTGCAGGCTTCCAACAAATCGGGAACCAAATCGCTCCGGATCAGAGCGTCGACCGTCCATGTCGCAAAAAGGGCAGTGCAGGCTTCCCATAAATTGGGAACCAAATCGCTCCGGGTCAGAGCGTCGACCGTCCATGTCCTAAAAAGGGCAGTGCATGCTTCCTAACAAGCAGGAACCAGATCACTCCGGGCCAGGGAAACGTCTACCACGTACACTCCGTCTCGGAGATGCGTCAAGCGTCGACCGTCCATGTCGCAAAAAGGGCAGTGCAGGCTTCCTACAAAGCGGGAACCAAATCGCTCCGGGCCAGGGAAACGTCTACCACGGACACTCCGTCTCAGAGACGCGTCAAGCGTCGACCATCCATGTCATAAAAAGGGCAGTGCAGGCTTCCCACAAATCAGGAACCAAATCGCTCCGGATCAGAGCGTCGACCGTCCATGTCGCAAAAAGGGCAGTGCATGCTTCCTACAAATCGGGAACCAAATTGCTCCGGATCAGAGCGTCGACCGTCTATGTCGCAAAAAGAGCAATGTAGGCTTCCCATAAATCGGGAACCAAATCGCTCCGGATCAGAGCGTCGACCGTCCATGTCGCAAAAAGGGCAGTGCAAGCTTCCTACAAAGCGGGAACCAAATCGCTCCGGGCCAGGGAAATGTCTACCACAGACACTCTGTCTCGGAGACGCGTCAAGCGTCGACCGTCCATGTCGTAAAAAGAGCAGTGCATCCCAAAAATGGGAACCAAAGCAACTCGCCTCCACGCAAAAGAAGATCCATCAATTTCATGCACACGACTCACATATGTGGTGTGCATTTATTGATGGGGGGGCACTTTGTTGAAATCGAAAATTGCACCCCGGTTGACCAAATCAAAGTCAAAGTCAACCCCAAGCTAAGTGGGCCCATGCCCAGATCAAGTCTGAACATGAAGCGGCCGGCCCTCCCCCATGCCAAAATGAAATTATGTAATAAATAATTTTTATGTAATTTTTTATGCATGAATGTAAACAAAATGGGCATAAAGCCAAATTTTTGTAAGCCCATGGCTTATGTGTAAAAAGAAATAGCACATGAGCCATGGGATGAGCAAAATGCCATTTTCTAAAACCCAAAGGGCTATATGTAAATATGTAAGCCTATATAAGGCAACATGATTAAAATATCAAGAAGACTTTTTCATTCTAAAAAATTAGGGCATGTGCCTCTTTCTCCTTCCTCAAGGTTCTAAAACCTTCTTCTTCTTTTTTGAATTAAATCAAGAGTTTTACTCTTTCTTTTCCAAAACTAACTAGTTTTTCACCATAAAATCCACAAAGGGGAGCTTGGATCTTTTATTAGATCTCGAAAAGGAGAGATTTTTAAATCTCACCCCCTTTCTCCAAGATCCGGCCAAACGACAGGAAGAAGAAGGATACCCATCTCCAGAAACCACACTTTGGGGAAGATCCAGGGTCCAAGGGGAGAAGCCCCTTCATCAGCTTCAAAATAGCCTAGGAGTTTAACTCCACACACAAACACACACACACACACACAAAATAATAAGTGTTCCTTTCTGGGAGTACAACTCCCATTGCAGGGACCAAGTCCCTTTTGCCTCCCGAATGTCCACGTGACTGGCACGTGAGGCGCTAGTGCCCTTGCGCTCAAAGCGCTAGCACCCATGTGCCTAGCACGTGGGGCGCTAGTGCTCAAAGCGCTAGCGCTCTTGCGTCCAGAGCGCTAGGGCTCGAGCACCCACATGCCCGGCACGTGGGGCGTCCGCGCTCAAAACGCCAGAGCGCTAGCGTCCAAAGCGCTAGTGCCCACGTGCCTGGCACGTGGGGCGCTAGTGCTCTTGCGCTCAAAGCGCTAGTGCCCGAGCGTCCAAAGCGCTAGCGCCCTTGCGCTCAAAGCGCTAGCTTCCAAAGCACTGGAGTTTTTTTCCACGCATCCTTTGGATACCCTTTTCCCCCATTTTTACACACACTCCACACTAAAAACGCTGTCCCCCATTAGAAAATTTCTAACGGGATGCTTTCCCTCACCCCGCAAGGGGGCTGCTAGTCCCCTTGACCCCCAGACCATTATCCGGGTAGCGGGACCCCCGTAAAAATTCTGCGAGCCCCCCGATATATCCAAAACCCCTTCAAAACACGACACTGCACGTTGAGTTCGCATGACCAGTTTAACCCGTCAATCGGAGGTTCTCTCGCTCCAAAGGCGAGGGATAATTAGCGGCAGCTTAGTCCGCGGCTGCCGGAGATTCGGATCCCCACAATCAATAAACCCCAGCCTACCCTAGGCAGGGGGAATCTGTAATGCGCCTGACAAGCACGCATTCCCATCTCAATGGGATGACGAAAAACACCCTACAGATGAACCTAATCTTTCCACCGTTCTTGGACCAGTTTATAGTGGTGTTCATCGATAATATTCTGGTCTACTCGAGGAGCCTAGAGGAGCATGCTGAACTCTTGAAGACATGCTGAGAGCTTGCATGTTAGACTTCAAGGGTTCGTAGGAGGATCATCTACACTTGGTGGATTTTTCTTACAATAACAGCTTTCAGGCGACTATTCAGATGGCTCCATTCGAAGTGTTGTATGGTCGCAAGTGTCGTTCACCCGTTTGTTTGGACGATGTTGGAGAATGAAGATTGTTGGGACCGAATTTGATCGTGCAAACTGTGGAAAAAGTTAATACTATCCGGAATCACATGAAGGCAGCACAAGATCGGCAGAAGAGTTGGGCCGATATATCGAGAAGACTTCTAAAGTTCGCTGTCGGTAATATGGTATTCTTGAAAATATCACCGACTAGAGGAGTGATTCGTGTTGGGATTCGAGGCAAGCTTAGTTCTCGATTGGTGGGGCCTTTCGAGATTATGGAGCGTGTTAGGGAAGTGGCTTATCGATTGACGTTACCACCATATTTGGCGAATGTTCATGACGTGTTTCATGTATCTCAACTCCATAAGTATGTTCGAGATGAAACACACGTGCTGGATCATTCGGAGCCGACTGTAAGGGAGGATTTGACCTACGAGGAGCGATCGATGCGATTGTTGATCGAAGAGAAAAGGTCCTCAAGAACAAGGTTATCCCTCTCGTACTTGTTTCTTGAGGAAATCGCTCGCATGGAGAATCAACATGGGAACGTGAAGACGAGATTCGACAGAAGTTTCCACACCTATTCTTGTAGATTCTTGATTGTTTATCTTTTCTTGTTCCTGGAATTTCGAGGACGAAATTCTTTTTGTAGTTGGGTATAATGTAACACCCTAGTTCATTTATACCAGTTCTAGTTCACGTATTTATTTATTTATGGTATTTTCCTGATTTATTGTGTTTTGGGTGCGAATAGTGTTTTTGACATCTGTATTCGCATCCTCCCCGACCCGCTTACTAGAAACCCGCCTTGATCCCTGTTTATGATTTATCCTGGCTTGTTGTATGGATCTGTGCACTTTCATATTGTTTTTACTGCATACTGGTATTTTATTTGGCATCTGCATATTTTCAATATAACATTTAAACTCAAGTAAAATATTTTAAAGATATATAGCGTGGCTTGCATTATACCCCTAACCCTGTCGTAGCATCCACGCATCTTTTTCTCGTCCCGTTCAGCGTAACGGACCTGTTTGGATGGCAACGTGTACGTGCGTGCATCCGTTCTTGGGGGTATGCATTTTCGTTAACCGGATATCTAATTTTGGTTTTGGTTGACATGTATATTTTTTGTATTTTAAAACTGGATTTTTAGACCCGACCCGGGCGTGTTTTGGACTATTTTTGTATTAGGAAAAATATCAAATATTTTATTAATATAAATTATTCAGTAAACTGTTATATCAAAATTTCGTAACAAACAAATTTTTTTTAATTTTTAAAAGGAAATCTTATAAACTAACTTACAGGCCAGCTCTCTCTCTCCCCCCTCTCTCCACCTTTATATTATATTATTTCTTTTAAACCCATTCTTTCTCTCTCTCTCCCATTTTATATTATATTATTTCTTTTAAACCCATTCTCTCTCCCCCTCTCTCTCCTCTTTCTCTCTCTCCCCCTCTTTCTCAATCCTCTCGCGATTCCTGTTCACGCAGGATCCGCTCACCTCCCGCACCCACTACTCTCACCTCCCTCCTTCAATTCTTCCTTTTAAAAAACCCCCGCGACGAGAACCCTCGCCTAACCCTATCCGCCTCCATCTTCTCGACCTCGCCTTCCCTCTCACCTTCCCTTCACCTCTTCCTCATCGCCACTGCCCTGATCCCGAGCTCCCAAACCCTGCAAACCCCTCGACCTCGCAACCCACGACTCCAACCACCTTCGAACCCATCACCTGCACCCTCTTCATCTCACCTCATCGCCATCGTCTTCATCTTCATCGACTCCATCTCCATCTTCCTCTCCCAACTGAGAACACCGACACCATCGCCAATCTCTCTCATCTTCTCATAGCCAAACCCGAGCACCTGCACACCCATCACCCAGCCCCTGCCTTCGTCGTCGCCGCCGCCGTCAACGACCTCGTTGTCGCCTCCGCCGTCGATGACCTCGTCGTTACCACCTCTCCACCTTCCTCTCTCCTTCCTCCGCCCTGCACTCCAGATCACCCTTACCCTACAGCCTGCAAGAACCCTGCACACCCAGATCCCCGACGACCAAGAACCTTGATCCACTACCTTGCCGGAAAAACAACATCGCCGGTGACCCACTACCCCGTCTTCACCCCTGGCCTATGCCTCCTCTGTCCCAGACTAAGAGCCAAACCCAGAGGACCACGACAACCCTCTTCTTCTTCTTTTTCTCTTTTGCTTTTCTTGATCCTTGTTTTCCGATAATCGCCGGAGCCGTGCCATTGCCGCCGATCCAGGCGATCTAGTGAATGTCCCTTGCTTGCGTGAGTACCTTCTTGCCTTGTCTGGACCCATCCCGCATGCCGCATGTGCGTTGCGACGAATACCCGACGTGCGACGTGCCGTACGCATCCGTCGTGTGATCCGTTCAGGCAAGTTCATCTTGCTACATTCTATGTATATTATTATGCATCCATATGAATAAAATGTTACATGTTTATCACATTATTCATCCATATTAAAGTTTTACCGTTTTCGGATACCCGTATGCATCCATATCATTTAATATACATGTAGCTGTATCTACAGATCACATTATTACATATTATTGTCATATTAACATCCCATGCTAGATAATGTGCATCCTACATAGTCATGAAGCTATAGTTGTAACCCCTGATAGTTATTTATGCATCCATGTTTATTTTTGTATCCATACCATTAATTACATATCTAGTAGAATACCATAACACGTTATTTCATATTACTGCTACATTAACACCCTATGCTTGATATTGTGCATCCTACTTAGTCATGATGTAATCCCTGATTGATATTTGTGTATCCATGCTTTTATTGTACATCCGTACTTTCACCCTGATTCAATACTTGCTACAGTTTGATTATAAGCACCCGCTTGATACCTGTGCACTACTTGACATGACTTGATATACCACTACTTGATATGACTTGATACATGTACATTACATGACATGACCTGATATATCACTACTTGACATGTTACCTGATCCTGTTTCTAATGCCGACAATCCTGACATGTTGTCCTGATGGACGTTATTGTTTTCTGCATAGACAAAACCTGTACCGGCTTGATCCTGTGTTGGCATTAGATATCAATTGGTAATACCTGACTTGAACACATAACTTGGGGGTATGGGGAAATCAAGAATGTAACCGAACGTAACTCAAAGGGCTATCATATTGTTTGCCGTTTTTCCGGGCGTTACGGAATATATATTGTTTGCCGTTTTTCCGGGCATTACGGAATAATCACCGATGGGTTACGATGAGGATTACATTAATTGATTTTGAAGACTTTAGAATAGATAACCCAGTAGCACAGTTTAGATTACTCCCTGCACATCACATGTGCTTATACCCTTCACTGTTCCTTATTCGTGATACTGTTATAGTCTTATTACTGTTCATACTCATGCCTGCATGTCTTGTTACCTCCTGATTGTATTATTGTTGATATTATGACGCACCGACGTCTGGGTTTTGCATGGCCCAGATTCTCTCTCCCTGTCGCAGGCCGTTCAGGAGTATTTCAGTCAGCAGGCCGAGCAGTGAGGACCTGTTAGTATTTTAGTTTAGTTTTCTTTCAGCACTTTTATTTCCTGTTGTGAGCCCGTATTTGGGACGTTCTTTCCAGATTGTTATTGTTACTTGGATCTATTGCTTCCGTATATTATTTCTTGACTCGTTTATTCTGGCTCATGGACATGTACTAGATAGTTTATTTTATTTCTACTGTTCTTGATATTTATAGACAGCCGTAATGTGACTGTGGAGGGATGTTTCCTAGGCACAGGTAGCATGGTTGGCTCTGTCACGTGCCGATCTTAAAGCACTCTGGGAAGCGGGGTGTGACACTCCCTACCCCAACAAACCAGGGATCAAAGCCCTCGCCAAGAGGCACCGGGCAGTAACCCTGCTCGGCCCGTCCTTAAGGATCAAACCCCTCGCAAGAGGCAACCGGGCCCGCCCTTGATCGGTTATCCCTGGCTGGTAGCTCCTGTCATGCCCTGCTTCCCAAAATACGGAATACGAGGGATTGACAAGGCCATCCATGCTCCTACGGTCAAGGAAATATCCTGCCGTAGTCACACTTCGGCTTCTAGCTTTACGTGGTAATCAGTAAACAATGCACAGGTAATAAGAAATGCAGTATCTGAAACAAAACGAATACAAAGAACTGACCTGATGGAGGTAACAAGAGTATAACTCTGGATAGCTGATCAAGATGTCCGCGATGTATGTCTGGTCCTGGTCCAGGCTAGATCCACTCCTCACTCTGAGCATGCATACTCAGGTCGTCAGAGCAACACAATAGCAATATAAATATATAGATGCAAGTGGCAACTCGAACAGTGATAATAGATATATAACAGTAAATCAAGACGGTAAAGATATGAACATGGAGTAACCAATGAAGTGTCCAATAGATCAGGTGAACGGTAAAGCAGTAAAATAGTATGCCAGGTATGTCAACACAGTAAGTAATGTATATCAATGCCATTATCCCTATCAGTCTCTAAGTCTCACTGTACAGGTCACTAAGCCTATCGTCAGTCCAAGTGTGAGAGTCAACCACTCGCGAGTGTCCTCCACCCAAGGGTAGGACCCAAGGGCAAGGGACCACGGGCCCAAAATATAACTCACGGTAATAATCATGTACCCTGTAAATCTCTATATATCTCCATATATATAAGCCGGCATGGGACTCCCGAGATTCTGTTGAACTCACACTCAAACTACCCCATACCCCGTGGTCTACATCAAACGCCAACCATAACCTCAAATACCGGTCGGTCCATGACAAGTCTGCGCGAGAACTGGAGACAGGATCTCCATCAAGCACGTCCCGACTAATACCCAAGATAAATGGGCAGTGTCTGGTGCCTTATCTGTGACACCCATGCAAGAGCTTCCATAAGTGTCCCATACCACTTATAGTCACACTTACGTCCCACAGACGTCGACAATGCAATAGAATAATAGGGTTCACTGATTGTGTACAAGTACGTGTCACTTTCACTTATCCATTCATGCACGAACACTAACGTACTTGCCACAATCTCCACTAATACCTAACACTGGGTAATGCACATGATCACTAGGCTACCAATGCAATAACATATACATATGATGTGATGAGAAAACAATATGTAAAGCAGGATTAAGATATCATATGTCGGTATCCTACCACTTGCATAATTTATCATAAATAATATATGCCAAAATTTAGCAAAACAATTAACAAGGAATAAGTAGTATGTGTGATTATCTATCCAGCGAATTTGGTTTCACGTCGATCGGGTTTCAGGATCAGTAGATATGGCCATTTCATTTTAAGCGTTCACTGCTGGAAATCCGGTTTCAGAATCGGAAGTCCGTTTTGCAACGCATTTTAATCCTAGTTGGGATCAGATTTTAGCGATGCTACAGTTTAATGAAATCTAGGATTTTCAATAAGGTTTTCAAGGAAATAGACATATTCTCAATCGCATCTGTACGTCAGAAGTTATGTACTATTCAGCATTGGGGTGTCCGTTCTGGTTCTGTTTGGGACTGCTATACGTCCCGATCTTTTAAATTGCAGATTAAATAGCAAACGATGATAAAACGGAAAGAAACCACTTGTGTTATTTAGGTAAAAGATTCACCTTTAATAAACTGTAGAGTTCCGCAACATACGAGTTCAGAAAACAAGGTGGTACACATTACGGGACAGCACACAGTAACCAGAGTCGCTCTAGACTGCAGTCCAGAGTCGCACTCCGACCCAAATATCGTCACAATATCAGTACAGAAACCAATATAAATTTGTATAAGGTTACAGTTCGTCGAGTCGGCTTCGATTTGAGCCCTCGAACGCAACATTTCAGTATGTACACAATTTATGGTGATTTTAACGATTTTCAGACGCGGGAAAATCCCAGTTTTACGGATGTATTTGGGGGTATTCGTTTTAGTCATTAACGGTCATATTTTCCATTGAAATTTACACACTAGGTTCACTGCCTTATGGGCCAGACCATGCAATTGAGTTCCGTCAAATTAAATGAAGATTTCTATTGAGATCATGCATCGAACAGTTACGTCATATAGTTTATTGGGAATAGTAAATATGGAATCTATACGAGTATAGTCTGTAACTAACACAAATTAGCATGTAGCAAGTAGGGAAGTTGCCTGGAGACAAGTCGACAATATTACTGTAGTGGTAACAGCACGATCGCGTCACGAACGCAGCACCGGTTCAGCCCTTTGGAATCCGACAATTGTACTCGATCTAGTTGCTCTCCGTGCCCTCCTTTTCTTCACCGCTCCAGGTTGCTCCTTGTTTTTTGAGGTGAGGGGGTTGAGATGCTGATAAATAGAGAGAAATTAGAGAGAGAGAGAGAGAGAGATTAGTGAACAGAGAGAGACAGAGAGCTTGGTAGAGAGAGAATTAGAGAGAGAGAGAGAGACTGAGAGAGAGAGAGATGTAGAGAGAGAGTAACAGATAGAGAGAGAGGGAAACAGAGAGAGAGAGAGATGTAGAGAGAGAGAGAGAAGCAGAGATTGAGAGAGAGAGGGAGACAGAGAGAGAGAGAAGAGTTGCAGAGAGAGAGAGAGAGATTTACTTGGTGGTGCAGTAGGTGATCGGGGTTGAGGCTTGGTGGGAGTGGGGCGACGGTGAGAAGTTTCCGGCGAAGGGCGATGGGGCTCGGGTGTGCAGGTAATGGGTGAGGCGATGGAGGTGATCTGTGGTCGTCGTCGCTGGGCTCAGAGGGGCGTCGACGTGGTGGTTCAGGGCAGTGGAGGCTCGCTGGCGTCGAGTACACGTGGTGGCCGAGCTCGGGTGCAAGGAAGCTTGGCGGTGGTTCGGTGCAGAGATGGTGCGGCGAGGAGTAGGCGAGGGGATTGAGCACGGTGGGGTTTCTTGGTTGATGGAGTAGAGTGGGCGAGGGAGGAGTACGAGGTGGTGGGGTCGAGAAGTTTGAGGGGCTTGTGACGGGAGCGCGACGTGGGGCAAGGGCGCAGGCATGGGCGTGGGCATGAGATGAGGCGAAGAAAGTGGATCGGGGAAGTTACCGTTGGTGAAGAAGGAGAGATTAGAAGCAGGTCGGGTCGAAGCGGGCGGGTAAGGGTGAAGGCGGGCTTGGGCTTGGATGTCACGGGCTGGGCCGGGGTTTAATAAAAATAAATTCCTTTTTATTTATTCACTTGGGCTGAGGAGATGGGTAAAGGGCCGGGGGTTTAATTAACATGAATTCCTTTTTTTTATTCATTTGATGGGCTGGGGCCAAGAGCATGGGCCGAGGAAAGAAAACAATAAAAAGAAACAGAAAAGTGGGCCGGCTTGGAAAATAGCAATAAAAGAATTTGGGAAAAATATATAATAGATAGGTAATAGGGTTTCGGTTTAGGCTAGGGGAAAACAATGAAGGAAGAAATGGGTTTGGGGTTTAGTTTATTTAAAAGGAAATGGGCTGAGTTTTTGGGTGCAGAGAAGGAAGAAAATAAAAGGGTTTAGATGAATTTGAGCCAGGGATGTTAAAACACTAAAAGTAATGATTATAAAATAAATAAATTTTAAGGGTAACAAAATACGGATATTGGTATACAAAGGACTGGGTATTACATCATACCACCCATATAAAAATTTCGTTATCGAACTTTAAAATAAACGATAAGTTATACAATCATAAGCGAAAGATACTATATCGCAAACTAACACATAATGATTTACTAGAAATAGGTGGATGAAGAAATTTGAAGGTTTACATATGTATACAAATAATACAACTAAAAGAACAGGCCTAAAAAGTATAAGGTAGAAATCAATTATGAGGGAAACCCATATGTACAAAAATAGAATAGCAATAACGAATAATAACATCCGAGGCGTGCTAGGTAAAATCGAAATCCTAAACATGTGCACACCTCGCATATCAAAGGTAGCGCAGCTAAAATAATAAGTTTAAGTCACAACCAAAATGAAATAGTGAAAGATTTGTCGGTAGGTTAAAACATTTTAGAATAACGTGTTGATCAAACAATTTTTAACATAACTTAGAAAACCACCTGGCGAAAATAAGAAACATAGCGCAAATAATATGTGCAATATATGGTTGCGCTACCGAGAAATGGGAAGAATAGTAGTGTACTAAAAATGCATAAAACAGAAGTAGTCAATATCACGCACTTTTCGATAAATACAAAATAACGAAAACTAAATTTTCGAATAACGATGCCCCTAAATGTAACTAGGGTAACAGGAAACGGCACAAAAATGTATAGGGCTAGCTAGGGTAGGGATTACAATGGAGTATGGCTCACTCAAAAGGTCGGAGTGTGACGGCTTTAGACTGAAGATCGAAGAGGTTGGGGTCAGCCCAGGGTGCAAGGGTGAACAGTAATGAACCTCAGGAGGGGAGGGAATGTATGGGAAGGAAACGGTCGACACATGAAGCGATTCAAAAAAAATCTGAAGGGTTAGCGAACTCGGAAATTTCACTATAAACATCTCTTCCCAGAAGGATCTCAAACGAGGCACAAACGAAGGATGAAGGGTGTCCCACTCAAAAGATCGGGGTGCGGTACTTTTTAATCTAAGTGAGGATTAAAACAGTACAAGGTGCAAGGATGGACAGTCAGGGATCTCAAGAGAAAATAAATGTATAGGGAAAACAACCATGCATTATGTGAACCAAAAAGATTAAAAGATTAGCGAACTCAGCACATTTATTTCATTCCAGAAAATTCTAAACAAAGAATTCTCGAAAAGCGAAGATGGCCCTAAACTATACACAAATTTATTTGGCCTGAGAAGACAAGAGATAAATCCCGTCAGTCGTGGTTGTGTAGGTTCAGCAGGTTACGGTAGGCTCGCGCGCTCAGGTAGGGGCGTCCATTTCCATAGCGCCTCGCAGGGACCGCCATTGGGAGTTCTTCTGCCGCAGGGTCTTGTTCTTCCGGTCCTTCTTCCTCAGCTAGAGCTTCTTCATCGATGTCTGCTTCCATGTGATTCTCTTCTTCTGGATCCTCTTCCATGGGGTTCTCCTCCACTGGATTTCCTTCTATCAGGCCCTCCTCGGGATCTTCCTCTATCGGGTTCTCTCCAGGGTTTCCTTCCTCCTCGTCGGAATCACCGATCATGTCAACTTCTGGGGCGGCGGCTCCTTCGTCCTCGGAATTGATGTTTCCGAAAATAACTTGGGGGCCGTTGATCTCGTCGTCCGAGCTCACCAGCATGCAGTCTAAGGAAACACATGACTGTGCATCCTCATCTAGATGCGGCGCTGCTCCAGGGTGGGCCATGGCCTGAAAAGAAAGAGTCATGATCAGATAGTGGAACATATTATGAAAAATCAAGGATATGGAGTACAAGAAAATATGCGGTAAGCAAGGACTGAAAACAAAATCTAGAATACTGATGCAACGAATGGTATAAGTAAAGTGAGGGGGAAAGGAGATGATACATACATTACAACTCAGGATTTTATTACATTCAGCCAAAAGTTTAACGGATATAGGATCTCAAACGAAAAGAGAAATATTTACAAGTGACAACATTTTATTAAAAGCAGAAAACGTGATAACTCTTCTTCGATTACTAGACCGCTGCATTCTCGTCACGCGAGTTGAATCCTGCGCTGGGTCCGCCCTATCCTAGAGGTTCGAACTACGCAATAATCATCACTTGGCAGAAGTGGAGAGTGTGGACGAGTCTCCTCCTTATAGCTCCTTCCTTCTAGGGCAATCGTTGATAAGATGTTCGCTAGATCCGCAAATTAGGCATTTCCCCTGGGCGCGGCGACAATCCCTCTGAAAATGTCCTGGCCTCTTGCAGTACCCACAGCATTGGGTCTTCTGCTGCTTCTGTCGCGGGGAAACAAGTGGGCACTTCATCTTCCTCTCTTTTCCTCGTCTAACAGGGATCCTTTTACGATTGGAGACTTCCGCTGGTGCCTGATTCACCCGCCTTCTCAATCCTTCAGCTAATAGGTCGTTTGTTCGCTCCTGGGCTTCCTTCAGACTTTGCAGTACATTCAGAATCTCAACGGTCTGATTCTGGGGAGTGGAGATCGAGGAAGAGTCGTTGGAAGACATGGTCCTCAAACGACAATTTTGAGGATGATATAAGGCACAAGCTATAAGAATTAAAACATAATATGGATTAGGCAAGGAATCGAAAATGTCGGATGTGATGAAATTTATTACCAGTGGAAATCAACTGTGGAACTCCAAGTCACTCAAACCCTGACGGATAGATTAAAAATGCATAGCCGAATACACTATGTGAATCAAGATTAAGAATAACAACTTCACAATCCAGACAGAAGGATGTCTTAGATTGCCAAATACTACACGGAACTGCAATCTCAAACGAAGCAAAACCTGGCTTTGATACCAACAAAACCATGTCATGCCCCGCTTCCCAAAATACGGAATACGAGGGGTTGACAAGGCCAGCCATGCTCCTACGGTCAAGGAAATATCCTGCCGTAGTCACGCTTCGGCTTCTAGCTTTACGTGGTAATCAGTAAACAACGCACAGGTAATAAGAAATGCAGTATCTGAAACAAAACGAATACAAAGAACTGACCTGATGGAGGTAACAAGCGTATAACTCTGGATAGCTGATCAAGATGTCCGCGATGTACGTCTGGCCCTGGTCCAGGCTAGATCCACTCCTCACTCTGAGCATGCATACTCAGGTCGTCAGAGCGACACAATAGCAATATAAATATATAGATGCAAGTGGCAACTCGAACAGTGATAATAGATATATAACAGTAAATCAAGACGGTAAAGATATGAACATGGAGTAACCAATGAAGTGTCCAATAGATCAGGTGAACTGTAAAGCAGTAAAATAGTATGCCAGGTATGTCAACACAGTAAGTAATGTATATCAATGCCATTATCCCTATCAGTCTCTAAGTCTTACTGTACAGGTCACTAAGCCTATCGTCAGTCCAAGTGTGAGAGTCAACCACTCGTGAGTGTCCTCCATCCAAGGGTAGGACCCAAGGGCAAGGGACCATGGGCCCAAAATATAACTCACGGTAATAATCATGTATCCTGTAAATCTCTATATATCTCCATATATATAAGCCGGCATGGGACTCCCGAGATTCTGTTGAACTCACACTCAAACTACCCCACACCCCGTGGTCTACATCAACCAACCATAACCTCAAATACCGGTCGGTCCATGACAAGTCTGCGCGAGAAATGGAGACAGGATCTCCATCAAGCACGTCCCGACTAATACCCAAGATAAATGGGCAGTGTCTGGTGCCTTATCTGTGACACCCATGCAAGAGCTTTCATAAGTGTCCCATACCACTTATAGTCACACTTACACGCGTCCCACAGACGTCGACAATGCAATAGAATAATAGGGTTCACTGATTGTGTACAAGTACGTGTCACTTTCACTTATCCATTCATGCACGAACACTAACGTACTTGCAACAATCTCCACTAATACCTAACACTGGGTAATGCACATGATCACTAGGCTACCAATGTAATAACATATACATATGATGTGATGAGAAAACAGTATGTAAGGCAGGATTAAGATATCATATGTCGGTATCTTACCACTTGCATAATTTATCATAAATAATATATGCCAAAATTTAGCGAAACAATGAACAAGGAATAAGTAGTATGTGTGATTATCTATCCAGCGAATTTTGTTTCACGTCGATCGGGTTTCAGGATCAGTAGATATGGCCATTTCATTTTAAGCGTTCACTGCTGGAAATCCGGTTTCAGAATCGGAAGTCCGTTTTGCAACGCATTTTAATCCCAGTTGGGATCAGATTTTAGCGACGCTACAGTTTAATGAAATCTAGGGTTTTCAGTAAGGTTTTCAAGGAAATAGACAAATTCTCAATCGCGTATGTACGTCAGGAGTTATGTACTATTCAGCATTGGGGTATCCGTTCTGGTTCTGTTTGGGACTGCTATACGTCCCAATCTTTTAAATTGCAGATTAAATAGTAAACGATGATAAAACGGAAAGAAACCACTTGTGTTATTTAGGTAACAGATTCACCTTTAATAAATTGCAGAGTTCCGCAACATACAAGTTCAGGAAACAAGGTGGTACACATTACGGGACAGCACACAGTAACCAGAGTCGCTCTGGACTGCAGTCCAGAGTCGTACTCCGACCAAAATATCGTCACAATATCAGTATAGAAACCAATAGAAATTTGCATAGGGTTATAGTTCGTCGAGTCATCTTCGATTTGAGCCCTCGAACGCAACATTTAAATATGTACACAATTTATGGTGATTTTAACGATTTTCAGACGCGGGAAAATCCCAGTTTTACGGATGTATTTGGGGGTATTCGTTTTAGTCATTAACGGTCATATTTTCCAATGAAATTTACACACTAGGATCACTGCCTTACGGGCCAGACCATGCAATTGAGTTCCGTCAAATTAAATGAAGATGTCCATTGAGATCATGCATTGAACAGTTACGTCATATAGTTTATCGGGAATAGTAAATATGGAATCTATACGAGTATAGTTTGTAACTAACACAGATTAGCATGTAGCAAGTAGGGAACTTGCCTGGAGACGAGTCGACAATATTACTGCAGTGGTAACAGCACGATCGCATCATGAATGCAGCACCGGTTCAGTCCTTTGGAATCCGACAATTGTACTCGATCTAGCTGCTCTCCGTGCCCTCCTTTTTTTCACCGCTCCAGGTTGCTCCTTGTTTTTTGAGGTGAGGGTGTTGAGATGCTGATAAATAGAGAGAAATTAGAGAGAGAGAAAGAGAGAGATTAGAGAACAGAGAGAGACAGAGAGCTCGGTAGAGAGAGAATTAGAGAGAGAGAGACTGAGAGAGAGAGAGAGAGATGTAGAGAGAGTAACAAATAGAGAGAGAGGGAAATAGAGAGAGAGATGTAGAGAGAGAGAGAAGCAGAGATTGAGAGAGAGAGGGAGACAGAGAGAGAGAGAGAGAAGAGTTGCAGAGAGAGAGAGAGAGAGAGATTTACTCGGTGGTGCAGTAGGTGATCGGGGTTGAGGCTTGGTGGGAGTGGGGCGACGGTAAGAAGTCTCCGGCGAAGGGCGTTGGGGCTCGGGTGTGCAGGGAATGGGTGAGGCGATAGAGGTGATCGGTGGTCATCGTCGCTGGGCTCAGAAGGGCGTCGACGTGGTGGTTCAGGGCAGTGGAGGCTCGCCGGCGTTGAGTGCACGTGGTGGCCGAGCTCGGGTGCAGGGAAGCTTGGTGGTGGTACGGTGCGGAGATGGTGCGGAGAGGAGTAGGCGAGGGGATTGAGCTAGGTGGGGTTGCTTGGTTGATGGAGTGGAGTGGGCGAGGGAGGAGTACGAGGTGGTGGGGTCGAGAAGTTTGAGGGGCTCGCGACGGGAGCACGACATGGGGAAAGGGCGCGGGCGTGGGCGTGAGATGAGGCGAAGAAAGTGGATCGGGGAAGTTACCATTGGGGAAGAAGGAGAGATTAGAAGCGGGTCGGGTTGAAGCGGGCGGGTAAGGGTGAAGGCGGGCTTAGGCTTGGATGTCACGGGCTGGGCCGGGGTTTAATTAAAATAAATTCCTTTTTATTTATTCACTTGGGCTGAGGAGATGGGTAAAGGGCCCGGGGTTTAATTAACATGAATTCCTTTTTTTTATTCATTTGATGGGCTGGGGCCAAGAGCTTGGGCCGAGGAAAGAAAACAATAAAAAGAAACAGAAAAGTGGGCCGGGTTGGAAAATAGAAATAAAAGAATTTGGGAAAAATATATAATAGATAGGTAATAGGGTTTCGGTTTAGGCTAGGGGAAAATGATGAAGGAGGAAATGGGTTTGGGGTTTAGTTTATTTAAAAGGAAATGGGCTGAGTTTTTGGGTGCAGATTAAAGGAAGAAAATAAAAGGGTTTAGATGAATTTGAGTCAGGGATGTTAAAACACTAAAAGTAATGATTATAAAATAAATAACTTTTAATGGTAACAAAATACGGATATTGGTATACAAAGGACTGGGTATTACAGCTCCGTACCCCAACACACCAGGGATCAAAGCCCTCGCCAAGAGGCACCGGGCAGCAACCCTGCTCGGCCCCGTCCTTAGTAGGCCCCTTACGGCCCCTCCCGCGCTAAGGATTGAAGCCCTCATCAAGAGGCAGCTAAGCGGCTATCCTGCTCGGCTATCCCCGGCTGGTAGCTCCCTACCCCACGACGCTAGAGATCAAAAGCCCTCGCCAAGAGGCACCGGGCAGTAACCCTGCTCTGCCCGTCCTTAGTAGGCCTCTTACGGCCCCTCCCACGCTAAGGATCAAAGCCCTCGCCAGGAGGCCACCGAGCCGCTATCCTGCTCGGCGTATCCCCAGCGGGCAAGCTCCTGCCCATCCGACGCTGAGGATCTGAAGCCCTCATTGTGAGGCCGCCGAGTCTCTTCTTGCTCGACACATCCCCAGCGGGCATCCTTCTGCCCATCAGACGCTGAGGATCTAAAGCCCTCATCATGAGGCCGCCGAGTCCCTTCCTACTCGGCTCATCCCCCGCGGGCATCCTCCTGCCCATCAGACGCTGAGGATCTGAAGTCCTCATCGTGAGGCCGCCGAGTCCCTTCCTGCTCGGCGCATTGTTCATACCATAATATTGCATTATTATATTCCCCATTCTTATTCGTTTTATAAATAAACAGGTGCTTTTGACGCATGTCTGCTACATATTACGGGTTACAGATTCTTGGATCTAAAATAGTGAAAAAGATAAAAGGCGATGCAAAAGTGGAACTGCAACCAACAAATAGAAGGATCTTGATCAAGCTTACATAAAGATCAGTTCACAAACTACAAGGCAACTCAAGGTCCAAGATTTCGTCTCGAAGCAACGGTTAAAATCCACTACACTATTCACTAGAGATCTGGAAGAAGCCTCAAAGCCCATTTGAGAAAAGACCAGCAGAAACAGGAAGCACAAGACACCAGGAGCCCACAACAGAATTTTCAAAGCCCAAACCTTCCTTTTGGCCGCGGAACCGTGGCCAAACCAGGCCTCGGGCCGCGGTTCCGCGGCGGTGTTGATGAATTATGGGCAGAAAATTTTACCAATTCTTGTGGAGGATTTGACTGGTCAAACTAGGGTATTTTGGTAATAGCAGACATGCGAATCAATTGTAACCTAGGGTTTCCTATCCTCTATAAATAGGAACTCTAAAACTTGTATTAGGTTATGCCTCCCTATGCCTCTTTCTATGAATAAAATTTAGAATTCTTTTGGAGAGCATCGGTGCCTCTTTTCATTTCATGAATTCAGATCTGACAACCCTGTGTTGATGTTTGGAGAGAGCCATCTATAAAGTAGGTAATTTTTCATTCTTTGCTCTAGTTTAGATTTAATTTCTTGCCATAGATAATTGTTAGAGTTAGCTTTGGGGAAGGCTTTTGAGAGATAAGATCTCTCATCCCTTTCTTACCCATCACATATAATCAATAGGATTCCATGCATACACGCACACACCGCGCCCTACGGCACCCTATCCCTCGAGGCAGCGGTGATTCCGTAGTATAAAGGCCCGGTTGCGCGTGTTTTCCATGGAGGTTAGGGTAAGGATTGATAAAGGAAGGACAAGAACCTTGAGGAAGGAACACCTTCCCGAATGGATCTAATCCCCTTTATTAATAATTAGCATAACTCCTCTTAGATCCTAATTTGGGTATAGAAAGCGTTGGGATTTATTTACATTTCCAAACCATTCCTAAACCTAACCCTAGCAAGATTTAGATCTGGATAATCTTAGTATAGATAGATTTAGTTTTTAGATTTAATAATCAATCCGGCTCCCATCGGAATTAACTCGTAAGAGCGATTAGGAAATTCACAACATCCCTGTGGACCGATCCGTACTCACCGGCTAGCTGTCAAGCGACGCCGTTCTTGATAGCGGTTAATAGAAAGTTTTGAGATCAATCAAATGGCACCGTTGCCGGGGATGGCGTAATATTTCCTTTTTTCAATTTCGGGTTAATCTAAATTAAAAAAATCATAAAAACTGAAAAATCAAAAAAATATAAAAAATTTATCATTTTGTTATTTTGTGAAGGGTATCTTTGTTTGAATTTTGCAGGATTTATAATCAAGTTCGGATCTGAAAATCTCCAGAGATCAAAACAGCAAATATCAAATCCGAACAAATAGAGGAATATCACAACAGATAACAGAAGAAATTTGGAGGACCGAGTCAACAAGAAGAACCGCGGAGATGTGGTGACAAAAAAAAAACCCTGCCGAAGCGACCAACCGGCGGTGGATCCGCGGTCGGAGGGGCTATTCGCGGCGGTTCCGCGGTGGAGGTGACGGATCGGTTCCCCAAAAAAGGCTGAAGCGCGGTTAAAAAAAAAATCCTGTAAGTCTTCTGATCTCCTCCTCTGCAAATCTCTAATATATCTTCTGAAAAATCTCATGCAAGATTCTTTGCGCTTTAAAAATCTCCCCCCTTCTCAATAACAAATATTGTGCAGAATTCTTTGCACCGCACATAAAATAAAAAGATTTGATTGCAAGTGATTTACTGTTTTGCATATCTTTAATCAGATTTTAAAGGGCGTTTGACCAATTCAGATTGGGTGGGGATTTCATCACCCTTCCCAGGACCCCAGAAATCACATAAGGTATTTGCATTGACCAATCTTTAATTAAAAAATACTAGACTCAGCCCTAAGGATTTCAAGCTCAATAGGACAGAGGACTAGTTATAGGCATCGACCGTTTATCCTAACCTGACTTTGCGGTGTCTAGGCAAGTGTGTCAAAGGCTAGTGGTTATTAATTAGGCCCACTACTGTGGTTCCTTCCCACTTACCTGGCACTTACCTGGCCGCAATTGGCGGTGAAGAGACGGTTTGAGGTCCTATCTCTAGCCCTTTGGAACAGTTAGGAGTTGTCTAGCTGACCTAGGTGATCCTAGATCTAGGCCTGAATGTGCATTTTTGGTTGATCGAAAGTGTGTCTTAGCCCTTTATCAAAATTTTTTTTGGCAAACAGTTCCAAATAAAAAAAAAGGGAAAAAGGGGAAAAAAAAAATTTTAACAAAACTTGCAAAGTTTGCCGCTAAGAAATCCTTGCACCACCCAACCTTCTTTCTTTTCACCTTTCTTCTAACATGGGTACCCCACATCATAAATCACTTTCCGAACTTTGGTATCCCGAACCTAATTTTGCCTCGTACGTCAATTGTTTCGGTCGATTTAAGGAAAATCCCTCCATGCCCAAAATTTCTTTGAAAGATCAAATAGAAGCGTTTATGAGAAACAGTTCGACTTTGCAACCCACTTTGTGTCAACCATGTCAACCTTCACCACCTTCATATGTTGATACCACTTTTCCAAGTCCTACTGTAACTCCTAAACCGATGTCCATTGCTGAGTATATTGCTCAATCTCGTAGCCGATCTTTCACCCATCTCCACTCATCTAGTTCTAGGGATCCACAAGACTATTCACCTTTTTATCCACATGTTGACCCTATGCCTGTCCAATCATCCACTTCTTACCAGTCCTACCCGACTTTCCCACCGTCACTAGATACTGTTTCTACACAGCCTTTTGGGAGTTTCACGTATCCAAACAATTTCGAATCTTTTACCGAAACCCCTTCACAACCCATGTCTAGTTTGGAACAGTCATTGCAAGATTATATTTCAGCAACAAACAAAATGGTTAGGAATGTGGATGCGTCCATAGCCGCCCTTATGCAACCTACTGAACCGGTAGCTAGTTTCCAACTAGCTTTAAATTTTCAATGTATGAGGAGGCGGTTGGACAGAGTGAGAATTTGAGAGGAGAGAGTGAGTTCTACACATTCCCAAATCAAACCTACACATACCCAGTTGAAGCCCACAACTCCGGTTTTCCATTGACTGCCCCAAATAGTTCACCAGTTGAAAATAAAAACGAGTTGTGTGATTTTGTAGTGCTTGATTTGCCAGATTGTGAAGAACCCATTTCGAGTGAAACTACATTTAATCCTTTCGATCTTTATACCTCCAATCTAGAACCTGAATTGATAAATATCCATACTTTTGATGAGGTGTTAGAAAAAATTGATTTTCACTTGATTGAGGATATAGACGCCGGGAATATTTTGGATGATGAACCCGTCGATTTGATTGAAATTTTATGTCCAATTCATCATCCCGAGTCATTAATTATTTCTCCCGAACTTCATAGGCGTCTTGATTTTGATGATAATGGCATGGATCAGCAAAATTTTGAGGAAAATATTGAGGAGAATTATGAGGATAGTATTGAGTAGAGTATTGAGGATAATATTGAGATTGAACCCTTTTTGTTTGATGTGTCGGATTTTCCAATTCATCCTCCTGAACCTTTAACTGTTATATCACCATACCTCCTTTCCATCGTTCCGACCACGCACAAGATCATGCTTGAAGACTGTGAGCTTGAAAAATTTTCCTTTGAATCTGACACAGTTCTCACAGCCGATAACACTTACGAGTGTTTCACTTTTTCGGACGATGTTGAAGACTCACCGTCCGAGTTTGAGTCCTTTGAATTTTCAGATGAGTTAGTTGAACCATCAAACTCGGTTGCTTACAGTTGTTTCGAACCATTGATGGAATCTTTCAAGTTCAAGACAGTTTACTACGATGAGAATAAGATTATCCCTAATTCACTCCCTTTCGTCCTTCCTATCGTTCCGACCTTACAAGAGACCGTTACGCTTTCATCTCCAATACCAAGTTCAATGTACCCATGTTTTCTTGCGAATCTTGAGGAATTTGACCCCATTTCTCGACGGATTGATAGATTAACACAATCGCTTTTAACACATCGGTCATCACAAATTGCGCTAATTTATTCACTCGATTTCCACCCTCAAGATCGTACTCCACTTCTTTCTCTTTTCCGCCATTCTCCTCCTCCACCGAGACCGTATACCGTTTCTATCTCCACACGGTCTCGTGTGTTTCTCATTT
Source organism: Agapanthus africanus (assembly GCA_030015575.1). Lineage (NCBI taxonomy): Eukaryota > Viridiplantae > Streptophyta > Magnoliopsida > Asparagales > Amaryllidaceae > Agapanthus > Agapanthus africanus. The sequence continues at coordinate 113,994,767 of CM057342.1, read as the reverse complement.
CTTTCCTTTACACCACATTTTTTCACCAACCCTACCATTACCACGATAAGATTTTTGAATGGTTGGTGCTAACTTTTGGCTTATGTAAGGCCTTGCTTAGTTTGGGGAGAACCTTATTGTATATATGTATATATATTTTTTGTTTTCTTTTCTAATAAAAACAAAAAAAAAATTCAAAATTCAAAAAAATAAAAAATAAAAAAAAGATTTATAAATAAATAAACAGGGGAGTGCCGACATTTTGACCCTCTTGGTATAGCATGACAGTGAGGACACTGTCAAGTTTAAATTTGGGGGTATGCTCGGTACGTCTTCTTCCTTCGCATTCATTTGTACACATTTTTGCATCTGCATACTTATTTGAAAACCCATAAAAATTTGAAAATTTTAAAAAATATAAAAATTAATGTATTCAATTTTGGCCGTATTTGACTTGAGTTTGACAGATAGGTTAACTGGCTAGGAATAACTAGATCTTAGACTTAGTAAATTAAAAACCCTAAACATAACCTTCCTTAAAGTTTAACGGTAGAAAGTATATGTCTTTGTAGTTTATTTAAAAATAGGCAAATTTTGAGTTAACTTTTTGGGCTAAGTCGAAACAAAGGAAAAGTATTGATATTTTTATTAGAGTATAAATTTGAAAGATAATTCCTAACTTAAGTCTAGATTCTGAAAACGTATACTCTACAATTTGCATAATCACGCACCTTGAAACTTGGAATAGTAGAGGAGACCTTGAAATGCTCTTGTCTAAAGTCCTTAGTACGAAGAAAAGAAAATAAAAAATACAAGTGTGAATAAAGAAAGAAAAAAATGAACACTGGTTTTTGTGATTACTTAAGGCTGCAAAAATAGAAAAAAAATATTTAGCGAGGGTGCTTCATCACCTAGTGCCTTAGACCAACTGGTTTGGGAGTCACTGCTAAAAAGCCTTGGGTGTTGCAAGACTAGGAATTACGCTTTAATGTGCAAACACATCTTATAATCGGTTGTTGGTACCTCAAGAAGTATTAACGGTCGCATGAAAGATGTGTAAGCAAAATTCATTTAAAAATTCACCTATTAATAAGTACTTTGGACAATGGACGAGAGTATAATTGCTTGATTTGAATTTCCAAGTGTAGGGGTGATCTATACACATACGTAGAGATATGTGATTGGAGTTTAGATGAGAGAAAGGAATGAAGAATAGAACTTGTATCTTTAGTAGAGTTAATAAAAATTCCTAAGTGGAGATGGAACACTAGAAGGAAAACTTAAGAAATGCCGAAAGCTAAGTAAGTCTATAGAACATGTATAATCTTAAGTTAGATAATGAGAAAGTATGAAGAATGTGGGTGGATAATTTACGAGTCGACGATAATAGAATTCCTTGTTAGAAAACCTAATTGGAGAATAAAAGTCAATCGGCCGAATTAATAGGATTTTGTGGGTAGTATCCGCTGAAAACCCTCAGGAGACAACACTCCTCCTACTAGGGACACTTAGAGGTTTAACGGCTTGTTGCACGAGCTCAGTGCAATCGCTTTTCCCTGCGAAAGTGTGGTTAGGTTTTTTGTAGAGAATAAAAAAAATAAATAAGTTTGCTCGAGGACGAGCAAAAGATAAGTTTGGGGGTATTTATTCATACCATAATATTGCATTATTATATTCCCCATTCTTATTCGTTTTATAAATAAACACGTGCTTTTGACACATGTCTGCTACATATTACAGGTTACAGGTGTTGGGGTAAAATTTACACCCCGGTTGACCGAGTCAAAGTCAAGGTCAACCCCAAGCCAGGTGGGCCCAAGCCCAGGTCAAGTGGGCCCATGCTCAGGTCAAGTCCGAAACATGAAGCGGCCGACCCTCCCCATGCTAAAATATAAATCATGTTATAAATAATTTTTATGTAATTTTTTATGCATGAATGTAAACAAAATGGGCATAAAGCCAATATTTTGTAAGCCCATGGCTTATGTGCAAAAAAGAAATGGCACATGAGCCATGGGATGGCAAAATGCCATTTTGTGAAGCCCAAGGGGCTATGTGTAAAATGTATGGCCTATAAAGGCAAAGATAATGAAAATATCTAAAAAACTTTTTTTTCTCTCTCCAAAAAAAGTTTCAGATCTGAGATCTTTCTTCCTTCTTCAAGGTTCCAAAATCTTCTTCTTTCTTTTGAATTAAATCAAGAGTTCTACTCTCTTTTTTATAAAACAAATTAGTTTTTCACCACAAAACCCACAAAGGGGAACTTGGGTCTGTTATCAGATCTTAAAAAGGAGAGATTTTGAGACTTCACATCTCTTGATCTTCAAGATCCAGCAAGCAATAGGAGGAAGAAGAAGAACCACTTCCATTAAACCCAAAACACATTCAGGAGCCCGACTCCTCTCTGATTTCTCCTTTGAGAAATCTTTTTTTTCAGGCTAAAAGCCTCTCATCCTCGCCGGCGCGCTAGCGCTCGAGCGCAAAGCGCCCGCGTGCCGACACGTGGCGCGCGCGCTTGCGCTTGCGCACCTGCGCGCTTGCGCAAGTGCGCAAAGCGCCCGTGTGCCGACACGTGGTGCGCGCGCTCGCGCACCTGCGCGCATTGCGCAAAGCGCCCGCGTGCCGACACGTGGCGCGCGCGCTCTTGCGCACCTGCGCGCAGCGCTCATGCGCAAAGCGCCCGCGTGCCGACACGTGGCGCGCGCGCTTGCGCACCTGCGCGCAGCGCTCATGCGCAAAGCGCCCAAGTGCCGACACGTGGCGCGCTTGCACCTGAGCGCACAGCACCTAAGCGCACAGCGCTCAAGGCGCTGGCCCCACGCATCCCTTGGATGCCTTTTCCCCCTCTTTTTATGTACATACATATACATATACATATGTATACAAATTCACACATATACATACTCCGCAACATTCTCCCCCTCCAAAAAATTTTCGGGCCGGGGCGCTGCCCCGAACCCTGCAAGGGGGCTGCTAGCCCCTTTGACCCCCAGCCCGCTATCCGGGTAGCGGGACCCCCGTAAAAACTCTGCGTGGCTCCCGATATATCCAAAACCCCCCTTTCAAAACAGAACACACGTACACTGCACATTGAGTTCTCATGCCCTGTTTAACCCGTTAATCGGAAGTTCACCCGCCCCAAAGGCGAGGGGTAATTAACGGCAGCTTAGTCCGCGGCTGCCGGAGATTCGGATCCCCACAATCATTAAACCCCCGCCTACCCTAAGCAGGGGGAATCTGTAGTACGCCTGACAAGCGTGCGCGTATTCCCATCTCAATGGGGTGACGAAAAACACCCTACAGATTCTGGCACGCCCGGTGGGACCAATCTCTCCTCTCATATTTCGGGTTAAGCGTTCATGCGAACTCAATCAATATACATACCTATATTTATACTAAAAATAATGCTTTTTTCATGCAGGATTTTCAAGCGATCACCTTTCAACAATGTCTCCGATGATGAACTCAGCTCTCAGCACGGCTCCCGTCTCCTACACGATGAGGATAGACTCTAGGACGGTCCTCCCGGCCAGTCTCGGGCGACAATGGGAGGAGCCGCTGCTACCATTCGGCTCTATTATGTTCATGCCAGTTGGTGCCATCCCAGCTCCTCAAGCCCCGGTGGCAGACAAACCGGTCTCGAAAGGCAGGAGACCAAATGTGGTGATCTCAAGGGCGCCCCAACCCAAACGCAAGTCGGTGTCTGAACGAATTTCCTTGGCCCCAGCTGGGGGCAAGGCCATCAACACCAATAAAGCTACAACACGTCCTGAGCAAGCTCCAGCGGTGCCCTTGACCACTGCTCGATCGGGTGTCTTCTCTAAGCTCCCCTTTGATCAACTCACAATGGCTTCCCGGGTAGCAGATGCCGGCCAAGCCTTCAAAATCGAGAAGCTGAGGGAGAAAAGGCTCAGATATAGAGCCAACAAAAGGGCTAGGGCTACTGCCAGGCTAAACCTCATGAGGTTCGAAGAACAGGGTTACCTCGCTAAAGATGAGGGGATGGCTAAATGTGTTATCCACACTGTCTATGTGGTGGGCACACGCAGCAAGAGCAAGGACGAGCCCACCATATCTCAAATCCAATCTGGCTTGAATGTGGTTGCCACTTCCCAAGAACAGCCGCCTCCGCTGGATGATGAAAACCCTCTCGATGAGGCTGATAGGCAGAGAGAGCCCTCAATTCATGAAGAGTCAGGCTCGGAAAGCGAAAATGAGCCAACTTTCCGTCCTAAGACCGCAGAGCAGCAACTTCTCCAAGAGCTCCGAAAACAGCTCAGAAGCAAAGATAAGGAGATGGCCAAGCTCTACTCAAAGATCGACGACTTGACAAATGTCGTCATACGGCTTACGGCCCAACTTGCCTCTCAGCCGCCCAATCAAGCACAGGGCTCAGCTCATGAACCGGGAAACGGTGTCCCAAAGCAACCGACGCCTATTCCCTCAAATCCAAAAGTGGGCGGACCTCATGAAAGTCAATCGCATCCTATCTCAGGAAATGTCTTGGCTACCGATGACAGTAGCCCGCTAACTCAAGATCAAATCATGGATTTGGTTGCCAGCAAAGTCAAAACATTGGTGGCCGAAGCCGAAGCGCAAAAAGATATCAGCAGTAGTGGGAGACCATATCCTTCTCAGTATGATTTGGTGGAATTTCCTAGCGGCTATGTCATCCCTAAATTCGGAAGATTCGATGGGACGGGAAATGCGAATCAACACATCGCCCACTTCAAAGCCTCTTGCGGGAATACTGGGGGCAATGATGCGCTTCTCCTCCGCCAGTTCGTTAATAGCCTGACCGATGTTGCTTTCGACTGGTACGCGAGCATACCAGATGGCTCCGTTACTACTTTCGTCCAAATGGAATCTTTGTTTCGACAAAGGTTCATGAGCGTCAGCGATAAGATCACCATTGCCGAGCTCGTAAGGACCAAGCCCAAGAACAATGAAAGCAGCACGGATTTTATAACCCGATGGCGCAATCTCTCCGTCAAATGTGAACCACCGATAGAGCAGGACCAATCTGTCAGTCTCCTCGTCGAAAATCTCAACAATTGGATGGCCCCGTTTCTATATACCGTGGGTCTCAAAACGTTCCAAGAGCTGACCAGAAAAGTCCAGATGTTGGAACGCTCAAAGCAGGAGTCCTCCTCTGACTCCCAAAATAACAATAGGTCCTGGAGAAACCGAAAGGACGAAAATCGCAAAGGCGGAGGTTCTGACGATACTGAATCTTTTAACACTTCGGCTAACCGAAATAAGCAAGGGATGAGCGGGCCCAGCGCCAACCAGCCTCGAAAGCCAATGTTCGGAGAGGGAGGAGAATCTCCACTGAAAGAGAAGCTGGATAAGGTCTATTCCTTCAGAAGGGACAAAATCCGTAAAATATTCAAAGACGCCCTGAAGAACGGTCTACAACTGCCAGAGTCAAAAAGACCGCAGGAAGCGAATAGGACCGACGACCCCAAATACTGCCCCTATCACAGAGTGATAGGCCATGCCATTGAGGACTGCTTCGTCTTCAAAGATTGGGTCGAAAAGCAATACAAGGCAGGAGAGATAGAACTGTCCAAAGGCGTGTTAACAAACAGTCAAGCTGCAACAGCCAATTTCATACAAACGGAGACCGAAGTTCTTCGTGAAACCGATTCTCTCAGGCATCTGCCTTTCTCTGAAAACAATCGACCACCACGTCATTAAACTGGGAACAATCGACCTCTAAGTCGTTAAACTGGAAATGTAAAAAAAATGTAAATAAAAAAAATGTGTAAATAAAAGAAAAATAAAGAAAAGCCGAAATGATGGGGCAACTCGCAATAAAATCAGCGAGTAAAAATGAAAATGAAAATAAAGCCGAAATGATAGGGCAACCGCGAATAAATAGCCGAAATGATAGGGCAATCGCGACCTTCGCGATAAGAAAAGCTGAAATGATAGAGCAATCGCGGTAAAACAAAAAAAAAAACAACAAAACAAAGCAATGGTGAATGATGATTCGCTCTTGGTACCATATTCCAGTGTAGCGATACTGACGCCAACAAAAATTCAAATTTCCAAAATTCTCCCAGCCCTACGGCCAGTCCCCAAATTGACTACCGTATACAATCCACGGGCTCAAATAATTCTCAGCATACCCATGCCCCACCGCAACCACCAGTTACGCGGCTAGTCTCCGCCTTCGGAATTATGCTTCATTGGAAAGATCCGCTCATGTGTCCTCACGATGCATGAGGAGAACAAACCTTCGTGAGATCCTTACGACTCACCAAGGAAAAACACACTTAGGAGTCCTCACGACTCTTAAGGAGAAAATACACCTGCGGGATCCTTACGACTCGTAGGGAGAAAATGCTTTTATGGGACCCTCACGGCCCATAAAATTGAAAAGTCTTAGGTGATACGGATCCAAACCTGTCTCCTAAGCCATCGCTCCCCATACCCAAAAGGCGAATGATGAGTCGCTCCTGGTACCATATTCCAGTGCAGCGATGCAGACGCCAACCAAATTCCGAATCCCATACCCAAATGGCGAATGATGAGTCGCTCCTGGTACCATATTCCAGTGCAGCGATGCAGACGCCAACCAAATTCCGAATCCCATACCCAAATGGCGAATGATGAGTCGCTCCTGGTACCATATTCCAGTGCAGCGATGCAGACGCCGACAAAATCTCGAAATATTTTTTTCGGCCCTACGGTCTGGATCATACATCCTGCAAAACCGTATACAATCCACGGGCGTAAAACGATCCCAATCTCTCCCAAGTCCTCCCGGGGCAAATGATGAGTTGCTCCTGGCATTATTCCAGTGCAGCAATGCAGATGCCAAACAAACCAAATCCAAATCCTCTCAGGGCACATGATGAGTTGCTCCTGGTATTATTCCAGTGCAGCAATGCAGATGCCAAATAAAAACCCCAATTCCCAAATCCTCTCATGACAAATGATGATTCGCTCCTGGTACCATATTCCAGTGTAGCGATGCTGATGTCAACCCAAATCAAATCAAACCAACAACCTCTACGGCGGAATCATGCTCTGTCCCAGAATTTACCCCGTGTCGAAATCATGCTTCGCCTCGGTATACCTGCCTTGCCTTCCCTGTCGGAATTATGCTTCGGCTCGGAATCAACCAACGACCTCCTCGTCGGAATTATGCTCCGCCTCGGAATCAAGTCAACCAGCAAGCTCTGCGTCGGAATTATGCTTAGTCTCAGAATGCACCCCGTGTCGAAATGATGCTTCGCCTCGGTGTACCTGCCTTCCCTGTCGAAATTATGCTTCGTCTCGGAATCAAGTTAGCCAACAAGTTCTGCGCCGGAATCATGCTCCGTCTCAGAATATATCCCGTGTCGAAATCAATGCTTCACCTCGGAATATTTGCCTTCCTTGTCGGAATTATACTTCGCCTAGGAATTTACCTCTGCATCGAAATCATGCTTCGGTCAGAATGTCTGCGGCTCTTCGGAATGATGCTCCGAACCCTGAAATCATGCTCCGATCATCGAAATGATGCTCCGATCCCTGGAATTATGCTCCGCAAATCGGAATGATGCTCCGATCCCTGGAATTATGCTCCGCAAATCGGAATGATGCTCCGATCCCTGGAATTATGCTCCGCAAATCGGGATGATGCTCTGATCCTTGGAATCACGTTCCGCACCTCGGAATGATGCTCCGATCTCTGGAATTATGCTCCGCTCTTCGGAAAGATGCTCCGATCTCTGGAATTATACTCTGCCTTTCGGAATGATGCTCCGAACCCTGAAATCATGCTCCGCTCGTCGAAATGATGCTCCGATCCCCGGGAATCATGCTCCCCGGGATGATGCTTCGCCTCTGGAATGATGTTCCACCTCGAAGTTCAGCTTCAAGATCCATCAATTTCATGCACACAACTCAAATGTGCGGTGTGCATTTATTGATGGGGGGAAATTTGTTGGGATAAAAATTTACACCCCGGTTGATCGAGTCAAAGTCAAGGTCAACCCCAAGCCAGGTGGGCCCAAGCCCGGGTCAAGTAGGCCCATACTCAGGTCAAGTCCGAAACATGAAGCGGCCGACCCTCCCCATGCTAAAATATAAATCATGTTATAAATAATTTTTATGTAATTTTTTATGCATGAATGTAAACAAAATGGGCATAAAGCCAATATTTTGTAAGCCCATGGCTTATGTGCAAAAATGAAATGGCACATGAGCCATGGGATGGCAAAATGCCATTTTGTGAAGCCCAAGGGGCTATGTGTAAAATGTATGGCCTATAAAGGCAAAGATAATGAAAATATCTAAAAAATTTTTTTTTCTCTCTCCAAAAAAAGTTTCAGATCTGAGATCTTTCTTCCTTCTTCAAGGTTCCAAAACCTTCTTCTTTCTTTTGAATTAAATCAAGAGTTCTACTTTCCTTTTTATAAAACAAATTAGTTTTTCACCACAAAACCCACAAAGGGGAACTTGGATCTGTTATCAGATCTTAAAAAGGAGAGATTTTAAGACTTCACATCTCTTGATCTTCAAGATCCAGCAAGCAACAAGAGGAAGAAGAAGAACCACTTCCATTAAACCCAAAACACATTCAGGAGCCCGACTCCTCTCTGATTTCTCCTTTGAGAAATCTTTTTTTTTCAGGCTAAAAACCTCTCATCCTCGCCGGCGCGCTAGCGTTCGAGCGCAAAGCGCCCGCGTGCCGACACGTGGCGCGCGCGCTTGCGTTTGCGCTCCAGCGCGCAGCGCAAGTGCGCAAAACGCCCGCGTGCCGACACGTGGCGCGCGCGCTTGCGCACCTGCGCGCTTGCGCAAGTGCGCAAAGCGCCCGCGTGCCGACACGTGGCCCGCGCGCTTGCGCACCTGTGCAAGTGCGCAAAGCGCCCGCGTGCCGACACGTGGCGCGCGCGCTTGCGCTCCAACGCGCATTGCGCAAAGCGCCCGCGTGCCGACACGTGGCGCGCGCGCGCGCTTGCGCACCTGTGCGCAGCGCTCTTGCGCAAAGCGCCCACGTGCCGACACGTGGCGCGCGCTTGCGCACCTGCGCGCAGCGCTCATGCGCAAAGCGCCCACGTGCCGACACGTGGCGCGCTTGCGCCTGAGCGCACAGCACCTAAGCACACAGCGCTCAAGGCGCTGGCCCCACGCATCCCTTGGATGCCTTTTCCCCCTCTTTTTATGTACATACATATACATATACATATGTATACAAATTCACACATATACATACTCCGCAACATTCTCCCCCTCCAAAAATTTTTTGGGCCGGGGCGCTGTCCCGAACCCCGCAAGGGGGCTGCTAGCCCCCTTGACCCCAAACCCGCTATCCGGGTAGCGGGACCCCCGTAAAAACTCTGCGTGGCTCCCGATATATCCAAAAACCCCCTTTCAAAACAGAACACACGTACACTGCACATTGAGTTCGCATGCCCTGTTTAACCCGTTAATCGGAGGTTCCCTCGCCCCCAAAGGCGAGGGGTAATTAACGGCAGCTTAGTCCGCGGCTGCCGGAGATTCGGATCCCCACAATCATTAAACCCCCGCCTACCCTAGGCAGGGGGAATCTGTAGTACGCCTGACAAGCGTGCGCGTATTCCCATCTCAATGGGGTGACGAAAAACACCCTACAACAGGTTCTTGGATCTAAAACAGTGAAAAAGATAAAAGGCGATGCAAAAGTGGAACTGCAACCAACAAATAGAAGGATCTTGATCAAGCCTACATAAAGATCAGTTCACAAACTATAAGGCAACTCAAGGTCCAAGATTTCGTCTCGAAGCAACGGTTAAAATCCACTACACTATTCACTAGAGATCTGGAAGAAGCCTCAAAGCCCATTTGAGAAAAGACCTGCAGAAACAGGAAGCACAAGACACCATGAGCCCACAACAGAATTTTCAAAGCCCAAACCTTCCTTTTGGCCGCGGAACCGCGGCCAAACCAGGCCTCGGGCCACGGTTCCGCGGCGGTGTTGATGAATTATGGGCAGAAAATTTTACCAATTCTTGTGGAGGATTTGACTGGTCAAACTAGGGGTATTTTGGTAATAGCAGACATGCGAATCAATTGTAACCTAGGGTTTCCTATTCTCTATAAATAGGAACTCTAAAGCTTGTATTAGGTTATGCCTCCCTATGTCTCTTTCTATGAATAAAATTTAGAATTCTTTTGGAGAGCATCGGTGCCTCTTTTCATTTCATGAATTCAGATCTGACAACCCTGTGTTGATGTTTGGAGAGAGCCATCTATAATGTAGGTAATTTTTCATTCTCTGCTCTAGTTTAGATTTAATTTCTTGCCCTAGATAATTGTTAAAGTTAGTTTTGGGGAAGGCTTTTGAGAGATGAGATCTCTCATCCCTTTCTTATCCATCACATATAATCAATAGGACTCCATGCATACACGCACACACCGCGCCCTACGGCACCCTTTCCCTCGAGGTAGCGGTGATACCGTAGTATAAAGGCCCGGTTGCGCGTGTTTTCCATGGAGGTTAGGGTAAGGATTGATAAAGGAATGACAAGAACCTAGAGGAAGGAACATCTTCCCGAATGGATCTAATCCCCTTTATTAATAATTAGCATAACTCCTCTTAGATTTTAATTTGGATATAGAAAGCGTTGAGATTTATTTACATTTCCAAACCATTCCTAAACCTAACCCTAGCAAGATTTAGATCTAGATAATCTTAGTATAGATAGATTTAGTTTTTAGATTTAATAATCAATCCGGCTCCCATCGGAATTAACTCGTAAGAGCGATTAGGAAATTCACAACATCCCTGTGGACCGACCCGTACTCACCAGCTAGCTGTCAAGCGACGCCGTTCTTGATTGCGGTTAATAGAAAGTTTTGAGATAAATCACGCATCCCAAGCGGTCATCCTCCTTCCCATCAGACGCTGAGGATCTGAAGCCCTCATCGCGAGGCCACCGAGCAGCTACCCTGCTCGACGCATCCCCAGCGGGTATCCTCCTGCCCATCAGACGTTGAGGATCTGAAGCCCTCATCGTGAGGCCGCCGAGTCCCTTCTTGCTCGGCGCATCCTCAGCGGGCATCCTCCTGCCCATTAGGCGCTGAGGATCTGAAGCGCTCATCGTGAGGCCGCCGAGTTCCTTCCTGCTCGGCGCATCCCCAGCGGGCATCCTCCTGCCGCCGAGTTCCTTCCTGCTCGGCGCATCCCCAGCGGGCATCCTCCTACCCATCAGACGCTGAAGATCTGAAGCCTTCATCGTGAGGCCGCCGAGTCCCTTCCTGCTCTGCGCATCCCTAGCGGGCATCATCCTGCCCATTAGACGCTGAGGATCTGAAGCCCTCATCGTGAGGCCGCCGAGTCCCTTCCTGCTCGGTGTATCCCCAACGGGCATCCTCCTGCCCATTAGACGCTGAGAATCTGAAGCCCTCATCGTGAGGCCGCCGAGTTCCTTCCTGCTCGACGCATCCCAAGTGGGCATCCTCTTGCCCATCAACGCGGTGGGTCCAAAGCCCTCCTCGCAAGGCCGCTGAGTTGCTTCCTGCTTGGCGCATCCGCGGCGGGTAGCTTTCTACCCTACAAAGACACGGATCCAAGACCCGCCGAATAAACTCATACTCAACGCGGGATTAGCGCCTCAACTCCGGCAAAGGGAGGATACTGACCTTCCCACACTCGTCCTTCGTTTGACTTATACTCGATGCGCGACAACAAGAACGCCATGTCGTCCCCGAACAATCCACCAAGAGAAATTACCAGCGCCAAGCCGCACAGAACGAACCAAGCAGTCCACTCTCGACCCGACCCACGAATAGATCGGAACGAGAGTGGGGGGATAATGATGATGCTCGATAACGGTAACTCCTTAGATCATGACACGTGGCAGATGACGTGTCCCAGAGCATGCAAGGAAGGACCTACAGTGGCCGACCAGACCACTCCTATGCCTATCCTACCGACCAACGCTTGCTCACTTCCGAGCCCCCTACACAACTGGCCTCCTCGGCCTCACAGCTCGTCTCCGGGCTACCACAGAACCAAGATACCTCGGTTCTCCCACTCGCCCGCGAGCTCTCCCGCCGAGGTCATCTTCCTTGGTCTCTTCGACCGACCAACGACACCACTCACAGGCGCAACCGCTATCCCGTGAATCTCGCCATGCGCGAGATCTCCGTCGGCCATATCCCACGTTCCACGCCACTACGATCCCCCATTAACGAGCCTGTCTCGCCATTAATGGGAGGTCCCGCTCATCACGTGGGCGTGACGTCGGGAGCGTAACGGCCGGCGTGATTCTCGCGCCTGCCTTGCCTGCTGCCACCGCTATATAAACTCCTTCTTCAGACGGTTCAAATAAGCCATTTTTACTCCACTAAGCTGTTACTCTGCTCGGATCTCTAGACTAACTTGAACGTCGGAGGGTCCTCGGTAGTACAATCACCCCCGGCTTCCTTGCAGGTAGCTCGGCAACCACAACCTCAAACCCATTGAGATCCACACGCTTCAGGACCCTGACTCTAGGACCAACCACAACCATCCATCGCAGCCATCAGCAGATCAACAGGGGGCAACATCTGAAGGAGATCTACACCTCGGTCAATATGTTTTCTCCTTGTAATAGTGAATACCATTTGAGACGTTTGCATCTGGATGAAGACCAAGTTTGGTTGAATATTCACATAAATTCTCTCTTCTTCTCATGATTAATTTGGTTAAGCTATCTTCTTGTGCTTTGATGATTGGGGATGAGATCAACATCCCTAACAAGTGTTATCAACAAATATAAGGAAATTAAAAAAAAAAAAATCTTGAAAAGGATGAACAAATTAATATCCAGCAGTGCAAGAGCTCTTATATGACTAGAGTTAGGCATGTGATCGATTTTTGAATTCTTTGTGATTAATTAGTTTTACAGTTAATTGAATAAAATTTCTCATTTATTTTAAATATTTCTTGAAAAGGATGAAATTGACACTCCTTGAAGCTGGGCTATACCAATAAAGGCAGAGATATTAAGATGCTCTATGTACATATGAAATAAAAATAGCAGTAGGGACTCTCTAACGTTTTTTTAATCTTTATGATGTTATCCCATAAGATATGAGGTTATGATAATAAGCTTACATAAATATATATATTAAAAAGAAGGATAGAAAAGGAAAAGGAAAAGGAAAAGGAAAAGGAAACAGACAAGTTATATGGGTTTTTTTTTGAAATAATATTATTTTAAAAATATATTATTAAAATATGGGGGTTGAAATTAAAATTATCAAAATAATTTGCCACCCCACCCCCACCCCCACCCCCAGAATAAGGGGCGGGTTCTGGAAACCCGCCCCCTATACAAATGTGTAGGGGGCGGGTTCTGGGAACCCGCCCCCTATACATTTGTATAGGGGGCGGGTTCCCAGAACCCGCCCCATTTTTTTTTAATTTTTTAAATTATTTTTAATATAAATTTAATTATAATTATATAATTATAAATATAATTTTAATTATAATATTATAATTATAATTATAATTATAATTTTTAAAAATAAAATAAACGAAAAAAATATTTAAATTAAATAATAAAATTTCACTATATCAATCTTTTTTACAGAATGAATCCGTCAAAATTTACAATACCAAAAAATCCTATCCGATTTCTATCTCGACGGTCAAATTTATAATATCAAAATGAATCCGTCAAATTTCCAATGTGAAAAAATCCTATCTGTTTGTAAAATTTAAATACTATTTTTTTCCTTTTCCTTTTCCCTTATGAAGTCCGAAAAGGCTTGACATAAGCCTATGCCTCCTGGGATGACTGGAGAAACCACCTGTTTCTTGGAAAGATGGCGGCGGCGGCGGCGGCGTCTGCTCTTCTGCTTCGGGTTCGGGTTCTGCTTCAGCTTCGTCTTCAGCGGTGTCTTGGACAGGCTGTTGATCCGCAAATCCTAAACCTGAACGTGGGACAGGTGTCGGATATGTGCTGCCTCCCAACAAATTTGCGTAGGACGCTAAATCCGTGTTCCAACTGAGCAGTTGTAGCGAAGAATCTGTCCCGGTTTTATGCGGCTGATGTTGCACAAAACCTTGGCCCCATGGCTGCGCAAATCCTGCCCCCCAAGTGTGCTGTTGTTGCGCAAAACCTGACCCCCAAGACGGCTGTTCTGCAAAACCTGATCCCCAAGACTGGTGTTGTTGCGCATATCCGGTATGCCAGGGTTGCTGCTGACGGTATGGTGATCCAAACCACCGATCCTGCTGCGCTGGATCTCCCTGATGCTGCGGCTCTTGTGCCGGCTCATACTGCGGCTGCGGTACCGGTTCATACTGCGGCTCCGGTGCCGGCTGATATTGCGGCTCCGGTGCCGGCGATAAATGTTGAGAAATACAATATGAACCGAATACATCACCAATTAATTGTTCGACATTTGAAAATCGAGCCTGAGATGCCAGACCAGCATCAGTCGGGTATGGTTCCTGCACCATTGTTTGTACGAGATGCAACCCACGAGCCTGTCGTTACATTAGAAATAAAAAATAAGTATTGACTCATACCGCCGGATGTTAAAAAGTAATATGATATAAAGAATTCAACTTACCAAATCTCGTTCCATGTGGCCTCTGGGCTCGTACCGCGAGATGTTTGGGAAGTTGTTGGGGGGGGCAGAAAGATATCTTGTGGTGACACGCTTATACCACTGTAGATATGCTTTGGTAGCGTCGGTGGCTGTGTGGTCACATATTTGCTGTAAGGCAATACTACGCTGCCTATCCTCCCATCTCAACAAATATTGATGATGATGCTCTCTCCAATCACGCTCCGTCTTTCCTCCTCGCATGTCTCCCTCTATTGTCATAGGCGAAGACGGCGGGATAGGAATATGTTGCAATCTATCAAACTGTCGCAACACCATATCCGGGAGGTGCATGACAACGACATTAATGCAGAGGAGTGGGCATCGAGCCCGCCAAACCGGCTCTCCTTCGAGACAGATGCCGGGTAAGCGTTGTAGACGATCTGCTGTATAAGGCGTTCACAGGAACTGCACAAATAACATAGTAAAAAAATTGTGATTAAGATATTTCAAAATTGTAAAACAAATTTAATTACCTAAATTATGGTTACCTGAGCCGCCTTCATGCGATCCAACTCATCTCTATAGTACTTAAGTACTCGACGAGGAGCCTTATACGCTTTCTTCCCATTCTACCAACAGCCGAGCGGCTTTCCGGGGATATCCAAGCCAGTTATTTTAACATTCTCTGGTCTTCCTATATACATATGCTCTCATGACCAGATCTATAAATAAAGTTTCAGATTATAAGAGAGAAAACCAATATTGCAATTTTGCAAAATTCTAGCTGTGAAAAATAAAGAATTTACCTGAAGTAATGTAATGCATCCACAAATTTTATTCTTCGTAGGAGCACATGCCTTATCGAGTTCCTTATAAAGAAAGGCCAGGACCCCTGCTCCCCAAGCATATTGGCCACAGACATCAAAATCCGTTAGAAAGACAAGGTATAACGGATGGACATGCGTTGCTGATTGGTCCGGCATCAACCAAGAACCGATCATGTACAGAATGTAGGCACGTGCATATCTATCCAAAACTTCATCGGTGGCTTCATCAGGGATATTACTAAATGTATCTCTTAGCCAGTTTAAAATGATTTTATACCCCTTACTGTGGCCTCCTGGTGCCTGATATTAGCATTTTTTTTAAATATTAAAACTAGAAATAATGTACAACATAAAATAGGTACACTAAAGAGGGGAATCAGAATGAAATTGTTTACCTGTCCGAGAACAGACTCGGCATATGTATCCCAATATGGGTGGTCGGTATCTGAACCAACACCAACCCAAGCCCATTGACCCGTAAACCGAGTGAGAGGCCAATATCCTGAAGTGTGATTTTGGCCTCACCCCATCTTAGATGAAAGGTGTGGGTCTCTTTTCTCCAGCGCTCAACCAGAGAGGTGACGAGGGCGTGGTCGATTTGGATATGACGAATCAACGACGCTTCATAAAATCCAGCCCGTCTAAGTCGATGGTTTATTCGTTGGTCGCTAACTATCCATTTGTCTGAGCTATGGGTGACGACGGTGAGATTATCTCCATCCTGCAAAATTAAATAATGTTATTTTTAACTATTAGAATTAAATGAAAGGTGTAATTAAAAAAAATTAACCAAGTTTAGAATATTTCCCCCCCGTGTAATATATTGAACGATCTGTGTTCGTTTTGATGCACAAGCAGAGATTTGTCGAGTGGTTGATTCTTCATTGAAATGCACTGGAGCAGAGATTTGTCGAGGGTTTTATCAAGTATAGATTAGATGAGTGGTTGATTCTCAATATGATCTTTCGAGGGTTTTATAGAGGGTGGGCGGGTTCAATCAGCTACAGTATCGGTCAAATCAGTTGAAGAGTGAATGGTGTCAAATCTTCACAGTAAGTGTCACATCAGTTTTTAAACTGTTAAGTGTCAAGGACATCATATTGAAGAGGGCGGGTTATTAAAACCCGCCCTCTTCAATTATTATTCGTGTCGTACATTGTGTACACTGTGTTATGCCAGTGTCTCAATTAAGAGGGCGGGTTGTTAGAACCCGCCCTCTTCAATAATTTTTTTTTTTTATATATTTTTTAAAGTTGTCTTGTCAAATCAGTTTCTTTTAATATATTAATTTATTTAATATATTAATTTATTAAAACGTGAGTTGTAAGTGTCACATCAGTTTTTAAACTGTTAAGTGTCAGAACATCATATTGAAGAGGGCGGGTTATTAAAACCCGCACTCTTCAATAATTATTCGTGTCGTACACTGTGTACACTGTGTTATGGCAGTGTCTCAATTAAGAGGGCGGGTTGTTAGAACCCGCCCTCTTCAATAATTTTGTTTTTTATATATTTTTTAAAGTTGTCTTGTCAAATCAGTTTCTTTTAATATATTAATTTATTAAAACGTGAGTTGTAAGTGTCACATCAGTTTTTAAACTGTTAAGTGTCAGAAGTACATCATATTGAAGAGGGCGGGTTATTAAAACCCGCCCTCTTCAATAATTATTCGTGTCGTACACTGTGTGTTATGTCAGGTCAATTAAGAGGGCGGGTTGTTAGAACCCGCCCTCTTCAATATCTTTCCGGCCGTCATATCCTATAAATAGCCGCTATACATTTCACTACCCATTTCATCTCTGTCAAATTTTCATCCTATACCGGTCACTATCCATTTACTTCGATCAATTTTTCTCCGCTATCAATTTTGTGTAAGTGTGGAGTTTTAGAAGAAGATCAGGTTCAGTACCATAGTCTGCGAGTAGGAGCTGCTGGATAGGATCAAGACGGAACAGTTCATAAAGTATTGGAAGTAAGCAATCTTTTCTAGACGGAACATTATTAATAAAAAAACTTTAAAAAAGGAGATCCAAGAATATCAAACTGTTAAGTGTAGGAAAAATAATTTTAAAAAAATTATACAAGATTATGGCCTCCCCAAGTATATTTGTTTTTTGTGCAAGATTATAACTGTTTTTTGTGCAGGATTATGGCATCCCCAAGTATATTTGTTGTATGTAAATACGATGGCCATGTTATCACAAGTGCACAAGGTCCCGAGTATATGGGCGGGTCCGCACGAATCATGCGATTGGAAGCATCAACGAGTTATGATGAACTAGAGACTAAAGTGTTCAAAATTACGAAATACGATCCCCGTGAAAGTAGGGTTAAGTTAAGTTGTATATGGCCTATGTTCAGTGGAAATGCATTGGTTGAAATTATAGACGATGCATCAATATCTTCGATGATAGATTTCGGTTTCTCAAGCACCCGGCATTCTTTTGAACTTTTGGTTCAGAAGGAGCAATTGGAAGTATCAGATGCCCCTCCAACGGGTAATTTTGATGGTAATGCTGGAGATAGTTCCTGGGGGTACGGTCACATGGTCAACGATAATACCGTCAGTGCCGGTGGATATGACTATACACAACGTTATTCAAACCTTCAAATTCATGGGTAAACATTTTATAAACCCATATTTAAACATTTTAGTAATACCTATATACTAATATTCAAACATTTAATAAAATCCATAAATCCAGATTCTCCCAGTCGACTGCTGCAGTTATATGCACCCCAGAAGAACAGCAAGGATTACCATACACAGGCTTCCACAGGTAAATAAATCTGAAACAAGTGATGATTTAGTTACAAAAATATTAAAGAATAATATTATAATAACAATTTACATACTAAACGCAGATTTCCCCACACCTCCGCATCATTCCAACACGATCTAAGTAGCGCATTCCAAGCATGTCCGTCCACATCTTTCCGGTCTTCTCACCCCGAACCATCCACATTACACCGACCACAACCATCATATATTACACCCGAGCCTTATGTTGCTACGGGTGATATTGATATGTGTGGCAGTGATGATGATGAAATCGGTGAAGGTCATAAGGGGGAGGATAGCGTGGAATATGCTGCTGGATTGAATGAGGTAGCATTCTTTGATGGTATGGTTGCGAATAACGATTATAGAATTAAAATAATATTTATAATTATTATTATATAATTAATAATTAATAATTAATAATTTAAAAATAATTTAAAAGAAAAAAAATGGGGCGGGTTCTGGGAATAATATAATAATTATTATTTTAATTATATAATAATAATTATAAATATTATTTTAATTCTGATTTTAATTATAATTAAAATTATATAATGATAATTATAATTATTTTAAAAATTGTTTAAAAATAAATAAACGAAAATAAATTTGGAAAAAATATTAAAATTTCATTATATCAATGTTTTTTACAGAATGAATCCGTCAAATTTACAATATAAAAATTATTAATTATATAATAATAATTATAAATATTATTTTAATTCTGATTTTAATTATAATTAAAATTATATAATGATAATTATAATTATTTTAAAAATTGTTTAAAAATAAATAAACGAAAATAAATTTGGAAAAAATATTAAAATTTCATTATATCAATGTTTTTTACAGAATGAATCCGTCAAATTTACAATGTAAAAAAATCCTATCTGTTTGTAAAATGTAAATACTATATCGACGGTCAAATTTATAATAACAAAATAAATCCGTCAAATTTATAATACAAAAAAATCTGAGTGCACTTGTCACGATCCTGAAGGTCCCGCCCCTGATGCATGTCCTGGACATCTGGTCTTATAATGGCCTGGTTGTTTGCATAGGCTACATCTGGCTTGCCTTTGCTGAGGATCAGCATCCATTATCATTCGATCTCGACGCACCTTAGGTCTTCCGGGCCTTATATTTTTTTCCGGCGGTAATACAGTCGGTGTTTGTCTGTTGGCAGTATAATAGTGCCAATAGCGACTGTCCGGTATAGGATGAAATTTTGGATCGTATGCGCCTTGGTAATTGGAAACTGTATAGTAATGGGAAGCAAAATTGTAATGTGAGGTATGCATGCTGCTCGCAGCAGCAATTGCGTGGGCACAAGGTAAATGTTGTTGCTGGAAAAGACCGCATGTACACGAAGAGAGCCCTTCATCTCTAAAGTTCACGGTATATTGATTCCCATTACCGCCCGTTACCTGAAACTCCGCCGTGTCAAACCTTTCGGATCTGTAGTATTGTGCTCTGCGCTCTCTTTTCCGAAAGATATCTTCGTAATACGCGGTGAGCGGAGTGTCCATCGCCAAGGACTTTTCTTTTATGTGCACAAAATAAGTATTCATCCGGAAAAAAGGTTCGAACAATAAACCCCTGTATCGGTAAGCCTCTAACCCTTTTAAGGACCCCGTTGAAGCTTTCAGACATATTAGTCGTCATTAGGAGATATCTGCACCCATCATCATGTGCTTGTGACCACATGCGTACTGGATACTCATCTAACCACGCTTTCGCGGCTTGACTCATCTCCCCAATTTTCGTCATGTATATGTCGTGAACATTAGGGTCAGGCGTTTCACCGGCTCTGTACATAAGTTTATGTAGATCCGAATTTTTAAATTTTCGATCAAAATTTTGCCTGAAGTATCGTAGGCAAAACCTATGTGGGGTCGTGGAAATACAGATCTCATTGCAGCTAGTATTCCCGGATGTCTATCGGATATGATGCATAAATCCGTTCTATGAAGAACAGATGGGATATTTTTGAGGTGACGGAAAAACCATGACCAGGATGATGTATTTTCACCCTCGACAATAGAAAATCCCAACGGAAATATACCGTTATTAGCATCAACACCTGTAGCAATTAACATGCAGCCTCTATACTTACCGTATAGACACGTACCATCAACGCACAATACCGGCCGACAGTGTGTGAAACCAGCCGCACATGGACCAAAGCACCAGAAAATTCTTTGAAACCTGACAGAGCCCTCGACGTCTGTTTCTGTGGTTTTTAACCGGTATACGGTCCCCGGATTTGATGCTTTCATGGCTTCCATAAAAGGGACTAGTGAGTTGTACGAGCTTTCCCAGTCCCCGAATATCTTGCACAAAGCCTTTCTACGAGCATCCCATGCCTTCACATACGAAATCTGAATTTTATGCTCTCCGCTAACCAAGAGCCGTATCTTTCGGGGAGTCATCGCCACATCTGTACGGATCAGTGGCATGATTAGCGAGCAAATGTAAGATGAAGTGCAATTCCGGTGATCCTGTAACATAATAGAATTGATGCAAGTGTGTTCTTGGTTGTATTTCGTGACCTTCCAAGCCTTGGCTCTTTTGGAACAACATGCATGCAATCTCCACTGACATTCAGGAGCTTTCGTACATACCACAGTATAGTATGTCTTATTTGACTCTTCGGTTTTAAATGTAACGTTTTGCTGAATGGACCACGACTTCAGCTTACAAATAAGATCTCCTTTTTCCTGAAACAAATCTCCGACGCTGATGCAATCTTCGCTTGTTGCTGTCGCGTCCAAATAGGATGCCGTATTTACTTCTGCCACGGCTAAGTCTACCCAACCATCATCTTCCAGCGGATCGAGACCGGGATCTTCTAGTTCGACAAAATCGTTATTCGCAACCATACCATCAAAGAATGCTACCTCATTCAATCCAGCAGCATATTCTACGCTATCCTCCCCCTGATGACCTTCACCGATTTCATCATCATCACTGCCACACATATCAATATCACCCGTAGCAACATAAGGCTCGGGTGCAATATATGATGGTTGTGGTCGGTGTAATGTGGATGGTTCGGGGTGAGAAGACCGGAAAGATGTGGACGGACATGCTTGGAATGCGCTACTTGGATCGTGTTGGAATGATGCGGAGGTGTGGGGAAATCTGCGTTTAGTATGTAAATTGTTATTATAATATTATTCTTTAATATTTTCGTAACTAAATCATCACTTGTTTCAGATTTATTTACCTGTGGAAGCCTGTGTATGGTAATCCTTGTGTTCTTCTGGGGTGCATGTAACTGCAGCAGTTGACTGGGAGAATCTGGATTTATGGATTTTATTAAATGTTTGAATATTAGTATATAGGTATTACTAAAATGTTTAAATATGGGTTTATAAAATGTTTACCCATGAATTTGAAGGTTTGAATAACGTTGTGTATAGTCATATCCACCGGCACTGACGGTATTATCGTTGACCATGCGACCGTACCCCCAGGAACTATCTTCAGCATTACCATCAAAATTACCCGTTGGAGGGGCATCTGATACTTCCAATTGCTCCTTCTGAACCAAAAGTTCAAAAGAATACTGGGTGCTTGAGAGACCGAAATCTATCATCGAAGATATTGATGCATCGTCTATAATTTCAACCAATGCATTTCCACTGAACATAGGCCATATACAACTTAACTTAACCCTACTTTCACGGGGATCGTATTTCGTAATTTTGAACACTTTAGTCTCTAGTTCATCATAAGTCGTTGATGCTTCCAATCGCATGATTCGTGCGGACCCGCCCATATACTCGGGACCTTGTGCACTTGTGATAATCTGGCAATCGTATTTACATACAACAAATATACTTGGGGATGCCATAATCCTGCACAAAAAACAGTTATAATCTTGCACAAAAAACAAATAAACTTGGGGATGCCATAATCTTGTATAATTTTTTCTAAATTATTTTTCCTACACTTAACAGTTTGATATTCTTGGATCTCCTTTTTTTTAAAGTTTTTTTATTAATAATGTTCCGTCTAGAAAAGATTGCTTACTTCCAATACTTTATGAACTGTTCCGTCTTGATCCTATCCAGCAGCTCCTACTCGCAGACTATGGTACTGAACTTGACCTTCTTCTAAAACTCCACACTTACACAAAATTGATAGCGGAGAAAAATTGATCGAAGTAAATGGATAGTGACCGGTATAGGATGAAAATTTGACAGAGATGAAATGGGTAGTGAAATGTATAGCGGCTATTTATAGGATATGACCGCCGGCAAGATATTGAAGAGGGCGGGTAACCCGCCCTCTTAATTGACCTGACATAACACACAGTGTACGACACGAATAATTATTGAAGAGGGCGGGTTTTAATAACCCGCCCTCTTCAATATGATGTACTTTTGACGCTTAACAGTTTAAAAACTGATGTGACACTTACAACTCACGTTTTAATAAATTAATATATTAAAAGAAACTGATTTGACAAGACAACTTAAAAAATATATAAAAAACAAAATTATTGAAGAGGGCGGGTTCTAACAACCCGCCGTCTTAATTGAGACACTGCCATAACACAGTGTACACAGTGTACGACACGAATAATTATTGAAGAGGGCGGGTTTTAATAACCCGCCCTCTTCAATATGATGTTCTGACACTTAACAGTTTAAAAACTGATGTGACACTTACAACTCACGTTTTAATAAATTAATATATTAAGAGAAACTGATTTGACAAGACAACTTTAAAAAATATATAAAAACAAAATTATTGAAGAGGGCGGGTTCTAACAAGCCGCCCTCTTAATTGAGACACTGGCATAACACAGTGTACACAGTGTACGACACGAATAATAATTGAAGAGGGCGGGTTTTAATAACCCGCCCTCTTCAATATGATGTCCTTGACACTTAACAGTTTAAAAACTGATGTGACACTTACCAGTGAAGATTTGACATCATTCACTCTTCAACTGATTTGACCGATACTGTAGCGGATTGAACCCGCCCACCCTCTATAAAGCCCTCGACAGATCATATTGAGAATCAACCACTCATCTAATCTATACTTGATAAAACCCTCGACAAATCTCTGCTCCAGTGCATTTCAATGAAGAATCAACCACTCGACAAATCTCTGCTTGTGCATCAAAACGAATACAGATCGTTCAATATATTACACGGGGGGGGGGGGGGGGGAAATATTCTAAACTTAGTTAATTTTTTTTAATTACACCTTTCATTTAATTCTAATAGTTGAAAATAACATTATTTAATTTTGCAGGATGGAGATAATCTCACCGTCGTCACCCATAGCTCAGACAAATGGATAGTTAGCGACCAACGAATAAACCATCGACTTAGACGGGCCGGATTTTATGAAGCGTCGTTGATTCGTCATATCCAAATCGACCACGCCCTCGTCACCTCTCTGGTTGAGCGCTTGAGAAAAGAGACCCACATCTTTCATCTAAGATGGGGTGAGGCCACAATCACACTCCAGGATATTGGCCTCTCACTCGGTTTACGGGTCAATGGGCTTGGGTTGGTGTTGGTCCAGATACCGACCACCCATATTGGGATACATATGTCGAGTCTGTTCTCGGACAGGTAAACAATTTCATTCTGATTCCCCTCTTTAGTGTACCTATTTTATGTTGCACATTATTTCTAGTTTTAATATTTAAAAAAAATGCTAATATCAGGCACCAGGAGGCCACAGTAAGGGGTATAAAATCATTTTAAACTGGCTAAGAGATACATTTAGTAATATCCCTGATGAAGCCACCGATGAAGTTTTGGATAGACATGCACGTGCCTACATTCTGTACATGATCGGTTCTTGGTTGATGCCGGACCAATCAGCAACGCATGTCCATCCGTTATACCTTGGCTTCCTAACGGATTTTGATGTCTGTGGCCAATATGCTTGGGGAGCAAGGGTACTGGCCTTTCTTTATAAGGAACTCGATAAGGCATGTGCTCCTTACGAAGAATAAAATTTGTGGATGCATTATATTACTTCAGGTAAATTCTTTATTTTTCACAGCTAGAATTTTGCAAAATTGCAATATTGGTTTTCTCTCTTATAATCTGAAACTTTATTTATAGATCTGGTCATGGGAGCATATGTATATAGGAAGACCAGAGAATGTTAAAATAACTGGCTTGGATATCCCCGGAAAGCCGCTCGGCTGTTGGTGGAATGGGAAGAAAACGTATAAGGCTTCTTGTCGAGTACTTAAGTATTATAGAGATGAGTTGGATCGCATGAAGGCGGCTCAGGTAACCATAATTTAGGTAATTAACTTTGTTTTACAATTTTGAAATACCTTAATCACATTTTTTTTTACTATGTTATTTGCGCAGTTCCTGTGGACGCCTTATACAGCAGATCGTCTACAACGCTTACCCGGCATCTGTCTCGAAGGAGAGCCGGTTTGGCGGGCTCGATGCCCACTCCTCTGCATTAATGTCGTTGTCATGCACCTCCCGGATAGGGTGTTGCGACAGTTTAACAGATTGCAACATATTCCTGTCCCGCCGCCTTCGCCTATGACAATAGAGGGAGACATGCGAGGAGGAAAGACGGAGCGTGATTGGAGGGAGCATCATCATCAATATTTGCTGAGATGGGAGGATAGGCAGCGTAGTATTGCCTTACAGCAAATAGGTGACCACACACATCCACCAACGCTACCAAAGCATATCTACAGTGGTATAAGCGTGTCACCATAAGATATCTTTCTGCTTCCCCCAACAACTTTCCAAACATCTCGCGGTACGAGCCCAGAGGCCACATGGAACGAGATTTGGTAAGTTGAATTCTTTATATCATATTACTTTTTAACATCCGGCGGTATGAGTCAATACTTATTTCTTATTTCTAATGTAACGACAGGCTCGTGGGTTGCATCTCGTACAAACAATGGTGCAGGAACCATACCCGACTGATGCTGGTCCGGCATCTCAGGCTCGATTTTCAAATGTCGACCAATTAATTGGTGATGTATTCGGTTCTTATGGTATTTCTCAACATTTATCGCCGGCACCGGAGCCGCAGTATCAGCCGGCACCGGAGCCGCAGTATGAACCGGCACCGCAGCCGCAGTATGACCCGGCACCAGAACCGCAGCATCAGGGAGATCCAGCGCAGCAGGATCGGTGGTTTGGATCACCATACCGTCAGCAGCAACCCTGGCATACCGGACATGCGCAACAACACCAGTCTTGGGGGTCAGGTTTTGCACAACAACAGCATCCTTGGGGGTCAGGATTTGCGCAGCCATGGGGCCAAGGTTTTGTGCAACATCAGCCGCATGAAACCGAGACAGGTTCTTCGCTACAACTGCCCAGTTGGAACACGGATTTAGCGTCCTACGCAAATTTGTTGGGAGGCAGAACATATCCGACATCTGTCCCACATTCAGGTTCAGGATTTGCGGATCAACTGCCTGTCCAAGACGCTGCTGAAGACGAATCTGAAGTAGAACCCGAACCCGAAACAGAAAAGCAGACGCCGCCACCGCCGCCGCCATCTATCCAAGAAATAGATGGTTCCTCCAGTCATCCCAGGAGGCATAGGCTTATGTCAAGCCTTCTCGGATTTCATAAGGGAAAAAGAAAAGAAAAGAAATAGTATTTAAATTTTACAAACAGATAGTTTTTTTTCACATTGGAAATTTGATGGATTCATTTTGATATTGTAAATTTGACCGTCGAGATAGAAATCGGATAGGATTTTTTGGTATCGTAAATTTTGACGGATTCATTCTGTAAAAAAGATTGATATAGTGAAATTTTATTATTTAATTTAAATATTTTTTTCTTTTATTTACTTTTATTTTATATTTAAGAATTATAATTATAATTATAATTATAATTATAATAATAATATTATAATTAAAATTATATTTATAATTATATAATTATAATTAAATTTATATTAAAAATAATTTTAAAAAATTAAAAAAAAATGGGGCGGGTTCTAGGAACCCGCTCCCTATTCTGGGGGTAGAGGGTGGGGTGGCAAACCACCCTATTTTAATAATTTTAATTTCAATCCTCCTATTTTAATAATATATTTTTATAATAATATTATTTCAAAAAAAAACCCTTAAAATTTTCCCATCCATTTTAATTTGGTAAGTTGGGAGACAAATCATTTATCGAAACCTGTCCACAGAATGGATTATAGTGACTTAGACAAAGACAACAGAGTTTGGGTTCATGATTAATAAAACTATAAATTAATATCCTTAATACTTGCTCGTCAATGCATAAATTGTTTAGAGTTGTGATAACCGTGAAACATTTTATTTTCTTATCTTAACTTGATTTCTCTTTAGCATCTTTTTTTTCCTCTATGTTTTTTTGCAGTTGAAACCTAAGTATTTAAGTTTTTCTTTCTGATAAAATGTAAACCCGAAGATGTCTGTTTGAGCATAATAACATTATCCTCAATATCTTCGTAACTTTGAACTTCATGTATACTGGAATTAAAGGAAGAGATAACTAATCATAAAGAATAATACTCATGGAAAATTTATACCAACCTGATATATAGGGGCATTTTTTAAAATCAAATTTGAGACATAAACTTTGTTATTGTTATGGCTTTTGAGGAATATGCAATGAATGGTGAGCAAGCATTGAACATGCATGGTTCGAGAAAGGTGCTAAAAGGCAAGAAAACTTTAGTAAGAAGGAAACAAAGAGGCTGTTTGTTTCATTGGGCTGGGCTTTGAATTGATTGACTCGGAAAGACACTTATCGTAGCATGTTTCCTAGTCAAGCACAACTTGTGAGTTTGATGTTTGTTTGAGAGTTGAGTTGGGATAATTGATTATACTTTTTCATCATCCCATCTCATTGTAAGCTAAGGATTGAAGCCAAGTCTTCAAACCTTGTCTTAGACCAAGTCAAGCTTCATATAGATATTTTAATATTAAAAAATTAAAAGATGAAATTATTATTAGCCTCTTTAACAAGTCAAGAAAATTAAACTCAATATCAAGTTTGTGTAAAACAAACATAAGGCTCAAAACATCCCAACTCAAGTATTCTTACACTCCACCAAACAAATATTAAAGTAAAAGGGGACAAGAACACCCAGCCGCACAATTCAATTATATATATGAGTCATGAATTTTTATATTTATTTGAATATTATAGGTATACGATTTTAGTGGATATGGTTTTTACAATATCCTATCCGTATCAGTATTCGATTTGTAGCGGATACGGATTGTAAATTATTGTTCCCGACAACTATCCGTATCCGCATTCGCATATGTAAATAGATACCGGATACGGATATGGTAATGCCTATATCCGATCCTTTTATATCCCTACCAAACATCCATCTAATTTGAGATGGGGCTTTTAGGCTGCCTTTGCTCATTCATTTAGCTTAGCTTTCCTTTTTGTTTATAACCTTATCAATCACTAGTGTGGGGGCTCATGATTAAGTCGAGGCAAATATTCACATGAGATGTCTCATTGCATGGGTCCATTTATGTGTTTTGCTTCTTTGGTCAAAATTCTTAATAATGGAGGGATTTTGATTTGGTACCAACTTTGTTTTAATTTGTGGCTACTAATTAAAACTTTGGAATCATTCAATCATCATTCATACATGTTAAGCCAAGAGCCTATCTTGTTTGCCTAGGATTATGTATGGGTATACGCAAGCACAATGAAAAATCCTAGCATTCAACTAAAAGTAATATATCTCTGTGCATGTGCAATACACACGTGTCTCTCTACCGCTATCAAAAGTTGGGTATCAAAACAAACTTATTTCTATAAAACAAAAAAATGTTTCATTGGTTCGCAACGGAATATCTAAATGATTTTAATCGTCAGGAAGCTATTTCTGACTAACGGTGTCAAATCAGTACTAACGATGCAAACACCACAACTTAAACTGTCGTTCCATCCTAAATGAAAATCCAAAATACCATCTTTTTCATCCTTCTATTCTTAACCCTAGCCGCCATTGCCCTCCTCCTCCATTGTCATCACCGCCTCGTCCTCACCCTGTAAACGTTGTCACTATCTTGGCCTTGCCCTCGTCTAGCTTGTCTTTCCATCTTCATCGGTATCTTCATCATCTCCATCTTCGGCCTAGTCCTAACCCGAGCCTCGCCTTCGCGTAGCCCTAGCCTCGCTGATCTTCGCTACTCCTCACCCCAGCCGTCGCCCTGGCCTCTCCTTCATCATCCTCTCATCATCTTCTCTCTCCTCCGCCATTTTCATCATCACCTCCGCCATCCCCCTCTCTCATTTCTCCAGCCAACCTCGTCATTCAACCGCTGTAGCTGACCTTGTACAATTTAGTCAATAATTAATAATTATCTAAACTTGTTAAAAAAAATAATTAACAAATAGTTAAACTAATTGATTATATTAATTAAATGAGTAAAATGTTCATTTAATACACACACTAACACACTCTTTAGGGTCAATGTTACTCATGGTGTTTCTTATGGAGATTTCAATTTTTTTGGTTGCCGTTTACCAAACTTAAAATCGTTAGATTTCTTTGCATGTAGCATCTCTTTTATCTAAAACTTCTTTTAGGATTCCAAATCATCATGAATTTGTCATATTTCTTTTTCAATAGATACAATGAGATTTGGAATTTATCTTTTGGTAAATAAGGCCGCCACGAGGATTTTTCATTTATCCATATGTAGTTTTTTCTACATGAAAGGTGAAGGATATTGTTATACTGAAAAAACTGAAAAATTCAGCCAAAAACAAAAACGAAAATGAGAAGGCAAAATTAAAGAAAGGAGAAAAGAATGGAACGAACTGAAAGCATGTGATGTTTATTTAAACATGGCCTTAAAAATGATTCTGATATGATGCCCATTTTGCAAATATTGCTATTAGGATAGTCCATTATAGCTGAGCGAGAGAGGTCCGGCCTCACTTCTGATTTTGAGATCCAATTTTCAAACATCCAACCCCTCTGTGTTTTTTACCGATCTACTCCGGCCACCGTGATCTACACATATTAAATAGGGCATGTATCAAATTTTACGAGATTTGGAGACCTCTAGCTAATCCATCAAATAGATTAAAAATCGACGACTCTACTATACATGAAAAACAAAATCGCTCGATGGGTGTGTTAGATGTCTTTAAATCTCGTAAAATTTGATACATAGCCAATCTAACACATATAGATCATGGTGGCCGGAGCAGATCGGTGAAAAACAAAGAGGGGGGGAGGGGGGGGATGGGGTTGGATGTTTTAAAATTGGACCACAAAATAAGAAATGATGCCGGACATCAAACTCCCTTATGGATAATGGGCCTAAAGAAGGAGGTTTAATCATAGCTGTACCTGTTAACTGATCGATACCCATCCCGGTAAATCTCTACTCGTATGATGCAAACTCGTATGGGGTCCATTAATCTGCAATCGATCGTGTATCCCACTATTTTGTTAACATGTTACCGGTATTTTGCACGTGCTTCACACGTGGTGTGAGCATATTTAGAAATTAGAATGTGTGAATAGATAGTTGCAAAATGATTAAGCAGTAAAAGTTCTTTATTTTTAATATATCTCTACTATATTAATTCTAAAAGAGGAGTGTGGCAAGTGCAATATATACAAACTCTTCTAATTTTCTGCCATGTCAGCAATACTGACGTGTCAAAGTAATTTTGATTTATATTATACTTGATATAAAAAATAAAATATTAAGCTTTTGGGGTTATTGTTACTATTCATCCATAACAAACTTCTCATAACTGAAAGATTTTAGGCCGTAACTCTCGTCATTCTCATGTTAGTATCTCTCCGACTAATTCTTTAAAAATCATCTTAAATGTTTGTGATGTGAAAATACACAAATGCGTATCGCATGTGCAATATACTAGTATAATTAGTGTTAGAGGTAAAGGTAGTTACCACAAAAGGAGAAGATGGTATCTATCATGGAGAAGTAAGAAATAGAGTATGTATTTTTTTCCTTTTTATTTTTTTAAACATTTATTTATGATAGTTTAATAATATTTTGACACATAGACATAAAATTGAAGTCTTAGTTTCATGGCAAGTTTCTAATCCTCTTTCTCTTGCATTCTAATAGTAGAGATAGAAATAAAAAACATGCAAAATTCTGAAGAAGTTTTCAACCTCTTATAAATCTATCCACAACTCAATCATTTCCTTGTTTTAAACTTTCAAAAATTAATCTCCCACCAAGAGTCTCGAACTTTCGATGTTTTCAAGCAAACCACCATTATCTTATTTCATTATCTAACTACCTTGATTTTCCCCATATTTTTTCAGAAGACCCCTCGCTGTTAATTCTCCATTAAAGATACATTTTTATAACTTAAATATACATCCCTACTGACTTAAATTATTACATGATTCTTAACAATTTTAAAGATTTATTTTTTCTCATGTATATATATAACCTAATGGGTTATTTCAGTTATTCTTATCCTTTCTTGATTTTTGAGGTTGTTGAAGTGTATTAAATTCTTACGATGAAAGAGTACAATCAATAACGTGTAGTTAGCATTAACATTGTTAAAGATCAGATAGTTATGAGAAATAAAGCAAGATAATGATAGTTTGCTAGAAAACGCTGCAAGTTCAGGTCAGTTCAGTGAAATTTATCATAAAATAAATCCACCCATTCTATTTTATCTTCTATATGCTCACTCTCTGCACATGCAATAAACTAGTAATTATATATTATTAAGCCTTTTAATTTCACTTCAAAAATTTTACCCCAAAAAAGATAAAATAAAGAGTTTTTTTATATCTCCCCACAAAATTTCAATATTTTCAAATTTTACGCCCAGAATCTATTATTTTCAAATTTCACCCTCAAAACTATTCAGCTGTCCAAATTTATCCCGAAAATCTAGTATTTCCAAATCCCACCCTCAAAACTACTAAATTGTCCAAATTTTACTTCCAAAATCTATTACAGTAAAACCTCCGTATAGGAATACTCTATATAGGAATAACCTCCCTATAGTGATAAAAAGTCCCGGTCCCGACTCGGGACCAGTTATAAATAAGAATAACCTCCACAGTGTGATATTCCATACTTTTTCCAAGTCCCGCCTGTACTAATTTACCTCTATATAGTAATAAATTGGCATTAAATTTTAAATAATTTTTTATATATATAAAAAATACATAAAATTACTTGGCTATTACAATTGAACTTAAGATGACATAAATTACTTAACTACACAATTGAACTTAAGATGACATAAAGTACTTATTCAAAGTTGTTTGGGACAATGACTTAATTTTTTGAGTTACTACCATATCCTTTAACTTGCGAGTTCGTAGTAACTCGTCACCACAATCACCTTCTTGTTGAATCCAAAACATTTCTAACTTATCCAACATGTTTGAAGCTTCTCGACATGACACCTTTTCTATTTCCACACTATCGTCTTCCGGATTATCACGTTGCGCTTCTTGCCTTATTGCCGCCATGATTTCTTTTATATATAAAACTCTACTTAAGAATAACCCCCCTATAGTAATATTTTTCCCCGGTCCCAAGGATATTACTGTATAGAGGTTTTACTGTATTTCTAAATTTGATCCCAGAACCATTAAGTTGTTCAAATTTTATCCCTAATGGTTCTTTTCTTCTTCTTTATATTAATTAGGGAATAGCGTTTTAGTTTTCTCACAATTTCAAAATTAAGAATTCTAACGAAATTTGGGACATTTCGATTTCATCTAATATTTGTCATTTTAATAGATAAAATCAAGCTCCTTTGTGGTTTTACCATAACAATTACGACAAGTTGAAACAACAATAAGAGTTAAAGTTACTCCTACGCTAGTGGTGCTTTAATTCAAGTATTTTGCGGTTAGGGTATCATTGGCTGAGCTCAATGATCTCAGAGAAAGAGTTGACTGCAAAATAGAGAAAATTATGATTTTTTTTTTGCAAAAATGAAGTTTTAATTATTGATAACTAAATGGTTTTAGGGATGAAATTTGGATAACTTAAGGGTTTTGAGGGTGAAATTTGGAAATGCTAAATTTTAGGGATGAAATTTGGAAATACTAGATTTTAGGGGTAAAATTTGGACATCTCAATGCTTTTTGGGTGAAATTTGAAAATACTAAATTTTGAGGATGAAATTTGAAAATATTGATATTTTGGGTGTGAGATATAAAAAAACCCTAAAATAAAATATCACCAACCATATGGTTGGAGCTCTAGCTACTTTCTGTATATTGAGGTTTAATTCAGCATTCATCCATCTAATTTCTACACCACAGAAATATATCCTCGGGCAAATTACGAATTGGAGTTGCATTAATTTACCACATATATATATATATATATATATATATATATATAGATTAATGGAGGAAAGAGGCCATAGGAGGGAATTTCCTCCTATGGCGTGGCAAAAATACGGCCTCCACCATTTTTTCCGACGATCGGCACCCATCATCATCATCGTTATCATCTAAGATGTGCGTACACCAAATTTCATGTGATTCCACAACTTTTTCACCGTTAATTTAGTGGGTTCAAAATTAACGGTTTACCGACAATAGAACTTTTTACATTGCTAAATCAACGGTGAAAAAGTTGTAGAATCACATGAAATTTGGTGTACCCACATCTTAGATGATAACGATGAAGATGATGGCGGCCGATCGTCGAAAAAATTGGTCGAGGTTGTATTTTTTCCACGCCATAGGAGGAAATCCCCTCCTATGGCCTCTTTTCTCCATTATTCTCATATATATATATATATATATATAAACTTGCATTAATTAACATGGGGAGTGATGATCCTCAATATTGACGACCTCCAAGATCAGGACACGTGGCGGATGACGTGTCCCAAGACTTATAAGAAAGGGCCTGCAGAGGCCGACCGGACCGCCCTACACCCGACCTGCAAGCACAAGCTGGCTCTCCTCGAACCCCCTGCAAATCAGCCTCCTCGGCCATTCAGCTCGCCTCAAGCCGCCATAGGACCAAGACTTCTCAGCCTCCCCGCTCATCTCCGAGCTCCCTGCCGAGGCCGTCTTCCTCGGCTCTCTGACCAACTCCACCACTCACAGGTGTTCCCTCAATCAGAGCAAGGCTCTGCTTGAATTTTGAAAATTCAAATTTTGAAGCAACGCTTCAGTTCCCGTGCGCTGCGCGCAACGCGACACGTGTCAGAAGTTGACACGGCAGCACAACGCCCAAGGCAGTACGTCCAATCAGAGTAAGGCTCTTTAAAAAACATAAGCAACGTTCAGCTGCGCAAGCGCACGGCTGCGCAAGCGCACGGCAGCGCGACACGTGTCTGCGCAGTTGCGCAAGCGCTGTTGCGCAAACGCCTCGCTGCGCGACACGTGTCTGCGCAGTTGCGCAAGCGCTGTTGCGCAAACGCCTCACTGCGCGACACGTGTCACACGCTGGTGAGTTGCGCAACAACAGAGTGAAGATTTAAGGATATTTTTTCTGTTCTTGTTTAAACAAGAAGATTTCTTCTGTAAAACAGGGGGCTTTGGATTAAAGATCCAACGGTGGGGAAAATTCCCCAAATCACTCAGAAAAGATCTTTTTAACAAATTTAACTGATTTTTGAGCACTATAAAAAGGACCACAGACCCCATTTCAAAGGAGAGACAATTAGATTAAAAAAAAAGGAGAAGAGAACTTCTTAAGAACACAAAGAAGAAGGTAAAAACCTTTGAAATAAGAGAATTCTCTTAGGAATAGATCATTGATCCAAAAGACAAAATCAGTGATCTTCAATAAATAAATAAAAAAAAAAAATAGTGCCTTGCACTTGCTAGAGAACCTCTGGTTCTCTGAGATAGAAAGAAAGAAAGGATTTTTCTTCTTCTCTTTGATCTAAAGTTAGATCAAGAAATTAAAAAGTGCTCTGCACTCCTTTCGTTGAATCTAAAAGATTCTTGGTGCTTTGCACAAATGCAATGCATTACTTGAAGGGCCAGGCCCAAATCAAAAAGACCTAGCAGGCCAAAATAAATTGCAAAGCAATAAAATGGCTGAGCCCAAACAAAATTGAAGCTCTGCATCATTCATAAAGAACAGAGCCCAAAACAAATTGATGCCCTGCATCTTTTCTGGGCAAAACCCAAATAAAAATAAAAGGAAATGCAAAAGTAATGTTGGACATTTTTTTCACTGGACTTAGCCCAATCGTGGCCATAAGTCCTTAAATTAAATTGGCTGAGCAAAATGGCTCTGCTAAATCAATCTACATCCGGTTCGAGGGTAAATCTCCGAACTCCTTTGACATCCATCGTTGTAATTCCTCAACGACGTCAAAGAGGTGACGGGTCCCAACGGCCACATACCCAATATCGGACCGGAACGTCCCTAAACTAATATCGGATCGAAACGTCCCTAAACTAATAATGGACCGAAACGTCCATAAACTAATATCGGACCGAAACGTCCCTAAAACTAATATCGGACCGAAACGTCCCTAAACTAATATCGGACCACCACGTCCCTAAACTGGCACAATAGAGCCCAAATGCTCTTTTGTCGGATCTAAACGGTCCCGTTAAGTCGATCTTAGTCTCAAACTGGACTAACGTATCCTTAACAAACGTTTAAGGTGATCTTAGCCCCAAACACGGCTAACGTATCCTTAAACATTCAAATGGATTATAAAACTCCCAATCAACTCTGGTTCGAGGGTACATCTCCGAGCTCCTCTGATACATGTCGTTGTAATCCTTCAACGACGTCAGAGAGGTGACGAGTCCCGATGGCCATACATTAAATTAATCACTACGTTGAGTTGATCGTAGTCTAAAACAGGACTAACGTATTCTTAACGAACGTTTAAGTTGATCTTAGCCGTAACGCGACTAATGCATCCTTAAATTGAAAACACCAAACCCAAATTTAAGTAAATACGGATTTGGACTAATCCACGTCCTACGGATGACGGCATTATTCAGTCTCCGTATACAATCCACGGGCAACCACAAACAAAATGAACACACACGACACGAAGTGAAATTCTGGAGAAGGAGAAAGTTGTTACCGCGAAGCGGTAGCGTAATTAACTGCAGGGGCTTGCGCCTGCAGGGAAGAGCGTCCCCACAATCAAAAACCCCTCATTCTGAGGGGGGATCTGACGAAGTCTGCTACATCGGCCGCATCCGTCTAAACCTCCGATACACGGTGCCATAAATCAATTTGGCATTTTCGAAGAGATGGACGGATAAAACCAATTAGCATCTGCCCCGAATCTCAGCGTCAGGACATCGCGGTCCTGTGCGCCGCCCATTCGGAGGGGAACAGATTCTGGCACGCCCGGTGGGACCTCTTACTCTTTCCACTCCACACTTCGTGTGTCGTCTTCGCGAACCAATCGTGGTTCATTAAATGGTTGTCTTCGGATTTCAAGTTACTAAGATTTGGTCTTTCACCTGGCACAGAATTCAAGATTCAATGGCCTCTAGCTGTACCAACTGCTCGAAATGCCGCTGCAACGGACGCTCCACCTCACCAGGAGGTGTAGCATATGGGCCCCAAGCGGCTTCCTTCCTTACTCTGCCGGTAGACCAAGTGACCCAAGCCACCACCGGCTTGTTCTTCGGGACTATGATCCCACCTGCAAGCTTTTCTGCACCAATACCTGCACCGAAAGTGGGTAAAAAGTCGGTCTTCAACCGGCTCACTGTTCCGACAGCCCCTGTCAACGGGTCGCCCGCTACTAAACCGACAGCCTCCGTTTTCACCAGGCTAGGTCAGAACTATAAAGTGGCCGTCCCAAAGAGGGCAACGGCCGCTGCTTCGGAAGTCGTTAAAGCGGCTTCTCCCATCAGAGAGTCGGTCTTCACAAGATTGACGGTTCCCACTCCTCTCCCAGCTGGTCAAAAGGCATCAGTCTTTGACAGGCTGACATCGGCAGTTACCCCACACTCAAACTGGGGGCAACAAGAAACCATCTCGATTTCCGAGCCAGTCCCAACGACTCGTCGTGTGCGACGTCGCCATTGGCGACGAGTGAGGAAAGCCGGGGGCAACTCCCCCTCAGGGATAACTCCACCCGCTCCAATGGTGAAAGTCAACGCTGCTGTTCCAACTGGGAACAGCTTTGAACTACTGAGGAGAGTGCGTAAGAACTCTCCAACCGCTACCTTGAAAAGATCTCCTCTACCTGCGGAGAGAGTTTCAGAAACAAAACAAGAACAGCCCCCTCAACGGCTATCCTCGAAAGTTTACAAGGTTTGGCGTAGGGTTCAAGACTCTGTGATTGACCCAGATCACTTTCATCGCCAGAAAAAGGCAAAGGTGGAAAAGGACAAAACCCGCCCCGTTAAACAGCAGGGGGCAACAATTGCTAGCATGCCCATTTTAACGGCTCCTTCAACCTCGATGGCCCACAAAAGAAGGAGGCCAGAGAAAGCTCCCGCGTCAGTGGCAAAGTTTAAAGGCGGTGAACCTAAACCTCCAAAGTCAGGGGACATAACAGTTCATACGATTTATATGGCTTCTGGAAAGGAAGAAAGCCGCACTTCTACGGGTCACCGACCGCTCACCCGATCAGTGACCAAGGCTCAGGAGCAGCAACAAAAGCTCCAGGAGATGATGACCACAATGGCTGCACTCACTGGGCCAAAAAAGAACCCTGAGGCGTCCTTAGATGAGCGCCAGGAGGAAGAGACCGACGCCGAGTTCCTTCGCCGAGTACTGGAAAAGTGGGACAAAGAGGCTGCTGAACAAGCGGCCAACGTACAGCGGATGGGCCTCCTCTTCCAGGACATGATAGGGATGATGATACAACAAGATCCTCCCGCTGAAGAACCCCTAACCGTCCTTGGAGATGATAAGGGAGATACATTAAATCCGCAGCCCGCTCTATTAACAGCTAAAGAGGATACAATCTCTAAGACTGATCTGGACGAATACATAGCCCAGCAAATAAAGGTTCATCATGCAGCCGAAGCAGCCGGCCACGTCGTAAAAACGGGGCGGCCATATCCAGGCTGGTATGACCAAATCAAGTACCCGCCGGGTTACACAATTCCCAAGTTTCATGTCTACAAAGGGACTGGCAATCCCCATCAGCATGTCTCCCAGTTCAGGGTGCTTTGCGGTAACACCGGCGGCGATGACAAGCTTTTGCTCCGCCAGTTTGTCGGAAATCTATCAGATACGGCGTTCGAGTGGTACTCTGAACTCCCTAATGATTCTATTAAAACCTTCGCGGAGATGGAGCTGCTGTTTACCCAACGCTTTGCAAGTGCCAGTGAACGTACCCCGATGACGGCACTGATTAACGCTAGGGTAAAACCCGGCGAGACATGGGTTCAGTACGCTATACGGTGGCGTAATCTATGGTCAAAGTGTGAGCAGCGCATAGAAGAAGCCCCTGCGGTGGGAATGTTTGTTGGAACCCTTGATCCACAGGCAACCATCTCACAGTTTATGATGTTTTTCAAGCCGACTTCCTTCCAGGCTTTGATTGACAAATTAGCGCAAATGGACCAGATGGGTCATAAACCCCCTCTCCCAAAGCCAGATTCCCGAACTGACAAAGGAAAGGGAAAAGCGATCATTGTCGCTAATGCTCAACAACAACCGAACGACTTGAAGCCGGTTGCTCGTCCGAACAATACGCGCCCTTACGTACCCCTTGAGGATAGGATGGGACGTCCTTATTCCTTTCCCCGCGATAAAACGAAGAGGTTATTCGAGCTGGCATTACGCAACAGACTCATAAATCTGCCAGATCCAAAACGTCCGTTGCAACCAAGTGACGTCAACGAACCTAATTACTGCTCCTATCATCGAGTGCTAGGCCATCCGATTGAGGACTGCTACGTTTTCAAAAATTGGCTTGAAAACCAGTATAGACAGGGAAAATTTACGTTATCTGACAAATGGAAGGTGAATCCCCCGCAGCCCCACACCTCTAAAGGGACGAATACGCCGTGGGCAACATGCTCTGTCATTGAAGAAACACCGTGGGAGGTTGTATTATCTTCGAAAACGAAGAGAATGCTAAAAGATCTTCGGACATATCCGGCGATCAAGTGGAAAAGCCCATTGGAACCGCAGGTCGTTGAGGGGATGTTAAAGCCACGTCCAACTCCAAAGACCAATGATGGGGGTTCAAGCACTAGTAGCCAGTCGTTAAAGTCTTCGAAGAAAAAGAAGAAGGCCAAGAAACCGGTGAAGCCTAGCGATAGGCGCACGGACTTGCAAAAGCAAATTGACGCGCTGGAAGAGTACAACCAGAAGGCGCGGACTCCCGTTACATTGCAAGAGTTCCTCAACCACGTCTTCCAAGCAGAAGATGAGGGAGGTAGTTCGTCAAATGAATCTGAAGAACATGTAGCAAGTTGCCATGTGATTTCCCATTTGTCCATAAGCGATGAGGAGACTCCTCGCGCTGAAAAGCTGGGGGCGGAGCCTGCACTAAAAATTCTGGAGCCGTCGGATGAAGTGATTGATGCATTCCTAAATCAGGCGTTTTTAAAGGGCAAAGCTGATCGGGATAATGAAGCGGTTATATTCGAAAAGGCCAAACGCCAGTGCCTTGGCGAAAGAATTGCGGTACTCCCGCTAGAACAAAATACACCCACAACAGATAAAATCAAGTTCAAGATAAAGAAGAGATTCGCTAAGGCTGTGTCGATGGGTATGAAGCTACCACCCTCCGAGAAAAACATTACGGGTGAAATGGAAAACCACCCCTCCTATTGCTTGTACCATCGAAAGGTGTCGCATACCACCGAAGAGTGCAAAGCTTTCGGTAAGTGGTGGCAAGGATATGTTACTCACCGGCAACAGTTTAAGCGGGAAAAGCGCAAAGCCCGCCGAGAGCAGAACGGAATAAACGAAGTGCTTGATAAAACTAGCGGTGGTTGTTGCATGATTGACGCCGGGGGATCACAAGTACCTGTATTTGGGAGCGATTCTGATGAGGAGCTAGAGCTTGGCCCCCTCTTTAAAGAATCCACTTCGGGAAAAGAAGAAGGACCAAAGGCTTGCGAGAATATACAGCTACGCAATCGGACGTTACCTGAAAAGAATCTTGGACCCTTAAACAAGAAAGACAAAGGGAAAGAGAAGGCCTCTGAAGACATCGCCTTGGATGATCGAGTTGCGGAAGAGTTAACCGCTAAGAACCCACTAAAGAAGAATAAGGTGGATTACAACGTTTTAGCACATCTGAGGAAACTGCCCTCGCAGCTCAGCATTCTCGACGCCCTTTTGCTATCAAAAGAGGCGAGAGATTCATTGTAACACCCGAGCCCAATAATACTGTTCTGGTTCTAGTTGAGTGTTATACATTGCTCATTTCACTTATTTTGATTGTTTGGTGCTTATTGCTAAATTTTAACCGGTTAAGTTATTTTGGCACATAACAAATTTTAACACCTAAAATGAAATTAAAAATATCCATGTTGGCCTACTCGTCGCCACTAGTCGCGTGGTAGCGTCCGCGTGTCGAGATTTCATCCCGTTCGGCGAAACGAGCAAGTTTGGACGGCTACGCGCGCGTGCAAGTGTCCGACTTGGGGGCATGCATTTTAATTATTAAACACCTCATTTCAAAATTTGGAACTCGCTTAAAATCCTGTAATTTGAATTTGAAACATTTGGGCGCAAACCGGGCGCGATTTGGAAATGTTTCATTTAGCGCCGAAAATGCCCATTTTAAGTAAATATATTAAACTATATATATACTTTTACTGTTACCCAAATCAACGTTAAATCCCTTAAAATCTTTTAATTTTAACACACAAAAATTTTCCTTGGCCAATCACGAAGGAGTTAATTCCCTCGTGGGCCCCCGTTTCTCTCTCTCTCTCTCCGTCTCTCTCTATCTCTCTCTAATCTCTCTCTCTCTCTATCTCTCTCTGATAATCTTCTCTCTCTCTCTCTATTATATAATTACCCGCTGTTCCTCGTCCTCACGAAACCAACACGAGAACCCTCCGAGCCCTAACCCTAGCCTCCTCGTGCTTGCGCCGCCGACCTCCCCGCGACCTCGCCATCGCCGTTCTCGCCTCCTCAGCCTAGCTGCACCCTCCCTACCTCCTCTCCTCCCTCCTTCAGAGCCCGCGACCCAGCCCCGACGCCACCACCTGCACACGGGTCTCGCCGTCGCCGCCGCCTCCCATCGCCGACGACGCCAGGGACTCCCTCTCTTCACCCTCGTCCCGACCTCGTCGTCGTCTTCCTCCTCCCCTCGCCGGACCACCAGAACCCGAGCCCGACCCTAGCACCAACCCCCGGGTCGCCGGAAAACGTACCGACGATCCTCGCCGTCGTCACCAGAGCCACCTCCGTCTCCCCTCGATCACCAGAGCGGGCCAGCACCCCTCGACTCACCGCACCACCCTCTTTCCAGCGAACCAGAAAATTCCAGCCCTCGCCGCATCTCCTGCTCACCGCCGGCGCGTCCATCGCCGTCGGGCCCGTCGTAGTTGTCCCTGGTTCTTCCCTGTAAGCATCCCTTTAGCTTTCCATTCATGTTTAATCCCTCGCTGGTCTTTGTTACGTGTATCGTGTTTGCTAACTTCGTCGCCTTTGACTTTTGCCGGATTCCGACCGTGCCATCGTTTGGACCCGACGCTCCAGCAAAGTACTCTGGTCCGTGTAGTCCCGCTGTTCACTGTTGGGACTCGATCCGTGGCCCGTGCACCCGTCTCGTGTTTTCCACCGGCAGTGCATCCGCGCTTTCCGGTTGCGAAACCGTCGAAGCAAGTATCCGAATACTTGCTTTAACATGCTAGTACACAAGATCAAGTCTTGCTATAAACTTAATCATCACATTATTTATTATAACCACACAGCTATTAGTAGTATCGATATCATATTATAACTTAGAATTGACGGTTACAATTATTCTTAACATTGAATCGGTATGGTAGTTTCTTGTAATTAATCGGTCTGCTATCAATCCACACTTTATCTAACTAAACCAATTAGGTCGTCCTTGCTTCATTGTTAAATCACCCATGAGACAATTATTATGCTTTAGTTTAAATTCATGTAGCTTCATTACTTTATGTTGTTGATATTGCCTCACCTTGTGGCTATTGCACCCCAAGGGTGCTTGAACCTGTTAATAAGAGAATACAAAGCATCACTGTGTTTACATGGAATAATATTGTTATTTACTGTTCCTGCTGTTGTTCCTTATTCGTTACTATACCTGTTATAAGCATACATTTGATTGCATTACATATTAACCCGATCTTGATACACCTGACACATGTACTGATACACCGGACATGACACCCTATACATACTGACTCAACCTATTGGACTACAACCTGACTTGGGGTCCTCATGGACCATTCCTGCTGTCTATCCAGACATACCTGCTTTTACCTGATTCTGTGTTGACATTAGTCCTTGACTACTGAATACCTGACCTGACATACATAACTTGGGGGTATGGGGAAATCAAAGATGAACCTGACTTGTAACTCGACAGTTCACTACCAGTTCGAGTGTACACATTCCTATTTTGTGCCTAGCGGCATGTCTCGGTTTCGGCCGAGAATATTGTGGCCGTGATCCCGGGTATGTACGGGGTACCACCGAGCGTACACTTTCATGTTTTGTACCTAGCGACATGTCTCGGCTGCAGCCGAGAATATTGTGGCCGTGGTCCCGGATATGTACGGGATACTATTGGGTTACATCGACGAGACATCAATTGATTTCAAAGACTATAGAGTAGAAACCTGATAGGACAGTTTAGTTGCCACTGCACATTACCCTGCACTGTTAATTCTTAGTACTGCTTTATTCATGTTCATACTTGCATTGCTTATATCATATTATTTGGTTGACATGACGCACTGACGTCTGGGTTTTGCATGGCCCAGATTCCTTACCCCTGTCGACGACTGAGCAGGAGTACTTCAGCCAGCAGGCTGAACTGTGAGTCCTTAGTGATTAGTTTATTTATTTCATTTCATTTCCAGATGTGAGCCCGCATTATGGGACGTACTGTTTATTTATTGTATTGGATCATTTGCTTCCGCACTTATTGTTTATTGACTCTTGTTATTATGGATTTGGACATGTATTAGATTAGTTTATTATATTGTTCTTGATATCTCTACAACCGTAATGTGACTGTGGATGGATACGTCCTACCCACACGTAGCATGGTTGGCTATGTCACGTGCCCAATCTTGCGTACTCTGGGAAGCGGGGCGTGACATTCATTGATTAAGGCACCCCAAGACCCGGAACAATTCCAAGCATGCCTGACCGAGGAAAAGATGAAGGATGAGTTGGACGAAGTACACACGGCTGATGTTACTTTTGGCGATGAGGACCTTCTACTTGGGACTTGTGAACACAATCGCCCTCTATATGTTTCGGGATACTGCCATGATATAAAGATAGGCAAAATTCTGATCGATAACGGGTCGTCTGTTAACCTACTCAACGTGCGGGTGTTAAAGGAAATCTGCATGAGCGTCCAGCACCTTGCTCGGGACAAGATCACCATATCCGGGTTCGACTCCCAATCGTCAAAGACTCTTGGATCTGTAATACTGACGCTACGTTTCGGATTACTCGTCACAGACATTAAGTTCCACGTCATAGATGCCAAGACATGCTACAACGCTTTGCTCGGCCGACCATGGTTACATGAGTACAACATCATCCCTTCTACACAACATCAGTGTATGAAGTATTTTAAGGATGGTTTCGAGTATACCGTGACGGGAGAACTGAACCCGTTCTCTGTGAACGAGGTCCGCAAATACGAAGATGCCAAATACTTCTTGCCGGATTTCGAAGACACGGAGAAGTGTCACAAGCCGGAAAATAAAACTAACGCCACCATCCCTGTCTTCGGCAGTGATACCGAGGAAGAAGAGGAGGTCGTTTATTCGGGTCCGCCCCAATATAACAAGCCAGGACCTTCCACTCCTACATTGGTCTTTGGTAGTGACTCGGAGGATGAGGTCCATGTCGTATTCTCTGCTCGGCCTTCAATACGGGCTTCCGCTGATGAAGAGCGAAGTCTGCAGATAACCATGGTACCGCTTGAACATTACAAAGAACTGGATGCACTCAACACCAACAGCGTAGAAGAATTGCAGACATTTTATATCCCTCCCGGACGGGAAGGCGAGAAGGCAATCCTATTCTACCGTTCTGAAGAAAACAAGGTGGAAAAAGAAGTTTGGTATGGCGTGGATCCCACGCTCGACAGGCTTCAGCCTATCCGTCTTCCCAGATATTATACCGAAGGTTTGAAGAAGCTGCTGAAACGCCAGGGGATATCCTTCAGACAGACCGTTAGAGAGGCCAAATTCTATGACAGGGTCTGGAATATTCCCGGGACCCAACGCAAACTGCCTAACGGGAGAATGGAAACAAAAGGGCTTGGGTACATCCGGCTAAAGAAACGAGAGCTAGTAAATAGCTGTTATGTCATGTATGACTTCGATGAAGACGCGGACGCTCAATGGGAGGTCGCTAATCCTAAGCCAGTAAAAGTTCCTGATGAAAAATTACCCGGTCCATCATTTGAAGAACAAATGGACAGGCTTATAAGGGAAGCTGGTCAAAAAGTCCGAGATGACCACAACCGCGAGACGGCCATCTATGAGAAAGCCAAGACGCAACGCCTTCTCCGACAGGCCGTGAAGGATGA
The DNA here is from genome assembly GCA_030015575.1 of Agapanthus africanus. NCBI lineage: Eukaryota > Viridiplantae > Streptophyta > Magnoliopsida > Asparagales > Amaryllidaceae > Agapanthus > Agapanthus africanus. The sequence continues at coordinate 113,951,004 of CM057342.1, read as the reverse complement.
AAATGCCGCTCCTTATCAACCTGCTACAAAAAAGGTTCGACGCGAAAGCAAAAACAAGTCAAAGGGCAGAAAAGGCGCTCAAAAACCACAAAGCAGAGCTAAGAAACCACGTATCCGAGAGTCGAGCGTTGTCGACTTAGCCCTCATGAAGAAAATGGGTCGAGCATACTCATTTCCTCAGAACAAAACAAGGAAGATATTTGAGCTTGCTCTAAAACATCAAATGCTTACATTGCCGGAGTCCAAGCACCCCGAACAAGCAGGTGAAGCCCCACACCCGGACTATTGCTCTTACCATCGAGTAGTAGGTCATCCTCTTGAAGATTGCTTCACCTTCAAGAATTGGGTCGAAGATCAATATCAGCTTGGTAAATTCGCTCTGTCCAACAACTGGAGGTAGCACCACCACAAAAGCACGAGCCTAAGGCCACGAAAGAAGAACCAGTTCCACATTGGGATTGGCAGAAAATTCGCACCTGTCGTATGATAACGATATTAAAAGAGGAGTCCGAGAATGTGGACAGCCTTCCCTGGTGCTTCGAAAACAGCAATGATTAGGTGATCTCAGAACTTCCCCCAGCTCCGAAAGAACTGGAGGACGGCATACATACCACTGCGGATAACCTCAAGAAAATTGAGTTGGGGACGATAAACGATCCGCGACCGACATTCGTCAGCGAACTGCTGTCCGAGGAAAAGGTGGCTGCGTTAAAGGACGTCCTTGTACAGCATAAAGATTGCTTCGCATGGAACTATTCCGAGATGCCGGGACTTGATCCAGAAGTTGCTGTACATAGACTGGCAATATCCCCGAGTGTCAAGCCGGTCAAACAAGCGCCAAGAAGAATGCGGCTTGAGCTCGAAATGAGCATCAACGCGGAAGTCAAAAAGCTGATAGACTCCGGCTTTATCCAAGAGGTTCAATACCCTGAATGGATTGCTAACATCGTCCCAGTGATGAAGAAAAATGGTACGGTGCGCATATGCGTGGACTTTCGGGATCTCAACAAAGCCTGCCCGAAGGATGATTTCCCAGTACCAGTCACCGAACTATTGATAGACAATACGTCCACGCATGAGATTTTCTCATTCATGGACGGCTCATCAGGATACAATCAAATAAAAATGCACCCTGAAGACCAGAAACATACGGCTTTCCGGACTCCTTTAGGAATATTCTGTTACAGGGTGATGCCCTTCGGTTTAAAGAACGCCGGTGTAACCTACTAAAGGGCCATGACGAAGATTTTCGATAACCTTATACACGAAATTGTTGAATGCTATATCGACGACCTCGTTGTTAAAAGAAAATCATATGAAGAACATCTCGAGCATCTGAAGACCGTATTTCAACGTCTTCGACAATACAACTTAAAGATGAACCCTCTGAAGTGTGCATTCCGGGTTTCCTCGGGCAAATTCCTGGGATTCGTCGTTCGACACCGAGGTATCGAGATAGATCCATCCAAGATCAAGGCAATCATAGGAATGCCTCCGCCGAGAACTCTCAAACAGCTGCTGTCTCTCCAAGGAAAGCTCGCGTACATACGGCGATTTATAGCCAACCTCTCGGGAAAGTGCCGCCCTTACAGCCACCTGATGAAGAAGGGAACCCCGTTCGTTTGGGATCAAAAGTGCCAAAGCGCACTAGACGAGATCAAACAGTACCTGCAAAACCCCCCAGTGTTGGCTGCTCCAGTGAAGGGAAAGCCTCTCATTCTTTACACGGCCGCCCTTGAAGGTTCTTTGGGCGCATTATGGGCACAAGAGAATGACCAAGGGAAAGAAAGAGCACTTTACTATTTAAGTCGAGTGCTGCTGGGGGCAGAAAGCAATTATTCCCCCATTGAAAAACACTGCCTGGCGTTGATCTTCGCAATAACAAAGCTTAGACATTACGCATTAGCGCATGAAGTCTATCTCATTTCAAATGTGGACCCTCTCAAATATCTAATGTCAAAGGCCATATTGACAGGACGACTCGCTAAATAGGCCCTACTCTTAATGGAGTTCTCGATAGCATATCGACCATTCAAAGCAGTAAAAGGCCAGGCCATCGCCGACTTCCTTGCTGAGCACCCGATACCAGCCGACTCTCCTTTAAACTGCGATCTTCCAGACGAACATGCGTTTGATGCGATCGATGGTGATAATACCCGATGGGAGCTTTATTTTGACGGAGCATCTTCCGTGAAGAAGCGCAAACAAAGTACCCCTATAATCAAATCGGGGGTAGGACTCATCTTTATAACTCCACAAGGAGGGATAATACGCTACGCGTTCTCCCTGACGGAACCGAGGACAAACAACGAAGCCGAATACGAAGCTCTGATAGCAGGCCTCGAGATCGCCATTGACATGGGAATTAAAAACCTCCTCATATACGGAGATTCGCAACTGGTCGTTAGTCAAGTAAACGGCGATTACCAAACATGCAAACTGGAGTTAGTAAAATACGGTGAAAAGGTGCAACAACTGCTAACCCAAATTTCCTCTTATACTTTGGAGAGCATACCACGCGCGGATAATAGCAAAGCGGACGCGTTGGCCAAACTCGCTAAAGAAATGGCTGACGAGAACCTCGATGACGTTAGAATCATGGTACAAAGTCGTCAGGTGCTCGCCCCAGCAGAAATACCTTCGGAATCACCCGAAGAGAAGGGAGTGACTAGACAAGCGACCTTGCAAATAAAAGAACATGAAAAGGTTGAAGATTGGAGGGAAGTCTTTATAGACTACTTCAAGTCCCACCAAATGCTCGAAGATGCGTCCGCAAGACATCAACTCATGAAACGAGCTCTGTCCTTCGCCTTCGTCAATGATACTCTCTCCAAGAGGTCATTCGATTCTCTGTGGCTGAGATGCTTAGGACCGGACGAATCGGAAAGAGTCGTTCAGGAAGTTCATGTCGGAATCTGCGGTTCTCACCAAGCAGGTCCAAAGATGATGTTGAAGATCAAACGGATGGGCTATTACTGGCCCACGATGATTCAAGACTGCATCGAATATGCGAAGCAATGTCACTCATGCCAGATTCATGGGGACTTCATCCACCAGCACCCAAACCCGTTGCATCCAACGGTAGCTAGCTGGCCATTCGAAATGTGGGGGACTGATATAGTCGGCCCCATCGAACCAGCATCGTCTAAAGGACATCGTTTCATCCTAGCGACGACTGACTACTTCTCTAAGTGGGCAGAAGCAGTACCATTGAGAGAAGTGAAGACGGAGAATATCCTTCATTTCTTCAAAACGCACGTCATATATCGGTTTGGAACTCCGAGGCGGATCATCTCCGATAACGGGCCAGCCTACCGAAGTCATAAAATCAGCCGCTTCGCACAGCAGCATAACATAGACTGGAGATATTTCTCAGTCTATAATCCACGAGCTAACGGTCCCGCCGAGGCCTTCAACAAGACCTTGACGAAAATTATAAAGAAAACAGTGTCCCGAAATAAGAAATACTGGCATGAGAGACTGCAAAAAGCTCTTTCGGCGTATCGAACCACGTTCAAGACAGCTACAAACACAACGCCATACGCGTTGGTGTTCGGTACGGAAGCAGTACTCCCTCTCGAGGTAGAGTTACCCTCTCTACGAGTGGCAGTCCATTACGAACTGACGGACGAAGAAAATGCTCATCTTCGGCTTAAGGAGCTTGACGCCCTTGAAGAAACACGGCTCATAGCGCAACAAAATCTGGAGGCCTATAAAGCAAAGATGATGCGCTCATACGAAAGATTGACCCGACCGAGGACATTCCACCAAGGCGAACTCGTGCTAGTGGTCAAAAGGCCTATGATCCCCAATCGCGCCAAGCGGGGAAAATTCGAGCCGAACTATGAAGGCCCGTACATCATAGATAAAGTTTACCAGGGTGGGGCCTACCTACTCATGGACATGCACGGTGAAAGGCCTTTCAGACCAATAAACGGTCGCTTCCTAAAGAAATACTACGCTTAATGAGCCACAGCCTAGGTCAACGATAGATCACGACGTCTATGTCCGCTCGCTATCTTCCTAAGCTCAAACTGTATAAGCAGTAGCCAACTTCTCAATAGCGGACCGAAATGTCCCTAAACTAACAGCGGACCGAAATGTCCTTAAACTAACAGCGGACCGAAATGTCCTTAAACTAATAGCGGACCGAAACGTCTTTAAACTACTACCGCAGCATCTTTAGACTGACGAAAAAAAATATATAAAAATAAAATAAAATAAAAACGGTATGTCCATAAGCAAAAAGGGACACGGATGAAAACCCGAAAGGGCTCCGTGAGTAAAAACAGCAGGGCTACCGGCGAGTATTCGTGAAAAACCCGAAAGGGCGCGACCTCGTAAAAAAAAAAAGAGAAAAAGGAAATAAAAAGAATAAAAAAATGGTATGTCCATAAGCAAAATGGGCACGGATGAAAACCCGAAAGGGCTCCGTGAGTAAAAACAGCAGGACTACCGGCGAGTGTTTGTGAAAACCTGAAAGGGCGCAACCTCGTTAAAGAACACTTACAAGATCCTCTCGACCTTGTAAGGAGAAACCACCCGCGTGAGATCCTTACGACTCACAAGGGAGCAATGCACTTAGGGATCCCCACGGTTCCTAAGGAGAAAATACACTTGCGAGATCCTCACGACTCGTAAGGAGAATGCTCTTATGGGACCCTCACGGCTCGTAAGGTTTGAAAGTCTTAAGTTACAGAGATCTAAACCTGTGCTTAAGCAACCCCCACAACTTTCGATATTGCCCTACAAGTGGCTCAATACTGACCCTTGTATACAATCCACGGGCGCGAATAAACATTTCCCTAACCAAGGTCCATCCGTGACTGGGGATATGTTCGCATAACCCTTGTAAATCCTCTCGATTTGCAAAGAGAAAACCCTCCTGTAGGATCCTTACGACTTACAGAGGAACAAAACACTTAGGAACCCTCACGATTCCTAAGGAGAAAATACACCTATAAGATCCTGACGGCTTATAGGGAGAAATAGTTTTGTGAGACCCTTACGGCTCATAAAGTCAAAAGCCTTAGTCGACAGGACCCTAACCCCGGTCGCTAAGCCTCCTTTGTTCAACAATGACAGAAGCAAATGATGATTCGCTCCTGGCAGCATCCCAGTTGTAGCGGTGCTGATGCCAAAATCAGTGTCCAAGTTCAGGTTCACGGCGAAAAGCCAGTAGACCATACATGCATACGAAATAGCCGAAATGATGGGGCAACTTGCAATAAAAAAAGCAGCAAGTAAAAATATATGCATGAAGAAATAGCCAAAATGATTGGGCAACTCGCAATAAAAAGCAGCGAGTGGAAATAAAATAAACAGCCGAAATGATTGGGCGATCGCGACCTTCGCGATATAAAAGCTGAAATGATAGAGCATCACGGAAATAAAACAAAAAAATAATGATGATAAAATTTTGGCCGTACAGTTAAGATCACATCGATCCTTGTATACAATCCAAAGGCATAAACAAAGAGGGAACCATACTTTCCCAACAGACTCCGTCAGACGACGAAGCCAAACCTCGACGGTTCATTTCAACCGAAGAAGCCAGTGTGTTTAGCAAATCCCTCGACTCACGGATACAAACACTCCTTGACGAGAGCCTCCTGATCCGCGTCGACCCGCAGAGCCACCAGTGCCTCCGTAGGAATCCTCGACTCGTTTCAAACCCCAAGGAAACAAATAATCCTTGGTGCTTGGGAAACAATAATCCCTAGCAAAACTCCTCGACTCACGGATACAAACACTCCTTGACGAGAGCCTCCTGATCCGCGTCGACCCGCAGAGCCACCAGTGCCTCCGTAGGAATCCTCGACTCGTTTCAAACCCCAAGGAAACAAATAATCCTTGGTGCTTGGGAAACAAATAATCCCTAGCAAAACTCCTCGACTCACGGATACAAACACTCCTTGACGAGAGCCTCCTGATCCGCGTCGACCCGCAGAGCCACCAGTGCCTCCGTAGGATTCCTCGACTCGTTTCAAACCCCAAGGAAACAAATAATCCTTGGTGCTTGGGAAACAAATAATCCCTAGCAAAACTCCTCGACTCACGGATACAAACACTTCTTGACGAGAGCCTCCTGATCCGCGTTGACCCGCAGAGCCACCAGTGCCTCCGTAGGAATCCTCGACTCGTTTCAAACCCCAAGGAAAAAAATAATCCTTGGTGCTTGGGAAACAAATAATCCCTAGCAAAACTCCTCGACTCACGGATACAAACACTCCGTGATGAGAGCCTCTTAACTCATGTTAACTCGCAGAGCCATCACCCTCTCCGCGAGCAAATTCCCGATTCGTCTCAATTTGTAAGAAGAAGTCTCAGACAGCAAGGATTTAAAAACTTGCTTCTTGAGCAATGGGGCCCTGCAAGCCAATCCAAAATGGTCTCTTGCATACTATTCACGGGTCTCACTCTCCGAAGTCGAATTTCGACGAGGAGGGAAACAACCGCTTACGAATTCTCTCGACTCGTAAGAAGGAAAATTCTCTTACAAGATCCCTACGACTTATAAGAGAAAACCACACTTAGGAATCCTCACGATTCCTAAGGAGAAAATCCACCTATGAGATCCTCTCGATCCGTAGGGAGAAAAGCCTCTATGAGACCCTCACGGCTCATAGAATTGAAAAGTCTTAGGCGGTAAACCCGAACCTGCGGCCTAAGCCATCGCTATTTCCTGAGGAAGTCGGAATACTCGTTTTAGACATCCATCAACCATGGTTATTAAGACAGCCTACTGACATTAAAAGAAAGAAGATGACAGAAAGAATATCCGTTCTACATTTGATCTGGCATGCGTGACGCATTCATTTATGCATGGACAGAAGACTCAGGACGAGAAATAAGACAAGCTGAAATAGAAAAGGGGAGGGTTTTCATTCATACCGCTAAAAGTTTTTACAAGCATAAGAATAATGCATAAGAAACATTGTTCAAAATATTACAACGATATAACCTCGGATCCGGGGCACGGATTGAGGAAATCAAAAGTAAGGCCATCCAGAGTTCTTCTGGCCTTTCTAATTATTCTTATGCGCGGTCTTTCGCGCTCCTCGGTGTCGATATCATCGGCAAGCCCTTCCGGCCTTTGATAAGCAGCAACGATTGTCGTCTGCTGAAACACTTGATGCAGGATGTCAACGAGGTCGTTTCGTCGCTTCTTTGAGATCAGCCCTGTCAGGTGCACTGAATGCACCTTGTCCTCGGCATCATCCAGCGCATTGAGTGGTAGGGCCTCGTGAAGACCCGGAAGTGCCCTCCATATTGCTCCCAGCACAACTTTCAAAAGAGCCGAACGCCGAGGCAACAGCCAACCACCGCTTGCGTTCAGACGACCCATAACTTCTGCACATTCGGCGTCTGTAAACTCCTGGTTTTGTTGACGACCCTGAGCGCGGATATCATCGTAGGTAATGAACTCGTGCAGACTGTATAGATGCACCGCCGCCATTATGCCTGGAGAAAATATTACAGGAAGATCAACAATAGAAAAGCAATAATATACATGGATGACTAAATTCCTAGAGAGCATAACTATGTTCAAAGATGAAACCCACTAGACGAGAGCTCTGCTATTTAAGATTGATCTAAGAATCGATTTTACCTGAAGTTCTTCTAAAAAAAAAAAAACTTTAAAAAAAGGGAGCAAGGCAACGGAGTTCTTAAAGGCAAGAACAAAGCTCTGAAGTCTTCAAAAATGGAAATATGGAAGATGATAAGTATCTGGAGGGGACCAAAGGTCCTATTTATAGGCCTCAAGTGCCTCTTCGACCCCCAAGAGTCGTCACGGCAGTTTACCCTAATTGGAGCGAATTTCCGTTCGAATTCCGAGACAGGAGATGAAGCAACGCTTCATCCTTCCCCGATTAGAGCAAAGCTCTGTCTTGAAGAAGCGACGCTTCAGCACGGAAGCGCTAGCGCAGTTGTGTTGCGCTGCGCACTACACGCCACGTGTCCAGCGCAAACGCATCAGCGCAGCACCCCAAAGCAGCGCACCCAGCCAAAGCAAAGCTCTGTTTCAAGCAAAACCAAGGGAAGCAACGCTTCAGCGGCGTATGCGTCATGCGCTGCATGACACGTGTCGGCGTAGATGTGCTAGCGCAGTCGCGCTGCACTGTGTGCTGTGCGACACGCGTCATACCCTGGAGCATTCGCCTAAACAAAAAGGTTCTGAAGAAATCTTTTCGGTTATTATCTTCTGTAAAACAGAAGCCCCTAGATCAAAGATCCGATGGCGGGGGAAATCCCGCCAAATCTTTCAGAAAAGGGATTTCTTCAACAAATTGAACTTGCTTCTTGGTCTGCAAAATGAAGCCTCAGGCATCAGAGGTAGAACTTGCTTCCTGAACAGTGGGACCCTACAAGTCGATCTAAATTAGTCTCTTGCATACTATACGCGGGACTCACTCTTTAAAATCGAGTTTCGATAAGGAGGGAAACAACCGCTTACGGGTCCCTTCGACTCGTGAGAAAGAAAAACTCTTGCAGGAGCCTTACGACTTGTAAGAGAAAACTACACTTAGGAATCCTCGCGATTCCTAAGGAGAAAAGCCCGCCTACGAGATCCTCTCGATCCGTAGGAAGAAAAGTCTCTATGAGACCCTCACGGCTCATAGAGTTGAAAGGTCCTAGGCGGCAGATCTGAACCTGCAGTCTAGGCCATCGTTATCTCTGGGAGAAATGAAGTTATCTGTCAATAAGGTGTATTAAATATGTCATGCTGAAAAGAATGAAAAAGGCGAAGAAATGACACAGGACGTTACAAAAATGCGTATCTTTTATTCATGAACATTGACTGGGTACAGGATACATTGTACTAAAGACTAAAAAAAAATATATACATATATTTTACAAGTAAAAATGATACAAGGAGAAATTACTGGGAAGGAAGCATCTTGCATAGATTTAACAATTGCTCGCATACTTCCTTCCACGTCTTCTCTCGATCGGCTACCACCGCCTGCTCTGCCTCCACTTGGGCTCGCTGCTGCAAGACCGACGCAAGCTGCTCCCTGACGACCTGATAGGCAGCTTCCCGACTTAGGGTATTGCGCTCAGCTACGTCAAGCTTCCGCTTCAAGTTTAGCCCATGGGAGATACGCTCCAAGAGACCCTCGAAGATAGTCTTCACTTGGGCAGCATTTGCTTCAACCTCAGCGCGCAGATGGGCCGATTCGTTCGAGGTCTTTTGGCATTCCCTTAGTCTTGAAGCTGCTTCTTGTTCCAAGTGGTGGAGGTGCGAAGTGCTTTGCTCGAGCCAAGTTGTGCGTTGGGTGCTCAGAGCTAAAACTTCGGGAGAAGGGCGCGTCGACTCCAGCCGATATAGACAGGCCTCGATCCCCCTGCAATGGTTAACCCAAGATTCGACGACGCCTTCGTTATGAAAATTTACGAGCGCCGCCAACATCGGGTTAACCTCCGCAGCAAAATCTATGGCAGAAGGGAGAGCGTCCATATTGAGCTCTTCAATGTACCCGCTCAGCATGCCCAAACTCATCACAGCACCCTTGGAAGATGGACGTCTCAAGAAAGGGCCTGCCGGTGAAAGGACGCGAGCCTCGAAGGGGACCGGAGCCGGAACAATAGCTGCAAAACAAAACATGGTTAAACGATGGTTCAGAAGATGTTGAAGGGTTACCAAAAAAGGAAATTTACTATACCAGCTGCAACGGACGGCAAAGCCGGAAGGGCAGGTAGCACGGCAGGTCTTGCATCCCCTCCTTCGATTTGTGGCACTGCAATAGAGAAAAGGAAAAGTCAGAAATTATCCCATGGCTAGAAAAAAGGAGGTAAATAAAGATATTATAGTGAAAGTATACTCACCGGCGCCACCAGAGGGAGAAGCGAGTTCGGATGGGAAAGAGAAGTGTGGGAGCAACACTTGATATAAATGATTGAAGAGCACTCCTGCAAAGGCACAATGGTATAACGTTAGTACAAAGCTACATTTTTGAAAGATTAATGCATGAGTCGTGAATCCATACCTTCCAACATCCGGGATGGTACAAGGGAAGACGGGGAGGTGACCACCGCCAAAGCAGTAGTCGACGGTGCCCCCTCGAGCAATGGAGCATCGGCACTGGCCGCACCTGCAAAGACAAGCTTGTCAGAAAAGATCACAAGATATATAGAAAAGAGGGGGAACGCTGGTGACTCAAAAATTTACCCGATGAGCTACCAGCAGAAACTGAAGCAATCCCCTCATCCATCGAAATGAGACCACCGCCCGTAGCCTCATCACCCGACTCGATGGGAACCGTTGTTGTGCTCGCGAGCCCGGGAGACGGCAAGGAACCATACGCGGGGAGGGCTATGATCGGAGTATTACCAGATTCCTGGGAAAGAGCGGTTCGCTCCTCCTCAGGAATCGTGGCCGCCTCACCCGATACTCCCTCGGTTTCTGCGGTCACGGTTGTCTCGTCCACCGTCACCGCGAGGTCTCCAGCCTCGAGCGCTTCGCCCCCTACCGCCTTCGCCTCGGTTAAGACAATCATCTCATCTACCGCCACGTCAGGAGCGGTATCAATGACCCTCTCGGCGGCGGATTCCTCAACCTCTGTTTCAGGTCCCGTGGCCCCAATGACGCGCCTCACCGTCGGCTCAGGTTCGGCAGGCACTGCTTCCGCCGTTTCCCTGGGTTCAACGGTCTCCGCCTCCCCCTCAGTCGGACTTGGTCCTGCAAGATGGAATGCATATGAGCCAATGGCTTTATAATAATTCTTACAACAAGGTTCTGAAAGAGATGCTACCTGAAGGGGATTTATTGTTTGCACTTAGGGCCGCGCGCGCCACTTGCCTATAAGCAGTAGACAGGGCGACAGGGGCCTCTCCAGAAGGAGTGTCAGCGCGAGGAATGGTACTGGGACCCGCTCCCGCGGCCAAAGCAGCTCTACGCGCCTTTGCTTCGCGTCTCAACCGCTTCCGCTCCTCCCGAGCCGTTGAGACGGATGCCACTAGAGCTTCCCTAATTGAGGTGTCCTCGTCCGTGAATAGGGAAGCCTCTAAGGTTTTCAGGGCATCCCTCGTCGTTTTGTCAAGCCGAGGCTCTTGCGGCAACTTTGACGAAGCCGGGACTTCAGTAACAGGCTCGGGAAGGATCCCCACATCAACTGATATAACCCCTGCTAAGAAACGAAAGAAGGTTAGGTTGACCATCATAAAAAGACAACAAACTTTCCTTATAAAAGAGAAAGGGGTGAAACATACCAGCGCCTGCTAGGGCACGCTTCTCCTCCTCCTCCTGGAAGGTTTTCAGGGAGGCAGCAATAGCCTCTTCAGTAGAGACACCTGTTGAAAATGGAACAAATGTTAGTTAAAGATAATAATACAAGGTGCAATAAAATGACAAATGAAGCGTCTGAGGATTACCGGACTCAGCGAGTTTGCTTAGCATCGCTTCGAGCCTAGCCGATCGCTCCGAAGCTGCAATGGCGGCAGCCAGATTGGTGTCCGCAGGATCTACCACGAAACCCTCATTGCTGCCGTATTCACATATGGCCTCGGCGGGAGGAGCCGCAGGCTTTAAGCTGAGGATCGCATCGAGGGAAAGAGCGGACTTCTTCTTCTTCTGCTGTCCACCAGCTTTAGACCCACCCGGAGCGGATTTGCGCTTGGCAGCCACTTTAGGGCGGCGGGTCCCGATCTCTGCTCCTGCGCCGGACCCTGGTGATACCACATTAACCGTCTTCGTGGGAGCACGGGGCGCTGGCGGTGCATCCACCGTAGTAGGCAGTGGCAATCCCCGCGGGGGGCTCAACACGCGCGGTCGAGCGACTCCAGCCTCTTTTAGCGGAGGGACGACCGGGAGCCTTGGCTGCAAGGGAGCCTTGCGATCACCACCAGGAGGCGCACCCCTACGGTCGACCAGCAGGCGTTTCTCCATTAAAATGATTGGGCCCATAGCATGCGCATACCAGGCTACATACGGATGGATTATTTTAGGGGCACAGCTAGGCTCACTGATAAAAAAATAAGAGCCTGTATTGAGCCGGGTGAAATGATGCATAGCATTCCTTATTCCCCTTTGGTTGGCCGCGGGTGTTTCTAGAAAGGCTTCCATCGGGATCCCTTGATTGTAACTCGATTGTCGGGCAAATCGATGTGGGTTATACCTCATAAAGAGAGCCGTCTCATTCTGCCTAAATAATAGGTAGCCCGGCCGAATGGAGTAAAGGTGAAGGATTTCCCGAGCCTTCAGTACAGAAACCCTGCCCTTAAAGTCATCACGCAGCGACACCACTGACTTAGTGGTCTCGGAGCCTATGGTGATGACCTTATCCACAAAAGAGGTCTTCGCTCCGACTAGATGTGAACGCAGGAGCAGTCCCCTAGACTCCCGCGGAGGTGCAACCACAATTGAAGCCCCGACCAACCGCATGATTCTTGGGAGTCTGTATTTCTCAAAAAACGGAGGAGTCTTATGGGCACCAAACACCCCTCGCACATGCAGCTCCATCCAAGAAGTGAAGTAGTGCATCGGGAAGTTAGCAGGCTGTACCCCAGGCTCATTAGCATCCGCCGCTACGCTAAGTCCATTGTAGAGGTAAGCCAGCCCGGGGATCCTTACTGATAACTGTAAACCAGCCGCCATTCGATGCGCCGGGTAAAAGACAGAGGACCGCATGAGGCGTGGGTGCATGGGAAGCGCGAAGCTGCATAGCCATAGACCCAAGAACCCTATGAAAAAAGTCTCCTCGTCCATGCCAGGAACGGCGATCTCTGAGAAAGGGACGCTGGCAGTGCCGGGGAAATAAAAATCCCGCTGGTCATTTTCCGATGAAGGTCGGCGGTCCAAGCCGAAACCAAAGGGGTCAGCAAGCTGAGCGAACTTCTCGCCCTGCTCTGATAGGAACTCCGGGCGGATAAAACGAGCAATGAAATCCGTGAAACTGACACCCCGGTCGCCCGATTCCAAATGGAGTTCCTCATAAATCTCCAACACCTTCACCAAGCCCGGGTGCTGATGCTGAATGGCATTTTCCGGAGTTAAGTCAAATACAAGCTGCTTGGTGGCGAAGACATACTCCTCAGGAGGAAGCAGCTCCTCGTAATGTTCTCCCCTCATTGGCAGACCTGAAATCTCAGCAAACTCCTCCAGAGAGATGGAGACTTCCCTATCCGCTGTCAGGAAGGTATGGGTGGGGATATTCCATTGTTCGATGAAGGCCTTTATCCACCACGTCGGAGGAGAGGGATACTCGAAAAGCGAGACGTAGACAGCTGAGTATAAACCAATCGTCGTCAGGAGAGCCCTCTTCGTCGCCAAAATGTAACGGGCCCATTGCAAATATCCGGCAAGCGGCCGCGGGATCAATCCAATGTTATAAGCCTGTCCCCAAGGGCGTGCTTCACCCTGACAGATTCGCCTCCCCAAGATATCTATAGCCGGCGGCGGCTGCACCGGAATGGCGCCGATTGCAGGCTGAAGGAGGTCGTCGGCATTCCAATTTTTAACCTCCATGGCATACTCCACCGGGGGCTTGTCCGCATAAAGGATCGTAACTATGGCTCAGAAGGCGAAGCGGAGCTGAAGCTGCGACGGCCTTGGATGATTTGGCTGTACCACCTTCCCCACAGGTGAAGTCTCTTGCACTCTGGATCGTGATCTTTAATCAAGGCGAACAGCACCCGGTCCACTGGCGAATGGGGGAACCCTCCTTCCGAGCGAACAAAGGGGAAAGATAAGTCGTCAGACATGTTTCCTGTAGAAAGATAAAAATAACCGTTAGTGTTCTGACACTTGGCATTTTGAAATCTTACTCAACACTGTGATGTAATGGGTAGGGGACAAAAAGAGGGACCCACAAAATCTGGATGACGGTACATCATTTAATAAGACAACCCCATCATTAGATGAGACTGTCAATTAATGAAAAGGTCCCCAAAAGAATATCCTCACTGATGGGAAATCCCTAGAGACAAGGAGAAATATTCTCTTTCAGAGCAAAGCTCTGTCACAGAGTGACATTTGTCAAACTCTGGTTTCAGGGGAACAAGATTCCTTAAAAGAGCATAGCTCTATGGTAATGGTGGAAAGATCCATCAATTTTATCTTTAGAGTTTTGGAATCTTGAAAAATCCATGAAAACTTATAAAACAAAATTTTTCTCCGTTTATCAGATCTAAAAAGATCTACATTTGATCTAAGAGCAATGCTCTGTTCATGGGTTAGAACCCATGGATCAGATCTCTGTAAATCTGTAAATTTTTTGAGAGCAAGGCTCTGTTGAAGAAACCCCAAAGGGTTTTTCCTTTAGATCAAAGATCTATAAGAGCAAGGCTCTGTTAATTAAATTTAATTTAAATTAATTTAATTTAATTAATTTTACGTAGAGTGATTCTAAAACTAGAACTTTGAAGTTCTCACAAGAGCAAGGCTCTGGAAGTTCTTAAGCAAGAGCAAGGCTCTGAAATTCAAATTCTTGAAATTGGTAAAAAATTACTAAGGACCAAGGGTCCTATTTATAGGCGCCTGCGCCTTTTCAACTGACCCCCATGATCCAACAGTCAGGATCTTGCCACCGCGGCACTCACGTGCGCGCCACGTGAGCGCAACGGTGGGGGGGCATTTGTTCCCCCAATCAGAGCAAGGCTCTGCTTGAATTTTGAAAATTCAAATTTTGAAGCAACGCTTCAGTTCACGTGCGCTGCGCGCAACGCGCCACGTGTCAGAAGTTGACACGGCAGCACAACGCCTAAGGCAGTACGTCCAATCAGAGCAAGGCTCTTTAAAAAACATAAGCAACGTTCAACTGCGCAAGCGCACGGCTGCGCGACACGTATCTGCGCAGTTGCGCAAGCACAGCTGCGCAAGCGCACGGCAGTGTGACACGTGTATGCGCAGTTGCGCAAGCGCACGGTTGCGCGACACGTGTTTGCGCAGTTGCGCAAGCACAACTGCGCAAGCGCACCGCTGCGCGACAAGTGTCTGCGCAGTTGCGCAAGCGCCCCGCTGCACGACACGTGTCTGCGCAGTTGCGCAAGCGCTGTTGCGCAAGCGCCTCACTGCGCGACACGTGTCACACGCTGGTGAGTTGCGCAACAACAGAGTGAAGATTTAAGAATATTTTTTCTGTTCTTGTTTAAACAATAAGATTTCTTCTGTAAAACAGGGGGCTTTGGATCAAAGATCCAACGGTGGGGAAAATTTCCCAAATCACTCAGAAAAGATCTTTTTAACAAATTTAACTGATTTTTGAGCACTATAAAAAGGACCCCAGACCCCATTTCAAAGGAGAGATATTTAGATTAAAAAAAAAAGGAGAAGAGAACTTCTTGAGAACACAAAGAAGAAGGTAAAAACCTTTGAAATAAGGGAAAATTCTTTTAGGAATAGATCATTGATCCAAAAGACAAAATCAGTGATCTTCAATAAATAGATAAAAAAAAAAAATAGTGCCTTGCACTTGCTAGAGAACCTCTGGTTCTCTGAGATAGAAAGAAAGAAAGGATTTTTCTTCTTCTCTTTGATCTAAAGTTAGATCAAGAAATTAAAAAGTGCTCTGCACTCCTTTCCTTGAATCTAAAAGATTCTTGGTGCTTTGCACAAATGCAATGCATTACTTGAAGGGCCAGGCCCAAATCAAAAAGACCTAGCAGGCCAAAATAAATTGTAAAGCAATAAAATGGCTGAGCCCAAACAAAATTGATGCTCTGCATCATTCATAAAGAACAGAGCCCAAAACAAATTGATGCCCTGCATCTTTTCTGGGCAAAGCCCAAATAAAAATAAAAGGAAATGCAAAAGCAATGTTGGACATTTTTTTCACTGGACTTAGCCCAATCGTGGCCATAAGTCCTTAAATTAAATTGGCTGAGCAAAATGGCTCTCCTAAATCAATCTACATCCGGTTCGAGGATACATCTCCGAACTCTTTTGACATCCATCGTTGTAATTCCTCAACGACGTCAAAGAGGTGACGGGTCCAAACGGCCACATACCCAATATCGGACCGGAACGTCCCTAAACTAACATCGGACCGAAACGTCCCTAAACTAATAATGGACCGAAACGTCCCTAAACTAATATCGGACCGAAACGTCCCTAAACTAACATCGGACCACCACGTCCCTAAACTGGCACAATAGAGCCCAAATGCTCTTTTGTCGGATCTAAACGGTCCCGTTAAGTCGATCTTAGTCTCAAACTGGATTAACGTATCCTTAACAAACGTTTAAGGTGATCTTAGCCCCAAACACGGCTAACGTATCCTTAAACATTCAAATGGATTATAAAACTCCCAATCAACTCTGGTTCGAGGGTACATCTCCGAGCTCCTCTGATACATGTCGTTGTAATCCTTCAACGACGTCAGAGAGGTGACGAGTCCCGATGACCATACATTAAATTAATCACTACGTTGAGTTGATCGTAGTCTAAAACAGGACTAACGTATCCTTAACGAACGTTTAAGTTGATCTTAGCCGTAACGCGACTAATGCATCCTTAAATTGAAAACACCAAACCCAAATCTAAGTAAATACGGATTTGGACTAATCCACGTCCTACGGGCGACGGCATTACTCAGTCTCCGTATACAATCCACGGGCAACCACAAACAAAATGAACACACACGACACGAAGTGAAATTCTGGAGAAGGAGAAAGTTGTTACCGCGAAGCGGTAGCGTAATTAACTGCAGGGGCTTGCGCCTGCAGGGAAGAGCGTCCCCACAATAAAAAACCCCTCATTCTGAGGGGGGATCTGACGAAGTCTGCTACATCGGCCACATCCGTCTAAACCTCCGATACACGGTGCCATAAATCAATTTGGCATTTTCGGAGAGATGGACGGATAAAACCAATTAGCATCTGCCCCGAATCTCAGCGTCAGGACATCGCGGTCCTGTGCGCCGCCTATTCGGAGGGGAACAACAGGCACAACCGCTGCTCCGTGAATCTCGCCATGCGCAGATTCTACGCCAACAACATCCCACGTTCCACGCTATCACGATCCCCATTAATGGGCGATCCGCTCTCTGCGCGAGCGTAACGTCGGGGGCGTAACTGCCGGCGAGATTCTCGGGCCTGCTGCTGCGTGCCACAACCGCTGTATAAACCCCCATCACAGAGGGATCAAGTAAGCCTTTCTTTACACTTTACGCCATTACTCTGCTCAGATCTCATCACTGACTTGAGCGTCGGAGGGTCCTCGGTGGTACCAAACCACCCCGGACTTCTTTGCAGGTACTCGGCGACAGCCTCCTCACCCCACCTTCTCCTCTCAAAACCCATTGAGACCCACACGCAACGAAGGACAATCAACCAAATTCACCTCGAGATCAACGGAAGACAACATCTGACGGAGGCCCGAAAAGGAGCTCCATCAGTTGGCGCCGTCTGTGGGAACTTAAATTCCACAAAATATAAAGTTGGCCTTCCTACCTCCTCTCTCATGGCAGACGACCATCCTGGGGATCCCAGTACCAGCCGCCGCCTTCCGCTCACCGAAGGCGAGGATGAACCTCCCCCCATGACCGTCATCAACTCCCTCGCAGGCCGGATATATCCCCTGCAGTCCCTCGTGGAGGCCCTCGTCCTCGTCCGAATGGCCGCGCCCGGGCCCCAGATCGCCGCTCCACCGCCTCCAGAAGACTCTATCCCTGTCTGGACGGCCAACCACCAGCAGGTTGCATCCCCTCGCCGCCGGTCCCTTGAACCGGTGCTCCCTGAGGCCCGCTAGGCGCCCCAGGGCTCCACGCCGGGATCCGCCACCAGGGGGCCTCGCCCCGAACCTCCTCGTGACCCTTACCCCCCGAGGAAATGTCGGTCACCTCTTCTATCCACGAGCATAGCCGACCTCACCATGATCGGCGGGAACGTACAGAAGGGGCCCGCCTCGGTGACTCAAGAGCTACCCCATCCCGGGACCTGAGGCACCTCATCGAGAGAAACCCGGGCCGCTCCCAGACGCAGTCCACTCGCAGCGGGGCCCGGGAATCCCGAGGCGTCGATTCCTCGAGGTACCACGGTCGGCTCGACACCCTCGAGAAGAAGATCAAGGGCATGCGTCGAGAAGCAAACTTCTCGAGCGACGGGGCTAAGTACGCCTCCGACTGGCTCACGAAGCCATTCACCGAGGAACTGCTTGCCGTGCGCGTCTCCTCGCGTAATAAACCCTCGAAGGTCTCTCTGTTCGACGGGAAAACCGACCCGAAGGACCACTTGGACGCTTTCACCGCGGGAATGAGCTTCCAAGATCACTCCGACACCGCCCAGTGCAGGGCCTTCCCGGCCAGCCTCATCCGCGTGGGTCGGTACTGGTTCTAGGGGCTCGAGCCCCGCTCAATTTCGACCTTCGATGAGATGGCTACCCAGTTCCTCGGCCATTTCGTGGAGAACCGTCGACAGATGCGCACGGTCGACTACCTCTTCACGGTTAAGAGCGGGAACAAGGAAACGTTCAAGGTCTATATTACCCGCTTCTACAACGCCCTCCTTGAGGTGCCCGAGCACTGGGACAAGACCGTCATAACGGTACTCAGATCTGGTCTGAGGCACAAAGAATGGTTGCGCTCCTTCGCGCTGGCTCAACCAAAGACTATGGCCGAAGTCAAAGCGTGGACCGAGCGCGAGATCCAGCTGGAATCCGAACTGAATGCCAAGATTCCCCGGGCAGACCGGCCCGACCAGAAGAAAAGGACTCGGGAGGACAGGCCGGAGCATCAGCAGCCCTACCACCCGAAGTTCTAGGATTATACCCCCCTCAACGTCTCCCTCGCGGTGTTGCTGGAGGAAGGCCAGAATGAGGGGTTCTTCAAGTTCCCCCCGGTCCCACGGCAGGCCGCCAAGCGAACCTGGGGCCCCTACTGCGCTTTCCACCGGGTACTGGGCCATGCCAAGGAGGACTGCAAACAACTAAGGGACTACATCGAGGAGCTCATCCGGTCTGGGCACCTCGCCACCTACCTAAGGGACAAACGGCAGACCGAACGCGAGCAGGAGCAGCCTCGCCCTCCCACCGACCTGACCATCGGCCAGATTATGCTTGTTTCAGCGAACAGTCTGCCCGGGGCTCAGGGAGCACCATGCCTTATGCCAAGCGCGGGGGCCGGCAGCCCTTCAGGGAGCTTGGCTCAAGCCAACAAGGCCATCCTTTGACCCGTACCTGTTCTTTTTTTTTTTTTAAAAGCAATGTAAATTCTTCCTAGAATCTACTGTTGACTAAATAAAGATCAGTAGAGCTTTGCGAATAGAAAGAAAATTCTTGTTTATTCAAAGGGTATTATGGGCTCCTCAGCCATACATGCAAAAAAAACAGGGGGGTTACAATAGCGGGGGCAGGGGGTGCAGTGAGCACTGCTCGTGGTACTTGGCGAAGATCTCCGCCAACCGGGGCCGCGCAAGTTCCAGCCTCTGTTCCCGGCTCCCCCCATGGGCGTCGACCCCGAGCCTCAGTTCATAGCATTCGCGGACGAGTGCCTCCGAGCGCGCCGGCCGGGTCGTGGAGATCAAGCCGAAGCGCCTCAAAGACCGCATCTTGCCCACGGCCTCGTCGAAGAGCTGCTCCGACAGAGGGTTGTAAAGCCCCGGCGATGCCCTCCAGATGGAGTACATCAGTAGCTGCAGCAGGGAGGAGCACCTAAGGAGCAGCCGACCGAAGTGCTCCTCAATGCGAGCAACCACCAACTGTACCATGTCCTCGGTGCGGTCGCGGTCATAAAAGTACACATCTGCAGAACTGATGATTTCGGGGATAGTGAACGGGAAATCCTCCATTTTCGATGGTCTATCTGCGAAGGGGGAAGAACCAATACTCCTTATATAGCCCGCTGTGCAGCCCAACGGCTGCCACGTGGCGTCCATCGAACGTCACCCGGTGGAAACGAAGCGACGGTCCGCGTGGCGTCCATCGAACGTTACTCGGTGGAAACGAAGCAACGCGCCCCTCTCGCTTCGTCTCCCCCCATTCAATGCACTAGATGCACACGCCGTTGCCCCGACCGTTCCCATTCCCCGCACCTACCTCCGAACGACCAGGCTGCGCCTCTTCAAAGATTCAACTCAGTAGCCGCCCTGCTCAAACATCCCCGCCCGGCAGCTCCCCTGCCACAACGTCGGGGATCAAAAAGCCCTCCCAGAGGCAGCCGAGCCCGAGGTTCCCTCTCTCGGCTATCCCCCACGGGCAGCTTCCCTGACACGACGCCGGGGATCAAAAAGCCCTCCCATAGGCAATCGAGGCCCGAGGTTCCCTCACTCGGCTATCCCCCACGGGCAGCTTCCTTGGCACAACGCCGGGGATCAAAAAAGCCCTTCCAGAGGCAGTCGAGGCCCGAGGTTCCCTTGCTCAGCTATCCCCTGTGGGCAGCTTCCCTGCCACGATGCCGGGGATCAAAAGTCCTCCCAGAGGCAGTCGAGGCCCGAGGTTCCCTTACTCGGCTATCTCCCGCGGGCAGCTTCCCTGCCACAACGCCAGGGATCAAAAAAGCCTTCCCAGAGGCAGTCGAGGCCCGAGGTTCCCTCACTCGGCTATCTTTCAGGACAAAAGCCCTCGCCTTGGTGGGCTTCCTACAGCCTTATAGATTTTCTCGCGCCAAGGGCCAAAGTCCTCCCAGAGGCAGTCGGGTCCTTGCCCGGCTATCCCCGGCTGGTAGCTTTCTACCACAACCGACAGGGATCAAAGTCCTCACCAAGAGGCACTGGACAGTAACCCTGCTCGCTCCCCATCCTGGAGGATCTAAAAGCCCTCCCAGAGGCAGTCGAGCCCGAGTTTCCCTCGCTCGGCTATCCCCGGCGGGCAGCTCCCTGCCACACGCCGAGGATAAAAAATTCCTCCCCGAGGCAGTCGGGTCTTTGCCTGGCCATCTACGGCGGGTAGCTTCCTACCACTGTCCTTAAGGATCAAAAGCCCTCGTACAGAGGCACCCGAACAGCTATCCTGCTCGGTCAACTCCGACTCCAACCCTCTACGCCAGGGATCAAAAGCCCTCACAAGGGGCATCGGAGCGGCTACCCCGCTCAGCCCCTCAAGGTCGGTAGTCGCCTACCCACAACTCTAAAGAGCCAAGCCCTCCAAAGAGACGACCGAGCAGCTACCCTGCTCGGCCACCCCTGGCGGGTAACCTTCCTAACGCCGCAACAGATGCATGAAGCCTTAGCAGGAGATGACGGCGCAGCTTCCCTGCCCGGTCACCCCCAGAAGACGGCCGATACTCTAAATCAGGAATAGATGTCAGGTCTGTCCAAGCCTAAACGATCTCCCCTCGACCTCGGGGCCTAAGGAGATACCTCCTCGGAGACGCTCGTCGGCAAACAACTGCAGTCAGCTCGACGGACGATCGTTAGACAAAGGGCCAACCTGACATGAAAGCACAACGGCGCAAGTAAAAATATCCTAAGCGAGTATTCTTGAAAAACAGATGGCAGAAATGAAAAATTTATCACAGCTGAAGAAGAAAAACTTTATTACTACTGCCAAAGATAAGTTTTTACATAAGGTATTTTCTGGCTCCTCAGCCTTACAAAATTCACGGGAAAAACAAAATGAAGATAGGAGAGCGGGGGCTCTACACCTCGGGCCCGGGCACGATCTCGAGGTCCTCAACCTCCACCACTGGGGGCGCTGGGTCCTCGGCCCCACCTCGCCGGGAGCCTCTCCCCCTTGCTCGTCGGCACCCATGAGGGGGAACTCGGCCCGGAGATCCGTGTCGTCGAATTCCGGCATCTTAGACTTCACGGCATCAAGGGCGTTGTGCCAGATGCGGGTCGTGGCCACGGCCAGGTCGTCATAAAAATCCTTCGATCTCTTATAGCTCGCCACGACCTTCGATCCAGCCGACTTAATGGCCTCGGCCGACGCCCCCAGCTCCTTCCGGAGGGTCTTCACCGTCTTCTTCAGGTTGCCGGCGAGCACCTGGGAGTCCCCGAGCTTGCCCTCGGCGATCACGGTAGCCTCGCGATGACGGGCGACCTCCCTTTTGCCGTCCGCCACCTCGCCCTTCAGGGCGGCGATCCTCGCTGACATCGCCTCCTGCTCTGCCTGGAGCTTTCTTGCAACGTGGCGAGCTGGCCCGCGGCCTCCACCACCGGGGCTACCACCTCGGTCTCTATGCGGAGGGCGAGGGCCACGTGCTGGAGAGTCTGTGAAGGCGCAAAAAGAAGAAGGATCAGAAACACGAAGGAAAACACTAAATCTCACCGCGCAATGGGGGCTTACCTGCACGGCTTCCTGGGCGATCGACGCCAGCTGAGCTTTGAGGGTCCCCCCAGGAACCCGACCCCTACCGAGGTCTCTATCTCATGGAGGAAGCTGTCCGCGGCTAACAGCCCGAACGGCACCGCGAACCGAAGCCCCCCTTCCTCCACCACGGTCGGCGAGGACCGGCCCCGGGAAGGTCTCCGGGAACTCCTCTTGAGCGGCTCCGAGGGGGAGTCGATCTCCTCTTCCGAGACCGTGTCCTCCACAATCAGGGCCCGCTTTCGACCCGACGCTCTTCTGGGGCCCGGGGCGGGATCCACCGCCGAATGTCCCTGGGGAACCGTCACCGGGGCAGTGGGAGCAGGGGAAGGCTGCGCCTGGGAAGAGCTGGTGCCCCCGGCCCTAGTAGGCTGCCTCGGTTGGCGCATAGCATCTCGGAGAGTGCCGAAGTCCATGGATCTTGCACAAAACAAACACCCAACTTATCAGTATCACGAGTGAAGTATAAACCCAGAAAGCAAGCCTAACTTACCGACGAACTCGGCGGGGCTAAGCCCAGGCCAGCTCAAGACCCTCTTGGACTGCAGCACGTCATGTCTGGGGATGGGCTCTCACGACGCCACTCTCACCACGGCGGGGTTGTTGGACAGGTTCCCCGGCAGACACTTCTTTCTCGACCATTTGGTGGGCACCGACCAGTCCTCGCCCTCGGGAGGGGAAACGAAGAAAAATTTCTTTTTCCAATCATGGATGGAGGAGGGCAAGGCCACAACCCCAGTCCCGGCAGCAACCCTGGGCCGCTTCCTATAAGTAAAATAAACCCATCCTGGGTCGCCCACTCGATCGCCGGGGTGACTCTTGAAAACAAGGGAGGTATCGAGAAGGGAAATACTGAAAGGAACCGCCTGCAGCCTCAGGCGGATCAGGAACCCAAGAAGAAGCCTCCACGCGTTCGGCACTAGCTGGCCAGGGGCTAAACCGAAGAAATTCAGAGCGGCGATGACCTCAGGAGAGAAGGGCAGGTACATTCCGCCCCAAAAAGCTTCCAAATACAGGGCAATCTCCCTGCCCCGTAGCTGGTCTGCCCTCTCTCCCTCCTTGGCCAGACGGAGCGTGTAGCTCGGGGGAATGTGGAAGCGAGCTCGAGCGTTGGCGAACTCGTCCTCATGCCTCACCCAGCACGAGGTGCTGGAGGCTACATCTACCGCCTCCTCCCCGGAGGCGGCCCCCGCCTCACGGCCCTGGGGAGAGGGCCCAGCCCCTGCTCCCCGAGGGGATTCAGACACATCTAAAGGAACCCTAACATCTACTCCTACAACGTATCTTGTAACACCCGAGCTCAATACTACTAATTTCAGTTACCGTTTGAACGTAGTGTGGCACCCATTTCATTTATTTTGCTTGATTGTTACTTATTGTAATTTTACCCCATCAATTCATTTCTGCATATAACAATTTTTGGAATCTAAAATAAAATTAAAAATATCCATCTTGGCCTACTTGACACCCCTAACCTTGTTGTAGCGTCCGTGCATCGTGTTCTTGTCTCGTTCAGTGAAACGGGTGAGTTTGGACGGCTACGCGCACGTACGTGTGTCCGTTTTGGGGGTATGCTTTTTGATTGTAAAACACTTCATTTTAAATTTTGGATCCCGCCTAAAATTCTATTATTTCAATTTCAAATTTTTGGACCCGACCCGGGTGCGATTTGAAAATGTTTTACTTTGTGCCAAAATCCCAAATTTTCATATTTAAAAACCATCGTATATTTATTTATTTTTAACTGCCTCCAATATTTCATGACCTTACAATATCCTTTTAATTCTAAAATCTTTCACAAATTTTCCTTTCAAACCAATCAGCTTTCTCCTTTTACCGTGGGCCCCAACTTCTCTCTCCTCTCTCTTTTCCATCACTCTTTCTCTCTCCCCCCTAAATCTCTCTCTCTCTCCCCCTATATATCTCTCTCTCCCCTACGAATATATATTTTTCCTTCCCTCATCAGAAACCCACCCTCGTGCAAACCCTAGCCACCGTGCCCCTCGCCGCTGCAGCCCCAACGCCGATGACGTCGTCACCAACATCCTCGCCTCCTCAACCTCGTCTCACCCACATCCTCCTTCATCGTTCTCGAGCGCCTGCACACCCTCGACCAGCGCCGCGGCCACCTGCGCCCCCTGCACGCGTTACACCGCCGGATCTGTCGCCGACGGCCTCGCCTCCGTGCCCGGGCCTTCGTACAACCCCTGTAAGCATTACCTACCCGTCTTCTTCCTCCTTCCTCCTTCCTTCTTTTCTATACTCATTTTGGTGATCTGCAGTTTTCGCGGTCACTGTTGGTCGATAGCCGGAGCTCCGTCGACGAGGTCGACCGTCACCACCCGTCCCACTGATCATTGTGAGCACCCCTTCTCAGATCCTACTTCCTTTCTTCTCTATTTTTCTTTCTCTTCTTGTTTGCATGTCTTGATCTTTACTGTTCATTTCTTGGCCGGAATCCGACGATGCCGATGACGTGACCCGACGTTCCAGCAAGGTACCCCGACCCGCGTGGTTCCATTGTTCGTCGTTTGGGTTCATTCCGTGAACCGTGCGCCCGTCGCGAGTTTCCCCGCCGACGTTTTACGTTCCGTTTTTTCCGGTTCGCGACCCGTCGAGGCAAGTAACCCTTGCTACATGCTAAACAATATTTACTTATAATTAATGACACCCTAAAACCCGCAATTTAACTTTGGTATTATAATTTCCCATTTTCCATGTTCAATATTGTTAAATATCATTTATCTTTCAAAACTTGGAACCTACCGTTGTAATTACTAATTTGGAACCTAATAATCACATTTACATGTTTTGATTACACTTTCACTGATGATGTAGCCTATGGCACCTTTTCTACCGTTTTACTTCATTCGGACACTCGTATACATTTAACCTGCTTAAACTGTGATTTCATTCGTGGAACCTATATACACGTATAACATTGCATCTATGAAGTCTTAAACTTGTTAACATGATTAAATGGCTATAATTGTCTTACTGCATTCTTATATGGTTGAAATCACTCTGTGACACAATTGATAACGGTATTGCTAATCGAATGAATCTGCCTATTGCTTAATTCATTGCTTATCTCATGTTGTTAATACCCATGCTTGATTATATAACTGATTGTGAGTACACCTATGATATCGCTTGCTTCTTGACCTGTCTTGCTACCTACACATTGATTGACCCGATATGGTACCGTATACTGCTTGACTTGACATGATGTACCATGACCTGACCCGTTACCTGATCTTGTGTCTAATGCCAACAAACCTGACATGTAGTACTCATGGACCGTTCCTGTTGTCTATCCAGACAAACCTGTTTACCTGATCCTGTGTTGGCATTAGTTTCTTGATTTCGGGATACCTGACTTGACTTACACATATAACTAGGGGGTATGGGGAAATCAAAGGTGAAACCTGACTTGTAACTCAACAGTTCACTACTTGTACTGATCAGTTTTAGAGGCCAGGCCCGCCTCGTGACGATGCTGCTGACATCGTTGGTCTTTATCCTTTCCCTGTTAGTGCCTAGCGGCACTAACAGGGAAAGGATAATGGTTTCAGCCCGAAAGTCTTAGACCGTGGTCCCGGGCATGTACGGCATACTATTGAGTTACATCGATGATTCATCAATTTGGTTTCAAAGACTTTAGAACAGAGAACCTGATAGCACAGTTTAGTCTACCCACTGCACACTACCCTACACTACTCTGATTTATATTATTGTTACCCCTGTTTTATTCATGTTTATATTCGCATTGCCCGTTTATTATGTTATTACTTGATGATTTGACGCGCTGATGTCTGGGTTTTGCATAGCCCAGATTCTGTACCGCTGTCACAGTCCGAGCAGGAGTACTTCAGCCAACAGGCTGAGCTGTGAGTGTTGGCAGTAGTTAGTTTTCTTTCCTGCATTTTATTCCTGATGTGAGCCCGCATTATGGAACATACATTCCAGTTGTTTGTATTGGATCTTTTGCTTCCGCATTTATTTATTCTTGACTCATGTTATCTTGGATTATAGACATGTTTAGATAGTTTTATTTTGTTTTTGATATCTCTACAGCCGTAATGTGACTGTGGATGGATACTTCCTACCCACAGGCAGCATAGTTGGCTATGTCACGTGCCCATTTTAGCGTACTCTGGGAAGCGGGGCGTGACATATACTGATTCTACAGGAGAAGACATCTAACCTGGAAAAGAAATTCTTCAAAAGTTGGGAACAAGGGAAGGGAGACGGGGCGCCGAGCAGCTGGGGCTTGAGAATGAGAAAATATGAGAGAGTGAGGGCCCTAGGGCAGGCCCCACCCGTATTTATTAACGCACACGGCCTCATCCAATGGCGCCCATCGTCTCCCGCCGAAACGGCTCCTTGCGCCCAGCGGCCCAGATCGCTCCACGTGGCAGCCCAGCGATTGACCGTGTCCCATCAGACGCCGTAGGCCTGCGCACGTCACAGCAGCCAGTTGGCGCTCGACACGTGGACCATCGCTTCGACTGCAGAGTGCACGAACCGGCGCACCCTCATTAAATGCAAAGATCTCGCCTCGATTCGCTAGTGGAAAAGACAACCGACGGCTCGAGGACTCATCCCGGCACAACCCTGAGGATGAGCTCACCTCGGGGGGCCCGGCAGTCCACTCCTGACCCAACCCGCTAGCTGGTCAGGGCAAGAGTGGGAGGCTAATGATGATACTCAATATTGACGACCTCCAAGATCAGGACACGTGGCGGATGACGTGTCCCAAGACTCAGAAGAAAGGGCCCGCAGAGGCCGACCAGGCCGCCCTACACCCGACCTGCAAGCACAAGCCGGCCCTCCTCGAGGCCCCCTGCAAATCAACCTCCTCGGCCATTCAGCTCGCCCCGAGCCGCCATAGGACCAAGACTCCTCGGCCTCCCCGCTCATCTCCGAGCTCCCTGCTGAGGCCGTCTTCTTCGGCTTTCCGACCAACTCCACCACTCACAGGCGTAACCGCCGCTCCGCGAATCTCTCCATGCGCAGATTCTACGCCAACAACATCCCACGTTCCACGCTATCACGATACCCATTAATGGGGGATCCGCTCTCTGCACGAGCGTGACGCCGGGAGCGTAACTGCCGGCGAGATTCTCGCGCCTGCCGCTGCGTGCCACCACCGCTATATAAACCCCCATCACAGAGAGATCAAGTAAGCCTTTCTTTACACTTTACGCCGTTACTCTGCTCGGATCTCATCACTGACTTGAGCGTCGGAGGGTCCTCGGTGGTACCAAACCACCCCGGGACTTCTTTGCAGGTACTCGGCGACAGCCTCCTCACCCCATCTTCTCCTCTCAAAATCCATTGAGACCCACACGCAACGAAGGACAATCAACCAAGTTCACATCGAGATCAACGGAAGACAACATCTGACGGAGGCCCGAAAATGAGCTCCATCAGGGAGAATGAGAAAACCTCATGTAATCAATAGAAACCAAATGCTTGTTTATTTAAATGTAGGTTCAGAAATTATGTTTTCTAAGCTATTTTAGGAATTTCTAGTGTAAATTGTTTCTTTAGCATTTGAGACTTCTATGGGGGCAGCTACAATGATAACTACTGCCTCTCAAATACTTGTTTCTTAAAAACATAATGGAGATGTATAGAGGCAGGCAGTCTTGATTGCCGCTGTAGGCACCCATATTGCCACATTTTCCAGAGTGCAGTCATATAACATCCAAGCTATAGCTCCGGGGCTTATTGTGGCAGCAAGCGCGACACTTTTATTAAACTGCCGCTATATATGGCTATAAAGGAATTTATATTGATCGATATATAGCAGCAGTCACCTAAAGACCATTTTTGTTGTAGCTACTGTAGCCTAATTTAGTTCATTAGATAAACGAGTAACGAGCTAAGGGTCCGTTTGGCTAATATTAAGTCACAAAAACCGAGTTTCAAAAATGTCGGAAGTCAAGAGTTGTGTCCTTAAACTGCATTTGCTTGTTAAAGTAATGTCCTATTGACTTAAAGATTCTCTTAATTTCTTATTTGTTTTCGTTTTGAGTTGAGAATTGAGGAGTTAAATTCAGTAGCCTTAGGAAGGATATCCCCAACATTTCTCAAAAATGACAAAAAATATATTATTTTGAGTATAAGATGGCGGTAACCATTTTTTTTTAAAGTAAAAGAATTGAATATATATGCTGATTTTAAACTCGACTGAATCCCCAAATTTTTTTTCTGATATGGCATGGTATGATAGCCCATTTGTTCCCCCCCAAAACCAAGCAAACAAACAAACCTCATACTCAAATTAATAGGACACAAAAAGGCTGAAAAGAAAACGCAGAAAACGCTAGCTACAGGACCTAAGTTAAGTCCAAACTCAATGATACGAATGCACCCTAATTAGCAAACATAGATTTTCTTAAACAAGGTTGTGCCAAAATAATAGAGTTTAATTCTAATTCCTACTCCATAATTCAGCATATGGTTGTTGGAGTTGGTGAAGCAGCTATGAATTGGGGCTGTCCCGGGCCAAAAAAACCATCCGTAGGTTAAAAGGCTATAAGGGGAAGTTTTTGCCCCTACAGATGAAATTTTTTTCCCTCACGGACATAACCATCGAGGCAACCGTCTCTACGGTTTCCAACGAAGTTGTAGTTATTTTTTTTATTTTATAAAAAAAAGTAATTTTTTCCCTACGGTTAAAACGGTAGGGGAAAATTAAAGTATCCGTCCGATTAGACTTTCATTTTAATTATTTTTAAATTTTTTTTTGTGGACTTTAGGACCCTGCAGTTGTCACCGTAGGGGAATAAATTTGGCCCTATGAATTAAACCATGTACCAGACTTTTATTTTAATAATTTTTAATTTTTTTTGGTAATTTATGCCCCTACAGTTGTCACTGTAGGGCATAAATTTGACCCTACGGTTGCAGCCTCAGGGGCATCTATTGCCCCTACGGTGTCAACCGTAGGCTAGCTTCTATGGCGACAACCGTAGGGGCAAAGTTTCATATTTTTTATAAATGCTTTTCCCGTTTTTTCTCGTCCTGTACACAATAATATATATATCGCACGATATATCATATAACCAAATATAAAAGTATTTATAAATAATATTCTACGCATAATATATAAAGAAATAAACAAAAACAATATGAAATCAATCTAAAGTCATGATCATAAATATCATATACAACAACCGATGTCTAAAATATACAATATGTATCAAATAAATTACATACATCCTCTAAAATCCTAAAAAATCTAAATAAATCTATGCTAGCTCCGTCCAAAAGCTCTATCTCCAAGTATCTAGGAAATCTGGCGCATCTGCTCTTCACTGCAGCCGTGTGCCGACTGTTGGGACCCGGTTCTTGCTCACGAAGCAAAGTGTCACACGGAACAAAGTGCCATGTCAAGTGTCTTGTTAAGTGGGCGGAGGCTACCTCTTGAATCCGTGGGGGCCACCTCTTGAGTCCGTGGGACCCACTGTAGAACAATGGGGACTCTTCGGAATACATTCCGAAAAGAGGGCAGATCTGTACTATAAATGGAATGATACCACTTCTCAATACAGATGCGCTTTTTAAGTGAACCGGCACTACAGGAGTTTGAGAACTCCGTAGTTAAGCGTGTTCGAGCCAAGGAAGTTCTGGGATGGGTGACCTCCTGGGAAGTGGCTTCTGGTCGGGTCCGGTTCGTCCCGAAGGACAAAACCGTGCAGTTTTGGCCAGAGCGGAAAATACTCTCTTTATTGGGGGTATAGGGCGTGACAGAATGGTATCAAAGCTGGTCCCTCAATAGGTAGGTCTGTGGTTCGAGAACGAACCATTGTTCAAAAGTGGGGAGAATGTCGGGACCCGGTTCTTGTTCACGGAGCAAACTGCCACACGGAATAAAGTGCCACGCCAAGTGTCATGTTAAGTGGGCGGGGGCCACCTCTTGAGTCCATGGGACCCCACTGTAGAACAATGGGGACTCTTCGGAATACATTTCGAAAAGAGGGCAGATCTGTACGGTAAATGTAATGATACCACTTCTCAATACAGAGACGCCTTTTAAGTGAACCGGCACTACAGGAGCTTGAGAACTCCGTAGTTAAGCATGGGATGGGTGACCTCCTAGGAAGTGGCCCCTGGTCGGATCCGGTTCGCTCCGAAGGACAAAACCGTACGACTTTGGCCAGAGCAGACAATACTCTCTGTATTAGGAGTGAGGCGTGACACCGACAAAATCTTGAGTAATGAAGGAGTGGCCTGTGCAGGAGTAGGAATGGCCTGTGCAGCTGAAGGAGGGCCACGCATAGAAGAATCCGTAAGAGTGGCCTGCGGAGCCGCCCCCGAAGAAGGGGCATGTGGAGCCGCATCCGAATAAGTAGTCTGTCGAATCTGTAACGTTTTTAAGCTTGTGTAATAAACGAGTAAGGAACGGTGTACTAGATTTAGTTCATATGTATAGTTGTGAAATTCTAAGTCTAGAAATCAAGTCTTGTGAATTGAAATAATGTATTATTGATCTAAAGGCTTGTCTCTCAGCTTTGTTTTTGTGCTTGTTGTTGTGTGTATGTGTGTGTGTATGTCTCAGTGTGTGTGTGTACACGCGCGCGTGCGTTTGTGTGTGTGTAAAATACATACCATCATCTCCTGCAACGCCTTGAATTTAGAGTTCAGCGTGTCGAACCGCTGTTCCAGACGTCGCTCGCGGGGTAGGAGAAGTAACCGCGGGAGAGGAGAACAACTTCTGATGGGCCTTGCTGGGACCAAGTCTTCGGCCTCTCACCCAACCGCCTTGGTGCCCTCCGTGTATGGTGTCTAGGACAGAGATCAGCACGGCTGGATCGGTCTCTGTGGTGAAATCAATTCCTGATGACTCCGCTTGCTGCACCATCCGCTCCTACACTACGTAAAACATTGAAACGTAAGTAAACCATTTAGATTTAAACTATTCGGAATAAAATTTCATTCGAATTAGAACAAATATTAACACTTACACAATAGTTCTGGGTAGCGGTGTCGGGATATCAAAGCTCGTCCGAGGCCGGATAGATAATCCTTCAACATGCTCGGTATATCACCCTGAGACAGGGTTCAAGCTCTCTGCAATTCACCAAATATTTACATATATAATAACATAAATTTTCATATTGCATTATATCATGCCCCGCTTCCTAAAATACGGAATACGAGTGGTGACTAGGCCAGCCATGCTCCTACGGTCAGGGAATAATCCCGCCGTAGTCACACATCGGCTTCTAGCATTACATGGTAGTCAGTAATCAGTACTCGAGTAAAGGAAAATCACAGTCCATAACTTTATTACATTGCAATTTAAAAGAGTTCGAGGTACATTTATTTTACAGAATAAACAAGTAACCAATAAAACAAGTGCTAAAATCAAAGGAAATAGTGCTGGTGATGCAGTCTAGATCTCCGTGATCTCGAAGGGCAGGTCCTGCTCCTGGGCTGGATCTATTTCGTCCTCTGAGCATGCACACTCAGGTCGTCAGGGAGACACATATAGCAATAAATATATATATGATGGACTTGCAATATTATTAAGCATGAGGAGTACAATGAATTGCAGAATATGAGTAAAATAAACATTGACTGAATATGAATGGTGCCATGGACTTGCAATATTATTAAGCATGAGGAGTACAATGAATTGCAGAATATGAGTAAAATAAACATTGACTGAATATGAATGGTGCCATATAGGTATCATGTCAATAAACTAGGCCATATGCATGTCACTACTTATCGGTTACTAAGTCAATGAAATCAATTGTGAAAAGGATTCTCGTATTTAACAAGGGTCTCGTGCATGCCCGAGACTACAGTCCACTGTGCCCGGGACATAACCCTATCAGCCGTGCCGCTAGGCCCACGACCTATGTATATGTGTATGTGTGTGTGTGTGTGTGTGTGTGTGTGTGACTAATAGCGAATGATCATTCTATAAATCACTGTACCTCGCTAAATAAGAGTTCAATTCCACCTTGATTTTCCCATTCCCCAGGTTATAGTATGCATTCAGGTATCGGATAGGTTGTGAAAAAATACGTATCGCTGTCACTTTCAGTCACTTTTCCACTTATCAATATCAGTATTGTATTTGCCACAGCGCAATTACTAATACTACTATATCGAAAATGCAAACCAGTCACTAGGTTTCAACGTGAATAATCACTAAGCAGCAGGTATAAAGCAAACACGAAAATATGCAGACCTACACTGAACATGTATTCACTATTTCAATGATGACCAATTCCATATAACTTGTAAAATTTATGATAAATCACATGTATGGAATCAATCAAAATAATATAAAAGGCGTACCAAGTACACTTGATTATCTAAACAATAAAATTTATTTTATGTCGATCAGAGTTCAGGTTAGGGAATTATCATCATTTTAAGGCAGCGTTCGATTTCTGGAATTCCAGTTTTATAACTGGAAGCCCAACTTCACGCGTATTTTACCAGTGATTATGTTCAGATTCAGGTAATTCCCTAGTTGAATAAAATATAGTTATGTCAGTTAAGTTTCCAACGCATCAAATGGATTATCAATAGCATCTCTATATTAGAAATTATGTTTAGTTTAATGTGACGGTGTAAGGAATATTACTGCAGAAACTGCAGAACGCAACGACAAAATACAATTTAAATATCAAGCGATGGTAAAAATGTAAGGGACCAGATTCACGTGTTAACTAATTAAGTTATCTATGAGACCATATGGAGCTCCGTACATTTTCAGTTTTATGCAGGTATGTACAGGTGCTTAAATTCAGGTTTCCCCCGTAGAATGCCGTCCCGGACTGCAGTCCAGAGCCGTATTTCCCTTCATTTTTCAGTGTCATGAAATTGCAATATTCAATAACTAATTACATAGGGTTATAGGTTATCTAGTTAGGTTCGATACGAGCCCTGGAACACCATGATTAGATTTATATTTAATTAACTACTAATTTTACAACGTGATATATACGGTGATTTTCAGATTTGACGTAACCAATTGGGATGTCATTTTATATTCGATGCCTTAACTATTTGATCCCAATTTTTTATACGTCACTCGTTAATAGCAATCGAAACTTCTAATAATAAAATTGGAGGATTTTTAATAGAGTCTTGGATAGGGTAATCGCATCGAGCACTCGATGCGTGTATGTGAACGCTATCTACTTTTACATACACTCATCAAACATTTTACCAATTAAATTATTAGGCTATATTTATTAAAATATATATGTACATAGCATGATTTGAACAAGTGAAGGAGGTTCACTTGCCTATTACGATGGCACAGCGACGACGATCGCACGGACATGAACACGGCAAAGGTACGACCACAAGCACGGCACATCACAGGCAGTGGCGACGGCAGCGAGCTCGGGTGGCGGTTGGAGGCAGTGGGTGCAGGGGCTCTGTGTTGGGTGCTCAGAGTTTGCAGCTTGGAGGTGGTGAAGCGACGATGGTGAATGACGAAGACGAGGGCTCGGGTGTGCAGTGGAGTCGATGGGGGCGATGAAGATGGGTTCGTCGACGATGAGGTGATCAGGTCCGTCGGCGAGGTGATTGGTGCAGTGGCTTGGGGTTGGTGCTTAAGGGGAGAGAGCAGGGGAGAAGTTCGTGATGGTCGGAGACGGCGATGGAGCTCTGTCGACGGTAGCAGTGGGTGCTGGAGGTAGAAGGCCTCGGTGGTGGTGGAGCTGGGGAGTTGGACCGCGATGGGGACGGGAGTAGGTGGCCGACGGTTGTGCTGGGTTGAGGTAAAGGGGACGAGGAGGGGCAGGGGAGGCTCGTCTGCGAGGGGAAAGAGGTTGCGAGATGAGGAGGTTCGGTGTTGTGGGTATGGGTTCGGGGTTGCAGGCGTTGATAAGATGAAGGGGGATGTGAGTGAAGTAGAGAGAGAGGGAGCTAGCGATCGGGGTTTTGGCGAGTGGAGTCGAGCCGTTGTGGCCGAGGACGTGGGCGCGTCTCGTGAAGGCGGCGTGAGAAAGGAGGGGTCGAGGGAGAGAGTCGTTGGAGGAAATGCCCGTTGGGGAAACGGGTCTCGGATGAGCGCAGATTGTGGGGATGATGGGCGCGAGGAGCGGACGTAGGTGCGGTCGTCGCGGGAGCGAGAAGCAGGGCGAGGAGCCGTTGAGGGGGAAAGTGGCGGGAAAAGTGAGGGAGTGAGAAAGAAGGAGAGGGGGAAAGCGGGCCGGGTCGAGCATGGGTTGGGCCGGGTAGAAATTAGGATTTGGGTTTGGATTGGGTTTAGAGTTTAGGAATTTAATTTAAATAAAATAGAAAAAGTATAAATAAAAGGAGAAAAATGTAAAAATATATACGGGAAATTATATATACGAAACTGGGGATTTACACATTATATCAAAAAAGATATATTGTAATTTACTGCTGCCTCCATAGAACGGGTAATGTTTCTCAAGCCACTCATGTAAGTAGGCCGATCTCTTTTCGCGGACTTCCGATTCTTCTTATTTTGAGCGGCTTGTTTCTGCACAACACCACATTCAGATTTAATTTTCTAATTAAGCAGCTAAAAAATAAATTATATGCTAAACACCCAATTACATTTAAATTACAAACCTGCTTGCGCTCAGAAGAAAAATACTGGCACAAGAGAGGCTATGCATCTACATCGATCCTGAAAGTTCCTGGTGCCCTCGCCGCTAATCCGTGGCCAATACGGAATCCAAAAACGAAAATTTTGATGGCACTAGAAACTTAACCCTAGAATCTATACGAAACACCAAACTAGAAAAGAACAAGAGACAAGGATTTAACTATTCGGTTAGGTTTACAACCTTTATAGTCGTGTCTTTTGTCTTCAATCCTCTTCCTTAGCTCCTCGAGGCTTCATGATCGCGCTTGCAAACCGGTTCTCCTTCGCCGAATTTGATCCATCCGAAGGAATCAAGTTCAAGCTTCAACTTCATCAATGAAGTAACTAAAGATCTAGAATGCTAATTTTGGATGCTTAGTGATGCGTGTGAGTATTCTAATGGTTTTTCTTTCTCTTAATTTTCTTGTTTTTCAACACATAAGAATGGTAGAAGATGAAGAAGAAGGAGCTATTTAAGGAGAGAGAAGCTAAATGGTAGAATGAGTAACTCGTAACAAATTCAAGCATGCATTTTTTCTTTTGTTAAAAGAATTTTCACAATTTAAAAATACAATCATGCTTGAATAGTATAACCAAATGAAAAAAACAATTCATTTGGCCATACCCTCCACCATTTCTCTTTTCCACCTTATCTCATAATTTTTTTTAAAAAGAAAAATCTAGAAATGAGGTGTTCTCTTTCTAGAAGTATTCTTGTATGAACACAAGAATACATCTTCGCAAATATATGCCCGTATTCGTATTAAAATACGAATACCCAAAATATAGAAAAATATAATGAACATAATATTAGAATATACAAATCGAAATATATATATATGTAAATTATTAAATCAAAAATTGATTTAATAATCTGGCTTAATGCTAAGCCTAGTAGTATAATCATCTGCCCGATTAAAATCCGTATGATTAGCACACATATCTAATCGGAACCCAACACGTATAAATATACAGCCATTACATCATTTCGCATGAACCGGAAAAACCCTCCGTGTGGGACTCTAAAGATTGTCAATACGCTGGCAGTGGGTTTAACCACAAGCACGTCAGCGACACTAGCTGTACGTAACGGCTACCCAAATATTGAGCAAAAGGAAGGCCGACGAGTAAATTCATCTGTATCCCTACTGAGTCTGTCCGTGATAATCTCCGTACAGTCCGATCTCTTCGTCTAAAATAATCGCATACCGAGTATACGGGGTGGATAACGTCAGTCCCCTACTAACTCGAAGTCGTGCCAGTCTGAAGTTCATCACCCACTGAGAAACTACAGATATCACATCAATAAATCTCATCCATCTTGACCATAGAATTTATGGGGACAGCTGACCTAATACAGCGGGACATTGACTCCCAATACTGGGAGAGATGAATCCCTGACGATTGTTCATTGTCTCCATGTGGCTCGGAACTGTACCCAAATAAAACCTTTGCACGAATCTTTTGAGTCGTGGTAAAGCAGTAATCTAAGTACAGTGGGAACTCATATGAGACAAATAAAAATCTCAGGTCAAAGAATTAACATGTACTCATGCCATAAGAGAAATTCCATCTAATGATAAGTATAATACCATTTAGAAGTTCTCGGCGGGTCCGTCTGGTGTACTCACCTCCAGTGAGCACCTGTATACTATTTTAGGTGACTCAACACCAATGGTTTGTGAGACCTCGCCACCGTCCCTCGTCGGAGTCTCGAAATATATACACTAGCCTACTCCAGAATATCAATGCCTAGTCTCGATATTCTCGCGACTAGGGACATTTAAGAATGTGCTTATGGACTACCCGGCTTGTAACAACCAAGAACTTTCTGTACATAATTTTTACAAAATACAGAAAAAATACCTTAGCATGAGAACAATCTATAAATTTAATTTGCTTTTGAACAACAAGAAAGCACCTGTAGCTCATTGGTAAAGCCCTGCACTGCTGTGACATAATCCCTGTATTCGAATCCCCCCAGTCACATATTATTTTTATCGATTTTTCTTTTAAACTTTTAGAAGCTCAAAAGTTTGCACGTGCACCACACGTAAAATGAAAAGTCACAATAAAAACAAATATATGGAAATTTGTATTTATACAGCCTAGGACACGTGTCAAAGATCCAGAGCCCCACACCCCAAAATTAGCCGGCAAGATTCTCCATGGGGCCGGCGCCGCCGGTCCCCCCCGTCCCTATTGCTCCAATTTTCTAACCCTACACTGTTTCCCCCAATCAGAGCAAAGCTCTGTTTGAATTTCAAAATTCAAAATTCGAAGCAACGCTTAAAATTCTTTGCGCTGCGCGCAACGCGCCACGTGTCGAAAGCTGATACGCTAGCGCAGCGTCCAAGGCAGCGCGCCCAATCAGAGCAAAGCTCTATTTAAAACAAAATTAAAGGAAGCAACGCTTCAGTTGCGCAAGCGCTGCGCTGCGTGACACGTATCAGCGCAGTGGCGCTGCGCCGTGCGCTGCGCGACACGTGTCATGCAGTGTGGCGTTTGCGCCAAACAGAATTAAATTCTAGCAAGATTTTTCTGTTCTTGTTAAAACAAGAAGATTGCCTTCTGTAAAACAGAAGCCATTAGATCAAAGATCCAACGGTGGGGAAAATTCCCCAAATCACTCAGAGAAAAATCTCTTTAACAAATTTAACAAATTTATGGGCACTATATAAAGGCCCATAGACCCCAAATCAAAAGCATCAATATTGTGAGAGATTGAGAACTTCAAAATGGAGAGAACTTTGAAGAAATTTCAAGAAAAAGGTAAAAACCTTCACAAAAATAGAAGAATTTCTTCTAATAGATCATTGATCTAAGAACAAGATCAATGATCTCCATATAATAAACAGTGCTTTGCACTTTTTTATGAACCTCTGGTTCTCTGAAACAAGAAAAACAAGAAAAACTTGTTTTCTTTAATCTAAATTAGATCAAAAAATCAAACAGTGCTTTGCACTTTTTTATGAACCATTGGTTCTGGAATCTAAAAGATTCTCAAGTTAATGGTGCCTTGCACTTACAAAACTGCACTGTTGCGTTCTTGGGTTGGCGCAAGCCACCAGAGAGCGCCGCGTGTCAGCATCTGAACCACTTGCGCTATGCGCTTTTGAAATAGAGCCTTGCTCTCTGAAATTGGCGCAACTCACCAGAGCACGCCACGTGTCAGCAGCGCAAGCGCAGCGCACTGGTGCAGCGTACTGCACTTGTGTGACACGTGTCATCACCACAAGCGCTTGCGCTCATTGATTGGCGCAAAGCGCCTGACAAATGCAATGCATTATTTAGTAAAGGGCCAGGCCCAAACCAAAAAGGCCTGGTAGGCCAAAATAAATTGCAACACAATAAAAAGGGGGAGAGCCCAAACAACATTGATGCTCTGCATCATTTATAAAAGGGCAGAGCCCAAACAAAATTGAAAATGCAATAAAAAGGGCAGAGCCCAAACAAAATTGATGCTCTGCATCATTTATAAATGGGCACAGCCCAGACAAAATAAATAATGCAATGCATTATTAAAAAGGGACCAAGCCCTAGCACAGGCCTAATAGGCCAAAAACAAATAAAAGTGTTGAACATTTTTCAACTGGACTTAGCCCAATCATGGCCGTAAGTCCTCAAATTAAATTGACTGAGCACAGCTGCTCTCTTAAATCAATTTACATCCGGTTTGAGAGTACATCTCCGAACTCCTTTGACTCCTATCGTTGTAATCCTTCAACGACGTCAGAGAGGTGACGGGTCCCGACAACCACACATCAACACGGACTGTGGGGTCCTTAAACTCATGGACTTAAGCGTCCTTAAACTAAAATACGGACTGTGGGGTCCTTAAACCCACGGAATTAAGCGTCCTTAAACTAAATATGGACCACCATGTCCCTAAACTGGAATATGGACCGCAACGTCCTTAAACTATCTATGGACCGCAACGTCCTTAAACTACTTATCGACCGCAACGTCATTAAACTAAATAATAGAGCCAATTGCTCTTTTGTCGGATCCAAACGATCCCGTTAAGTTGATCTTAGTCTTAAATCGGACTAACGTATCCTTAATGAACGTTTAAGTTGATCTTAGCCTAAATATAGCTAACGTATCCTTAAACTAAAGCACCAAATCCAAATCTAAGTAAATACGGATTTGGACTAATCCACGTCCTACGGACGACGGCATCACTTAGTCTCCGTATACAATCCACGGGCAACCACAAACAAAACAAACACACACGACACGAAGGGAAATTCTGGAGAAGGAGAAAGTTGTTGCCGCGATGCGGTAGCGTAATTAACTGCAGGGGCTTGCGCTTGCAGGGAAGAGTGTCTCCACAATCAAAAACCCCTCAAGTGAGGGGGAATCTGACGAAGTCTTTTACATCAGCCGCATCCGTCTAAACCTCCGATAAACGGTGCCATAAATCAACTTGGCATCTTCGGAGAGGTGGACGGATAAAACCAAAGTGCATCTGCCTCGAATCTCAGGCAAGACGTCCTAACGTCGTGGCTGCCATTCGGAGGGGAACAGATTCTGGCACGTCCGGTGGGACCTTTTCCTCTTTCCATTCCACACTTCGTGTGTCGTGGTTCGCGAACCAATCGCGGTTTGTTAATGGTTGCCCTTAGGTTTCAAGTTACTAAGATTTGGTCTCTTGTTTGGCGCAGAAAGCAACACAGCAATGGCATCCACCTGTTCGAAGTGCTCCAACTGCAGCTGCAACTCGCGTCCTGCCTCAACTGGGGGCATAACCTATGGGCCCTAAGCGGCCTCTTTGTTCACGATGCCCGTGGAGCAAATTGCTCAAGCCACCACAGGGCAATTTTTCGGAACCATGCTTCCCCCAACAAGCTTCAGCACCCCGGTGCCCGTACCAGAGGCTCCTAAGAAGTCGGTCTTCGATCGACTTACAATTACTGTGGCCCCTCTCAACGGGTCGCTCAACACCAGTACCTCGGTCTTCTCCAGACTGGGCCAAAACTCCTGCGGGCCCACAATGAAGCTTGCAGTCCCAGAAAAGGTTATTCCAAAAAGAGTAGCCAAACCTGCTCCTGAAGTCGTTAAGGCGGCTTCTCCTGCTAAGAGATCGATCTTTACAAGACTGACCGTCCCAACTCCCACTCCTGCTCCTGCTGCTCAAAAGACATCAATCTTCAATAGGCTAACGCCGGCAACAGCCCTACACCTGAACAGGAGGCAAGACGAGGCCATCTCCATCACTGAACCAATACCGACAACTCGTCGCGCCCGACGACGCCACTGGCGCCGGATAAGGAAGACCGAGGGCAGCTCCCCCTCTGGGATGATTCCGCCAGCTCCAACGGTGGAAGTTAACGCTGCTGTTCCAACCGGGAATAGTTTCGAGCTGCTGAACAGGGTACACAGAAACTCGCCAACTGCGGTCCTCAAAAGATCTCCTCCACCGGTAGAGACCGCCGTGGAAGCAGAAAAGCCGGATTAGCCTCCTCAATCGCTGTCCTCTAGGATTTACAAGACATGGCGATGAGTCCGAGAATCTGTGTTTAATCCTAATTTCTCTCGCCAACATAAGAAGTCGAAAAGTCCCAAGGAGAAAATCACCCGGTCAAGCAACAAAAGGCGACGACCACTTGGGTGCCTAAAACAACGGCCCCCTCAACTTCAACAATCCATAAGAGAAGAAGGCCAGAGAAAGCTCTCACGCCGATGGCGAATATCAAAGGTGGTGAACCCAAACGCCCTAAGTCCGGGGGCATCGTAGTTCATACCGTCTACGTGGCGTCTGGTAAAGAGGACAGCCGCATATCAACAGGCCATAGACCGCTCACACGATCGGTGACCAAGACGCAGGAGCAACAGCAGAAGCTCCAAGAAATGATGACCGCGATGGCTGCACTTACTGGGCCAAAAGAAAACCCCGAAACGTCTTCGGATGAACGCCAGGAGCAAGAAACTGACGCCGAATTCCTTCGTCGAATATTGGAAAAGAAGGATAAAGAGGCTGCTGAACAAGCAGCCAACATAAAGCGTATGGGCCTCCTGTTCCAAGACATGGTGGGGATGATGATCCAACCAGATCCTCCGGCCGAAGATCCCCCGATCGTCCTTGAAGACGATAGAGGAGAAACGTCGAATCCTCCGCCAGCTCTGTCAACAGCTAAGGAGGAGACAATCTCCAAAGCTGACTTGGGTGAGTACATAGCCCAACAAATACGGGTTCATCATGCGACTGAAGCAGCCGGCCAGGTCGTAAAAACGGGGCGGCCATATCCAAGTTGGTACGATCAAATCAAGTACCCGCCCGGCTACACAATTCCCAAATTCCATGTCTATAAGGGGACGAGCAATCCCCACCAGCATGTTGCCCAGTTCAGGGCACTCTGCGGCAACACCGACGGTGATGACAAGCTGTTGCTTCGCTAGTTCGTTGGCAGCTTATCAGATATAGCGTTCGAGTGGTACTCTGAGCTCCCGAACGACTCTATCAAGACCTTCGCGGAGATGGAGCTGCTGTTTACCCAGCGTTTTGCAAGCGCCAGTGAACGCACCCCGATGACGGCACTGATTAACGCCAGGGTAAAGCCAGGCGAGACATGGGTCCAATATGCTATACGGTGGCGGAACTTATGGTCAAAGTGCAAGCAGCGCATTGAAGAAGCTCCTGCGGTGGGTATGTTTATGGGAACCCTTGATCCGCAAGCAACCATCTCGCAATTTATGATGTTCTTCAAGCCGACTACCTTCCAGGCCTTGATTGACAAACTAGCGCAAATGGATCAGATGGGCCATAGACCCCCTCTTCCAAAGACGGACTCCCGAAATGACAAGGGGAAGGGAAAAGCGATCGTTGTCGCTAATGCTCAACAACAGCCGGGTAACTCGAAGCCGGTTGTTCGTCAAAATAATATGCGTCCGCAGGTACCCTTTGAGGAGAGACTAGGACATCCTTACTCGTTTCCCCGAGACAAAACGAGAAGATTATTTGAGCTGACGTTGCGCAACCGACTCATAAATTTGCCGGAGCCAAAACGTCCGTCGCAAACAAATGATGTCAATGAGCCTAACTACTGTCCTTATCACCGAGTACTGGGTCATCCGATCGAAGATTGCCACGTCTTCAAAAATTATCTTAATGACCAGTACCAACAGGGCAAGTTCGCGCTATCCGATAGATGGAAGGTGAATCCGCCGCAACCTCACGTCTCTAAAAGGATGAATATGCCGGAGGCAACGTGCTCTCTCATCGAAGAAGCCCCATAAGAGGTTGTGCTGTCAGCTAAGACAAAGAGGATGCTGAACGACCTTCAGGCATGCCCAGCGATCAAGTGGAACAGCCCGTTGGAACCACAGGTCATTGAGGGGATGTTGAAACCGTGTCCAACTCCAAAGACCGATGGTGGTGGCTCAAGCGCTCGCAACCAGCCGTCAAAATCTTCGAAGAAGAAGAAGAAGAAATCCAAGAAGCCTGTGAAGCCTGGCGATAAGCGCACAGACTAACAAAACAAATTGACGCGCTGGAGGAATACACCCAGAAAGCACGGACTCCCGTTACACTCCAAGAGTTTCTCAACCACGTCTTTTAAGAGGAAGATGGGGGATAAAGTTCGTCGGATGAGTCTGAGCAATATGTGGCGAGCTGCCATATGATCTCCCATTCGTTGACGAACGATGAGGAGACTCCTTGCACTGAAAAGCTGGAGGAAGATCCCAAACCAAAAATTCTAGGGCCATCATATGAGGTAATTGACGCATTCCTCAACGAAGCTCTGCTGAAGAGTAAAGCTGATCGGGAACACGAGACGGCTATATTTGAAAGGGCTAAGCGCCAGCGACTTGATGAAAGAGCTGAGACGCTCCCGCTGGAGAAAAATACCTCCACTACCGACAAAAGCAAATTCAAGATGAGGAAAAGGTTTGCTAAGGCCATATCAATGAGCATGAAGCTACCATCCTCCGAAGGAAACATTACTGGTGAAGTGGAAATGCACCCCTCCTATTGCTTATATCATCAGAAGATTTCGCACCCTACTGAAGAGTGCAAATCTTTCGATAGATGGTGGCAAAGATATGTTGCTCATCGACAACATTTTAAGCGGGAGAAGCGCAAAACTCGTCGGGAGCGGAAAAATACGACCGAAAGGTTTAAAAGAACTACCGGCGATTGTCGCATGGTTAACACCGGCGGGTCACAAGTGCTTACATTCGGGAGTGATTTTGATGAAGAGCTGGAGCTTGGCCCGCTCTTTAAAGAATCCACTTCGGGACAAGAAGAAGGGCAGAAGGTCTGTGAAAATATCCGGCTGCGTAATCGTACGCTACCTGAAAAGAATCTCGGACCTTCAAATAAAAAAGATAAAGGGAAAGAAAATGTCTCTGAAGATATCGTCTTAAATGACCAAGTTGTAGAGGAGCTAAATTCCAAGGACCCGCCGAAGAGAAATAAGGTGGATTACAACGTCTTAGAGCACCTGAGGAAACTACCCTCGCAGCTCAGCATTCTTGACGCCCTTTTGCTATCAAAGGAGGCGAGAGATTCGTTAATCAAGGCACTACAAGATCCGGAGCAATTCCAAGCTTTCCTGGCCGAGGAAAAGATGAAGGATGAATTGGAGGATGTGCACACGGCCGATGTCGCTTTCGGTGACGAGGACCTTCTCCTTGGGACGTGCGAACACAATCACCCCTCCATGTCTCAGGATATTGCCACGATATAAAGATAGGAAAGATCCTGATCGACAATGGATCCTCTGTTAATCTCTTCAATGTGCGGGTGTTAAAAGAAATCTGCATGAGCGTCCAGCACCTTGCTCGGGACAAGATCACCATTTTCGGGTTCGATTCCCAGTCATCAAGGACTCTTGGGTCTGTGATACTGACGCTACGCTTTGGGATACTCGTCACGGACATTAAGTTCCACGTCATAGATGCCAAGACATGCTACAATGCTCTGCTCGTCCGACCATGGTTACACGAGTACAACATCATCCCTTCTACGCAACATCAGTGTATGAAGTATTCTAAGGATGGTCTCGAGTATACCGTGGCGGGAGAGCTGAATCCGTTTTCCGTGAACGAAGTCCGCAAATATGAAGATGCCAAATACTTCTTACCGGATTTCGAAGACACGGAAAGGTGTCACAAGGCCATTCCGTCTCCCTCTCCAGGCGAAGTACTCAAAACTGCTTCCCCTGCCCAAAGGTCTGTCTTTGACAGATTGGACATTGCTTCTCAACAGACATCGGTCTTTAAGAGGCTGACGCCGGTGACAACCCTTCGCCAACACAGGGGGCATGATGAAGTCACCCCTATAGCTGAGCCAACTCCATCCGCACGACATGCTCGCCGTCGTCACTGGCGCCGAGTAAGGAAGGCTGGGGG
Organism: Agapanthus africanus; assembly: GCA_030015575.1. NCBI lineage: Eukaryota > Viridiplantae > Streptophyta > Magnoliopsida > Asparagales > Amaryllidaceae > Agapanthus > Agapanthus africanus. The sequence continues at coordinate 113,906,860 of CM057342.1, read as the reverse complement.
CAGCTCCCCTTCTGGACTTACTCCGCCAGCTCCCATGGTGGAAATCGATGCTACTGTTCCGACTGGGAACAACTTCGAACTGCTTAGGAGGGTCCGCAAGAACTCTCCAACTGCCATGCTGAAAAGATCTCCCCCACCTGTGGAGAATGCTATAGAAAAGAAGCTAGAGCAGCCCCCTCAGCGGTTGTCTTCCAAAATTTACAAAGTCTGGCGACAAGTCCAGGAATCAGTGATTGACCAGGATTACTCTTGCCGACCAAAGAAGATTAAAGCTCGGCAAGTAAAGAGCCATCCGGTGGTACCACAGAAGATGTCATCCGTCTGGGTGCCCACCGCAACGGCTCCCTCAATGTCAACCGCTCACAAGAGAAGGAGGCCGGAGAAAGCCCCTGTGACCGCGGCGAGCCGCAAGGACGCTGGGTCTAAACACCCAAAGTCTATGGGCATGGTAACACATACCGTTTATATGGCTTCCGGAAAAGAGGAAAGCCGTGCTTCTACGGGTCATCGACCACTTACCCGATCGATAACAAAGGCTCAGGAGCAACAGCAGCAAAAACTTCAGGAGATGCTGACTGCAATGGCCGCGCTCACTGGGCCGAAAGAAAATCCAGAGACCTCAGAGCAGCGTCAGGAACAAGAAACTGATGCTGAATTCCTCCGAAGAATGCTAGAGAGGAAAGAAAAAGAGGCCGCGGAACAGGCGGCCAACATAAAACGAATTGCTCTTTTGTTCCAAGACATGGCCGGGATGATGTTACAACCAGAACCTCCAGCTGAAGACCCCCCGATTATCACTGAAGACGACAGAGGGGAAACATCAAACCTTCCTCCGGCTCTTTCAGCAGCCAAGGAGGAGATCATCTCCATGGCCGCTCTGGATGATTACACCGCTCAGCAAATACGAGCTCATCAGGCGAGCGAAATGGCTAGGCAAATTGTTAAGACTAGACGACCCTATCCAGGATGGTATGACCAAATAAGGTACCCGCCGGGATATACGATCCTTAAATTCCATGTATATAAAGAGACGGGCAATCCCCACCAGCATGTCACCCAGTTCAGGGCTCTATGTGGCAACACTGAAGGTGACGATAAACTGCTACTTCGACAGTTCGTCGGCAGCTTGTCGGAGACAGAGTTCGAATGGTACTCTGAACTCCTGAACGACTCTGTCAAGACATTTGCAGAAATGGAGCTGCTGTTCACACAAAATTTTGCAAGCGCTAGCGAGCGTACTCCGATTACCGCACTAATTAATGCCAGGGTGAAGCCAGGCAAGACATAGGTTCAATACACAATACGATGGCGGAATCTTTGGTCGAAATGTGAGCAGCGCATCGAAGAAGCGCCGGCAGTGGGCATGTTCGTGGGTACTCTTGATCCTCAGGCGAGCATATCCCAATTTATGATATTTTTCAAGCCAACCACTTTCCAGTCCTTGATTGACAAGCTAGCCCAAATGGACCAGATGGGCCATAGGCCTTCCTCTTCAAAGTCGGAGCCTTGAAATGAAAAGGGCCAAGGGAAAGCAATCTTCTTCGCCAACGCTCAACAACAACCGAGTGGTCTGAGACCGGTTGTTCGCCAAAGCAACAAGCGGCAATCTCTCGATGAGAAGTTGAGACGTCCTTACTCATTTACCCAGGATGAAATAAAGAAACTGTTTGAACTGGCAGTGCACAATGGGCTCATTACTCTACCGGAGTCGAGACACCCACCGCAACCGAACGACGTCAACAATCCCAATTACTGCCCCTACCACCGAGTATTGGGCCATCCGATCGAAAACTGCTACGTCTTCAAAAATTGGGTTGAAGACCAGTATCAACAGGGCAAGTTCACGCTGTCCGAAAACTGGAAGGTAAATCCGCCACAACCACATGCTCCGAAAAAGATGGACATGCTGGGGACATCGTGCTCATTCATAAAGGAAGCTCTATGGAAAGTTGTTCTTTCGGCAAAAACTAAAAGAATGCTGAAAGATCTTCAAACATGTCCGGCGATCAGGTGGAAAAGCCCGCAAGAGCCGGAGATCATCGACGGGATGCTGAAACCACGCCCAATATCGGGAATTAATAGCAATGGGCAAAACACCCAGGCACAGCCGTCACAGTCTTCGAAGAAAAAGAAGAACATCAAAAAGCCCGCACAGTCTAACGACAAGCGCACGGATCTTCAAAAGCATATTGACGCGCTGGAAGAATACAACCAGAGGGCGCGAACCCCAGTCACGCTTCAAGAGTTCCTCAATCACATCCTTGAGAATGAAGATAACGACAATGATGAGGGAGATGACCTGTCAGAAGAATCCGATGATTATGTGGCGAATTGCCACATGATCGCTCATTTGTCGCTAAGTAACAAAGCAGCTCACTCGGTGTTAGGAGATAACGTAGAGGAGCTGGGGGTAGGAGCAGTGCCAAAACGCTTGGATTATGTGACAAGGTCTATCAAGGAGAAACCTACTTGTTCATAAAGTATCCGACGAAACTTCGCCTCAAAGCTACAGCAGACCGAAACGTCCCTAAACTAACGATGGACCGCAATGTCCTAAAACTTGCAATTGATCGAGACGTCTATAAATTACTACGGACCGTAGCATCCCAAGGCTGACAAAAAATAAAAAAAAATAAAAAAACGGTATGTCCATAAGCAAAATGGGCACGGATGAAAACCCGAAAGGCCTCCGTGAGTAAAAACAGTAGGACTACCGGCGATGTTTGTGAAAAGCCGAAAAGGCGCAGACCGTTAAAAAAAAGGGGGTACGTCCACAAGAAAAATGGGCACGGATGAAAACCCGAAAGGGCTCCGTGAGTAAAAACAGCAGGACTACTGGCGAGTTTCTGAAAACCCGAAAGGGCGCAATCTTGTTAAAAGACACTTGCAAGGTCCTCTCGACCCTGTGAGGAGAAAATACCTGCGTGAGATCCTTACGACTCATAAGGGAGTGACACACTTAGGGATCTCCACGATTTCTAAGAAGAAATTACACTTACGAGATTCTCACGGCTCGTAAGGAGAACCCTCTTATGAGACCCTCACGGCTCATAAGATTCAAAAGCCTTAAGCTACAGGGATCTTAACCTGTTCTTAAGCCATCACAACCTCCAATGCTTCCCTGCAAGCGTCTCGATATCGACTCTTGTATACAATCTACGGGCGCGAATAAACATTTCCCTAACAAGAGTCCCACCAGAGACTGGGGATATGCTTATATGGCAAAAGACACTTGTAAGTCCTCTCGACTTATAAGGAGAAAATACTCTTGTAAGATCCTTACGACTTATAAGAGACCATACACTTAAGACTCCTCACGATTCTTAAGGAGAAAACGCACCTACGAGATCCTCACGACTCGTAAGGAATACCTTTATGAGACCCTTACGGCTCGTAAAGTTAAAAGCCTTAGTCGACAGGATCCTAACCCTGTTCACTAAGCCACCTTTGTTCGACATCGACAAAAGCAAATGATGATTCGCTCCTAGCAATATCCCAGTTGCAGCGATACTGATGCCTAAATCGGTATCAAATCCCAAACTCACAACGAGCCAAATGCATATGAAATAGCTGAAATGATGGAGCAACTTGCAACAAAATTAGCAAGTAAAAATATATGCATGAAAAATAGCCGAAATGATTGGGCAACTCGCAATAAAAAGCAGCGAGTAAAAATAAAACAAATAGCCGAAATGATTGGCCACCGCGAAAAATAGCCGAAATGATTGGGCAATCACGACTTTCACGATATAAAAGCTGAAGTGATAGAGTATCACGGCAAGAAAAATAAATAAAATGAAACTTTTTGCCCTACAGGTGACATCACATCGATCCCTGTATACAATCCAAGGGCACAAAACAAAGAGGGAGCCATACCTTCCCCCCAGGCTCCATCCGAAAGAAAGCCAAGTCTCGACGGTTCACAGACAGCTTAGAGACCATCTCAACATTCGTCTCATTACAACAGACGCAATATTAAGCAAAGCGGAATCGTGGCAATTCCCAGTTCCATGACTCGGCGGTGCGCAGACAACCGAGAGTCAACCCCGATTCCTTGAAATACGGATAAAGGCAATAGATCCTGGTCACGTGGAACACGGCCTATGTCAATCCTGACCCCGTGGGAAGCGTCCAGAGCGAATCTTGGTCCTTGAGGAACACGGCTTATGTTAATCCTGACCCCATGGGAAGCACCCAGAGCAAATCCTGGTTTCGTGGAACACGGCCTATGTCAATCCTGAGCCTGTGGGAAGCGTCAAGAGTGGATCCTGGTCCTTGCGAAACACGGTTAATATCAATCCTGACCCCGTGGGAAGCACCCAGAGCAAATCCTGGTTTCGTGGAATAGGCTTATGTCAATCCTGACCCCATGGGAAGCGTCCGGAGTGGATCCTGGTCCTTGCGGAACACGGCTAATGTCAATCCTGACCCTGTGGGAAGCATCCAGAGCAAATCCTGGTCATGTGGAACACGGCCTATATCAATCCTGATCCCGTGGGAAGGGTATAGAGCGGATCCTGGTCCTTGCGGAATAGGGCTTATGTCAATCCTGACCCCGTGGGAAGCACCCAGAGCAAATCCTGGTTTCGTGGAACACGGCCTATGTCAATCCTGACCCCGTGGGAAGCGTCCAGAGCGGATCCTGGTCCTTGCGGAACACGGCTAATGTCAATCCTGACCCCGTGGGAAGCATCCAGAGCAAATCCTGGTCACGTGGAACATGGCTTATGTCAATCCTGACCCCGTAGGAAGCACCCAGAGCAAATCCTGGTTTCGTGGAACACAGCCTATGTCAATCCTGACCCCGTGGGAAGCGTCCAGAGCGGATCCTGGTCCTTGCGGAATACGGTTAATGTCAATCCTGACCCCGTGGGAAGCACCCAAAGCAAATCCTGGTGTCGTAGAACACGGCCTATGTCAATCCTGACCCCGTGGGAAGCGTCCAGAGCAAATCCTGGTCACGTGGAACATGACCTATGTCAATCATGACCCCGTGGGAAGCGTCCAGAGAGGATCCTGGTCCTTGCAGAACACGGCTAATGTCAATCCTGACCCGTGGGAAGCACCCAGAGCAAATCCTGGTTTCGTGGAATATGGCCTATATCAATCCTGACCCCGTGGGAAGCGTCCAGAGCGGATCCTGGTCCTTGCGGAACACAGCTGATGTCAATCCTGACCCCGTGGGAAGCATCCAGAGCAAATCCCGGTCACGTAGAACACGGCCTATGTCAATCCTGACCCCGTGGGAAGTATCCAGAGTAAATCATGGTCCTTGCGGAAGACGGCTTATGTCAATCATGACCCCGTGGGAAGCATCCAGAGCAAATCCTGGTCCCGTAGAACACGGTTAAAGTCAATCTTGACCCCGTGGGAAATGGCCAGAGCAACTCCTGACTCCGTGAAATGCGGATAAAAGTCAACCCTTGACTTCGTGAAATGCGGATAATGTCAACCTCATCCATCACTTACGGGTCCTCACGACTCGTAAGGGAGAAAACTCTTTTGTGAGATCCTTACGACTCTCAAGAGAAAACGCACTTAGGAATCCTCACGATTCTTAAGGAGAAATTACACCTACGGGATCCTCTACCTGTAGGGAAAAAATTCTTTATGAGACCCTCATGGCTCATAAAGTTGAAAAGTCTTAGGAGGCAGATCTGGACCTGACTCCTAAGCCATCGCTGTCCTACAAGGAAATCAAAATAGATTATCCACAAAATGCATTTACTAAAAGGGACACACCATCATGAAGCAAAATATGTCTTTTATTCATGAATCAAAATGAATACAAAGTACAATTTATGAAAGAATAAAAAAAATACTCTCATTCAGGAGTATGTACAAAAGAAGAATAAAAAAATATACAATTCTTCAAGCCGGCGGACGATTTAATAGGTTTGCCAATTCATCCTTTTTCTGCTGGGCCCCGGCTTCATGATTTATTATCGTCAAGAGACGGGCCTCCGCTTGAGCCTGTTGGGCCTAGTACGAAGCAAGCCGACGTTCGAGCTCTTTTTCGGTAACCTTATGAGTTTCGACCATTTCACGAGTGAAAATGACGGCTTTATCAATGGCTACCACCTCCTTGATAGCCTCCTGAAGCCCTCGCCAAAGTTCATACGCCCGAGTGGTCTTGGCCGTAAGATTAGCTAGAAGTTCCCCTAGCGCGGTTGAAGCTAACTTCCACTCTGAGAATTTGCAGCTGAGCCTCTTCTCGAATGATAGCATATTCGCAATGCACCGCTCAATCAACCCCCGTAAGCTTGCCTTTGCAGCCACAACCTCTGAAGGAAGGCGTGTACATTCAAGAATATGCAAGCAAGCCTCCACCTGACGACAGAACTCACCCCAGACTTGCACCAATGTTTCACTATGGTAAGTAGCATGAAAGGGAAGAGAACCGTTGGCTTCAGCGGCAAATGCTTTGGCCGTGATAAGATTGCCAGCATGAAGGTATTCAATTAAGGCCGATAAAGAATGAAGGCTTAGCTTTGCCATCCGTTCCGAGGCATGTAGAGCATAGGGGCCGGGTGGCATAACGATGCGAGATTCCAACGTGGTAAGAACCGGCAAAGCTGTTAAGATCTATAAACAATCAGCGAGACTTGCAAGCAAAGAACAGATGGAACAACGTTGAAACTATACTTACCCACGGTCATGCAAGAATGGTCTGAAGGCTCCCCAGGCCTGTCAAGAATCTCAACCTCGTCATCGGCTTCCAAAACTGCGGAAGACATCAGTGTCGTTATACGGAATAATGATAATGCCGTGAAGAAGGTGAACAACACTAACCTTGCCCAAAAGATAGGACGATGCGTTGAGGGGATATTGCCTATAGAGCGGCCATCTTTAGCAGACGTTGAAAAGATTTCCTGGGAGACAGATCAGCGATAGACGCCGCCAACCCGCGCAATTCTAAAAAGACAGAAAGGTTCAGATAATGGAGAGATTATTAATTTAAAATATAGAAAGCTACCTTCGATGCTCCTCCCACTATGGACTGGAGGAATAGCAGCTTCGACGGCCTCCTCCACGACCCCAGGCACCTCATCGGGGACATGGGCCGGTATAATAACTTCCGATTGGGGAGCAGTGGCCATCGCTGCAGGCTCCAATGAAAGGACGGTGACCTCGACCACCTGTCCCATAGTCTCCGGGCCGTCCCCAGAACGATCTATGGAATCCACGGCCAATGAAGATGCCTCTTCCGGAGGAGCAAGCACCTGGGGAACGGGAGTCACCTAGGGGAGCTCCGTGGCAGGAACAACAGTTGTATCGACCCCCTCCACACTTATTAGTGTCTCGTCGGGGATATTTGCGGAGTCCATAGTCAAGGCGCAACTCGAACTCAGATCATCTGCCATTGCCGAAGTCCCTGTAAAGTTTTCACGAGGATAATGATGTATACATATAAAGCAGTGCAAAATATTACAACAAAAAAAGGGGAAATATAAATGTACCAATGCGCAAAGGAGCTTCTAATATGGATTTTTCAAGTCGGCGTTCCTTCCTGAGGTGGTATGCTCGCCGGGGTTCAAGGGTAGACTCGTGGCCGCTAGTCCACAATGACAGCATGTCTTCAGTGTCGGCGGAGATGGGCTGCTTAAGGACTCTCTCGCCTCCCTCCTCTAGAGGACCTATAAATATTCGCCTTATCGATGGAGGATCTTCGTAAAAGATGACGGCAGGATAAGGCCTCTTTGGAACCCTTACATTCTCAGCTTCATCCTGGGAGCGTATTAAAGCCTCAGCCAATTGCGCGGCTTCCTCGGCAGATGAACCCGGGAAAAGTAGACCACCATCCGACTCTTGCGTAGCTATTGGATCGTTTTGAAGGATAGGCTCTGATTCCACTAAAATTCGAGCAGATTGGTGACCGTCTTCTTTCGCCTCTTGGACCCAGAACTAACTGCAGAAGATGATCGCCTCTTTCCCCTCGGTTCTTTAGTGCGATGTTGACCCACTTCGCCTTCAATATCCTCGCTCGGCGGTGCTACCGATGACGACATGGCCATTGCTGATGCCGCAGCTAATGATACTGTACTGGAGCCCTATTGGCCCTTGATTGAGCTCTAGTGCGCGGCATCATACCAGCTGTGGGAGTTAGATACACTTCCGCCGTCTCGGGAATAAGCATAACACCAGCATTTCTCAGGGGAGGGAGAACCACTGCCTGCGGTCGCGGCGGGACTCCCGTAGCCTGGATCGGAGTGGGAACCCTATATCCAAGGAGCATCCTCCTCTCCTCAACAATAATAGGACTGACTCGGTGGAGGTACCGGCCTATGAAAGCCCCCACACATCGAGGAATGTAGTCTGCTTCAGGAATCACGAAGCGAGAGCCGGTGTTCAGCCGCATGAAGTGATGAGCGGCGTCACGAACAACTTCTGACGACGGGCTGGGCTCCACTGTAAATGCCTAAAAGGGGACACCCTGGTCATATCCCAGTTGCTGAGAAAAGCGGTGTGGGTTGTACCGCATAAAAAGGGCCGCACCGTTTTGACGAAATACCAGATAACCCGGTCTGATCGAATATAAATGCATGTCTTCCTTGGGCTTCAGGGAGGGTGCTCCCTCTTTCGACGAGTCACAAAGCTGTTGAATCGGTCCTGAAGGAGCAGAGAGGACTCGATCGTTGAATACCATCCTGTGCGCATTGGGATAGGGACTATGCAACACACGAATAGCTCCGGACTGAGTCGGATCAGGAGCAGAGGCATCCACAAACCTCATAAACTGTGGAAAAGTGTAGGCATCATAAAAGCTGGGTCTATGATGCGCGGTGAATGCCCCTAGCACGTGCATCTCAATCCATGACGTAAAGTAATGAAAAGAGAAGCTCACTATGTTCATGCCTGGGGTTGAGGTATTGGCGGCAGCGCTTAGCCCATGATACATATGCGCTATCCCTGCAATACCCAAGGCTAGTCACGTCCCTCCGGCGATGCGATGAGCAGGGTAAATGACTGAAGCTCTCATGAATCGACGGTGCGTTGGAATGACGAACCAGCTGAGCAAAAAACTGATAAAACCCATGAAGAAAGTCTCTTCATCTATGCCAGGAGCTGCGATCGACTCAAAAGGTACAACCGACAAGATTGGAATGTAGAACTGCGGCAAATCCTCTTCTTTAGTCGGTAGCTTATTTAAACCGAACCCGAAGGGGTCGTTGATACTCGCAAACTTCGGAGCCGCCTTTGATAGAACGTCTCCGCGAAGGAAGCAGGCGATAAAGCTTTTGAAAGTGACGCCTTGCTCCTCTGACTCTGTGAATAGCTTCTCAAAAATGCCCAAAGTCTTAATTAGACTTGGGTGCTTGTGGCGGACGGCATTTTCAGTCGACAGGACGTCAAGCATACCAGGCTCAGTTTTGAAAGCATACTCATCAGGAGGCAGTAGTTCTTCATAGAGCGTCCCCCTGATCGGCAACCCCGAGATCTCACAAAACACTTCCAGAGAAATTGAAACTTCACGATCCCCTAGCAAAAAGGTGTTGGTGGGAAAATTCCATTGATTTAAGAAAGCTTTAACCCACCAGACATGGGGGGACTGATAGTAGAAGAGAGATGCGTACACTGTCTGATAGAGTCCGACCCTCTGCAGTCGCGCACGATGGGCGGACAGGATATAACGAGCCCAGAGAAGGTAACCCGTGGGTTATCGAGGAGTAAGCCCTATTTTGTAAACCTGACCCCAGGGCTGGGCTTCACCTTGGCAGATACGACGCCCTAAGATGTCTATAGCTGGAATAGAGTGGTTTGGAATTCCAGTTGTTGACGGTTCGAGCCGTCCCGTAGTGGTCAAGTTCAACATCTCCACAGCAAAGGCGGTTCGTGGATGCTCCATCGGCAAAAATGGGTAGGTAGGCTCTGTTGGTATCTCGCAGAGAAAGCTGCGGCGACCGTGGATGATATGCCCATACCAGGTCCCCCATAAAAGCAAGTGGGTGCAATTAGGGTCTTGAGCTCTAATCATCGCTATTATCTCTTCATCAGACGATGACTGAGGAAAGGCGGCCTCCGAGCGGGTGAAAGGAAAGAATGGAAGAGAAGCCTTTGTTCCTGAAATGAAGGAAGGGGAAACTGTTAGTGAAGCAAGCGCGTGTATATATATATATATATATATATATATATATATATATATTGTGTGTGTGTGTGTGTGTGTGTGTGTGTGTGTGTGTGTGTGTGTAAAAAGACAGTGGAAGAAAGCGACAAAGAACTTGTTTTATGGGACCATTGGTTACAAAACACAGGACCCCACAAAATCAAGATGGCGGCTCACTAATGATGAGGCAAGATAATCATTATGAGAACAAAAGGAAGATTCTCAATAAATGAACAGTGAATTTCAAACAACCCTGCACATTCCCCCAAGGAGAAAAAAAACCATTACAGAAGCTCTGTGCCAATCGAGAAGGATCTCTACAAGAACAACTTAGGATGAAAAATCCTAAGAAGTTTTCTTTTAAGAACTAAGTTCTTTAGAGGAATTAAATTCCTTTTGAACAGAGGAATTAAATTCCCAGAAAACATATTCAGAGCTAAAACTCTTTGGAATGGAATTAAATTCCAGAGAGAAGATAAGTATCACCACCGATCCCTGAGATCAGAGAAGCCCTAACAAAAGGAGTTTATTATCTAAAGATTGGACATTATTTTAACTTGGAAAGATGGATTCTTATTAAAGGGAAAAACACTTGGTGTGGATTTAAAATCCAAAGAAAATTTCTACAAGAAGTTCTTCAGCCGTCCAAGATCATTACCTGAAAAAGAAATCTTTTGTTAACAGAGTTAAACTCTGGTAATCTTTGAAACAGAGAACTGAGCTCTGAGAAGGAGAATTAAATTCTCAGAGGAAAACGAGCAAAGAAGAAGATGGAAAAAGTGGAGGCGCTTCTGAAGGGACCCCTGCATTTATAGGATGTGATGGGAAACGGTTCATCTTCCCCCTTCCCTAGGCAGATCCAACGGCCACAAAAGATGACAGCATTGCACTCATGTGCAAACACGTGAGAACAACGCTGTGGGGGTATTTGTTCCCTCATAAAAATATCAGGAAAAAACCCCAATGGGGCATCACATGCTCACACGTGACCAAGGATCATGTGCTCACACGTGATGGTTTCCTGGGGACTCTGTTATAAGAGAATTGAATTCTAATCAACAGGAGTCACGTGCCCACACGTGATGGGCCTTTAAACCCACTGAAATGGATTAAAAGATATAATAAAAACTAAGGAAAACCCAATGGGCATCACGTGCCCACACGTGACCAAGGGTCACGTGCTAACACTTGATGATTTCTTAGTTTTTTAAAATATCAGAATTAAATTCTGGTTAAAATGTTAATCAAGAGGGTCACGTGTCAACACGTAATGGGTTCCTAAGCTTTTTAATTAATAGAATTAAATTCTATTTAAATGATCAAACAGTGGGATCCCGTGCCAATACGTGATAGGCTCTTAAGCCTTCTGAACTAATAGAATTAAATTCTAATTAAGGGAAATCAAAGACCCTATCTGGAAAAATATATAAGATCTTTCCAAACAAAAAGGATGGTACTCTGTAAAGTGGAGCACCGTTGGATTAAAAATCCAATGGTGATTAAAAATTACCAATTTATAGAAAGATTCTATACAAGGAAAGATTTCTCTAAAATTTGCCAGGAATAACAGATAAAAGATCTTTTCGATTAAAAATCCAATGGTGAATAAAATTCACCGAGTGATCTATAAGATCATGTTGGTTACAAAATCAATTAAAATCTTTCAATGAAAGATTGACTAAACAAACTGATTCTTTTCTTTCTCCTATAAATAGGAGCCAAGAAAAGAAGAGAGGGGTCTTTTTTGGAGAGATAGAACAGAGAGAGAAAAAAAGAAGAGAATTTAATTCTCCAGAGAGAAAGAAGGTTTCTTGAGAAAAGAAAGAAACCCTAGGTGAGAGATCTAAGCTCCATAAAACAAAAGAGAATTTAATTATCAAATTTAAGAGTTTAACCCTTCTGAATAAGAACTTAGTTCTTGCTTCGGTTAAAGATCTGCAGAAGCAGATCTCCCCATAAGTTGAGAATTTAATTCTCATCGAGGAGATTCTGCCATGCAGATCCAAAAGTTAGAGGGAGAATTGAGTTTAAGGAATTTAATTCCCCCAAATTCATAGGAATTTAATTCCTCCAAATCAAACTAGGGTTTAATCCTACATAAGAATTTAATTCTTCCAAATTCACAGGAATTTAATTCCTCCAAATGAAACTAGGGTTTAACCCTACATAAGAATTTAATTCTTCCAAATACATAGGAATTTAATTCCTCTAAATGAAACTAGGGTTTAACCCCCTACATAAGAATTTAATTCTTCCAAATACATAGGAATTTAATTCCTCTAAATGAAACTAGGGTTTAACCCTATAAAAGAATTTAATTCTTAAAACAAAAGACTTAAAGCTCTCCATGCACGTAAAGGTCAAGTATCCAACATGATCACGTGGTAACACGTGACCCTTCATCCCAACGAACAAAAAGGAATGAATAAGGCATGCGCACGTGCCCCCATATTACCGGACTCCTCAAAATAAGAAGGAATTAGCCCAGAGGCAATGCCTCACGTACTCCCACATGACCCTCAAAATAAAAGAGAACAAAACCAAAGGCAGGACTGATCTAGGGCGCCTTACGTGTCCCCACGTGACCCCTGACAAATACCCCTTTTCAAAAGAATAAAATAGGGGAAGACAGAGGAATTAATGCCCAACGCAGAGGCATTGTCACGTGTCCACACGTGATAATCTTAAAGACTAAAAGTTTTTAACACTTATCTGAATATTCTAATAACAAAATAAAGGAAGTCTGGCCCCATTTTCAGATGCCTCACGTAACCCCACGTGACCAATTCAATTTTAGTGTTTAATACTACTTTAAGCGCCTCGTCCTTAGTGTTTAACACTATTTTCAGCACATCACGTGGGAGTACGTGATTGCTAAATATTTTCTAGTGTTTAACACTATGGTAAAAACCAAGCTTAGCCTAAACTGGCTAAGTTTTCCAAAGACAAATCTCTTCTTCAACTGAACCTCAAAATTGGTTAGTTCATATGATATGCAAAGTAAAGTCCAGAGCTATAATGAATGGTTAGTGCTCAGCCAAAGATAAAATGTTGTTAGAGCCCCAAACCCCTGTTTAGCATTGCTAAATAATGGGGGGCTGAACCCAGACAATTGTTCAACAGTCCAACAAAGGGCCAACATTTCAAATCTAATTGGACTTAGCCCAAGTTGGCCATAAGTCCTCAATTCAGATTTAACTGAGCCAACGTGCTCATAATCTAATTAATTGATCTTAGTTCTAAATCGAACTACAGATTTCCCAATCAACTTTGGTTCAAGGGTACATCTCTTCACTCCTCTGATATTTGTCGTTGTAATCCTTCAACGTTTTCAGAGAGGTGACGGGTCCCGACAACCATACATTTCATAGACTATGACGTCTTTAAACTGGACTATGATGTCCTTAACCTTGGACTGTGGGGTCCCTTTAAACGCATGGACTATGATGTCCTTAACCTCAGACTGTGGGGTCCCTTTAAACCAATGGACTGAGATGTCCTTAAACTAACACCACCATGTTCTTAAACTGGTGATCGATCACAAAGTCCCTAAATTAGAACAATAGAGCTCAAATGCTCTCTTGTTGGATCTAAACGATCCCGTTAAGTTGATCTTAGTCTAAAATTAGACTAACATATCCTTAACTAACGTTTAAGTTGATCTTAGTCTCAAATAAGACCAACGTATCCTTAAACTCAACCCCCAAACCCAAATCTAAGAAAATACGGATTTGGACTAATCCACTCCCTATGGGCGACAACAAAAATTAGTCTCCGTATACAATCCACGGGCTACCAAAAACAAAACAAACACCCACGACACGAAGTGACCATCTAGAGAAGGAGAAAGTGGTTACCGCGATGCGGTAGCGTAATTAGTTGCAGGGGCTTGCGCCTGCAAGGAAGAGCGTCCCCACAATCAAAAACCCCTCATCATGAGGGGGAATCTGACGAAGTCTGCTACATCGGCCGCATCCGTTTAAACCTTCGATACATGGTGCCATAAATCAACTTGGCATCTTCGGAGAGGTGGAAGGATAGCACCAATTAGCATCTGCCCTCGGAATTCAGGCCTGGACATCACAACGTCCCGGTCGCGTCTTTCGGCGGAGAACAATAACAATCAAACAATTTTATCAATTATATTTGTTAGTGTATATGCCCTAGAGGCCATTACTGTATCATACTAGTTTGTATATTACTTGATGGAAGCTTGGGATATTCACAGTTGTATATACAATCTTGCTCGAAATGGTAGTATGCTACTTGGTTTGTCTCTGCTTTAATATGTGCATGTATTTCTTTTAGCATATCGCTGATATACATATTAGTAGAGCCCTTAGGATCTTTGCTTGATTACCAGCGTTGTGATGGCGCTCATACTCGTGGGAGCTGGGTAATCCATAAGCACATCCTTATACAGGTCCCTGGTCGTTGGACTATCGAGACAGGGCATCGATACTCCGGAGTAGACTAGCGTATGCGCTTCTCATCCCAGCGTGGGAGACGGTCTGTCCCACAGCCGTCAGTACGTCGTACTTGAGATAGTATGCGGGTGCTCGTTAGGTTACGAGTACACTGGACAGGACTCGTCGGGAACTGTTGGTTGGTATTATACCTATCGTCAGTTATCAGTTCGCAGGTGACATGAGTACAGCTTAGTCCGCTGACTTGACACTGTCACTTCGCCTCGAGTGTGTTCCCACTGCACTTTGATTACTACCCTACCACGGCTCAAAGGAGTCGTGCAAACAGATAGTTTTTGGGTGCAGTCCCGAAGCACTTGGAGGCAGTAACGGTTAGACAGGATTCGTCTCTCCCGGTATTGGGGGTTGACATCGCGCTGTGTCCAGGAGAGCCATTACACGAGTAGTCCCTGGCCAGGGCAAGCGAGATATACTGGTAGGTTTCCAGTGTTATCTCAGGGTGTTCTGGGCTACACTCCGACACGACTTGTACCGCTATTAGGGGACTGACGTTTCACCACCTCCCTAGGCCCGCCATGCGATGTATCAGACGAACAGACCGGACTGTACGGAGACTGTCACATACAGGCTTAGTAGGAGTTCAGATGGGGTTCACCTCATCAGTCTTCTTATCGGCATCTACCTGGGGACCGTTACGTACAGCTAGTGCCGCTTGCGGTCTGTGGTTAAACCCACTGCCAGCGTAGTATCGAGTCTTTAGAGTCCCACACAGAGAGCTATTCGCCTTTAGGCAAAATGAGTAGAGGTCGCATGGTTTTGCGACAGGGTTCGTTCACATCCGCGCACTTGTGCACGTTTGTTGTCCGGACAGCTTATACTAGCGGGCTTTGGTTTAAGCCGGATCCTATTATATGATTTGGGATTGGTTTTATCTCTTTGTATTTATGTTCCTCAGATCACGAATACGGATGCGTATGCACAGTTGCTTGAGACACAGTGAGAGGACTTTGATTAGGGTTAATGACTATTGTTATTTTATTAACCCTAATGCTTATGTGTGTATTATGGTTAATTGATATTAGTTTAATAATTGTGCATGGTTATGGTTGTTGACCATTTGACCTTCTTGACTTGTTGACCTAGGTTGACACTTTGACCATCATCATTTCATTTGGAAGATGCTCTTTGATCCTTGCAATTTGCATTAAAAATGAAATGATAATGGTCATGTCTTGATTAAGCCATGACAATTATCTCACTAATTATCTATTTACAATAATTCACATATATATGTGAGAATGCTTCATATTTCTCTCATTCTATCATTCACTTTCTCTCTCTTGTTCTTCCTCTCCCTCAAGCTCTCCCATCTCATGTGTTGAGAAACACTTGAGCTTGAGAAAAACCACTTCTTGATAATCTCTACTCTCATCTAGGGTTCTAGGATTAGCACTTCTAGCACTCTAGTTACTTCTAGCTTGGAGTTGAAGCCAAAGGTTGAGGCTTTCGGGTGGATCCTTCTTCGACGTGAGAAGACGACAAAGGTGATCCCTTTCTACTACTCCAAGGAGCAAGGAGAGAAGGACATAAAGCCCTAGGTATAACCGTTCTAACCCTTAGCTAGTTTCTAGTTAGCTTTAGCTTGTTTTTGTTTAGCAAAGATCCTTCTTTGTCTAGTCCATGTTGCCTATAGTGATAAAAATTTGATTTTTATTCCGTTTTCCGCCTCCCCGCAAGCACCAGGGTGGGCAACGTGGACTTACAGTGGTATCAAAGACTAACTAAACATAAACTAGCTAGGTAGTAAAGTGTATGGAAGTTCGAATCGAAAAAATCGCAAAACCGAGTTTTCAAAGCCCTAACTTTCTGTTCAAATGTTTTCTGTTCAAAACAAAATAAATCATACTCCAAAAATCATCTCAGGGTTTTGTGAAGAAAGCCACCAAAAACGATCCAGAGATTGGCTCAAAGAGCCGCGGTTCCGCGGCAATAGCAAGCTATTGCCGCGCAACCGCGGCCGTTTTGGCTCAGTTCTGGGTCGAGTTTGGTGCAGTGTTTTTCTGGCTTGGTTTTAGGATTTTTAAGATGGTTTATATGTGCCCAGGTTTTCCAGAAAAGAAATTTATTTTTGGGGGCCTATAAACCCGTATTTTTTATCGAACTTCAATACACTTTGACTAAAGGGTTATATCTGTAATGTTTATATGTATTGAACGTCGGCTAATCGCTATATGTCAATTAGTCGGGGTTATACATATCTGTGATCTGTGTTTGATGATGGTATGTGTATATGAATGCGTTGGATTGTCGCGGGTGAATAGCCGGGGTGGATGTGAGATGAGTGTTCTTTTTCTTTCATTCATTGTAATATGTAAATTGATGTAATATTATTATTTGTTTGGCCGCACAATCGGGTCGGGGTTGTAGCCGTCATTGTATAATTCTTTTTACTGTTTTTGCTCCTAGGATAGACCCATAGAGGGGGTACACAAACTACCGGGTATCTCGAAGTGCCGAGTGGCCTACCCATGGTGTTGAGGGAGGTTGCTTCTCTTCGGGTACTTGGCGGGTAGTTTGCCGCACCCGTAGGGGTCTTGGGTGGGGTATTGGCTATTCACCGCGACCGTGTAATCCGCTTTTCGTTGCAGGCTCGAACGGATTGCGGATTCCTAGTATATCCAATGTATTCATCTATGATCTGTAATGTCTATCATTGCTATATATTTATATATGATAACTATTTAGGTGTTGCTTATGTTTTGCATTCGCGCTAGTCCTGCCCCCGCTCTGTCGTTAGTTAAGTAACCTAACGGGTGATGACGGGACCCCGTGGCGAATGCGGATGGCATAAGCGTACACCATATTTTGGTTGTTTTCTGCAATGGTAGGATTAAATGATGGGACGCATTAAAAGAACTAATGCAAGAAAATAAACCAAGTAAAAGTCGATTGGAACACTTTGAAAACCACTCGATTCTTTTCAAAACTAAACTTTTAAACGCGGAGCTTGAACCACTCCTTTTAAAAGCTATCTCGTCCCATCGATTATATCAAGTTCACTACGTTCACGGTTTCGCCAAAACCATTCGTAGCCCTCCGTCATTCCACATGAATGGTCAAAAGTATTCAAGCTATGTATTTTGGCCAAAGTCAAGGCATAGTGATTGGTAGCTATTGGGTATTCATGTGCAGCATAGATAGATGCGTTGGTTTGGGACAGTCGTGCTGCCATTTTGGCCAAAGTCAAGGGTAGGTACGGGTGGGTCCAAATTAACCAGGTGAATGAAGGGTAGAACTTGACATGTGACTTATGATATTTTGGCCAAAGTCAGGGTCATAAGAGCATGGGGCAAAAATCCACATCGGGAGATTCATAAGTACTGAAACTTGCTAGCGCTGCATACCATTTGGAGTGTGATGATTCTGGTAGGATTCCTTCGGTTTTATCACGCGATGATATTTGGATCCCGATCCTACTGTGAGTATATGCTACTCCTCAGGAAAAGTCTCACTTAACGATCAATGCTATAAACTTAGTAGGTGTCTAAAAAGGTGTTAGCGGGGCTACGCCCCCAAGGGAAAAGAGGTTCTTAAATTAAGGAACTTCGCGAAAGCGTTGGAAAACCTCCCTCGAAGTACCGACACTGGCATGACTGAACGGTTAAGCAAGTATTGTACGGTGAGATTGATCCTGACTAATCCTTTCTTTACGGTTTGAGAAGGGATTCGAGAGACAGTGGGAGCCATCCAGTTTAGACAAACTAAAAACCACTCTAAACTTGCAAGAGTATCATGCTAAAGTGTTTCTTTTCTCTCTCCTAATTGCAGCGACCATTCAACATGACCGGACTTAAGTTATTACTAGATAAAAACATATTGACAGGGCCAAACTACAAAGATTGGCTCAGGAATGTCTAGATGGCAATCACTTACGACAAGTTGGGGTATGTCCTTACCACCAAAGCTCCCCCTGTCCCAGGTCCCAAAACCAGTGTCGTAGATAGGGAAATCTACAAGACCTGGGAAATAGATTGCGCGAAGGCCAAATGCCTCGTACTAGCCTCGATGGACAACGAACATCAGAGGAGGCACGAGAATATGGACCTAGAGTCCATATTTCTTCATACAAAAGAACTGTATGGAGAGCAGTCTCGTATCGCCAGATACGAAGTGTCGAAGAAGTTGTTTTCGGCAAGGTTGGCCGTCGGATCATCGGTAGCGGAACACGTGCTTAAGATGATTGGCTACATAAAGGAGCTCGCAGACCTTGGGACCACGTTGGAGAATGAACTCTATACTGATTTGATTCTCCAGTCCCTTCCTTCCACTTACGCCCAGTTTATTCTTAACTTCAACATGCAAGGAAAGGAGGTTGAACTTTCCGAACTTCTGAATATGTTGAGGAGTGCTGAGGGCACCCTACAGAAGGGTAGGGAGACATCCACTTTGTTTGTAGGAGGATCTTCCTCTTCTAGATCTAGGGCGAAAGCCAAGGGTAAGAAGAAGAAAGCCCCCGCCAAACCAAGAGGCGGTGTCGGTAAAGTGGATACGAAGGGAAAAGGAAAAGCAACAAAGGTAGCGGGAAAACTGGTGGGGAAGGAAGAATGCTTCTATTATCACAAAAGTGGTCACTGGAAACAGGATTGCAAGACTTGGAAGGCCAGAACACAGGATTTGAAGCGAGTTGCGGCTTCAGCTTCAGGTGTGTATGTTATTGAAAACTGTCTATCAATAAACTCTACATCTTGGGTATTGGATACCGGATCAGGATCTCATATCTGTAATTCTTTGCAGGAGTTGAGAAAGCGTAGAGTTTTGAAGGCAGGTGACATGACCCTCAGAGTTGCAAACGGTGCTAGCATGGATGCTGAGGCCATAGGGGACTATCACCTGGGATTGTCGGATGGACACTTTTTGGTTTTGCGTAGTTGTTATTATGTACCAAATGCAACCTGTAATATCATTTCTGTATCTTTATTATCTAAAGAAGGTTATGAATTTGCATTTATAAGTAATGTAGTGAACATTCACCTTAATCAAGTTTTGATTGGGTCAGGTACATTGAACAACGGTATATACGTTTTAAACCAACCACAGATTTTCAATGTCCAGAATACACACAAAAGAAAGTCTCCAGAAATCAATAAAACTTTCTTATGGCATTGTAGACTGGGTCACATCAATGAGAGAAGCTTGACTAAGTTACATGCAAAAGGATATTTGGATCCGTTCGAATATCAATCGTATGCAACTTGTCAATCCTGTCTAAAAGGAAAGATGACAAAGACTCCGTTCACTGGACATGGAGTAAGAGCGAGCGAGCTCTTGGGACTCGTACACAGCGACGTGTGCGGTCCAATGTCTACACATGCATGAAGCGGTTATTCTTACTTCATTAGTTTTACGGATGACTTTTCAAGGTACGGTTATGTCTTCTTAATGAAACATAAATCCGAGGCTTTTGAAAAATTCCAGGAATATAAGAATGAAGTAGAAAAACAAACAGGAAAAAGTATCAAGGCACTGAGATCTGATCGAGGTGGTGAATACTTGAGTGCCGAGTTCCTGGGTTACTTAAAAGAGAATGGAATTCTCTCTCAGCTTACTCCTCCATACTCTCCGCAACATAACGGTGTATCAGAGAGACGGAACCGAACCCTATTGGATATGGTACGGTCCATGATGAGTAACGCTGAGTTGCCGCGATCGTTCTGGGGATATGCGCTAGAATCAGCTGCATACCTTTTGAACCGAGTTCCAACTAAGACTGTGCCTACTACACCATATCAGATGTGGTGTGGGAAGAGACCCTATCTTAATCACATTAAGACATGGGGATGTCCAGCTTTTGTAAAAAAGCAGCATGCGGACAAGCTCGAGGCACGCTCAGTGCAATGCAAGTTTGTGGGATATCCAAAGAACTCCAAGGGATATTTCTTCTATTGCGAAGAGGAACAAAAGGTGTTTGTTTCTCGCCATGCCCATTTTCTAGAACGCCAGTTCATAGTAAAAGAATTAAGTGGGAGCGCAATAGAACTGGAAGAAATTCCAGAACCACGAGTTATTACTGAAAGCTTAATAGAACCAGATGGTTCGAAAGATCAGGACATTCCCACGCCACTCCGCAGGAGTAGTAGGCAGTCTCATCCGTCCGAGAGATACTACGGTTTTCTTATTGACGGGGATAGAGAGGATTGCATCATAGATTGTGATGAGTCTACTAGCTTCCAGCAAGCCATTCAGAGCGTCGACTCAGTAAAATGGCTGGATGCACTGCGGACCGAAATGGAGTCCATGTACACCAACAAAGTATGGACGTTGGACATTGCTCCAGATGGGGTAAAACCCATAGGATGCAAGTGGATCTTCAAAAGGAAGATTGGTGTAGATGGACAGGTTGAGACCTATAAAGCTAGACTGGTTGCAAAGGATTTTCGTCGGCGACCTGGTTTGGACTACGACGAAACCTTTTCTCCAGTAGCTATGCTGAAATCAATTCGGATCCTTCTTGCCATTGCTGCCTTCCACGATTATGAGATTTGGCAGATGGACGTAAAGACAGCTTTTCTAAATGGACATTTAGAGGAGTGTGTCTATATGGACCAGCCAGAGGGTTTCATTCAGAGTGGGAGCAGCGGAAAGGTGTGCAAGTTGCTTAAGTCCATTTATGGACTAAAGCAGGCATCGCGGAGTTGGAACATCTGTTTTGATGAGACGGTCAAGGAATTTAGCTTTATCAAAAATCCAGATGAACCATGCATCTATTGTAGATTTGTAGCGAGAACTGTAGTATTCCTCGTTTTATACGTGGATGACATTCTCTTAATAGGAAATGACATTCCTATGCTATATTCTGTTAAGGGGTTCTTGTCACACAGGTTCTCCATGAAAGACCTGGGTGATGCCTCATACATTCTGGGTATCCGGATCTACCGTGACAGATCCAAGAGGATATTAGGACTTTCGCAGTCCAGGTACATCGACGCCATACTGAAGAGATTCAGTATGGAAGATTCCAAGTGCGGTAATCTACCGGCTTGTCACGGGATCACCCTCTCCAAAGAGATGTCTCCCAAGACTGATTTAGAGAGGGATCGCATGTCTATTATACCCTACGCTTCTGCAGTAGGCTCTATAATGTATGCGATGTTGTGTACCAGACCGGATGTGGCTTATGCACTGAGTGTGGTAAGCAGGTATCAGTCAAACCCAGGGGAGAAACATTGGATAGCAGTAAAGAACATTCTCAAGTACCTGAGAAGGACTAAGGAGATGTTCTTGGTGTATGGCGGAAAAGACCTCCAGATTGAGGCCTTTGCTGACTCCAGCTTCCAGAGTGACAAGGATGATTCCAAGTCCATGTCGGGTTTTGTCTTTACCCTCAATGGAGGGGCGGTGTGTTGGAAGAGCTCCAAACAGGAAACCGTTGCTGACTCGACTATGGAAGCGGAATACATCGCTGCATCTGATGCCGCAAAAGAAGCTGTCTGGATGAGGAAGTTCTTGAGAGAACTTCAGGTGGTTCTGTCCATTGTTGACCCAATACCTCTGTATTGCGACAACAATGGGGCTATAGCTTTAGCGAAGGAACCCAGGTCCCATCAGAAATCCAGACACATCTTGAGGCGGTATCACCTGATCAGGGAGATCGTGGATCGCCAGGAGATCGAGGTTCGTAGGGTTGCTTCAGAAGATAACACGGCAGATCCATTCACCAAGGCCTTGCCCCAGACTCAGTTCGAGCGGCTGATCGAGATGATAGGTCTTCGATACGCCAGTACATGGCCTTAGTGTAAGTGGGAGATTGTTAGTGTATATGTCCTAGAGGCCATTACTGTATCATACTAGTTTGTATATTACTTGATGGACGCTTGGGATATTTACAGTTGTATATACAATCTTGCTCGAAATGGTAGTATGCTACTTGGTTTGTCTCTGCTTTAATATGTGCATGTGTTTCTTTTAGCATATCGCTGATATACATCTTAGTAGAGCCCTTAGAATCTTTGCTTGATTACCAGCGTTGTGATGGAGCTCACACTCGTGGGAGCTGGGTAATCAATAAGCACATCTTTATACAGGTCCCTGGTCGTTGGACTATCGAGATATGGCATCGATACTCCGGAGTAGACTAGCGTATGCGCTTCTCATCCCAGCGTGGGAGACGGTCTGTCCCACAGCCATCAGTACGTCGTACTTGAGATAGTATGCGGGTGCTCGTTAGGTTACGAGTACACTGGACAGGACTCGTCGGGAACTGTTGGTTGGTATTATACCTATCGTCAGTTATCAGTTCCCAGGTGACATGAGTACAGCTTAGTCCGCTGACTTGACACTGTCACTTCGCCTCGAGTGTGTTCCCACTGCACTTTGATTACTACCCTACCACGGCTCAAAGGAGTCGTGCAAACAGGTAGTTTTTGGGTGCAGTCCCGAAGCACTTGGAGGCAGTGACGGTTAGACAGGATTCGTCTCTCCCGGTATTGGGGGTTGACATCGCGCTGTGTCCAGGAGAGCCATTACACGAGTAGTCCCTGGCCAGGGCAAGCGAGATATACTGGTAGGTTTCCAGTGTTATCTCAGGGTGTTCTGGGCTACACTCCGACACGACTTGTACCGCTATTAGGGGACTGACGTTTCATCGCCCCCCTAGGCCCGCCATGCGATATATCAGACGAACAGACCGGACTGTTGTTAGTTGTATGTATGCCCTAGAGGCCAGTATTGTACAGATGATGTATATTATATTGGATGCTTGGACATATATAGAGATGACTTTCTTGCTCGATATGATAGTATGCTATCTGGTTACTCTTTATCTTAACATGTATACCAATCTCTTTAAACTGTCTTATAGTTACATGTTGGTAAAGCCCTTAGGATGTGTACTTGACTGCCTGGACTATGATGCAGATCATACTAGTGGGGACATGGTAGTCCATAAGTACATCCTTCAAGGTCCTTAGTCGTGGGTGTATCGAGATGGGGCATCGATATACCAGTGTAGACTAGCGTATACGCTTCTCGACCCATGAGCTGGGCGATGGATGATCCCATATTCATTGGTGTTTGACATCAGAGATGGTATACGGATGCTCAGTGGAGACTGGGTACACTGGACGGACTCTCCGAGAACTTCCAGATGGTATTATACCTCACGTCAGATGGCAGTTCTCAGGTGACACTTGTGCAGGTTACTCTGTAGACCCGAGATCGTCATAGAGTCTTGTGTGATTCCCACTGTGCTTTGATCTCCACCTTACCACGTCCATGAGGGCGTGCAAAACGGTGGTTTTTGGGTACAGTCCCGAGTCACATGGAGGAAATGAGCGATAGGAGGGGTTTCGTCTCTCCCGGTATTGGGGGTTGATGTTTCCCTGTGCTCGATTGGCCGTAATAGGGAAGTCCCTGGCCAGGGCTGATCAAAGATTTGCTGGTAAGTGTTACCAGTAGTTTCTCGACCCGTTATGAGCCTCACATCGGCACGACTTATCGGTTATTGGGGTCTGACGTTTACCACCCCTAGACTTGATATGCGACATATCATACGAGGAGACCGGACTGTACGGGAAGTGTTGCCGGTTGGCTCGACGGGAGTTGTAGCAGGTTCGCTTGTTCTCTTCTGATCGCTCAATACCCGGGTGGCCGTTACGTTTAGCTGACCGCTTGCGGCTTGGGGGTTCTTGTCACCCACTGCCGGCGTATTGACGAGTCTCAGAGTCCCACAATGGAGTTTCCTAGTCCAGGCAAAACGTTGTGGTGCGCGTATGCGATATGCGCAAGGACCCGATTAAAATGCATGTATAGGATACCGTATATTGATCGGGCGGCATGCTTTTGGTAGGGGTCGTATGTGATATGGCCGGATTGATAAATCGAGTGTTGATTTATCATTTAACCATTAGCTTCTCACTTGAATTCCTTTCTTGTGATGGATGGATGTATGAATGCATGTATGTTTTTCTTTCATTCAAGTTTCATGCACATATGGATGTGCATACATACATACATGCATACATACATTTTTCATGGTTGTATATATATGAAAATGGTGGCAATATAAGACTCACACCATGGTTTTATTTATGAATTATTATTGTATTTATATTTAAACATAAAAGGAAAGAAAAGGTTCATTATTGTTTTCTTCTACACTCTTCTTTTGACCTAACCATTCTCACCCATCTTTTAACCTTTGGTTAATTTCCTTTTGTGTTTTAACTCTAGTACAATAATGATTCAACCATAGTTTGAGATGATAGATGGAAAATATATATTGATATATTTTTCTATTTTCATTTAGAGTTGTAGTTATCATCTTCTTCAAAAAGCCATCATCTTCATCAACCTCTCTCTTTTGCTCTCTAGTTCTTAGTAGTGAGCAATATACTCATCAAGATTGGATTTTGAAGTGAGAAAGAGAACCACAACACCATTCTATATAAGTCTAGCCCACTTGTTTAGGGTGTTAACTTGATTCCGTTCACTTGATCGGAGAAAGTCGCAAGCTTGGACAAAGCGGACTCCGGGTGGATCATCGGTGACGTCGAGGAGTTCAAGCGGAGTTCTTTCAACCCCCAAGTAGCCGAGGAGTCTAGCGTAGGGAGCTACAAAGGTTGTACTCTCTAAATCCTAGCTTATCTTTCATATGTTGATATGGAAATTTTTTTTGAAACCCTAATCGATTCTAGGAACGATTCTTTGTTCGTTAACTTAGCACCTTAAAATTCATTATTTAGTTCATGTGATGCTTCCAAACCCTTCATGTGGTGCTAGGCTGACCCAACATTGGTATCAGAGCCGACCTAGAACATTAGGCGACCTTTTTACGAAGTTAAAACTCCGATCGAACCGGAAAATACCATATTTGGGTGCTCTCTGGACTATTTTCAAAAATTGGCTTTTTTCAGGATTAAAAATATGTAAAAAATTCAGCAGGTAAAACTAAGAATTACGGTATAAAACATTTTCCATGAACAGTAATTTTCGCCGCGGAAACGCGGCCTAAGCTTGCTTAGACCGCGGTTCCGCGGCCGTACACATCAATCAATGAATAAATTTTATACAGTAATTATGGAATCTGCTTGTATATTTTTTTTGGTATTTTTAATCTGTATTTAGTTCTGGAAAATTCTGGAGATGGTTTTGGACTCGTCGATTCGATCGGAATTTTGATTTCATGACTTTTCCGGATAAATTAGAAAGTAGTGAAGTATTTGAACGAGTATCATTTGCTCACTTTTCACAGGGTTTAAAATCTTTCGGAGATACGTGCAAGTTTGTTTGTGGTGGACCCTCTAGAAGACAACAAAGCTTAACTCGATTATGTGACCGTCTTGAACTGCCCTTTGAACCTTAGGGTTTGGGGCAGTACGGCGTGTCACATGTGAGGCGTTGGCTTGACCCTTCTACGGCTGGACCGCTACCACTGTGTCACACTCCGGGTTTTTGAACTCCGCTCAAGTGTTGAGCTTTAGTGAGTCTTGGGTATTTGATGGTTCGTTCAAAAACTTTAATACTGTCTAATTATCTGGAATGTGATGCAATATGTGGAATTCATATTATAGGACATGAAATACGAGGTATGTGATACTTCGCATTTACGATGTCTAAAGAGAATGTGGATTCCAGATATTGCAGTTTTACACTTTCTTTTCTGTGACCGTAAGTGTTGTATGTCGATATCGCCGGTTTCGTTGCTATACGTCAACGATAATTAGGATACGCATACATACTTACGTTGATGATATATGATATTATGTGTTGCTGAGATATGATGTGCAGGATTGTCGCAATTGAATAGCCGGGGGTTTTTATGTGAGATGAGAGTTTTACATTTTCATTCATGTAAATTCAAATGTAATGTAATATTCTTTTATTTGGGTCACTTCCGGGTCGAGGTTGTGTCA
This sequence comes from Agapanthus africanus, assembly GCA_030015575.1. NCBI lineage: Eukaryota > Viridiplantae > Streptophyta > Magnoliopsida > Asparagales > Amaryllidaceae > Agapanthus > Agapanthus africanus. Next base: position 113,880,419 of record CM057342.1, on the reverse strand, counting down.
CCTGTGTTGTATATTATTTACTTTTCCGCATTAGGATGGACCCAAGGAGGGGAGCACAGGTGACCGGGTTCTGGGGTTCAGTGGGAGGCCATCTCGAGGAGTCGAGATCGGGTCTCCTAAACTCCAGAATTGGTAGGGTCGCTTGCCGCTCTCGTAGGGGTCCAGGGTGTGGGCTTGGCTATTCATCGCGACTGTGGAATCCGTATTTTCTATTTTGGCTAAATACTAAATACGGACGTCCTAGTATATCCCACATTATATCTATGTTTCTACTGCGATATCTGTGATGTGATCATTTGATATGTTCTGATGGATACAGTATATAGTATATATGATATATTATATAGACGTTACTTATGTTTTACACCCGCGCTAGCCCTGCCCCGCTCTGCCGTTAGTTACCTAACCTAACGGTGCACGAGGGGACATCGAGGCGAATACGGATGGCATAAGTGTACGTCGTATTTATCTGTGATGTTTAGGTACTTAATTGATAGGACTTCATTAATGTGATTAATGAAAGAAAAGAAACCTAAGATGTTGTGGAATCGAATTTCAAAATAAAACAGGTAGCTACAGTTCTTGCTTTGCACAGCGATATATATGATATATCCCGCACCTCATTCGACGAGGAAAGGACCGAGATCCCTTCACCGGGAGTGACTCCTTTAGCAATAACTGGCAGATGCTACACACTCGGTTTGTCTTTTGATTGCTTTTGAGAGTTTTTGCTTTGCACAGTGATATATATGATATATCCCGCACCTCATTCGACGAGTAAAGGACCGACGATCCCTTCACCGGGAGTGACTCCTTTAGCAAAACTAGAAAAGCCTCAAAAACACTCCATTTCAAAATTCATTCGATCCTACAACGATATCAAGTTCATTACGCAATAGGTTTTTAGAAAAACCTGTCGTAGCCCTCCGTCATTTCAGATAAGTTGCATATAGTATTCGTGCTACATTTGTTGGCTTTCGTCAAGGTGTAGTGTGCGGTAGCTATGTGCTGCTTATCTGCTGCATATGATGCGACTGGATTAGGGTAGTCGTACGGCTTTGTTGGCTTTCGTCAAGGGTCGTGCGGGTGGGTTTAATTCAGTCAAGAAATGTACAGGTTGAACTTGACTAGCGGGCTGTGGTTTGTTGGTTTCGTCAAGGTCATAGCATGCTAGGGGCAAAAGCATTATCGGGAGTTTCAAGTGTTGAAATTTGCAATGAGATTGCATACCTTCTATGAGATAGTTGGATCCCGATACCCACTGCGAGTAAGAGTTACTCCTGGGAGAGTTTTACACATTGCAATTAGCTAATCAAGTAGGTGTCTAGAAAGGTGTCAACGGGGTTACGCCTCTGGGAAAACGAGGTTTACATTAATTAGGTTCGTGCGAAAGCACGGGGGACCTCCCTCAAAGTACCGACACTGGCCTGGCTGAAAGATTGGCGAACTTGTAGTGTGTAATTAATCCCGGCTAGTCTTTCCTTTTAGGGTTTGAAGGAAGATTTGATAAAAACCAGTGGGAGCCATCCTGATTAGATAAGATAATAACCAATCTGATCTTGCACGAGCATACGCTAAATTGTTTTCTTCTCTCTCTATCCAGGTAGCGACCATGTCATGCCCTAATCAAGATAATAATATGGATGTATTGACCGAACCCGCATGTTATACTGTGCTGGGGAACGTTGGTTCCGTTCTTTCCTGTAAGAGTTATAGGACTGAACAGGATATAGGGGAATACCAGGATTCCCATGCCACCCGATTGAAGAAAGTTCATGTTGATGCATTTTCTTCGGGTGTGTTCGTTACAGAGAACTGTTTCTCCATTTGCTCTACGTCCTGGGTATTAGATACCAGGTCAGGATCCCATATATGTAATCAGTTACATGGGCTTAGGAAAGGTAGAGAACTTGGAGAAGGTGATAAAGACATTAGAGTTGGAAATGGTGCAATTATTGCAGCTAAGACTGTCGGGGAATATCACCTTGTATTACCAACTGGTAATACATTGGTTCTGAACGAATGCTATTACATGCCGAACCTGATTTGCAACATTATATCGGTTTCTTTGTTGAGTAAAGAAGGATATAATTTTGTATTACAGGATAATGTTATGAACAATTTCCGTAACCAAAAGTTGGTTGGATCAGGCACGTTGTGTAATGGCATTTATGTTCTAAATCAATCTACAGTTCTGAGCATAACAAACACACACAAGAGGAAGAGTTCAGAACTGAACGAATTTTTCTTGTGGCATTGTAGACTGGGTCACATCAATGCGACACGACTGGCTAAGTTACATAAAGATGGATATTTGAAACCATTCGAATTTTCATCTTATGACACTTGCCAGTCATGTCTCAAAGGAAAGATGACCAAAACTCCGTTTACGGGACACGGAGAAAGAGTTACCGAACTCTTGGGACTGATACATAGTGATGTATGCGGTCCCATGTCTACACATGCCAGGGATGGTTCTTCGTACTTCATTACATTCACTGACGATCTCTCAAGATACGGACATGTGTACTTGATAAGACACAAGTCTGAAGCTTTTGAGAAATTTAAAGAATATAAACAAGAAGTCGAGAACCAAACCGGAAAAAGTATTAAAATCCTTCGATCTGATCGAGGAGGTGAATACTTGAGCAATGAATTCCTGGACTTCCTAAAAGAGAATGGGATTCTCTCTCAGCTGACTCCTCCATATACACCACAGCACAATGGTGTATCAGAACGGAGGAACCGCACCCTATTAGATATGGTGCGCTCTATGATGAGCACAGCTGAGTTACCTATTTCCTTCTGGGGCTATGCGCTTGAGACATCCATACATCCATTGAATATGGTCCCCACCAAATCTGTGCCTACCACTCCATATGAGATATGGAAAGGAAAGAGACCATGTCTTAACTATGTTAAGATATGGGGTTGTCCAGCCTATGTCAAACGACAAAATCCGGACAAACTCAAGGCACGGTCTGTTCTATGCAAATTTATAGGATATCCCAAGAATTCTCAAGGGTATATCTTCTACCACCCTGAGGAACAAAGAGTGTTTGTTTCTCGGCATGCCACCTTTTTAGAAAAGGAATTTCTTGAAAAAGAGATTAGTGGTCATGAGGTAGAACTGGAAGAGGTTCCAGCTACAAAAGCTACAACAGAAGATCTGGTGGAACCAGAGGATTCCGTAGTTCCCGATGAACCCCGGCCTCTACGCCGATCTAGTAGGGTTTCTCGCCAACCTGAGAGATACTATGGTTTTCTCATGGATGGTGGGAGCGAGGATTGCATCATGGAGGATGATGACCCAACTAGCTTCGAGCAGGCCATCACGAGTAGGGACTCAGTGAAATGGCTGGATGCAATGCGGTCCGAGATGGAATCCATGTACACCAACAAAGTATGGACTTTGGAAGTTGCTCCTGAAGGAGTAAAACCCATTGGGAGCAAGTGGATCTTCAAGAAGAAACTTGGTGTAGATGGGAAAGTGGAGACTTTCAAAGCTAGACTTGTTGCAAAGGGTTTTTGTTAAAGACCAGGTGTGGACTATAACGAAACCTTTTCTCCAGTGGCTATGCTTAAATCCATCCGGATCATGCTTGCCATCGCTGCATATCATGATTACGAAATCTGGCAAATGGATGTTAAGACCGCCTTTCTAAATGGTGATTTAGAAGAGTGCGTATACATGACTCAGCCAGAGGGCTTCGTAGACAGTGGGAGCAGCGGGAAGGTATGCAAGCTGCTTAAATCCATTTATGGATTAAAGCAAGCATCGCGGAGTTGGAACATCTGCTTTGACGTCGTTATCAAAGAGTTTGATTTCGTTAAAAACCCAGATGAACCTTGTATCTACAAGAAGGTGGCAGAGAGTAAGGTTGTCTTTCTCGTATTGTACGTGGACGACATACTCTTGATAGGAAATGATATTCCTATGCTGCAATCGGTCAAGCTCTTCTTATCACAAAGATTCTCAATGAAAGATCTTGGTGATGCCTTCTGCATATTGGGAATTAGGATCTATAGAGATAGATCCAAACGGATTTTGGGATTGTCCCAATCCAGGTACATTGACACCATACTAAAGAGGTTTAGTATGGAAGAATCCAAGCGTGGGAACTTGCCCACGATTTCTGGAGTCACTCTCTCCAAAGAGATGTCTCCCAAGACTGATTTGGAGAGAGCTCACATGCAAGGGATACCCTATGCTTCGGCTGTAGGCTCTATCATGTACGCGATGCTATGTACCAGACCCGATGTTGCATACTCACTAAGTGTAGTGAGCAGGTATCAAGCTGATCCTGGAGAGAGTCACTGGACAGCTGTGAAGAGCATTCTCAAGTACTTACGAAGGACTAAAGAGATGCTCTTGGTGTATGGTAACGGAGAACTCCAAGTGGAGTCCTTTACCGATTCGAGCTTCCAGAGTGATAAGGACGACTCTAAGTCGCAGTCGGGATTTGTCTTTACCCTTTACGGAGGGGCGGTTAGCTGGAAGAGTTCCAAGTAAGAAACCGTGGCAGACTCGACGATGGAGGCTGAATACATCGTTGCCAACGATGCTGCTAAAGAGGCTGTCTGGATCAAGAAGTTCATTACTGAACTTGGAGTGGTTCCATCCATTGAGCATCCAATACCTTTGTATTGCGATAACAATGGAGCGGTGGCTTTGGCCAAGGAACCTAGGTCCCATCAGCGATCCAGGCATATTCTGAGGCGGTATCACCTGATCCGGGAGATAGTTGATCGCCGGGAGATCGAGGTCAGGAGGGTTGACATGAAGAACAACACGGCGGATCCACTCACGAAGGCCATACCCCAGATACAGTTTGAGAGACTCTTCGGGATGCTCGGTATGCGATACTACAGCAGCTGGCCCTAGTGCAAGTGGGAGATTGTTAGTTGTATGTATGCCCTAGAGGCCAGTATTGTACAGATGATGTATATTATATTGGATGCTTGGACATATATAGAGATGACTTTCTTTCTCGATATGATAGTATGCTATCTGGTTACTCTTTATCTTAACATGTATACTAGTCTCTTTAAACTGTCTTATAGTTACATGTTGGTAAAGCCCTTAGGATGTGTACTTGACTGCCTGGACTATGATACAGATCATACTAATGGGGACATGGTAGTCCATAAGTACATCCTTCAAGGTCCCTAGTCGTGGGTGTATCGAGACGGGGCATCGATATACCAGTGTAGACTAGCGTATACGCTTCTCGACCCATGAGATGGGCGATGGATGATCCCATATCCATTGGTGTTTGACATCAGAGATGGTATACGGGTGCTCAGTGGAGACTAGGTACACTGGACGGACTCGCCGAGAACTCCCAGATGGTATTATACCTCACGTCAGATGGCAGTTCTCAGGTGACACTTGTGCAGGTTACTCTGTAGACCCGAGATCGTCATAGAGTCTTGTGTGATTCCCACTGTGCTTTGATCTCCACCTTACCACGTCCATGAGGGCGTGCAAAACGGTGGTTTTTGGGTACAGTCCCGAGTCACATGGAGGCAATAAGCGATAGGAGGGGTTTCGTCTCTCCCGGTATTGGGGGTTGATGTTGCGCTGTGCTCGATTGGCCGTAACAGGGAAGTCCCTGGCCAGGGCTGATTAGAGATTTGCTGGTAAGTGTTACCAATAGTTTCTCGACCCGTTATGAGCCTCACATCGGCACGACTTATCGGTTATTGGGGTCTGACGTTTACCACCCCTAGACTTGATATGCGACATATCAGACGAGGAGACCGGACTGTACGGGAAGTGTTGCCGGTTGGCTCGACGGGAGTTGTAGCAGGTTCGCTTGTTCTCTTCTGATCGCTCAATACCCGGGTGGCCGTTACGTTTAGCTGACCGCTTGCAGCTTGGGGGTGCTTGATATGATCATCACCCACCGCCGGCGTATTGACGAGTCTCAGAGTCCCACAATGGAGTTTCCTAGTCCAGGCGAAACGTTGTGGTGCGCGTATGCGATATGCGCAAGGACCCGATTAAAATGCGTGTATAGGATACCGTATATTGATTGGGCGGCATGCTTTTGGTAGTGGTCGTATGTGATATGGCCGGATTGATAAATCGAGTGTTGATTTATCATTTAACCATTAGCTTCTCACTTGAATTCCTTTCTTTTGATGGATGGATGTATGAATGCATGTATGTTTTTCTTTCATTCAAGTTTCATGCACATATGGATGTGTATACATACATACATGCATACATACATTTTTCATGGTTGTATATATATGAAAATAGTGGCAATATAAGACTCACACCATGGTTTTATTTATGAATTATTATTGTATTTATATTTAAACATAAAAGGAAAGAAAAGGTTCATTATTGTTTTCTTCTACACTCTTCTTTTGACCTAACCATTCTCACCCACCTTTTAACCTTTGGTTAATTTCCTTTTGTGTTTTAACTCTAGTACAATAATGATTCAACCATGGTTTGAGATGATAGATGGAAAATATATATTGATATTTTTTTCTATTTTCATTTAGAGTTGTAGTTATCATCTTCTTCAAAAAGCCATCATCTTCATCAACCTCTCTCTTTTGCTCTCTAGTTCTTAGTAATGAGCAATATACTCATCAAGATTGGATTTTCAAGTGAGAAAGAGAACCACAACACCATTCTACACAAGTCTAGCCCACTTGTTTAGGGTGTTAACTTGATTCCGTTCACTTGATCGGAGAAAGTCGCAAGCTTGGACAAAGCGGACTCCGGATGGATCATCGGTGACGTCGAGGAGTTCAAGCGGAGTTCTTTCAACCCCCAAGTAGCCGAGGAGTCTAGCGTAGGGAGCTATAAAGGTTGTACTCTCTAAATCCTAGCTTATCTTTCATATGTTGATATGGAAATTTTTTTTTGAAACCCTAATCGATTCTAGGAACGATTCTTTGTTCGTTAACTTAGCACCTTAAAATTCATTATTTGGTTCATGTGATGCTTCCAAACCCTTCATGTGGTGCTAGGCTGACCCAACAACTGTACGGAGACTGTCACATACAGGCTCAGTAGGAGTTCAGATGGGGTTCACCTCGTCAGTCTTCTTATCGGTATCTACCTGGGGACCGTTACGTACAGCTGGTGCCGCTTGCGGTCTATGGTTAAACCCACTGTCAGCGTAGTGTTGAGTCTTTAGATTCCCACACAGAGAGCTATTCGCCTTTAGGCAAAATGAGTAGAGGTCGCATGGTTTTGCGACAGGGTTCGTTCACATCCGCGCACTTGTGCACGTTTGTTGTCCGGACAGCTTATACTAGCGGGCTTTGGTTTAAGCCAGATCCTAGTATATGATTTGGGATTGGTTTTATCTCTTTGTATTTGTGTTCCTCGGATCACGAATACGGGTGCGTATGCACAGTTGCTTGAGACAGAGGGAGAGGACTTTGATTAGGGTTAATGACCATTGTCATTTTATTAACCCTAATGCTTATGTGTGTATTATGGTTAATTGATATTAGTTTAATAATTGTGCATGGTTATGGTTGTTGACCATTTGACCTTCTTGACTTGTTGACCTAGGTTGACACTTTGACCATCATCATTTCATTTGGAAGATGCTCTTTGATCCTTGCAATTTGCATTAAAAATGAAATGATAATGGTCATGTCTTGATTAAGCCATGACAATTATCTCACTAATTATCTATTTACAATAATTCTCACATATATGTGAGAATGCTTCATATTTCTCTCATTCTATCATTCACTTTCTCTCTCTTGTTCTTCCTCTCCCTCAAGCTCTCCCCTCTCATGTGTTGAGAAACACTTGAGCTTGAGAAAAACCACTTCTTGATAATCTCTACTCTCATCTAAGGTTCTAGGATTAGCACTTCTAGCACTCTAGTTACTTCTAGCTTGGAGTTGAAGCCAAAGGTTGAGGCTTTCGGGTGGATCCTTCTTCGACGTGAGAAGACGACAAAGGTGATCCCTTTCTACTACTCTAAGGAGCAAGGAGAGAAGGACATAAAGCTCTAGGTATAACCGTTCTAACCCTTAGCTAGTTTCTAGTTAGCTTTAGCTTGTTTTTGTTTAGCAAAGATCCTTCTTTGTCTAGTCAATGTTGCCTATAGTGATAAAAATTTGATTTTTATTCCGTTTTCCGCCTCCCCGCAAGCACTGGGGTAGGCAACGTGGACTTACAATATTCTCTTATCTGTCTATTCTTCTCTTTCTCTTTGGGACTTACCGAGCGATTGTTCGCTGATGACATTCCTATTTCTATTCTTCTTTGGAATGTTGTCAGGAGGACTCGACTCTAAGAAATTCGAGACCAGCCGGGAGCACTAGGAGCAGACCACTGAGCAACACGACCTTTAGGCTTTACTTGTATACACTTTTCTTTCAGTTATGCCATTGTTTAGGCACTGCTTTCCATTCTTGTATTTACATTTCCAGTTGTATTGTAAAGAATTGTTTAATAAATAAAAGTTGTTGTTCAATTACATTTCTTGTCATTTTTCTTGTGTACTTTACTATATTGCTTATTACGCTTTGCGTGTTTACTTCTGAGTAAATACGTAGTGGGCATCGTCACGTTTCCTTACCGTACACCGGGAAGCGGAGCGTGATAGGATTTGTTGGCGGCCTATGCAGGTCAGTTCTGCATGGACATGCAGGGTCAGTTCTGTATGAAGTTATAAGCAATATATATCACAAGAATCAGCAACTAAAAACATTCTTTACATTTCATATTACTTGAATCTTACAATTTCATATTATTTGAATCTATCCTAACCCCATTTTCTTTCAAGGTTATGGATTCTCCAAACAATACATGCACTAACGTCAACAACACACCGCTACCTTTTCCACTTATGCCTATCTTTGTTGCTCCGATCAACGAGCAGACGGTACTGCTTGAGGCAATTAAGGGTCTTTTGGAGGGACAGCAGCAGCAGACTGCTATCTTGATGAGCCATCCAGAATCGGAAGCACCCGGAGTGAAGCATTTCTGGGCACTGCACCCTAAGAAATTTTCTGGGAAAGAGAGCCTTTTAGAAGCGGAAGAATGTGCTCAATCTATCGAAGACGATCTGGCAGCAGCATAAGTGCCAGAGATTGCCTGGGTTAGAGTTGCGAAACTGCAACTCACAGATAACGTCAGAGTTTGGTGGAAAGCAGAAGAAAACCGTCTTGACCAGCCGATCGAATGGAAGACGTTTCGCGATATGTTCGACACGAAGTATTTTCCAGAGACTGTCCGATTCGACATGGAGCAGCAATTCATCCATATGTAACAAGGTTCGATGTGGACCAAATATGTGGATGAGTATGATGCTGAGTTTACCATGCTCAGTAGATTCGCTGCACACTTGATACCGACGGTTGAGATCAGAACTAGACGATTTCAGTAAGGGTTAGACATGAAGATCCAAGCTGCCTTAGCTATAGGGAATTTCCCAACCCACGACCTGGCTTTGAAAGCTGCCCGCCGATATGAGGCAGTAGTGAAGAAGAAGGGCAGACCTCAATCTGCCGGTGTGAAGCGCCCTGCCACTCAGATGGCAGGAGGAGCCTCTTCCAGGCCACCTTTTGAACCCAGTAGACCGGAAGAAACAAATAACCGGCCAAGTCCAGATTTTTGCTTCTACTGTAAGAGAGATGGATACATGTGGAAGGACTATAAGCGTGCAAAGGGCCTATGCTTAGTTTGTGGTGCATCCAATCATGGAATTAGAACCTGTCCTTATAGACGCAACCCAGTTCCAACTCACAACATTTATCCGCAGCGGCCGGCTGTCCAGGCACCTGCACTACGTCTTGTTCTCCCAGCTCCACCTCCACGTGGACCTCCAGCACTGCCTTCTAGCCAATTCCATCAGGCACTGAGGAACATACCTCGAAGGCAGAGGAACATGCCCTGAGGACGGAGGAATATGCCTTCAGCTAGGAGGAATGTACCCCGGCATCAAGCGTTCACATTAGTGGCCGTAGAAGTCAAGGTTATCGACCAAGGTAACACTGGTAATTCCCTTTAATCTTTTCAAACCCTTGCATCATCTCATTACTTTTCAAGCACTACCGGTATTTCTTTCACCACCACTATCATCAAACTCTTCTTGAATCTGTTACACTTTTCTTCTACAAATTTCGAGGACGAAATTTTTATAAGGAAGGTAGAATATAACAATCCTGAACTTTCTGTACAATTTTTTTTCAAAATACAGATAGGAATACCTAAGCCTGAGTATAAGTTATAAATTTAATTTGCTTTTGAACAACAAGAAAGCACTTTTAGCTCATTGGTAAAACCCTGCACTGCTGTGACATAGCCCCTGTGTTCGAATTATTTTTATTGATTTTTGTTTTAAACTTTTAGAAGCTCAAAAGTTTGCACGCACACTGCACGCAAAATGAAAAGTCACAATAAAAACAAACATGTGGAAATTGGTATTTACACAGCCTAGGACACGTGTCAAAAATCCAGAGCCCCACACCCAAAAATTGGCCAGCGAGATTCTCCATTGGGCCGGCATCGCCGGTCCCCCCCGTCCCTAATTCTCCAATTTTCTAACCCTACACCCCTTGGCTTCCCCCCTTAACCCCAGTACTGTTTGATTTTCCTGCACATTAACAGAGAATTAAAAAGAGCCTTAAAATCAAATTTTAATGCGTATTTTTAATTCATTCTTCAATTTTCAAAACCTTAATTTCTCTTATAAATACAAACATCACCCCCTAGCCTCTTCTTTCAGAAATCCATAGCCAAAAACTCTCTAAAATTTTCTAAGTCCAAAAGTTGTACAAGTGGAGTTAGCCAGGGTCAAAATTCCGGCAACGTTTCGGGAAGATTTCGGCGATGAAACGACTCCCAGACATCTTCCTAAGTTCACACTACCTCTTCCCTTTCTTTCCAATCAGTAAGTCCCACTTTCCCACTTCTCTTTCTATTAAAATGAATTCCATTTTCAAAGCTAGTCGGAAGCGGAGTTAATCCGACTTCCGTTTCTAATGTAACTAAAAACACCATTTATCTTAATAACAAATTTACAATTTTTTTGTATATTGTTTAGCAATCATAAACAAATACATTAGAACAAGCTTCATCTCAAAATAATATACATTGCAATTTCTATTTCAGTTTTATGGTAAAATACTATCATGTTTACATACGACATTGCTTATTCATTTTGATCATATTACTTTTAGAAAACTCACGAGATAATGACCTATCTCATCACAACACACATTCTTGATATAGCACGAAAACTTTTGGAACATTAGATTATGCGAATTTACAAGTTTACAATAAAATATCTCAAACTTACAAAACCATATTCTTTTAAATTATTTTATTTAAATTCCATACGATTAAGTCCTTACAACTTATTCATGGGGAATCCGATTTGGTTGGTGAGGGTTATCGCACATCCATCGGACTAGTAGGCGAGATGCAGATCTCCTCACGGAGCATATGATCTCGATGGAATTTGTGTTACAATTTTAAGAAAAACGTGATTTTTATTTAATAAATAAATTCTATTATATATATATATATAAATTTTATCAAAATATCTATTTTAAATATACAATATATATATTCCATGTTTTCTAAATCAAAAGAATCACAAATTTCATAAAACTATCATTATAAATCAATACAATTCCAATATTATACTAAAATACCATATACAATGCAATTTAGGTTCTATTCATTAGAAAACATTATATTTTAAAATATACATCCATAAAAACCATAAATACGATAATTAAATGCTTAAGATTTATTTTGAAAATATATCAAAACTATTTTTCATAAAAGCCCCTCAAATTATATTAATTTACAATAAAAATCCTAGTAAATATAGGTTTAAGCGGGACCAATTCTCTTGAGCCTTTTTAAGGTAGACACACTAAAAACGGTGTTATCAACACGGTAATTGCCTTGGAAAAAGACACAAATCCTGCCGTCCATGTGCAGCAGTTACCGATAACACCAAAACTAATTTAGGACTTCAAGGTCTGACTCAGACCGAGTCTCGGTCAAATTTGAAATCAATCTATTCTTGAATATGATTCAAGTATAACTCCAATACAATTCAAATATAACTTCAATATAATATGAATCCATTTATACCAGATACAATCTATATCAACTTGACTTGACTGAACCGATCCATTGATATACTCTGATTACATGACTATCCATTTATATCCATTCCGTTACATGATATCATGGTTTCGGTAAGTCGAATACAACCATTCATTATATCAATACAAACAATACAATAAATATTACGGGATTTTAAAGGGATAGACTGGTACGAAATGCATTAAAAGTGACACGAGATGATCATTAAAAGACGTAACTATACATCCATGCCGTTGTTCCGTGTTTTTATCGACGGAGCCTTGTACTACGGGTTACCAAAGTTCATGGTGTAAATTGAACTCCTCTCGTATAGACTGGCATATTCTGTACCAAACTACAAACAACCGCGTTAACATAACAATCAAACAATTTTACCAGCTACATCCTCTTATCTGTCTATTCTTCTCTTTCTCTTTGGGACTTACCGAGCGATTGTTCGCTGACGACATTCCTGTTTCTATTTTTCTTTGGAATGTTGTCAGGAGGACCCGACTCTAAGAAATTCGAGATCAGCTAGGAGCACTAGGAGCAGACCATTGAGCGGCACGGCCTTTAGGCTTTACTTGTATACACTTTTCTTTCAGTTATGCTATTGTTTAGGCACTGCTTTTCATTCTTATATTTACATTTCCAGTTGTATTGTAAAGAATTGTTTAATAAATAAAAGTTGTTGTTCAATTACATCTCTTGTCATTTTTCTTGTATACTTTACTATATTGCTTATTACGCTTAGCGTGTTTGCTTCTGAGTAAATACGTAACGGGCTTCGTCGCATTTCCTTACCGTACACCGGGAAGCGGGGCTTGACACAGCTCGCACATATATGACCACCATCATAATACTGGTTGTCAAGTAATGATCCTACGGACTTTATCATTATGTATTACCTATACGTAATAACGAGTAAAATGTATACACTTAATGATAAAAAAAATCAGATAACATACTATCATTTTGAGTAAGACCGTTCTAGCTGCATAAGTTCTCGTTCAATTATCATAATTGCTTACTTGCAATTACAATAATTTCCTTAAAGGCATTATATCCAATATACCCTGCTAAAGGCCGAAGACTGCAGGAAAGCTGCTCTCTCAGCCTCGGGGATTGTCCACAATTGCTCATAGCAATTATTCTTCAGATTATTCCTATGATACAGTCTGCATGTTGGTCATGAGACCCGGTAAAGAGCGTGAAGATCGAGCGCTTTATTAGGATAATCGGGATTGGGTATGGGCTGAAAGTCGTAATCCGATTGTTAATACAAGAAATTAATGTCTTTGAATTACAAGTGCCAAATTATAGTAAATTTATTTGATAAATCAAATTAAAATTTGTAATAACACCCGGGCATTCTCCTAGAACAGGGCAAATGAGCGGGTGTGCTGCTCGCCTCAGTCAACGTGAAGAGTATACTTCTTTTGGATGCGGCCCTCATCCTCCATATACCGGTTGAACTTTTCCGTATTATCGCTACTGTAGCGATAATCGGAGGTAAAGAGGGGGAATGGTCACTGCCCCTTAGCGGTATCGGGCTTCAGCTTGTAGGACTGATTGGGCCCTCGAGTTCCCTTCTCTGGCCGTGGCTGTCCTGCATCTACAAAATATATAGATATACAAGCAATATCTAGACAAAACAATATTTAGAATGCAAGAATTAACGAAAAATGAAGTGCAATATATACCTCCGGCGACATCACCATGAGCCTGAGCCCTGACAGCAGCATGAGAGGGATGATAGTTCCTCCGGTAAGAAACAGCCAGTGACCCGGACGTGGATGCATCTTCTCCAACTAGATAATAAACAACGGCGATATAAGTAACTCCTGAATAAAATAATACATAATTAATTTGACGTATTAAAATAATACTAACTTGCAGATTGTGTGGAAGGTACGGTTCGTGCAGGAGCGGCCTCTGTCCTGAATGAATAAGTATGTATATCTATAATAAGTAACTTTAAAATGAATATGCATGTATATTTATAATATAATATTCAAAATGAATATACATACAATATAGAATATATAAACATAGCTGCTGCAGGTGTCGGAGCGTCCTATGCTCTGGCAGTGGAGGCACCACCTAGATCTAAAGAGTAAAAAATGATTATATAAGTACCTTAAAAATAAATATACATATATATTTATAATTTAATTTTCAAAATAAATTAATACGCATGTAATATAGATGGGGTTGTGGCAAAGACCACACAGAATTACTCGACTGGAGAGGGTACAGACGGTGTGGCTGCATCCACAGGTAATGGGAGATCTGAAGGGGGTACGACAGGGATGCAAGAACACTCATCTGTTGTAGGATCTGCTCCCTATGCAGATCTCCGGGGAGCAGAATCCCTCTGCCGGATCCCTTACCTCCGCTGATGCCTTGCCGGTGCCTATCGCTGCTCCTGACGTCGCTGTGGGATCCGGCGCCCGCGCTGCGGAAACCGCGGTCGAGGCGGAAGCGAAAACAAAAATTTTAGCGAGCACCGGACACCCGCAAAACCTAGGATTCGAACTATACACCTAAACTAGCCAATCTACAAGTGCAATAGTTGAGAAAATGCAATTTTTGTCGCGTGTCCACCCAATTATGAAAGACTCCTCCAAGCTCGTAGCCGCCGGAATCGCATTTGAGAATCGACCATCCTTGTCGAAGACGATTCACCCGAGAAAAACCGGAGGAGGCTCTAACCGACGATCCAAATTTGCTAGAGATGGTCGGTGAAAATGTAGGAATACTTCACTAAAATTTCATAGGATATATGCCACTAAAAATTAAAATTTTTGGGTTTAAAGTGTACTTATAAGTAAGATTAATGGCCCCCAACAAGTGCCGCTAAAAGCAATACCCTTTAGCAGCAATAACACCGGCACTCACAAAAAAGGTGCCACTAACCTTTTAGCGACACAGGAATACGGGACAAGTGCCGGTAAATCTTTTCGCGACACTTTTTTTAACTTTTAGTGGCACGAAGACTGCTTTTGCTGTAGTGGTCGCACTACTCCACTACCATCCCCTGACCAATATCTCCAATATCATATGTTTGTTCTTTCGAAGGATGATCATTTCTCACCAGCAATAGATACAGCTTCTCGCTCTCTTTCAGCCCTTTCAGTATCTCTTCCATCTGTGCCTACGAGAAATTTAATGCACTATTCATTTTTCTTTTAATATACAGATGAAAACTTCGCTAAAGCTGCGCTTGCATGCACAAGGGGCCTGCAAGTATTTTGAGATAGAGAAGTAGGGATTGCATTATATCCAGATGAAGTTCAAACTTCTCTTTTAGTGTACGCTCAAAATGAGTTTTTTTTTCTCATTTTACCGGGCAGTTTTGCAAAGTGCCAACCTTTTCCCTTCATGCAAAGGGCATTTTCGTTAGGGTAAGTATCCAATAAAATCCACGATTTGATATTTTTACAAAGAAACATGTTATCCATCGTCTATATAAAATAGCGCAATAGGACGTAGATATCGTTCTACAGACGATGGCGGCAATAAAACCCTAGGGCAAATTTAGGAAGAGAAAATCTCATAATTTTATTAAAACGAAAACTGAACTACAAAATATGTTAGAGATAATAATGCAGAAAATCAAGTCAATACTGTTATAGATAAATAACTATCATATATTTATCTCCTTTTAACAGGAGATTTTCATATCTCTAGTATCCTCTAGCTGTAAGTTGTAACAAATTCTATGTACACTGTTCTTTATACATATTACTCAATGCAAAGAATCCACGCCGAGGTTTCTAATTTCATATATATATATATATATATATATATTCTCTTCTATCTAATAAAACCCTATCCTATTTAATTAGGCAAACCCTAATAACAGAAAATTACCAATAAGTCCCTTAAGCGAAATACATTAAACTAGTTAATAAAACCCTAAAATACGAAATTATAGGATTGCGCCATAAACTTCGAAGCCTCTATAGACCCTCCTCTAAACGGCATTGGATCGTGATTTAGCTGGCCACAAGAAGCTAGTCTTCGAAAATAGTAAACGCCCTGCCGTCTCCAAATTGCCGAAGAACACGTCAATCGAACATGATAAAAAGTTATGGCTGATTGAAGATGACCTAATGGCTGTTATTCTGATATGTCTGTTTAGATTTATTTTGATTCAAACAACAAAGATATTCTTCTTCGATGTGCTCTGCGGTTAAAATCGTATTTTTGTCCAAAGAAACAATTACACTCTACGGTTAAAATGTCTTCTTACCGGTATGCAGCTAGAATTTATTGAATTGTGATTTGTGAGTCTGCTATCCAAGTATAATGCATAAACGCGGTTCCACTATCGTATTTTTGTTGGCGTCTGGGTCCCTACTCCATAATTTACGACATCCATCTACTCTCCGCATATCATCTCGACTTTAATATACCTAATGTAGACGACTTAGATGCCACTCTTATATAAACTACAAATTTGTGCTGCATTTCATCGTATGTTTCATGCTGCAGTTGCATCATATGTGCTAGGAAACTAACATTAACATGAGGGAAAACGCAGGAGAAAAAACTCACTATATTATTTTATTGAATAATTAAGCAACATAACAATCTTTTATATTTTTCATTAATTAAACAACGCGCGCGAGTTCATTTTTGAATGGAAGCTATAGGATAGAAGTCTTTTATCCCTTCACTTTCGCCTTATTCATAACAATAAATTTTACAGCAGAACCCTCGCCACTTTGGTGATCTGAACATCATATGATGCATCGATCACAGTTCATCCAAAAACGCTCTAAGATTTTGAGCCACCTGCCCATCATCCTCGGCGCCGGCCTCAGCCGCCTTGTCCTTCCAGAACTTGGCCTTGTTTCTAATCTCAACACCTCTCTCCCCCTGTCCCATCACAATCTCCAAACAGCTCCTCATCCCTGCCCCCTCCATCACCCCTTCCTCATTCAACGCCGCCCTCACCCCATTCCTCCATATCTCCTCCACCATCTTCGCGTTGGTCGCCTGTTCGACCCACTGCGGCAGCATCACCATCGGCACCCCACACACAATGCTCTCCATGGTCGAGTTCCACCCGCAGTGCGTGACGAAACACCCAACGGAACGGTGTGACAGCACCCTCACTTGGTCGCACCACTCCACTACCATCCCCTGGCCAATATCTCCAAAGTCGTATGTTAGCTCTTCCGAACGATGATCTTTCCGCACCACCCAGAGATACGGCCTCCCGCTTTCTTTCAGCCCTTTCAGTATCTCCTCCATCTGTGCTTTCGAGAACTTGGAAATGCTTCCGAAGGAGATGTACACCACCGACCTCTCCTCCTTCGTGTTTAGCCACTCAATGTACTCGCTTTTATCTTGCTCGAACAAATCTTTACCATCACTTCTTTCGATAATTGGGCCGACAGCGATGAGGTTCACATCTGTGATAGCATCGATGGCGTTCACTTCTAAGGCATGAAATGTGTTGGTGAGCACCCTCGGCCGCGGTCCGTCTTTCTCCAGCGCCTTCATTATGTCTCCGTACGGCTCGAGGTAAGGACTGCCAGGACTGAGGAGTATCGAAGGCAGGTCTCTGACGAGCAGCCATGGCAGTCCAGGTAAATTTACGGCGAATTCGGGGTCTTCCCTGTGCGTGGAGATCAAATCTCCGTATCCGTGGTAGTAGTGGTAGTAGGTACTGAGAACAGCTGCAGGCTGAATCCAGTACAGAACAGCAGGCACACCGAGGTCGCGCGCCACTTCAGCAGCCCACTGCAGGAGGATAGTGTACACGACGCACGTGACGCGGCGTCCACGGTCCGCGAGGGAGCGGGCAAGGGAAGCTAGGGTTTCGGACCCCACGAGCTTCAGCCGGGCCAAGAAGCGGAACGTTAACCCGTCGTCGTCGGCTCCAAGGTCGAACCCTTGGTCGAAGCCATCGGAGTAGGAGGCATAGGATACGAGGGGTTCGGCCTCGTCGTCGACATGCTGTCCTGCGGAATCCGGAAACATTCGGAGGTGGGAGGAGACGGGGATGGCCAGGGTGGCACGGGCGTTTGCAATACGGGCCAAGCGGCGGGCGAGGTGTCGGGCAGGGTTGATTTGGCCTTGGATGGCCATGGCGACGATGAGGAAGTGATGATCGACGTTGAGGCTTGTTGGCATTGTGAAAATATAATTAATAGACGAGAGAGCGAGAGAGGCCCAAGAAGAAGTGATGGATTTGATATTTAATTTCGATATTTAGGGTGCTTCTCTTGCTAGGTTATATATAGATGGGTGAATTGGCTGTTTTGTTGCATGTGTGACGTTTGTAATGATGTAAAAATCTTGGAAAATCTCGAATTTGGGTTGGACTAATATATATATATATATATATATATATAATTTGGTAAGAGCAGTGATAAAACACAGGCTGTCTTCCTGTATGGAAATATGAAAGGTATGCATTTCACTTACGTGTGCTGGATGCATTCTGCTACCTTGGAGAATATAGGGGTAGAAGAAAATACAAATTAAAAAAAGAGGAACAAGAAGAATGGGGGAGGGAGGTAGAATGCATTGACATTGATTCAAGATAAATCCAAAATAAATTATTCAAAGCATAAGGCCCAAGAATTCGCAGCCCAGTCAGAGCAATAGACGCACTGGTTGCTAGGGCTGAGGATGGTTCAGTTCGAGTTGTTTTTTTTTTTTTTGCATAAAAACCGAAACCGATCCAACCCGACCAAGGCCCAAAGCCGCCAACCAACCCGACCCGACGCATCTAAACCGAAATAAACCGAACCGAGCGGTTCGGGTCGGTTCGGGACAGTTGTCGGTTCCAACTTGCCGCCGCCGCCGCCGCCGCTAGGACCAAACAGGAACCAGCATCAAAACTATCTCAAAATTGGAAAGAGATACCAAAAACTGCTTCAAATCGAAATCAAGTGGACTGAAAAATCCAAAAACAAGATCAAGTCGAAGAGCTCACCTTGAATCATCAAGAAGTACCACCTGCAACTTTGAAGCAGCCTATTCGAACTCACTTCTTGCAGATTGGAGGTCAACGACGTTTGGAAAGGTTTCGATCCGCCTCGTATGTTGTCAATCCGTCTCGTCGGGGGTGCTGGAGGGCCGGCAAGGTTCGGCGAAGTCCGTTGAGGACTCAGAGAAGGCTTAGGAGAGAGGTGGAGCATTTTGGAGAGAGAAAATTAGGGTTGAGCAGCCAGGACAGAGAGATGCGAGGGAGAGAGGAGTGAGGCGGTGGTAGCGACCGAGAGAACATTATGGGGAAATGAGAGAGGTTAGAGTTAGGGTTTTGATTTTAGTATATACATTGTCAGATCGGACTTGGTCGGGTTTGGAAATTCCAAACCTGACACCCGACCGAATAACTGTTTAGTTGGATTTTTGGACCCGACCCGACCTAGCTCATAAACCGATTGATTCGGGTCTGGTCGGGTCGGTCGGGTTGGTTTGGGTTGGGGAATGTGGTCGGGGAATTTTTGCACAGCTCTGCTTGTTGCGCATGCAAAAGATTATCGCGTAGTCATGAGATGCGGAACCTTCTAAGGGCATGTGTCACTTTGCAAAAGGCGGGAATCTCATGAAGAAGTTAGGTGTGTCACACCCCGCTTCCGGATGTATGACGAAGGGGACGCGACGCGGCCGCTACATATTTACTGAAGTAACACACTAAGTGTATCTAAGCAATATAAAAGAAATATACACAAGAGACGAATGTAATGAACAACAACTTTATTTATTAACATTCTTTTTTACAATACATCTGAAAAGTAAATACATGGAATGAAAAGCAATGCCTAAACAGTGGCATAACAGAAATGGAAAATACAGAATGTAAATATGTACAAGGAATCTAAAGCTCTAGGTCGAAAGATAGCTGGTCCAGATCCTCGCTGGTGGGCTCGATCTCCAGTGAGTCCGAATCACCTGACGGCATTCCAAAGAAGAAAAAAGAGAATGTCGTCAACGAACAAATCGCTCGTTAAGTCCCAAAGAGGAGAGAGAAGTAGAATAGACAGAGAGAGTATATTTTTATAATGTTGTATTTAGTGTTAACGCTGTTGTTTGTAACTTGGTACAGAAGAGGCCAGTGTATACGAGAGGAGTCTCACTAGACCAGAGACTACGGTATATAGAGGACAAGGCTCCGTCAATAATATCCGGAACAACGGCGATTGAATTCTAGTTAGGTGTCTTTTTTCAAAGACGATTAACGTGTTGATAACACCATTTGTTAAGTTGTCTACCTTAAATAGGCAAGCACCCATATCTTCGGCTCTCTGAGGCTCAAGAGACTGGTCCCGCTTAAACCTATATTTACTAGGGTCCTTATTTTAATTTAGTATAACTTGAGCAGGTTTTATGTAAAAATAATTTTGTATAATTTTCAAAATACACCTCAAGTATTTTATAATCGTCTTTAAAGTTTTCATTGATGTATATTTTATCATTGTGACATTTCTAGTGAATAAAACATATTTTTCATAATATATGGTATTTATTTGTAATATTGGAATTGTATGGTATTTTCTTGGAAATGGAATGTTTTTCTTGAATTTTGGAAATGTGGAATATTATAAATATTAAAAATAGATATTTTGATATTATATATATATATATATATATATATATATATATATATTTATTAAAAATATAAGTTTTATTTATAATAGAAATCATATTTTCTAAATAAAATTGTATTTTAAATCTTTCGAGACCGTATACTCCTTGTGGAGGTTTGCATCTCGCACTACTAAGCCCGAGAATGTGCGATAATCCGTACAATCCCGAACGGGTTTTCCGAAATGGGTTGTAGCGGCACATTGCAAAGATTTGTTAAAAATAGACATCTTGTAGAAAAATGTTTTTATTAGTCGGAGGTAGTTATGTTTAAAGTTGTATTTTCCCAAATTTATATTCCCAAATATCATCGTGCTATATTACATATGCGTGTTGTGAATAGATAGGTCATTATCTCATGAACTATCTAAATATATAGCAAGGGTAATGATGTTTTATGTCGAAACTAAAGTATATGGTATTTTTCTGTACAAGTGCTATAAAAATTGAAATATAAATTCTTTTGATATGAAACTTGTCAATATATTTTGTAAATGTTCAATGATCATGATGTGAGAGTTTGGTATTATTGTGCTTAAGAAAAATATGATTTTTAAGGAAAAACCGAATCGAAAGTCAGATTGATTCCACTTCCGTCGGGTTTTAGAATTCTAAGTTTTTAGAATAGTAAAGAGAAGGGGGAGAAGGGACTTACTGGATTGTAGTAGAGAGGAGAGGAAAAGGAAGAAGTAGGAGGTGCCGGTGTGTCGTTTCTTCGCTGGAATCTTCTCAGATCGTCGTCGGAAGTTCGCCGGAGTTTCGCCCTTCGCTAACTCCACTTGTACACAAAAAATCTAGGGAATTTTCTTGAGAGTTTGGATAGAGATTTGTAGGTGAGGAGGGGTGAGTTTAGGTGTGGTATTTATAGGAAAAATTAGGGTTTAGGATAAATGAAAGGGTATGATAAAAATTGTATTAAATTTTGCATTTAAAAAATTAAAAGGGATGTTTTAATTCTCTGTTTAATTTCAGAGATTTTAAATAGTGTAGGGGGAGTGGGGTAGGCCAAAGGTCTCTGGGAGTTAAAGAAAAATTGGGATCGGGCTGACCCGGGCCGGCGGCGGCGGCCGATTCACCCGAGTCACCGGCCCGAGTTGGCCGAGTCGGACCGAGTCAGGTTGCCACGTGTCCCCTGATATTGTGTCTTGATTCGTGAACCCATTTGTTTTATATGTGGCTCTTGGTTTTTACGAGTTGTGCACGTGTAGACTCTTAGGCTTCTAAAAAGATTAAAAGAAATCAAATTAAAAATAATGTGTGGCTGATGAGATTTGAACTCTGGTGCTTTGGTTCAGTAGTGTAAGGTCTTACCAATGAGATTCAAGCTCCTTCTTACTGTTCAGAAGCAAATCAAATTTATAACTTGTACTCAGGCAAAAATACCCCTTTTTGTATTTTTGAAAAATTTGTACAGGAAGTTTAGGGTTATTACAAGGTGCCTGGTGCGTTTAAAATCCAGTGAGTATTAATCTAAAAGTTTAAACAAATTTAAACTTCTAACTTATCTCCTACAAGCCTTGGACTATATATATTCTATGGGAACGGAACAATATACAACTTTGAATAAATTAATTTATCTAACAAATCTAAACCGTTTAGTTTAATCACTATTTTAAGTGGCGGTTAAAATAAACGGTTCAGATTTAACCGCTGTTTAAAAGACATGTTAAAATATTTAACTGCTACTTAAAGTAGTGGTTCATATTATATAAAAGAGTAAACCGTCCCAACAGTTTCAGCGGTTTAGAATTTTAAGATCGAAATTGGACGATTTTTGCTATAATTTGAACTGTGATTCTTCCTGGGTATTCTCTTGATTCTTGAATCGTGTCACGCCCCGCTTCCCAGTATACGGACAGAGGACACGACGAGGCCGCTACATATTTACTCTGAAGTAAATACGCTAAGTGTATCTAGGCAATATAAAAATAAATGCACAGGAGACAATATATAATAAAACAACAACTTTATTTATTCACGTTCTTTTTTGTACAATACATGGAAAAGTAAATACATCTGAAAGAAACCAATGCCTAAACAATAACATAACATAAAAGGAAAAAGTACTGAAATAAAAGTGTACAATGTAGCTAGAGCTCTGGATCGTATGCAAGCCGGTCCAAGTCCTCGCTAGGAGGCTCGATTTCTGAAAGATCCGAATCACCTGACGACATTCAAATAAGAAAGAAAGAGAATATCGTCAGCAAGAAAATCGCTCGGTAAGTCATAAGGATAAGGGAGAAATAGAATAAACAGAAAGAGAAGGTAGCTTTTAAAGTTGTATTATATGAGTATTTGGTGTTAACGCTGTTGTTTGTAGCTTGGTACAGAAGCATGTCAGTGTATACGAGAGAAGTCTCTATATGCTAGAGATTAGGGCAAACAGAAATTATAAGGAACCGTTATGCCACGGTACAACAGCAATTGAATATAGGTTAGGTGTCTTAATCTTGCAGTCTCGTGCCACTTCTAACACCTTCCGTACTAATCTACCCCTTAAACCCCGCGAAGTATTGTTTGTATTGTAACTTATAATTGAATTATAATATAGATTGTATAATTGGATAACTTGCCGAAACCATGATATCAGTAAAATGGATGTAACTGGAGAATCATGTAGATGGAAGTATATCCATGGTTCGGTCCAGTCAATACAGATTGAATAGATTGAATCTATGGATTTATGGATTCATATTGAATTGTAGTATTGTAGATTGTACTTGAATCATATTCAAGTCAGATTATTTATAATGAGACTCGGTCTGAGTCAATTGAAGTCCTGAATTAGGTTTTGATGTTATCGGTAACCGCTGCACATGGGCGACAGGATTTGTGTCTTTTTTAAAGACGATTACCGTGTTGATAACACCGTTGTTAAGTTGTCTACCTTAAATATGCAAACACCCACTTCTCCAGCTCCCTGAGGCTCAAGAGATTGGTCCCGCTTAAACCTATATTTACTAGGGGCCTTAGGGTAATTTATAGAATTTGAGAGGGTTTTATGTGAAAATACTTTGTATAATTTTCAAAATACACCCCAAGTGTTTATTTATCGTCTTTAGAGTTGTAATAAATGTAGATTTTATATTTGTGATATTTCTAGTAAAATATCCTAATTTCATAATACATGGTAATATTGAACTTGTATAGATTTCATGGTATTTTAATGTAAAGTGATCCTTGTGATTTTAGAAAAAAGTTGGAATATTTATATTATTACAAAATAGATATTTTAATGATACATATATATATATTTATTTATTTATATAAAAATAAATTTTAATATATATTAAATTTCTAGAAATCTCATTTTCTTATGATTTTCGTATTTTAAATCTTTCGAGACCGAATGCTCTTTACGGAGGTCTGCATCTTACACTACTAAGCCCAGGGATGTGCGATAATCCGCACCATCCCAGTCGGGTTCCCCAAAATGGGTTGTAGCGGCACTTTGCAAAGATTTATAAAAAATACTTAATTCTTTAGAAAATGGTTTTATTAATTCTTGGTATTTATTTGAAATGTTTCATTTTCCCGTATTCTATATTCCCGAAAGGTATTGTGCTATATTTCATATGAGTGTTGTGAGGAGGTAGGTCATTATCTCGTGATCTACTTAAAGGTATAGCAAGTTTGTGATATTTAAATGTCGAAATGAAACTATATGGTATTTTAGTGAAAAAGTATGGTAAAAGTTACAAAATGAATTATATTGTCGTGAAACTTGATAAATATATTTATTAATGTTTAATAGTCAACATGTAAGAGTTTTGTGTGAATGTATTTAAGAAAATGTTGGATTTTTAGAAAGAACCGAATCGGAAATCGGTTTAACTCCGATTCCGTCGGGTTTTGAAATTTTGTATTTTTAGAACAAGATTAGAGAAGAGGGAGGGGGGCTTACAGGTTTAGAAGTTAGGGATGAGGAATATGAGATGGGAGGAGGTGCCGGTGTATCGTTTCGTCGCCGGAAATTCTTAGGGTTGTCATTGGAAAATTGCCAAAGCTTTCGCCCTTCGCTACTCCAAAAGTACACTAAGCTTCTAGGAATTTTCTTGAGAGTTTTGATTAGAATTTTGGAGTGAGGGGTGTGTGTGTGTAAGGGTTGTATTTATAGGGTAAGGCTAGGGTTAGGGTAGGTGAAAGGTTGAAATGAAAAAAATGTGATAAAATATATTAAAATGTAATAAAATGGAGTAATTGGTGATTTAAAGGGGCTCTGTTACTGGTCTACACATTTAAACTATACAGAAGTACATGGGAGATGAAAATCCATAATTTTGATGTTGATGACTCGGCGGTCCGGCTGAGTCCGGCTGGCGGCGGCGGCCCGAGTCGGCCGATCCGCCGGCCGATTCGGCCGAGTCCGACCGAGTCAGGCGGCCGGAATCCTCCATGTCGTTTCATTAGTCCCTGGTACAGTTATTTTTCCATGTGTAGTAGGGTTTTTGTGAGTTATGCACGTGTAAACCCTTGGTATTCTAAAAATTCAAAATAAAACAATATTAAAAATAATGTGGGGGTATGGGATTTGAACTCTGGTGGCTTGGTTCAGCAGTGCAAGGTATTACCAATGAGCTACAAGCTCCTTCTTGCTATTAATTAACAAAACAAATATTTATGGTACTCACAGAAAATGCAAATACCCCAAGTATACATTAATTTTTAAACAAATTTTTCTATACTAAAATTGGAGTTGTTACAGTCTACCCTCCTTACAAAAATTTCGTCTTCGAAATTTACAACTTTTATTTGAGGACTAGTTTACAAAGAGGTGAGGATATCTTGCACGCATTTTATCTTCCCTTTCCTACATTGATTCTGCTGGAGTGTATTTTCTCCACATCACTCGGACTAAGTTGACTTCCTTGTTCCGAAGTGACTTCACTTTCCTGTCCAGGATCTACACAGGTTGTTGCTCACAGGATAAGTCAGGCTGTATAGTGAGCTTAGAATGATCAAGTACATTGCTGGTGTCACTCACATACCTTCTGAGTTGGGATATGTGGAACACATTATGCACTCCTTCCAATGAAAGTGGAAGTGCTAAGCGGTATGCCACTTCACCGACTCATTCGAGTATGTCGAACGGTCCAATGTATCTCAGACTTAGCTTTCCCCATCTTCCAAATCGGATCACTCCGTGGTTCGGAGATATCTTTAAGAACATGTGATCTTCTGGATGGAACTCCAAGTGACGTCACTTTGCATCAGCCCAATATTTCTGTCGATCTTGGGCTATGCGCATTCTTTCTCTGATAGTACGAACCACATCAACAGTTGCTACTATCATCTCAGGTCCAAGAAATTCCCTATCTCCGATGTCGTCACAACTTAATGGTGATCGATACTTCCTTCCATACAGTGCTGCAAAAGGTGACATTCCTATGCTTTCTTGGTAGCTGTTATTGTACGAAAACTCCACAAGATGTAGGTGATCTTCCCATGATCCTTTGAAGTCTAACATACATGCTCTGAGCATATCTTTCAAGATCTGAATAGTTCGCTCAGACTGACCATCCGTTTGTGGATGATAATTCGTGCTGAAGTTCAGATTTGTTCCTAAACTTGCTTGCAGACTCTGCCAAAATTGCGATCGAAAGCTGGTGTCACGATCGGAGACAATGCAGACCGGAACTCCATGAAATCTCACAATTTCCTGTATGAGTTCATGGGTATCAGGGATTGTACATATTTAAAGAGTTTAAATCTTAAGCAGATTATTACCTCCATGTACTTCTTTCCTAATATCTCAGTTGATTGGCCAACTCGAAATGGGATGAAGTGAGCCGACTTTGTGAGTCGATCCACAATGACCCATACTGCATCATTACCCTTTGTGCTGTGAGGAAGAGCAGTCAAAAAATCCATCGTGATGTGTTGCCATTTCCATTCTGGGATTGGTAACGGTTGAAGTAATCCAGCTGTCCTGTGATGTTCAGCCTTTACTTGCTGACACACTAAATATTTTGCGATGCTTCTGGCTACTTCACGCTTCATTCCATGCCACCAGTAATTCTGATGTAGATCTTTGTATATCTTTGTACCTCCAGGGTGTACTGAGTAGGGAGAGCTGTGAGATTCTTTCATTAATTCTTCCCGAACATGACCTTTTGGTGCACACAATCTACTGCCGTATCTCAAAGATCCGTCTTCATGAATGATGAAGTCTGTTCTGAGTTCATTCTCTACTTGTTTTCTGATATTTTGCAACTTAGTATCACTTGCTTGAGCTGTTTTGATCTGATTGACAATGGTTGATTGAACTTGTAAATTCATCAAACTTGAAGTGTTACCTGGCATGACTACTTCAATCTCTATCTGATGCAAGTCTTGTTATAGCTTCCACTGAGCGGTGAGATGCATTGCTAATGGTTGACGACTAAGAGCATCTGGAACCACATTCACCTTCCCTGGGTGATATTGCAGGTTGATGTCAAAGTCCGCCATGAGTTCTAACCACCGTCTCTGCCACATATTCAACTCTTTCTAAGTAAACACATATTTCAGGCTCTTGTGATCTGTGTATATGTTCACCCGTTCACCAAGATGATAATGGCACTAAATCTTGAGAGCAAAGATGACGGCTGCCAATTCCAAATCATGCGTCGGATAATTGCGCTCATGAGTCTTCAGCTGTCTTGAAGCATAAGCCACAACTTTACCGTACTGATGTAGAACACATCCTAATCCTTTACCGGATACATCGCAATGCTCTTCGAAACCTCCAGATTGGTCCGGTATAACGAGAATAGGTACTGATGTCAACCTTGACTTGAGTTCTACGAAAGCTTGTTCGCATGCTTCCGACCACACAAATTCTTCATCTTTACGTGTGAGCTTGGTCAGGGGTGTTGCAATCTTTGAAAAGCTTTCAATGAACCTTCTGTAATATCCAGCTAAACTTAAGAAACACCGAATGTCCTTCACTGACTTTAGTGTCGGCCATTCGCTTACTGCTGAAACTTTCGCTGCATCCACAGAAATTCCTTCGCCTGATACGATATGTCCAAGAAAACCAACTTGATTTAGCCAAAACTCGCATTTGCTATACTTGGCATATAATTGATGTTGTCGTAGAGTTTCCAGGACAATTCGTAGGTGCTCGGCATGTTCTTTCCGACTCTTGGAATACACCAGGATGTCGTCGATGAAGATGGCAACGAACCTATCTAAGTACTCCCGGAAAACTTGATTCATCAGGTTCATGAATATTGCTGGTGCATTGGTCACTCAAAATGGCATCACTAGAAATTCGTAATGACCATAGCGAGTTCTGAAAGCCGTTTTATGAATATCAGCTTTCTTGACCTTCACCTGATGATAACCTGAACGAAGATCTAATTTAGAGAAAACACAAGATCCACTTAGCTGATCGAATAAATCGTCGATACACGGGAGTGGATACTTGTTCTTTATCGTGACTTCGTTCAAGGCTCTGTAATCGATGCACATTCTGTATGAACCTTCCTTCTTCTTCACAAGTAGTACTGGTGATCCCCAACTTGAAGTGCTGGGACGAATCTATCCTTTCGCCAATAATTCATCCAACTGAGTTCGTACTTCCTTCAAACCTTCCGGACTTAAACGATAATGTGCTTTGATCACCGGTTGTGCTCCTGGTACTAAATCAATGCTGAATTCAAGAGCTCGATCGGGAAGCAAACCTGATATATCGTCAGGAAACACATCGTCGAACTCTCGAACCACTCTCGAACTACTTCCGGCCTTGATTCTTTCTCCGCTTGAGTTGCTGCAATCACTGCCTTCCTTGGCTTCGCTTTGTATGTACTTGGCTCCAGTGTACGGTCTCCACTTTTGAAATAGAATACCGGATGGTCTGGAATCTCGAATACTACCCTCCTTTGACGACAATCGATGGTAGCATAAAAAGTTCCGAGCCAATCCATACCTAGAACCACATCGAAGTTCGGTATGTCCAGCACTTTGAAGTCAACGTAGAATTCTCTGCTGCAGACGACTACTGGACACAAGCCGTATCCCATTGTTGCCTTTAGAACGCTATTTTCTGAACTGACATTCCAGCTGGATACAAGCGGTGTGACTGGAATCGCATGAGTTCGGACGAACCGTTGCGACATAAAGCAGTAAGATGCTCCAGTATCAAAGAGTGCTAGTGTAGGGAGTGAGGCTACTAAGATTGTACCTAAGGTATGTGGGATTTGTTTTAGGTGTAGGTAAAGGTATGTAGATAGGTAGTAAGACTGAAAGAAAATTTGAGAAAGAAAGGTTACCCATGATAACTTAGCCAGTGGCCTCAGCTTCTTCCACGGTCATTGTGAAAGCCTAGCTCCGTGGTACATTCCTCCTGGCCTGAGGAGCATTCCTCGGAATGTTCCTTTGAGCTTGATGGAACTGACGAGGAGGAGGTGCAGCTTGTGGTCCTCTAAGTGGTGGAGCAGGTAGTGTAAGTCTTGGAGAAGGTGCCTGAAGAGCTGGTCGCTGCAGATAGGTGATTGCTGGCCTGGGTGCAGCAACTGGGTTTTGTCTTTGGGAACAAGACCCAATATCATGAGCAGCTGAGCCACAGATTAAGCAAAGACGGTTGGCTCGCCGGCAGTCTTTCATCACATGCCCATTTCTCTTACAGTAGGTACAAAAGGCTAGGCTAGGACGGTTGTTCTGTACTCCCGGTCGCCTTGGCACAAAAGGTGGCCTTGACGAGGCTCCTCCTGCCATCTGGTTGGCAGGGCACTTAAATCCAGCAGATTGAGGTCTTCCCCTCGCCTTTACCACTGCCTCATAACGGCAGGCAGCTTTTAGAGCCGAGCCATGAGTCGGCCAGTGCAGCCTGGATCTCCGAATCCAAACCCTGTTGAAATCGACAGGCTCTGATCTCATCCGTCGGTATCAGGTGTGTCGCAAATCTATTTAAAGTATGGTGTTAGCTATGTAATATGTGATATATTGAAAAATCGAATTATTGAGACATATCTTACCGACTGAGCATGGTGAACTCAGCGTCATATTCATCTACCGACTTGGTCCATATCGAACCTTGTTGCAGATGTATGAACTGTTGTTTCATGTCGAACCTGGCAGTCTCAGGGAAGTATTTAGCGTCGAACATGTCGCGGAAAGTCTTTCATTCGATGGGTTGTTCAAGACGGCTTTCTTCTGCCTTCCACCAGTTCCGTGCATTGTCCGTGAGCTGTAATTTTGCAACACGAACCCAAGCTATTTCTGGCACTTGTGCCGCTGCCAGATCATCTTCTATACTCTGAGCTCATTCCTCAGCTTCCAGTGGGCTCCTCTTTCTTGAGAACTGTTTGGGATGTAAAGCTCTGAATTACTTCACCCCAGGTGCTTCAGCCTCGGGACGGTTCAAGAGCTGCTGCTGTCCCTCTAAGAGGCTGCGGATTGCCTCAAGCAGAACCGTTTGCTCGTTGAGCGGAGCATGGACGACAGGTGTGAGTGGTAGTGGTGGAGGTGTGTTATTGATATTGGTGCTGGTGTTGTTCGGAGAATTCATAACCTTGAAAGAAAAATTTAGATTAGGACAGATTCAAAGTATATGGGATGGTAAGATTCAAGGAATATGAATTGTAAAGAATGTTTTAGTTGCTGGTTCTTGTGTTATATTGCTTAAGTTGTTCACGCAGAACAAAACTGTATGATAGGATTTCATACAGCTCTGACCTGCATGGGCCACCAACAAAACCTGTCACGCCCCGCTTCACAGTATACGGGCAGAGGATGCGACGAGGCCGCTACGTATTTACTCTGAAATAAATACTCTAAGCGTATCTAAGCAATATAAAAATAAATGCACAAGAGACAAGATATAATAAAACAACAACTTTATTTATTCACATTCTTTTTTGTACATTGCATGGAAAAGTAAATACATCTGAAAGAAAGCAATGCCTAAACAATGGCATAACAGAAAAGGAAAAAGTACTGATATAAAAGTGTACAATGTAGCTAGAGTTTTGGATCGTATGCAAGCTGATTTAAGTCCTCGGTAGTAGGCTCGATCTCTGGAAGATCCGAATCACCTGACGACATTCAAAGAAGAAAGAAAGAGAATGTCGTCAACGAAAAAATCGCTCGATAAGTCCCAAGGATAAGGGAGAAATAGAATAGACAGAAAGAGAGGTAGCTTTTAAAGTTGTATTATATGAGTATTTGGTGTTAACGCTGTTGTTTGTAGTTTGGTACAGAAGAATACCGGTGTATACGAGAGGAGTCTCTATATGCTAGAGATTAGGGCAAACAGAAAGTACAACGAACCGTTATTCCACGGTACAACAACAACTGAATATAGTTTAGGTGTCTTAATCTTGCAGTCTCGTGCCACTTCTAACACCTTCCGTACCAATCTACTTCTTAAACCCCGCGAAGTATTGTTTGTATTGTAACTTGTAATTGAATTATAATATAGATTGTATAATTGAATGACTTGCCGAAACCATGATATCAGTAAAATGGATGTAACTGGAGAATCATGTAGATGGAAGTATATCCATAGTTCGATTCAATCAATACAGATTGAATAGATTGAATATATGGATTTATGGATTCATGTTGAATTGTAGTATTGTAGATTGTACTTGAGTCATATTCAAGTCAGATTATTTAAATGAGACTCGGTCTGAGTCAAAACAATTAGAAAAGAAATTGAAGTCCTGAATTAGGTTTTGATGTTATCGGTAACCGCTGCATATGGGCGGCAGGATTTGTGTCTTTTTCAAAGACGATTACCGTGTTGATAACACCGTTGTTAAGTTGTCTACCTTAAATAGGAAAGCACCCACTTCTCCGGCTCCCTGAGGCTCAAGAGATTAGTCCAGCTTAAACCTATATTTACTAGGGTCCTTAGGGTAATTTATAGAACTTGAGCGGGTTTATGTAAAAATACTTTGCATAATTTTCAAAATACACCCAAGTGTTTATTTATCGTTTTTAGAGTTTTAATAAATGTATATTTTATATTTGTGATATTTCTAGTGAAAATATCCTAATTTCATAATACAAGGTAATATTGAACTTGTATGGATTTCATGGTATTTTAATGTAAAGTGATCCTTGTGATTTAAGAAAAAAGTTAGAATATTTATATTATTACAAAATAGATATTTTAATGATACATATATATATATTTATATAAAAATAAATTTTAATATATATTATATTTCTAGAAATCTCATTTTCTTAAGGTTTTCGTATTTTAAATCTCTCGAGACCGAATGCTCTTTGCGGAGGTCTGCATCTCGCACTACTAAGTCTAGGGATGTGCAATAATCCGCACCATTCCAGTCGAGTTCCCCAAAATGGGTTGTAGTGGCACTTTGCAAAGATTTATAAAAAATACTTAATGAACAAGTACAGTAAAAGTTACAAAGTTACAAAATGAATTATATTGTCGTGAAACTTGATGATCTACTTAAAGGTATAGCAAGTTTGTGATATTTAAATGTCGAAATGAAACTATATGGTATTTTAGTGAAAAAGTAGGGTAAAAGTTAAAAAATGAATTATATTTTCGTGAAACTTGATGAACATGTTTATTAATGTTTAATAGTCAGCATGTAAGAGTTTTGTATGAATGTATTTAAGAAAATGTTGGATTTTTAGAAAGAACCGAATCGGAAATCGGTTTAACTCCGATTCCGTCGGGTTTTGAAATTTCATATTTTTAGAACAAGATTAGAGAAGAGGGAGGGGGACTTACAGGTTTAGAAGTTAGGGATGAGGAAGAGGAGACGGGAGGAGGCGCCGGTGCGTCGTTTCGTCGCCGGGAACTCCTAGGGTTGTCGTCGGAAAATTGCCGAAGTTTTCTCCCTTTGCTACTCCAAAAGTACACTAAACTTCTAGGAATTTTCTTGAGAGTTTTGATCACAATTTTGGAGTGAGGGATGTGTGTGTAGGGTTTGTATTTATAGGGTAAGGCTAGGGTTAGGGTAGGTGAAAGATTGAAATGACAAAAATGTGATAAAATGTATTAAAATGTAATAAAATGGAGTAATTGGTGTTTTAAAGAGGCTCTGTTACTGGTCTGCACATTTAAACTATACAGAAGTACAGGGGAGATGAAAAGCCGCAACTTTGATGTTGATGACTCGGCGGTCCGGCCGAGTCCGGCCGGCGGCGGCGGCCCGAGTCGGCCGATCCGCCGGCCGATTCGGCCGAGTTCGGCCGAGTCAGGCGGCCGGAATCCTCCATGTCGTTTCATTAGTCCCCTGGTACAGTTGGTTTTCCATGTGTAGTGGGGTTTTTGTGAGTTATGCACGTGTAAACCCTTGGTATTCTAAAGATACAAAATAAAACAATATTAAAAATAATGTGGGGTATGGGATTAAACTCTGGTGGTTTGGTTCAGCGGTGCAAGGTATTATCAATGAACTACAAGCTCCTTCTTTCTTTTAATTAGCAAAATAAATATTTATGGTACTCAAAGAAAATGCAAATATCTCAAGTATACATTAATTTTTAAACAGATTTTTGTCACTAAAATTGGAGTTGTTACAAATCTATTTCATAAAGTAAATTAATTACTTTAATAGTATAGGGTTTTATTTTTTAGAGGATTTTTGTTAGGCTTTTCGGATATTAATTTGGAATTTTTCCCTGTGATTTGAATTGCGATTGTTGCTAGATATTCTCATATTTCTTGGATCAATTTTATAACATAAATCAATGAGTTCTATTGTTTTTTCGTCTGTTTCTACTACTATTCATTTTTCCTGTTCTTTTTTCATCAAACGTTTATGTTAACCGCTACTTTAAGTAGCGGTTTTGATTTGTTGTATTCTTTTTTATTTTAACCGCTATTTAAAGTAGCGGTTATGATTTGTTGGTGTAACAACTCCAATTTTAGTGTACACAAATTTGTTTAAAAGTTAATGTACATTTGGGGTATTTACATTTCCTATGAGTACTATAAGTATTTGTTTTGCTGTTTAATTGAAAGAAAGAGCTTGTAGCTCATTGGTAAAGCCTTGCACTGCTGAGACAAAGCACCAGAGTTCAAATTCTATTAGCCACATTATTTTTATATTGTTTTCTTTTAAATTTTTAGAAGCCCAAGAGGCTACACGTGCATAACTCGTAAAAACCAAAAGTCATATATAAAACAAACTAGCCCAGGGGTAGACCAACAGACGAGGGACACATGGCAGCAAAACCCGGCCCGACTCGGTCTGACTCGGCCGGCAGATTGGCTAAATCGGCCGCCGCCATTGGCCGAATCGGCCGCCGCTGCCGGCCGACTCACCTCGGATCGGACTTGGTTCTTCTTGAAAGTTGTGCCTCTTGATCTTCTTATAACCCCTGTACACTTTAAAAACCCTGCACATTAACAGAGACCTTAAAATACAATTAAAACCTATTTTAATGCATAATTTTTAATACATTTTTATCCAACCCTAACCCTAATCTTTTCCTATAAATACCACTCCAATTCACACCCCCCACTCACAAACTCTGTCCAAACTCTCAAGAAAAATCCTTAGATATTTTGTGTACAAGTGGAGTTATCGAAGGGCGAAGCTCCGGGAAACTTCCGACGACGACCCTAGGAGCTCCTGGCGATGAAATTACGCACCGGAATCTACTTCCACTCTCTCTTCCTCTTTTCTAAGCTAAATTCCAGTAAGTCTCTCCTCCCTCTTCTTAAAACTCGTATTTCTAAAACCCGACGGAATCGGAGTTAATCCGACTTCCGATTCGGTTTTCTTTAAAAAGTTTCAATTTTTTTAAATACAACATATCAAACCCTCACATCTTGACTATTAAATATTAACAAAACATCATGAACACGTTTTATAGCAAAATATTTCAAATTGTAATTGTTATCATACTTTTTCAGTAAAATAACATATAGTTTAGTTTTGAAATTAAACATTATTTTTCTTACTATACCTTTAAATAGATCACGAGGTGATGACCTGCCTCCTCACAAAACTCATTTTCAACATAACACGATAACTTTCGGAAATATAGAATACGGGAATATGAATTTACACATAAATACCTTTATCTTATTAAAATCTTTTCCTACAAGATTATGTATTTTAAACAAATCTTTGTAAAGCGCCGCTACAACCCATTTTGAGGAACCCGTTCGGGATGGTGCAGATTACGCACATCCCCAGGCTTAGTAGTTGTAATATCTTAGAACGCGATTAGTGTTAATTAGACTATAATGCGGGTTTTCTGTAAAATGTTTACTAAATCGGTTTCCTCACATTTTATAACATTTAATTAATATTTTATTATTATTTGTTATGGCTTGCACACACTTGTGCATGTTAATATGAGGGTTTGTTTGTGTTAATCTAGTTTAGCAATCATGACACCTTAACCTAATCCTTTACATTGCTTTAACCTTAATCCTAAATATTTGTTTTGTGAGAATATATTTCCATTTGTGTTTTGGAATGAGAGGAGGTGGCAAGGTGAATCACGGAGAGCATTAATGGTTGCATTAATGGAGGTGAGGGTAGGGGGTAAGATTAAGGTTTTTGTTTACCCTGCACTCACCTCACTCTCTCATTAACATTTCACACTCTCATTCTTCTATCTCTGACTCATTTTTCTCATTCCCTCATCACCTCAAACTGAACCCTACTCTACCCCTTCATAAAACCTTCACAAACTTCACAAAAATCTTCACAGATCACATCTTTAACTTTGTTTTGCCTCTAAGATCCTTTGGAGCTTGGAAAGCTAGGATTTTTGAGCTTTTGGGAGTAGGTAATGATCTCTTTCTGTTAAATAAGTCTTTTTAGTGTTGCGTAGTTTATTCGTTTTAGTTTAGAACGCTTTAAGTTTCGTTTCGTGCTAATATCGTATTTTTAGTGTAGTTTTGGGTCTCGGATGATCTGTTATCAAACCAGGTATTTGTTGGAAAAGTTCCCATCACAGTGACATAGTGTAGTGACCTAGAAGCTACCCTCAAAACCCGAGCCCAATCCCTTTCAAGATGGCCACAAATAAATTGCTTTTGGCCGCAAATTGCGGCCGACTGGTGAGTCGGGGGTTGTGTTTTGGGATAGAGGTCTCTGGGGTTGTGTGTGGTCTCGTGTTACTTGCAACTTTTACAAATTATTTGGGTAGCAAAATCTGGGATCACTTTGCTTGTTTTCTAGTGTTTCGATTACGCGCGTTACCTTATCCGACATGATTCGTGTCTTTGTGTTGCTGTTGCTCTTGATTTGGTTTCGTAGTGTCGCTACGCACATTAGCCACTAAACAAACAATTGAGAGTATGTTTGGAGTTGGTGCGTCGTTCAAACATAGTTTGTACGTGTTATTGGTCGATTACTAATATACACTTGTTATATTGTTGTTTTATGATTTTAGGGACGCAGGCGAGGACTTCGGACGCTGCGAAGAAGGGAAAGCGAGTAGTTGACTTTACTTAGTCCAAGATCATCTGTGAGTAGATTTAACATCTACAGGGAAATCGCCCACATGACGTTATGCGTCTGGGCTAGATTTAATGATATGATACTTGACATTAAGTATATGGACATTGATTGTGCATGTATACCTTCGTTGCATACCTCATTTTCCTATTTGCATATGGACATAGTATTGATGAGACACAACACCATTATTGACGGTTCATGTTACACGAGCACTAATTGTATGCTATACACACTCCGTCAATAATTGCCATGACACGCACAAACCATATACATACGAGATATAGTTTACACCTATACACATGTGATATTGTATTGGTTAGGAACATTGAGACATTGATTCATATTCTTTTATGCATATGACATATAAGATACCTGTATACTTACATGCTTACACATATGCCTTGCCATGCCTACATGCTAGCTACCCTATACCTATATGGTATTGTACCATTAGTGATAGGTATATACACATATGAGACATAGCTACATGTACATCTTTCATACATACTTACATACACCAGTATGATATTATATCATTAGTGATAGGTATATACACATATACGACATAGCTACATGTATATCATACCTACATACCTACATGTACACCCATATAACTTGATATAGCTACATATATACCTGGAGGGTATTACATCTTCATTGATAGGTATATACTCATAACTTTCTATAGCTACATGTTCACCTTTATATGATCTTGCGTTGGATTTTGGAGAAATTAGAAACCACATGATATACTTAATAACTTGTTGTCGTTAAATAGCGGTTTTTCCTTTATATGCTCATATTACTGTTTCATGTTGCATATATTATATTTCATGGATTTCGCATTGAGATATGATTTTCATATGATGTTTTCTGGATGTTTTACTTCTGCGTATATATATATATATATCAGTGGTATGGGACGCTGATATATATATGTATATATATGGTGTATATATATATATCAGTAGTATGGGACGCTGTTATATATGTACACCTACCTAATATATCATCATAATGATCTATGCAAATATTCTTATTCATTTCTTGATGTTTTCTGGATTTGAGGACCGTGGTAGTTTCATGAAATTATGTATTATTTGAAAAACCCAGTTTCTCTTGATATGATATTTCGATGCGTTCACCATATGATTTCTCGGTTCTGAGATTGGCATGTGATACCCGATTTGAGGAGCGGGAGGCACCGTCTGCGGATACATTGTAGACCCGGTATGGTACCTCGGGGTGAGAGATGATTTCGTAGTGTAGACGATGAGCCTGACAGTGGGACCACTACCTACCGGTGATATTATTTGGACTCGGCGGATATCTGATGGATACCGACCGGAGTCATGTACGTATGGATACGTGGATTACGAGTGTCGAAGCTGGGCACTCAGGTTTCCGAGAGACGTATGATACGTACATATCAAGGCCAGTCGTGGTGACAACGCCTAATAGATGAGTATTTATGTATCGATACTAGACACTAGTTTTCATGATGTTTTCGGGTGTCGATGTTAGACACTCAGATTCCATGAGACTTACAGGATGTGTTTTATTCAGTACTCCGTATTTATTTGATATGCATTGCTTCATGTATTAGTAGTACCTGATAGAATACTTTTCATGACTGTTGTATTTACATATTGTCATTTATTGCTATCAGCCTGCATGTGATAGACCATCGCAGTACGTGCATACTTGCGATTACCTGCATATGTTATTTACTATTCACGAGTTGGCAACTCACCCCCGTTATGCCACAGGGTTTTGCAGGTTGTCCCTCAGAGCAGTCGTTGGCGTGGCTACTTCTTCCTATTGTATCATTTTTTGCTGCGGATACCGCTACAGCTGACTGGGTGCAGTTTTGCTATAGGTGGGTTTTGCGGTTATCCGATGTCGCTCATTGTATATTCGTTGTA
The DNA here is from genome assembly GCA_030015575.1 of Agapanthus africanus. NCBI lineage: Eukaryota > Viridiplantae > Streptophyta > Magnoliopsida > Asparagales > Amaryllidaceae > Agapanthus > Agapanthus africanus. Next base: position 113,842,389 of record CM057342.1, on the reverse strand, counting down.
TCCAGTACTCTCCATCTACTATTTTCATGTATTGACTTAGAGACGAGTTGTGAGGACGATATTGTATATTATTGTATGACTTTGGAGGTTTTTTATGATGTTTCACTTTATATCGTCTTTTTCTTCGCTACGGCGTCGTATATCTGTTGTGGTTGTTGTTTTCCGTCTTTGGGTGTGGATTTGCTCCCGTTGGGGATGCTCTTACTTATATATTTATGTTATACCCTTTTTGAGGGCTTGTTTTACAAAGGAGGTGCTGCCAAATTTTTAAAGGGAGTAAATTTGGACTTTAAAGAATTTTGATCGAGATTTCAAAGGTTTTAACAATGTTATTATCACTTACTAATTTTGATGGTTTAGATTGCTGGGTTTTCGGCCTATTTAGATTGCGTTACGCCTGTGGACGTTGCGTGGTTTAAGGGCCGTCATGTACCAATTTCGGGTCGTGACAAAGTTGGTATCAGAGCGCTAGGTTTTACCTTTCGGAGTGTAGGATGACCTTGGTATGATGGAGTAGGTAGCTTAAGCAGAGTAATTTAGCGTGTGTATGTCCACGGCATACTTATGATACGGTACTCCGCCTTAGTGACCTAAGTACTAATTGCTTGAAATTCCTTTCATGATTATACATATCCTTGTGATTCGATTTCCGTTTTCTTATCGAATCCTTTTTCACTTGCTATAGCCTTTTGCCGTCGATGATTATGAGGGCTCAGAGAGAGGCAGCGAGAGCCGAGGTCAGAGTTGACTCATTTGGTACGAGGACTGATCAGGACGGTACGCTCGTTGCACAAGAGCAGATTGATCCGCTTTCGATAGATCGTATCGCTAGGCTTGAGGTAGATATGCAGGACTTGCGCCAGAAGATGAGGTCGTTGGTTGAGGCCAGTCGAGCGCAGCGACAGGAGGTTGCCACCCCTGTTACCCAGTTATTCCTTGCTATCAGCATACAACATTATGTCACGTATACAGCAGCTGTAACACCCTAGTTCATTTATACCAATTCCAGTTCTCGTATTTCCTTAATTGTGGTATTTTCCTGTTTTATCGTGTTTTGGGTGCGAATAGTATTTTACATTTTACATTGCATTCGGCCCGACACGCTTGCTTGAACCTGTTTGATTCATATTTATAGATTACCCTGACTTGTTACATAGACACGCGCATCTCATGTATACTGCATACTGGCATTTTACCATATAACATTTTAGGTCATGTAAAATAATTTAAAATTTAGTTTAAATATTTTCATACGATTTCTTTAACAAACTGAAACCTCTTATCTAAAATTTTAAATCTAAAAATCTTTTAAAATTTTAAATCTAATTTCCTAACAAACTAACAACTCCTTTCTCTCTCTCTCTCTCTCCTCTGCATATATGTATATATTTATATATATTTTATTTATTTAATTTTTCTTTCCTTATTTAATACATATCCTCTTCTTCTTCTTCTTTCTTCTTTCTTTTTCTTGATCTTGTTTCTTGATTCCGGTGATCACCGTCGGAGCCGTGCTCGTCGCTGACGATTCGAGTGATCCACTGAACGTACCTAACTTGCGTGATCACTCTCGTGCGTTGTTTGGAACCGTTCCGTACCGTGCGCGCGTCGCGACATTTCGCCGACGAAGGACGTTCCGTACACATCCGTTCTTGTTCCGTCTAGGCAAGTTAATCTTGCCACATGCTATATAATTCATTTTATACCTATTTAAATAAATACCACACCTATAGTTTAAATCTAGTACCCCATATTTAATTTTATAACGTTTCGATGTTCCATTTGCATCCGTTTATATCATTTTAAATCTAGATCATGAAAACTTATCTTGTGACATACTAGTTTACATTATACCGCATCCATATCATTTAAAATATATATCGTCGTAATATTTCTTATTATTATCTTTAATTAGTTTATAATCTGCACTTTATAATGTTATACATTTGAAAATATTATAGTTTACGCATGAAACGTCATCGCAAAGCGGATACGACAAATCTGAAATTTACTGTACACCTTACCTTATAAAATTCATTATAAATCATAGAAAAATCATTAGTATACATTCTTTAGTTCGTTGCGGAGATAACTCAGAGTACTATAACTTTATGAAATATTTACTTACAAAATAAATTGTTTAAATAACGTAAAATGCAAATGAGTATGTCTCTAAACTGCTATCCAGGGAAATTCCAGCAGCAAACTTTCAATTTTGAATGTTCATAGCTTTTTATAGGGACAACCTGAGATACTTATACTTATAAAAATGAAAATATTATTGAATTATCTTTGTTTTGGTATAAGACACGTCCCTTTTGGAGAACGTTTGTTATTTGTAAGCTATTTTACAAATCAGGGTGACGCTGAATTTCTGAACGGAACTTTCTTGTGAATGGTTAATCAATACCACTTGTATAGTTATTAATCGCTTTGAATATGCTATCCATATTAATATTATTATATCAATATTTATATCAAATATTGCTTAGTTGTACATCCCACATTACCATTTTATAGTTTTATAACTTTTCGGATAACCGTTTGCATCCATCACATTTAAAATACATATAATTGCATCCATAGATCACATTACTGCATAATACTGTGATATTAACACTCCATGTTTAATAAATTGTATCCTAATTAATATTGAAACTATAAATGTAACCTAAAATGATAACTGTGCATCGATATCATGTAATATGTACTTATCTGCTTATCAACTTACCTGATCTAGTTTATTGCTTTGATAGTACTCATGCTTGTTCATTTATAATCTTGTTTATGTTAGTTTGATTATGAGCACCCACATGACATCTTGTACATCCTGACGTGACTTGCTACACATATTACCTAACCTGACATGGTACCGTACACTCTTGACATGACATGACACCTATTTACATTACTTGACTTGAACTGATGTACCATAGCTTTACCCATTACCTGATCTTGTGTCTAATGCCAACAAACCTGACATGTAGTCCTCACGGACCGTTCCTGTTGTCTATCCAGGCAAACCTGCTCTTACCTGATCCTGTGTTGGCATTAGTTCTTGATTACTGAATACCTGACTTGATACATACAACTTGGGGGTATGGGGAAATCAATGATTAAACCTGACTTGTAACTCGACAGTGTACTACCTTTACTGATCAGTTTTAGAGGCTAGGCCGGCTTTTGGATGATGCTGCTGACATCATTGATCTGTACATATTTCCTGTTTAGTGTCTAGCGGCATGTCTCGGATTCAGCCCGAGAATCTTGACCGTGGTCCTGGGTATGCACGGGATACTATTGAGTTACATCGATGATTCATCAAATTGATTTCAAAGACTTGAGAGTAGATAACCAACTAACCAGTTTAGTTTACTCACTGCACGCTATCTTTCACTGCCCTGATTTAGATTGCTTTACACCTGCTTTACTATTTATGATTATACTTGCATGTCTTGCTACCCTGTTTACATATTGTTGCTTGATGTTATGACGCGCTGACGTCTGGGTTTTGCATGGCCCAGATCCTTCTACCTTTGTTGCAGACTGATCAGGAGTATTGCCGCTGTTAGACCGAGCAGTGAAGTTCCTGTCGGTATGTAGTTTTACTTTCCAGGTGTTTCATTATTGTATCTTTTGCTTCCGCATATCATTATTTCTTGACTCATTCATTCTGGCTCATGGACATGTACTAGATAGTTTAGTTTACTTTCCTATTCTTGATATCTCTACAGCCGTAATGTGACTGTGGAGGGATTTTTTCTATCCACAGGTAGCATGGTTGGCTATGTCACGTGCCCATCTTAGCGTACTCTGGGAAGCGGGGCGTGACAGCAGCAATGGATGCAGCCCGTTTAGCTGAGGAGATTCTTCCCGAGACCGAGGATGACTCGTACAGGTGTATCAGCCTGGAGACAGAGGTTTAGACGCCGCGACAGATATCGTTTAGGTCGTAAGTGTAGCAGAGGCTTGGGATGAGGACAGTTCTTTAGCTCATATCCCCAGGAGGATCAGCAGCCATTGTATGGATGTTTTCGATGCGGGAGCCTTAAACACTTCGTGAGACATTGTTCCTTGGCACCGCATCAGACTTATGTCCAGAGAGGTCATGGTCGCGGAGGGTTCGTTCAGAGGGGACAGGATGGTAGAGAAGGAAGACAGCCAGTTGCGGGTAGAGAGCAGGCACGAAAGTTTTCTTCTACTCATCGGGACGCGCGGGCGTCCAATGCAGAGTTTTCAGGTATTCTTAATTCGTATGTCTTTTGTTGCACTTATTTGTTTAATTCGGGATTTATGCACTCGTTTGCTCTACACACTTTGTGCCATGGTTGGGCCAAGAGTCGTATATGCTAGATCAGCCATTTGTTGTGTTAACTTCGGTCAGCGATTCTTTTGTTGCGCGAGACGTGTTTCGGTCGTGTGCCAATCGGATAGGAGATAGAGATTCGTTCGTCGATTTGATCCTTCTAGAGATGTTGGAATTTGACGTTCTCCTGGGTACGGACTGGTTAGGTATATGCTATGCATCTGTGGACTTCCGCGAGAAAACAATCAGGTTTTATTTTCCCGGAGAGTCAGTTCTTGTTGTGCAGGGGGACAGTGGTGCTGCCCCTCACAGCTTGAATTCAGCCTTTTTCGCTAGTCGGCTTTTGAGGAGAAAATGTCGAGAATTCTTGGATTTCATTTGTGATACCTGAGCCACAGTGGATTCATTAGACCTGGTTCCTTTTGTGCGAGAGTTTTCCGACGTTGTTCTAGATGAGCCGGCGGAGCTTAGGGAGCTTAAGGATCTGCTGCAGAGTTGCTAGATAAGGGGGACTTGTATGTCCAAGTGTTTCGCTTTGGGGAGCTCTTATTGTATTCATCAAGAAGAAGGATAGCAGTTTGAGATTGTGTATTGATTGATCGTCAATTGAACCAAGTTACGGTGCAGATAGATATTCTTTACCCCGCATTGACGATTTCTTTGATCAGCTCCAGGGTGCGGGACATTTTTTTAAGTTTGTTTTAAGATCAGATCATCATTAGTTGCGGGTTCGGAGTGATGACATTCTGAAGACTGCTTTTTGTGCGCGCTATAGGCTTTATGAGTTTTTGGTGGTGTCGTTGGACTCACCAATGCCCTAGCAACATTCATGGATGTGATGAACCAGATTCTTCAGACCGTTTCTTGACCAGTGTATTGTTGTGTTATAGATGACATTCTGGTCTTTTCCAAGAGTCGTGAGGAACATGAGCAGCACTTGAGGATTTTCTTTGCAGACATTGGAAAAGTACTAGCTGTTTGCTAAATTCTTGAAGTGTTCCTTCAGGCTTGATAGTGTTGACTTCCTAGGTCATGTGGTTACGGGAGACGGTATTCGTATGGACCCGAGGAAGATCGAGGCTGTACATCTTTGGCCCAGACTTGTATCAAGGACAGAGGTCCGTAGATTTTTGGGCTTAGCCGGTTTTTACCGCCGTTTCGTGCAGGATCTCTTGAGTATCGCTGCACTGTAGACCGTACTGATAAGGAAGGGGGTTCCTTTTCTTTAGACTGAGGCATGCGTGCTGAGTTTTCAGCAGTTGAAGACTCGGGTGACGACTGCACCAGTTCTATCTTTGCTTTCTGGACAGGGCGACCTTGTCGTTTATTATGATGTTTCGCGAGTGGGGCTCGATTGTGTACTGATATAGCATGATAGAATCATCGCTTATACTTCCTGACAGTTGGAGGAAGTACGAGCATGATTTATCCCACTCATGATCTGGAGATGGCCGCGGTGGTCTTGCACTAGAGATTTGGAGACACTACTTGTGCAGAGAGTCGTATCAGATTTTCACGGACTACCAGAACTTAATGTTCATCTTCCTACAGCGGGATTTGAAGTTGAGACAGCGCCGTTGGATGGAGCTTGTGAAGGATTGTGATTGTGAGATCCTTTATTGCCCAGGGCAAGGCGATTGTGGTAGCTGATGCTTTGAGTCGTAGGCCCGGGGGTAGCTTGTTCCAGTTGTGTGCGGTTCAGAGACAGTCTTATGCAGATTTACAGTTCTTGTGCGACCATTGAGTACAGCTTAAGTTCACCTCTACTGAGGGGACAAATTGCTCATGTCCGCGTCCGTCCACTTTTACTTAATCGTTTTCGTGAGGCACAGCCCGCCGATACTCGTTTGTTTGAGGTTCTGAGCATGTTCGGCAGGGTAATGATTCGAAGTTCTGATTGATGACCAGGGTGTGCTACGTTTCGGGACTCGTTGGTATGTACCTGATACTGATGGGTAGAGACACGAGGTCCTAGAGCAAGCATATCAGTCAGCTTTCTGTGTTCATCCAAGTGCCACCGAGATGTAACGTGACTTGAGAGTTGGTTACTGGTGGGCAGGGGTGAAGAGTGAAGTTTCAGATTTCGTTTTGAGCTGCTTAGCTTGTCAGCGAGCTAAGGTTAAGCATTTGAGACCGGCTGGAGAGATGCAACCTTTTTACCGTTCCAGAGTGGGAATGGGAGCAGATCTCCATGAATTTCGTTGTGGTGTCTACCCAGGTCTAGACAGGGTGTGACTCCATTTGGGTGATTGTTTTCTGGTTATGCTCAGTTTGCTCAGTTGTTCTTCAGTAAGTTGTGCGTTTGCACGGAGTTCCTTCATGTGTTGTATCCAATAAAGGCACCCGGTTCGCTAGCCGTCTTTGGCAGAAGCTTCAGGAAGCCTTGGGTACTGGTTGAGCTTTAGCTCCGCTTTTCCATCTGTAGGCCGATGGTCAGACAGAGCGGACTATACAGACTCTGGAGGATATACTTGTGCGTACGTACTAATTGTTTGTTGGCTGTGGGATTGTCACTCGCCATTGATGGAGTTCTCTTACGATAACGGTTATCAGGAGACGTTTCAGATGGCAACTTTTAGGCCTTGTGTGTAGGTTGTGTCGATCGCCAGTCTATTTTACTGACTCCGTGAGAGCAGGATTTTTGGACCCCAGCTAGTTGAGAGGTTTCGGAGAAGATCCAGTTGATTCGGGTCAGGATGAGAGCAGCCCAGTGCAGACAGAAGTCTTATGCCGACCGTGGTGGTCGCAGACTTGAGTTCGCGGTGGGAGATCATATATCCCTACGGATTTTTTCGATGAATGGCGTGTTGAGTTTTGGGAAGCTTAGTCCCAAAATTGTAGGTCCTTTTGAGATCCTTGAAGAGAGTTAGTACCGTTGCCTATAATTTGGCACTTTTGTCCAGATTTTTGAGTATTCACCCCGTTTTCCTTATGTCGATACTTCGCAATTACCTTCATGACCTTTTTACATGATTTAGTACTAGACCATTTAATTGGAACGCGATCTTTCGTTCACCAGCAGCCGATGGTTATAGTGGATCAGCAGCTGGAGAAATTTCGGTAAAGGGTCTTGCCATCTGTGGAGGTTTTTCTCTGGCGTAGTCGTCTAGTGAGGAGATCACTTTGGAGGCTGCGAGCGAGATGTGGAAGTTTTGCACTCATCTCTTTGAAGGTACGCACAGTAAAAATTTTAATTCGGGGACGAATTTTTTTTAAGGGGGGAGATTGTAACACCTTAGAACGCGATTAGTGTTAATTAGACGATAATACGGGTTTTCTGTAAAATGTTTACCAAATCGGTTTCCTCACATTTTATAATATTTAATTAATATTTTATTATTATTTGTTATGCCTTGCACACACTTGTGCATGTTAATGTGAGGGTTTGTTTTTGTTAATCTAGTTTAGCAACCATGACACCTTAACCTAATCCTTTGCCTTGCTTTAACCTTAACCCTAAATATTTATTTTGTGAGAAGATATTTCCATTTGTGTTTTGGAATGAGAGGAGATAGCAAGGTGAATTATGGAGAGTATTAATGGTTGCATTAATGGAGGTGAGGGGGGGTTTAAGATTAAGGGTTTTGTTTACCCTACACTCACCTCACTCTCTCATTATCATTTCACACTCTCATTCTTCTATCTCTTCCTCATTTTTCTCATTCCCTCATCACCTCAAACTGAACCCTACACTACCCCTTCATAAAACCTTCACAAATCACATCCTTAACCTTGTTTTGCCTCTAGGATCACTTGGAGCTTGGAAAGATAGGATCTTTGAGCTTGTGGGAGTAGATAATGATCTCTTTCTGTTAAGTAAGTCTTTTTAGTGTTGCGTAGCTTATTCGTTTTAGTTTAGAACGCTTTAAGTTTCGTTTCGTGCTAATATCGTATTTTTAGTGTAGTTTTGGGTATCGGATGATCTGTTATCAAACCAGGTATTTGTTGGAAAAGTTCCCATCATAGTGACCTAGAAACTATCCTCAAAACCCGAGCCCAATCCCTTTCAAGATGACCACAAATAAATTGCTTTTGGCCGCAAATTGCGGCCGACTGGTGAGTCGGGGGTTGTGTTTTGGGATATAGGTCCATAGGGTTGTGTGTGGTCTCGTGTTACTTGCAACTTTTACAAATTATTTGGGTAGCAAAATCTGGGATCACTTTGCTTGTTTTCTAGTGTTTCGATTACGTGCGTTACGTTATCCGACATGGTTCGTGTCTTTGTGTTGCTGTTGCTCTTGAGTTGGTTTCGTAGTGTCGCTACGCACATTAGCCATTAAACAAACAATTGAGAGTATGTTTGGAGTTGGTGCGTCGGTCAAACATAGTTTGTACGTGTTATTGGTCGATTTCTAATATACGCTTATTATATTGTTGTTTTATGACCTTAGGGACGCAGGCGAGGACTTCGGACGCTGCGAAGAAGGGAAAGCGAGTGGTTGACTTTACTTAGCCCAAGATCATCTGTGAGTAGATTTAACATCTATAGGGGAATCGCCCGCATGGCGTTATGCGTCTGGGCTAGATTTAATGATGTGATTCTTGATATTAAGTATATGGACATTGATTGTGCATGTGTACCTTCGTTGCATACCTCATTTTCCTATTTGCATATGGACATAGTATTGATGAGACACAACACCATTATTGACGGTTCATGTTACATGAGCCCTAATTGTATGCTACACACACTCCGTCGATAATTGCCATGACATGCACAACCCATATACATACGAGATATAGTTTACACCTATACACATGTGATATTGTATTGGTTAGGAACATTGAGACATTGATTCATATTCCTTTGTGCATATGACATATAGGATACATGTATATCTACATGCTTACACATATGCCTTGCCATGCCTACATGCTAGCTACCCTATACCTATATGGTATTGTACCATTAGTGATAGATATATACACATATGAGACATAGATACATGTACATCTTGCATACATACTTACATACACCAGTATGATATTATATCATTAGTGATAGGTATATATACATATGCGACATAGCTACATGTATATCATACCTACATACCTACATGTACACCCATATATCTTGATATAGCTACACATATACCTGGAGGGTATTACATCTTTATTGATAGGTATATACTCATAACTTTCTATAGCTACATGTTCACCTTTATATGATATTGCGTTGGATTTTGGAGAAATTAGGAATCACATGATATACTCAATAACTTGTTGTCGTTAAATAGCGGTTTTTCCTTTATATGCTCATATTACTGTTTCATGTTGCATATATTATATTTCATGGATTTCGCATTGAGATATGGTTTTCATATGATGTTTTCTGGATGTTTTACTCCTGCGTATATATATCAGTGGTATGGGACGCTGATATATGTGTGTGTGTGTGTGTGTGTGTGTGTGTGTGTCAGTAGTATGGGACGCTGTTATATATGTACACCTATCTAATATATCATCATAATGATCTATACAAATATTCTTATTCATTTCTTGATGTTTTCTGGATTTGAGGACCGTGGTAGTTTCATGAAATTATGCATTATTTGAAAAACCCGGCTTCTCTTGATATGATATTTCGATGCGTTCACCATGTGATTTCTTGGTTCTGAGATAGGCATGTGATACCCGATTTGAAGAGCGGGAGGCACCGTTTGCGGGTACATGGTGGACCCGGTATGGTACCCCGGGACGAGAGGTGATTTCGCGGTGTAGACGATGAGCCTGGCAGATGGACCACTACCTACCGGTGATATTATTTGGACTCGGCGGATATCTGGAGGATAACGACCGGAGTCACGTACATATGGATACGTGGATTACGAGTGTCGAAGCTGGGCACTCGGGTTTCCGAGAGACGTATGATACGTACATATCACGGCCAGTCGTGGTGACGGCGCCTGATAGATGACTATTTATGTGTCGATGCTAGACACTAGTTTTCATGATATTTTCGGGTGTCGATATTAGACACTCAGATTCCATGAGACTTACAGGATGTGTTTTATTCAGTACTCCGTATTTATTTGATATGCATTGCTTCATGTATTAGTAGTACCTGATAGAGTACCTTTCATGACTGTTGCATTTACATATTGTCATTTATTGCTATCAGCCTGCATGTGATAGACCATTGCAGTACGTGCATACATGCGATTACCTGCATATGTTATTTACTATTCACGAGTTGGCAACTCACCCCCGTTATGCCACAGGGTTTTGCAGGTTGTCCCTCAGAGCAGTCGTTGGCAGGGCTACTTCTTCCTATTGTTTTATCTTTTGTTGCGGATACCGCTACGGCTGACTGGGTGCAGTTTTGCTATAGGTGGATTTTGCAGTTATCCGATGTCGCTCATTGTATATTCGTTGTATCCAGTACTCTCCATCTACTATTTTCATATATTGACTTAGAGACGAGTTGTGAGGACGATATTGTATATTATTTTGTGACTTTGGAGGACATTTATAATGTTTCACTTTATATCGTCTTTTTCTTCGCTACGGCGTCGTATATCTGTTGTGGTGGTTGTTTTCCGCCTTTGGGCGTGGATTTGCTCCCGTTGGGGATGCTTTTACCTATATATTTATGTTGTACCCTTTTTGAGGGCTTGTTTTACAAAGGAAGTGCTGCCAAATTGTTAAATGGAGTAAATTTGGACTTTAAACAATTTTGATCGAGATTTCAAAAGTTTTAACAATATTATTATCACTTACTATTTTTGATAGTTTAGATTGCTGGGTTTTCGGCTTACTTAGATTGCGTTACGCCAATGGACGTTGCGTGGTTTAAGAGCCGTCACGTGCCAATTTCGGGTCATTACAGTAGTGTGAGATGCAGACCTCCGCAAGGAGCATTCGGTCTCGAAAGATTTAAAAAATAAAAATATCTTAAGAAAATGAGATTTCTAGAAAAAAATAATAAATTAAAATTATTTTATATAAATATATATATATATATATATATATATATATATATATATATATATGTATGTATTATCAAAATATCTAATTTTTGATATAATATAAATATTCCAACTTTTCTAAATCAAGAAAATCAATTTACATGAAAACACCATGCAATTCTATACAAGTTCAATACTTTACAATTATATAGCATGTATTATGAAAAATATGTTTATTCACTAGAAATGTCATATATATAAAATTTACATCTATGAAAACTCTGAAGACGATAACTAAATACTTGGGGTGTATTTTAAAAAGTATACAAAAATTATTTTTACATAAAACCCCCCCAAGTTTTATAAATTACAATAAGGATCCCAGTAAATATAGGTTTAAGTGGGACCAGTCTCTTGAGCCTCAGGGAGCCGGAGATATGGGTGCTTTCCTATTTAAGGTAGACAACTTAACAAACAATGTTATCAACACGGTAATCGTCTTTGAAAAAGACACAAATCCTGCCGCCCATGTGCAGCGGTTACCGATAACACCAAAACTTAATTCAGGATTTCAATTTCTTTTCTAATTGTCTGACTCAGACTGAGTCTCATTATAAATAATCTGACTTGAATATGATTCAAGTACAATCTACAATACTACAATTCAATATGAATCCATGAATCCATATATTCAATCTGTTCAATCTATTCAATCTATATTGACCGAACCGAACCATGGATATACCTCCATTTACATGATTATCCAGTTACATCAATTTACTGATATCATGGTTTCGGCAAGTCATCCATCTATACAATTTATAATACAAGACAATACAATTTACAATACAATACAAACATTACAATCAAGACATCGCGGGGTTTAAGGGGTAGATTGGTACGGAAGGTGTTAGAAGTGGCACGAGAATGCAAGAATTAAGACACCTAACATGTATTCCATTGCTGTTGTACCGTGGTATAAACGGTTCCTTGTATATTCCGTTCACCTTAGTCTCTGGTCTACTAGGACTCCTCTCGTATACACTGGTATCTTTCTGTACCAAGCTACAAACAACAGCGTTAACACTAAATACAATATTATAACAATATAATACCACTTTAAAAGTTAGTTTCTCTCTTTATCTGTCTATTCTATTTCTCCCTTATCTTTGGGACTTACCGAGTGATTGTCCACTGATGACATTCCTTCTCTTTCTTCTTTGGAAAGTTATCAGGTGCTTCGGACCTTCAGGAGATCGAGCCTACCAGCGAGGACTTGGATCAGCTATCTTACGATCCAGAGCTTTAGATTCATTGTACACATTTCATTTCAGTACTTTCCATTTCTGTTATACCACTGTTTAGGCATTGCTTTCATTCAAATATATTTACTTTTCCATGTACTGTAAAAGAATGTTAATAAATAAAGTTGCTATTCATTATATTTGTCTCTTGTGTATTTTTCTTTTATATTACTTAGTTACGCTTAGCGTATTTACTTCTGAGTATATACGTAGTGGCCTCGTCGTGTTCCCTTCGCCGTACACCGAGAAGCGGGGCGTGACAGGTTTTATTGGTGGCCCATACAGGTCCGAGCTATATGGAACCCTACCATGCAGTTCCGTTCTGCATGGACAACCTAAGCAATATAACACAAGAACCAGCAACTGAAAACATTCTTTACAATTTATATTGCTTGAATCTTATCATTTCATATATTTTGAATCTGTCCTAACCCAAATTTTTCGTTCAAGGTTATGGATTCCCCGAACAACACCAGTACCAACTTCAACAACACTCCACCTCCACTACCGATTACACCTGTCGTCCCTGCTCCGATCAACGAGCAGACGGTTCTACTTGAGGCGATCCACAGCCTCCCAGAAGGACAGCAACAGCAGATTGCTCTTTTAATGAACCGTCTCGAAGCGGAAGCACCCGGAGTGAACCAATTCCGGGCACTGCACCCCAAAAACTTTTCGGGAAAAGAGAGCCTTCCAGAAGCTGAGGAATGGGCTCAGAGCATCGAAAATGATCTGGCAGCGGCACAAGTGCCTGAGGTAGCTTGGGTTCGTGTTGCGAAATTACAGCTCACGGACAATGCACGGGTCGGTGGAAGGCGGAAAAAAGCCGTCTTGATCAACCCATCGAATGGAAGACTTTCCGCGACATGTTCGACGCAAAGTACTTCTCCGAGACTGCCAGGTTCGACATAGAACATCAGTTTATCCATCTGCAATAAGGTTCAATGTGGACCAAGTCAGTAGATGAATATGACGCTGAGTTCACCATGCTCAGTCGGTAAGATATGTCTCAATAATTCGATTTTTTCAATATATCACATACTACACAGCTAACACAATATTTTAACAGATTTGCGGCACACCTGATACCGACGGATGAGATCAGAGCCCGTCGATTTCAACAAGGTTTGGATTCGGAAATCCAGGTTGCACTGGCCACAGGAGATTTTCTGACTCATGAATCGGCATTGAAAGCTGCCCGCCGTTATGAGGCAGTGGTAAAGATGAGAGGCAGATCTCAAGTCGCTGGAGTTAAGCGCCATGCCAATCAGATAGCTGGAGGAGCCTCATCAAGGCCATCTTTTGTGCTAAGGAGACCGGGAGTACCGAACAACAGGCCCAGCCCAGCCTTTTGTACCTACTGCAAGAGAGTTGGACATATGACGAAAGACTGTTGGCGAGCCAACCGTCTTTGCTTAGCCTGCGGCTCAGCTACTCACGATATTGGGTCTTGTCCTCATAGACAAAATCCAATTGCTGCACCCAGGCCAGCAATCACTTACCAGCAGAGACCGACCCTTCAGGCACCTGCTCCAAGACTTGCTCTCCCTGCTCCACCACCTAGAGGACCACCGACTGCATCTCCTCCTCGTCCGTTCCATCAAGCTCAACGGAACGTTACGAGGAATGGTCCTTCGGCCAGGAGGAATGTACCACGGCGACAGGCTTTCACGATGACTGTGGAAGAAGCTGAGGCCACTGGCCAAGTTATCACTGGTAACCCTTTCTTCTCAAACTTTTCTTTCAGTCTTAACACCTACCTACATATTTTCTCTATACCTAAAACATATCCCACATATCTTAGGTACAATCTTAGTAGTCTCAATTCCTGCACTAGCACTCTTCGATACTGGAGTATCTCACTGCTTTATGTCGCAACGGTTCGTTCGAACTCATGCGATTCCAGTCACACCGCTTGTATCCAGTTGGAATATCAGTTCAGGGAATGGCGTTCTAAAGGCAATAATGGGATACAACTTGTGTCTGGTAGTCATCTGCAGCAGAGAATTCTATGCTGACTTCAAGATACTGGACATACTGAATTTCGATATGGTTCTAGGAATGGATTGGCTCGGAACCTTCTATACTACCATTGACTGTTCTGAAGGCAACAATGGGCTCGCAAATTTTTCTTCTTTTCTCTCTCTCTCACTATTCCCTCCTCTTCCAGATCTCATCTCTCTCTCTCTCTCTCTCAGCGGATCCTTGTCCTCTCTTTCTATCTCTGTCACACACGAATATGTAATTCTTTAAGCGAAAATTGTTTCCGGACACAATTTGGGAAGATAACTTATTTTCAAATCTACATATTTTTAAAATTTTGAAAAATCTTAATACTTACAAAATATTGATGTTTCAAATCCACAATAGATTGTGTGTATTATATTTAGGATATTTTTGAATTTATTTTTCAAGTTTATCTTGTTCTTTTTAATTAGCTACACATATGATCATTCTTCCAAAAAATTTATCCGTGAGAGAAAAGATTTCTCTCATGACTACTATAATTCCCTCATGCTTTGGTACTTCAGTTTCAATTCCTTATTCTTTTACCAATTTTTTCTTCCAAAATGTGCATCTCCATATTCGAATTACTCATCACAAATCCAATTCCACTGTTTTTCCTTTCTCCGTTTTAAATTTTTGTATCTACCTTTTCAAATATTTAATTTCCAATCCAATTTTCCCGATTTTTTGTATCTCCACTCCCAATCCATAAATCTTCTATCCCATCCATTTCCATGATGATTATAACTAAGGCAATCAAATAATGAAGAGGAATAAAAAGAAGTCTGAAATTAGGAAAAGAAATAATAAAGAGAACAAGCAAAGATGGGTTTGGAAAAAGGACGGGTTTAGAAAGAAAATGGGTTTAGAAAAAAAATTAGAGCATATAATAACAAAGAAAGAATAATAAAAAGGTTTTTTTTACTTGTAGCCCTCCGAAACATAACAAATTCGTTTAAAAAACCCTCAAAACTCGGTATTTACTTTTTATACCTTAAAACTAATAAGTTATATAATTTTACCTTCTTTACGATTTCCGTAAAAAAAAACCCACTAACTTCAACTTTTCTCCATAAATTTTAAGTTTACCGTTTACCCAGAAACAACAAGTAAGATCGCAGAAATATTCCAATTTCTTCATACCTGCAGAAGGATGTTGAAGATGCTCCTAATTTTATGGCCGATTTTGAGAAAAATGCAGCAAAACCCTAAACCCTAATTTTAATTTGGAAAAGAAATTGAGTATTTCCAAAGGGGAAGTGTGGTTGGGATATTTTAAAGAAAAACCTGAATTTTATACCATTAAAAATATATGGAAATCATAAAGGGGGTCAAATGATACATCTTATTAATTTTGTGTATAAAAAGTAAATATCAAGTTTTTAAGGCCGGAAAGGAATATGCTATGTTTTGGGGAGCATGCAAGTAAAAAAAACCCATAAAAAAACTTTGGAAAACTATAATTACATATTAAAAAATATATGTCATGTGCTAATATCTTGGGAATTCCAAAAATTGCCATATTCTAATATCTTTAAAAATATTAAAAGGGTATTATAGTCAATGCATATATAAATAGGTATACAATTAAGGGTTTGAGTTTAAAACAATATCATTGTTTGTTTTTGGGTTTTTTCTTATAATTTTGGAATTCTATGGGTTTAAAAATAACCCATCTCTTCAAATTGTGTTGGGAAACCATTTTGCCAATTTTTTAATATTTTATTTCTAATGGGAGTTGTATCAAATTAGATTTGTTTTATACACCCAACTTTTAGTTAGGGGTCATATTGAAGTGTATACTGTAAAGATATCTGGTTATCAAGAAATATTTTCTTAATCAAAGAACGGTGTGCGTGTGTATCATAACTGATTTCATATTTAGTTCATTAGGTTATTTTTCAAATTATTAGATACTTTTGGGTCAAATTGGATTTATGTTTTTGTTACATTTGAATTACAATAGAGTTTTTTTTTTAAATTTATTTCAGAACTATAATAGAATTTGAGTCAGATTAGGATTCTTTTAAAATTTTACATCTTACTTCGGGGTTAGCCTTTATATTTGATGCTACTGGAAATTTTAATAAGTTAGATATTGTTTGATTTCTACATTAAGAGATTTGATTTATAATTTTTGGTTTTTTTTTATGCTTAAATTTAAAGAGTTCTTAAATTATTGTTTTTTTGAAAAAAAAAGTAGTTATATGACACATGGTTTCAAAACAAAGTTCCAAAAGATTTTTCATATCGCTAATATATGTTAATAAAGCTCTTAGGATCTTTGTTTGGCTATCAGGATTATGATGAGATTATGCAGGTGGGGTCTGAATAGTCCATACGCGCATCCTTAAATGTTCCTGATCGTGAGAGTATCGAGACAAGGTATCAGTACTCCAGAGTAAACTAATGTATACATTTCTTCATCCCGACCGGAGCAATAGTTAGTCTACAACCATTGGTGTTTGACACCAAAAATTGTATACAGGTGCTTTTTGGAGAATGAGTACATTGAACGGACTCGTCGAGATTTCCAAGATGGTATTATACCTATTGTCAGATAGCAATTTTCTGGTGACAATGGTACAAGATAGTATTTTGACCTAAGATCGTCGTAATTTTTTGTGTGTCTTCCTATTGTATTTTGATTACTACCCAACCACGGCTTTAAAGTGCCGTGCATACAGATTTTAGTTAAGTACAGTCCTGAAGCACATGGAGGCAATGAGCGGTAGAGATGGGATTCGTCTCTCTCGGTATAGAGAGTTGATGTCGTGCTGTGTATGATAGACTATAATCATAAGTTCCTAACCAAGATAGTTGAGATAAACTGATAAGGGTTATCAGTTGTCTCTCGGATGATTATTAGTTTAACATCGGCATAACTTATTGGGTTATTGGAGGTCTGACAGTTTACACCCCCCAGACCCGGTATGTGACGCTCTCTGATGAAGAGATCGGATCGTGCGGTAATTGTCATTGATAGGCTTTGTTGGGTACGGATGAAATTGCTTGTCGATCTTTCTTTTGACATATAGTTGTGTAGCCGTTACGTACAACCAGTGCTGCTGACGTGCTCGTGGGTAATAGATATAATCCAGTAACTCACTATCAGCGTATTGTCAAATGTTTAGAGTCCCCCGCCGAAAGTGCCAGCTCAGGCGAAACGATGATGTGGATTTGTATTGTACGTATAGTTGAAACGTGCGGGAGTTCGATTAGACATGTGTATATGATACGCGTATATTAATTGAACATTTGATAATATTAGCCGGCTATAATATATATAGTATTACACACTCTCTCTCAAGTATTTGTATTGTGTATATGCACCATTCTAGAAGGGACACCTCATTTTTTATATTGATAAGGAAATGTGAACATATTTCTTTATAGTGATAAAGAAATGAGGCATGCACAGAAAGGTATGGAATGGTTGGAATGAGTATTATTTTATTAGAAATGATGATATTCTGGTCTTCTTTCCTCTCTTCCTCATTCTAACATTTTCTCTCTCTCTCTCATGAGCTGAGGACAGAGAAAGGTATTGAGAGAGAAAAAAAGAGAGGTCTCATCTTCATCTTCCTCTTGTATTTTAGTAAATTATAAGAGTAAGTTGCTTCACAAGAAATTGTTCTTTATTGAAGTTGAAGCCTGAAGAGGGTTGCTTTCAATATGGATCATTTTCGGCAAGGAGGTCGTCTGTCAAACTCGATCCGGACACCGGGAGCATAGCTTGGGTCTTCCACTAAAAAGTGGACACACTACAAAGGTTGTGGTCCCCTCTAAACTATTAGTTAACTATGATTGTTGTTACAATTACTCATTTATGGATAATCTTGGGTTATAGTTTGTGGTACTTGCTAGAAAATTTTGTTTCTATATTCCATCTCGGTTAGCAAGTGTTGCAACCCCAGCACTACAAACTTATATTGCTGACCCTTTCAATCAAGGCAGGGATTTCGATATAGTTTCTGTAAAGATATAATAATAGCTATAGCGAAGTCCGGAATCTAGATCAAAAGTTGGGCGCTTTGGGAGTCGGTCCTACAATCAACATAATTTTTTATCATGTTTGACACAAATATTTTTCTGCAACCTGTTCTGCATTAATTGTCCTGTTTTATAAGGTGTAAACAAAAAATCACCATGTTAAAGTCAGAAATGTTGGGATTGTGTCTTGTATCCGTATGCATTTATGGACTATTTGGTTTGGGTCATCTATTGGTGTGGGCAACCAATAGATCCTAGGGTTTTTAGTTATGTGTGTGTATTTTTGGGGAAGAGATACATTGGTTTGAAAGATAAAATTATGTGAGGATATTTTGTGTTTCCTCTCTCTTGTAGTGTGAAAACAAGAGAGAGGGATAAGAGATAGAGATTGTTGAGAGATGTGAGTATTTTTGTAATCTTTTTGGTGTTTGGTGAAATCCTCGTATTTAGCCCCGTGGATGTAGGCTGAGATGGTCAAACCACGTTAAATCCGGTGTTCTTTTTCTGTAGTGTAATGTGATTGTGCTATTTATGATCTTGACATGCTTTATATGGTAAGGGGATCAATCTCCCCAACAAAAAAGAGTACAAGGCGATGAGGCCTGCTATCAGATCCAAAATCCAATCTTTAGAATTCAAAAACAAAGGAGCCCTTATTGCAATCGTGCATCACACTATAACAAAATCACAAATTACATTAATACTTGGCAGAATATTAAATTTTTTTTAAATTTAATTGAAACCAAAACACAAAACTAACCTTTATCATGCATTCACCTAACTCTTAGTAACAACTACACCCCAGCGTTTTCCAGCATACTTAATAAGCTCATCAATCTCGCGGGTACCTTCGATATGGTTGTTACGGCTACGGTCAGCGTGCACGATCCCTCGCCACGACTTCAATCCAGCGAAACTCACGTTAAGGGCCCGGAGAGCGCAGCGAAGCTCTTGCCTGCTGACGTGTCCGTCTTTGTCGGCGTCTACGTCTTTTAGCAGCCACTGCTTGAACTCTTTCTCTGTCATTTTGATTGTTTGGCCAAACATAAGAACTAAACTTGAGTGTTTTTTTTTGGTATCAATAAGTTGTGATATGTATTTAGCTTTAGAAAAGATGCTGCAGGGCCTAAGTGTAATCAGGCATTTTCCTTTTGCTTGATGGATATATATATTGATTTTCGCTAGAGAATATGATTCCTTCTTATCTCTTTCTATACTTTTGGTTAGCCTCCAAGGTTGAACAGGTACTAGTAAGGTTGAAGGAATACTCAACGAGTTAAAATGTTTAGCTCATATAGAAGAAATTTGATGCTAGCTATTGCAAGAGAGAGAATTATTGAAACCCCCCAGAGCAAATCCTAATTTTACTCGCTCTTTTTTTCACATGCACAACGATCTTTCTTTGGGTTTTTTTCGAAAAAGGGTGATTATATATTAAAATTAGTAAAATAATATAATTTAATTTATAATTAACACAATATGACGGTTTATTCAAGACGGGATCTTATAACCCGTCTTATCAGCCCCCACCCCATCCCACACCGTCCCATCGAATAAAGAGAGCGGATTCCTAGAACCCGCCCCACCCTCCCAATTTAGAAGAAACCCGCCCTCTTCATTGAGGGTGTGGGGGCAGGTTCTAGGAACCCGCTAATGAGGCGGGTTCCTAGAACCCGTCCTAAAAATTGTTAAAATTTTAAAAAATTCAAATAAATCAAATATTAAATTTAAAAAAAGATTTTTTTAAATTTTCGGTTACAAAACCCCTTTCTTTCAACGAATAAAGTATAAGATTTTTGTTTTTGTTACGGACGTGATGACAAGTGTTATTACTGTTTATATAGAAGTAATTCAATATTTAGATCATACTATAAATATGAATCTTGTATACACTTCATTAACAAAATGAACCCGTCAAAAGAATAATGCAAAAAAATTATATCATACTAAAATGTAAATTGTACAAGTTTATTTACAAGCGCTAACTGATTTTCCTTCCGTTGCTTCCTCACGATATTGAAGGTCCCGCCCCTATTGACTGTCATGGACATCTAGTTCTATAATGATCTGGTTGTTTGCATAGGCTACATCTGCCGTGTCTTTGTTGAGGATCAGCATCCATTGTCATTCGATCTCGATGCACCTTAGATCTTCCGGGTCCTATATTTTTGTCCGGCGGTAATACAGTCGGTGTTTGTCTGTTCCCAGTATAATAGTACCAATAGCGACTGTCTGGTATAAGATGTGTACCAGTATGGGTCATAAAGGTACACATCTTCAAAGCGGACGATGTCGTGGATGGTAAACGGGAAATCCTCCATTCTCGATGGCCTGTTTGCGAAGGGGGGAAGAACCAGTACTCCTTCAGTCTTATATATAGCCCGCTGCGCTGCTCAACAGTCGCCCGCTTTCACTTAGGGAGTCGCCACCACGCGGCGTCCATCGAGCCTTATCCGGTGAGATCGAAGCGACGCGCCCCTAGCCGTCTTGACCCAAATAGCTCGTGACTGGCCCTTGAATCATATGAAGTCTATAAAACCTCATCTAATTCAAGTAAGCCAAAAATCCCAGAAATCAAAAACCATTTTAAGGAGTAAATAAAGGAAACTAGTTTTTAAGAGGTAAAGAAAACATGTTTAAAAACAAGGTTTTTAAATAAGTAAGCCGAATATGCATTTTAAAAATTCTAGTCTTTTCTGAAAATTTCGGCAGAGTTTCCTTTGTAAATACTGGCCCCAAACGGGGTACAACATGAATAATATATATACAATGATAAAAGGCATCCCCAACCGGGAGCTAGTTATTCGTCAATCGACGGTCATAACCAAGCAGCAATATAATATACAACGCCGAAGGGTGAGGATCAAAACTCATAAAAAAACTTAAAAATATCATGAAAACCTTAATACTACAACGCGCGACTCTAAGGTCGAAATAATACACAACTGGTTTTCTAAGTCTGAAACAATATACAAGTTTGGTTGATGGAATTACTAGATACAACTGATTAAAATAAATGCAAGGGTGGTCACGATGCGAGTGAACCCACCTACTAAAGAAATCACCCAGAAAGGAAGCAGTGTGCCAGAAAGGCCGCCATGAAACCTGTACGGCAAAACCTGCAAGAACTGTGGCACAACGGGGGTGAGTTGCCAACTCGTGAATAGAAAATATCGCAGAGCAGAAATCGTATGTATGACTCATCCTAGGTCAATACGATCAAATATAATATATCCTCAAAATGAATAAGTCTGAAGTATGAAAAGGTGGTAAGGGCAAATATCTATATTATGTGTAATACCAAGTGCTCGTGTCAGTGCCTCAGGTAGTAACATATCAAAAATATGAGGTATGATCAATGTAATCATCATGAAATCAGTGTCAACTATATCATG
Source organism: Agapanthus africanus (assembly GCA_030015575.1). Lineage (NCBI taxonomy): Eukaryota > Viridiplantae > Streptophyta > Magnoliopsida > Asparagales > Amaryllidaceae > Agapanthus > Agapanthus africanus. The sequence continues at coordinate 113,820,476 of CM057342.1, read as the reverse complement.
AAGTCTAAGTATGTGGATGTCACCCCCCGCTTCCCAGAGTACGCTAAGATGGGCACGTGACATAGCCAACCATGCTACCTCTGGGTAGGAAGTATCTATCCACAGTCATATTACGGCTGTAGAGATATCAAGAACAAAATATAACTATCTAATACATGTCCATAAGCCAAGATAAAATGAGTCAAGAATAATAAAAATGCGGAAGCAAAAGATCCAATACAAAAATAACTGGAATATATGTCCCATCATGCAGGCTTACATCAGGAATAAAATGCTGAAAGTAAAAGAACTAACTACTACTGAATCCTCACTGCTCAGCCTGTTGGCTGAAGTACTCCTGCTCGGACTGCAGCAAAGGTACGGAATCTGAGCCATGCAAAATCCAGACGTCAGCACGTCATGTCATCAAGCAATAAACTATAAACAGGGTAACAGGCAATGCAGATATAATCATGAATGATAAAGCAGGTGTAACAGCAATATAAATCAGGGCAGTGAAGGGTAGTGTGCAGTGAGTAAACTAAACTGGTCTATTGGGTTATCTACTCTCAAGTCTTTGAATCAATTTGATGAATCATCGATGTAACTCAATAGTATCCAGTGCGTGCCCAGGACTACGGTCAAGATTCTTGGGCTGAATCCGAGACATGCCGCTAGGCAGTAAAAGGTAGCATGTACAGATGCGTGATGTCAGCATCATCACTCCGGGACTGGCCTAGCCCGTAAGACTGATCAGAACAGGTATCGAACTGTTGAGTTACAAGTCAGATTTCATCATTGATTTCCCCATACCCCCAAGTTATATGTGTTCAATTCGGGTATTTAAGTAATCAAGAACTAATGCCAACACAGGAGCAGGTAGGTACAGGTTTGTCTGGATAGACAACAGGAACTGTCCGTAAGGACTACATGTCAGGTTTGTTGGCATTAGACATAAGATTAGGTAACAGGTCAAGCCATGGTACATCAAATTAAGTCAAGTAGTGTACGGTACCATATCGGGTCAAGTAATATGTGTGTAGCAAGTCATGTCAGGGTGTAAAAGATATCATGTGGGTGCTCATAATCAACTAACATAATCATGGTTATAAATAAACAAGCATGAGTATCAACAACACAATAAATTGGCACATGTAATAGGTTAAGCAATATGCGCAGATTAAACTACTTAGCTGTACGGTTATCCGTTTGTGTTTCAGAGACGGTTTCAACATTATATGAATACAGTATGACAATTATGGCCGTTAAAATCATGTTAACAAGTATTAAGAAATTTTAGGGATGCAATGATTTATAAATAGGTTCAATGGATGAAATCACAGCTAAAACAGGTTAAAATACACACGGGTGTCCGATGGAGTAAAACTATAGAAAGAATACCATAGGCTATGTCAATAGTTAAAAGGTGATTAGAACATATAAATGTGGTTGTCTGGTTTAAAAAGGTAAAAGCAAACGGTAAGTTTCAAGTCTGGAAACTAGAAATGACATAACGCGACATCGAACATGTAAAAGGGAAAATCATGGTACTAATGTTAAACTACGGGTTTAAAGTGCCATCAGATGTATATATAATATATTAATTAGCATGTAGCAAGTTTTACTTGCCTCGACGGGTCGCGATACGAAAAATGGAACGTTACGCGTCGGCGGGGAAAAGTTGCGACGCGTGCACGGTACACGGAATGAGCCCAAACGACGAACAGTGGAATCATACGGATCAGAGGTCCTCGCTGGGTCATCGGGATCGTCGACGTCGCGGCAAGCTCCGGCGGTCTGGACATCGGCAGCGAATCAAGAGAGCGATCACTTAAAGAAGAAAAGAAATGAAAGCAAGAAAGGAGAATGGAGGAGGAATGAGAGTAGGATTGCTTACTGGCTGCAGAGGGGTGTGCTAGCAGTGGCGGCAAGATCGACGGTGGTGGGGAATGCCGGTGAAAGGTTTTCTGAAGATCTAGGGTTTGGTTAGGGTTCTGGGCTCGGGTAGAAGTTGCTGGGGTTTTGGCGTGCAGGATTTAGGTTGCTGGGGGAGAATAGAGGAGAGGGAGGAGATGGCGATGACGATGGTAGATGGTCGGCGGCGATGGAGGGCAGTGTTGGGTTCTTGGTTACAGGGAAGGCCTCGGGTGCTAGGGTTTGGTGGGGAAGGAGAGGAGAGGAAGGGGACGAGGGTGACGAGGAGATGTAGAGTGGGTCGACGATGGTTTAGGAGCGGGGAAAAATAGGGTTAGGGTTTTCTTTTCATGGGTTTCTCGTGGCGAGGTGCGAGGGCTTTTAAAGAAGACAGAAGAAGAAGAAGGGATGCTGTGAAGGGAGGTGACCACATCGCGCTCGCGGTGACGAGAATCGAGGAATAAACAGTGCTTGCGAGAGGTGAGAGAGAGTGCGAGAGGAGAGAGAAAGAGAAAGGAGAGCGAGAGAGAGAAGCTGCGGAGGAGAGGGAAGGAGAAAGGGAAGGGAATGAGAGTGATTTGTGGGGCCCGGGAGAAGGAAAAATGATTTCTGATTGGTGAAAAGAGAGCGAGGAAATCAGTGGTGGGGCCCAAGCGCAAACCACGAGTTCTGATTGGCTCGGGAGCAAGAGAATTGGTTTGGGAAAAATAAATAAAAGATTTACCAGTTTACTAAATAACTTAGTTAGTTGAGAAAAATATTTAGTAAGCTATAAAAATATTTTCTGAATGATTCAAGAAATTCAAAATTAAATAGGATTTGGCGGAAATACAAAATATTTCAGAATTGCGCCCGGGTCGGGTCGAAAATTTGAATTTGAAATATGAAAAATATTAGCAAGTTCCAAAAATGAAATGAAGGATTTTGTAATTAAAAAGCATACCCCCAAGAACGGACGCACGCACGTGCGCGTAGCCGTCCAAACACGTTCGTTTCCCTGAACTGGACGAAAATATGATGCAAGGACGCTACCACAGGGTTAGGGGTATCAAGCAGGCCATGTCATGTATTTTAAATTATTTTAAATGAATTAAATTGTTATATGCAAAAGTGTAAGGTTAGGGTATTCCATAATTAAGAAACAACAAGCTCACACAAGCGGTCGAACATAAAGAATCTACCACACATCCACCAAGTAAAAGAATTAAACACTACAAACCACACATACGGCAATAGAAATTGGTATAACAAAACTCGGTTGTTACATTATACCCAACTACAAAAAGAATTTCGTCCTCGAAATTCCAAGAACACAAAAGATAGACGACCAACAAACTACAAGAAAAGATGGGGAAACTTCTGCCGGATTTCATCTTCTCGTTCCCAAGTGGACTCTCCATGTAAGCGACTACCCCAAGAAACAAGTACAAGAGTGATGACCTTGTTCTTAAGAACCTTTTTCCTTCGATCCATAATTGCAACCGGTCGCTCCTCAAAAGTCAAGTCTTCTCGTACAGTCAGCTCCGAATGATCCAACACATGCGGCTCATCTCGAACATACTTACGGAGTTGAGATACGTGGAACACATCATGCACATTCGCCAAGGACTGCGGTAACGCCAAATGATACGCTACCTCACCAACACGCTCCAAAATCTCAAAGGGTCCAACGAATCGAGGACTGAGCTTTCCTCGACTTCCGAAACGAATAACCCCCTAGTCGGTGATATCTTCAAGAATACCAAATCACCCACGGCGAACTCTAGAGGTCTTCTCGACGTATCTGCCCAACTCTTCTGTCGGTCTTGTGCTGCTTTCATATGGTTCCGGATAGCGTTAACTTTCTCAACTGTCTGCACAACCAAATCTGGTCCCAACAAACCGGTGAACGGCACTTGCGACCATACAAAGCTTCGAATAGAGCCATCTGAATAGTTGCCTGGAAACTGTTGTTGTAAGAAAACTCCACCAAATGTAGATGATCCTCCCATGAACCCTTGAAGTCCAACATGCAAGCTCTCAATATAGCTTCAAGAGTTTGGATCGTTCTCTCCGACTGGCCATCTGTTTGAGGATGATAGGCTGTGATAAACTTCAATCGAGTCCCCAAACTTTCCTGTAAGCTCCTCCAAAAGTGATAAAAACCGAGTGTCACGGTCGGACACGATACTCACCGGTACTCCATGTAATCTTACAATCTCTTGTATGTACTGTTCTGCCAAAGTTTCTGTTGATTGACCAACCCGAAAAGGAATGAAATGAGCTGCCTTGGTCAAACGATCAACAATCACCCAAACTGCATTGTTGCCTTTTGGACTCCGCGGTAGAGCTGTCACGAAATCCATGGTTAGATTTTCCACTTCCACTGAGGAATCGGAAGTGGTTGCAATAAGCCATCAACCCTTTGATGTTCAGCCTTAACTTGCTGACATACCAAGCATTTTGCCACAAAGCGGGCAATCTCCCATTTCATGCCTTCCCACCAGAAGTGCCGTCGTAAGTCTCGGTACATCTTCGTGCCTCCAGGATGTACGGAATAAGCTGAGCTGTACGCTTCCTTCATAAGTTCTTCACGAATACCTCCTTTTGGCACACACAAACGGCTACCATATCTCAACGAACTATCTTCATGGATCAACAAGTCAGTTCGAAGTCCAGCTTCAACCTGTTCTCGGAACTTTTGCAATCTAGGGTCCTGTGGTTGCGCTATTTTAATATTCTCGATCAACGACGAATATACCTGCAGCTGCATCAACTGTCCCGAAGAATGCGATAGCACAACCTCCAAATCAAACCTCCGAAAGTCTTCAACGAGCTCCTTCTGCGTAGTCAACATCTGAATAGCTGGTAACCGACTGAGCGCATCTGGCACGACATTAACCTTCCCCGGATGGTACTTAAGATCAAGATCGTAGTCAGCCATCAGCTCCAACCATCTACGTTGCCTCATATTAAGCTCCTTCTGCGTGAACACATACTTCAAGCTTTTATGATCCGTGAAAACCTCGACCCTTTCGCCCAAAAGGTAGTGTCTCCAAATCTTCAAAGCGAAGATCACAGCCGCAAGCTCCAAGTCATGAGTTGGGTAATTCTTCTCATGGGTCTTCAACTGTCTCGATGCGTACGCTACAATCTTCCCATGCTGCATCAAAACACATCCCAATCCTTTTCCAGACGCGTCGCTGTGAATCACCAATCCTCCGGAACTGTTTGGCACGGTCAGAATAGGGCGGTTATCAATCTTTGCTTCAACGTCTCAAAAGCTGACGCACACCTATCCGTCCACACAAAATGTACCTCCTTGCGCGTAAGCTTGGTCAACGGCTCCGCCAGACGAGAAAAGTTCTCCACAAATCTTCTGTAATACCCGGCGAGTCCAAGAAAACTTCTTATCTCTGCAACAATCTTCGAAATCGGCCAATCTCGAACTGCTGCAATCTTTTCGGGATCAACGACAATTCCATCGCCAGACACAACATGCCACAAAAACTTTACTTTTTCCAGCCAAAACTCGCACTTTCTCATCTTCGCATATAACTTCTCTTGTCTCAACGTCTGTAGTGCGATCTTCAAATATTCAGCATGCTCTTCAAAACTCTTCGAGTAAACCAGAATATCGTTAATGAACACCACAATAAACTGGTCCAAGAATGGTGAAAAGATTCGGTTCATCAAGTCCATGAATATAGCTGGTGCATTCGTGACTCCGAAGGGCATCACTAAGTACTCGTAGTGTCCATACCGAGTTCGGAACGCCGTCTTGCAAATATCCTCTGCTTTCACTCGGACCTGATGATATCCGGATCGCAAATTCAGCTTCGAGAATACCCTCGCGCCACTAAGCTGCTCAAATAATTCGCCAATGCAAGGGATCGGGTACTTGTTCTTAATAGTCACCCGGTTTAATTCTCGATAGTCGATGCACATCCTTCTTGTGCCATCTTTCTTCTTAACTAGAAGAACTGGAGCTCCCCATGGCGAGTTACTGCTTTGAATCCAACCCTTCTCAAGTAATTCAGTAACCTGCTTCTTGACTTCTTCCAACTCCATTGATGCCATTGGATAATACTCTTTAGAAACTGGCGCTGCACCAGGAACAAGATCAATCGCGAACTCCATGTCTCGCTTTGGCGGTAATCCGGATATATCTTCAAACACGTCCATAAAATCTCGAACAACAGCTGGCTCTTCACTTTTATCAACCTCCATTGATGCAAGAATATTAGTTGTCGGCCTATCCCTAAACTCAACTGGCCCGACAGAACTGCTTCCTCCAGTAAAGATAAACTCGGGGTGCCCGGGAATCTGGAAAAGAATGATTAACTGGTAATATCGTTATTAGGGTTAAAGTGGCAAAATGCGGTTTAGATTAACCGTATCATGATATAAATCATATTTCGTCCAAATGAGAAAAGTAACTACACTTAGTTAATCTTTGCAAGTTTAATGAGTCAAGCACACTTAATTTGTATAGCATAGCATGTAGCAAGTAATACTTGCCTCGACGGTTTCGCGAACCGGGAAAAACGATCGTAACGTCGGCGGAAAACACGCGACGGATGCACGGGTCACGGATCGAGTCCATACAACGAACAGCGGGGCCACGCGGACCGGAGTACTTCGCTGGAAAGTCGGGTCAAGTCGTCGGCACGGCCGGATTCCGGCGAAATGACAAAACAGCGACGACGGTTAGCAACTACGCACGGACAAAAAAAGCGACCAGCGAAGGAAAAAAGGGAAGGGGAAAGGTCATGAGAAACTTACTAGGATATCAAGGATGGCAACCGCGATGGGGTCGACGGCGATGGGCTCCGGCGGTGAACAGTGAACGCGGCAAAAGGCTGGAGGTGGCTGGATCGGGTGGTGCTGTGAGTAGGGGGAGGTAATGGCCGGGGTTTGGTTGCAGGGGAAGAGGAAGTGGTCGGCGGTGGCGCGGGTGACGATGACGAGAGTCGACGGCGGCGATTTCCGGCGAACCAGAGGAGGTGGTTGGGTTCGCGGTCCGGGTTCTGTTGCAGCGCCGGCGAGGGAAGAAGGAGGAAGGTGGAGAGGTCAGGAAGAGGGCGAAGGGAGGAAGTTGGCGTCGTCGGCGACGAGAGGCGGCGGCGACGGCAAGCGGCGACAGTGCAGGTGGCCACGGCGCTGGGTTGCAGGCGCTGGAAGGAGGGAGAAGGGAGGAAGGAGGTGCGGTCGAGGCTGCGGAGGCAAGGGTGATGGTGGTGGTGGCGTCGGCGACGGGGACACGGCTGGCTAGGGTTACGACAAGGCTAGGGTTCTGCGTGGGTTGTGGGTTCTCGTGATCGTTTTGCGCAAGACGAGGACGACAAGAGAAAAAATATATAGGGATAGAGAGAGAGAGATTATAGAGAGAGAAAGGGAGAGGAGAGATAAAGAGACAGCAAGAGAAAGTTAAAGGCGGGCCCACGAGGGATTAATCCCCTCGTGATTGGCTGGCTCAAAATATTGAAACGAGATTTAATGGATTAGTTTGTTAAATAAGTAACAGTTTTGAGGTTTATATATATTTATTATAGTTTTAGTATATTTAATTAAATGGGTATTTCGGCGCTAAATGAAACATTTCCAAAACGCGCCCGGGTTGCGCCCAAATATTTGAAATTCAAATAATAGCATTTTAAGCAGGTTCCAAATTTTAAAATGAGATATCTTATGATTAAAATGCATGCCCCCAAGTCGGACACTTGCACGCGCGCGTAGCCGTCCAAACTCGCTCGTTTCACCGAACGGGATGAAAACTCGACGCGCGGACGCTACCACGCGACAAGGGGTGACGAGTAGGCCAATGTGGATATTTTTAATTTCATTTTAGGTGCCAAAATTTGTTATATGCAAAAAATGACTTAGCCGGTTAAAATTTCACAGTGAGACCCAAACAGGAAAAATAAATGAAATGAGCAATGCCAAACACTCAACCAGTAACAGAAATAGTATTATTGGGCTCGGGTGTTACATCATACCCAACTACAAAAAGGATTTCGTCCTCGAAATTCCAAGAATACAAGATAGATAACTACAGGAAAAGGTGAGGAAACTTCTGCCGGATCTCGTCTTCTCGCTCCCAAGTGGATTCTCCATGCGATCGATTACCCCAAGAAACTAGCACAAGAGGGATAACCTTGTTCTTAAGAACCTTTTCTCTTTGATCCTTGATTTCAACCGGTCGCTCCTCAAAAGTTAGGTCCTCCCGTACAGTTAACTCCGAATGATCCAAGACGTGGGTTTCATCTCGAACATACCTCCGTAGTTGAGATACATGAAACACATCGTGCACACCAGCCAAGGCTGTGGTAACGCCAAATGGTACGCTACCTCTCCAACACACTCCAATATTTCGAAGGGTCCAACGAATCGAGGACTAAGCTTTCCCCGACTCCCAAAACGAATCACTCCTCTAGTCGGTGATATCTTCAAGAATACCAAATCACCCACGGCGAACTCTAGAGGTCTTCTTGACGTGTCAGCCCAAGTTTTCTGTCTGTCTTGAGCTGCCTTCATATGCTTCCTGATTGCATTCACCTTCTCGACTGTCTGTACCACCAAATCTAGTCCTAGTAACCTTCGTTCACCAACATCATCCCAACAAACAGGTGAACGGCACTTACGACCATACAACGCTTCAAACGGAGCCATCTGAATAGTCGCTTGGAAACTATTGTTGTAAGAAAACTCCACCAAGTGTAGATGATCCTCCCAAGAACCCTTGAAGTCCAACATGCACGCTCTCAACATATCTTCAAGAGTTTGGATCGTTCTCTCCGACTGACCATCAGTTTGAGGATGATAAGCTGTGCTAAACTTCAATCGAGTCCCCAAACTTTCTTGTAAACTCCTCCAGAAGTGTGACAAGAACCGAGTGTCCCGATCGGACACGATGCTCACCGGTACTCCATGCAATCTTACAATCTCCTGCATGTACCGCTCTGCCAAAGTCTCCGTCGATTGACCAACCCGAAAAGGAATAAAGTAAGCTGCCTTGGTCAACCGATTGACAATCACCCATACTGCATTGTTGCCCTTTGGACTCCGCGGTAAAGCCGTCACGAAATCCATGGTTATATGTTCCCACTTCCACTGAGGAATCGGAAGTGGTTGCAACAAACCAGCAACCCTTTGGTGTTCAGCCTTGACTTGCTGACATACCAAGCACTTAGCCACGAAGCGAGCAATCTCCCGTTTCATTCCTTCCCACCAGAAATGCTGTCGAATATCTCGGTACATCTTTGTACCTCCCGGATGTACAGAGTAAGCTGAACTGTGTGCTTCCTTCATAAGCTCTTCACGCGCATCTCCCTTTGGCGCACACACACGGCTACCATACCTCAACGAACCATCTTCGTGGATCAGTAAATCTGTTCGTAGTCCGGCTTCAACCTACTCTCGAAACCTTTGCAGTCTAGGATCCTGATATTGTGCCGCTTTAATCTTCTCAACTATGGACGACTGTACTTGCAACTGCATCAACTGTCCCGTAGAATGTGGTAGCACAACCTCCAAGTCAAATCTTCGAAAATCCGCAATGATCTCCCTCTGTGCAGTCAATACCTGAATCGCTGGTAACCGACTAAGCGCATCCGGCACGACGTTAACTTTTCCCGGATGGTACTTAAGATCAAGGTCGTAGTCGGCCATCAGCTCCAACCATCTGCGTTGCCTCATGTTCAACTCCTTCTGAGTGAACACATACTTCAAACTCTTGTGATCTGTAAAAACTTCGACTCTCTCGCCCAAAAGGTAGTGTCTCCAAATCTTCAAGGCGAAGATCACGGCCGCAAGCTCCAAGTCATGAGTCGGGTAATTCTTCTCATGGGTCTTCAACTGTCTTGATGCGTAAGCTACGACCTTCCCATTCTGCATCAAAACACATCCCAATCCTTTTCCAGATGCATCGCTGTGAATCACCAGTCCTCCGGAATTGTCTGGTACGGTCAGGATAGGGGCGGTTATCAACTTCTGCTTCAACGTCTCGAAGGCCAATGCACATCCATCCGTCCAAATAAAAGGTACTTCCTTGCGCGTAAGCTTGGTCAACGGTTCTGCCAAACGAGCGAAGTTCTCCACAAATCTCCTGTAGTATCCGGCCAAACCAAGGAAACTTCTTATCTCAGCCACATTTCTTGGGATAGGCCAATCTCGAACGGCTGCGATCTTTTCGGGATCGACGGCGATTCCATCGCCCGACACAACATGCCCCAGAAACTTCACTTCTTCCAGCCAGAATTCGCACTTACTCATCTTCGCATACAATTTCTCCTGTCTCGGTGTCTGCGGTGCGATCTTCAAATGCTCAGCATGCTCCTCCGGACTCTTCGAGTACACCAGAATATCGTCAATGAATACCACAATAAACTGGTCCAATAATGGTGAAAAGATTCTGTTCATCAAATCCATGAATATTGCCGGCGCATTCGTTACTCCGAAGGGCATCACTAGATACTCGAAATGTCCATACCGAGTTCGAAACGCCGTCTTGCAAATATCTTCTGCTTTCACTCGGACCTGATGATATCCGGATCGCAAATCCAGTTTCGAGAATACTCTCGCGCCACTAAGCTGCTCAAAAAGTTCTCCAATGCGAGGGATCGAGTACTTGTTCTTAATAGTCACCCGGTTCAATTCTCGATAATCAATGCACATCCTTCTCGTGCCATCCTTCTTCTTTACTAAAAGAACTGGAGCTCCCCAAGGCGAGTTGCTGCTTCGAATCCAACCCTTCTCAAGTAATTCACCAACTTGTTTCTTAACTTCTTCCAATTCCACTGGTGCCATCGGATAATATGATTTCGATACTGGCGCTGCACCAGGAATAAGGTCAATCGCGAACTCCACGTCTCGCTTCGGCGGTAAGCCCGATATATCTTCAAATACGTCCATAAAGTCGCGAACAACTGCCGGCTCTTCATTACTATCAACTTCCATAGCTGCAAGAACACTGCGTGTCGGCCTAGCCCTGGCCCGACAGAACTGCTTCCCCCAGTAAAGGTAAACTCAGGGTGTCCGGGAATCTGGAAAATTACCTTCCTTGCCCTACAGTCAATGTAGGGGTGGAAAGTGCCAAGAAAATCCATTCCCAAGACAACTTCATAGCTGCCCGCATCTATCACCAAGAAATCTGCAAAGAGCTCCCGTCCGCACACAACAACTGTACAATCTCTACATTCCCTACTAGCTATGATTTTCCCATTCCCAGTGTGTATGTCCCAAAAACTAGACAGGGTCGTGCAGGTAATCGAGTGTGTAGTTATAAATTTGGATGACATAAAACAGTGGGATGCTCCAGAATCAAATAATGCCAATGCGGGAAAACCATGAACGAGTAAAGTACCTGAAACCATTTCTCCTGATGCCTTAGCTTCCTCAGCTGTCAAAGTGAAAGCTCGAGCCTGATTAGGTCCTTGAGTCAGCTGTTTCTGCCCTTGGAACGGTTTCTGCGGAGGCTTCTGAATATCATCCCTCGTATGAAGCTTCGACGGACAGGCACCAACTGCGTGATCAGCCGCCCCACAAACCAAACAAAGTCCCAGCCTCCTTCGACAATCCTTCTGCACGTGCCCAGGTAAACGGCAGTATTCACAAATCACGCTCTTCCTTCGATCAACGATCACAGGCTTCTTTATGGGTGCTACACCTCGACGGTCTACTAGAATACCTCTGCGACCACGATCTCGGTTAGGTACAAATGCGGGCTTCCTGGCCGCAACTGCTGTCTGCTGTAGGTTCCCTTTCATTCCCGATAGGCTCTGCTGCTCCCGGGCTGCCGTAAGAACCTGTGAGAAGGTGGTCAAACCCAGGGAGACAATCTGCCTCTGGATGTCCACATCCAAACTGCGCAAGAACCTTCGCGCCCTGTCTGCCTCGTTGGCGACTAAGGGTCCAGCGAAGCGGCTAAGTCTCGTCCATTCCGCTGCATGTACGTCCACAGGTGCTCCATTTTGCCTCAGCCCAATAAATTTCTCTTCCTTTTCCTCCCGTGCAGTCCGCGGGAAGAATTTCTCTAGGAAACTTTTAGAGAAAACCGCCCAACTGATTGGCTTGGGCAAGCGGGTCTCCTCCACAAGCCACCACTCTCGGGCGTAATCCACTAGCTGAATGCGCACCACATCAACTCTTTTGTCCTCTGGAATCTGTGCCGCAATCAGCAAATTCTTTGTGTCAACTAGCCACTGCTCGGCTGGCAACGGCTCCTCCAGACCAGTGAAAGTAGTAGGACCCAAACGTCTGAAATCTGCCACGGTCCCTACCCGGTCAACTGGTTTCGCTCCAGCGTTGTTTACAGACTACCGAATGGCCTGCAAACCCTCCTGAAATGAATCTGCTTACTGTTGGATCAGCTCAGTATGCCTCTTCTGATTTTCCAACATTCCGCGTATCACTCCCAACATGGCGGCTTCATCCACGCGCCTCTGATACGTCTTGAAATTCTTATCTGCCATATTCCTGAAATCAAAACACCCAACATTAGCATGATGATAGATTCAAATATATAAATCAAGGCTAGAACTCCAAGATACTTAAATAGAGTACCGCATTGTAACTATGCCGCGGGATCATAGCCACAATTACTTAACTCCACCCAAGTCGCCCAAGTCCTAGAGATAACAAGAAATCAGGCTTTCGAGTTAACATGCAAAGTAAGTTTGCACGTCGACATAATCCGGAAGAATGTGATTCAAGAATGGTAAAACGGTCAAGGTGGTAGGACATGTTTTCCTAAGCACGGGTATTCTGATTTGTGTATCGGGTACAATACCCAACTACAAAAGAATCAACCCAATTAACCTATGGCTCTGATACCAAAAGAACCATGTCACGCCCCATTTCCCAGAGTACGCAAGATTGGGCACGTGACATAGCCAACCATGCTACCTGTGGGTAGGAAGTATCCATCCACAGTCACATTACGGCTGTAGAGATATCAAGAACAAGATAAATAAACTATCTAACACATGTCCAAATCCAGAGTAACAAGAGTCAAAATAAATAAGTGCGGAAGCAAATGATCCAATACAATAAATAGAAAAGTACGTCCCATAATGCGGGCTCACATCTGGAAATAAAATGAAATAGATAAACTAATCACTACAGAACTCACAAATCAGCCTGCTGGCTGAATTACTCCTGCTCAGTCGGCGACAGTGGTAAAGAATCTGGGCCATGCAAAACCCAGACGTCAGCGCGTCAGTCAACCAATAATATAATATGAACATGGTAATGAGCAATGCAGAAAATAAACATGAATAAAGCAATAATATGAAACAATAGTGCAGGGTAGTGTGCAGTGGCCAACTAAACTGTTCTATCAGGTTTCTATTCTAAAGTCTTTGAAATCAATTGATGACTCGTCGATGTAACTCAATAGTATCCCGTGCGTGCCCGGGACCACGGTCAAGATTCTCGGGGCTGAATCCGAGACGTGCCGCTAGGCAGTAACAAGTAGCAGGATGGATGAGTGATGTCAGCATCATCACTCCGGGGCTGGCCTAGCCCGTAAGACTGATCAGAACAAGTATCGAACTGTTGAGTTACAAGTCGGTTTTACCTTTGATTTCCCCATACCCCCAGGTTATGTATGTCGAGACCGGTATTCAGTAATCAAGGACTAATGCCAACACAGGATCAGTAACAGGTCAGGTTTGTCTGGATAGACAACAGGAATGGTCCATGAGGACAACAAGTCAGGTTTGTTGGCATTAGGCATGAGATCATGTAACAGGTCAGGTCATGGTACAACAGGTTGAGTGGATAGTAAAGGGTACCATGTCCTGTGCATCGATATATGTATATGTCATGTGTATTAAGGTCGGGTCAATATGTAACGCAATCGAGGGTGTGCTCACAACAGGTATATAATCGAATAAGGAATAACAGCAGGAAATAAAGTAAACAACAATAACAGTTCATTTAATCACAATGGTGCATTAATCTAGTGCAGTTGTATTATCATATTAACAGGTTCGAGTACCCTTGGGGTGCAATAATCACAAGGCAGTGCAATATCAATAACAGAAAGTAAAAGAGCTACATGGGTATGACTATCGTCCTTTCAACAGTAAAAGAATGATTAACTGGTAATATCGTTATTAGGGTTAAAGTGGCAAAATGCGGTTTAGATTAACCGTATCATGATATAAATCATATTTCGTCCAAATGAGAAAAGTAACTACACTTAGTTAATCTTTGCAAGTTTAATGAGTCAAGCACACTTAATTTGTATAGCATAGCATGTAGCAAGTAATACTTGCCTCGACGGTTTCGTGAACCGGGAAAAACGATCGTAACGTCGGCGGAAAACACGCGACGGATGCACGGGTCACGGATCGAGTCCAAACAATGAACAGCGGGGCCACGCGGACCGGAGTACTTCGCTGGAAAGTCGGGTCAAGTCGTCGGCACGGCCGGATTCCGGCGAAATGACAAAACAGCGACGACGGTTAGCAACTACGCACGGACAAAAAAAGCGACCAGCGAAGGGAAAAAGGGAAGGGGAGAGGTCATGAGAAACTTACTGGGATATCAAGGATGGCAACCGCGATGGGGTCGACGGCGATGGGCTCCGGCGGTGAACAGTGAACGCGGCAAAAGGCTGGAGGTGGCTGGATCGGGTGGTGCTGTGAGTAGGGGGAGGTAATGGCCGGGGTTTGGTTGCAGGGGAAGAGGAGGTGGTCGGCGGTGGCGCGGGTGACAATGACGAGAGTCGACGGCAGCGATTTCCGGCGAACCAGAGGAGGTGGTTGGGTTCGCGGTCCGAGTTCTGTTGCAGCGTCGGTGAGGGAAGGAGGAGGAAGGTGGAGAGGTCAGGAAGAGGGCGAAGGGAGGAAGTTGGCGTCGTCGGCGATGAGAGGCGGCGGCGACGGCAAGCGGCGACGGTGCAGGTGGCCACGGCGCTGGGTTGCAGGCGCTGGAAGGAGGGAGAAGGGAGGAAGGAGGTGCGGTCGAGGCTGCGGAGGCAAGGGTGATGGTGGTGGTAGCGTCGGCGACGGGGACACGGCTGGCTAGGGTTACGACGAGGCTAGGGTTCTGCGTGGGTTGTGGGTTCTCATGATCGTTTTGCGCAAGACGAGGACGACGAGAGAAAAAATATATAGGGATAGAGAGAGAGAGAGAGAGATTATAGGAAGAGAGAGAGAGAAAGGGAGAGGAGAGATAGAGAGACAGAGAGAGAGAGTTAAAGGCGGGCCCACGAGGGATTAATCCCCTCGTGATTGGCTGGCTCAAAATATTGAAAAGAGATTTAATGGATTAGTTTGTTAAATAAGTAACAGTTTTGAAGTTTATATATATTTATTATAGTTTTAGTATATTTAATTAAATGGGTATTTTGGCGCTAAATGAAACATTTCCAAAACGTGCCCGGATTGCGCCCAAATATTTGAAATTCAAATAATAGGATTTTAAGCGGGTTCCAAATTTTAAAATGAGATGTCTTATGATTAAAATGCATGCCCCCAAGTTGGACACTTGCACGCGCGCGTAGCCGTCCAAATTCGCCCGTTTCACCGAACGGGATGAAAACTCGACGCGCGGACGCTACCACGCGACAAGGGGTGACGAGTAGGCCAATGTGGATATTTTTAATTTCATTTTAGGTGCCAAAATTTGTTATATGCAAAAAATGACTTAGCCGGTTAAAATTTCACAGTGAGACCCAAACAGGCAAAATAAATGAAATGAGCAATGTCAAACACTCAACCAGTAACAGAAATAGTATTATTGGGCTCGGGTGTTACAGCTGGCAACGGCTCCTCCAGGACAGTAAAGACAGACGGACCCAGTCTCCTAAAATCTGCTACGGTCCCCACCCGATCTACTGGTCTGGCCTCAACATTGTTCACGAACCGCTGAACGGTCCGCAAACCTTCTGGAAATGATTCAGCTTGCTGCTGGATCAGCTCGGTCTGCCGCTTTTGGTTCTCTAACATCCCACGTATTACCCCGAGCATAGCGGCTTCGTCAATACGCCTTTGGTACGTCTTCAAATTCTTGTCTGCCATGTTCCTGAAATCAAAACACCTAAGGATTAGCATGATAACAGATTCAAGTAGATCAAGGCTAGAACTCCGAGTTACTTAAATAGAGTACCGCATTGTAACCATACCGCAGTATCATAGCTACAATTACATAACTCCACCCAAGTCGCCTAAGTTCTAGAGATAACAAGGAATCAGGTTTCGAGTCGATATGCAAAGGAAGTTTGCACACCGTAAAAGATATAATCAGGAGGAGGTTAGATTCAAGGACGATAAAACGGCAAGGTGGCAGGACATGTTTCCTAAACACGAGTATTCTGATTTGTGTATTGGGTACAATACCCAACTACCAAAGAATCATACCCGATTAACCCATGGCTCTGATACCAAAAGAACCATGTCACGCCCCGCTTCCCAGAATACGCTAAGATGGGTACGTGACATAGCCAACCATGATACCTGTGGGTAGGAAGTATCCATCCACAGTCACATTACGGCTGTAGAGATATCAAGAAAAATATATAACTATCTAATATATGTCCATAAGCCAAGATAAAATGAGTCAAGAAAAATAAAAATGCGGAAGCAAAAGATCCAATACAAAAATAACTGGAATGTATGTCCCATCATGCGGGCTCACATCAGGAATAAAATGCTGAAAGTAAAAGAACTAACTACTACTGAATCCTTACTGCTCAGCTTGCTGGCTGAAGTACTCCTGCTCGGACTGCAGCAAAGGTACGGAATCTGGGCCATGTAAAACCCAGACGTCAGCGCGTCATGTCATCAAGCAATAAACTATAAACAGGGTAACAGGCAATGCAAATATAATCATGAATGGTAAAGCAGGTGTAACAGCAATATAAATCAGGGCAGTGAAGGGTAGTGTGCGGTGAGTAAACTAAACTGGTCTATTGGGTTATCTACTCTCAAGTCTTTGAAATCAATTTGAGGAATCATCGATGTAACTCAATAGTATCCCGTGCGTGCCCGGGACCACGGTCATGATTCTCGAGCTGAATCCAAGACGTGCCGCTAGGTAGTAAAAGGTAGCATGTACAGATGAGTGATGTCAGCATCATCACTCCGGGGCTGGCCTAGCCCGTAAGACTGATCAGAACAGGTATCGAACTGTTGAGTTACAAGTCAGCTTTCATCATTGATTTCCCCATACCCCCAAGTTATATGTATTCAAGTCGGGTATTTAAGTAATCAAGAACTAATGCCAACGCAGGAGCAGGTAGGTACAGGTTTGTCTGGATAGACAATAGGAACGGTCCGTAAGGACTACATGTCAGGTTTGTTGACATTAGACACAAGATTAGGTAACAGGTAAGCCATGGTACATCAGGTCAAGTCAAGTAGTGTACGGTACCATGTCGGGTCAAGTAATATGTGTGTAGCAAGTCATGTCAGGGTGTAAAAGATATCATGTGGGTGCTCATAATCAACTAACATAATCATGGTTATAAATAAACAAGCATGGGTATCAACAACACAATAAATTGGCACATGTAATAGGTTAAGCAACATGCGCAGATTAAACTACTTAGCTGTACGGTTATTCGTTTGTGTTTCAGAGACGGTTTCAACATTATATGAATATAGTATGACAATTATGGCAGTTAAAATCACGTTAACAAGTATTAAGAAATTTTAGGGATGCAATGATTTATAAATAGGTTCAATGGATGAAATTACAGCTAAAACAAGTTAAAATGCACACGGGTGTCCGATGGAGTAAAATTATAGAAAGAATACCATAGGCTATGTCAATAGTTAAAAGGTGATTAGAACATATAAATGTGGTTGTCTGGTTTAAAAAGGTAAAAGCAAACGGTAAGTTTCAAGTCTGGAAACTAGAAATGACATAACGCGACATCGAACATGTAAAAGGGAAAATCATGATACTAAAGTTAAACTATGGGTTTAAAGTGCCATCAGATATATATATATATATATATAATATATTAATTAGGATGTAGTAAGTTTTACTTGCCTCGACGGGTCGCGATACGGAAAACGGAACGTTACGCGTCGGCGGGGAAAAGTTGCGACGCGCGCACGGTACACGGAATGAGCCCAAACGACGAACAGTGGAATCACACGGGTCAGAGGTCCACGCTGGGTCGTCGGGATCGTCGACGTCGTGGCCAACTCCGACGATCTGGACATCGGCAGCGAATCAAGAGAGCGATCACTTAAAGAAGAAAAGAAATGAAAGCAAGAAAGGAGAATGGAGGAGGAATGAGAGTAGGATTGCTTACTGGCTACAGTGGGGTGTGCTAGCAATGGCGGCAAGATCGACGGCGGTGAGGAATGCCGGTGAAAGGTTTTCTGAAGATCTAGGGTTTGGTTAGGGTTCTGGGCTCGGGTAGAAGTTGTTGGGGTTTTGGCGTGCATGATTTAGGTTGCTGGGGGAGAACAGAGGAGATGGAGGAGATGGCGATGATGATGGTGGATGGTCGGAGGTGATGGAGGGCAGTGTTGGGTTCTTGGTTACAGGGAAGGCCTCGGGTGCTAGGGTTTGGTGGGGAAGGAGAGGAGAGGAAGGGGACAAGGGTGACGAGGAGATGTAGAGTGGGTCGACGAGGGTTTAGGAGCGGGGAAAAATAGGGTTAGGGTTTTCCTTTCATGGGTTTCTCGTGGCGAGGTGCGAGGGCTTTTAAAGAAGACAGAAGAAGAAGAAGGGATGCTGTGAAGGGAGGTGACCACATCGCGCTCGCAGTGACGCGAATCGAGGAATAAACAGTGCTTGCGAGAGGTGAGAGAGAGCGCGAGAGGAGAGAGAAAGGGAAAGGAGAGCGAGAGAGAGAACGCTGCGGAGGAGAGAGAAGGAGAAAGGGAAGGGAATGAGAGTGATTTGTAGGGCCCGGGAGAAGTAAAAATGATTTCTGATTGGTGAAAAGAGAGCGAGGAAATCGGTGGTGGGGCCCAAGCGCAAACCACGAGTTCTGATTGGCTCGGGAACAAGAGAATTGGTTTGGGAAAAAAAAAGATTTACCAGTTTACTAAATAACTTAGTTAGTTGAGAAAAATATATAGTAAGCTGTAAAAATCTTTTCTGAATGATTCAAGAAATTCAAAATTAAATAGGATTTGGCGGAAATACAAAATATATCAGAATTGCGCCCGGGTCGGGTCCAAAATTTGAATTTGAAATATGAAAAATATTAGCAAGTTCCAAAAATGAAATGAAGGATTTTGTAATGAAAAAGCATACCCCCAAGAACGGACACACGCACGTGCGCGTAGCCGTCCAAACACGTCTGTTTCCCTGAACGGGACGAAAACACGATGCAAGGACGCTACCACAGGGTTAGGGGTATCAAGTTGGCCATGTCATGTATTTTAAATTATTTTAAATGAATTAAATTGTTATATGCAAAAGTGTAAGGTTAGGGTATTCCATAATTAAGAAACAACAAGCTCACGCAAGCGGTCGGACATAAAGAATCTACCACACATCCACCAAGTAAAAGAATTAAACACTACAAACCACACATACGGCAATAGAAATTGGTATAACAGAACTTGGTTGTTACAGTGGATATCATCCAACTATGTAATCAATGTCTATATGCATGTGGATCCCGTCCACGTGTCAACCAATGACATAGCAACATTATGCATGTAAAAGTCATAAAAGCATATGCATGAAAGTATGCGGATATAAATCAACGGGTGTCCCTCGCGACACAACAAAATCATGAAAACATCATGAAATTCGTGTCCATCATCGACACGTAAATCCGCATCTATCGGGTGCTGTCACCACGACTGGCTCTGATAGGTACGTATCATACGCTATCTCGAAAACCTGAGTGCCCAGCTTCGACCCTTGAATTTCGACGTATCCATACGTACATAACTCCGGTCGGTATCCCCACGATAACCGCCGAGTCCAAATACTATCACCGGTAGGTAGTGTTCCCTTGTCAGGCTCACCGTCCAACATATACGAATCTTCTTGCCCCGGCGTACCTCACCGGGTCCACCATGTACCCGCAGACGGTGCCTACCGCTTCTCGAATCGGGTTTCACATGCCACTCTCAGAACCGAGAAAACATATGGTGGACGCACTGAAATATCATATCAAAAGAACCGGGTTTTTAAAACAATACATACTCTCTTTTGAAATACCCACGGTTCCCAGATCTAGAAATATTATGGAAACAGCATATCTCAATACGTATAATCATAAAGCATGATGTATGCGACATGTAAAGGAAATGTAAGCATATCGGTATATCATGTAGCATGGAATAATAATATGCACATATTGAGGGAAACCGCTCTTTTGAAATGAATCAGTTTTAAAAGTATCTTGCGGTTCCCAAATCTCTAATCAAGTCAGAATCATCTATATATGTGCAAATATGTATGTACAATGGGTATGTGCACAAGTATGAGTGTATAATAGGTATGTGCACAAGTATGAGTGTACAATAGGTATGTGCACAAGTATGGCATGCAAGGGATCATATCCTGATGCAATAATCCTACTGTGTAGTGACATGGCAATTATCGATGATGAAGTGTGTGAGCCGGCAAGCAGGTGTACGTGGAACATATGCATCATCGATAATGGTGCTGGTGTCCTAACAGCATAGTTTTATTACAACATTAAATATATTTAACATGCAATGCGATGTGAACAACAAGAATATGCGGCAAATGAATAATAACCACAACAGTGCAGAATCTACATCAATGTATCTATGTCATACTGTTCTGCCATTTGAAAGAAGACGAATCGGGGTTTTTAGGAAAATAAGGCTACGGTGTTTTTAAGAAAAGAGGCATCCTTTGACAATATCTGTATAATCCCTTTGCCTGTCTTTAAAATACTCCCGATTCGTTAGTTTTGAAATATGTATGACTCAGTCTAGCCTAACATCTACTAAGCAACTACAGATCTAACTAATAAGCAAATCGGGAGGGGTATGGAAACCACCTAAATCTGAGTCGATATATATATATATATATATATATATATATATATATATATAATAGTCGGTGATCCCGCCTCAGAGGTACCGCGTACGATACAATATCATATGACATTCTCGAGTCATGAGTGCGGATCTTATCATCAATTAAAGCTCGTACGGTAAATTATCGTACGGCATCCCAAATCTGGGTACGGGTCAATATCCCATTCATCTCATCAATTATCTGATATCCTTATCATCATATCTCATGATCTGGGGAACTGATCTCGTCTAGTTCAACTGATACCATCTATAAGGATATATGTGCGTGTATGAAAACACGCTTAAAGGCCCGCTAAAATCTCATGTCGTATTCCAAATATGAACCATATCATATCACTGATCTCATGGTACTATGCCCAATCTCATCGACTCATCTCCAAATATCATCCACTATCCTCATCATCCAGGTATAACTATAACAAGTAAGAATGTGTGTGCGTGTGGGTGTAAACCTATTTTAGGGTTCGCAACTAGGAACTATACTAGTTTACTTCTAAACCTTAATCTAACCACAGTACACCTAATCACATCTAGAATATCCATATCACACTTAACGCTATCATACTTATATATATAGTCTATATATAGTATACTAAATATCGAACTGTTTCCGGTCTTGTGTCAGTTGACCAACTCAAAGAATAATAATGCACAGTCCTGTAAAGCCCACCCTCAATTTCGGGGGTGCTATTGCCATCCACCCTGTTTCCCCAATCTGAGCAAGGCTCATTTGAATTTTGAAAATTTTCTGAAGCAACGCTTCGATTTCTGTGCGTTGCGCAGTGCGCAAAAGGCTCACAGTGCGACACGTGTCTGCGCAGCTGCGCAAGCGCACCGCTGCGCGACACGTGGCTGCGCAGTTACGCAAACACTGTTGCGCAAGCGCACCGCTGCGCGACGCGTGGCTGCGCAGTTGCGCAAGCACTGTTGCGCAAGTGCACCGCTGCGCGACACGTGTCTGCGCAGTTGCGCAAGCGCCGCTGCGCAAGCGCCGCTGCGCAAGCCTTCCACTGCGCGACACGTGTCACGCGCTGGTGAGTTGCGCAGCAACAGAATAAAAATTTAAATAAATCTTTTCTGTTCTTCTGTAAAACAGGGACCCTTGGATCAGAGATCCAATGGTGGGAAAATTCCCAAAATTATTCAGGAAAGATCTTGGTAACAAATTTAACAAATTTGTGAGCACTATAAATAAGAGCCCAGACCTCATTCAAAAGGGAGATCATCAAGAGAAGGATCAACTTCTGGCAAAAAAAAAAAGAACTCTTGAAGATTAATCAAGAAACATAAAAAAAGGAGAAAAGGTAAAATTTCTGAAGAACAGAAGATCAAAAAGTTAATAAAAAAAAAAACAAAAGAAAAATAGTGCCTTGCACTTGATATGAACCCTTGGTTCTGTAAAATCAGGGAAAACAAGAAGAAGAACTTGTTTTCCTTTGATCCAAATTTAGATCAAAAGTGCTATGCACTTTTGTTCTCAAATCTGAAAAATTCTTGAGTTTCTGCAAACTCATTATTTAAAAGGGCCTGGCCCAAATTAAATTGCAATAACAAAAGGGCAAAGCCCTGTTTGGAAAATACTTGAGTTCCTGCAACTCATTATTTAAAAGGGACTGGCCCAAATCAAATTGCAAAACAATAAAGGGACAGAGCCCTGTTTGGACTGATTCTTTCAGTCAGGCAGAGCCTAAAATAAATAAAATTGGACTTAACCCAATCCTGGCTGTAAGTCCTTAAATTAAATTGATTGAGCAAAATGGCTCTCCCAAACCAATTTACGGCCGGTTCGAGGGTACATCTCCGAACCCCTTTGGCATCTGTCGTTGCAATTCCTCAACGACTTCAAAGAGGTGACGGGTCCCAACAACCACTTACTAATATTGGACCGAAACGTCCCTAAACTAATATCGGACCGAAACGTCCCTAAACTAATATCGGACCGAAACGTCGCGAAACTAGCGATGGACCACCACGTCCCTAAACTGGCGATGGACCACCACGTCCCTAAACTGGCACAATGGAGCCTCCAAACGCTCTTTTTTCGGATCTAAACGGTCCCGTCTAAGTTGATCTTAACCCCAAACACGGTTAATGTGTCCTTAGATATTTAAATAAACAATAAAATCCCAAACCAACTTTGGTTCAAGGGTACATCTCTGAACTCCTCAGACGCCTGTCGTTGTAATCCCTCAACGACGTCAGAGAGGTGACGAGTCCCGACGGCCGGATAATTAAATCAATCATTACGTCAAGTCGATCTTAGTCCAAAACAGGACTAACGTATCCTTGACGAACGTTTAAGTTGATCTTAGTCGCAACGCGACTAATGCATTCTTAAACTAAAAACACCAAACCCAAATCTAAGCAAATATGGATTTGGACTAATCCACGTCCTACGGGTGACGCTATTACTCAGTCTCCGTATACAATCCACGGGCAACCGCAAACAAAACAAACACACACGACACGAAGTGAAATTCTGGAGAAGGAGAAAGTTGTTACCGCGATACGGTAGCGTAATTAACTGCAGGGGCTTGCGCCTGCAGGGAAGAGCGTCTCCACAATCAAAAACCCCTCACCCTGAGGGGGAATCTGACGAAGTCTGCTACATCGGCCGCATCCGTCTAAACCTCCGATACACGGTGCCATAAATCAACTTGGCATCTTCGGAGAGATAGACGGATAAAACCAAATAGCATCTGCCCCGAACCTCAGGCACAGACCTAACGTCCAGGCCGCCGTTCGGAGGGGAACAGATTTTGGCACGCCCGGTGGGACCTTTTCCTCTTTCCACTCCACACTTCGTGTGTCTTCTTCGCGAACCAATCGCGGTTTGTTAAATGGTTGTCTTCGGATTTCAAGTTGCTAAGATTTGGTCTTTTGTCTGGCGCAGAATTCGAGATTCAA
This sequence comes from Agapanthus africanus, assembly GCA_030015575.1. Classification (NCBI taxonomy): domain Eukaryota; kingdom Viridiplantae; phylum Streptophyta; class Magnoliopsida; order Asparagales; family Amaryllidaceae; genus Agapanthus; species Agapanthus africanus. The sequence continues at coordinate 113,796,693 of CM057342.1, read as the reverse complement.
TGGCCTCCAATTGCACCAGCTGCTCGAAATGCCACCGCAACAAACGCTCCACTTCACCAGGAGGGGTGACGTATGGGCCCCAAGCGGCTTCTTTCCTTACTCTGCCGGTAGGCCAGGTGACCCAGGCCACCACCGGCCTGTTTTTCGGGACCATGGTCCCACCTACAAGCTTCTCTATGCCGATATCCGTACCGGAAGCAAACAAGAAGTCGGTGTTCGACCGGCTCACTACTACCACGACCCCTGTCAACGGGTCGCCCGTTACTAAGCCGACAGCCTCCGTTTTCACCAGGCTAGGTCAGAACTATAAAGTGGCTATCCCAAAGAGGGCAACGGCCGCTGCTCCGGAAGTCGTTGAAGCGGCTTCTCCCATCAGAGAGTCGGTCTTCACAAGATTGACGGTTCCCACTCTTCCCCCAGCTGGTCAAAAAGCATCAGTTTTCGATAGGCTGACGTCGACAGTCACCCCACACCCAAACAGGGAGCAACAAGAAACTATCTCGATTTCCGAGCCAGTCCCAACGGCTCGTCGTGCGCGACGTCGCCATTGGCAGCGAGTAAGGAAAGCAGGGGGCAACTCCCCCTCAGGGCTAACCCCACCTGCTCCAGCGGTGGAGGTCAATGCTGCTGTTCCAACTGGAAACAGCTTCGAATTGCTGAGGAAGGTGAGAAAGAACTCTCCGGTTGCTACATTGAAAAGGTCTCCTCCGCCCATGGAAAAAGTTCCAGAGACGAAGCAGGAACAGTCCCCTCAACGGCTGTCGTCGAAAATTTATAAAGTTTGGCGGAGGGTTCAAGACTCCGTGATTGACTCAGACCACTTCCGTCGCCAGAAAGGGGCAAAGGTGGAAAAAGACAAGAACCGCCCCATTAAACAGCAGGGGGCAACAAATGCTAGAATGCCCGCTTCAACGGCTCCTTCAACCTCAAAGGTCCACAAAAGAAAAAGGCCAGAGAAAGCTCCTGTGACACTGACAAAGTTTAAAAGCGGTGAACCTAAACGCCCCAAGTCAGGGGGCATAACAGTCCATACGGTATATATGGCTTCTGGAAAGGAAGAGAGTCGTACTTCTACGGGTTACCGACCACTTACCCGGTCGGTAACCAAGGCCCAGGAGCAACAACAGAAGCTCCAGGAGATGATGACTACAATGGCTGCACTCACGGAGCCAAAGGAGAATCCTGGGACGTCCTTAGACGAACGCCGAGAGGAAGAGACCGACGCCGAGTTCCTCCGCCGAGTACTGGAAAAGAGAGACAAAGAGGCTGCTGAACAAGCAGCCAATATACAGCGTATGGGCCTCCTCTTCCAGGACGTGATAGGAATGATGATACAACCAGACCCCCCAACTGAAGAACCCCCGATCGTCCTTGGGGATGATAGGGGAGAGTCATCAAACCCTCAGCCCGTTCTATCGACAGCTAAAGAGGATACAATCTCTAAGACTGATCTGGACGAATACATAGCCCAGCAAATAAGGGTTCATCATGCGGCAGAAGCAGCCGGACACGTCGTGAAAACGGGGCGACCATATCCAGGCTGGTATGACCAAATCAGGTACCCGCCGGGCTACACAATCCCCAAGTTTCATGTCTACAAAGGGACCGGCAACCCCCATCAACATGTGGCCCAATTCAGGGCTCTTTGTGGTAATACCGGCGGCGACGACAAACTTTTGCTTCGCCAGTTTGTTGGAAGCTTATCAGATACGGCGTTTGAATGGTATTCTGAGCTTCCCAATGATTCTATAAAAACCTTTGCGGAGATGGAGCTACTCTTCACCCAACGCTTTGCAAGTGCCAGTGAGCGTACCCCGATGACGGCACTGATCAATGCCAGGGTAAAACCCGGCGAGACATGGGTTCAGTACGCTATACGGTGGCGTAATCTATGGTCGAAGTGCGAACAGCGCATAGAAGAAGCCCCGGCGGTGGGAATGTTTGTTGGAACCCTTGATCCACAAGCAACCATCTCACAGTTCATGATGTTCTTCAAGCCAACTTCCTTCCAGGCTTTGATCGACAAATTAGCGCAGATGGACCAGATGGGCCATAAACCCCCTCTCCCGAAGCCGGACCCCCGAAACGATAAAGGAAAGGGAAAAGCGATCATCGTCCCTAATGCCCAACAACAACCGAACGACTCGAAGCCGGTTGCTCGTCCAAACAATACGCGCCCATACGTACCCCTTGAGGACAGGATGGGACGTGCTTACTCCTTCCCCCGTGATAAAACAAGGAGGCTATTCGAGCTGGCATTGCGCAACAGGCTCATAAATCTGCCAGATCCAAAACGTCCGTCACAACCGAGTGACGTCAACGAGCCCAATTACTGCCCTTATCATCGAGTGCTAGGCCATCCAATTGAGGATTGCTACGTTTTCAAGAATTGGCTTGAGAACCGGTACCGTCAGGGCAAATTTACGCTATCTGACAAATGGAAGGTGAATCCTCCGCAGCCCCACTCCTCTAAGGGGATGAATACGCCGGGGGCAACATGCTCCGTTATTGAAGAAACTCCCTGGGAGGTTGTATTATCAACCAAAACGAGGAGAATGCTTAATGATCTTCAGACCTGTCCAGCGGTCAAGTGGAAGAACCCCTTTGAACCGCAAGTTATTGAGGGGATGTTGAAGCCACGACCGATTCCGAAGACCGATGGTGGCAGTTCAAGCACTCATGGTCAGCCGTCAAAATCTTCTAAAAAGAAGAAGAAGAAATCTAAGAAGCCCGTGAAGTCTGGTGACAAGCGCACGGACTTACAAAAGCAAATCGACGCGCTGGATGAATATAACCAAAAGGCGCGAACTCCCATTACACTCCAAGATTTCCTTGATCACGTCTTCCAAAAAGAAGATGAAGGAGAAAGTTCATCGGATGAATCCGACGAATATGTGGCAAGCTGTCATATGATTTCTCATTCGGTCACGAATGATGAAAGGACTTCTGGCACTGAAACGCTGGGGGCAAATGCCGAATCAGGAACCCCAGGGTTACCGGTTGAAATGATTAGCGCGTTTCTTAATGAAGCTCGGTTGAAAAACAAAGCTGATCGAGAACGCGAGACGGCTATATTCGAAAGGGCCAAGCGTCAGCGATTTGAGGAAGGAGCTGAAATGATCCCGCTGGAACAAAATGCCTCCACCGCTGACAAAAGCCAATTCAAGATAAAAAAGAAGTTTGCAAAGGCCATATCGATGGGCATGAAGCTACCACCCTCTGAAGAAAAAGTTACTGGCGTGGTAGAAATGCACCCCTCTTATTGCTTATACCATCAGAAGGTCTCGCATTCCACCCAAGATTGCAAAGCTTTCAATGGATGGTGGCAAGGATACGTCGCTAATCGATAACGATTTAAACGGGAAAAACGTAAAATTCGCCGAGAGCAAAGAAATACGACTAAAGAACTTGAAAGAACTGCCGGCAATTGTCACATGGTTAACACTACCGGGTCACAAGGGCCTACATTTGGGAGCGACTCCGATGAAGAGCTAGAGCTTGGTCCCCTCTTCGAAGAATCCACTTCGGGAAAAGAAAAAGAACTGAAGGCCTGCGAGAATATACAGCTGCGCAATCGAACATAACCCGAAAAGAACCTCGGACCCTTGAATAAGAAAAACAAAGGGAAAGAGAAGGTCTCTGAAGACATCGCTTTGGATGACCAAGTTGCGGAAGAGTTAACCGCCAAGAATCCCCCAAAAAGGAATAAAGTAGATTACAATGTCTTGGCGCATCTGAGAAAACTACCCTCACAACTCAGCATTCTCGATACCCTATTGCTATCAAAAGAGGCGAGGGATTCTTTGATTAAGGCCCTACAAGATCCGGACCAGTTCCAGGCCTTCCTAGCCGAACAAAAGATGAAGGATGAATTGGAAGAGGTGCACACAGCCGACGTTTCTTTTGGTGATGAAGACCTTCTCCTCGGGACGTGTGAACACAATCGCCCCCTTTATGTCTCAGGATACTGCCATGACATAAAGATAGGAAAAATCTTGGTCGATAACGGATCGTCTGTCAATTTACTCAATGTGCGAGTGTTAAAGGAGATTTGCATGAGTGTCCAACACCTCGCCCGGGACAAAATCACCATCTCCGGTTTCGACTCTCAATCCTCAAAGACTCTTGGATCTGTGATATTGACGCTACGCTTCGGGGTGCTCGTCACAGACATCAAATTCCATGTTATAGACGCCAAGACATGCTACAATGCTCTGCTCGGCCGACCATGGCTACACGAGTACAATATCATCCCTTCTACACAGCATCAGTGCATGAAGTATTCTAGGGACGGCCTCGAGTACACAGTGGTAGGAGAGTTGAATCCGTTTTCCGTGAACGAAGTTCGCAGGTATGAAGATGCCAAATACTTCTTACCGAGTTTCGAAGACACGGAAAGGTGTCACAAACCGGAGAACAAAACTAATGCAACCATCCCTGTCTTCGGCAGTGACACCGAGGAGGAGGAGGATATAATCTATTCAGGTCCATCCCAATCCACCAGGCCAGGACCATCCGTTCCTTCATTGATCTTCGGTAGTGATTCAGAGGATGAAGTTCATGTTGTATTCCCTGCTCGGCCTTCAATACGAGTCTCCGCTGATGAAGGGCGAAGTCTACAGATAACCATGGTGCCGCTTGAACATTACAAAGAACTGGATGCACTCGACACCAACAGCGTAGAAGAATTGCAGATATTCTATATCCCTCCCAGACGAAAAGGCGAGAAGGCAATCTTATTCTACCGCTCAGAAGAAAACAAGGCGGAAAAAGAAATTTGGCATGGCACAGATCCCACGCTCGACGGGCTTCAGCCTATCCGCCTTCCCAGATATTATACCGAAGGTTTGAAGAAACTACTGAAGCGCCAGGGGATGTCCTTAACACAGACCGTTAGAAAAGCCAAATTCTATGACAAGGTCTGGAACGTTCCCGGGACTCAATGCAAACTGCCTAACGGGAGAACGGAAACAAAAGGGCTCGGGTACATCCGGCCAAAGAAACGGGAGCTAGTAAACAGCTGTTATGCCATGTATGACTTCGATGAGGAGGCTGACGCTCAATGGGAGGACGCTAATCCTGAATCAGCAAAAGTTCCTGACACAAAACCGCCCAGTCCATCGTCTGAAGACCAGATGGGCAAACTTATAAAGGATGCGAGTCAAAAAGCCCGAGATGATCACAATCGTGAAATGGTAATCTATGAGAAAGCCAAGACACAGCGTCTCCTTCGACAGGCAGTAAAGAACGAAGATGTCGCCCCACGTCAGCCTGCTATAAAAAGGGTTCGACGCGAAAGCAAAAACAAGTCGAGGGGCCGAAAAGGTGCTCGACAACCACAAGACAGAGCTAAGAAGCCACGCATCCGAGAGTCGAGCGTTATTGACCTAGCCCTTATGAAGAAAATGGGTCGAGCATACTCATTTCCTCGGAACAAAACAGGGAAAATACTTGATCTTGCTCTAAAACATCAAATACTTACTCTGCCAGAGTCTAAACACCCTGAGCAAGCAGGCGAAGTCTCCAACCCAAAGTATTGCTTTTACCATCGAGTAGTAGGGCATCCGCTTGAAGATTGCTTCACCTTTAAGAATTGGGTTGAGGACCAATATCAGCTTGGCAAATTCGCGTTGTCTGACAGTTGGAGGGTATCGCCGCCGCAAAAGCACGAACCCGAAAACACAAGGATAAAACCAACTCCGCATTGGGATTGGCAGAAAATTCGCACCTGCCATGTGATAACAATATTAAAAGAAGGGTCCGAGGACATGAACAACCTCCCTTGGTGCTTTGAAAGAGGCAGCGATGAGGTAATCTCAGAATTTCCCCCAGCCCCGAAAGAACTGGAGGATGGAATCCATACTACTGCAGATAACCTCAAGAAAATCGAGTTGGGGACAATAAACGATCCGCGACCGACATTCATCAGCGAGCTGCTGTCTGAAGAGAGGGTGGCTGCGCTAAAAGATGTCCTTGTGCAGCATAAAGATTGCTTCGCATGGAACTATTCCGAGATACCGGGACTAGATCCAGACGTTGCTGTACATAGACTAGCAATATCCCCAGACGTCAAGCCGATCAAACAGGCGCCAAGAAGAATGCGACTCGAGCTTGAGATGAGCATCAACGCCGAAGTCAAAAAGCTGATAGACTCCGGCTTTATCCATGAAGTTCAATACCCTGAATGGATCGCTAACATCGTCCCGGTGATGAAGAAAAATGGGACGGTGCGTATATGCGTGGATTTTCGGGATCTTAATAAAGCTTGCCCGAAGGATGATTTCCCAGTGCCGGTCACTGAACTAATGATAGACGATACATCCACTCATGAGGTTTTCTCCTTCATGGACGGCTCATCGGGGTATAACCAGATAAAAATGCATCCCGAAGACCAGAAGCACACAGCCTTCAGGACTCCTCTTGGTATATTTTGTTATAAAGTGATGCCCTTCGGTTTGAAGAACGCCGGTGCTACTTATCAGAGGGCCATGACAAAGATCTTCGACGACCTTATACACGAAATCGTTGAATGCTATATCGACGATCTCGTGGTTAAAAGCAAATCATACGAAGAACATCTCGAGCATTTGAAGACCGTATTTCAACGCCTTCGGCAATACAATTTGAAGATGAATCCTCTTAAATGTGCGTTCGGGGTTTCCTCGGGCAAGTTCCTGGGATTCATCGTCCGACACCGAGGTATTGAGATAGATCCGTCTAAAATCAAGGCGATCATGGAAATGCCTCCGCCGAGAACTCTTAAACAGCTGCGGTCTCTCCAAGGAAAGCTCGCATACATTCGGCGGTTTATCGCTAATCTTTCAGGAAAGTGCCGTCCTTACAGTCACCTGATGAAGAAGGGAACCCCGTTCGTTTGGGATCAAAAATGCCAAGGCGCACTGGATGAGATCAAACAATACCTGCAGAACCCGCCGGTGTTGGCTGCTCCAGTTAAGGGGAAGCCTCTTATTCTTTATACAACCTCCCTCGAAGGTTCTTTAGGCGCATTATGGGCACAAGAGAACGATCAAGGGAAAGAAAGAGCACTCTACTACTTAAGTCGAGTTCTGCTGGGGGCAGAAAGCAATTACTCTCCCATTGAAAAACACTGCCTGGCATTGATCTTCGCAATAACAAAGCTTAGGCACTATGCGTTGGCGCAAGAAGTCCGTCTGATTTCAAAAGTCGACCCTCTCAAATATCTAATGTCAAAATCCATATTGACAGGGCGACTCGCTAAATGGGCCCTGCTCTTGATGGAATTTTCGATAACATATCAACCTCTCAGAGCAGTAAAGGGCCAGGCCATCGCCGACTTCCTTGCTGAGCATCCCATCCCTGCCGATTCTCCTTTAAATTGCGATTTGCCAGACAGACATGCGTTTGATGCAATCGACAGTGGTGATACCCGGTGGGAACTTTATTTCGATGGAGCATCTTCCATGAAAAAGCATAAACAAAATACGCCCATGATCAAATCAGGGGTAGGTCTTATCTTCGTAACCCCACAAGGAGGAATAATGCGATTCGCCTTCTCCTTGACAGAGCCGAGAACGAATAATGAAGCTGAATATGAGGCTTTGATAGCAGGCCTCGAGATCGCCATTGACATGGGAATTGAAGACCTACTCATATATGGGGATTCCCAACTGGTCGTCAGTCAAGTGAACGGCGACTACCAAACGTGCAAACTGGAGTTGGTGAAATACGGTGAGAAAGTGCAACAACTGCTAACCCAAATTCCCTCCTACACTTTGGAGAGCATACCGCGAGCGGAAAACAGCAAAGCGGACGCACTAGCCAAACTTGCTAAAGAACTGGCTGACGAGAACCTCGACGACGTTAGAATCGTGGTACAAAGCCGTCGAGTGCTTGCCCCAGCAGAAATACCCCCAGAATCATATAAAGAAAAGGGAGCAACTGAGCAGGCGACCCTACAAATAAAAGATCATGAGAAGGCCAAAGACTGGAGAGAAGTCTTCATAGATTACTTCAAGTTCCACCGAATGCCTGAAGAAGCGTCCATAAGACATCAGCTCGTGAAACGAGCTCTGTCTTTCGCCTTCGTCAATGATACTCTATACAAGAGGTCATTCGATTCTCTGTGGCTGAGATGCCTAGAACCTGACGAAGCGAAAAGAGTCGTTCAGGAAGTTCACGACGGACTCTGCGGTTCTCACCAAGCAGGTCCTAAGATGAAGCTGAAGATAAAACGGATGGGCTACTACTGGCCCACGATGATGCAGGATTGCCTAGAATACGCGAGGCAATGTCATTCATGTCAAATTCATGGGGACTTCATCCATCAGCATCCCAATCCACTGCATCCAACAGTGGCTAGTTGGCCGTTCGAAATGTGGGGAACTGACATAGTCGGCCCCATCGAACCAGCATCGTCAAAGGGACATCGTTTCATATTGGCGACGACTGATTACTTCTCCAAATGGGCAGAGGCGGTACCGTTAAGGGAAGTAAAAACGGAGAACATCCTCCATTTCTTCAGAACGCATGTCATATACCGGTTTGGAACCCCGAGAAGAATCATCTCTGATAATGGGCCAGCCTACCGAAGTCATAAGATTAGCCGCTTCGCACAGCAGCATAATATAGACTGGAGATATTCCTCAGTTTATAACCCGTGAGCTAACGGTCTAGCTGAGGCCTTCAACAAGACCTTGACGAAGATCATGAAGAAAACGGTGTCACGAAATAAGAGAGATTGGCACGAAAGATTGCAAGAGGCTCTTTGGGCGTATCGAACTACATTTAAAACGGCCACAAACACAACGCCGTACGCGTTGGTATTTGGGACGGAAGTAGTACTCCCCCTCGAGATAGAATTACCCTCTCTACGAGTGGCAGTCCACTACGAGCTGACGGACGAAGAAAATGCTCACCTTCGGTTTGAAGAGCTTGACGCCCTTGATGAAATCCGGCTTCTAGCACAGCAAAATCTGGAAGCCTATAAAGCAAAAATGACGCGCTCATATGAAAGATTGAGCCGCCCGAGGACATTCCACCAAGGCGAACTCGTGCTAGTGGTCAAAAGGCCCATGATCCCCAATCGCGCCAAACGGGGAAAGTTTGAGCCAAACTATGAAGGACCGTACATCATTGATAAGGTCTACCAGGGTGGGGCCTATCTGCTCATGGACATGTACGGTGAAAGGCCTTTTAGACCAATAAACGGTCGCTTCCTAAAGAAATACTACGCTTGACGAGTCTTAGTTTAGGTCAATGATAGATGACGACGACTATGTCCGCTCGCTATCTTCCTAAGCTCAAGCTTTATAAGCAGTAGCCAGCCCTCTCAACGGCGGACCGAAATGTCCTTAAACTAATAGCAGATCGAAACGTCTTTAAACTAATACTGCAGCATCCTTGGGCTGACGAGATGAATAAAAATAAATAAAAAAAATAAAAATAAAAATAAAAATAAAAATAAAAAAAAAACGGTATGTCCGTAAGCAAAAAGGGCACGGATGAAAACCCGAAAGGGCTCCGTGAGTAAAAACAGCAGGACTACCGGCGAATGTTTGTGAAAACCCGAAAGGGCGCAACTTCGTTAAAGAACACTTACGAGATCCTCTCGACCCTGTAAGGAGAAACCACCCGCGTGAGATCCTTACGACTTAAAAGGGAACAACACACTTAGGAATCCCCACGATTCCCAAGGAGAAGATACGCTTGCGAGATCCTCACGACTCGTAAGGAGAACTCTCTTATGGGACCCTCACGGCTCATAGGATGTGAAAGTCTTAAGTCACAGAGACCTAAACCTGTGCTTAAGCAAACCCCCACAAACTTCCAATGTTGCCCTACAAGTGGCTCAATACTGACCCTTGTATACAATCTACGGGCGCGAATAAACATTTCCCTAGCCAAATTTCATCCGTAATTGGGAATACGTTTGCATGGTGAACAACCCTTATAAATCCCCTCGATTTATGAGGAGAAAACCCTCCTGTAGGATCCTTGCGACTTACAGAGGAACAAAACACTTAGGAACCCTTACGATTCCTAAAAAAAAAAAAAAAAAAAATACACCTACAAGATCCTCACGACTTGTAGGGAGAAATACCTTTATGAGACCCTTACGGCTCATGAAGTTAAAAGCCTTAGCCGACAGGACCCTAACCCTGGTCGCTAAGCCTCCTTTGTTCGACAACGGCAGAGGCAAATGATGATTCGCTCCTGGTAATATCCCAGTAGTAGCGGTGCTGATGCCGAAATCGGTGTCCAATTTCAGGTTTACGGCGAAAGCCAGTAGGCCGCTCATGCATACAAAATAGCCGAAATGATAGGGCATCTTGCAATAAAAAGCAGCAAGTGAAATGTATGCATGCAAAATAGCCGAAATGATTGGGCAACTCGCAACAAAAAAGCAACGAGTAAAGATAAAATAAATAGCCGAAATGATTGGGCACCGCGAAAAATAGCCGAAATGATTGGGCAATCGCGACCTTCGTGATATAAAAGCTGAAATGATAGAGCATCGCGGAAATAAAATAAAATAAAAAGAAGAAATGATAAAACTTTGGCCCTACAGTTAAGATCACATCGATCCCTGTATACAATCCAAGAGCGTAAACAAAGAAGGAACCATACTTCCCCAGCGGATTCCGTCAAACGACGAAGCCAAACCTCAACGGTTCATTTCAACCGAAGAAGCCAATGACTTCAACAAAAACTTCTCGACTCACGGATACAAACACTCCTTGACGAGAGCCTTCTGATCCGCGTCGACTCGCAGAGCCACCAGCGCCTCCGTGGGAACGCTCGACTCGTTTCAAACCCCAAGGACACAAATAATCCTTGGCGCTTGGGAAACAAATAATCCCTCGCAAAACTTCTCAACTCACGGATACAAACACTCCTTGACGAGAGCCTTCTGATCCGCGTCGACTCGCAGAGCCACCAGCGCCTCCGTGGGAACTATCGACTCGTTTCAAACCCCAAGGACACAAATAATCCTTGGCGCTTGGGAAACAAATAATCCCTCGCAAAACTTCTCAACTCACGGATACAAACACTCCTTGACAAGAGCCTTCTGATCCGCGTCGACCCGCAGAGCCACCGGTGCCTCCGTAGGAACCCTCGACTCGTTTCAAACCCCAAGGACACAAATAATCCTTGGCGCTTGGGAAACAAATAATCCCAGCAAACTCCTCGACTCACGGATACAAACACTCCTTGACGAGAGCCTTCTGATCCGCGTCGACTCGCAGAGCCACCAGCGCCTCTGTGAGAGTCATCGACTCGTTTCAAACCCCAAGGACACAAATAATCCTTGGCGCTTGGGAAACAAATAATCCCTCGCAAAACTTCTCAACTCACGGATACAAACACTCCGTGACGAGAGCTTCTTTGACTCATATCTCGGGCAGTAAGGATTCAAAAACTTGCTTCCTGAACAATGGGACCCTGCAAGTCAATCCTAAATGGTCTCTTGCATACTATTCACGGGTCTCACTCTCTGAAGTCGATTCTCGACAAAGAGGGAAACAACCGCTTACGAGCCCTCTCGACTCGTAAGAGGGCAATGGGATCCTGCAAGTCAATCCTAGATGGTCTCTTGCACACTATTCACGGGTCTCACTCTTTGAAGTCGATTCTCGACAAAGAGAGAAACAACCGCTTGCGAGTCCTCTCGACTCGTAAGAGGGAGAAATTCTCTTATAGGATCCTTTCGACTTATGAGAGAAAACCACACTTGGGAATCCTTACGGTTCCTAAGGAGAAAATCCACTTACGAGATCCTCTCGATCCGTAGGGAGAAAAGTCTCTATGAGACCCTCACGGCTCATAGAGTTGAAAAGCCTCAGGCGGCAGACCTGAACCTGCAACCTAAGCCATCGCTACCTCTCGGGGAAGTTAAGTTGCCCGCCGATCAGGTTCATCGAAAACACCATAACAAAAAGGGAAAAAGGCGAAGAAATGACACAAGACATTACAAAATGCGTATCTTTTATTCATAAATATTGATCGGGTACAGGATACATTGTACTAAAGAATAAAAAAATATATATATATACATATATTTTACAAGTACAAATGATACAAAGAGAAATTACTGGGAAGGAAGCGTCTTGCATAGATTTAGCAATTGCTCACATACTTCCTTCCACGTCTTCTCTTGGTCGGCTGCCACCGCCAGCTCTGCCTCCACTTGGGCTCGTTGCTGCAAGACCGACGCGAGCTGCTCCCTGACGACCTGATATGCAGCTTCTCGACTTGGGATATTGCGCTCAGCTACGTCAAGTCTCCGCTTCAAATTCAGCCCATGGGAAATACGCTCCAAGAGACCCTCGAAGATAGTCTTCACTTGGGCGGCATTTGCCTCAACCTCAGCGCGCAGATGAGCCATTTCGTTTGAGGTCTTTTGGCATTCCCTTAGTCTTGAAGCTGCTTCTTGTTCCAGGTGGCGGAAGTGCGAAGTGCTTTGCTCGAGCCAAGTTGTGCGTTGGGTGCTCAGAGCTAAAACTTCAGGAGAAGGACGCGTCGACTCCAGCTGATTTAGACAAGCCTCGATCCCCCTGCAGTGGTTAACCCAAGATTCGACGACGCCTTCGTTATGAAAATTTACGAGCGCCGCCAACATTGGATTAACCTCCGTAGCGAAATCCACGGCAGAAGGGAGAGCGTCCATATTGAGCTCTTCAATGTACCCGCTCAGCATGCCCAAACTCATCGCAGCACCCTTGGAAGACGGACGCCTCAAGAAAGGGCCTGCCGGTGAAAGGACGCGAGCCTCAAAGGGGACCGGAGCCGGAACAGTAGCTGCAAAATAAAACATGGTCAAACGATGGTTCGAGAGATGTTGAAGGGTTACCAAAAAGAAATTTACTATACCAGCTGCAACGGATGGCAAAGCCGGAAGGGCCGGCAGCGCGGCAGGTCTTACATCCCCTCCTTCGATTTGTGGCTCTGCGATAAGGAAAAGGAAAAGTCAAAGAACCATCCCATTGCTAAAAAGGGGAAGATAAAGACACTGTGGTGAAAGTATACTCACCGGCGCCACCAGAGGGAGAAGCGAGTTCGGACGGGAAGGAGAAGTGTGGGAGCAACACTTGATATAGATGATCAAAGAGCACTCCTGAAAAGAGGCAGTGGTATAATGTTAGTACTAAAGCTACATTTTTAAATAAAAAAAAAGATTAATACATGAGTCGTAAATCCATGCCTTCCAACATCCGCGATGGTACAAGTAAAGACGGGGAGGCCACCACCGCCAAAGCAGTAGTTGACGGTGCTCCTTCGAGCAATGGAGCGTCGGCACTGGCCGCACCTGCAAAAACAAACTTATTAGAAGAAATCGCGAGATATATAAAAAGAGGAACGGTGGTGACTCAAAGTTTACCCGACGAGCTGCCAGCAGAAACTGAAGCAATCCCCTCCTCCATCGACATGAGACCACCGCCCGTAGCCTCATCACCTGACTCGATGGGAACCGTTGCTGTACTCGCGAGCCCTGGAGACGGCAAGGAACCATACGCAGGGAGGGCTATGATTGGAGTATTACCAGATTCCTGGGAAAGAGCAGTTCGCTCCTCCTCAGGAACCGTGGCCGCCTCACCCGATACTCCCTCGGTTTCTGCGGCCGCAGCTGTCTCGTCCATTGGCACCACGAGGTCTCCAGCCTCGAGCGCTTCGCCCTCTACCGCCTTCGCCTCGGCTAAGACAATCATCTCATCTACCGCTACGTTAGGAGCGGTATCAATGACCTTCTCGGCGACGGATCCTTCAGCTTCTGTTTCAGGCACCGTGGCCCCGACGACGGTGCCCACCGTCGGCTCAGGTTCGGCAGGCGCCGCTTCCGCCGTTTCCTGGGGTCCAACGGTCTCCGCCTCCCCCTCAGTCGGACTAGGCCCTGCCAGATGAAACGCATGTGAGCCAATGGCTTTATAATTCTTACAACAAAGCTCTGAAAGAAGTACTACCTGAAGATGATTTATCATTTGCACTTCGGGCCGCGCGCGCCGCTCGCCTATAAGCAGTAGATAGGGCGACAGGGGCCTCCTCAGAAGGAGTGTCAGCGCGAGGAATGGTGCTAGGGCCCGCTCCCGTGGCCAAAGCAGCTCCGCTCGCCTCTGCTTCAGAAGGAGTGTCGGCACGAGGAAGAGTGCTAGGGCCTGCTCCCGCGGCCAAAGCAGCTCGCGTGCCCTTGCTTCATGTCTCAACCGCTTCCGCTCCTCTCGAGCCGTTGAGACGGATGCCACTAGGGCTTCCTTGAGTGAGGCTCCCTCGTCCGTATATAGGGATGCCTCTAGATTCTTCAAAGCATCCCTCATCGTCTTGTCAAGCTGAGGCTCTTGTGGCAATTTTGACGAAGCCGGGACTTCGATAACAGACTTGGAGGGGACCCCTACGTCAATTGATACAGCGCCTGCAAAGAAACAAAAGAAGGTCAGGCTGATTATCAGAAAAAAGACAACAAACTTTCCTTGTAAAAGAGAAAGGGGTGAAACATACCAACGCCTGCTAGGGCACGCTTCTCCTCCTCTTCCTGAAAGGTTTTCAGGGAGGCAGCAATAGCCTCTTCAGTGGAGACACCTGTTGAAAATGGAGCGAATATTAGTTAAGGATAACAATATAAAATGCAATAAAACGACAAATAAGGCGTTTGATAATTACCGGACTCAGCGAGTTTGTTCAACATCGCTTCAAGCCTCGCCGATCGCTCTGAAGCTGCAATGGCGGCAGCCAAATTGGTGTCCGCAGGGTCCACCACAAAGCCCTCATTGCTGCCGTACTCGCATATGGTCCTGGCAGGAGAAGCCGCAGGCTTTAACCCGAGGATCGCATCGAGGGAAAGGGCGGACTTTTTCTTTTTCTGCTGTCCACCAGCTTTAGATCCACCTGGAGCGGATTTGCGCTTGGAAGCCACTTTAGGGCGGCGGGTCCCAACATCTGCCCCTACGCCTGACTCTGGCGATACTACTTTAGTCGCCTTCGTGGGAGCACGAGGCGCCGATGGTGCATCCACCGTAGCGGGCAACGGCAATCCCCGCGGAGGACTCAACACGCGTGGTCGATCGACTCCAGCATCTTTTAGCGGAGGGACAACCGGGAGCCTTGGCTGCAAAGGGGCCTTGCGATCACCGCCAGGAGGCGCACCCCTACGGTTAACCAATAGGCGTCTCTCCATCAAAATGATTGGACCCATAGCGTGCGCATACCAGGCCACATATGAATTAAGCATCTTAGGGACACAGCTGGGTTCACTAATGAAGAAATAAGAACCCGTGTTAAGCCGTATAAAGTGATGCATCGCATTCTTTACCCCCTCTGGGCCAACCACAGGCGTTTCCAAAAAGGCTTCCATCGGGATCCCCTGGTTGTAGCTTGATTGCTGGGCAAATCGATGTGGATTATACCTCATGAATAAAGCCGTCTCATTCTGCCGAAACACTAGGTAGCCCGGCCGAATGGAGTAGAGATGGACGATTTCCCGAGCCTTCAGTACAGAAGCCCCGCCCTTAAACTCGTCATGTAGGGGCACCACCGACTTAGTAGTCTCCGAGCCTATGGTGACAACTTTATCCACGAAAGAAGTCGTCGCTCCGACCAAATGTGGGCGCAGGAGGAGTCCCCTAGAATCCCGCGGGGATGCGAACACAATTGAAGCCCCGATTAACCGTACGACTCTCGGGAGTCTGTACTTCTCGAAGAATGGGGGAGTCTTGTGGGCGCCAAACACCCCTCGCACGTGCATCTCCATCCAAGAAACGAAGTAATGCATTGGGAAGTTAGTAGGCTGTGTCCCAGGATCATTAGCGTCCGCCGCTACGCTGAGTCTATGATAAAGATAAGCTAACCCAGCAATTCCTACCGACAACTGCAGACCGGCCACCATCCGATGTGCCGGGTAAAAAACAGAGGGCCGCATGAAGCGCGGGTGCATAGGGAGCGCAAAGTTGCATAACCACAGGCCCAGGAATCCAATAAAGAAAGTTTCCTCATCCATACCGGGGACGGCGATTTCCGAGAAAGCAACGATAGCAGCATTGGGGAGATAGAAATCCCTCTGGTTATTCTCCGATACAGGTCGGCGATCCAAACCGAAACCAAAAGGGTCGTCAAGCTGAGCGAACTTCTCGCTCTGCTCTGATAAGAACTCCGGGCGGATAAAGCGAGCAATGAAAGCTGCGAAACTGACGCCCTTATCCCCCGATTCCAAATGGAGTTCCTCATAGATCTCCAGCACTTTCACCAAACCCGGATACTGATGTTGAATGGCATTCTCCAGGGTTAAGTCAAATACCAGCTGCTTAGTGGCAAAGACATACTCATCAGGAGGAAGCAACTCCTCGTAATGCTCTCCCCTCATTGGCAGACCTGAAATTTCGGCAAATTCCTCCAAAGAGATAGAAACTTCCTTATCCGCCAACAGAAAGGTATGGGTGGGGATATTCCATTGTTCAACAAAAGCCTTTATCCACCACGTTGGAGGAGAGGGGTACTCGAAGAGCGAGACGAAGACGGCTGAGTATAGACCAATCTTCGTTAGGTGGGTCCTCTTCGCCGATAGAATGTACCGGGCCCACTGCAAATATCCGGCCGGGGCTCGCGGGATCATTCCAATGTTATAAGCCTGCCCCCAAGGGCGTGCTTCGCCCTGACAGATTCGCCTCCCCAGGATATCTATCGCCGGCGGCGGCTGCACGGGGATGGCGCCGATTGCAGGTTGAAGGAGGTTATCAGAATTCCAATTCTTAACCTCCACGGCATACTTCACCGGGGGTTCGTCCACATAAGGGATCGTGACTATGGGCTCAGAGGGCACGGCGGAACTAAAACTGCGGCGGCCTTGGATGATCTGGCTATACCACCTTCCCCACAGATGAAGCTTTTTGCACTCAGGATCGCGGTCTTTAATAAGAGCGAGTACCACCCGATCCACTGGCGCATAGGGGAACCCTCCTTCCGAGCGAACGAAGGGGAAAGACAAGTCGTCAGACATCTTTTCTGTGGAAAGACAAAGAAACATACATCATTAGTGGCCTAACGCTTGGCATTTAAAAAATATATATATATTTTGCTCCACACTGTGATGCAGTAGGTAGGGGACCAAAGGGGGACCCACAAAATCTGGATGACGTGCATCATTTAATAAGACAATCCCATCATTAGATGGGACTGTCGATTCATAAAAAAATTCCCAATAGGATACACCCATTGGTGGGAAGATCCCTAAAGACAAGGAGAAAATCTCCTCTTTTATTGCAAAGCTCTGTCGCAGAGTGACATTTGTCAAACTCTGGTCTCAGAGGAACAAGATTCCTTAAAAGAGCATGGCTCTGTGGTAATGATTGAAAAATCCATCAACACTTAAAAGAATTTGAAAACTTATAAAAAAAAATTTAAAAAAAAAAAAATTTTTGCTAAAGAAATCTGCAGGTCATCCAAGAGCAAAGCTCTGTTCATGGGTCAAAACCCATGAACAGGACCTCTGCAAATCTCAAGAGCAAGGCTCTGTTGAAGAAACCCCAATGGGGTTTTCTTTAGATCAAAGATCTCAAGAGCAAGGCTCTGTTGAAGAAACCCCAATGGGGTTTTCTTTGAATCAAAGATCTCAAGAGCAAGGCTCTGGGGTTTTCTTTAGATCGAAGATCTACAAGAGCAAGGCTCTGTGAATTAAAATTTAAATTAAATTAATTTAATTTTACCTAAAAGTGATTCTGAGTTCTGAAGTTCAAAGAAACGAGAGCAAGGCTCTAGAAATTCTCAAAAAATAGCAAGGCTCTGAGGAGTAAAATTCTCGAAGGAACAGTAAGAAAATTACCAAAGAACAAGGGTCCTATTTATAGGCGCTTGCGCCCCTTCAACTAGCCCCTTGATCCGACGGCTAGGATCTTACCACCGTTGCGCTCACGTGGCGCAACGTCAGCACAACGGTGGGGGGGCATTTGTTTCCCCAATCTGAGCAAGGCTCGTTTGAATTTTGAAAATTTTCTGAAGCAACGCTTCGATTTCTGTGCGTTGCGCAGTGCGCAAAAGGCTCACAGTGCGACACGTGTCTGCGCAGCTGCGCAAGCGCACCGCTGCGCGACGCGTGGCTGCGCAGTTGCGCAAGCACTGTTGCGCAAGCGCACCGCTGCGAGACCCGTGTCTGCGCAGTTGCGCAAGCGCCGCTGCGCAAGCCTTCCACTGCGCGACACGTGTCACGCGCTGGTGAGTTGCGCAGCAACAGAATAAAAATTTAAATAAATCTTTTCTGTTCTTCTGTAAAACAGGGACCCTTGGATCAGAGATCCAATGGTGGGAAAATTCCCAAAATTATTCAGGAAAGATCTTGGTAACAAATTTAACAAATTTGTGAGCACTATAAATAAGAGCCCAGACCTCATTCAAAAGGGAGATCATCAAGAGAAGGATCAACTTCTGGCAAAAAAAAAAGAACTCTTGAAGATTAATCAAGAAACATAAAAAAAGGAGAAAAGGTAAAATTTCTGAAGAGCAGAAGATCAAAAAGTTAATAAAAAAAAAACAAAAGAAAAATAGTGCCTTGCACTTGATATGAACCCTTGGTTCTGTAAAATCAGGGAAAACAAGAAGAAGAACTTGTTTTCCTTTGATCCAAATTTAGATCAAAAGTGCTATGCACTTTTGTTCTCAAATCTGAAAAATTCTTGAGTTTCTGCAAACTCATTATTTAAAAGGGCCTGGCCCAAATTAAATTGCAATAACAAAAGGGCAAAGCCCTGTTTGGAAAATTCTTGAGTTCCTGCAACTCATTATTTAAAAGGGCCTGGCCCAAATCAAATTGCAAAACAATAAAGGGACAGAGCCCTGTTTGGACTGATTCTTTTAGTCAGGCAGAGCCTAAAATAAATAAAATTGGACTTAACCCAATCCTGGCTGTAAGTCCTTAAATTAAATTGATTGAGCAAAATGGCTCTCCCAAACCAATTTACGGCCGGTTCGAGGGTACATCTCCGAACCCCTTTGGCATCTGTCGTTGCAATTCCTCAACGACGTCAAAGAGGTGACGGGTCCCAACAACCACTTATCTAATATTGGACCGAAACGTCCCTAAACTAATATTGGACCGAAACGTCCCTAAACTAATATCGGACAGAAACGTCCCGAAACTAATAATGGACCACCACGTCCCTAAACTGGCGATGGACCACCACGTCCCTAAACTGGCACAATGGAGCCTCCAAACGCTCTTTTGTCGGATCTAAACGGTCCCGTCTAAGTTGATCTTAACCCCAAACACGGTTAATGTGTCCTTAGATATTTAAATAAACAATAAAATCCCAAACCAACTTTGGTTCAATGGTACATCTCTGAACTCCTCAGACGCCTGTCGTTGTAATCCCTCAACGACGTCAGAGAGGTGACGAGTCCCGACGGCCGGATAATTAAATCAATCATTACGTCAAGTCGATCTTAGTCCAAAACAGGACTAACGTATCCTTGACGAACGTTTAAGTTGATCTTAGTCGCAACGCGACTAATGCATCCTTAAACTAAAAACACCAAACCCAAATCTAAGCAAATATGGATTTGGACTAATCCACGTCCTACGGGTGACGCTATTACTCAGTCTCCGTATACAATCCACGGGCAACCGCAAACAAAACAAACACACACGACACGAAGTGAAATTCTGGAGAAGGAGAAAGTTGTTACCGCGATGCGGTAGCGTAATTAACTGCAGGGGCTTGCGCCTGCAGGGAAGAGCGTCCCCACAATCAAAAACCCCTCACCCTGAGGGGGAATCTGACGAAGTCTGCTATATCGGCCGCATCCGTCTAAACCTCCGATACACGGTACCATAAATCAACTTGGCATCTTCGGAGAGATAGACGGATAAAACCAAATAGCATCTGCCCCGAACCTCAGGCACAGACCTAACGTCCAGGCCGCCGTTCGGAGGGGAACACACCCGACTTCCCCCGTAGGTATAATCTATTCACCTTGCATTCGCTTTCCGTTGCCGACGCCGCCACGCGCTTTCTTGTCGTCTCGAAGTCTTCGTGGGGTACCTACACATCATAACGTATCGCAAAGCATATTAAAATCAAATTCGAAGACGAAACGACATACGAAAACCAAAACGACATGCTAAGGCCTATAGGTTAGAAACTATGGATTACGCTTTCAAAACCATCAAACAACCCTCGATATCGTCGTACGAATGTCAAGTGATCGAGGTAAAACACAAATACGAAAAATCAGAATTCAAAATACGCAAAACGAAACCCGAATCAAAACAGCAACTATTGAAAATGGTCCCAGATTTCACCCTAGATCAAATTGGTCAATTTTGCATATGCCAAGGGTTTAGTTTACAGGATATGGAGCTACAGACCAAACACGAGCCCATTTGGACCAGGTCTGGCCGCAATTTGCGGCCAGAAAGACTTTATTTGCGGTCTGAAATGGGATATAGGGGCTAGGGTTTCAGTGGGGGGTCCTAGGTTGCCTGCTGGTGTCTCTGTCCTTGCAAAAAAATTTTCAGGTCTCTCGGGTGTTAGCAGATTCTAATTTCCTTACACAATTCTCACAATTTTCCGTATCTGCAGAATTCAAAGTTCGCAACCTGGGGTTTGTCTAAGGTTTTAATCCAAAATAACATCACCACAGGGGTTGTATAGTCTGTACTAACCTTAATTACACTATCTCAATCAAGTTTCCCTCAAACCCTAACTACAAATTTCCAAATCTCACTAAACATCACTATATCGGTTTTAAGTTAACCTGGATGTAAAAGAAATAGAAATACTAGGCTAATGGTCGAGAGAATACCTCATTTGGCAACTCAAGAATTTTCTTGATTTGCCCCAAGTGTCCAAAATGCAAGCTTTCTTGGTCCATGGTGTAGCTAGTGAGCTTGTGCATCTTTTTTGTGAAAAAGGAGATAGGGTTTTGGGGAGTTTTTCATGGAGTTTGAGAGGGTTGAAAAGGGGGAGGGAGTAGGGAAGCAGCAGCAGCAGCAAAGGGAGTTGAGGGGAGAGATGATGAGGTGAAGGAATGAAGGAGGAATGTCCAAAGTCAAGGGTAACCCCTCTCACTCTCTCTCTCTCATGCCCATCCCTCATTCTTTATTCTTTTTCTTTTCTATTTTCTTTTCTTTTCTCTTCTCATTCTATTAAAATTGAATAGGAAACCCAAATGAAACCATGGTAGAAAAATGCACAAGTATGAAAAAGACTTTGTGCATGCTATGTGTACAAAACACGCTTAATCCGCGATTAGCGATTTTTAATCGCGATTAGCACTAAAATAGTGTCAAATAAATCATAAAAATTTAAAATTTGCATAATTCACATAAAACACCCTCTTTATAGTAATTTCTATGATTTTCAAAAATTTTCCCAATTTATCGGTATTTAATTATACCACAATATTAAAATATACAATATTTTATTATTTAATTATAAAAATTCCCAAAAATAATATTTTATTTTTTTGAAATGTTACACTAGCACTTCGCCTCCCCCCGCATTCAATGCACTGGCTACGCGCGCCATCGCCCAGACCGTTCACATTCCCCACACCTACAGCTGAACGGTCGGGCTACGCCCCGTCAAGATCCGACCCAGCAGCTACCCTGCTCGGTCACCCCTGGCAGGTAGCTTCCCTACCACAACGCCAGGGGTCAGAAAGCCCTCCCAGAGGCAGTCGATCCTGAGGATCCCTCGCTCGGCTATCCCCTGCGGGCAGCTTCCCTGCCACAACATCGGGGATAAAAAAAAGCCCTCCCAGAGGCAGTCGAACCCGAGGATCCCTCGCTCGGCTATCCTTCAGGACAAAAGCCCTCGCCAAGAGGCACCAGGCAGTAACCTTGCCCGGCCAAGGGTCCTTGGTAGGCTTCTGCATCCCCTCCTGCGCTAAGGACCAAAGTCCTCCCAGAGGCAGTCGAGTCCTAGCTCGGCTATCCCCGGATGGTAGCTTCCTGCCACAACCGACAGGGATCAAAGTCCTCGCCAAGAGGCACTGGGTAGCAACCCTGCTTGGTCCCCGTCCTGAAGTATCAAAGCCCTCACAAGAGACAGCCGAGCGGCTACCCTGCTCGGTCAACTCCGGCTGGTAGCACCCTGCCCACAACGCTAGGGATCGAAAGCCCTCACAAGAGGCACCCGAGTGGCCGCTCCGCTCGTTCATCCCAGGCTGGTAGTTGCCTACCCACGACACCAGAGGTCCAAGCCCTTGCCAAGAGGCAACCGCACAGCTTCACTGCCCGATCATCCTTAGTGGGCTTCTTACAACCCCTCAAAGACAGTCGAGTCCTTGCTCGGCTATCTTCGGCAGGTAGCTCCCCTACCACAACGCCAGGACCAGAGAGCCCTTGCAAGAGGCGACTGAGCGACTCCCCTGCCCAGTCACCACCGGATGCTCGAAATCAGGAATGCTCGCCGACCCATGGATGATACAAGCCCAAGTGAGGGGCATCAGGTCTATCCACGTCTAGACGATCTCCCCTCGACTCCGGGGCCCAGGGAGACACCTCCTCGGCGGCACGCTCATCGGCCAATAATTGAAGTCAACTCGATGGACGATCGCCAGACAGATGGCCAACCTGACATAAAAGCACAACGGTACAAGCAAAGATACCTTACGAGCATTCTCCACAGACAGATGGTACAGCGCGACGCAATTCTACGGAGCCGGAGAAAAACATAAACTTTATTACTACCAAAGGCAAAAGTTTTTACAAAGAGTATTTTCTTTTAGCTCCCCAGCCTTACAAAATTCAAGAAAACAAAAATAAAAAGAGGAGAACGGGGGCTCTACACCTCGGGGGCCAGGTACGACCTCGAGGTCCTCGACCTCCGCCACGAGGCTCGCCGGGTCCTCGGCCACCTCTTCGCCGGGAACCCCTTTCCCTTGCTCGTCGGTGCCCACAAGGGGGGACTCGGCCCGGAGCTCTGCGTCGTCGAACTCCGGCATCCGGGATTTGACAGCATCGAGGGCGTCGTGCCAAATGCGGGTCGTGGCCACGGCCAAGTCGTCATAGAAGTCTTTCGACTTCTTGTAGCTGTCCACCGCCCTCGATTCAACCGAATTGGCTGCCTCGGCCGCCATCCCCAGCTCCTTTCGGAGGGTCTTCACCGTCCTCTTCAGGTTGCTGGCGAGCACTTGAGCATCCCTGAGCTTACCCTCGGCGATAATGGCGGCCTCGCGGTGCCGGGCGACCTCCTATTTCCCGGCCTCTACCTCGCCTTCCAAGGCGGCAACCCTCGCCGACATCGCCTCCAGCTCCCACCTGGAGCTCTCTTGTAGCGAGGCGAGCTGACCCGCAGCCTCCAACGCCGGGGCTACCACCTCGGCTTCCATGTGTATGGCGAGGGCCACATGCTGGAGGACCTGGGAGACACAAAAATCATCAGAAAGACGAAGTGGGCACTGAATATCACAATGAACCGAGAAACTTACCTGCACGGACTCCAGGGCGATGGACGCCAGCTGAGCCCTGAAGGTCCTCCCTGGGACTCTGTTCCCTGCCGAGGTCTCTATCTCATGCAGGAGGCTGTCCGCTACGGACAGCCCCGATGGCACCGTAAATCGCAAACACCCTTCCACCACCATGGTCGGCGAGGATCGGCCCCGGGAAGGTCTCCGGGAGCCCCTCTTGAGCGGCTCCGAGGGAGAGCCGATCTCCTCTTTCGAGGCCGAGTCCTCCTGAATCATGGCCCGATTCCGGCTCGATGCTCTGCTGGGACCCGGGGCGGGATCCGCCACCGAGCACTCACGGGGCACTGCTACCGGAGCGGTAGGTGTTGTAACAACTCCAATTTTGTATACCAAAAATTTGCTTTAAATATAGTGTATACTTGGAGTATTAATGTTGCTGGAAACAATTTAAGTATCTAATTCCTTACAATAATTACAAGAAGAAGCTTGCAGCTCATTGGTAATACCTTGCACTGCTGAACCAAGACACCGGAGTTCAAATCCCATGCCCCACATTATTTTTGTATTTATTTTGTTTTATTTTTTTTGGCAGTCAACGGTAAAAAGGCCATAACTCCCAAAATATGTACTGGACAACAAAAAGTAAAAATACCAAGTTGTTCCTCAGGAAAACCCCCGGCCATTGGACCCTTGACTCGGCCCGACTCGGCTCCGCTGGCAGGCGACTCGGCCGACTCGGTCCGGCGCGGCAGGCCGGACTTGGCCGGACGGCCGTGTCACAAACTGAGAAAAGTTGGCTCTTGACTTGCACACTTATTATACCTGGATCGGTTTTGATTTGGCCAATAAATCCCTTTTAATCCTATGTTTAATGATTTTTAATGAATTTTTACAATTTTTTAATATTTTTTTAATCCTAACCCTAACCCTAGCCTAGCCCTATATAAAGACCCCTACCCTCTACCATTTCACCTCACCACTCTAAGTCCACTTTCCCAAATTCTCGAGAACTCGGTACGAAGAGCGAGAAGCGAAGCGCTGCCGAAATCGACGACGGATTCCGGCGACCGGATCAGAACCTTCGTTTCTATAAATGTAAAAATACGACTTTTTGGAACCCGACGGAAATCGGACAAACCGATTTCCGATTCGACTTTTCTATAAATTTCCACTTGTCACCTAATACATAATATCTACCCATATTCATGTTGACTATTAATCACCCATAAACCAATTTAATCAAACATTTTCACATGAAATGATAATTTCTTTGCAAAACCGTATTCTTTTCATAAAAATAGCATGAAGTTCATTTTTCTTAGTTTAATTAATTACCTCACTCCTAAATATGTTTATGTTGATCACTAAATTTGTAGAACCCAATTTGAATGAAATTTCACACATAAAATGATAACGTTTTCGAATACCGTATTCTTGCGTTTTAATACCTTCAAGTTTAATACATCATATTTAATCTCTAAAAATTCATTAAACCTTAAAATAAGTCACGAGGTAATGACCTACCTCTACACACACTCAATATAACCCTAATTGATATATATCAAAACACAGAATACGAAATTACAGGACTTTTCACTAAAATACCCTAATCTTTATAATCTTTATTGAAAGCTTTAAGTTGTAAACATTTCTAAATAAAATCTTTTAATAAAATAAAAGCACGATTGGTCATGGACATCGATCGTTTATCTAAACTGTCATGTGGTGCCTAGGCAAGTGTGTCTAAGGCTAGTGGTTTTTAATTAGGCCCACGACTGTGGTTCCTTCCCACTTACCTGGCACTTACCTGGCCGCAATTGACGGTGAAGAGGCGATTTGAGACTTCTAATGACTCATCGTTTAGACCTTAGAAATAGGCTAGTTGTCTTAGGAAACCCTAATAACTAAAATACGGAAAACTAAACTCTTTTGCAAATAAATACCTTTTATTTATAAAACCGTTTTCCTAAATGAGAAGTGTTTATAAAACCTAAGCAAAGTGCCGCTACAACCCACTTTTGGGGAACCTGTTAGGGATAGTACGGTTCATCGTGCACCCGCAGGCTAGTAGTGCGAGATTCAGACCTCCGCAAGGAGCATTCGGTCTCGAAAGGTTCAAAATACGATATTTAGGGAAAATGAGATTTTTCTAAATAAAATATTTATATAAAATTATTCATGTGTTAATATATATATAATTATCATTTAAACACCTATTTTATCATAATATAAAGTTTACACTTTTTCTAAAAATTACAAGATTAAAAGTTACACTAAAATACCACGAATTTTCAGATAAAACAATTAATACTTTTGTTAGGATATATTCACTAGGATAACACAAATAAAATTCACATTCATTATAATAATAAAGACGATTATTAAATACTTGAGGTGTATTTTGAAAACTATACAAAAGTACTTTTTACATAAAACCCCCTCAAGTTTTACAAATTACAATAAGGCCCTAGCTAATATTGAACTTCAAATTATCTTTCTTTTAGTCTGACTCGGTTAGAGTCTGACTATTCCTGACTCGAATATGATTCAAGTCAATCTTTATTCTTTTATATTCCAATACAATTTGAATACATGAAACCCTGAATCCAATTAACAATATATTCATTTTGACTGAATCAAACCATGGATATTCATCCATTATCCTGATATTCCATTTACCTGATTACACAGTTGCAACATGTTTACTGATATCATGGTTTTGGTCAGTCATCCAACTTACATATTCCAATACTACAATACTGTTAAAACACTACGGGGTTTAAGGGATAGATTGGTACGGAAGGTGTTAAAGGTGGCACGAGGTGGTCAGATTAAGACACCTAACCTGAATTCTATTGCTGTTGTACCGTGGCATAACGGTTCCTTGTACTTTCCTTTTGCCCTGATCTCTAGCATATAGAGATCCCCCTCGTATACACTGGGATCCTTCTGTACCAAGCTACAAACAACAGCGTTACACAATGTTCCATAATATTCAACAATATAATACTTTAGAAAATACTGTTACTCTATCATTCTCATTCTTCTTATTCTTTTGGGACTTACCGAGCGACCTGTTCGCTGACGACATTCTATCTCTTTCTTCTTTGAATGTCGTCAGGTGCGTTGGACCAAGTTGAGATCGAGCCCACCGGTGAAGATTTGGAGCAGTTCCAGGCAGATCCAGAGCTCTAGATAATTGTACCTTGTTCTTTCCAGTTTATTTCATTTCCTGTTATGCCACTGTTTAGGCATTGCTTTTCATTCCAGTTGTATTTTCTTTTCCTGCATTGTAAAAAGAATGTTATTAATAAAAGTTGCTGTTATTTTTATATTATTCGTCTCTTGTGATTTAATTTATATTGCTTAGTTACGCTTAGCGTATATACTTCTGAGTATATACGTAGCGGGCCTCGTCGCGTCCACTTCGCCGTACACTGGGAAACGGGGCGTGACAGCTCCTAATTATTCCAAAGGGCTAGAAATAGGACCTCAAACCGCCTTTTCACCGCCAATTGCGGCCAGGTAAGTGCCAGGTGAGTGGAAAGCTCTCCACTACACGTAGTGGCCCTAATTAAGTAACCACTCGCCTTAGACACACTTGTCTAGACACCGCAAAGTCAGGTTAAGATTAACGGCCGATGCCTATAACTAGTCCTCTGTCCTATTGAGCGCGACATCCTTAGGGCTGAGTCTAGTATTTTTTAATTAAGAATGGTCAATGGAAATGCCTTATATGATTTCTGCGGTCCTGGGAAGGGTGATGAAATCCCCACCCAATCTAGATTGGTCTCAAGCCCCTTAAAGTCCGATTAAAATATGCAAAATAGTAAATCACTTGCAATCAATTTTCTTTTAAGCGCGGCGCAAAGAATTCTGCAGAAAATCAATTATTGGAAGGGGGAAGATTTTTTAGCGCAAAGAATCCTGCAGAAGATTTGACAGAAGATATATGGGGATTTGTAGAGGGGAGAAAGAGAAAACAAACAGTGCAATTTTCGCGCGATGAAGCCCCAGGGGGACCACGGTTCCACCGCAAATACCCACTTACGGCTGCGATTTGGCGGTGGGATGGAGGGCTCAGGTCACTGAAAAAATTCTGTAGTTCTGTTGTTCCAATCCCCTTCTGTTCCGATCTACCTTTTTCTGTTTCGCACTCTGGATTTTTCCAGATCCGTCGATCCTGCAAAAATTCACACAAGAAATCCTTCAAACAATAAAAGATGATAGAATTTTTATATATATTTTTTATTTTTTCAGATTTTTCAGATTTTTATATCTTATATTAACCCGAAATTACAAAAAGGAAATTTTTACGCCATCCCCGGTAACGGCGCCATTTGATTTAATGATATAGTTTAGCCTTATGCACTTTTGAAAGATAAATCAAAAATATTTAGTAACCGCAACCAAGAACGGCGTCGCTTGGTAGCTAGCCGGTGAGTACGGGTCGGTCCACAGGGATGTTGTAAATTTCCTAAATGTTCTTACGAGCTAATTCCAAAGGGTGTTGGATCTTTTATCACAAAAAACTAAGTTGAATTATACTAGGATTAGGAAACTTGCTAGGATTAGGTTTAGGTAAAGTTTGGTAAATAAAGATCTACACCTCTTTCAATACCCTAAATTAGATATCTTTTTAGGAGTTATGGTAATTATTAATAAAGGGGATTAGGATGATCGGGAAGAAACTATATTTCTTCTTCTAGATCCTTGTCCGTCCTTTCTTAATCCTTACCCTAACCTCCATGGAAAATATTCATATCCGGTCTTTTATACTACGATATTACCTTTACCTTATGGGTAGAATGCCGTAGGGAGCGGAATATGAAAGTATGGATGGAGTCCTAATTATTCATAAGTGATTGGCAAAGAAAGAGGTGAGAGAACTTCATCTCTCAAACACTTCCCTATTCCTAATCCTAACAAGCGAGAAAACTACTCGCTCATTGAGGGATCTACGAAAGACATAATTTTTATTTGTTTTGATTTAAGAGATTTAAGATCTACTGTAGATTAATAAAAATTCTAAACTAGATTAAACTAGGACAATAATAGAAATTACCTATGGCAGAAAAATAAATCTAAGAACTAAGGCAGAAATTAAACCTACTTACAAATTGATGCTTTCCAAATTTCAAAAGAAATCTGAATTTTTATTGATGAAAAGAGGCATGAACTAATACAAGGAATTGG
Organism: Agapanthus africanus; assembly: GCA_030015575.1. NCBI lineage: Eukaryota > Viridiplantae > Streptophyta > Magnoliopsida > Asparagales > Amaryllidaceae > Agapanthus > Agapanthus africanus. Next base: position 113,768,127 of record CM057342.1, on the reverse strand, counting down.
GTCTCTATTTATAGGGCATACAAAACCCTAGGTTTACAATTTCCGCACGTCTGCATTTACAAAAATACCCCTAGGAAGACTATTCAGCGCCGCCTCTAAATTTTGGTAAAAATTTTATTCCCTCCGTGCTCTAGATGGCCGCGGAACCGCGGTCACAGCCAGGGTTTGGCCGCGGTTCCGCGGCCCAATGAGAAGATCAATGGCTGAACTTTGGCGTGCTGCTTTTGGGCTTTCTGGGCTTCCTAAATCTTTGGTTCTTTACTCAATTTGGCTTCTAGGTTTCTTCCAGATCTCCCAGTGAATAATTGCAGTGGACTTTTACCGTTGCTTCGTGACGAAATCTTGAATCTTGCGCTGCCTCGTACTTTGTGAACTGATCTTTGTATAGGCTTGATCAAGATCCTTCTATTTATTGGTCGTAGTCTCACTTTTGCCTCATCTTTTATCTTTTTCACTGTTTTTGCTCCTAGAACCTGTAACCTGTAACTATGTAGCAGACATGGGTCAAAAGCACCTGTTTATTTGTAAAATGCATAAGAATGGAGAATATAATAATGCAATATTATGATATGAACAGGTCCTCCACGAGTTCGGCACTAACTAGCCGGGAGCCAAACCGAAGAAATTCAGCGCGGCGACGACCTCAGGAGAGAAAGGCAGGCGCATTCCGCCCCGAAAAGCTTCCAAATACAGGGCAATCTCCCTGCCCCGTACCTGGTCTGCCCTCTCTCCCTTCTTGGACAGTCGAAGCGTGTAGCACGAGGGGATGTGGAAGCGAGCCCCAGCATTGGCGAGCTCGTCCTCGTGCCTCACCCAGCACGAGGTGCTGGGGGCCACATCCGCCGCCTCTTCCCTGGAGGCGGCCCCCGCCTCATAATCTCGGGGAGAGGATCCAACCCCTGCTTCCCGAGGAGACTCAGACACAGCTAAAGGAACCCTAGCACCTACTCCTACAATGTCTACTGATTCTACAGAGGAAGACATCTAACCTTAGAAAAGAAGATCTTCGGAGGCTGGAAACGAGAGAATGGGGACGAGCGCCGAGCAGCTAAGACTTGAAAGAGGGAAATATGGAGGAGTGAGGGCCCTAGAGCGGGCTCCACCCCTGTTTATTGCTACACATGGCCTCATCCAAAGGCGCACGTCGTCTCCCGCCAAAACGGTTCTTCGTACCCAGCGGCCCCGATCGCTCCACGTGTCAGTTCCGCGCTGGGCCGCATCCCATCAGACGCCGCAAGCCTGCATACGTCGCATCAGCCAGTCGACGAGCGACACGTGGACCGTCGTTTCAGTCGCAGAGTGCACGAACCGGCACACCTTCTTTAAATGTGGAGATCTCGCCTTGATTTGTTAGCAAAAAAAGACAACCAACGGCCCGAGGACTCGTTCCGACAAAACCCTGAAAAGGAGCTCATCTTGGGAGGCCCGGCAGTCCACTCCTGACCCGACCCGCTAGCTGGTCGGGACAAGAGTGGGGGGCTAATAATGATGCTTAATACCGGCAACCTCTAAGATCAAGACACGTGGCATGCGACGGGTCCCAGAACCCAGCAGAAAGGGCCCGCAGGAACCGACCAGACCACCCTACGCCCGACCTGCAAGCACAAGCTGGCCCTCCTCGGGGCTCCCTGCAAATTGGCCTCCTCGGCCCCCTAGCTCGCCTCGAGCTACCACAAGACCAAGACTCCTCGGCCTTCTAGCTCGTCCCCGAGCTCCCGCCGAGGCCGTCTTCCTCGGCCCTCCAACCAAAGTCACCACTCACAGATGTAACCGCAGCTCCGCGAATCTCGCCATGCGCAGATTCTACGCCAGCAACATCCTACGTTCCACGCCATCAATCCCCATTAATGGGCGATCCGCTTTCTACACGGGCGTGACGTCAGGGGCGTAACTGCCGGCGAGATCCTCGCACCTGCTGCTGCGTGCCACCACCGCTATATAAACCCTCATCACAGAGGGGTCAATTTAGCCCATTTTTACTCTTTTAAGCTGTTACTCTGCTCGGATCTCATCACTAACTTGAGCGTCGGAGGGTCCTTGGTGGTACCAAACCACCCTGGGACTTCTTTGCAGGTACTCGGCACCAACTTCCTCACTTCACCTCTTCCTCCAAAAACCCATTGAGACCCACACGCAACTGAAGATAATCAGCCAAGTCCACCGCGAGATCAAAGGAAGACAACATCTGACGGAGGCCTGAAAAAGAGCTCCATCACTCTCTCTCTCTCTCTCATGAGCTGGGGACAGAGAAAGGTATTGAGAGAGAAAAAAAGAGAGGTTCTTCTCATCTTCATCTTCCTCTTGTATTTTAGCAAATTATAAGAGTAAGTTGCTTCACAATAAATTGTTCTTTATTGAAGTTGAAGCTTGAAGAGGGATGTTTTCAATACGGATCATTTTCGGCAAGGAGGTCGTCTGTCAAACTCGATCCGGATACCGGGAGCATAGCTTGGGTCTTCCACTAAAGAGTGGACACGCTACAAAGGTTGTGGTCCCCTCTAAACTATTAGTTAACTATGATTGTTGTTACAATTACTCGTTTATGGATAACCTTGGGTTATAGTTTGTGGTGCTTGCTAGAAAATTTTGTTTCTATATTCCATCTCGGTTAGCAAGTGTTGCAACTCCAGCACTACAAACTTACATTGCTGACCCTTTCAATCAAGGCAGGGATTTCGATATAGTTTCCGTAAAGATATAATAATAGCTATAGCGAAGTCCGGAATCTAGATCAAAAGTTGGGCGCTCTGGGAGTCGGTCCTACAATCAACATATTTTTTCATCATGTTAGACACAAATATTCTTCCGCAACCTGTTCTGCATTAATTGTCTTGTTTATAAAGTGTAAACAAAAAACACCTTGTTAAAGTCAGAAATGTTGGGATTATGTCTTGTATCCGTATGCATTTATGGACTATTTGGCTTGGGTCATCTATTGGTGTGGGCAACCAATAGATGCTAGGGTTTTTAGTTGTGTGTGTGTGTATTTTTGGGGAAGAGATACATCGGCTTGAAAGATAAAATTATGTGAGGATATTTTGTGTTTCCTCTCTCTTGTAGCGTGAAAGCAAGAGAGAGGGATAAGAGATAGAGATTGTTGAGCGATATGAGTATTTTTGTAATCTTTTTCATGTTTGGTGAAATCCTCGTATTTAGCCCCGTGGATGTAGGCCGAGATGGTCAAACCATGTTAAATCCGTTGTTCTTTTTCTGCAGTGTAGTGTGATTGTGCTATTTGTGATCTTGATGTGCTTTATATAGTGAGGGGATCAATTTCCCCAACAAGAAAGAGTACAAGGCGATGAGGCCTGCTATCAGATCCAAAATCCAATCTTTAGAATTCAAAAACAAAGGAGCCCTTATTGCAATCGTGCATCACACTATAACAAAATCACAAATTACATTAATACTTGGCAGAATCTTGGAATTTTTTAAATTTAATTGAGACCAAAACACAAAACTAACCTTTATCATGCATTCACCTAACTCTTGGTAACAACTACACCCCAGCGTTTTCCAGCATACTTAATAAGCTCATCAATCTCGCGGGTACCTTCGATATGGTTGTTACGGCTATGGTCAGCGTTCACGATCCCTCACCACGACTTCAATCCAGCGAAACTCACGTCAAGGGCCCGGAGGGCGCAGCGAAGCTCTTGCCTGCTGATGTGTCTGTCTTTATCGGCGTCTACGTCTTTTAGCAGCCACTGCTTGAACTCTTTCTGTGTCATTTTGATTGTTTGGCCAAACGTAAGAACTAAACTTGAGTGTTTTTTTTTGGTATCAATAGGTTGTGATATGTATTTAGCTTTAGAAAAGATGCTGCAGGGCCTAAGTGTAATCAGGCATTTTCCTTTTGCTTGATGGATATATATATTGATTTTCGCTAGAGAATATGATTCCTTCTTATCTCTTTCTATACTTTTGGTTAGCCTGCAAGGTTGAACAGGTACTAGTAAAGTTGAAGGAATACTCAACGAGCTAAAATGTTTAGCTCATATAGAAGAAATTTAATGCTAGCTATTGCAAGAGAGAGAATTATTGAAACCCCCAAGAGCAAATCCTAATTTTACTCTCTCTCTTTTTCACATGCACGACAATCTTTCTTTGGATTTTTTTCCGAAAAGGATGATTATATATTAAAATTAGTAAAATAATATAATTTAAATTATAATTAACACAATAGGACGGTTTATTCAAGACGGGATCTCATAACCCATCTTATCAACCCACACCCCGTCCCACACCGCCCCATCGAATAAAAAGAGCGGATTCCTAGAACCCGCCCCACCCTCCCAATGAAGAGGGAACCCGCCCTCTTCATTGAGGGTGTGGGGGCAGGTTCTAGGAACCCGCTAATGAGAGGGCGGGTTCCTAGAACCCGTCCTAAAAATTGTTAAAATTTTAAAAAATTCAAATAAATCAAATATTAAATTTAAAAGAAGATTTTTTTAAATTTTCGGTTACAAAAATCCTTTCTTCCAACGAATAAAGTATAAGATTTTTGTTTTTGTTATGGACGTGATGACAAGTGTTATTACTGTTTATATAGAAGTAATTCAATATTTCGATTATACTATAAATATGAATCTTGTATACACTTCATAACAAAATGAATCCATCAAAAGAATAATGCAAAAAAATCATATCATACTAAAATGTAAATTGTACTAGTTTCTTTACAAGCGCTAACTGCTTTTCCTTCCGTTGCTTCCTCACGATCTTGAAGGTCCCGCCCCTGTTGACTATCCTGGACATCTGGTCCTATAATGATCTGGTTGTTTGCATAGGCTACATCTGCCGTGTCTTTGTTGAGGATCAGCATCCATTGTCATTCGATCTCGATGCACCTTAGATCTTCCGGGTCCTATATTTTTGTCCGGCGGTAATACAGTCGATGTTTGTCTGTTCCCAGTATAATAGTGACAATAGCGACTGTCTGGTATAGAATGAAATTTTGGATCGTATGCGTCTTGGTAATTGGAAACTATATAGTAACGGGAAGCAAAATTGTAATGTGAGTTATGCATGCTGCTCACAGCAGCAATTGCGTGGGCACAAGGTAAATATTGTTGCCGGAAAACACCGCATGTGTACGAAGAGAGCCCTTTATCTCTAAAATTTACGGTATATTGATTCCCATTACTCCCCGTAACTTGAAACTCCGTTGTGTCAAACCTTTCAGATCTGTAGTATTGTGATCTGCGCTCTCTTTTCCGGAATATATCTTCGTAATACGCGGTAAGTGGAGTCTCCATCGCCAAACACTTTTCCTTCTTTGCACAAAGTAAGTATTCCCTCTGAAAAAGGTTCGAACAATCAACCCCTGTATCGGTAAGCCTCTAACATTTTTAAGGATCCCGTTGAAGGTTTCAGACATATTAGCGGTCATTAGTAGATATGTGCATCAATTATCATGTGCTTGTGTCTACATGCGTACTGGATACTCATCTAACCACGCTTTCGCTGCTTGACTCATCTCTCCAATTTTCGTCATGTACATTTCATGAACATTAGGGTCAGGCGCTTCACCGGTTTTGTACATAAGCTTATGCAGATCTAAATTTTTAAATTTTCTATTAAAATTCTGTTTGAAGTGCCGCAGGAAAAACCTATGTGGTGTCGTCAGAAATACAGCTCTCATTGCAGCTAGTATTTCTAGATGTCTATCAGATATGATACATAAATCTGTTTTATCAATAACATATGGGATACTTTTGAGTTGACGAAAAAACCATGACTGGGATGGTGTATTTTCACCATCGACAATAGAAAATCCCAACGGAAATATACCGTTATTAGAATCAACACCTGTAGCAATTAACAAGCAATCTCTGTATTTACCATATAGATACGTCCCATCCACGCACAATATCGGCCGACAGTGTGTGAAACCAGCCGCATAAAGAGCTGTCATGACCCAAAATAGCACGTGACTGGCACTTGAATCATGTGAAGTCTATAGGACCACACCTAATTCAAGTAAGCCAAAAGCCCAGAAATCTAAAACATTTTTAAGGCAAGTGAAAGAAAAACTTGTTTAAAGCAAGTGGTTGTTTCCCCAATCAGAGTAAAGCACTGTTCAAAATTTGAAATTTGAAATGAAGCGGCGCTGAGAGTCAAAAACTCTGAGGCAGCGCTCATGTGCAAAGCACATGAGCGCTAGCGCTAAGAGCGCTGCACTCTAAACAGCGCACCACGTGCAAAGCATGTAAGCGCTAGCGCTAAGAGCGCTGCACTTTGGGCAGCGCACCACTACAAAGCACGTGAGCGCTAGCAATAGAACAAAATGTTCTGGGCCCTTGGATCAAAGATCCAGCAAACATGATTAAAAATCATCAATTAACCAGAATAAAATTCTGTTAAGGAAACATTCCTCAGAATCTTTCCAAACAGGAAAGATTATGCTCTGAAAATCAGAGCACCGTTGGATCAAAAATTCAATGGTGATTAAAAATAACCAAAATACAGAATAAATTCTGTATGAGAAAAGATTTCCCGACCTTGTTAAAAACAATAAGATTGCCTTCTGGAAAACAGAAGCCCTTGGATCAAAGATCCAACGGGAGAAATATCCCCAAATCAATTAGAGAAAAGATCTCCTTAACTGATTTAACAAATCAGCCTTCACTATATAAAGGACCCAAGACTTCAAGTCTGATATAGAGGAACCCCCCATAAATTTTGAGAAATTTCAGAGAGAAGAGCAAGCTCTCAGCAGAAGAAGAATTTCTTCAAGGTAAAATAAAGAGATCAAAGTATCTCATCAAAAAAAGAACCTAGTTCTTATGCTAGATCATAGATCTGTAAGACAAATTGTCTTTCATAAAAGAGATCATAACATCTCATTATAAAAAGGGGGGAGAATAATTCAATTCTCTTAGGATCACAGATCCATAAAGGCAAAACTTTTCATCAAAAACATAAGAGATTTAAATATCTCCTATAAAATAAGAACTTTGTTCTTAGATCTATGAAACAAAGTCTCTTATAGGAGAAAATTTAATTCTCAGAACGCAAAACTACCTAAAAAGAGCCTTAGCGCTCTAAGTTAAAAGGAGCGCCTCAGCGCTCCAAATCTAGCGCACAGTGCTGCAGAGCCTTAGCGCTCCAAGTTTAAAGAAGCACCTTAGCGCTCCGAAGTCTGGCGCTCAGTGCCAAGCGCGCCACGTGCTCCTCACATGTGCGCTATTTCACAAGAAGCGCTCTGCGCTCATTGAATGGCGCTCAACGCCAAGCGCGCCACGTACTCCCCACGTATGCGCTACTTAAACAGAAACGCTTTGCGCTCATTGACTGGCGCTCAGCGCCAAGCGTACCACGTGGTCCTTACGTGTTCGCTACTAAACAGAAGCGCTCTACGCTCATTGACTGGAGCTCAGTCCAAGCGTGCCACGTGCTCCTCACGTGTGTGCTACTTAAACAGAAGTGCTCTACGCTCGTTGATTAGCGCTCAGCGCCAAGCGCGTCACGTGCTCTTCACATGTGCGCTACATCACAAGAAGCACTCTGCGCTCATTAACTGGCGCACAGTGCTAAACGCACCACATGTTCCTCACGTGGGCGCTAGGAGAACATAAATTGTTTTTTAAACAATAAAGCCCCAGAGCCATGATGAGTGCTCAGCACTCAATAAAAGGAAAAAAGATTGTCAGAGTCCAAACCAATGCTCAGCATTGTTAAATGTTCAACATTTTAACTAAATGGGCCGAGCACAAAGTGGCCACAGAACCCTACTTCAGATTAACTGAGCCCATATGCTCATAAGTCTTTGATCTTTGTCCCAAATTGGACAACAGATCTCCCAACCAATATTGGTTCAAGGGGACATCTCTTCACTCCTCTGATATTTGTCGTTGTAATCCTTCAACGTCTTCAGAGAGGTGACGGGTCCCGAAAACCAGACATTTCACGGACTGTAGGGTCCTTAAACTCATGAACTATGATGTCCTTAAACTTTACAGACTATGATGTCTTTAAACTGGACCGCAAAGTCCCTAAACTAAACCAATAGAATCCAAATGCTCTTTTGTTGGATCTAAATGATCCCGTTAAGTTGATCTTAGTCTAAAATTAGACTAACAAACGTTAAGTTGATTTTAGTCTAAAAATTAAACTAACGTATCCTTAACAAACATTTAATTTTATCTTAGTCTCAAATGAGATTAACGATCCTTAAACCCAACCCAAACCCAAATTTAAGAAAATACGGATTTGGACTAATCCACACCCTATGGGCGACAACATAAATTAGTGTCCGTATACAATCCACAGGCAACCAAAAAACAAAACAAACACCCACGACACGAAGTGACCATCTGGAGAAAGAGAAAGTTGTTACCGCGATGCGGTAGCGTAATTAACTGCAGGGGCGTTGAAGGGTTTTCCTTAGCACCACTACTAGGGTTTGGTAGTATCAAACATGCCATATTAAAATTTTAAAGGGTGCTAAAAAAACTATCCTAAAGATCAAACTAGAAAAGCTAGGGTAACACTAAACTTGAACACAATCTACAAGTAGTAAAGTACTAGGTTTAGAGAATACAACCTTTGTAGCTCCCTTCGCTAGACTCCTTGGCTACTTGATGCCATATTAAAATTTTAAAGGGTGCTAAAAAAACTATCCTAAAGATCAAACTAGAAAAGCTAGGGTAACACTAAACTTGAACACAATCTACAAGTAGTAAAGTACTAGGTTTAGAGAATACAACCTTTGTAGCTCCCTTCGCTAGACTCCTTGGCTACTTGAGAGTTGAAAGAAGCTTGCTTGAGATCCTCCAAGTCCACGATGATCCACCCGGAGTCCTCTTTGTCCAAGCTCAAAGCTCCACTTGATCAAGATGATGAAGTTGAAGCTAACACTCTAAACTAGTGGGCAAGAGTAGTATAGAACGATGATATGGTTTGATTTCTCACTTAAAAACCCTAACTTGATCACTCCTTTACTCACTATCAAAATCTAGAGAGCAAGAGAGAGAGGAAGAAGAAGATGGAAAATGAGAGCTCAAGATATTGATAAGTGTTAGGATAAAAATGAGAAAAGAAAATATATATTTTTTTTCTTCTCATTCTTAACCCTAGTTAATAAATATCTAGATATTACTTTTGGAGCACTAATGGCCATAGAATAATAACTCATGGTTAAAGAGAGGTTTAGTGGAGGAATAAAATAATCAACCATGAGTAATTATCTATTTCCATTTATCTCAAAAATAAATATCAACATATTTACTAGCATGTGAGTCTTATATTGCCACCATCAAATGTATCAACAACCATGATACAAATAAGTATGCATGTATGTATGCATGCACATCCATATGTGCATCAATGTAAACATGTGCATACATGCATGCATACACCAAAAGACAAAAGGGTTTAAAGTGAAAAGCTAATGGTCAATGTTAAATCAACACTTGATTTAGGAAACCGGTTATATCTCATACGACCCGACCAATAGCAAACAGCCCGATTAACATACAGTATCACATACGCTCATTTAATCGGGTCCCCGCGCATATCACATATGCACACCACATCGTTTCGCCTGGACTAGGTAACTCTATTGTGGGACTCTAAGACTCATCAATACACCGGCAGTGGGTGATGATCATATCAAGCATCCCCAAGCCGCAAGAGGTCAGCTAAACGTAACGGCCACCCGAGTATTGAGCGATCAGAAGAAAACAAGCGAACCTGTCACAACTCCCGTTGATCCAACCGGCAACACTACCTTACAGTCCGGTCTCTTCGTCAGATATGCTGGATATCGAGTCTAGGGATGTTAACATCGACCCCAATAACTCAATAAGTCGTACCGATGAATGGTCTATAACAGATAGAGAAACTACTGATAACACTTATCAGTAAATCTCAACAGCCCTGACCAGGGACAGTCGGTTCAACCAAGTCATCATTTGTAATTTGTGTTTCTAGAACTTCTTCTAGGTCTACCACACTGCCATCTGTATCATTTGTAAAAAACTCTTTTTCAAAAAACGGGGCATGCTGAGAAACAAACACCTTTTGTTCCTCCTTGTGGTAGAATAGATATCCATAAGAATTCTTTGGATATCCCACAAAATTACACATGACTGACCGTGTCTCGAGTTTGTCCGGATTTTGCTTTTTAACATAGGCCGGACAACCCCAAATCTTAATACGTTTAAGAGATGGTCTCTTCCCATGTCATATCTCATATGGCGTGGTACACACGGTTTTGGTTGGGACCCTGTTCAGTAGAAACGCTGCAGTCTCCAATACATGTCCCTAAAATGAGACGGGTAACTCAACATCACTCATTATGGAACGAACCATATCTAATAGGGTCCGATTCCGACGTTCTGACACACCGTTGTGTTGTGGTGTGTAAGGAGGAGTGAGCTGAAAGAGAATCCCATTCTCTTTTAGGAAGTTTGCAAACTCTGTACTGAGATACTCCCCACCTCGATCTGATCGAAGCATTTTAATACTCAAGCCGGATTGTTTTTCTACTTCGAGTTTATATTCAGTGAATTTCTCGAAAGCTTCGGATTTGTGCTTTAATAAAAATACATGACCGAATCTTGAGAAATCATCAGTGAAAGTAATGAAGTAAGAAAAACCGCTTCTAGCCTGTGTAGACATTGGCCCGCATACATCACTATGTATGAGGCCTAAGAGCTCAGTAGCTCTTTCTCCGTGTCTGGTAAACGGAGTTTTGGTCATTTTACCTTTGATATAAGACTGGCAAGTCGCATAAGATTTATATTCAAAAGGGTTTAAATATCCATCTTTATGTAGCTTGTTTAGTCTTGTTTCGTTAATATGACCAAGTCTACAGTGCCAAAGAAAAGCTTCATTTATTTCTGAAAGTTTTCTTTTATTAGTGTGTTGTATGCTGAAAACTGTGTGTTGATTTAGGACGTATATCCCGTTATTAAGCGTACCATACCCAGCCAATATTTGATTCAGGTGAATGTTCATAACATTGTTCTGCAATACAAAATTATATCCTTCATTGTCTAACAACGAAACGGATATTATATTACAAAGTATAGTAGGTACATAATAACATGGGTTCAAAACCAATATACATCCAGACGGCAACCCCAAGTGATACTCTCCCACTGCAACTGTATGTACATTGGAACCATTTCCAACACGGAGAGTATGGTCACCTGTCTTCAAAACCTTGCTATTTCTCAATCCCTGCATAGAATTACATATGTGAGAACCTGAACCGGTATCTAATACCCAGGAAGCAGAGTTTATTGAAAAACAGTTTTTTGTCACAAACACACCTAAAGCGGAAGGATCCCCATTCTTTTTCTTGAGATCCAAGTACTCCGTGCAGTTGCGCTTCCAGTGTTAGTGATAACATTCTCCTTTACCCGATTCCCCAGCCTTGAACTTGTCTTTCCCCTTAACCTTTTTGACTCCACCCTTAGGTTTGGTGGGTTTCTTCTTCATCTTTCCCTTGGCCTTAGCCTTCGGGTGAGAGGAGGAAAATGACCCAACACTCAAAACGGGAGTTTTCACTGACTTCAGCGTGCTCTCTGCGCTCCTCAACATATTGAGGAGCTCAGGTAGCGACTTCTCCATGTCGTGCATGTTGAAGTTAACTACAAACTGAGCAAAGGCTGGGGGGAGAGACTGCAGAATGATATCAGTATATTGTTCGTTGTCCATTTCCCATCCGAGGTCCTCAAGCTCTTCTATAAGGGCTATCATCTTCAGAACATGGTCACCTACTGGTGTTCTAGGGGCCATCCGCATCTAAAACAGCTTTCTGGATGCTTCGTATCGTAAGACACGAGATTGCTCTCCATACAACTCTTTTTTATGGAAAAATATGGCTTGGACGTCCATATTCTCGTGCTGCTTCTGATGTGTGTTATCCATCGATGCAAGCGCGAGGCATTTGGTCATGGCACAGTCAGCGTCCCATGTCTTGCGGACTTCCTTATCCGCAACCGAAGATTTAGGACCTGGGACGGGCGGGGCTGGAGCCGTGAGGACATATGATACCTTATCATAAGTCAAGGCAATGTTAATGTTCCTCAGCCAGTTTTTATAATTAGTCCTATTCAGTTTATTTTTATCTAGTAGAAGCTTGAGTCCTGTCATTGGTATTTGCCATTAAGAGAGAGAAAAGAATACACTCAGCGAAAGCTCTTGCAAAGATCAGATTGGTTATTATCTTATCTAATCGATGTCTCCCACTGCTTTTATCAAATTTCCCCTCAAACCTTAAAAGGAAAACTAGACAGGATTAATTACAGTCTACAACTTCGCTAACCGATCAGCCAGGCCAGTGTCGGTACTTGAGGGAGGTTCCTCGTGCTTTCGCACGGACCTAATTAATATAAACCTCGTCTTCCCAAAGGCATAGTCTCGTTAACACCTTTCTAGACACCTAACGGGTTAGCTAATTGTAAACTGCAAAACTCTCCTGGGAGCAACTATTGCCCACAGTGGGATCGGGATACAACCATCATATGGAAGGTATGCAATCTCATTGCAAATTTCAACTCTTGAAATTCCTGATATGGTTTTTACCCCTAGCACTTATGACCTTGGCTATGGTCAACAAATCACAAGCACTAGTCAAGTTCAACCCGTCATTTCTTGATTAATTAGACCCGTTCACATGACTCTTGGCTAAGGTCAACAAAGTCACATGCACGTCCCAATTAATCTGCATCATATGCATTGTAGGACGACATCACTTAGATACCGTACACTACGCCTTGGCTAAGGTCAAAAAACGTAGCACGAATACTAAATACTCTACTTCCTAAAATGACGGAGGGTTGCGAATGGTTTTTAAGAAAACCTTTAACGCTTTGAACTTGATATCGTCATAGAATCAAATAGTTTTCAAAAGGAGTGGCTTAAGCTCCACAGTTTTGAAATATAGCTTTTTCGTAAAAAGCCGAGTGGTTTTCAAATCAGATTCTACAACATCATTTTAGGTTTATTTTTCTTCACATTAATCATATTAATGTTGTCCCATCATTTAAGTCCTTAAACCAATCACAGAAATGAAACGAAAATACAACATACGCTTATACCATCCGCATTCACCACAATGTTCCGTTATGTACCGTTAGGTTACTTAACTGACGGCATACCGGGACGGGACTAGCGCGGGTGTAAAACATAAGCAACGCCTATTATATATCTCATATATAATATAGCATTCGTCTGAGATATATTAAGCGATCACATCACAGAATATAGGCAGCAGAAACACAGATATGATCATATAGGATATACTAGGATTTCCGTATTTAGTATTTAGCCATCAATAGAAAATACGGATTCCACGGTCGTGATGAATAGCCAATCCCACACCCTAGACCCCTACGAGAGCGGCAAGCGACCCTACCAATTCTAGAGTTAGGAGACCCGGTCCCGACTCCTCGAGATGGTCTCCCACTGAACTCTAGAACCCGGTCACTTGTGCTCTCTACCTTGGGTCTATCCTAATACGGAAAAGTAAATAATATACAACAATGGTGACATCATCCTCAACTCGGAAGTGCCCCAAATAAAAGAATATTACATTACAAATGAATTTTACATGAATGAAAAGTAAAACTCTCATCTCACATAAAACCCCTGGCTATTCGATCACGACAATCATATACATCATAGCACAGCAACACATAATATCACATGCCATCAACTTAAGCAAGTGTGCGTACCCCAATTGCCGTTTACATATAGCAACGAAACCGGTGATACGCATACTACGCTTACGGTCGCAGAAATAAGTATCACATACTACTAGGCGATGTTAAACCCTTCGATCGAATTAACGAACACCCATATTCCCCAGCAAGCTCAACACTTGAGCACCGTTAAACAATACCCAAAGTCCATGCCACAGTATTTAATGGACCAGCCGTAGAAAGGCGAACCCAAGCCTCATTTATGGCGTCACTAACTACGGTAAACCCTAAGGTTTAGTCGCAGTTTGGTGGTCACATCTCGAGTTAGGGTTTCATTCTTCTAGAGGGTCCATAGGAATACCTGCATTATATATCGAGTACGTTCATCCTGGAAAATACCAATGTTTGATAATTCGTTCGACCTGTTTAACGTCGCCAAAGTTACCAATACAATGCTATAAAAATACGAATACGAAATACTCCGCAAAGAGCCCATTTCCAAACTAACATCACATGCAAATTTGGACTTCAAAACAATACCAGAAACCTCAGATCTTGTAGTACAGAACATTGGTGCAATACGAAGAGGAGGGGAGCACAAAAGTCCAGCGTCGCCGGAAATGGTGCCTTGGTCGCCGGTTCGAATCTGAGCCCCCCTTTGTATTTCACCTGTGTTCTTATAATACCCTAAATACCACTCTACAGTTGTTTAAATAATTTTTGGACCACTTTTTAAAAATTTTCCATAGAGCATTTTCAAGGGTTTCTAAAACCGTAATTTTTTGCGGAGGTTTTCGTTTTCGGATTATCGTAACATCGTCTAGGCTTCTAGTTAGGCTTTGATACCATGAAGGGTTTTCCTTAGCACCACTACTAGGGTTTGGTAGCATCACACATGCCATATTAAAAATTTATAGGGTGCTAAAGAAACTATCCTAAAGATCAAACTAGAAAAGGTAGGGTAACACTAAACTTTAACACAATCCACAAGTAGTAAAATACTAGGTTTACAGAATACAACCTTTGTAGCTCCCTTCACTAGACTCCTTGGCTACTTGAGAGTTGAAAGAAACTTGCTTGAGATCCTCCAAGTCCATGACGATCCACCTAGAGCCCTCTTTTTCCAAGCTCAAAGCTCCACTTGATCAAGATGCTGAAGTTGAAGCTAACACTCTAAACTAGTGGGCAAGAATAGTATAGAATGATGATGTGATTTGATTTTTCACTTAAAAACCCTAACTTGATCACTCCTTCACTCACTATCAAAACCTAGAGAGCAAGAGAGAGAGGAAGAAGAAGATGGCAAATGAGAGCTCAAGATATTGATAAGTGTTAGGATAAAAATGAGAAAAGAAAAAATAATTTTTTTTTCTTCTCATTCTTAACCCTAGTTAATAAATATCTAGATATTTCTTTTGGAGCACTAATGGCCATAAAATAATAACTCATGGTTAAAGAGAGCTTTAGTGGAGGAATAAAATAATCAACCATGAGTAATTGTCTATTTCCATTAATCTCAAAAATAAATATCAATATATTTACTAGCATGTGAGTCTTATATTGCCACCATCAAATGTATCAACAACCATGATATAAATGAGTATGCATGTATGTGTGCATGCACATCCATATGCGCATCAATGTAAATATGTGCATACAAGCATGCATACACCAAAAGACAAAAGGGTTGAAAGTGAAAAGCTAATGGTCAATGCTAAATCAACACATGATTTAGCAAACCGGTCATATCCTATACAACCCGACCAATAGCAAACAGCCCGATTAACATACGGTATCACATACGCTCATTTAATCGGGTCCCCGCGCATATCGCATATGCACACCACATCGTTTCGCCTGGACTAGGTAACTCCATTGTGGGACTCTAAGACTCGTCAATACGCCGGCAGTGGGTGATGATCATATCAAGCACCCTCAAGCCGCAAGAGATCAGCTAAACGTAACGGCCACCCGGGTATTGAGCGATCAGAAGAAAACAAACGAACCTATCACAACTCCCGTCGATCCAACCGGCAACACTACCGTACAGTCCGGTCTCTTCGTCAGATATGCTGCATATCGAGTCTAGGGATGGTAACGTCGACCCCAATAACTCAATAAGTCGTGCCGATGAATGGTCTATAACAGATCGAGAAACTACTGATAACACTTATCAGTAAATCTCAACAGCCCTGGCCAGAGACTTGCTGATATAGCCAATCGAGCACAGCACAGCATCAACTCCCAATACCGGGAGAGACGAAACCCCTCCTATCGCTCATCGTCTCCATGTGTCTCGGGACTGTACCCAAAAGCCATCTGTTTGCACGACTCAGTAGAGCCGTGGTAGGGTGGTAATCAAAGTACAGTGGGAGAACACACAAGACTCTATGACGATCTCGGGTCTACAGACTAACATGTACCAGTGTCACCTGAGAACTGCTATCCGACGATAGATATAATACCATATAGGAGTTCTCAGCGAGTCCATCCAGTGTACCCAGTCTCCACTGAGCACCCGCATATGATCTCGATGTCAAACATCAATGGATGTGGGAACATTCACCGCCCATCATATGGGTCTAGTATCATACACGCTAGTCTACACTGGTATATCGATGCCCCGTCTCGATACACCTACGACTAGAGAAATTTCAGGATATGCTTATAAACTACAGACATCCCACTAGTGTGATCTCCATCATAATCACAGTAGTCAAGCAAATATCCTCATGGCTTTATCAACATGTGTAAATGAATAAAAGCATGATCAAGTCAATATGTCAGATAAAGAAGAACCAGATAGCATACTATCATGTCGAGCAAGAATGCTATATATATATATATATATATATATATATATATATATATATATATACACACACACATACACATGTATAAATACATCCACTATCATATAATGGCCTCTAGGGCATACATATATCCAACAATCTCCCACTTACACTAAGGCCAGTTATTGGCGTATCTCATACCCAACATCTCAAAAAGTCGCTCATGCTGCGGCTGAGGGAGGCCTTGGTGAGTGGATCCGCGGTGTTATTCTTTGTGTCTACTCTCCTAATCTCGATCTCGCGGCGATCTAAAATCTCCCGGATCAAATGAAAGCGCCTCAGGATGTGTCTCGACCGCTGATGGGACCTGGGCTCCTTGGCTAACGCCATAGCCCCATTATTATCACAATACAATGGTATTGGATCAATAATGGTTAGAACTACTTCTAGCTCCGAGACGAACTTCCTCATCCAGATGGCTTCCTTGACGGCATCATTCGCAGCAATGTACTCAGCTTCCATCGTAGAGTCTGCAACGGTATCCTGTTTGGAACTCTTCCAACTTACCGCCCCTCCATTGAGGGTAAATACAAACCCAGAGATAGATTTGTTGTCGTCCTTATCATTTTGGAAGCTCGAATTGGTAAAGACCTCCGTTTGGAGATCTCCATTACCATACACCAAGAACAATTCTTTCGTCCTTCGCAAGTACTTAAGAATGTTCTTTACAGCTACCCAGTGATTCTCCCCTGGGTTGGATTGATACCTGCTTACTACACTAAGTGCATAAGCTACATCTGGGCATGTACATAACATCGCATACATTATAGATCCTACGGCAGAAGTATAGGGTATAATGCTCATGCAGGCTCTCTCTTTATCGGTCTTTAGGCAAAAATCCTTGGAGAGAGTGACTCCATGGCAAGCGGGTAAGGAACCACGCTTGGAGTCTTCCATACTAAACCTCTTTAGGATGGTGTTGATGTACCTGATTTGGGACAATCCTAATAACCTCTTGGATCTATCCCTATAGATCCGAATGCTCAGAATGTATGTGGCATCACCCAGGTCCTTCATGGAGAACCTTAGTGATAAGAAAGATTTGACCGACTGTAGCATAGGAATATCATTTCCTATCAGAAGAATGGCATCCATGTACAATACAAGGAATGCGGCAGCTCTTCCTACAGTCTTCTTATAAACACAAGGTTTATCTTGATTTTTGATGAAATCAAACTCTTTGATAACATCATCGAAACAGATGTTCCAACTCCGTGATGCCTGCTTTAATCCATAAATGGATTTAAGCAATCTACATGCTTTCCCGCTGCCCCCACTGTCAATGAAGCCCTCTGGCTGATCCATATAAACGTATTCTTCTAAATCTCCATTTAAAAATGCAGTTTTAACGTCCATCTGCCAGATTTCATAGTCGTAGTGAGCAGCAATAGCAAGTAGGATCCGAATGGATTTAAGCATGGCTACGGGAGAAAAAGTTTCGTCATAGTCCAGACCTGGTCTTTGACGAAAACCCTTCGCCACAAGTCTTGCCTTATAGGTCTCTACCTGCCCATCTACACCAATCTTTCTTTTAAAGATCCATTTGCACCCCACGGGTTTTACCCCAGGGGGTACAACGTCCAAAGTCCATACTTTGTTGGTGTACATAGACTCCATTTCAGATCTCATGGCATCCAGCCACTTCACAGAGTCTCCACTCATGATAGCTTGCTGAAAACTGGTAGGATCATCATCATCCATGATGCAGTCTTCTCTGTCACCATCAATGAGAAAACCGAAGTACCTCTCCGGTGGACGAGAAGTCCTACCAGACCTACGGAGTGGCCGAGGTTCATCAGTTTCTGTTGCAATAGTCGGTTCAACTAAGTCATCATTTGTAATTTGTGTTTCTAGAACTTCTTCTAGGTCTACCACACTGCCATCTGTATCATTTGTAAAAAACTCTTTTTCTAAAAATGTGGCATGCTGAGAAACAAACACCTTTTGTTCCTCCTTGTGGTATAATAGATATCCATAAGAATTCTTTGGATATCCCACAAAAATATACATGACTGACCGTGTCTTGAGTTTGTCCAGATTTTGCTTTTTAACATAGGCCGGACAACCCCAAATCTTAATACGTTTAAGAGATGGTCTCTTCCCATGCCATATCTCATATGGCGTGTTAGACACGGTTTTGGTTGGGACCCTGTTCAGTAGAAACGCTGCAGTCTCCAATGCATGCCCCCAAAATGAGACGGGTAACTCAGCATCACTCATCATGGAACAAACCATATCTAATAGGGTCCGATTTCGACGTTCTGACATACCGTTGTGTTGTGGTGTGTAAGGAGGAGTGAGCTGAGAGAGAATCACATTCTCTTTTAGGAAGTTTGCATACTCTGTACAGAGATACTCCCCACCTCGATCTGATCGAAGCATTTTAATACTCAAGCCGGTTTGTTTTTCTACTTCGAGTTTATATTCAGTGAATTTCTCGAAAGCTTCGGATTTGTGCTTTAATAAAAATACATGACCGAATCTTGAGAAATCATCAGTGAAAGTAATGAAATAAGAAAAACCGCCTCTTGCCTGTATAGACATTGGCCTGCATACATCACTATGTATGAGGCCTAAGTGCTCAGTAGCTCTTTCTCCGTGTCCGGTAAATGGAGTTTTGGTCATTTTACTCTTGATACAAGACTGGCAAGTCGCATAAGATTTATATTCAAAAGGGTTTAAATATCCATCTTTATGTAGCTTGTTTAGTCTTGTTTCGTTAATATGACCAAGTCTACAGTGCCAAAGAAAAGCTTCATTTGTTTCTGAATGTTTTCTTTTATTAGTGTGTTGTATGCTGAAAACTGTGTGTTGATTTAGGACGTATATCCCGTTATTAAGTGTACCATACCCAGCCAACATTTGATTCAGGTGAATGTTCATAATATTGTTTTGTAATACAAAATTATATCCTTCATTGTCTAACAAAGAAACGGATATTATATTACAAAATAAAGCCCCGGGATATTTAAACCAGATCCCTCTAGGGGTCGTGCCTCTGGGGGTCATCGACCACTCACCCGATCGGTAACAAAAGCTTAGGAGCAACAACAGAAGCTCCAGGAGATGTTAACGAAGATGGCTGCACTCACGAGACATAAAGAAAGCCCCGAAGCATCGTCGGATCAACACCAGGAACAGGAAACCGATGCCGAGTTCCTCCGGAGGATGCTAGAAAAGAAAGACAAAGAGACCACGGAACAAGCAGCCAACATAAAACAGATGGCTCTATTGTTCCAAGATATGGTGGGCATGATGATCCAGCCGGACTTTCCAACCGAAGAGCCTCTAGTAATAATTGAAGACGATAGAGGAGAGACATCAAACCCTCTTCCGGCTTGTTCAGCAGCCAAAGAGGAGACCATTTCTAAAACCGTCCTGGATGACTATATCGCTCAGCAGATACGAGCTCATCAGGCGAACGAAGCGGCCGGCCAAATTGTTAAGACTAGACGACCCTATCCGGGTTGGTATGATCAAATAAAATACCCGCCAGGATATACAATCCCTAAATTTCATGTATATAAGCGGATGGGAAATCCACACCAACATGTGGCTCAATTCAGGGTTTTATGCGGTAACACCGGAGGTAACGATAAACTACTGCTTCACCAGTTTGTTGGCAGCTTGTCGGAAACAGCATTTGAATGGTATTCTGAGCTCCCGAATGACTCCGTTATGACATTTGCAGCATTTGCAGAAATGGAGCTACTGTTTACGCAAAGATTCGAGCGCTAGCGAGCGCACTCCGATCACCGTACTAATTAACGCCAGGGTGAAGCTAGGCAAAACATGGGTTCAGTACGCGATACGGTGGCGGAACCTATGGTCTAAATGCGAACAACGCATAGAAGAGGCTCCTGCAGTGGGCATGTTTGTAGGAACCCTCGATCCGCAGGCGACAATATCCCAATTCATGATGTTTTTCAAGCCGAATACCTTTCAGACCTTGATTGATAAGCTAGCCCAAATGGACCAGATGGGTCATAAGCCTTCCTTTCAAAGACAGAACCGTGGAATGAAAAGGGCAAAGGGAAAGCCACCTTTATCGCCAATGCTCAACAACAGCAGAGCGACTTAAAACCTGTTGTTCGCCAAAGCAATGTGCGTCCACGCCAATCCCTCAAGGAGAGACTGTGGCGTCCTTACTCGTTTCCCCGGGACAAAACAAGGAGACTGTTCGAGCTGGCAGTGCGCAATAGTCTCATCAATCTGCCAGAGCTAAGACGTCCGCTGCAGCCAGGAGATACCAACAATCCTAATTACTGCCCCTACCACCGAGCAGTAAGCCATCCAATCGAAGATTGCTTCATTTTTAAAGGTTGGATTGAGGACCAATACCAACAAGGCAAATTCGTACTGTTCGAGAATTGGAAAGTAAGCCCGCCCCAACCGCACGCTCTTAAAAAGATGGACACGCCGGGGGCATTGTGCTCTTTTATAGAAGAAGCTCCATGGGAGGTCGCTCTTCCAGCAAAGACGAAAAGAATGCTGAAGGATCTCCAAACATGCCCGGCAATCAGGTGGAAATGTCCGTTGGAACCCGAGATTATTAAGGGAATGCTAAAGCCGCGCCTGACTCCAAGAATGGGTAGCGATAATCAAAACGCTCAGGCCCAGCCGTCAAAGTCTTCGAAAAAGAAGAAGAAGACCAAAAAGCCCGTGAAGTATGGTGATAAGCGTACAGACGTGCAAAATCATATTGACGCGTTGGAAGAATATAATCAGAAGGTGCGAACCCCGGTTACGCTTCAAGAGTTTCTCAACCACATCCTTGAAGACAGAGATAGCGACAAAGATGAGGGACAAGACTCGTCAGATGAACCTGAGGATTATGTGGCAAGTTTCCACGTGATCTCTCACTTGCCGGTAGATTGTGAAGAAGCTCCTGATGTAGAGAAAAGGGGACAGAACCAGAACTCCTAGGACCGTCAGACGAGATGATCGACGTATTCCTGAATGAAGCCTGTCAGAAAAGCAAAGTCAATCGAGAGCGTGAACTGGCTATATTCGAAAAAGACAAACGCCGGCGACTGAATGAAAAGGTTGAAGCACTCCAACCAGATCAAAGCACATCCGCCGCAGACAAAAGCAAACTTTAGACATGGAAACGATTCGCTAGAGCCCTATCAAAGGGAATGAAGTTGCCATCTTTCAGAGGAAATTCTCCCAGCAATATACATCTTGATGAAGCGGACGTACATCCTAACTTCTGCTTATACCATCAGAGGATTGCACATCCTACCGAAGAGTGCATGGCCTTTAAAAACTGATGGCAGGGATATGTTGCCCACCGAAAACACGTTCAGCGAATGAAGCGCAAGACTCGTCGGGAACAAAGAAGCACGACACATGAGCATAAAAGAACTGCCAGTGAATGTCTCATGGTTAATTCCGGGGGATCGCAAGTTCTCACCTTCGGGAGTGATTCTGATGAAGAAATAGCCCTCGGCCCTCTCTTCAATGAATCCATCTCTGAAACAGAAGAGATGAAGACCTGCGAGAACATTCAGCTGCGCAATCGCACGCTACCTGAAAAGAATCTCGGACCCGTAAACAAGGGATCGAATAAAAAGGATAAGGGGAAAGAAAAGGTCCCTGAGGATATCACCCTCGATGACCGAGTCGTCGAAGAGCTGGCAGCCAAGAACCCGCCCAAGAAAAACAAGGTGGATTACAGCAGTCTGGCACACCTGAGAAAGATACCCTCGCAACTAAGCATTCTCGACGCCCTTCTGCTATCCAAAAAGGCGAGAGATTCTCTGATCAAGGCATTACAAGAGCCTGACCAGTTTCAAGCTTTCCTCGCCGAAGAAATGATGAAGGACGAGCTGGAAGAAGTACACACAGCTGACATCATTTTCGGCGATGAAGATCTCCTCCTCGGAACATGCGAGCACAACCATCCCCTATATGTCTCCGGGTATTGCCATGACATTAAGATAGGGAAGATCCTAGTTGACAATGGGTCATCTGTCAATCTCCTAAATGTGAGGGTGCTAAAAGAAATCTGCATGAGCGTTCAACACCTCACTCGGGATAAAAATTACTATCTCCGGGTTCGACTCCCGGTCATCATGGACGCTTGGGTCTGTGATAATGACGTTACGCTTTGGGATGCTCATCACTGATATCAAGTTCCACGTCATTGACGCCAAGACTTGTTATAACGCTTTACTCGGCCGGCCTTGGTTACACGAATACAACATTATCTCTTCTACACAGCATCGGTGTATGAAGTACTTCAAAGATAGGCTTGAATACACTGTGATAGGAGAACTGAACCCATTCTCCGTAAACGAAGTCCACAAATACGAGGACGCAAAGTACTTTCTGCCAGACTTTGAAGACACGGAAAGATGCCATAAACCGGAGAATAAGCAAAAAGCTACCACCACCATTCCGGTCTTCGGGAGCGATATCGAGGAAGAAGAAGAGATGGTCTATTCAGGACCTCCCCGATACAACAAACAGGGACCGTCTATCCCTATTCTGGTCTTTGGCAGTGACTCTGAAGACGAGGTCAACACAGTATTCTCGGCTCGTCCATCAGTGCAAGCCTTCATTGGAGATGATCAGAGTTTGCAGATCGCCATGGTTCGCAAGAGCATTACAAAGAGCTCGACGCACTTGATACCTACAGTGTGCAAGAACTGCAGACGTTCTATATCCCTCCCAGGCGAAGAGATGAAAAGGCGATCCTCTTTTATCGATCCACGGAAACCAAAGTGGAGAAAGAGATCTGGCATGGTACCGATTCTACGCTTGACAGGCTCCAGCCCATCCGTTTGCCCAGATACTACACAGAAGGATTAAAAAGGCTATTGAGGCATCAAGGCGTACCCTTGAAGCAGACCGCGCGACAAGCCCAGTTCTACAACAGGATCTGGAACGTCCCTGGAACTCAGCGAAAATTACCCAACGGGAGAATGGAAACGATCGGGCTTGGATATGCTCAATCTAAGAAACAGGAGCGATTCCATGGCTGCCACGTTATACATGATTTCGATGAAGAAGGAGATGCTCTGTTAGAGGACGCTAACCCTGAACCAAAATGAGGTCCCGCCATTAAAGTGCCAAGTCCATCGTTCTAAGAACAGTTGGAAAAGCTAATAAGGGAGGCGGGTCAAAAGGTCCGAGATGACCATAACCGTGAAATGGCCATTTACGAGAAAACCAGGACGCATCGCCTCCTTCAGCAGGCTACGAAAAATGATGATGCCCTTCATCCCCAGCCCGTCGTAAGGAAGACTCGATGCGGAGTCAAAAATAAACTGAAGAACGGAAAAAATGTTCGACGGAAGCAAAGCGGGTCCAAGAAGCCTTGCGATCGAAAATTGAGCAGCCGAGATTCGTCTTTTATAAAGAAGATGGGTCGAGCATACTCTTTTCCCCAAGACAAGACAAGGAAGATATTCGATCTTGTAATGAAATATCAAATGATTACGCTCCCGGAGTCCAAACACCCTGAACAAGCAGGCGTGGTCTCTCGCCCGGATTATTGCTCCTATCACCGAGCGATAGGACATTCTCTCGAAGATTGCTTCACATTCGAAGACTGGGTAGATGACCAGTATCAGCAAGGCAGGTTCGCTTTATCCAGCAGTTAGAGGGTAACCCCATCTCAGAAGCATGAACCGAAAGCAACGTATATGGAGAGAGTAGAACTAGATCAATATCGGTCTTAGAAACGATCTCGTACCTGTCACGCAATAACGTTGTCAGAAGAAGGAGTACACGAGGATATGGCTAACCTCCCCTGGTGCTTTGAAAACGATGATGACAAAGTGATCTCAGAGTTTCCACTGGCGCCAAAAGAGCTGGAAGATGGGATACATACTACTGCAGATAACCTCGGAAAAATAGACTTGGGGACGACAGACGATCCACGGCTGACATTCGTCAGTGAGCTATTGTCTGAAGAAAAGGTGGCTACGCTCAAAGACGTGCTCATGCAGTATAAAGACTGTTTCGCATGGAACTACTCCGAGATGCCGGGGCTAGATCCGGAAATAGCTGTGTATAAATTGGCGATATCTCCGTATATCAAGCCAGTCAAGCAAGCACCAAGAAGAATGCGGCTCGAACTTGAAATGAGCATCAACACGGAAGTCAAGAAGCTAATCGACTTCGGCTTCGTCCAAGAGGTTCAGTACCCTGAATGGATTGCCAACATCTTCCCAGTGATGAAGAAAAATGGGATGGTGCGCATCTACGTAGACTTTCGAAACCTCAACAAAGTATGTCCGAAGGATGACTTCCCCGTACCGGTTACCGAGCTGATGATAGAAAACACGTCCACTCACGAAGTTTTCTTCTTCATAGACTGCTCATCAGGGTACAATCAAATAAAGATGCATCCCGAAGACTAGAAGCATGCCGCTTTTTGGACACCTCTGGGGATATTTTGCTACAAAGTAATGCCTTTCGGTCTGAAGAACGCCGGCGCTACCTATAAGAGGGCAATGACGAAGATTTTCGATGACCTCATACATGAAATCGTCGAATGCTATATCGACGACCTTGTGGTGAAAAGCAAATCGAACGAGGAGTATTGGGAGCATCTAAAAATAGTGTTCCAACGTCAACGGAAATACAGCTTGAAGATGAACCCTCTGAAATGTGCGTTCGGAGTTTCCTTGGGCAAATTCCTAGGATTCATCGTACAACATCGAGGCATCGAAATAGACCCATCAAAGATCAAGGCGATCATGGAAATGCCCCCGCCAAGAACTCTCAAGCAACTGCGGTCTCTCCAAGGGAAGCTCACGTATATTCGGCGGTTCATAGCCAATCCTTCCTACATATACCGTCCCTATAGTCACTTGATGAAGAAGCAAACCCCGTTCGTTTGGGATTGCAAATGCCAAAGTGCACTGGACGAAATAAAGCAATACCTGCAGAATCTGCCGGTATTGACAGCTCCGGTCAAGGGAAAACCTCTCATCCTGTATACAACTGCCCTTGAAGGTTCCTTAAGCGAGCTATGATCACAAGAGAATGATCAAGGGAAGGAAAGAGCTCTCTACTACTTGAGTCGAGTTCTCCTGGGAGCAAAAAATAATTACTCCCCCATTGAAAAACACTGCCTGGCGTTGATCTTCATGATAACAAAGCTCAGGCACTATGCGTTGGCGCATGAGGTCCATCTCATATCAAAGGTGGATCCTCTCAAATATTTGATGTCAAGAGCCATACTACCAGGGCGGCTCGCTAAATGGGCCCTTCTTAATGGAATTCTCGAAAACTTATCGATCTCTCAAGGCAGTGAAAGGCCAGGCCATCGCTGACTTCCTCGCTGAGCATCCTATACCTGGCAATTCACCCCTAAATTGCGAATTTCCAGACGAACATGCGTTTGACACGATCAATGGGAAGAAAGGACAGAGTGACACCCGATGGGAACTCTACTTCGACGGGGCATCTTGAAGAAGCGAAAGCACAGCTCCCCCATAATCAAGTCTGGGGTAGGCCTCATCTTCGTGACTCTACAAGGAGGGATAATGCGCTTTGCCTTTTCCTTAACAAAACTAAGGACAAACAATGAAGTGGAATATGAAGCTTTGATAGCAGGTCTTGAGATCGCTGTCAACATGGGAATTGACAACCTCCTCATATACGGAGACTCCCAGCTGGGTGTTAGCCAAGTAAACGGCGATTATCAAATGTGCAAACCAGAGTTGGTGAAGTACGGCGAGAGAGTACAACAATTGCTGATTCAAATCCCTGCCTACGTCCTGGAAAGCATACCGCGTGCGGAAAATAGTAAGGCGGATGCATTAGCCAAGCTCGCTAAAGAACTGGCCGACGAGAACCTCGATAACGTAAGGATCGTTGTGCAAAGCCTTCGGGTTCTTGCACCGGCAGAAATATCTCCGGAGACGTTTGAACAAAAGGAAGCGACCAAGCAAGCGGCCCTATAAATAGAGGACTAGGGAAAGGTCAAGGATTGGAGAGAAGTCTTTATAGACTACTTCAAATCCCGTCGAATACCTGAAAATGCGTCCTCGAGACATCAGCTCATGAAAAGAGCTCTGTCTTTCGCCTTCGTCAATGATACTCTGTATAAAAGATCGTTCGACTCTCAGTGGCTAAGATTCCTAGGGCCGGAAGAAGCGAGGAGAGTCGTCCAAGAAACTCATGACGGACTATGCGGTTATCATCAAGCCGGGCAAAGATGAAGCTGAAGATCAAAAGGATGGGCTACTATTGTCCCACAATGATCTAAGACTGCCTTGAATAAGCGAAGCAGTGCCACTCGTGCCGGATTCACGGGGATTTTATCCACCAGCATCCAAATCCGCTACACCCGACGGTGGCTAGCTGGCCGTTCGAAATGTAGGGAACTGACATAATCAGGCCCATTGAACCAACTTCGTCCAGAGGCCATCGGTTCATACTGGCAATGACTGATTACTTCTCCAAGTGGGAAGAAGCAGTACCATTAAGAGAAGTGAAGACGGAGAATATCCTCCATTTCTTCAAGACACATGTCATCTATCGGTTCGGCACTCCGCGATGGATTATCTCCGATAACGGGCTGGCCTACAGAAGCCATAAAATCAGCCGCTTCGCACAGAAACATAATATAGACTAGAGATACTCTTCGGTCTACAATCCCCGAGCTAATGGTCTGGCTGAAGCTTTCAACAAGACCTTGACGAAGATCATAAAGAAGACGGTGTCTCGAAATAGGAAGAACTGTCACGAGAGACTGTATGAAGCTCTCTGGGCGTATCGGACCACGTTCAAAACGGCCACAAACACAACGCCGTATGCATTGGTATTCGGCGTTGAAGCAGTACTCCCCTTGGAGATAGAGCTACTCTCCTTACGAGTGGCAGTTCATTACGAGCTAACAAACGAAGAGAATGCTCATCTTCGGTTTGAAGAACTTGATGCCCTTAATGAAACCCGGCTCATGGCGCAGCAAAACTTGGAAGCTTACAAAGCAAAAATGACGCGCTCATACGAAAGATTGACTAGGCCGAGAACATTCCACCAAGGCGAACTCGTGCTAGCGGTCAAGAGACCTATGATCCCCAATCGTGCCAAACGGGGGAAATTCGAGCCAAACTATGAAGGCCCGTACATTATAGACAAAGTCTACCAGGGTGGGGCTTACTTGCTCATGGATATGCATGGAGAAAGACCCTTCAGGCCAATAAACGGTCGTTTCTTGAAGAAATACTACACCTGACCGAGACATCTATAAACTACTATAGACCGCAAAGTCCCTAAACTAAAACAATAGAGCCCAAATGCTCTTTTGTTGGATCTAAATGATCCTGTTAAGTAGATCATAGTCTAAAATTAGACTAACGTATTCTTAACAAATTGTTGAGTAGATCTTAGTCTAAAATTAGACTAACGTATTCTTAACAAGTGTTTGAGTTGATCTTAGTCTAAAACAAGACTAACTTCTTAAACCCAACCCAAACCCAAATCTAAGAAAATACGGATTTGGACTAATCCGCGCCCTACGGGAGATAACATAAATTAGTCTCCGTATACAATCCACGGGCAACCAAAAATAAAACAAACACACATGATACGAAATGACCATCTGGAGAAGGAGAAAGTGGTTACCGCGATACGGTAGCGTAATTAACTGCAGGGGCTTGCGCCTGCAGGGAAGAGCGTCCCCACAATCAAAAACCCCTCAAATGAGGGGGAATCTTACGAAGTCTGCTATAACGGCCGCATCCGTCTAAACATCCGATATACGGTGCCATAAATTAACTTGCCATCTTCGGGGAGGTGCACAGATAAAACCAAATAGCATCCGCTTCCGAAATTCTGGCCAGATGTCCCAACTCCCAGTCGCGTCTTTCGGCGGAGAACAATGGTTTAAATAACATAAATGGCATTAAACATTTAAAAGCAACATCAAATTTTCCCGAAAATTTCGGCAAAGTCTACTTTGTAAATACTGTCCCCAAACGGGTACAAACATGAATAATATATATAAAGGCATCCCCAAGCGGGAGCTAGCTCTTCGTCAATTGACGGTCACAACTACGCAAGCAATAAAATATAAAACGCCAAGGGCGAGGATCAAAACTCAAAAGGAAACTCAAAATTATCAAGAAAACCATAATAATACAACCCGCGACTCTAAGGTCGAAACAATAAACAACTGGTCTTCTAAGTCTATCAATATACAAGTCTGGTTGATGGAGTTTACTAGATATAACTGAAATATAATAAAAGTACAATGGTGGTCACGATGCAAGTGAACCCACCTACCAAAGCAATTACCCGGAATGGAAGCAGTGTGCCAGAAAGCCGCAATGAAACCTATACGGCAAAAACCTGCAAGAACTGTGGCACAACAGGGGTGAGTTGCCAACTCGTGAGTAGAAAATATCACCGAGCAGAAATCGTATGTATGACTCAATCCTAGATCATACGATCATAATATCCTCAAATAATAATTTGGTCTGAAGCATAATAAAAAGGCAAGGGTAAACATCTATGCATAAGTGTAATCCCATGTGCTCGTGTCAGTGTCTCAGGTAGCAATATATCATAAATATGATGTATGAATGCATGAAAACAGAATGCATCTAAATGTGGGAACTATTTTCTTATCTTAGTGAGATTTCTATATAAAATCGAGTATCATCAATGAAATCATGCAGAAAATCTGTGTCAATCATCGACATAAAAATATAAATCTCAAATATCGATATCTCAGGCTCCGGCTATCCGGACTGGCCTATATCATCAAATCTCAATATCTCAGGCTCCCGCTATCCGGACTGGCCTGTATTATCAAATATCAATATCTAGGGCTCCAGCTATCCGGACTGGCCCAAATCCTCAAAAGTAGGTTTGTGGTTCGAGGACGGACTATTGTTCTAAATAGGGGGAATGTAATACCCAAGGTGGAGTTGGGGCTAAATACCACCTACCCCGTGAGAAGTGAGGTGTTATCCGGTATCGAGGTGGGGATGTAACCGATACGGATGCATACGGGGACCCACCAGAACAATGGGGAGTATCGAATTCCATTCCGAAAGAGGAAACGATCTGAACTATAAATGGAATGATACCACTCTTATAACACAGAGGCGCCTTTTGGATGAATCGGAACTCCGGAGTTTGAAAAACTCCATAGTTAAGCGTGCTTGAGCTAGAGAAATTCTGGGATGAGTGACCTACTGGGAAGTAGCCCCGGTTCATTCAAATGAACAAAACCATGCGGCTTCGGCCAGAGCGGACAATACCATCTGTGTTTGGGCGTGGGTCGTGACAGGAGCAAACCACCAGAAAATTCTTTGAAACCTGACACAGCCATCGACATCTGCTTCTGTGGTTTTTAATCGGTATACAGACCCCGAATTTGATGCTTTCATGACTTCCATAAAAGGGACTAGTGAGTTGTATGAGCTTTCTCAATCCCCAAATATCTTCATAATGCTTTTTTACGAGCATCCCATGCCTTCATATACGAAATCTGAATTTTGTGCTCTCCGCTGACGTAGAGTCGTATCTCTCGGGGAGTCATTGCCACATCTGTATGGATTAGTGGTATGATTAGTGAGCAAATGTAACATGAAGTGCAATTTCTGTGATATTTTAACATAATAGAATTGATACAAGTATGTTCTTGCTTGTATTTCATGACCTTCCAAGCTTGGCTCTTTTGGAATAACATGCATGCAATCTCCACTTACATTCAGGTGCTTTCGTGCATACCACGGTATCGTACGTCTTATTTGACACTTCGGTTTTAAATGTAGCATTTCTTTGAATAGCCCACTGCAGGGTGTTTTTCGTCACCCCATTGAGATAGGAATACGCGCGCACTTGTCAGACGTACTACAGATTCCCCCAGCCTAGGGTAGGCGGGGGTTTATTAATTGTAGGGATCCGAATCTCCGGCAGCCGTGGACTAAGCTGTCGTTAATTACCCCTCACCTTTGAAGCGAGGGAACCTCCGATTGATGGGTCAACCAGTCATCCGAACTCAATACGCAGTGTGCGTGTGTTGTGTTTTAGAAGGGTTTTGGATATATCAGGGGCTCCTCAGAGTTTTACGGGGGTCCCGTTACCCAGATAGCGGGCTAAGGTCAAAGAGGCTAGCAGCCCCCTTACGAGGTGCGGGGCAGCACCCCGTTAGAAATTTTTTCTAACGGGGGAAGTATATTTAATATGGAGTGCATATAAAATGAAGGGGGCATCTTAAAGACGCGTGCATGGTATGTGGGCGTTGGGCGCCCACGGGTCACATGCCTGGCGCGTGGGCGTTGGCGCCCGCGGGCCGCATGCGCCCACGGGTCGCATGCGCAGCACGCGACCGCTGGGCGCTAGCGGGTCACGTGCGCAGCACGCGACCGCTGGACGCTAGCGGGTCACGTGCGCTGCACGCGACCGCTGAGCGCCCGCAGGTCGCGTGAGGCGCACGTGGGCGCTTAGCGTCCGTGGGCCACGTGCCTTGCACGTGACCGCTGGGCGTCCGCAGGTTACGTGCTCGGCACGCGACCGCTGGGAACACCAGCGGAAAAGGGGCTTAGCCCCTAGGTTAGGAGTTAAACTCTCAAGAGGGTTTCAGAGTTGAACTCCTAATACGGATTATGCATAGAATTGGAGTTAAACTCCTAAAAAGGGGTTTGATTTATAAAGTTAAACTCCAACAGATCTTTAATGGAGTTAACTCCTAGAGATCTTTGGATCTTCTTTTGAGCCTTGGATTCTTCCGGAATTGGATTTTTAGAGATGGGTCTTCTTCTTCCTCCACTTCGTTGGCTGGATCTTGAAGGAAAATGGGGGTGAGATTCAAAATCTCCTTTTAGAGATCTGATGGGAGATCTGAGCTCCCCTTTGTGGGTTTTATGGTGAAAAACTATTTCTTTTTGAAAGAGGAAGAGTTAAACTCTTGATTTAATTCCAAAGGGGATGAAGGTTTTAGAACCTTGCGAAAGGGGAAGGAGGCACAAACCCTAGTATTTGAGAGAATGAATTGTTCCTCCTTTTTATTTCATCATCGATGAAGGTTTTAGAACCTTGAGGAAGGGGAAGGAGGCACAAACCTGAGGATTTGAGAGAGTGAATTGTTCCTCCTTTTTTATTTCATCATCATATTGTCTTATATAGGCTTACACATTTAAATATAGCCCCTTGGGCTCTACAAAATGGTATTTTGCCCATCCCATGTCTCATGTGCTCATTTCTTTTGCACATAAGCCATGGGCTTTACAAAAATTTGGCTTTATGCCCATAAAGATTACATCAAAATTATTTATTACATGATTTTTATTTTGGCATGGGGGAGGCTGGCCGTGGGGCTCGACTTGGGCATAGGCCCACTTGAGCTGGACTTTGGCCTGCTTAGTGGGGGTTGACTTTAATTTTGACTTGGTCAACCGGAGTGTAATTTTTTACCCCAACACCTACGACTTCAGTTTACAAATAAGATATCTTTTTTCCTGAAACATATCTCCAACAGTGACGCAATTTTCGCTTGCTACAGTCGCTTCCAAATAGGGTTCAATATTTATTTCTGCCACGACTAAGTCAACCCATCTATCATCTTCCAGCGGATCGAGGCCGGGATCTTCTAGTTCGACAAAATCATTATTCGCAGCCATGTCATCAATCAATGCTACTTCATTCAATCCAGCGGCATAATCCACGCTATCCTCCTCTTGATGACCTTCACCAGTTTCATCATTATCGCTGTCACCCATATCAATGTCACCCGTAGCAAACATAAGGCTCGGGTGTAATATACGATGGTTGAGGTCGGTATAATATGGATGATTCGGGGTGAAAAGACCGGAAAGATGTGGACGAGCATACTTGGAATGCGCTACTTGGATCGTGTTGGAATGATGCGGAGGTATGGGAAAATCTGCGTTTAGTATATAAATTTTTCTTATATAAATTTTCTTAATATTTTCGTATTTCGAAGAATATAAATATAATCACCACTTGTTTCAGATTGATTTACCTTTGGAAGGTTGTATATGGTAATCCTTATTGTTCTTCAGGTGTACATGCAACTGCAGCAGTCGATTGGGAAAATCTGTATTTAATATATAAAATATATTAGTATTTTGGTATTACAAAAAGATGATTTATAAAATATTTACCCTTGAGTTTGAAGGTTTGAATAATCATGTGTATAGTCGTATCCACCGAGACTAAAAGTATCATCGTTAACCATCGAACCGTATCCCCAGGAACTACCTCCCGCATTACCATCAAAATTACACGTTGGAGCGACATCTGATACTTCCATTGTTCCTTCTGAACTAAAAGTTCAAAAGAATGCTGGGTGTTTGCCAGACCAAAGTCTATCATCGAAGATATTGAAGTATCGTCTATAATTTTAACCAATGTATTTCTACTAAACAGAGGCCACATACAACATAACTTAAGCTTAATTTCACGGGGATCGTATTTCGTGATTTTAAACACTTTATTCTCGAGTTCATCATAAGTCGTTGATAATTCTAATCGCATAATTCTTGTGCATCCGCCCATATACTCGGAACCTTATGCACTTGTCACAATTTGGCCATCGTATTTACATACAACAAATAAACTTGAACTTGCCATTATCTGCATCAAACAACATCAACCCAACAATAAATAAAAAACGTTAACAACTGATATAATGATTATATTCATTGAAAATTAAATAAACGTTAAATTAAATTTACATACATTTGAATTTCGACATATAGAGCTATAGGGATAGAGAAAATGAGAGAGCAGGTTCCATTTGAAGGGGTGCAGATGAGATTTTGTAGGAGGTGCAGATGCAAATCGGAGCAGAATAGCGAGCAAATGGGAGGAGGTATGGCAGGTTTTTATTGGTATTTGGTGGTAAAGGGGTCACAGGTTCTTGGAACCCGCTATTCCCTTTTGACAACACACTGCGGGAAGGAATAGATTGGTGATTTCACAATACAAAGAGAGATAAAGGGGTCACGGGCTTGTCTTGGATTAAGTAAAATTATTTAAAATATTGAGGAGGGCGTTTTCCAAGAACCCGCCCTCTCCTTTTTAAATAAGAGGGTGGGTTCATGGAACCCGCTATTCCCTTTTGACAAATTGATTTGACAATATAAGGGGTTAGAGTCATGGGCTATTGGGTTAAGAGTTACGGGCTATTGGGTTAAGTAAAATTATGTAGATTCCTTATTATTAAATGAGAGGGCGGGTTTTAAGAACCCGCTATCCCTTTTTTGCAAATACGGGTGATTTGACAACACAACGGGGTCATAGATCACGGGTGTGTCTGGCAAGAAAATTATTGAAGGAGGGCGTGTTCTAAGAACCCGCCCTCTACTTTTGAAATGAGAGAGCGGGATCTTGGAAGAGAGACAGAGATTCTTTTTGAAAAAAAAAAACAAAACCTATGTATTGTCCTTTTTTAAATATAGATTTGACAACACACATCAGATTCCTTTTTAAAACAAACAAAAAGTTCGTATTATCACATCTCCTTTTTTAAAGGAAGATTTGACAACACATGGGCATGAGATTCTGTTTTAAGAAAAAACACAAGGTTTCTGTGGGCAAAGGTGAGGGCGGGTTCTTGGAACACGTCCTTCTTGCCCTATAAAAGTTGGCTTCTTCGCTCTGCTTTTCACTATCTCTGTCCAAACTCCCTTCTATATCCACCAACTTTTCCAATCTTTCAAATAATTGTAATTTCAAAAATATTTCAATGGAGAATCAACCATTCGACAAATCACTGCTCGTAAATCAAAACGAGCATAGATCTTTTAGTATATTATATGGAGAGTAGAGATTCAAAACTTATTAAATTTGTTTCAATTGCCCATTTCTTTTAATTATAATAGTTGAAAATAATGTGACTAAATCTTGCAGGGTGGAGATAATCTTACAGCGGTCAGTCATAGTTCTGACAAGTGGTAAGTTACTGATTATCGTATTACCGAGCGGATTCAAAGAGCCGAATTTTATGAAGCTTCATTATTTCGTCATATCCAACTCGACCACACTCTCGTTACCTCTCTTGTTGAGCGTTGGAGAAAATAGACTCACGCTTTTCATCTTAGATGGAGTGAAGCCACTATCACACTCCAGGATATTGGTCTTTTACTTGGTTTATGCGTGAATGGACTTGGATTAATTGGAGGTACAATTGTGGGTCTAGAAACCGAGCACCCATATTGGGATACATATATTGAGTCTGCTCTCGGACATGTATAATTCATAATTTTTTTAAATCAAAAATTTAAGTATGTTACAGTTATATTAATTAACAATTAATTGTAAAATTCAGGTAACAGGAGGGTATACTAAGGGATATAAAATCATTTTAAACTGGCTCAAAGATACATTTACTAATATCCCTGATGAAGCTATCGATAATATCTTGGATAGACATGCACGTGCCTACATTCTGTACATGATCGGTTCTTGGTTGATGCCGGACCAATCGGCAACGCATGTCCATCCTTTATATCTTGGATTTCTTACGGACTTTGATGTGTATGGCCAGTATGCTTGGGGAGCAGGGGTCCTGGCCTATCTTTACAAGGAACTAGATAAGGCATGTACTCCTACGAAGAATAAAATTTATGGCTGCATTACATTACTTCAGGTACATAATATTTTTTAATAGTTAAACATTTGTAAAATTGTAAAATTGGTTCTTTCTAACATTAGACACTTTATATATAGATTTGGTCATGGGAGCACATGTGTATGGGAAGACCAGATCGCATTCATATTTCTGCCGTGGATACCCCTGGAAAGTCTCTCGGGTCTTGGTGGAGTAGCAAGAAATCTTATAAGGCTCATCGTCGAACACTTAAGTATTATAGAGATGAGTTGGATCACATGAAGGCGATTCGGGTAACCATACATTAGGTAATTAATTTTGTTTAAAAATTTTAATTTAGTTTCATTACAATTTTTGTACTATATTATTTGCGCAGTTCATGTGGACGCCTTATGCAGTAGATCGTCTGCAAGGATTACCCGGCATCTGTATTGAAGGAGAGCCGGTTTGGCGGGCTTGATGCCCACTACTATGTATTAATATCGTGATTATGCACCTATTGGACCAAGTGTTGCGACAGTTTAGTAGATTGCAATATATTCCTATTCCGCCGCATGTACCTATGACAATAGAAGGAGACATGCGAGGAGAAAAGGTGGAGTGTGATTGGAGAGAGCCTCATCATCAATATTTGCTGAGATGGGAAAATAGGCAGCGTAATATTGCTTTACAGCAAATAGGTGACCAAACAACCACCGACGCTAAAGAAATATATCTACAATGGTATAAGCGTGCCACTGTAAGATATTTTTCTGCTCCCCCTAATGACTTTCCAAACATCCGGCATTACGAGCCTAGAGGCCACGTGGAACGAGAAATGGTAAGTTAAATTTTTTTAATTAAATTAGTTTTTAACATCCGGCCGTATGAGTCAATAATTATATCTTATTTTTAATGTAACGACAGGCTCGTGGGTTGCATCATATACAATCATTGATACATGATCCATATCCAACTGATACTGGTCCTGATACTCAGGCTTTATTTTCTTTTGTAGACTCATATATTTGCGGTATATTTAGTTCATATCATATGCTTTCATATTTATCGTCATCGCGAGAGCCGTAGCATGAGCTGGCACCAGAGCCGCAGTATGAGCTGGAACCAGAGCCGTAGTATCAGGCAGATCCAGAGCAGCGGGATCAATGGTTCGGAGCACCATACTGTCAGCAGCAACCCTGGCATATTGAACAAGCGCAACAACCGGAGCAACGAAAGTCTTGGAGGACAGGTTTTGCGCAACAACAGCTGTCTTGGGGGTCAGGCTTTCCGCAACAACAGTCTTGGGGAACAGGTTTTGCGTGGCCTTGGGGGTCAGGTTTTGCGTAGCCTTGGGGGCCAGGTTTTGGGCCAGGTTCTTCGCAACAACAGCTCAGTTGGGAGACGGATTTTTCGTCCTACATACAGTTGTTGGGAGGCAGCACATATCCGATACCAGTCCCATATTCAGGATTTGCAGAACAACAGCATGTCTAAGACGATACTGAAGACGACGCAGAAGAGCAGACGCCGCCGCCGCCATATACCCAAGACACGGGAGGGTCGTCCAATCACCCCAAGAGGCATAGGCTTATGTCAAGCCTTCTCGGATTGGAAAAGGGAAAGGGAAACAAAAAGCGATAATTGTATAGTTTTACAAATGGGTGTCAAAGTGTCCAATTCTTTTGATGGATTTATTTTGTTAATGAAGTATAAATAAGATTCATATTTATAGTATGATCTAAATATTGAATTATTTCTATATAAACAGTAATAACACTTGTCACCACGTCCGTAACAAAGACAACAATCTTATACTTTATTCGTTGGAAGAAAGGGTTTTTAAAACCGAAGATTTAAAAAATTCTTTTTTAAATTTAATATTTGATTTATTTTAATTCTTTAAAATTTTAACAATTTTTAGGACGGGTTCCTAGAACCCACACCCTTAATAAAATAGCGGGTTCTAAGAACCCGCTCTTCATTAGGAGGGTGGGGTCGGGTTCTGGGAATCCGCTCTCTTTATTTAATGGGAAGAGGTGAAGGCTGATAAGACGGGTTATGAGATCCCGCCTTCAATAAGACGTCCTATTGTGCTGATTATAATTTAAATTATATTAATTTACTAATTTTAATATATAATCATCCTATTTCGAAAAAGAACCCATCTTTCTTTATAATAACCTAAATTGGTATAGAAAAGTGGAAATTTCGGTATTTCCGCTTTTGCCCCCTTTCATCATTTCATTTGTTTTACCCACAAATTAGAACCATATTAATTTTGGATGTAGTAAGGCTAAAAATGGAAATATGAGGGTAAAAGTCTGCCATTTTTTATTTCCAAGTTTACCCTTGAAAATTGGCTCTGAATATTGGATTACACTGGCATTTTTGCAATTTTAGTTAACTATTGAGGGTAATTGTGGAAAATAGGTTTAGCCCGCATCTCTTTGGGCTGAGTGAAGAGCTTTCCTTTTTCTTTTCTTTTTTTGCCTTTTTTGGCCAAAAGGTGAAGAAATGATACATGGACCTATTAGACGAATTAGTGAAGAAATGATACATGGAGCTAAGTTGATGTTTATTATTAATAATGGTTCAGTATACTTACAGTGATGATAAAGGATGGCAATAACTGATATTATCTTCTTTAAAAATTACAATATTATAGACTTTAAATTAGAAAATTTATAAATACCATAAACATTTAAATTTTAAAATGCTTGCAAATAAATACCATATACCTTTATCATATGCTAATTTTTTTATTATGATTGTTTGTATAAATATCAAACTAAAAGCTTAAAACATTTTTTAAAAATATGTTAATAAAATTAAAAAAAAAACTTACAAATTCTATCCATTTATTCGATCTAAGCAAGTTTTTGGGATTTAATTTAAATTGCATGATATTTGTCTAAGAGTTGGAAAGAGACAATATTTAATTACATTATGCCATCATTTTAAAAAATCCATATTTTCGCTAAAACGCTATGGGCTTTCAAAATTTAAATACCGTGGACTTTGTCTCGTACAAAAAATATCAATAAATTTCAACGGTTTTTAGATAAATACCATGCTTTGTTTGTTACAAATAAATAACATAAAATTTCAACGTTCCTAATTAAATTTCAAGGTTTTCAGATTAATGTCATGGATTTTGTTTTTCACAAATAAATGCTATGGACATCCATCACCTTTTGGATCAATGTCATTTTTACAGATTATTCCAAAACCCGCTGCATCGATTTTGTTGTAATTTGGCTTAATGATTCTTCTATTTTAACTTAAAGTTTTGCCTCTCGGACGACTCTAGTAGTTAACTACAGGGATATTGGAAACTGCTGCAGAGTTAGCATGGATCAATTGACCTACTTGGATAAAAAAAATTGTCCGATACACTGTAATATCTAAGCGGCTTGAGAGAATAAAGGCCTAAGGCACTTCCCAACAATTTCAAAAATATCATGGGTTTTTAGACATCCTAGCGAGCCAGGGGCTTTTTGACAATCGAAAAAAAACATGTGGGCTGCAACATACTATTTAGATTTTGAGTTTTGAAACAATTTCAGCACCTTCGGCATCATACATTCTTTTGAACGTGGGGCCAATCATATTGAAAGCCCTGACTTTTCATACCCGTACTAATCAACCGATTCACAAACTACCTTGTTTATAGTTTTATGTTGCAATTAACAATAACCATTCTTTGCAAAATGAAGAATCGTCTTTTCCCATATTCCCTTCTACAGATTTACAATTTGCAAATCAATTTTATATTAAAATTGTTTCTCTTGTAAAGAACAATCCACCAAGCAATAAAATTTTAATTTAAAATCCAAAAATATTTCGTCTAATGATAATTAATTTTCGTCAAAAATATCATAAACTTAATGCTTACTTCGCTGTGTATCTATCAATTTTATATAAATTTTTTATATAACATAATAATTTTTTAGTACTGAATAGTTTCTAAAAATTTTCCGTATAAAATACTTATAAAAAATTAAAAAAAAGTATTAAATTTTTACTTTTATTTGTTTGGTGCAATTAAATTCAATTTTTCTATCACAAATTTGAATTTCTATCACAATTCATTATTTATTACTTGACAAAAAACATCATTTTTACACTTCCATTCATTCCAAAAGTCGAGTTTAAATGAATCAAATAAATTTTTTTAAGATACCTTAAAATTAGTTTGCATTTACAAAAATAGTTGAAATTAGTTATATGGTTTGAGCCTCAAAATGAAACCCAAAAAAGTTGTAGATTTTAAACTTCATCTCTTATTTTTAAGTTATTTTTTCTTGCCCTGTCTGATTGAAGCTCTAGCTCAGCCACCAATTGGAACTTGCTTCTTGTTAGAACTTTCTATATTTAATAATTAAAATTTAAAACCAATTAGATTAATATGTTAAATTGTGTAAATGAGACTACAGGGGAGGTAAATAGCATCGCATGACCAGTTGTTTAGATTACGTTATCAAATATTATACTACTGCAGGTCAATATGCGAGCCATTAAAATTTTACCATCTGTTTCCTGACTATTAAGATACCATAATTTTTATGTAGTGTATTCTAAATTCTAAAGTTATCCATATCACCCTTCAAAAGTAAGCATAAATTTGGAATTTGAAAAATGGAAAGTATGTATGACAAAACTCAATATTTATTAATTCATAAATATCTATTTTAAGGATAAATTTAATAAAACACCAACAAACTTTCAGGT
This sequence comes from Agapanthus africanus, assembly GCA_030015575.1. Lineage (NCBI taxonomy): Eukaryota > Viridiplantae > Streptophyta > Magnoliopsida > Asparagales > Amaryllidaceae > Agapanthus > Agapanthus africanus. Next base: position 113,728,354 of record CM057342.1, on the reverse strand, counting down.
ATTTTAAGGTAACACCATCCAACATTAAAAACCCTACAAATCCCCCTTGGAGGGTATTTTTGTCAAGATATTTTCGTTAAAAATGTCGTATTTAGTTCATTACACGGCTATTCTATCCGCATACAAGGCCATTAATAATTATTCAATTCGCTCGTGTCAAAAATGAGGCGATGAAACCAACATTTTCTACCAATATTGCGAATTCATGAGGGGTTCATGGCATTTCCAAAGTTCAAAGGTGCTATATCAGAAACCCTGGAAGTTTGATGGTGCTTTACAAAATGTACCCTTATCTATCATTATAGTGCAAAATGAAGAGGGTTAAAAGACCCAAAGTTACACCCATACCCATGTTGCAGTTATATAAGCTATTGTTTATTTTATTGTCCTAAAATATCCTAAAGTTCGAACTTGTACTTTATTCCCACAACAACAACAACTGAGCCTTTTATCTCAAGCATATGGGGTAGGCTACATGAACCAACATGAGAATCACGCCGGGTCCAGCACATGAATCCTCTGTCTCCACTCACTTCTATCGAACAATATACTTTCATTGAGTCCTTTGGCAACCATATCGTTTCGTATCACCTCCATCCATGTTTTCTTCGGTCTCCCTTTTACCCTTTTGCCATTGCCCATATCGAGAGTATCTATTCGTCGAACCGGTGCTTCCATAGGTCTGCGTCGCACATGACCAAACCATCTTAGCCGGTTTTCCCGCATCTTCTCCTCCACGGGTGCTACACCAACTTTTGCACGAATATCCTCATTTCGCATCTTATCTTTTCTAGTGTTACCGCACATCCAACGAAGCATGCGCATCTCCGCTACGTGCATCTTATGTGTATGATGCTTCTTAGGAACCCAGCATTCTGTACCATATAATAAGGCATGCCGAATAGCGCTCCGATAAAACTTCCCTTTCAATTTTAACGGAAAGTTACGATCACACAAAATCCCTGTTGCACTCCTCCATTTCAACCGACCAGCTTGGATCCTTTGATTAACATCACTATCGATCTCTCCATTCCTTTGGATGATGGAATCTAGATATCTAAACTGGTCGCTCGGTGATATCCCACATGACGTTATCGGAATAAGGGATGAGGTTAATGCCCTTGTCCATATTCGTGAAGATCTGGGTTAAAAATATTCCCTCATTATTTTACCATTTATTTCCCAATATTTCTCTAAAACAAGATGTAAGAAATCCCCCAAATTCCCCAAAACAACAGGCAATGAGGAAGAAAAAAGATGGAGAAAGTTTTGATTTCTTCACTCCCTTCATCAAATCAAAATCTTTGAAGATCTGAAGTTCCAAGTTATAAAAAAAAGTTTGGGTTTTTCTCCATAGCCTCTGTTTCTTCAATTTTTCCATCTAAAACCTAAACTTCTTTTCAAGCTATAGTTATTGTTTATTTTTCTCTAATTATCTTACAAATTTAAAATCCTCTTGATAATTTGATGATCCACTCAAAAAAAAACACTTAATTATATGAAAATTTGATGATCCACTAAAAAAACACTTAATCATATGAATTTTGGGTCATGGAATTTTGAAAAAGGAGGAATAAGCCCCAATCAGGGACAATTCAAGAAAAGAGAGTGAGGAAGAAGAACCCATAATTTAGGGTTGGTGAAGGGAGGAAGATGAGTAAGAAAAGGATAAAAAGAAAGAAAAAATCAATTCTCTTATTTGGTTAAAACATACAAGAATAAATTAGTCACACGAAAGTCTTTTGTTATATGGTCAGGGTAAAAAGTGAAAATCTTTTTGGGAATATTCCAACACGAAGTTAAAAGAATATAGTTAAGCGGCAACGGTCCGTACTAAAGGGTATATTCATGCATGAGAAAAATCAATAAACTGCTACATCGGTGAAACATTGAGATTTTAGATAGCAATTAACCCTTTTATTTTAAAATTGATTGTTAGCGTCTCTTTTTCATTTTTCAAGAAAAAATAAATAAAAAAGCATTTAAAAATTTCCAACTAAACTTTTTTTTTTTAATCTGAAACTTATATTGGACCCCAGTGGACCCATATGTGGTTTATATTGATATGAGGGAAAAGGTTTTGCATCAAAAGAGTAGGAGTGCTCCTACATTTTCTTAAAAAACACCAAGAAGGCTCTTCTCAGAATAGCTTTGACTTCAACGGTACCTCTTCTCCTCAATATCAAGAGAAGGATCTCGACCAAAGCGGATCACAAGAGACTGCAAATTGAACCGGAGAGAGCTAAAGTTTTACTCAAGATCCCAAAGCTTTTAACCTTCCTCGGAAATCCAACTAAACTTCATAACCGCAACTATAGCCCGTCACTTATTGACAAAAAAAACTAATCCTATCATTTAAAACTACATGGACTGTATTATAGTTTTTAATGAAAAGTAGAAACAACACAAATTAGGAGATTGAAATTTGATATATGCGCTATATTTATATTATATGTCAAGTGCAAATTAGTTTTTACAATTCAATTGTTCCTTACTGACGCGGTATGGATCGCGTCAAGATGTTACCTTCCGTTGATCTGCTGTTGGCGATGATGGACGACCGATATTTGAGTTGAAGGATAACTGCTGAAGTGTGTGGATCTCAATGGGTTTGAGGTTGTTGGGGCCGAGCTACCTGCAAGGAAGTGCCGGGATGGTTGTACCACCGAGGACCCTCCGACGATCAAGTTAGACAGGAAATCCGAGCAGAGTAACGGCCTAATGAGTGGAAAATGACTTATATAGCGGTGGCAGCAGGCAGGCAGGTGCGGGAATCACGCCGGCCGTTACGCCCCCGACGTTACGTGCGCGTGATGGGCGGGATCTCCCATTAATGGCGAGACATGCTCATTAATGGGGATCGTGATGGCGTGGAACGCAGGATCGTGTGCAGCGGATATCTTATGCATGGCGAGATTTGCGGAGGCGAGGCGGAAGCACCTGCGAATGATGTCGTTGGTCGGTCGAAGGGATCGAGGAAGATGAGCTCGGCGGGGGCTCGGGACCGAGCGGAAGGCCGAGCTATCTTGGTTCTGTGGTAGCCCGGAGGCAAGTTGAGAGGGCCGAGGAGGCCAAGTGTACAGGAGGCTCGGAGGCGAGCCAACAGTTGTCTGCAAGGCAGGCATAGGAGTGGTGTGGACGGCCCAGAAGGTCGACCACGTCCATGGGTCGCAGACCTGGGTGTTCCTCCGATGTGCTGTCCTTGGTCCTTCCTTGCGGGCTTCGGACACGTCATCAGCCACGTGTCACGATCTGGGAGATCACCGATATCGAGCATCATCATTAGCCCCCACTCTCGTCCCGACCTGTTCATGGGTCGGATCGAGGGTGGTCTTCCGGGTTACCCGAGGTGAGCTCCTCGTCGTAGATATCGTGAGCGTATGTTCCCGGGCAATAAACTGTATTTTCTTGGTGATGTCAGTGGATCATGGGCTAGATCTTGCATTAAAGAGGGTGCGCCGAATCGTGCGTACGTTCACCAAAGCGACAGCCCACGTGTTGGACGCTGGTTGGCTGACGCGACGGGCCGCAGACTTTTGGCGTCTGATGGGATACGGCTAATGCGCGTGCGACGGGTGGAGCGATCGTGGCCGTCGAATGCACTGAGCCGTTTCGGCGGGAGATGACTGTCACCGTAGGTTGTGTACGCCGGCAGCTATAAGTAGAGATGGGGTCCTTATCATGGCCCATACCTATACAAATTTTCCTCGTCCTGAGTCTCGTTAGCTCGGCGCTCTCCTTTTAGGTCGGATCTCTGCGTTTCCCCTTCCGAGGACCCATCCTCTTAATCGGGTTAGATATCTTCTTCTGAAGAGTTTATAGAAATAGATCGGGTAGGGTCTAGGGATAGGTGTCGGCAAGAGGGCCAGTCGAGCGATCCCGACACGCTGAAAGTGGTTTAGTGGGAGCCCATTCCTCGAGCCGACGTGCTGCTTTCTGAGCAGGCCCTGAGTTGGGCTGGACTCAGCCCCGTCCAGTTCGCGGGTGAGTTAGGAGTTTGCAGATGATCTGTTTGACTTGTGTTTATTTTACTTGTACTCGTGTTGCTGACTCCATTGTACCTTATCTTGTGCAGAACCCATGGACGCGAGCAAACTTCGAGCGGCCATGCGTGAGCCGAAGAAGGGATCGAAGGTTGGAGGTGCCAGCTCTTCCCGTCCGACGTCGGCCCCGGCTCCTCCGGCAGTCGCCCCACCCCGGCGTTCGAGTCCGGGTCGTGCCCCGGAGCCTAGCCAGGCACTGAGACGAAAGCGAGTTTGGGAACATGATGCCAAGGCTTCGGAGATGGAGACCGGCTCCCTGGCATCGTCTTTCAAGCGGTTACCCCGGACGGTTCCGCGGACCCCGGCCTCCCCAATCTTGGTGGACGAGGGAAACCTCTACTTTGAGGTGCCCTTGGGGCTCTCCGTTGCTGACAGCTTGCTGGCGGACATGGAGAGGTCGGCCGGAGGCAAGGTTCCTCAGGGGACCCTAAGGGAGAAGATGGCAGCGATCGCCCAAGAGGCCGTGCAGGTTAGTGTTCGCACCTTACTTGATTTTTCCCTCAGCGTCTTACCATTCGTGAGGTTTGGTGCCTCCCTTTTCTTTCTGACCCCCTCTGATTTCTTCAGGTCCTCCAGCACGTCGCCCTCGTCGTCCAGATGGAGGACGAGGAAATTGCCCTGGCGATGCGAGCCGCGGGCGAGCTCTCCTCGCTGGAGAAGAGCTCGAAGTTGGAGCTGGAGACGGTGATGGCGAGGGTCACCGTCCTAGAGAGCGAGGTGGCGGCCGGGAAGCAGGAGGTCGCCAGGTACCGCGAGGCCGTCCAGGTTGCCAAGGCCAAGCTTCAGGACTCCAAGTTTCTCGTCGGCACCCTGAAGAAGTCGGCGGGCACCCATCGGAAGGAGCTGGAGGCGGCGGTAGAGAGGACGAAGCGGGCCGAGCTCAGGGCGGTGAAGGCGGTGGAGAACTACAAAAAGTTGGACCATTTTTACGCCGACCTAGCCGCAGCCACCACCCTCATCTGGCACGAGGCCCTCGACGCCGTTAAGGCTTGGATGCCGGAGTTCCTTGATGAAGAGCTCCGGAATGAATATCCTCGCAGGGACGACACGCAGGATGAAGCCCCCGGGAGCACTGCCGGGGAAGGGACTCCCGTCGAGGGCGGCGCTGAGGCTCCCGTGATGGGCACAGCCCCAGTTGTGGTGGATGCGGTGGTCCTTGGGATTTCGCCTGGCCCTGAGTCCTGAAGCCACTCGTCTTCTTGTTTCTTTTCTTTTGCAGCATCGGGAATTTTGGGCATTTTGTAAGGCTGGGGAGCCCATAATACCTTTGTAGAGACTTTTGATTTTGTGAATAAAAATCTTACTTTGTAGTTTCTTTGCGTGCACATTATCCTTTTGTTTGTGGGGAACATTCGTATTTGCACGATTCAGCCTTCACATCGGGTCGGTTCTTCGTCTGGCGATCCACGTCGAGTTGAATTCGACTATTTGTCAAGTGTGCAAAGACCGGTGAAGGGTCGGTATCTCCATGGCCCCGAAGTCGAGGTTGGGATCGCTTAGACGTGGATGGCCTCATGGCGAGGGCTTAGACCGTGGCATTGGCGGTTTGTAACACCAGCTACGGATGACCGAGTATGGTAGATGCTCGGTTGCCTCTTGGCGAGGGCTTTGTTATCTGGCTTCGTGGGGTAGTGAACGACATCCATCATAACCGAGCATGGTAGCTGCTCGGTTGCTTCTCGGTGAGGGTTTCGATCCTTAGCGCTGGAAGGGCCGTAAGAGGTGGCTAAGGATGCACCGAGCAGTGAAGCTGCTCGGTGGCCTCTTAGGGAGGGCTTCGATCCCTGGTGTTGTGGGGTAGGAAACTACCAGCCAGAGATAGCTGAACGGGGTAGACGCTCGGCTGTCTCTTGGTGAGGGCTTTGATCCCTGGCATCGTGGGGTAGGGAACTGCCAGCCAGGGATAGCCGAGCAGGGTAGCCGCTCGGCTGCCTCTTGGTGAGGGCTTCAATTCTTAGCGTTGGAAGGGTGGCTAAGGATGCACCGAGAAGTGAAGTTGCTCAGTGGCCTCTTGGAGAGGGCTTCGATCCCTGGCGTTGTGGGGTTGGAAACCACCAGCCAGGGATAACCGAGCAAGGGCGGGTCCGGTTGCCTCTTGATGAAGGTTTTTGATCCTTAGCACGGGAGGGGCCGTAAGAAGCCTACTAAGGACGGGCCGAACAGGGTTGCTATCCGGTGCCTCTTAACGAGGGCTTTGATCCTTAAGGACGGGCCAAGCAGGGTTACTGCCCGGTGCCTCTTGGTGAGGGCTTTGATCTCTGGCGTTGTGGGGTAGGAATTTACTAGCCAGGGATAACTGAGCAAGGGCAGGCCCGGTTGCTTCTTGAAGAGGGCTTTTGATCCTTAGCGTGGGAGGGGCCGTAAGAGGCCTACTAAGGACGGGCCGAGCAGGGTTACTGCCCGGTGCCTCTTGGTGAGGGCTTTGATCCTTAAGGACAGGCCGAGCAGGGTTACTGCCCGGTGCCTCTTGGTGAGGGCTTTTGATCCCTGATGTCGTGGGGTAGGGAACTACCAGCCAAGGATAGCCGAGCAGGGTAGCCGCTCGTCGGCCTCTTGGTGAGGGCTTTGATCCCTGGCGTCGTGGGGTAGGGAACTACTAGCCGGGGATGGCCGAGCAAGGTAGCCGGTCGGCCGCCTCTTGATGAGGGCTTCGATCCTTGTAATACCCTAGTTCATTTATATCAGTTCTTTTGGGTATTTCTTTATTTATGGCTATTTCTTGATTTATTGATTGTTTGGATGTGAATAGTGTAATTGGTATCTGTATTTGCATCCATCCCGACCCGCTTGCTGGAGACCCGTCTCGATTCCTGTTTGTGATTTATCCCGGTTAGTTATGAGGATCCGTGCACTTTTAATATTGTTTATACTGCATACTTTCATTACATCTGGCATCTGCATTTTTTTTAGTATAACAAATAAAATCAAATAAAATATTTTAAAAATATCTAGCATGGCCTACATCATACCCCTAACCCTGTCGTACCATCCATACATCTGGTTCTCGATCCGTTCAGTGAAACGGACTCGTTTGGATAGCTACGTGCATCCGTTCTTGGGGATATGCTTTTTCGTTACACGGATATCCTGTTTTGGTTTTGGTTGATACGTATATTATCCGTATTTTTAAATCATAATTTTAGACCCGACCCGGGTATGTTTTGGACTAATTTTGCATTAGCCAAAATCTCAAATAAATTCAATATTATATTCATTATATCAATACTGTTTTATATAAGATTTTCTAACCAAAAATATATTTTTATATATTATACAAATCTTTCTTAAACTTACCTCACTATCTCTCTCTCCTTTGTGTGTGTGTGTGTGTGTGTATATATATTATATATATATATATATATATATATAATTAAAACCCTATTTTCCGATACACTTCCCCACGTTCTCTTCTGCGTCCTCGTCTTCTTCTTTTCATTTTTTTTCCGCCGCCTCCCACACCTCGAACCCTCATCCCAGCCTCGTCGTTGCAACCCCTCGCCTTCGCTGTCGACCTCGCCCTCGCCCTCTTATCATCGTCTCCACCTTCATCATCACCACCACTCCACTTCTTCCTCCAACCCTGCAAACCCAAACCCACTGCATCCATCTCCGCCTTACCTCACCTCGCCTTCGCCAACCTCCTTAGCCCCTCGTCTCACCCTCGACCTTCTCCACTTCATCGCCTCAACCTTCCTCTTTCCCCATGACTCATCTCCTTTCCCGAAGACGAACACTGCCGAACCCAACCTCGTCACCTCGTCTGCACCTCCGCTGTCATCGTCACCCTCACCGCCGACCATCCTCGTCGGCCTCACCTCGTTACCTGCACCGCCTCCCTATCCTCCTTCTCCCTGAAGCCAACTCACTCCCAGCAACCACCCATCCCCGAGCCTTAACCTTAAACCCGCAACCCCACTGCCTCGCCGGAAAACCCCCTTCTGCATCCTCGCAGTCGACGTCCCATCATCGACGTCACCCCCTCGCCTTCTCCTCTGTCCCAGAAACCCCAGAGCAGCAACCTTCATCTCTTCTCTTTCTTCTTCTTCTTTCTTCTTCTCTTTCTTGTGCTCGATCTTGCTTTTTCCGGTGATCGCCGGAGCTATGTCGTCGTTGAAGATCAGGCCGACCCAGTGGACGTTCTCAGCTAGCGTGGTCGCGTTCTCGCTTTGCCTAGTTCAGTTTTGTACGCCGTGTGTGCATTGCGACGTTTACCCGACATCGGACGCAGCGTACGCACCCCGTCGTGAGATCCGTTCAGGCAAGTTTATCTTGCTACATGCTATGATACATATGTTGCATCCATATGAATAAAAATATTACATGTTTATTTTATTGTGGATCCATATTACAATTTTTACAGTTTTTCGATACCCGTATGCATCCATACCATTATTTACATATCTAGGCGCATGCAAGTTATCTTGCTACATGTCATGTTATATATTTTGTATCCATATGAATAAAAATATCACATGTTGATTGCATTGTACATCCATATTAATGTTTACTGTTTTCGGATACCTGTGTGCATCTGTATCATTTATTATATGTATAGTTGCATCTACAGATCATATTATTTCATATTACTGTTGTATTAACACCCCATGCTTGATAATGTGCATCCTACGTAGTCATGGAGTTGTAGATGCAACCCCTTGATAGATATTTATGCATCCGTATTTTACTGTGCATCCGTATCATTTATTATATATCTAGTTACATGCCAGATCACATTATTTCATGTTACTGTTATATTAGCACCTCATGCTTAATCATATGCATCATGCGTAGTCATGGAGTTGTAGATGTAATCCCTGATAGTTATTTGTGCATCCGTGTTTTACTGTGCATCCGTACTTATCGTGCATCCGTACTTGCTACAATTTTATTATGAGCATCCGTTTGATACATGTGCACTACCTATCATGGCCGGATACACCACTAATTGACCTGTTACCTGATCCTGTTCCTAATACCGACATTCCTGACTTGTCGTCCCGATGGACGTATCCTGTTGTCTATTTAGATAAAACCTGTACTTGCTTGATCCTGTGTCGGTATTAGCTCCAGATTTATCGATACTTGACTTGAACACATAATTTGGGGGTAAGGGGAAATCAATGATAAAAGCTGACTTGTAACTCAACAGTTCGACGTTTATACTGATCAGTTTTGGAGGTTAGGCCAGTCCCGGGATGCTGCTGCTCACATCATTCATCTGTACATGTTTCCTGTTTTGTGCTTAGCAGCACGTTTCGGTTTCAGCCCGAGAATCTGGACCGTGGTCCCGGGCATGCACGGGATACTATTGAGTTACATCGACGATTCATTAAATTGATTTCAAAGACTTGAGAGTAATTAACCCAGTAGTATAGATTACTCACCGCATGCACATACACTTCACTGTTCCATATTCGTGTTACTGTTAAACACTCATTACTGTTTATACTCATGCCTGCATATCTTGTTACCTCCTGATTACATTTTATTGTTTGATATTATGACGCACTGACGTCTGGGTTTTGCATGGCCCAGATCTTTTATCTCTTTCGCAGGCCGACCAGGAGTACTTCAGTCGACAGGCCGAACAGTGAGGAGCAGTTTGGTATTTCATTTAGTTTAGTTTATTTTTCTTTCAGCATTTTCTTTCCCTGATGTGAGCCCGTATTTGGGACGTACTTTCCGGATGTTATTTGTTTATTGGATTTATTGCTTCCGCATATTATTTCTTGACTCGTTTATTCTGGCATATAGACATGCACTAGATAGTTTATTTTATTTTACTATTCTTGATATCTTATAGATAGCCGTAATGTGACTGTGGAGGGATGTTTCCTAACCACAGGTAGCATGGTTTGCTCAGTCACGTGCCGATTTTAGCACACTATAGGAAGCGGGGCGTGAAGGGGTTTGTTTGGTATCAGAGCCATAGGATTTAGGTTAATCGGGTTTGATTCTTTTGTAGTTAGGTATTGAACCCAATACACGAATTAGAAAATCGTGATTAGGAACATGTCCGGCCACATTGTTATCGCGATTCTTGAATCATATCTTTCTCTTGACCCTTGTCTTGATGATATGCAAACAACTTTGCATCTCGATTTGAAACCTTCTGGTCCCTATTGTTTCTTTTTATTCTGATATTAGGATTTGAGTGACTTGAACGGAGTTATGTGATTGTAACTATGAACTGCAATATGGTTACAATGCGGTACTCTATTTAAGTAATTTGGAGTCCTAGTCTTGATTCACTTCCTTGTTTTATGATCATTATATTACCTTGCTTCTCTCGGCTTCATTGCTTACCGGTTTATATTTTATCGCAAGTTTTGAATCTTGTGTATCATACTGATCCTCTTCGGTGTCTTGGTTATAGGCTCATGGCGGACAGGAACCTGCGGTCGTACCAGAGGCGTGTTGATGACGCCACATTGCTTGGAGTAATTTGTGGGATGCTGGAGAACCAGAAGCGGCAAACCGAGATAATCCAGCGGCAAGCCGAAGCTTTTCAAGAAGATTTACGGACTGTCCAGCAGTCCGTAAACACCGTTGCAGCCAAACTAGTACATCGTGTGGGTACCGTGGCGGATTTCAGGAGACTTGGTCCACCCACTTTCACTGGTTTGGAGGAGCCGTTGCCGGCGGAGCAGTGACTAGTCGATACGGAGAATCTGCTCGTTGCAGCACAGATTCTGGAGGACCAGAGAGTGGATGTTGTACGCATCCAATTGGTGGACTATGCCCATGAGTAGTGGCTTGTGGAAGAGACCCATTTGTCCAAGCCGATCAGTTGGGCAACTTTCTCGCAGAGTTTCTTGGAGAAGTTCTTTCCGCAGACTGCACGGGAGGAAATGGAAGAAAGATTTATCAGTCTGAAACAGAATGGTGGATCTGTGGACGCGCATGCGGCTTAGTGGACACGGCTCAGTTGATTCGCGGGACCTTTGGTTGCCAAAGAAGCTGATAGGGCACGAAGGTTCATGCGCAGTTTGGACGTGGAAATCCAGAGGCACATTATATATCTGGGATTGACTACTTTCTCGCAAGTTCTTAAAGCAGCCAGAGAGCGGCAGAGCTTATCAGTGAAGACAAGGGGTGCGCAGCAGCAGGCAGTTGTGGTACGGAAGCCGGCGTTTACACCGGACCGAGTTCCTTTACGCAGAGGTATCCTGGTGGACAGGCGTAGCATTGTACCGATGAAGAAGCCAGCCGTGCCCGAGATGAAAGGAAGGACGTTTTGTGGTTACTGCCATCTGCCCGGACACGTGCAGAAGAATTGTCGAAGGAGGCTTGGACTCTGTTTGGTTTGTGGATCAGCGGATCATACTATCAATACTTGTCCGTCGAAACTTTGTTTGAAGGATGATGCTCAGAAGCCACCGCAGAGGCTGATTCAAGAGCAGAAGCAGATAACTCAGGGACCTAATCAAGTTCGAGCCTTTACCCTGACGGCCGAAGAGGCCAAGGTTTCAGATGAAGTTGTTTCAGGTATCCTACTTGTTCATGATTTTCCCGCATTAGCATTATTCGATTCTGGTGCATCACATTGTTTTATGTCGTCCAAGTTTATTGCTGCACATCGATTTCTTGCACGACCCTGTCTAGTTGTTGGGACATACCAACTGGGAACGGGAAGATCATATCTAGTAGTGAGTGCAAGGATTGTTCTGTTGTTATTTGCGGACGAGAGTTATTTGCAGATTTCTTGGTGATTGATACCGGCAGTTATGATGTTGTCTTGGGAATGGACTTTCTCGGCACTTTCCACGCTCATATTGATTGTAGGGCAAAGAAAGTGATTTTCCAGATTCCTAGACATCCGGAGTTTTTTTTTGCTGGAGGAAGCAGTTCTGTCGGGCCAGTCGAGTTTAGGGCTAGGCCGACATACAGTGTTCTTTCGTCGATGGAAGTTGTTAAGGAGGAAGCGCCAGCTGTAGTTCGAGAGTTCATGGACGTGTTCGAGGACATCTCGGGTTTACCGCCAAAACAAGATATGGAGTTCGCGATCGATCTTGTTCCTGGTGCAGCGCCAATCTCAAAGGCGTACTATCCGATGGCACCAATGGAGTTGGAAGAAGTAAAGAAGCAGGTTACCGAATTTCTAGAGAAGGGTTGGATTCGCAGCAGTATTTCACCTTGTGAAGCTCCAGTTCTTCTAGTCAAGAAAAAAGATGGCACAAGGAGGATGTGTATCGATTATCGAGAATTGAACCGGGTGACTATTAAGAACAAATACCCGATCCCTCGCATTGGCGAATTATTCGAGCAACTCAGTGGCGCGAGGGTATTCTCGAAACTGGATTTGCGATCCGGATATCATCAAGTTCGAGTTAAATCAGAGGATATTTGCAAGACTGCGTTCCGAACTCGATATGGACATTACGAGTATTTAGTGATGCCATTCGGAGTCACGAATGCACCGGCGATATTTATGGACTTGATGAACCGAATTTTTTCTCCGTTCTTGGACCAGTTTATAGTGGTGTTCATTGATGATATTCTGGTCTACTCGAGAAGCCTAGAAGAGCTTGCAGAACACTTAAAGATCGCACTGCAGACGTTGAGGCAAGAAAGATTATATGCAAAGATGAGCAAGTACGAGTTTTGGCTTGAAGAAGTGAAGTTTTTGGGGCATGTCGTATCCGGAGATGGAATCGCCGTTGACCTTGAGAAGATTGCAGCAGTTCAAGATTGGCCGATTCCGAAGAACGTAGCAGAGATCAGAAGTTTTCTTGGACTTGCCGGATATTACAGAAGGGTCGTGGAAAATTTTGCTCGCTTAGCTGAATTTTTGACCAAGCTTACACGGAAGGAGATACCGTTCGTATGGACGGATAGTTGTGCGTCAACTTTTGAGGCGTTGAAGCAAAGATCGATAACCGCTCTTATTTTGACCGTACCAGACGATTCCGGAGGATTGGTGATTCACAGCGACGCATCTGGGAAAGGTTTGGATTGTGTTTTGATGCAGCATATGAAGGTTATAGCCTACGCATCGAGACAGTTGAAGACCCATGAGAAGAATTATCCAACTCATGATTTGGAACTTGCAGCAGTGATTTTCGCTTTGATGATTTGGAGACACTACTTACTGGGCGAAAGGGTCAAAGTATTCACCGATCACAAAAGCCTAAAGTATGTGTTCACGCAGAAAGAGCTTAATATGAGGCAGCGTAGATGGTTAGAGCTGATGGCTGACTATGATCTTGATCTCAAGTACCATCTGGGGAAAGTTAATGTAGTGCCGGATGCGCTTAGTCGGTTGCCAGCAATTCGGATGTTGGCTGCACAGAAGGAGCTTATCGAGGATTTTCGGAGATTCGAGTTGGAGATCATGCTACCGCATTCTTCGGGATAGTTGATGCAGCTGCAAGTACAGTCGTCGTTGATCGAGAGTATTAAAGCAGCGTAGTCACAGGACCCAATATTGCAGAAGTTTCGAGAACAGGTAGAAGCGGAACTTCGAACAGACTTGCTGATTCATGAAGATGGTTCGTTGCGTTATGGTAACTGTTTGTGTGTGCCGAAAGGAGACATTCACGAAGAATTTATGAAGGAGGCGCGTAGTTCCGCATATTCCGTACATCTAGGAGGCACGAAGATATACCGTGATCTATGACAGCATTTCTGGTGGGAAGGCATGAAAAGGGAGATTGCCCGCTTTGTAGCAAAGTGCTTAGTGTGTCAGCAAGTTAAGGCTGAACATCAAAGGGTTGCTGGTTTATTGCAACCACTTCCGATTCCTCAATGGAAGTGGGGACATATAACCATGGATTTCATGACAGCTTTACCGCGGAGTCCGAAGGGCAACAATGCAGTTTGGGTGATTGTTGATCGATTGACCAAGGCAGCTCATTTCATACCATTTCAAGTTGGTCAGTCAATGGAAGCGTTGGCAGAACGGTACATGCAGGAGATTGTGGGATTGCATGGAGTACCCGTGAGCATCGTTTCTGATCGTGATATCCGATTCTTATCGCACTTCTGGAGGAGTTTACAGGAAAGTTTGAGGACGTGATTGAAATTTAGCACCGCTTAGTATCCTCAGACAGATGGCCAGTTGGAGAGAATGATCCAAACTCTTGAAGATATGTTGAGAGCTTACATGTTAGACTTTAAGGGTTCGTGGGAGGATCATCTACACTTGGTGGAGTTTTCTTACAATAACAGTTTTCAGGCGACTATTCAGATGGCTCCATTCGAAGCATTGTATGGTCGTAAGTGTCGCTCACCTGTTTGTTGGGGCGATATTGGGGAACGAAAATTGTTGGGACCGGATCTTGTCGTGCAAACAGTAGGGAAAGTTAATACTATCCGGAATCATATGAAGGCAGCACAGGATCGGCAGAAGAATTGGGACGATACATCGAGAAGACCTCTAGAGTTTGCTGTTGGTGATCTTGTATTCTTGAAGATATCACCGACTAGAGGTGTGATTCGTTTTGGGAGTCGAGACAAGTTTAGTTCTCGATTCGTGGGGCCTTTCGATATTATTGAGCGTGTTGGAGAAGTGGCTTATCGATTGGCTTTACCACCATCATTGGCGAGTGTTCATGATGTGTTTCATGTATCTCAACTACGTAAGTATGTTCGAGATGAGACGCACGTGCTGGATCATTCGGAGCTGACTGTAAGGGAGGATTTGACCTATGAAGAATGACCGATGTCGATTGTTGATCGAAGAGAAAAGGTCCTCAAGAACAAGGTTATCCCTCTCGTACTTGTTTTATGGGGGAATCGTTCTCACGGAGAATCGACCTGGGAACGAGAAGACGAGATTCGACAGAACTTTCTACACCTCTTTTCCTAGATTCATTCTTGTTTTTCTTTTCTTGTTCCGGGAATTTTGAGGACGAAATTTTTTGAAGTTGGGTATAATGTAACACCCTAGTTCATTTATACCAGTTCTTTTAGATATTTCTTTATTTATGGCTATTTCTAGATTTATTGATTGTTTGGGTATGAATAATATAATTGGTATATGTATTTGCATCCGATCCGATCCGCTTGCTGGAGACCCGTCTCAATTCCTGTTTGTGATTTATCCCGGCTAGTTACGAGGATCCGTGCACTTTTGATATTATTTATACTGCATACTTGCATTACATCTGGCATCTGCATTTTTTTTAGTATAACAAATAAGGTCAAATAAAATATTTTTAAAAAATCTAATATGGCCTGCATCATACCCCTGACCCTGTCGTAGCATCCATACATCTGGTTCTCGATCCGTTCAGTGAAACGGGCTAGTTTGGATAGCTACGTGCACGCTACGTGCATCTGTTCTTGGGGGTATACTTTTTCGTTACACGGATATCCTGTTTTGGTTTTGCTTGATACGTACATTATCCGTATTTTTAAACCATAATTTTAGACCCGACCCGGGCATGTTTTGGACTATTTTTGTATTAACCAAAATCTCAAATAAATTTAATATTATATTCATTATATCAATACTATTTTACATAAGATTTTCTAACCAAAAATATATTTTTATATATTATACACTTACCTCGCGTCTCTCTCCTTTGTATAATATATATATTATATATATATATATATATATATATATATATATATATATATATATAATTAAAACCCTATTTTCCCATACACTTCCCTCACGTTCTCTTCTGCGTCCTCGTCTTCTTCTTTTCATTTTTTTCCGCCGCCTCCCACGCCTCGAACCCTCATCCCAGCCTCCTCATTGGTCGACCTTGCCCTCGCCCTCTTATCGTCGTCTCCACCTTCATTATCACCACCACTCCACTTCTTCCTCCAACCCTGCAAACCTGAACCCACTGCACCCATCTCCGCCTTACCTCACCTCGTCTTCACCGACCTCCTCGGCCTCTCGTCTCACCCTCGACCTTCTCCACTCTATCGCCTTAACCTTCCTCTTTCCCCACGACTCCTCTCCTTTCCCGACGATGAACCCTGCCGAACCCAACCTCATCACCTCGCCTGCACCTCCGCTGTCGTCGTCACCCTCACCGCCGACCATCCTCGTCGGCCTCCCCTCGTCACCTGCACCGCCTCCCTATCCTCCTTCTCCCTAAAGCCAACTCACTCCCTTCAACCACCCATCCCCGAGCCTTAACCTTGAAGCCGCAACCCCACTACTTCGCCGGAAAACCCCCGCCCGCATCCTCGCCGTCGACGGCCCATCGTCGACGTCACCCCCTCGCCTTCTCCTCTATCCCAGAAATCCCAGAGCAGCAACCTTCATCTCTTCTCTTTCTTCTTCTTCTTTCTTCTTCTCTTTCTTGTGCTCGATCTTGCTTTTTCCGGTGATTGCCGGAGCTGTGTCGTCGTTGACGATCAGGCCGACCCAGTGGACGTTTCCAGCCAGCGTGGTTGCGTTCTCGCTTTGCCTGGTTCAGTTCTGTATGCCATGTGTGCATTGCGACGTTTACCCGACGTCGGACGCAGCGTACGCATCCCATCGTGAGATCCGTTCAGGCAAGTTTATCTTGCTACATGCTATGATACATATGTTGCATTCATATGAATAAAAATATTACATTTTTATTTCATTGTGCATCCATATTACAATTTTACAGTTTTTCGATACCCGTATGCATCCATACCGTTATTTACATATCTAATCGCATGCAAGTTATCTTGCTACATGCCATGTTATATATTTTGCATCCATATGAATAAAAATATCACATGTTGATTGCATTGTACATCTATATTAATGTTTACTGTTTTCGGATACTTGTGTGCATTTGTATCATTTATTATATGTATAGTTGCATCTACAGATCATATTATTTCATGTTACTGTTGTATTAACACCCCATGCTTGATAATGTGCATTCTACGTAGTCATGGAGTTGTAGATGTAACCCCTTGATAGATATTTGTGCATCCGTATTTTACTGTGTATCCATATCATTTATTATATATCTCGTTGCATGCCAGATCACATTATTTCATGTTACTGTTATACTAGCACCCCATACTTGATAATATGCATCATGCGTAGTCATGGAGTTATAGATGTAATCCCTGATAGTTATTTGTGCATCTGTGTTTTACTGTGCATCCGTACTTATCGTGCATCCGTACTTGCTACAGTTTTATTATGAGCATCCGTTTGATACATGTGCACTACCTGTCATGACCGGATACACCACAACTTGACCTGTTACCTGATCCTGTTCCTAACACCGACATTCCTGACTTGTCGTCCCGATGGACGTATCCTGTTGTCTATTTAGACAAAACATGTACCTGCTTGATCCTGTGTCGGTTTTAGCTCCAAATTTATCAATACCTAACTTGAACACATAACTTGGGGGTAAGGGAAAATCAATGATGAAAGATGACTTGTAACTCAACAGTTCGACGCTTATACTGATCAGTTTTGGGGGTTTGGCCAGTCCCGGGATGTTGCTGCTGACATCATTCATCTGTACATGTTTCTTGTTTTGTGCTTAGCGGCACGTCTCGGTTTCAGCCCGAGAATCTGGACCGTGGTCCCGGGCACGCACGTGATACTATTGAGTTACATCGACGATTCATTAAATTGATTTTAAAGACTTGAGAGTAATTAACCCAGTAGCATAGATTACTCACCGCATGCACATACACTTCACTGTTCCATATTCGTGTTACTGTTAAGCTCTCATTACTGTTTATACTCATGCCTGCATATCTTATTACCTCCTGATTATATTTTATTGTTTGATATTATGACGCACTGACGTCTGGGTTTTGCATGACCCAGATCCTTTATCTCTTTCGCAGGCTGACCAGGAGTACTTCAGTCGACAGGCCGAACAGTGAGGAGCAGTTTGGTATTTCGTTTAGTTTAGTTTAGTTTTCTTTCAGCATTTTCTTTCCCTGATGTGAGCCCATATTTGGGACGTACTTTCCAGATGTTATTTGTTTATTGGATTTATTGCTTCCGCATATTATTTCTTGACTCGTTTATTCTGCTATATGGACATGTACTAGATAGTTTATTTTATTTTACTGTTCTTGATATCTTATAGACAGTCGTAATATGATTGTGGAGGGATGTTTCCTAGCCACAGGTTGCATGGTTGGCTCTATCACGTGTCGATCTTAGCGCACTCTAGGAAGCGGGGCGTGACAATCCTTAGCTCGGGAGGGGCCGTAAGAGGTCTGCTAAGGATGGTTCGAGCAGTGAAGCTGCTCGGCTGCCTCTTGGTGACGGCTTCGATCCCTGGCGTTGTGGGGTAGGAAACTACCTGCCAGGGACAGCTGAGCGGGGTAGCCGCTCGGCTGCCTCTTGGTGAGGGCTTTGATCCCTAGCATCGTAGGGTAGGAAACTGCCAGCCAGGGATAGCCGAGCAGGGTAACCGCTCGGCTTCCTCTTGGTGAGGGCTTCGATTCTTAGTGCTGGAAGGGTCGTAAGAAGTGGCTAAGGATGCACCGAGAAGTGAAGTTGCTCAATGGCCTCTTGTTGAGGGCTTCGATCCCTGGCGTTGTGGGGTTGGAAATCACCAGCCAGGGATAACCGAGCAAGGGCGGGCCCGGTTGCCTCTTGATGAGGGCTTTTGATCCTTAGCGCGGGAAGGGCCGTAAGAGGCCTACTAAGGATGGGCCGAGCAGGGTTGCTGCCCGGTGCCTCTTGGCGAGTGTTTTGATCCTTAAGGACGGGCCAAGCAGGGTTACTTCCCGGTGCCTCTTAGCGAGGGCTTTGATCTCTGGCGTTGTGGGGTAGGAATCTACTAGCCAGCGATAACTGAGCAAGGGCGGGCCCGATTGCCTCTTGACGAGGGCTTTTGATCCTTAGCACGGGAGAGGCCATGAGAGGCCTACTAAGGACGGGCTGAGCAGGGTTACTTCCCGGTGCCTCTTGGCAAGGGCTTTGAACCTTAAGGACGGGCCGAGCAGGGTTACTGCCCGGTACCTCTTGGCGAGGGCTTTTGATCCATAATGTCGTGGGGTAGGGAACTACCAGCCAGGGATAGCCGAGCAGGGTAGCCGCTCGGCCGCCTCTTGATGAGAGCTTCGATCCTTAGCGCGCGCGTAGGGGGGGCGTAAGAGTCCCGCTAAGGATGGTCCAAGCAGTGAAGCTGCTCGGTTGCCTCTTGGCGAGGGCTTCGATCCCTGGCGCTGTGTGGCAATGAACTACCGACCGGGGATGGCTGAGCACGGTAGCTTCTCGGTCGCCTCTTAGTGAGGGCTTTGATCCTTAGCGCTGGAAGGGCCGGAAGAGGCCCACTAAGGACGGACCGAGCAGTGAAGCCGCCCGGACGATTCTGGAGGTTCCGTCCGACCTTCCCGGTGTGAGTATGGGGAACCGGGCAACACGTGTATCGAACGCGTGGGGGAGGTAAAGCGCTGGAGCCGCGTCGGTTCGATTTCGCCAAGAAAGGCTCGAAGTCTGCCGCGTGGCGGCACAGCTGTGGGTGAAACGGGCGACTGTTGGATTTTCGTGGGAGAAACGGGCTATAAAGCGGAGAGAGTATTGATCACTTCTTTCTTCACACCCAAAACGTAAGAATGGAGGACTTCCCTTTCACAATCCCTGACATCGTGAATTTTAAGGACGTGTACCTCTATGACCAGTACTGCATCGAGGACACGGTGCAGCTAGTGGTTGGCCGCATTGAGGATCATTTCGGCTGACAGCTCCCCTGGCGCTCCCTCCTGCTCCAGCTGCTGATGTACTCCATCTGGAGGGTGTCGTCGGGGCTCTACAACCCCTTGTCCGAACAGCTGAGGGACGAGGCGGTTGGTAAGCTAAGGTCCTGCAGCGCTTCGGCCTGATCTCTGCGGGTCGGCGGGATCGCTCGGTGGCGCTCA
Source organism: Agapanthus africanus (assembly GCA_030015575.1). Lineage (NCBI taxonomy): Eukaryota > Viridiplantae > Streptophyta > Magnoliopsida > Asparagales > Amaryllidaceae > Agapanthus > Agapanthus africanus. The sequence continues at coordinate 113,708,522 of CM057342.1, read as the reverse complement.
TCCTCGAGTGCTATTAATTGAGGCACTACGTTGACATTCATGGGCGGCATCATAGACAAAAGCTGAAGCGGCGAGGGCTCGGCTGGCGGAAATATGCTCGGAGTACTACGAGCAGTGTTTCCTGTACCCCTTCCCCCGCTATTGTAATTTTTCTTTTTCAGTGTACGGCTGAGGAGCCTATAGTACCCTTTGAATAAACAAACTCTTCTTTTTGCAATGTTTTATCGATCTCTTATTATTGTATAAACAAAAAGATCCTGAGAAAGTTTACATTGCCTTAGTAAAAGAAGTACTAGCTAGTAGATGTTCTTTTTATTTGCGCAGCTTGAGCCTCTCGGATGTCTGTTGACCTCCGCGACCAGCGCGAGGTATTGAGCCTCGTAGGTATCCGACATACCCTCCGCTGACATGACCATGATTTTGCCGATCATCAACTCGCCGGGAGGGGGACACTGCTCCTGCTCGCGGTCAGCTTGTCGCTTGTCCCGCAAGTACGCTGCAAAGTGTCCCGAACGGATGAGCTCCTTGATGTAGTCTCGGAGCTGCTTACAGCAATCCGTGGAGTGGCCTAGCGATCTGTGAAAACCACAGTAGGGGCCCCGAGTATGCTTTGCCTCCATGCGCGAGATCGGGGGGAGCTTGAAGAACCCCTCGCCCTTGGCCTCCTCAAGAAGTACCGTCTGGGAGACGTTGAGCGGGGTGTACTCCTGAAACCTCGATGAGGAGGGCTTTGGCCGCTCAAGTCTCTTTCTCTCTTCCCTTTTTCTTCTGGTCAATTTGCTATGCTCCAGGGAGATTTGCGTTCACCTCGGACTCGAGCTGGATTTCGCGCTCGATCCAGGCCTTTACCTCGGCCATGGTCTTAGGTTGCGCTAATGCAAGGAGCATAACCACTCCTTATGCCTAAGACCAGACCTCAGGGCTGTGATGGCTGTCTTGTCCCGATGTTCGGGGACCTCGAGAAGGGCATTGTAGAAATGGGTGACATACGCTTTGAACGTTTCTTTGTCCCCGCTCTTGATCGTGAAGAGATGGTCGATGGTCCGTTTCTGCTGTCTATTTCCGATGAAATGGCCGAGGAATTGGGTGGTTAGCTCGTCAAAGGTTGAGATCAAGCGTGGCGCGAGTCCTCGAAACCAGTCTCGTCCGGAGCGGATGAGAGTGGCCGGGAAGGCTCGGCATTGGGCGGCATCAGAGTTGTCTTGGAAGCTCATCTCGGCCGTGAACGCGTCCAGATGGTCCTTCGGGTCTGACTTCCCGTCGAAGAGCGAGACCTTGGAGGGCTTGTTCCGGGAGGAGACATGGACGGCGAGAAGCTCCTCGGTGAAGGGCTTTGTGAGCGAGTCGGCGGCGTATTTAGCCCCGTCACTCGAGTGGCGACATTCTTGATGCATGCCCTCGATCTTCTTTTCGAGGGCGTCGAGCCGGCCATGGTACCCCGACGATTCGGCACATCCCCATCGATGAGGTTCCTCAGGTCCCCTGGAGAGATAGTCTTCGAGCTACCGTGACGAGTCCCGTTAGTGCGACCCCGTCGAGGGAGGGGGTGTCAGTCATGGCTGAGAGCAGACGAGCTGACTGACATCTCCTCAGGAGGGTAGGAGCGCGTAGGGGCGAGGAGCGAGGCACTCGGGCAACAGACCTCGGTGTTGAACTGCCGGGTGCCCATCGGGTCATAGAATATGTTGGCCCGAGAGATTGGCGGCCGTGGGAGGTAGCGAGGCGGTGGTTGGCAGTGCCGACGCGGGTAGAGTCTTCTCTCCCTTTGTAGGGGTCCCGGTCCCGAGGTGGGGGAGCGGCGACCCGGAGAGCTTGCCCCGCCGTTTGGATACGGACGAGCATGTCCACGACAGACGCGAGTCAATCTATCCGGGTGGCTAGGGCGTTGATGGCGTTCGAGGGAGGAGATTCGTCCGCACCTTCGTTGTGGGGGAGACGGCTAGTGCTTGGATCATCGTGGTGACCGCTCGCCATTAGGTTGAGATCGGAAGATGAACTTTGTTGAGTGGAATCAAGAGTTCCTACAGACGGCGCCAGCTGACGCGGTGCGGATCGCGTCAAGATGTTACCTTCCGTTGATTTGCTGTTGGCGATGATGGACGGCTGAGATTTAAGTTGGAGGATAGCTGCTGAAGTGTGTGGATCTCAATGGGTTTGAGGTTGTTGGGGCCGAGCTACCTGTAAGGAAGTCTCGGGGTGGTTATACCACCGAGGACCCTCCAACGATCAAGTTAGACAGGAAATCCGAGCAGAGTAACGGCCTAGTGAGTGGAAAATGACTTACTTGAACCATCTGAAGGAGAGGTTTATATAGCGGTGGCAGAAGGCAGGAAGGTGCGAGAATCACACTGGTCGTTACGCCCCCGACGTCACGCCCGCGTGATGGGCGGGATCTCCCATTAATGGCGAGACAGGCTCGTTAATAGGGATCATGATAATGTGGAACGCGGGATCGTGTGCAGCGGATATCTCGCGCATGGCGAGATTCGCGGAGGCGAGGTGGAAGCACCTGCGAATGATGTCGTTAGTCGGTCGAATGGACCGAGGAAGATGAGCTCGGCGGGGGCTCGGGACCGAGCGGAAGGCCGAGCTATCTTGGTTCTGTGGTAGCCCGGAGGCGAGTTGAGAGGGCCGAGGAGGCCAAATGTGCAGGAGGCTCGGAGGCGAGCCAACGGTTGTCTGCAAGGCGGGCATAGGAGTTGTGTGGACGACCCAGAAGATCGGCCATGTCCATGGGTCGCAGACCCGGGTGTTCCTCCGACGTGTTGTCCTTGGTTCTTCTTTGCGGGCTTCGGGACACGTCATCAGCCACGTGTCACGATCTGGGAGATCACCGATATCGAGTATCATCACTTACCTTTCACGCTGCGTCCACGTGTTCTAAGTCATCCATAGCGATTTTCCCGCTTCCACCGCAGTTAGTGTCCCGTTTATCTCTGTTTCACTTGACGGAAAATGCCAGCCTCCCGCTTCCTGTATCTTTACTATTAGAACCAGAAGACCTTAGATGATTTCATTAATCAACAAAAAAAATTGATAAAATTCCAATACCCAAAGTTGAGAAGTGGAGATCCCCACCTCATCCACCACAAAAAACAAAAATTAGAAAATAAAATGTCAACAACTCTCTTTCTCTATCTCATAATCACATTCATTACACATTCTTTCTCTTGCTCAAATACCCAAAAAAAAATATATAGGTTACAAATTTATACATAAGCTTTATATATTTGTTATTTTGTATAATCCATAAATTTCTCAATTCTAATACAACCACTAACCGCATTCATTTAGTTTAAATTTAGAAAAACTACAAATATCTTTATAAATTGTCATGTAATGCTCAGGATAAAAAAAAATTTACACAAACCTCCAGTATTTATATATGTTGTTTAATACAGACACGTGTATCGCACTTGCAAAATAATAGTAAAACCTAACACTCATAATCTCATTTCACTTGTACTCTCTCTCTCTCTCTCTTCGATCTCAATCTCCAATGGCATCCGATTCTTATATGGTCTCGGAGCTCGAAGCCGCTGTTGCCAGCCTCAACGATTTCAAGTTGGCATCCATCGAACTTCCCTTAATTTTTTTCCTTCGCGATTTCCTCTTCTTTTTGATATTTTTTTGCTCTTGTAATTAAACTCTTTCTGCATGCAGCGAAATTGAGAAATCTGAAATCGTCGACCTCCTTTCTCGCTACTTGAGGTATTCTCGATCTTTTTTATTTGAATTGAAATTTACAGGCTTATAGTCATTGATTTTTATTTCTTTTCTTAATCAATTCCAAAGCGAAGAAGCCGGGCTTATAGAAGGGAGCAAGATCAAGACTCCATCACAAGGTAAGTTTTGTCTATGAAAATTCAACCTAAAAAAATCAACGGATTATATAACGGTGTAATACTTGTTAGTTCTATGTAGATATTGAAGAGACGACGAAGAAGCTTCTTGACAGGCTTGTTGTGCCGAATATATATACACACACGTGTGTGTTAACGGTGGAAAAAGGCTATAAGAGGGAATTTCCTTCTATGGCGTCGAAAAAATACATCCTTTCTTATTTTTTCCGATGATTGGCATACATTATCTTCATTGTTATCATCTAAGATATGGGTACACCAAATTTCATGTGATTCTACAACCTTTACACCGTTGATTTAGTGGGTTCAAAATTAACAGTTTACCGTTAACAGAACTTTTTACATTACTAAATCAACGATGAAAAGATTGTAGAATCGCATGAAATTTGGTGTACCCACATCTTAGATGATAACGATGAAGATGATGGGTGCCGATCGCCAGAAAAAATGAGATGTGACATATTTTTTCAACGCCATAGGAGGAAATTCCCTCCTATGGTCTCTTCTCTCCATTAACCTCATATATATTAGATTTATTAGATTTATATTTAATTAGATCGATAAGATTTAGATTTGTTTAGATTATTTGTATTTCCTATTATCAGAAAATTAATAATATATATATGAGATGGAGGGGATTCTCTAACACTAGTAAAATAGGGGGTTGCCCCTACGGATGGAATTATCCGTTGGGGCAGATTTTACTTGGCCCTACGGATTACTCCGTAGGGCTAAAGGGTTGCCCCTACGGGCACTGACGTTCAAGAATTAAAAAATTAATTCTTAATTTGGTATTTGCCCCTACGGTGGCGCAAACAAAGGACCTACGGGTATATCCGTAGGGACAAGTAAATATCGATTTATTAAGACCCCCGACCGATCGCCTACGCTCACTTTCTCTCTCTCTCTCGATCTGGCGCGAGAAAAATCCCCAAATCGCCACGCCGTCGTCGCCACCGTCGTTCTCCTCGTCGCCACCGCCGGTTTCCTCGCCACCGCAGTTCTCGTCGCCACCGCGCAGGTCGTCGCCCCAGCCCCAGCAGCAGCCGTTCAGGTGAGTAAATCTCGAGGTAAATTAAAAAAATTTTGGATTATTTTGGGCTTAGGGTTCATGGCTGGGTCTGGGGTTGCGCGCGAGTTGGGGTTGGGCAGGGGTCACGGTCGCGGTCGCGGTCGGGGTCGCGGTCGGGGTCGGGTTAGGGTTGGGGTTCGGCTGCTGCTGGGGTGGGGCTGGGGTTAGGGTTTGCCTTAGGGTTGGTGTTGGGGTTTAGCTGGTCGCGGTCGCGGTCGGGGTCGGGGTCAGGGTAGGGTTAGGGTTGGGGTTCGGCTGCTGCTGGGGTAGGGCTGGGGTTAGGGTTTGCCTTAGGGTTGGTGTTGGGGTTTAGCTGGCCACGCTGGGGTTAGGGTTGGGCTGGGGCTGGGGGCTGGGGCTGGGGCTGGGGGCTGGGGCTGGGGCTGGGCCACGCGGGGTTTTGGGATCTTTGTAATTTGCTTGCTCTGTTTGGGGTTTCAGTTGATCCTCATTAAAAAATTGGTGATTGATCTCTTCAATCATATTATTATCTGTATTTAAAATTTTTGTGAAGCCTTCAGAGTTTGGAAAAATCTAGAATTACCGTTGAAATTCTGGCAACATTCAAAAACTGTGTATATGATGTGTGTGTGTATGCATGTATATACATTTGAAATTTATCTTTCTTCTATGATATAAAACGGTTAAACCGAAGAAAATTACTGGGGGAATTTTTGCTAAAATGTCTTGAGAGGGGGTTCAAGTGATGGGATAATTTCATTTGGTAATCTTTTACTTAATTTACATCTCTTATTTTTTCATGCAAAAATCTGAATAGGTTTCTTGCAATTTTGCCTATCGATCAATTATTATATTTATTTCTATTTTTTGTGGATGATTTGGCTTCAATTGAATGGAGGCGATGATGGCTTGCCCTCAAGCTTCCACTTTTATGAGCTTTATAGTTATGAGATTGGCGAGGCAAGCTGGTTTGTAGCCATCTTATTTCTTTTCCTAAATTCAAATCCAAATATAAACTGTCTGATTGAGAGAGAGAGAGTATGGGAGATTATGTATTATTCAATGTGTTTGGAAGCTGGCATGTTCTGAGCGTCATCTCTGCATGAAAGCTATGGTTTTGCAAAGGGTTTGCCCTAACTATTTTCTGTGGGGAAGCTGAAGGCCTGAAGCTTCATCAAACTCAGGATTGGATTCTGGTCGGGTATTGTAAATTCTTGTGAAAGTTCCGTTCAAGATTTGTTCAGAGCTTGCATAACATCCTTTTCATCTTTATGAGATCTTTATGCAGTCATTTTTTTGGGTTTATATATTTCTCGAGCCCGTTTGACTTTGGACTTAGGATAACACCAAATCTCTTTCTTATTTTGATTCCTAAGCTGGCATATCTGAGGCTCGTATTCCAGTATCGTTGCTGGAAAAGCTAGGGTTGCGAACATTTTTGCAACGATAATTTCTGTATGACAGCTTAACCACACATAAAACTTAAACAATCTTGAAGCACTGCAGTTTTTCACTAAACTACCTAAAAGTTTTTATATTGCTGCAAGCTTCCTTAAAGTGCTGCATCTAAGTGTATTTTAGTGGGAAAACCCTTGAAAGCCAAACTTCATGGGGTTTGCTGTTTGCCTTCTCTGTAGCTAGTTTGAGGTTTATTTAGTTTTGGATTTGTTTTGCAACACTCTCTGAGTTCCAAATCAACAAAAAGCTGAATGTTGAATCACAAGCAAGAAGCAGCCAAACTGGCCCTAAAGTAATCCTGAGTGATGATAATTTTCCAGGGAGTTCAAAATTTATAGAAATGGCGAGGCAACATTGGATTGTCTGCAAGTATTCAAGCAACCTGTTTGCAGCCATCATGCTATTTGTGATCCCAGTATAAAACTCAAACATGCCTCTTAGTTAGTTTACTTTAATTTGTTATTTATGTGTGTGTGTCAACATTGGATTGTCCCAAGTATAAAACCAAACCCACAAAACATCAAAACTGTCTCCGAAAATCTTATGGTCATTAGACATAAGATTTATGCATATAGGTAACATCTGCCAATATGCCATATCCAGACCGCAATCTATTTTTGGTCGATGAATGCTATTGCAATGTAGGATGATCAGTTCTATCAATCTTGATCTCAATGGTTTAAAATCATGTTACACATACAACACGAATGCACAACAAACGCATAATTAGAGAGCGACTCAAGATATTCAGGTTAAAACCAATATATGATACTCGATGATAATATGAAACCTTCATATTCCCATCGATACCAATATACGCCTCGATATCTTTCCCTCTCGTTCCCAAAATTTTCTCTCGTTCCCGCGTCTCCAATTTTCTCTTCGTCGCCACCGCGCGCCCTCCGTTCTCAGCCCGCCACCGCCCTCGTTCTTCCTCGTCGAGTTCCTCGTCGCCGATATTTGTGCCTACATTGATGCCTCAAGCAACGAATCAAATGATGTGGATCACAAACTAATTAAATAAATCGAAACACACATATATAGAATACAACTCATACATGGGTATCCTCAAATCTAACTTTCATTGAATTTGCACGCGCACTTAAAATAGCAACTTTTATACTAAAAAAATTATGTATGCCATTACTTAGTAGTTTATGGTTTTAAGACGCAAAAGCCATTTGAGAAATACTTTTCCTACCCACTATTAATCCATATTCTCAATATAGTCATTGAATTTGCACGCGCACATAATAAGAAGGAGAAGACAGTAATGTGGCAGAAGGAGAAGACAGTAATGTGGCGGAAGAAGAAAAAAATGACATTTCTCGTTCTCTGTTTCAGCATCAATCTTCTGATATGAACTAATGATGGCTTTCACATAGGCTTTTCCCATTAGAGACTTCTTAGTGTCCAATGGAAAGCATACATCAGATTTGTGCAGGTCGAGTTGTTCTATGACTTTTAAGAGTCTCAACTGATTCTGTAAATTACACCCTAGTTGGGTGATACTTTTACTACTTCTCACTGCAGGTGCGCTCTCTAATATCCATTTTGAATATCGATACTTACATTCAAAATGGATATTAGAGATCGCACCTGCAGTGAGAAGTGGTAAAAGTACCACCCAACTAGAGTGTAATTTACAGAATCAGCTGAGACTCTTAAAAGTCATAGAAGAACCCGACCTGCACAAATCTGATGTATGCTTTCCATTGGACACTAAGAAGTCTCTAAAGGGAAAAGCCTATGTGAAAGCCATCATTAGTTCATATCAGAAGATTGATGCTGAAACAGAGAACGAGAAATGTCATTTTTTTCTTCTTCCGCCACATTACTGTCTTCTCCTTCTTCCACATTACTGTATTCTCCTTCTTATGATGTTCGCGTGCAAATTCAATGACTATATTGAGAATATGGATTAATAGTGGGTAGGAAAAGTATTTCTCAAATGGCTTTTGCGTCTTAAAACCATAAACTACTAAGTAATGGCATACATAATTTTTTTAGTATAAAGGTTGTTATTTTAAGTTTTCCCTTATAGAGATATGATCTAACTGCATCTATCAACTATAAGTGTGCAGAAAATTATGATAAGAAAGGGTCGTAGCCATGCATAACCTTGAATCTACATACCAAATCATGCAAAAGCATGCACTTATTGTCACCTTGCCTTAGAATATAAAATATCTTGGAAGACTATAAGCGAGCATTTAAATCTTGATAGCTTTTGACTTCAACATATATTTTTCTCAAGTACCATGAAATATACTTGCTCCGTATAAACCGTTTTCAGGAAGATGGATTAATAATGACAAATTATCCATTGTGGCTCACTAGGTTAGCATTTTCTCTTCTATTGACCATCTTTCTAATCTGCTTGGTAAATTTATTCGGAACCGGCTGCGAATCATTAAAAGACATGCATAAGAAAGAAAACTAAAATATAGATATATAGCATACCGATACATCGAAACTTCATAGTTGCGATGGCAATCCAGAGATATTTATTTCTACACACGTGGTGCGTGCGAATGCGTCAGGCATCATGGACAAATATTTCAGAACATGGAAAGTATTATTCGTATAAAGTAATTAAAACTTTTAAACACCTTGGGTAGATATTTTCTTAGTTGATGCAATCATATCATGAGAACTAAATTTAAGCTATTATACATATGCTTATGTATTTTTCTAATCTAATATATCTCACACACAGAGAGAGAGAGAGAGGGGGAGAACACCAGGTAGATAGAGAAATCAGGTAGCAGGATCCTGAAGAAATGGAGTCTATAGTATTGCTCATCATCATCATCCGTGATCCCTTTGAAAAAATATTATCAAAGGGATCATGGATGATGATGATGAGCAATGGTATGGACTCTATTTCTTCAGGATCCTGCTACCTGATTTCTTTACCTACCAGATGTTCTCTCTCTCTCTCTCTCTGTGTGTGTGTGTGATATTTTAGGTTAGAAAAATACATATGCATATGTATAATAGCTTAAATTTAATCCTCATGATATGATTGCATCACCTAAGAAAATATCTACCCAACGTGTTTAAAAGTTTTAATTAATTTATACGAATAATACTTTCCATGTTTTGAAATATTTGTCCATGATGCCTGACGCATTCGCACGCGCACCACGTGTGTAGAAATAAATATCTCTGGATTGCCATCGCAACTATGAAGTTTCGATGTATCGGTATGCTATATATCTGTATTTCAGTTTTCTTTCTTATGCATGTCTTTTAATGATTCGCAGCCGGTTCCGAATAAATTTACCAAGCAGATTAGAAAGATGGTCAATAGAAGAGAAAATGCTAACCTAGTGAGCCACAATGGATAATTTGTCATTATTAATCCATCTTCCTGAAAACGGTTTATACGGAGCAAGTATATTTCATGGTACTTGAGAAAAATATATGTTGAAATCAAAATCTATCGAGATTTAAATGCTCGCTTATAGTCTTCCAAGATATTTTATATTCTAAGGCAAGGTGACAATAAGTGCATGATTTTGCATGATTTGGTATGTAGATTCAAGGTTATGCATGGCTACGACCCTTTCTTATGATTTCTTATCATAATTTTCTGCACACTTATAGTTGATAGATGCAGTTAGATCATATCTCTATAAGGGAAAACTTAAAATAACAACCTTTATACTAAAAAAATTATGTATGCCATTACTTAGTAGTTTATGGTTTTAAGACACAAAAGCCATTTGAGAAATACTTTTCCTACCCACTATTAATCCATATTCTCAATATAGTCATTGAATTTGCACGCGAACATCATAAGAAGGAGAATACAGTAATGTGGCAGAAGGAGAAGACAGTAATGTGGCGGAAGAAGAAAAAAATGACATTTCTCGTTCTCTGTTTCAGCGTCAATCTTCTGATATGAACTAATGATGGCTTTCACATAGGCTTTTCCCTTTAGAGACTTCTTAGTGTCCAATGGAAAGCATACATCAGATTTGTGCAGGTCGGGTTCTTCTATGACTTTTAAGAGTCTCAACTGATTCTGTAAATTACACTCTAGTTGGGTGGTACTTTTACCACTTCTCACTGCAGGTGCGATCTCTAATATCCATTTTGAATGTAATATTATAGATATCCATGCCTGTTTATGTCAAAATTACTTATATTGTCAATGTTTGATTGTCTAGTTGTTGGTGATGCGTCCATATCAGGGACAGAGGCCACTCCCGTTCCTCCAGGTATGTTTATATATTATATAGGGCATGTATATTGATTTAGAATCCTATATCATAAATATACACACATTTCTTTTGCTCTTAGTCGTCCAACTCATTATCATGGGCTGCTTGATGAGATTAGATTTGCGCCTGATGATCTATAAGAGCTTGTTCACTCCCTGTCATATGTGTAAGCAGCGCTATATGCGAGTTTACCTTGTTAGTATGTATGTACTGAAATTAATTAATATTATTCAAATTTTGATACATGCAGATACCAGAGGAGCACATCTTCTATCTCTGTAGGTAAGGCTTTGAATTTGTTGATTTTGGTATTTCTTGTCAATTTTATAGACCAATATGTGCTAAATATAATGTTCTGACAGTTGCTAGGGGGAAGGCAACATTCGAGGCTGCTGACCCCAGTCCTGGACGCCGCACACGGACGGCACCACGGAGGTTTGGAGATAGGCCAAGGACTGGGCTCTAGCAGGGCCCATATGAGGTTGGACTCCACCTCGGTGGTCACTTCCTCCGTCTCCAGTTAGCGACGTATCCAGCAGGAACAGGAGAGCTTGAAGGCCACCGTTCAGGAGTTGAATGGGATGCTGGTATGTATACTACTTAATAGTAAAATATAATGTCATATTATAGATATCAACATATCCAATATCAGTACATAGCCTGAGCTTATTTGGTTGTAGACTTATGTTTTATTAATCATACATACATATGTAATTGAAATAAACAACGCTTTTCCAAACTAGATATCCAAACAGGGTTTCGAAATAACTTAATAATGATACGAATTCGAATAATAAACAGTTCTTACACGCTTCTTACACAAGTTATATCCAGACGCGACAGGGTAGATCGGCCGAGCCTCCACACGCATCTCCTTCGGCTGCGGTTCCGCAGACAGCTCCTGTAGCTCCACCGCCCACTCAGACTCCCGCTCGCGACGAATTGCAGAGTTTATTGACCGAGGAGCAGGACCGAGCTGGACCGAGCTAGGGTAGATTTTTGGTTCTTTTTTTTTGAAACATGTATTTTGAAACGATATTCATATTGGTTTGTATTTATATCATATTCAGTTTTTGTGTTTCTTTTGTATATTATATATATGCTTGAGATGTGATTATGAATACTGCAATATATGATTTGATTGATGTATACATTATTGTGCACAGGACGGGAAAAAATCAAGCAGGACTTTTTTTAAAAAAAATTTCAGACAATATGTACCTACGGATTAATCCGTAGGCATACACGTTACCCCTACGGATATATCCGTAGGGGCTAAATATCAGCAGTAACTGATATTTCCCCCAGATGTCAGTGCCAGGTGTTTGGGAATCCCCCTACGGAGATATCCGTAGGGGCCACTGACATTCCCCTACGGCGTTATCCGTAGGGGCACATATCAGGAATCCTGAATTTGTGCCCCTACGGAAAAGTACCTACGAATATATCCGTAGGGGGTAGTACATGCCCCTACGGCTATAGCCGTAGGTCCAAGTAATTTATTAAAATAAACCGTAAATAATATAAAATCTTATACCCTACGGCTTAATCCGTAGGGGAAACTGGACCTACATACATATCCGTAGGGGCAAGAATTTAACCGTAGGGATAAGTTCAGGGCCTCGACTTGCACCTGCGGCCTTTGCACCTACGGGGTATTTTTTCGCCCCTACGTATATAACCGTAGGGGCAGTGGGTTGCACCTACGGATATATCCGTAGGGGCAACCCTTCTTTGTAGTAGTGTAATTACCTCACAATTTTTTCCTAATTTCAAACCTCAATGGAGGTTTGCGGACGTCGACATGGACCATGGGATGTATCGGACCAGAGTAAGACGATAGAAATTTTTATACTTTTTAACCGGAACCGAAATTCCCATACATGATTGTTGTGCATCTAGATGCATGCATCCATTCTTCACATGCATGCATTCTTCACATAGTTATTTGAAAACTTAGGATCCAATTATAATAGAATTAAAGAACGTTGGAACAATAGTTAGAATGAATGAGTGAATCTTATATATATATATATATATATATATATATATATATATATATATATATATATATATATATATAATTTTAAATGAGGCATGCTACGACTGCAAGTACGCACCAATATTTAGTTACGGTTTAGGTTGATGGTTTTATTTTTATATTCTAACAATAATAAAACTCCATATGACTTGAGGAAAAGTTCTTAATTGAATTCTTTCGAAATTTCCATTTGAATTACTTTGCCCTACCTGACACTACAAGAAAATATAGGCTATTTCGTCCAAAGGGGTCTATTTCGTCGGGTGTTATCCGACGGAATATCTTTAATTTAAAACAAAGGGAGACCCCGATCGAGAAATTGATATTTTCCCGACGAAATTGGCTTGCCCCTTCTTTCCCCCTTCAGATCCCTAAATCGAATTCATTTCTCCTCCTTTCCCCCATCAACTTCCCCCCTTCCCTAACCCTAACCGTCGCTACAATCGCCTCCACCATCGCAGTCATCTTCACCATCATCGCGCGCCTCCCCAAAACCCTAGCAGCCATCGTCGCCGCCGCCGTCCTCCACCGTCGCCACCACCATCGGCCTCCCTCTCCCCCTTTTTTATCTCTCTCTCTAACTCATTGTCTCTCTCTGTCTCTTGTGCAGCCATCGCTATCAGTGTTGCCGGCCTCCACCATCACCATCACCATCGTCCTCCTCACTGCCTCTCTCTCGTGGTATGCACCTCTTGCTCTCGCTCTCTCACTCACTATCTCTCTCTCACTTTTGCAGTCCACCAATTGTCGTCGGCCTCAACCATCGCCGCCACCATTGTCCTCCTTGTGGTAAATCCCTTTCTTATTCACCGCCTTTCTCTCTCACTCACTATTTCTCTTTTTCTCTCACACACTCTGTCTTTCTCTCACACTCTCTCGATCCCTTTTTCTCGATTTGTGTTGATATGATAAATTCAAAATGTGGAACTAAATGAATGTTAGATTTATGGAAAAATTGAAATGTGGAAAAAATTCCGACACGGTTTCTTGATTTTGTGGAAAAAATTGAATGATATGTTTATGGAATTTGTGATTACGTGGAAAAAATTGTTGATTATATGGTAGAAATTATTGATTATGTGAAAAATATTTCATAATATCGGTGAAATGAGAGAACCCTAATTTGACACTAAAACCCGAAAGTAAAAGCTCAAAAATTTGAACACCCTAAAATAAAATCATGAAAACTTGAAAACCCTAAAGTAAAAACTTGATAACTTGAAAATTTTAAAGCCAAAGCTTTGAAAGTTGAAAACCTCAAAATCGAATTATAATAAACCAAGAAATGATGATACGATAACCCTAAGTAATAACTACGAAACTCTGAATTAAAAACTTGAGAACTACCAAATGAAACCCTTATCCAAGTGTAAGGATATACCTCGATGATAATATGGAAATCCATGTTATCGAGAATTTTAAAAAATCATTGTGCGCCTTAGTATCCATCTATCAGTTATATGCGTAACCGTTTTCGTCGTGACATAAAACTACTAAATGGTCTCAACATCAAGAGTTAATCGTTTGTCACGCCCCGCTTTCTAAAAGAGGGGAGCAGGAAACGTGATGAGGCCCGCGACGTATTTATTTCGAGAAGGTCATTTCCCGAAACAAATACATTAAACGTAATGTAAGCAGTATAAAAAGACAAGAATAGAAAAGTGAAATAAAATTCAACATCGATGTATTTACATTCAAATAATTTACAACTGATTACAAAATATCAAGTACAATAACAAAGAGCCTTAAACATGAGGCGTACTGGAAACGTAAAGTGTGGAAAGAAACTAGTAATCGGCCTGTGATGCTAGCTGGTTGTACTCCTATCCTATTGGTTCCATCTCCTCTGTCCCTACATCACCTGACAAACATTCTAAAAAATAAAGAGATGGGTGGAATTCCTGTCAACGAACTTGTACTCGGAAGGTTTCCAAAAGTGCGATGTATATAAAAGAATTGCAAGGTGACGTATAATATAATGTGAATGGAAATAGAATATGAACAAGTATAACATGACAATGTTAATAGCGACTATGTAAGTATGGCAATGTGACATGGGTATAGCAAGCAAGTTTAATAGGGCCGTGGAGTGTAGGTATAACGTACACGAAGTGCATGTAAATGTCCTAAAAGGTCTATATAAGGTAATCTAATTAACAGAAATTTAAATGTGAATGACAACCAATTTTAAGAGTATTAGGAATGTCGGGACCCCAAACTGTGAAGGAGTTAGCCCGAATTAAGGATGTAGCTATCATGCCCCACTTCCCAAAAGACGGTGACGGCACATGACGAGGCCCACAACGTATTTATTAGGAGAAGGTCATTTCCCTTAATAAATACATTAAGCATATGAAAGCAGTATAACAATATGCAAGAATTGACAAGAGTAATTAAAATTTAACAGCAACTTTATTTATATTCACTTTCAAAGTTTGGATACAAGATAACTGAAATAAAAAGTGAAAATACGATAAAGTGCCTAAACAGTGGCATACAAGAAATAACTGCAAAAAAGAAAAAATAGGAGTCGGGCTGGGCTGTGAACTGGCCTAAGTCCTCCTGGTTTGGCTATATCTCTTCAGTCTCCTGTCCACTAGACAAACATCCCAAGAAAAAGAAACGGAAAGGAATGTCGTCAGCGAACTAGCGTTTGGTAAGTCCCCAAAAGAAAAAAATACTAATGACTGAAAATATGTAAAATGAACAGAAAACTAAGTAATAATGAACATGTAAGGTTGTATGTAAAGGTATCTTAAGCATGATATTTATATGTATAAGGTTTGCTATTCTAACGTGGTTGTTTGTAATTTGATAAGGAAAGTGTGTGTGCATACGAGAGTAGTCCAGTTTATCCCGTGGACAAAAGGTACAAGAGAGTACAAGACTCCATCAAACCCCACGGAACAACGATAATAACATATTCAAGAGTTGTCTTTTAAAGTGACCTCTAGTACCACGACATATGTTCTTTACCAACCCACCCCTTATCCCCGTGTATTTTATTGTCTGGATCAAGTTTACAGGTCTTGACCGAATCCATGAATATAAAAAGTATATATTCAGATTCAAGTTGTATTAAAGTATTCATGTCAAGTTCAAGTTCAAGTCATATATATGGTTCGGGTCAAGTCAAGTCAAGAGTTCAAATTTAAGTCGAGTTCGAGTTTGTAATTGAGTTCGAGTTCAAGTTAGATTGGGATTCAAGTCAAATTCGAGTCCAATGTGATTTGGTTCAAGTGATATTATACGTTATTTTAGCAAGGATTTTATCCTAATAGATTTCTTATGTTTAGGAACAATCGGGTAACCCCTGCACATGGACGACAATATTTATGATTTTTTTCAAATACGATTGCCAACGATAATTCCACCCTAAGGTTATGATCTATATTTAGGGAGAGACAAGTGGTGTATCATTGTCTCCGGCAACTCCGAGGCACTAATAAGAGAAAATGCCACTCAAACCAATTTGCAAGTTAAACACGTAACTTAGATAGTCTTTTGATTTCTAAGATGTTTTTATGAAAGATGTCATTTAAAAATTCTCGATGGTTTTTAATTCATCCTAAAACCACGAATATATTAATTAAAATGTCAAGATTTTTCCTAAAAACGTATTATATATTTTTTGGTATTTAAGTGTCAAAACCTAGGTTTTAAAAGTTTATGGTATTTTAATGAAAAACTATGTTTTGAAAACTTGAAGGTGTTCTCTTAAAAACTTTAATCTTTTCATTTTAGAATATTTATAAAACCTAATTTTCATAATTTGCTTTTCTTTGAAAATACGAATATATGAATTAAGTTCTTTTCAATTTGTTTTAACTTTGTTTTAAAAGTTGTATTTTCTTTAAAACCATATTTTTATTCCTCTTGAGACCTAATTATCTGTGAGGAGTTCTGCATCTCATTTTACTATCCCAAGAATATACGGTAACATGTACTATCCACAAACAGGTCTCCTAACAAGGTTGTAGATGCATATTTGAAAAGGATTTAAAATAACGATTTAAAAAACGTATTTTAGAAATTGAGGGTAATTTAATGTAATATGTTTCTTTAAAAAAACTTATAGCTATAGTATCGTGTTGTCTTTTCCATGTGTACGTAAGGGGTAGATCGTTACCCCGTGTATGATGTATTCGAGAAATAAAGTTTATGGTATTTAATTGTTAAATGAAATATCACAAGAAATATATTTTTAAAGTGAAGGAAATATTCATGAATTAAGTATAGCATAAAGTTTGTAAGAATGGTAAGCTTAGCAATTTATTTTTCCTAACTTTTTAACATGAAAAATATGTTTAGAAAGTGTATAAGTATTTTTTTAACAAGTTTAGTTTAGTATAGATTAGATGTGGGTTATGAAAGTAGAGTCAAGAAGAAGAGTTGGGGTTGGATTAAAGAGAGTAGAATAGAGAGAGACATATGGGTTACGCATTTGAACGAGAGAAGAAGCCTCAGTTGAAGAACCGAGACTAGCGAGGCGAGAAGGTTGAGTTGAAGACGTTTGGAGGAATGAACTTAAATGGTTGACGAGTGGACGATGTTGCGAATAGGCTTGACTCCTTTTGTTCGGACTTGAGAACTTTTGAGAGGAAATTTAGTGAAATTTCAAAAATGAAGAGTAAGGTAGGATGGCTAGGTATTTATAGGGAGGAATATGGGAGTATGTGAATTAAAAATGAATTAAAATGGTGTTAATAGGGTAGATGTAAAGGCCGACAGCTCTCTTGTTAAATTCAGAGAATTCAAAGTGTAAAAAAGGATAATTGGGTGTCCAAATATTGGACGGGGGAAGCATGGGGCAAATTGGACACATCCTGGCTGCTGGAAGCGGCTCAATGGGGAATTCAGGCGGCCAAGAAGAAAGTTTTGGTCTCGAAATTCATGCCCAGGGTTTTAGTTGGTATCAACATCTCATTTATCCTCTTTGATTTTGTTGCAACTGATATGGTTTTTTATTAGTCTCCAAATTTAACCGCAAGTATACAGCTTATCGCAGTCGTATTTGAAGATCGTTCTCACAGAGAGGTATGTTAACTACTTTTAAACTAAGTTAAAAATTTATAGTTTTTTAAAAGCGCAATAAAAGTGGGTTTTTTATTAGAGAGAAACTTCTAGAGTTTTTGTATTGCTTATCTTTTTTTGGTTGGTTTAAAAGATACTACTTCTTTTCTTTATCTATTTCTAATATGTTTCTAT
The DNA here is from genome assembly GCA_030015575.1 of Agapanthus africanus. Classification (NCBI taxonomy): domain Eukaryota; kingdom Viridiplantae; phylum Streptophyta; class Magnoliopsida; order Asparagales; family Amaryllidaceae; genus Agapanthus; species Agapanthus africanus. Next base: position 113,690,687 of record CM057342.1, on the reverse strand, counting down.
TACTTAATATAAAAGCATAGGTTATATTAAATTAATTAAAAATAGCTTATCAATTATAAAAGATCATTTAGAAACTATATTAAAAACTTAGTTATAGATAATTAAGAATGGTCTAGGTGGAATCTTTGATTAATAGTAATAGGTAGCTAATGTAAACTATCATGTTGATTAATCTTGAACTCTTTAAATATCTAGGTTGAATTTATTTTAATGAAAACCATATCATTTATCGTCCTTAATTAGGGTTTTAGTTTGTCAAACCTTCATTATCCTAATTAGTTTTTAGGCATATCATCAATACCTAGATCTAATTTAAAGTGTCAATTATCCTTATAAAATCTAGTTTATATGATGAAAACTACAAGAAAGGAATTATATCAAAAGCAATTCATGATGAAGTAAAAGAAAATAAGATCATAAAACACATCCAACCATTGAATGAAAGACAATACAAAACCCTAAAAAATAATTAGTTACTCATAGAAAGAAAATTAAAGAAAATTATAAACATTATTCATTATAAAATAAAACCTACAATTACTCTTGTTCTCTCCCACTTTTGCAAATTCTAATTTTTGAAGCCTATGGAAGAGATATGAAACCCTAAGGATATACATGTGCTTATATAGGGCTAAGAAAATTTGGAGAACAAGTAATAAAAAAATACAAGAGAATGGATTCTTTTCCTAAAAATCTCAAATTCAAAACATGGAAATCTAAATGCCTCTGTTGGGTGTTGATATAATATCTTTAGAAGTTTCGAAAGACGAAACCCTACATCTAATATTAATGGAGAAGTATCAACAAATTGATCATGTGTATCATCAAATGAAGATTCGCAGTCCGTAAAATCAAATAAATACTCATCATCGTCACTTGTTTTCTCATTAGACAATTCAAATAAAGCATTGATTTCACATGGCAAGTCATAAGAATTACTAGGTTGAGTTCCAAGATTGAAAATATTTAGATCATCTGTCATGTTTCCAAACGAAATTTTCATTGAACCATTCAGACAGTTAATTTAAGCGTTAGCGGTAGCTTGGAATAGTCATCCTAAGATTACCGGAATTTGATTTTTAGGATTAGAGACTGGTTATGTTTCTAGAACAATAAAATCTACAGGGAATATAAATTCGCCTACTTTGATTAACACATCCTTAATCTCTCCCTTTGGCTTCTTAAATGAACGACCTGCCAACTGTAAAGTGACTTTTGTGGGTTCAAACTCACCTATCCTTGGCTGTTCAAAGACCGAAAAACGAAAAAGGTTTACACTAGCGCCTAGGTTAAGTAAAACTTTATTAATGACCTTACCTCCGATAATGCATGAAATTGTAGGACGATTGGGGTTGTTATATTTTATAGGCAATGCATTACATAGAATGTCGCTAACATTACCGGCTAGAAAAACCCTCTTAGGCACATGCGTTTGCCTCTTTTTAGTGCAAAGGTCTTTAAAAAATTAAGCATAAGATGTAGTTTGGTCAATTGCATCTAGAAGAGGTATGTTGACCTTGACTTGTTTAAACTTCTCCATCATCTTCGCTACTTTAGCATCTTGCTTCTTGGCCTTTAAACATTTTGGATATGGTGCTCTAGGCTCAAGAAGGGTATTCATAGAAAATGGATGGAATGTGAGTGTATCAATAAATACCAGTTGTGTAAGTACGGCAGGAGACTGTTGTTCCTCATTAGCCAGTGTCTATTCCTAATCTTCGAGCATCCTAACCTGATTATTAACCTGTTTTTCCGATCGCAAAGTAATTATATCATTTGCTTGCATGGGATTTTCACGTGGATCTTTTGGATTCGTTACAGGTTGGCTAGGTAAGATGCTCATTTCTCGTCCTCCCAATACTGCAACTAGCTGGCCAATTTGCTTATCAATATTTTCTAGCTACTTTTCAACCTTATCAAGTCTAGTATTCTCATCCCCATACCCTTATTGTGTGTTGGGTTAGGTGGGAAACCTTGTCTTTGGAATTGTTGGCTATTGTTGTCTTGATTCCATTGTAAATTTGAGTGGTTCCAACAATCTGGGTTGTATGCTTGAGATATGAATTATTGTTGTTTTGTTGATATGAAGCAATTGCGGTTTCTTGAACTTGAGGACCGCACAAAAAGGGGCATCTTCGGAAAGAGTCTTGACAGTTTAGGCAAGGAGATGGTTTGCTAATTTGTTGGACATAGACAGTTGTAGTTGATTGCTTTTCTATTGCTTTTCTTATTGCCGCTCGCTCGGCTTGCATCCCTATCGTAGCATAAAATGCATGTAACCCTCTCTTAGATGTGATCGAACCTCTATCACTTGTACTCTCTCATTGCATGGTTTTATCAGATAATTCTTCTAGAAAGTTCCATGCGTCATCTTCTTTTTCATCATAAAGTCGTCCTGACATATCGACTCTATCATAAGTTTAGACTTCATACCATCATACACTATCTAGCATAATTCCCACTTAGCTATATTGTGATATAGGCATTTAATGAGAAGGTCTTTAAAACATTCAAAATATTTCCAAAAAAATTCCCTCGATTTTTATGAAACTATCTTAATTTCATTTCTGAATTTAGCGATTTTAAAATGCGGATAAAAGTTTTTAAGGAAAGATTTAGTAAACTCCTCCCAAGTGCGAATAGTGTTGGCCGGCAAACTATAAAGATAATGCTTAACTTTATCAGTGAGGGCAAAGGGAATAGTCTAAGTTTTACAGTATCTTGATTTAACTGCTTTAATTTGAATAATTGGCACAAATTCTTAAATTCCCTTATAAAGACATAAGCATCTTCTGATCCTAGACCATAGAATTTGGAAAGTGAGTTTATGAAAGCGGGTTTAATTTCATAATCACTGGCAGCAATCGGTAAGACTATGTAAGATGGGAGCGAAGTAAGTGTAGGATATCATCTATCCTGCGGCGTAGGTGTAGCGGGACAAGATCAGTCATAGTATCAATAAAATCACGACGAGTCAAATGGTTTATTTCGTCTCGATCCCACACGTGCATACACCAAAAGAGAAGAATATAAAATGATATTCTTCTAAGTTTTTTTTTAAATGCAAAAACTAAGATGACTAGGGATTCTAAAAATCACAGTCAAAGATATGCAAACAACCAAGATTTAGGGTTACCTAGGTCAAGTTTTTAGACCCACTCTTAACTGCCAAGAGACAAATTGCGGGATAGATACTCTAACAGCTCTTTAACAACCTTAAAACCATATCAGTGCCAGTTAAGTGGGAGTGCTACGCTATACGAATCGTCGAAATAGCGGGCCTTAATTAAATAACGACAACTAGTCACGCGTCACTAAATACCTCAAGATTGAATCGGATAACTCTTAGATTATCTACAGCCTTCTCTTGTCCTATTGAGCACGATATGTCTTTAGGGGCTGAAGTCTAGATTTTTTTTAAAAATTACTGTAGGTCAATACGGATGCTCAGTTGTAATTTGTGGAGTATAAAAAAGGTGATGAAATCCCCACCTAATCTGGATTTGGGTTGTTGCCTTTTAGAATCTTTTTCAATTATACAATGCAATCTAAAACAATCTAAAATCTAAACCATTTTTTTATGGCACAAAGAATCTTGCAAAATTCTGTTAGTTGGAATCAAATCAAGATTTTGGGAAGAATGAGACATTACCTAGATTTTCTCCTTTTTCGTCTCGATCTTCTCTTCCGGTAGGTTCGTCTCGATTCCTAAAAAAATAAAAACAGAGAATTTACAGAATCAAATGCACTAAAAGAAATCTAATTTAACCTAAATAAAATACCAAAACTTGAATTTAAAAGTAATTAAACTATACCTCCCCGGCAACGGCGCCAAAAACTTGATGGAGTTTTTTATTAGTCTACAAATTTAACTGTAAGTATACAGGTTATCGCAATCGTACTTGAAGATCGTTCCCACAGAGAGGCGAGCTAACTACTTTTAAACTAAGTTCAAAATTTAGATTTTTTTAAAAGTGCAAATAAAAATGGGGTTTTTATGAGAGAGAAAGTTTTAAGGTTTTTGTATTACTTATCTTTCTATGGTTGATTTAAAAGATACTACTTCTTTTCTTTATCTATTTCTAATATATTTCTATTACTTAATATAAAAGCATAGGTTATATTAAATTAATTAAAAATAGACTACCAATTATAAAAGATCATTTAGAAACTATATTAAAAACTTAGTTCTAGATAATTAGGAATGACCTAGATTGAATCTTTGATTAATAGTAATAGGTAGATAATTTAAACTATCATGTTGATTAAGCTAGAACTCTTTAACTATCTAAGTTGAATTTATTTTAATAAAAACCATATCTTTTACCGTCCTTAATTAGGGTTCTAGTTTTTCAAATCTTCATTATCCTAATTAGTTTTTAAGCGTATCATCAATCCTTATATCCAATTCAAAGCGTCAATTATCCTTATAAGATCTAATTTATATGATGAAAAATATAAGAAATGAATTATATCAAAAGCAATTCATGATGAAGTAAAAGAAAAAAAGATCATAAAACACATCCAACAATAGAATGAAAGTCAATACAAAACCCAAGAAAAATAATTAGTTACCCATAGAAAGGAAATTGTAAACTTTATTCATTATGAAATAAAACTTATAATTACTCTTGATCTTTCCCACTTTTGCAAATCCTAATTTTTGAAACCTATGGAAGAGATATGAAACTCTAGAGCTATACAGGTGCTTATATAGAGTTAAGAAAGTTTGGAGAACGAGTAATGAAAGATACAAGAGAATCAATTTTTTTCCCTAAAAATCTCAAATTTTAACCGTGGAAATCTAGATGCTTCTGTTGGGTGCTGATATGATATCTTTAGAAGTTTCGAAAGATGAAACCCTACATTTTATATTAATCTATGTAGAAAGAAGACCTTGCCCATAAAAAATCACATCGAACGTCCCAAAATCGACCGTCGATCTGCTGCCGTTTGACTAGAAGCGCCGCTGATCCGCCGCCGTTTTATGGTGTCGTGTCTCCAGTTTTTTTGTGTGTTTTCTGTGTTGATTTAGAAGGATTTTGAGCATATAATATCTTGAATATCTCACTGTCTTTCTGCAGTTGCGTGGATCTCCGAATTGTTCCTAATTTTGGCATATAATTAGGCCGGTTGATTTGTTGTTTATAATTTGATTTGGTTTCTCCAATTGATTTGTTGTTGTGATAATTGATTCACCTCTATTTGTTCCAACCTTTGTTAATTTGCAATGATATTCCCAAATTTGTTCCAAATTTGCAAACCGTTTTTTGATTTTCTGAATAAATCCTTTAAGTCTCTATTGTACACACATAATCCTCATTTTAGCACAATTTTCTATCTTTTTGCATCCAAATCCTGTTATTTATAATAGTTCACAAAAAATACCGAAATAGTATAATATATGACAATAAAATGATAAATAGGTTAGAAAAATATGCAATATATTACACCTATTAGCAACTTTTCGTTTCTCCGTGTAATGCACGTGCAAACTCTTGGACTTCCAAAAAGTTAAAATAAAATATTAAAATAATTGGGGCTGGTGGGATTCAAACACGCAAGCTAAAGATCAGAAGTGGAGAGTCTTAACCAATGAGCTAAAAGGAGTTTCTCTCTTTTATTTAACAAACTTAATTTATAACTTATAGTTAGAGCTGAAATACACCCTTATAAATACATTGAATATAATCCAAATGTATCATTGCAGTAGCATCGGGACCCCGGCGGTGGAGGAGTCGACCCGAATCAAGGATGTAGTATCGGGACCCCAAGCTGTGGAGGACGCGACCCGATCAAGAGTGTGGTATTGGGACCCCAAACTGTGGAGGACGCGATCCGATCTAGGAGTTCATGTACTAGCGGGACTCCTGAGATTTTGTTGAACTCATACTTAAACTACCCGAACACTCTGCGTATATTAATCTATGATTAATATTACAAGTCTTGATCGAATTCATGAATACAAAAGATGAGGTATAATGTCAAGTTTTCAAGATTGAATTCATATTAAGAATTATGTGGTTATGTAAAGTGCAAGTCATGTCATTTGTACTCATGGTTCAAGTCAAGTTGGGTCAAACATGAAGGTTTAGTACAAGTCATGTCAAGTGTTCAAGTATATAGCTCGGATTCAAATCAAATTCGAGTTCAAGTCAAGTTTAACTTTAAGTTTAAGTCAAGTTTAAGTTCAAGTTCGAGTTCGGATTTAAGTTCAAGTTCAAATTTAAGTTCGAGTTCGAGTTCAAGTTAGATTGGAATTCAAGTCAAGTTCAAGTCCGATGTGATTAATTTTTCTAAAATTACGATCTACATTTAGGGAGAGGCAACTGGTACATCATTGTCTCCGGCAACCCCGAGGCACTGACAAGAGGAGATGCCACTCAAACCAATCTGCAAGCTAAATACGTAGCCTAAACTAGTCTTTTGATTTTTAAGATATTTATGTGAAAGATGGCATTTAAAAATTCTCGAGGGGTTTTAATTCATCCTACAATCTCGAAGGTGTTTTTCATAAAAATATGTTAATTGAAATGTCAAGATTTTTCATAAAAACGTATTTTATATTCTGTGGTATTTTAGTGTCAAAATATAGCTTTTAAAAACTTATGGTATTATAATGAAAATCTATCATTTTGAAATTTGAGTGTATTTTCTTAAAAACTTTAATTTAAAAAAACTTGTTTTAATTGATATTTTAGAAAGAGTGATAACCCAAATTAACATAACTTGTATTATTTTCTTTTATATTAAATTTTATAAAAATTGTTATTTTCTTTTAAATCCGTATTTTTCCTTTCGAAACCGTATTCTCCGTGAGGAGTTCTGCATCTCACTCTACCACCCTCAGGATGTGCGATAATCCGCACCACTCATAAACGGGTCCCCTAAAGAGAGTTGTAGAGGCGTATTTGCAAAGGAAAAGGAATTACAGATTTAAATTCGACGTTATATAACTTGAGGGTATTTTAGTGTGATTCAATTCTTTGTGACAAACAAATGATCGTGCTATGATTCCAAGTGTGCGTGTGTAGAGTAGGTCATTACGCTGTGCGATGTCTATAACATGTTTAACAGCAAACTACCACACGGAATTGAATATACTATTTATCTGCTACTTTATTTTCTTTTCAATCTAAGGTGACATTAACTATATCAATTAACATATCAAAATCTCTTTTAAAGAATATAGAGTTACATGCATTGCAATGATTATAGAGGATTAATTTGTTTTTCTTACTGTTATGATGAATTTTGTTTTGAACATGGCAATATTGGTATAACTAAACGGATGAGACAGAAACGGTGTTAGAAAAGAAGGAGAAGGAGAAGAAATTAGGGACTTATGGGTTGCGCGTATCCTAAAATGGGTTGTTTACAACCGAAACAAAGATGAACCGGGATAGACCGTCTTGCCTGAATTTGGGGGCAGATGCTATTTGGGACATATCTGTCCACCTATCTAAAGATACCAAATTGATTTATGACACCGTATAACAGAGGTTTGGACAGATGCAACCGTTGTAGCATGACTTTATCAGATTCTCCCTCTTTGAGGGGTTTTTGATTATAGGGACTCTCTTCCTTACAGGCGTAAGCCCCTGCAGTTAATTGCGTTATCGCGTTGCGATAACAACTTTCACCTGCTCCGGTAGGTCATTTCGTGTCGTGTTATGTTGTTTATTTTAGGAATGCCCGTGGATTGTATACAGAGACTAGTTTATGTCGTCGCCCGTAGGATTCAGATTAGTCCAAATCTGTACATATATATTTGGGTTTGAACCTAAGTTGTATGTTCCATCAGTTCAGAGGATATTTTATTTTATTTAAGGACTGTTAATCTGATTTTAGATTAAGATCAATTTAAATATATGAGCATATGGGCTTGGCTGTAATGAACAATATGGGTTTAAGGAAATTTCATAGACTTAGCCAATTTTGGGCTCAGTCTTAGACTTTTTCATCATCTAGCAGTGTTAAGCACATAGTCTTTTGATTATGGATATAATATCCAAATTCTTCTATGGCGCTTACGTGGGTATCACGTGAGGAGCTCACACTTGAGCGTTGCCCTATCGGTGCTAGGCGCTTAAACACTTTGAATATATAGTACTAAGCACTTTTATACAGTGCTCATGTGGATATCACGTGATGCGCTCCGGCTTGACAATTTTTAAAATATCACGTGGGTAGCATGTGAAGCGCCATATCTTTACTTATGAGAACTCACGTGTGAAGCATGTGAGACGCCGAGTCTTTATTCATGAGCGTTCACGCGTGAGACACGTGAGGTGCCCGGTCTTTACTTATGGGCGCTCACATGTGAGGCACGTGAGGCGCTGAGTCTTTATTTATGGGCGCTCATGCGTGAGGCACGTGAGGCACCGGATCTTTGGAGATTTAATCTCTGTGTATTTTTTGAAAGAAGTTAAAATTCTATTAATGGTGTTTTAGCCATTAATGATCACCAACATCTCTATTTTTGAAGATCCGGAATTGGGTTTTTGAGAACTATATTCTTCTGTTTCTTTTTTATGAGAATTAAATTCTTTGAAGGGTTGAACCCTGCTTTAGAGGAATTAAATTCCTGGAATATACATTCCATTTCTTTTCTTCATGTTTCTTTTCTCATGTCTATTTTTTTTTCCAAGATCTTGAGTCTGAAAAACAAAATCTTCCCCATTAGAATTAAATTCTTAACTTATGGGAGATTTGTCTAGCGGATCTCAGATCTAGAGAAAAAACCAAGTTCTTTATAAAGGGTTAAACCCTTGCATTTATATATATTAGGCAGAGAAGATATTTTGATCTTTGATTTTTTCTTTACCTAGGGTTTGAAGGGAGCAAGAAGGAATTTTTCTTCAGAAAGAGAATTAAATTCTCGGTTATAACTTTTTTATCACCTTATGGGGTTGATTCTCCTTTTGAGACTTGAAGTCTCAGGTCCTTTATATAGGTGAGGAAAAATTGTTGATTAGTTTAAAACATCCCTTGTTTGAAAGATCTCAATCTGATTTCATAATCAGGTGGTGATTTTTTATTACCGTTGTATCTTAGATCCAAGACTTTCTGTTTAACAGAATATATTTTTCTTATTTTTAACAAGATTAGAAAAATATTTTTCTGTATACAGGATTTAATTCTATCTTTTAATTCAAACGGTGATTTTTAATCACCATTATATTTTTTAATATAAGGGTTCTTTGTTTAACATAGCATATCTTTCTTGTTTTATAAAGATTAGGAAATATTTTCCCAAATAAAATTTAATTCTACCATTGGATCTTTGATCCAACGGCACTTTGTGTAATAGAGAATATCTTTCTTGGTAAGGAAAATATTTTCACATGTAGAATTTAATTCTATCCGAAGCAAAACTGCTTTAACTTGGGCGCTGACGCTCACGTGCTATGCATGTGGCGTAGTCAAAGAATTTAATTCTTATTGAAGCAAGTATCCACGTGCTTTACACGCTGGCGCTCACGTGTCTAACACGTGAGACGCTACCCTAGAATTTAATCCTATCAGAGACAAGCGTCCCCGTGCTTTGCACGCCGACGCTCACGTACCCAGAATGTGAGGCATTACCTTAAGATTTAATTCTATCAGAGACAAGCGTCCGCGTGCTTTGCACGCCGACACTCACATGCCCAGAGCGTGAGACGATGCCTTATTTTTTATGAGGGAACAAATGCCCCCATCTTTGTTCTCACGTGGCTTTCAAATGAGTGTAATGGTGTCCAGCCTTTTAGCCAGCTGATCCGCCTCGGGATACGGGGAATCTGAATCGACCCCCTCACTTTATAAATAGGGTATTAAGCCCTAGGCGACAGCTGGTCCTCTATCTTTTCTTCTTCCTTAAGAATTTTATTCTCCATTAGAGCCTAGCACTATCGAGAAGCTTAATTCTTCATTTTTCTACAAATCTGCATTGCAGACCTACTTTGCCAAAGTTTTCTTGGTAAGAGTCTTCTTCAACAGAGCTTGGCTATTTTATTTGGGACATTGTTCTTCAGAAACTTTGGAAAATTAACCCCGTTTTGGTCACAGAGCTTGGCTATAGCATATTCCTTTTGGGGATTTCTTGAAATTTTAGACTTCAATTGTTGTTATAGAACTTAGTTTTAATTTTTTATTTTAGATCATACTCCCCTTTGAGGATTTCATTTATTATGATTCAACAGAGCTTTGCTCTGACGATCTTTGATGCGAGATTCCCTGTTTTGGGGATTTTTAGGACTAAATTCCCTTTCGTTCTCGTTTATTTTTCCTTTTAAGGAAATTTTGATATTTTATACCATTTTATAAAATAGAGCTCAGCTCTAAAAACTTTATTATTAAAGCCCACCATAGAGAATCTTTTTAGATTTCTCTACTGGGCATATATTCCAATCGTTAGTGAGCCTCCAGTAGTTCCATGAAATGAACTAATGTCCATTGGCTGACGCTTCTTTTGTCCCTTTTTAGGGACAATGGCTAGTCGCTTGTATGACATTGAAGAGATTGTCTTCTACGAAAAGATTTGCATTCAAGGTTTCCTTCAAAGCCAAGAATATACTGCCGCCCAATGCGATGATATGATACGCCGCTTCTATGATCACAACGGCCGATTTCTCTCTCAACGCTCTGCCCTTTTGAAGATCATCGTTGGATCGATTTGGGAAGCCTTACCTGGGTGTCTTAAGGCTATGCCGCTCCAGGCACTCGATGACGCTGAAAACAAGGTGCATTCAATATATTTGATGGGCCTGATCTTGAATAAACGGAGAGATGATCTCGTCACTATCTTGGACCACGTCTTTCAACAAAAAGCAATAATATCGTCGTATCAGAGGATGGAGGATATCAACGGTGATCTTGATGCTTGCATCCGAGAAAAGATGCATAAGAAGATGGTCGATGAAGCTGAAGGTGGCTTGCTCAAACTTGCTTTTGAGTTTGAGAACCCATGTCCGGAATTTAGTGTCTTGCTACTGCAGATCTTGGATGATGTGGGTTTTTTTTGCTAAGAGTATATAGTTCCTTTTTTGAAATATGAATGAAAAGTATCTTTTCCTTTCATACCTACACTTTTCTTTTCTTTTTGTGCTGAAATTAGTTTATTTACTCGTTTCGGAGCGTTCAATTCGTCTCACCCTTAGGTAAAGGAAAATTCAGCCAAACGTCAATCGTGCATAACTCCTGCCGATATAGGAGTCCGTTAGGTTTGTGATACTGGGTTAAGTCTCTCGTACCATCACGTTGGCTGATATATTCTCGATATGCAATCCCTTGGGTTGCTGCTCGTGTAGCCACGCGTCTGTCGTGTCTTTGTTCCCTTTTGAGGCTGGACAAGACGTCTTCAAGTGATCTTCTTAGATTGGAATATCCATATTACCATCGGAAGATTAAGCGTTAGGTTTTGCCGTGACGCTTTACTTGAGGTTAGGCTTGATTTGAAGCCCAATGAGTCATAACCGCACCCTTCTGGAGTGAGATCACATCCAATGGTCTTTAGGCTTACCATCAAGACCCGAAACTAATCACTTGTCGTCACTTCACTTTCGGTTTAGTGTCACACCGATTCTTTGCTAAAGTAAGGTAGGCATCTGTATGACCTCTTTGCTGTATGTATCGCCATCGAGATCTAGAGCTAGGAATATGCCCGTGCTCCGATTTTATTTGATAGTTTTGCCCACACCCTGTTGGAATGGGGAGGAACGTCGAGGTAGTCTCTAGGCTTTACCGTCAAGAATTGGCTCTTCTTTTGACGAAGTATGGTGGAAAGATATTGTTCCCGTTCTTTCATTTATACCCATGGATTGTATGCAAGAGTCGTTGTAGACCTACTTGCAGGGAAGAAAAAAAATTATTTTATTATTTTTTAATATTTCCGCGATACTCTATCTTTTCAGTTTTTTATATCACGAAAGTCACGATCACCCAATCATTTCGGCTATTTTATTCGCAGTGCTCAATCAATTCGGCTATTTTTTTTTACTTACTCATCAATTTTACTGTGAGTCGGAGACTTGAAATCCCATAGTAGCTTCGGCATCAGTATCACTGCAACTGGAATATTGTCAGGAGCGACTCATCATATGCCATTACCAATTTCGGTCAAATGGTGGCTTAGGTTACCGGTTTAGATCTCTGCTAGCTAAGGCTTTTACATTTTTATGAACCATAAGGGACTCGTAAAGGTATTTCTCCCTATGGGTCGTGAGGATCTTATAGGTGTATTTCCTCTTTAGGAGTCGTGGAGACTCCTAAGTGTATATTGCTCTTGTAAGGACCTTACAGGAATGCTTTCTCCTTACCAGTCGAGAGGACTTGTAAGTGGCGTTCACCTCGTCGAGTAATATTTCTCGTTTTTTATGGGACTTAGTCGAGTATATATTTATTTACGCCCGTGGATTGTATACAAGGGTCGATATTGGACAGACTGTAGGGCATAAATTTGTGGAGTTTTGATGGATTAAGAACAGGTTTAGATCCCTATAGCTTAAGGCTTTTTTGAATCCTATAAGCCGTGAGAATCTTATAGTGGGTATATTCTCCTTACGAGTCGTAAGGATCTCGTAAGTGTATTTTCTCTTTAGGAATCGTATGGATTCCTAAGTGCGTTGCTCTTTTGTGAGTCGTAACTCACGCAAATGTTTTCTTCTTACAAAACCATGAGGACTTTGCAGGTGCATCTTTTCCTTTCTTTAAATGAGTTCGCGCCTTTTCGGGTTTTCACAAGCTCGCCGGTAGTCCTGCTGTTTTTACTCATAGGCCCTTTCGGGTTTTCATCCGTACTCATTCTGCTTGTGGACATACATTTTTTAGGTGGCCCGTAAGGTAATGCACTAACAGTTGTAGATCACGACATTTTTTGAAAGACCGCATCATATGGGACGTGGAAAGGATATGAATTATTTCATGCCCATGGATTGTATACGGTGCTCGATGTGGAGATTCACCGTAGGGCAATATATTAGTTTAGGGACGTTTCGGTCCGTCATTAGTTTAGGAACGTTTCGGTCCATCATTAGTTTAGGAACGTTTCGGTCCATTATTTCATGTTTAGGACGAATATCATTTGGCACCACTTTCAGAGTTTTGACTCAGAAAGATAGCGAGCGGACCCAAGCGTCGTCATCTATCATTGATCTAAATCGTGACTCTTCAGGCATAGTACTTTTTGAGAAATCAATCGTTTATCGGCCGGAATAGCCTTTCGCCATGCATGTCCATGAGCAAATAAGCTCCACCTTGATATATTTTATCTATGATATACGGGCCTTTATAATTTGGCTCGAATTTCCCCCGTTTTACACGATTGGGAATCATTGGTCTTTTGAGAACCAGCATGACACGCCTGTTCAGTCTTTCATATGACCGCGTCATCCTTACTTTATAAGCCTCCAGATTTTGTTGTGCTATAAGGCGGGTTTTGTCGAGAGCATCAAGTTCCTCAAGTCTAAGATGAGCATTTTCTTTATCCGTTAGCTCATATTGAACTGCCACTCGTAATGAGGGGAGTTTTATCTCCAGTAGGAGTACTGCTTCAGCGCTAAACACCAATGCGTATGGTGTTGTATTTGTGGTCATCTTGAACGTTGTTCGGTACGCCTAAAGAGTTTCATGCAGCCTCTCATGCCAGTCCTTTTTGTTTTTGAACACCGTCTTTTTTATAATCTTGGTCAAAGTCTTATTGAATGCTTTAGCTAGACCATTGGCCCAAGAATTATAGACTGAGGAGTATCTCCAGTTTATCTTGTGTTGCTATGCGAAGCGGCTTATTTTGTGGCTTCTATAGGCTGGTCTATTATCCGAGATTATCCGTCGCGGAGTTCCGAACCGATAGATGACATGGGTTTTGAAGAAGTGGAGGATATCCTCCGTCTTCATCTCTCTTAGCGGCACTGCTTCTGCCCACTTAGGGAAGTAATCGGTTGTTGCCAGTATAAATCGATGTCCCCTGGATGACGTTGGTTCGATAGGGATGATTATATTTGTTCCCCACATCTCGAATGGCCAACTAGTTACTGTCGGATGCAGCAGATTTGGGTATTGATGTATGAAGTCCCTGTGTATTTGGCACAAGCGATACTGCTTCGCATATTCGATGCAGTCCTGAATTATTATGGGCTAATAATAACCCATCATTTTTATCTTCAGCTTCATTTTTGGTCCTGCTTGATGAGAGCCGCAAAATCCATCGTGTACTTCTTGGACGATTTTCTTTGCTTCCTTCGGCCCTAAGCATCTTAACCATACGAAGTCAAAGGATCTCTTGTATAGAGTATCATTGACAAAAGCGAATGACAGAGCTCGTTTCATGAGCTGATAATCTAGATGACGCATCTTCAGGTGTGCTTTAGAACTTAAAGCAGCATATGAAGACTTCTCTCCAGTCTTCGACCTGTTCTTCGTTCTCTATTTGGAGAACTTCTCGTTCAGTCGTTTCTTTTTTCTCGGATAGTTCTATCAGGGCTTCCAAATGTATATTTGCTGGCGCTAGAATCCCGCTGTTTTGAACAATGATCCTTACGTCATCGAGGACTTCATCAGTCAATTCTTGAGCCAATTCGGCTAACGCATACGTCTTACTGTTTTCCACTCGCGATACGCTTTTCAGGATATAGGAAGGGATTTGGGTCAACAGCTGCTGCACTCTTTCACCATACGTTATTAGTTCTGCCTTGCATGTCTTGTAGTCACCATTTACTTAACTAACAATTAGCTGAGAATCTCCATATATGAGGAGATCCTTGATACCCATATCGATAGCAATCTCAAGACCGGCTATCAAAACTTCTTATTCTGCTTCATTATTAGTCCTGGGTTCCGTCAAGGAAAGGGCGTAATGCAATATTCCTCCCTGCGGGGTTACGAAGATAAGACCTACCTTGGATTTGATTATGGGAGTATTATTTTTCGCCGCTTCATAGAAGACGTTCTATCTAAATAGAGCTCCCATTGGGACTTATTTTCTTCTTTCTCCTCTTCGACTGCATCGAACGCTTGTGTTGGGGTCAAAAATTACAATCCAGTTGACCAAGTCAAAATCAAAGTCAACCCCAAGTAGGCAGGCCCAAGCCCATTTCAAGTGAGCCCATGCCCAAGTCGAGCCCCGTGGCCGGCCTCCCCCATACCAAAATGAAATCATGTAATAAATAATTTTGATATAATTTTTTTATGAATGAATGTGCATAAAGCCAAATTTTTGTAAAGTCCATGGCCCATGTGCAAAATAAATGAAAACATGAGGTATGGGATGGGCAAAATGTCATTTTGTAAAGCCAAGTGGCAATATATAAATTTATAAGCCTATAAAAGGCAACATAATAATGAAAAGAAGAACAATTCATTCTCCCCAAAAAAAATTTAGGTCTGTGCCTCCTTCCTCAAGCTTTTAAAACCTTCTTCCCCTTTGGAATTAAATCAAGAGTTTAACTCCCCCTTTTCCAAAAAAATGGTTTTTCACCATAAAACCCATAAAGGGGAGCTTGGATCTCCCATCAGATCTCTAAATGGGAGATTTTGAATCTCACCCCCTTTTTCTTCAAGATCCGGCCAACGAAAAGGAGGAAAAAGGAGACCCATCTCTAAAAATCCCATTCCGGGAGGATCCAAGGCTCAAAAGAAGATCCAAAGATCTCTAGGAGTTTAACTCCATTCAAGATGTAACATCCGAGTTCATTTATACAAATTCCAGTTTCCGTATTTACTTATCCATGGTCTATTCTTGATTCATCGTGTTTGGGTTCGAATGGTAGTTACTTTGTACATTGCATTCGACCCGACCCGTTTGCTTGAACTTGTTTGATTTATATTTTTAGGTTACCCTGACTTGTTGCTTTGACACGTGCATCTAGTATAAACTACATATCGGCATTTCATCTGGCACCGCATGTTTTAACATATAACTTTTTAGTCACTGAAAATATTTATTAAAATACATTGCATGGCCAGCTTGTTACCCTTAACCCTGTGGTAGCGTCCTTGCATCTTGTTCTCGTCTCGTTCAGTAAAACGGACGTGTTTGGATGGCTACGCGTACGTACGTGCGTCCGTTCTTGGGGGTATGTATTTTTGGTACATAATCTTTCGTTTTAAATTTTGGAACTTACAAATAATTTTCGTATTTCAAATCTAAAATTTTAGGCCCGACCCGGGCACGTTTTGGACTATATTTGTATTTACTGGGAAACCCTAAATTTTGGTTAATATGTTATTATGGTAAAATCTTATAAACAGCTTGAATCTTTAGGCCAGCGAATCTTTAAATTATAAAATCTTTCTGTAACAAACTCTCTTTCTCTTTCCCATTCCGTTTCCACCTATCACCTCTACTCTTTCGCTTGGGTGACCCCACGAGCTTTCACTCTCTCTGCGTCTCTCTCCTTCCCTTTCTCTTCCTCTATCTCTCTCTGTCTCAAGCCTTTCTCTCTCCTCTCGCTTTTCCTTCTCTCTCCTCTCGCGGTAGACTTAGGTCCCAACACCGCCTCGTTTCTTATCGTCACCGCCCACTCTTTCTTCTTCTTCTTCTTCTATATTTTTCCCCAGCGCCACGAAACCTTTGTGAAACAAACCCTAACCCTCAAAGCTCGGCCGCCTTCTCTCTTTTCCACAATCCCATCACCTCGACGGCCATTCCCGCACCCTCGTCGACTCCATCTTCTCTTCTTCCTCTTCTTTCTTCGCTCCCGAGCGCTCAAGAAACCCTGCACACCCTACACGAACCCAAGAACCCACCGTTCCATTACCGCCGACTATCTCCCGTCGCCATTGCCATCTCCTCCCTCTCCTCTGCTCCCCCTCCAATGCCAGAACCCTACATCTAAACCCTAACCTACACCAAAACCAAACCCTAACTGCGACCGAGCGCCAAGAACCTGCACCCCCTGCATATCCCTAGCCGGAGCTCCGTCGATCTCACCGACACCATACTAAGATGTTATTTTAGGCCATACAATCAGGTATAGTTCTTCTTTAAGAACTACTCTAGAAATATCTCTCTGCAAAGTTAATTATGGAACGACATCAAAGTCGCGTAAGGGGTCCCATGTTAAGCCAGGGATTGGCGTGATGGTAGCCTGTAAATCGTTGACAGCCGTATAATTAAAATTGCAGTCAGATATCTCCAGAGTAACAACCTAAAAGAAGAATATACAGAATTGCATGTAATAGAAGAACATCTTTTCAACTTGTAAGTTAATGGATCTCCATCTTGAAGAAGAAAAAGGTTTAGCCAATCATGGCTCTGATACCAGGTTTGCCGGAGGCAATTGGATCAGGTCAAGAGCAATGCTCTAAGTAACACAAGTGAAATGCAAGGCTCTAGATCAGAAGAGGAAAACTTACAAAGTTTTATTTATTATCTTCAAACGAAGTACAGTAGTTATCAGAGTACAAGAGAGATAGAGGGATTTTATTTCGCGATGCCTTCTGAATGCAAAGGCCTTCCTTTATATAGAGGGAGAACGGGCTCTATGAGTGCCTCATTGATTGGGGGTGAGCTGTCTTCAATAATTGAGCTCTATGATTGAGGGTGAGCTGTCCTCTATGATTGAGGGTGAGCTGTCTTCAATTATTGCTCTGCACTGTAGCTCTATTATTGCTTTGCACTGTTGGCGCGTTGTCCTTTTGTGCAACGTGGGTTGCGCAGTACTGTTGACGCGCTGTCCCCTTGTGCAACGTGGGTTGCGCTTCTAGAAGTTGCGTTCTGTGGCGCAAGTGTTCTGTAGATGCGCATTACTGTTCTTCTGGTTTTATAAAAACCTTGGGCCGCGAATACTGACTCCCGTGTGCTAGAATGCTGCAGTCGTCTGCTTCAGTATCGGCTGTAGATCGCGCAGTTACTGTGGACTGCGCAGTACTGTAACAGTACTGTTGATCGCGCAGTTTGCGGACTTTTATGATTGCGCAACTTATACTGTAGGCAGCGCAGCTTATGATTGCGCAGTTTAATTCATTGGGCCCTTTCCTTTATCATGACTCAATTTTGAGCCCATGAGATCCTCCCAGAGCTGGTCTGCTGTCTTCAGATCTTCTTCTGGATCTTGGGAGTGCCCTTGAAAGCATTCTTTCATTTCTACCGATCTGGTAGTTTCTTCAGACTTTGAAGAACTTGTGTCCGTATTATCGAACGTCTGCTCAAACTGCTTCTTGATATGTTCTAAGCAGCGTTTCATAAGATCTTCCTCAGAGATGTTAGGATACTTTCTTCTGAAGGAAGCCTTTAATTTTAGCATCGGATTTTCCGTTGCTAACTCTTCATTGATTTTATTATCTAGAGCTTTATTATTGCTCTTAATGACTGCCTTTATTTCAGCCGTTTTTTCTTCTTCATTAATTCCAGACCACCATTTTATGAGAAATTTTCTGGAAAGAATAGGAATGTTCTTATTATTGAACTCAGAGGTGATGGTCCATCTGAATATAAATGGCATCTCATTCTCTCTAAAATAATCAAGAGTGCTTTCTCCTTCTATAATGGAGTCATCACTAGTATTATGAAATCTTGGATGTGATTCAATCCAAGGAATAAATAGATCAAAAATTGACTTTGGCAGTATGGCTAGCTCTTCCCCAATTTTTTGCCATAGTTGGATAAACCAAACGGGGATACCTGATTTTATAACATCAGGTTTTATGATGATAAACCAGGAATGTTTCTTCGCTGGATTTTCATAGTATAAAAATTTCTCAAAATCTTGGATATAATCCCAATAATTGCTTTCGTGTCGCTCTTCCCCTACTTTGAACGACCTCGCCCTATTAGGGTGTAAAGCCCATTCATGTGGGCTAAGAATCTTTCTAATTATGGCTTTGGAGAAGTTTATAATCTCTCCACCTTCTTTTCCGTTTGGATAGTAGTGTTTTATTTCTACTGATCCAGAAACTATTAGCAAGGCTTCATACACTTGCCTTGTTTTTCCTGCTGATGCAGCAAAAGAAATGGTCTCAATATATTTTTCTTTTAAGGACCATGGATCATGCATCTTAGGAATATCATTCCTTTCCAAACATATAATTTGTTCAGAGCTATCTTTTGAGGTATAACTGTCATTAGCATCTTCAATCGCTTTTTTAAAGGATTGTCCAGGAATATTTTCTGTTGAAGATGTCTCAGCCTCGCTCTGAGGACTGTAGATACTCATATTAGAAGTATTTTTATTCGCCTTTTTATGAGGCGTTTTCCATTCTGATTGGGCGTATGACGCCTCAGATTCCATGTCTACTTGCATGGATTTTGGCTTTTGCATTCTAAGCCAGTTTGCATAAGGGGAGTTGTTAGGAGTATTACTCCTTCCCCTTCCTCGCCCTCTGTCTGGGCCTCGTCCCCTTATCGGGGTCTGCATCTGCAGTGTCCTGCAGAAATTCCCTGGTCAAAAAATCAGGAAGACAATTATTAGTTCCTTTGATATAATCAATGTCAAAATCAAAGACAGCTAATTCAGCTTGCCATCTAGCAAATATTTGCTTCGATGTTAAATTTTTAACATCCTTTTGTATCACAGATTTAGCTGCACTACAATCAATTCTCAATAAGAATTTTTGATTCAACAAATCATCTTGGAATTTATAAATACATTTTATGATAGAAAGAATTTCTTTCTTGATAGTTGAATAATTCAACTGAGCTGGGTTCCATTTCCCAGAAGTAAATCTTACAAGAATCTCCTTGCTATTAGAAGGATCAACTTGTTTGAGAATTCCTCCGTACCCAATATTTGAAGCATCGGTCTCAACTATTTTCTTCCAATTAGGATAAGCAATATGGAGACATGGTAAATTTTTTACTGTCTCTTTAATTTTTTGAACAGCTTTAGTATGACTATCTGTCCAAGGAGATGGGTTTTTTCTGAGCCTACTGTATAAAATGGCTGCGTCAGTAGCTAGATTTTTATAATAATCTGCTACATAATTCAAAGCGCCCAAAAATCTTTGGAGCTGCTTAACATTAGAGATATAATCTGGAAATTTAGAATCAAATTCAATACTTCTTTCTATTGGAATAATAGTTCCATTGTTAATATTATGACCCAAAAATCTTATGGATGTTTGGAATAATTTCATTTTCGGGGCTGATCTAACTAAGCCATTTTTTATAATAAGATGTTTAAACACATTTAAATGTTTAAAATGTTGATCTGTATTTTCTGAATATATCAGAACATCATCTATGTATGACAAGATGAATTCCGTATAAGGATTAAAAATTGAATTCATGATATTCTGGAATTCAAATGGCGCATTTTTTTAATCCGAATGGCATGACATTCCATTCAAAATGCCCAAAAGGTACTGCAAAAGCAGTTTTGTACTTGTCAGATTCATGAATCTGTATTTGCCAATAGCCTGACTTCAAGTCAAACTTAGAAAATACTTTGGCCTTGCTTATTCTATTAAGCAGATCTCTTTTATTAGGGAGAGGATATCTTATCCATTTAAGCACTTTATTTAAAGGCTTATAATTAATAACAAGACGTGGTATTTCTCGTTCTTGTTCAGCAGCGTTATTAATATAAAATGTTGTACAACTCCATGGAGAAGTTGATTTTCTTATTAGCCTTTTGTCTATAAGACTGCTAATTTCCCTTTTACAAAGTTCAAGATATTCTTGATTCATTTGGCATGGTCTTGCCTTGGTAGGAATATTTTCCTCAGAAAAATCTTCTATATAAGGAAGATTGACAATATGCTGTTTTCTTTCCCAAAATGCATTAGGAAAGTTACTGCATGTTTGAGTTATAAACTCATTCTCTAGATTCTTAATTCTAGTTTTTATTATACTAGAATCAAGTTGTTTGTTTATTTGTAAAGAAGTTATTTCTTCTTTAATGAAATTTATTTGATTTTCTTTTAGGTAAATATCTTTTACCTCATTTATGATTTTCATCATAGGATCAGTTATAAACTGAAACATAATCTCTCTTCCTTTATAAGAGCTATAAATGCCTTGTGAGTCTATCATTTTGATAGGCATTATCTTACTTAAGAAGGGAGTTCCAAGTATAACATGTTGTGATATCTCCTTTACTATAATAAAAGGAGAGGGAATGCAAATATCATTATTGCAGATGTTTGCATTAGACACCTTATAAGGTGTTGTGAGACTACTATTATCAGCTGTACTTAAGGTTTGTGTAGTTCTTTCACAATACCTTATAGGAATAATTCCTTCTTTTATGCAGTTAAGATCTGCACCACTGTCTACCAGTGCAATAAGATTGGGTATGACCAAATCATTATTCACTATAAGTGTGATTCTAATATACCATTTTTGATTTAATACTAAATCAATGGTTTGTAAGAATTTATCTGGGACAATTTCCTCAGTAAATTCATCTTCATTATGTGAAGATTCACCTTGTATAATGGTGTTTCCTTCAATAACAGATATTCTCTGCAAAATATCTTTATTTTGAACTTTTAGTTCTATAATTTCGGTTTTGAGGTTATTAACCTCTTTCTGTAACACTGCAATTGTCACAGGCTTACTTTCTCTAGATTGTTGTCTTTTAAAGACTTCTGATAATTTATAAACATTATCAATAGCAGGAGATTTCTCCTTATCTTCTTTGAGAAGAACTTCAACCATCTTAGATTTAAGTTCTGGCTGAATGTGTTCGTCTTCAATGATTTTAAGAATGATTCTTTTGTCATCCTTAGTTATGACGTTAATAGCGAGACCGTTCATCTCAACTATAGATTTCCAGTAATTCTCTTTATTGTTGATATTACAACACTTACTAGAACAAATTTCTTCATCATCTGATGAGGAATCTGTTGATTCAGATTCAGAGGATTCAGAAGATTCTGATGAATTAATCATTATTTTATATAATGACTTTCTTAATTCTTCATCTTCTATTTCATTAATCTTCTTTTTTGTATAACATTTGTTGGCAAAATGACCAACTTTTCCACACTTATAACAGGTGGCTGAAGAGGTAGATTTCTTCTTAACCCTATAAGGTTTTTTTCTTTTTATCTCCTTCTTCTTTATGTTTAGAAGGTTTATAAGGTTTTTTATACCTCCTTTTATAATGAGGTCGTTTAGACTCCATTATTTTAGTCTTCCTTTTATCTTTTCGATCCATATAAGGATCTTCCATTGCGAATTGGCTACAAAATTCTCCCAATTCGTGTTTACCAGTCAATCTCTGGCTTTTCAATTGGTTTCTTAGCTTTATGTCATTATATAAAGATAAACCTTCTTTAACACAGGTGCTTATTAAGCGACCATATGTAAAGGTATTGTAGGGTATAACCCCATCATTTTGAGTTCTCAGATTAGTTCGAACCCTCTCAGCAAATAGGTTGGGTAAGCCGTCTATAAATTTGGCTTTCCAATGAGAGTTATTTGCATCATCTAATTGCATAACTCTGCTGAGAAAGGTATCCTTGTACCATCTAAAATGTGTCAGCGTTGGACATCTTAGATTTTGTAGCAAAGTTCTAACTTTCTCAGCTTGATTACTTACATCCCCTGTGAAATGATCGAGGATAGTAAGTATTAATGTATAAACAGCATCAGAAACAGGAGTATTATTCTCCATTTTTGCTGCACTCCAGATTTCAACCTTTTGTGCTGGGGATAAGCAATGATCCCACCAGCCTTTCAGGATTCCAGTAAATCCACATGATATAAATCTTGCAACATCAGCATCAGAATTTCCTTGCTGTTTTGATACTGTTGCATACATCATCATACGATGTAATGTGTCATGGATTTGCTTATCAGGCATTCCATCAATATTCCATTCATAAATGGAACGTCCTGAGTATGAATTTGTAGTTAGAGCTTCGCTCTCCTCATACAGGACATCTAAAGGAGTTGGCCTTTTATAATAATGCTTGTCCAACGTCCTTAAAGGATATTTTATCGTATTTACGATATCATTGTCAGACATATAAATCTGACTTTCTGATGACTCATTTATTTCTGAGTCTTCTTCTGATATTTCAGAAGGTTGTCCATCAATGATGTTCAACTTTGCACTGCTGAATTTTTTCTCCAGAGCATTTATAATATCTGAAGATATATCTTTATTTTTGGATAATTTATATCCAGAAATTTCTAAAGCTGGTTTTATTGGAATATAATTTTTCTCGTTTACAGCTTTAACAACAGGAGCTTCTATTACTCCCATAGCCTGTAGTTTATTATTCAGACTTTCTAGAGCAGATTCTACCCTTGTTAATTGTTGACCAATCACTTGAATGTAAATATTAGAAAAATTATTCTGTTTGAAAACCTTTTGAAGTTCTTTCAAAGTGTTTTCTATTTTGTCATCAATAAGAGGCTTTATAAAAGCGGTTGCCTCTAGATTAGAGGTAGAAACACCAGATAACCTTAAAGGTTCTGTTGGTGGATAAATTGATCTCACAGTTTTACCAGTTTGAGTGGTCCACTGTTTATAATGTTCTTCTAAAATATTAATTTTACTTTCTTGTTCATTAAGAAAGTGTTCAACAAACCAATCTGTGAAATATTTCAGACATTGGTTTTCTTCAAGATGTTTATAATATTGATCTTTATAATGATACATTTGTTCTGTAGAAAAGGTTTTTCCAAACCATTCTCTAAAAGCAGTATGCTTTTTATTCATAAATTCCTTATTAAGGAATTTTCTCAGATCACTATCTGGTCTTAAATCCATAAAATTATATGTGAAAACTCATCTCTGATGAGGTGGGAGAAGTTTTATTTTCCTTCTCGTAGATGGGATGAGAAATATTATCTTGGGAAATATTAATCCCTTTAACATCTCTATAAGAGGTGCTAGGTCTGGAGAAAGATCTCCTTAACATAGAAGAACTGGAACCACCTTCCATACAAGGTTTCCCTGATATTCTGGCTATATTATTAGAGCCAAATTTTACTTCAATGTTTCCATCGTCAGTTTGTATTATCTGATCGATGTCTGTATCTATTATTGGTGCAGGTGGAACTGCTGAGGTTATAACCCATGATTCTGGAAAGTCAATTTCTTCCCATTTTATAACTCTATTTGTAGCAACACCAGAGGATAATAGATTGGTTTCAATAATGGTGGTTTTACCATTTTCAGTTTTCACTTTTACCTTGGGTGCCATTGTAGATAAAACTTTATAATGGATTCTGTAAATTATAGCTATAGTTTCAGATCCTTTCATGAAGTTATAGCCATGGGTCTTTAGATTCAAAGTTACTGCCTCAAGTATGTTGGGGTCAGTTAAAGATAAGGTTAAATTAGGATAAACATCAAAATAGACTGGTCCATGACACAGACTTGTTTGCATGATTCACATTAGGGAAGGGATCCAGTCTAAACATCTTGCATCTCTTAAGGATGTTAATAATGAGGCATTTAAGCCTTGGAGAGTAAGTGGTTTAAAGGCCACTTGAATTAGACCAATATGAAGGTACTTATAATGTTTTTCAAATCTGTAAACATCCTTTTCTGAAAGGAGTTGGATAGTCTGTTCAGTGCTATCCACAGAGATGGTCTTTTCCATACTTTTGATGGAAAGTCTGGACGATAGGTCAAACGTCCCAATATTATAAATTTCTTTAGCTGGAACATTTGGAATTGTCCATTTGTTCAGCTGTTCTTCATCTGAAGGATACTCAAGTAAATTTGAGTTTTTAACATGTTTGCTCTTATTACGAGCAATCTTTGTAGATATTGCAGTTGATGAACTGGAGGTAGTCATATGAATTTCTTTTTCAAGATTTCGATCTCATTAACTTACAAGTTGAAAAGATGTTCTTCTATTACATGCAATTCTGTATATTCTTCTTTTAGGTTGTTACTCTGGAGATATCTGACTGCAATTTTAATTATACGGCTGTCAACGATTTACAGGCTACCATCACGCCAATCCCTGGCTTAACATGGGACCCCCTACGCGACTTTGATGTCGTTCCATAATTAACTTTGCAGAGAGATATTTCTAGAGTAGTTCTTAAAGAAGAACTATACCTGATTGTATGGCCTAAAATAACATCTTAGTTTTTGTAGGTTAATGGATCTCCATCTTGAAGAAGAAAAAGGTTTAGCCAATCATGGCTCTGATACCAGGGTTGCCGGAGGCAATTGGATCAGGTCAAGAGCAATGCTCTAAGTAACACAAGTGAAATGCAAGGCTCTAGATCAGAAGAGGAAAACTTACAAAGTTTTATTTATTATCTTCAAACGAAGTACAGTAGTTATCAGAGTACAAGAGAGATAGAGGGATTTTATTTCGCGATGCCTTCTGAATGCAAAGGCCTTCCTTTATATAGAGGGAGAACGGGCTCTATGAGTGCCTCATTGATTGGGGGTGAGCTATCTTCAATAATTGAGCTCTATGATTGAGGGTGAGCTGTCCTCTATGATTGAGGGTGAGCTGTCTTCAATTATTGCTCTGCACTGTAGCTCTATTATTGCTTTGCACTGTTGGCGCGTTGTCCTTTTGTGCAACGTGGGTTGCGCAGTACTGTTGACGCGCTGTCCCTTTGTGCAACGTGGGTTGCGCTTCTAGAAGTTGCGTACTGTGGCGCAAGTGTTCTGTAGATGCGCATTACTGTTCTTCTGGTTTTATAAAAACCTTGGGCCGCGAATACTGACTCCCGTGTGCTAGAATGCTGCAGTCGTCTGCTTCAGTATCGGCTGTAGATCGCGCAGTTACTGTGGACTGCGCAGTACTGTAACAGTACTGTTGATCACGCAGTTTGCGCACTTTTATGATTGCGCAACTTATACTGTAGGCTGCGCAGTTTATGATTGCGCAGTTTAATTCATTGGGCCCTTTCCTTTATCATGACTCAATTTTGCGCCTATGAGATCCTCCCAGAGCTGGTCTGCTGTCTTCAGATCTTCTTCTGGATCTTGGGAGTGCCCTTGAAAGCATTCTTTCATTTCTACCGATCTGGTAGTTTCTTCAGACTTTGAAGAACTTGTGTCCGTATTATCGAACGTCTGCTCAAACTGCTTCTTGATATGTTCTAAGCAGCGTTTCATAAGATCTTCCTCAGAGATGTTAGGATACTTTCTTCTGAAGGAAGCCTTTAATTTTATTATCTAGAGCTTTATTATTGCTCTTAATGGCTGCTTTTATCTCAGCCGTTTTTTCTTCTTCATTAATTCCAGACCACCATTTTATAAGAAATTTTCTGGAAAGAATAGGAATGTTCTTATTATTGAACTCAGAGATGATAGTCCATCTGAATATAAATGGTATCTCATTTTCTATAAAATAATGGAGAGTGCTTTCTCCCTCCATGATGGATTCATCATGAGTATTATTAAATCTTGGATGTGATTCTATCCAAGGAACAAATAGATTAAAAATAGATTTTGGCAGTATGGCTAGTTCTGCCCCAATTTTTTGCCATAGTTGGATAAACCAAACTGGTATAACTGCTTTTATAACCTCAGGTTTTATGATTATAAACCAGGAATGCTTTTTCGCTGGGTTTTCATAATATAAAAACTTTTCAAAAGCTTGGATATAATCCCAATAATTGCTTTCGTGTCGTCATCCCCTACTTTGAACGACCTCGCCCTATTAGGGTGTAAAGCCCATTCATGTGGGCTAAGAATCTTTCTAATAATGGCTTTGGAGAAGTTTATAATCTCTCCACCTTCTTTTCCGTTTGGATAGTAGTGTTTTATTTCTACTGATCCAGAAACTATTAGCAAGGCTCCATACACTTGCCTTGTTTTTCCTGCTGATGCAGCAAAAGAAATGGTCTCAATATATTTTTCTTTTAAGGACCATGGATCATGCATCTTAGGAATATCATTCCTTTCCAAACATATAATTTGTTCAGAGCTATCTTTTGAGGTATAACTGTCATTAGCATCTTCAATCGCTTTTTTAAAGGATTGTCCAGGAATATTTCCCGTTGAAGATGTCTCAGCCTCGCTCTGAGGACTGTAGATACTCATATTAGAAGTATTTTTATTCGCCCTTTTATGAGGCGTTTTCCATTCTGATTGGGCGTATGACGCCTCAGATTCCATGTCTACTTGCATGGATTTTGGCTTTTGCATTCTAAGCCAGTTTGCATAAGGGGAGTTGTTAGGAGTATTACTCCTTCCCCTTCCTCGCCCTCTGTCTGGGCCTCGTCCCCTTATCGGGGTCTGCATCTGCAGTGTCCTGCAGAAATTCCCTGGTCAAAAAATCAGGAAGACAATTATTAGTTCCTTTGATATAATCAATGTCAAAATCAAAGACAGCTAATTCAGCTTGCCATCTAGCAAATATTTGCTTCGATGTTAAATTTTTAACATCCTTTTGTAACACAGATTTAGCTGCACTACAATCAATTCTCAATAAGAATTTTTGATTCAACAAATCATCTTGGAATTTATAAATACATTTTATGATAGAAAGAATTTCTTTCTTGATAGTTGAATAATTCAACTGAGCTGGGTTCCATTTCCCAGAAGTAAATCTTACAAGAATCTCCTTGCTATTAGAAGGATCAACTTGTTTGAGAATTCCTCCGTACCCAATATTTGAAGCATCGGTCTCAACTATTTTCTTCCAATTAGGATAAGCAATATGGAGACATGGTAAATTCTTTACCGTCTCTTTAATTTTTTGAACAGCTTTAGTATGACTAAATTTCGATCTCATTAACTTTCAAGTTGAAAAGATGTTCTTCTATTACATGCAATTCTGTATATTCTTCTTTTAGGTTGTTACTCTGGAGATATCTGACTGCAATTTTAATTATACGGCTGTCAACGATTTACAGGCTACCATCACGCCAATCCCTGGCTTAACATGGGACCCCCTACGCGACTTTGATGTCGTTCCATAATTAACTTTGCAGAGAGATATTTCTAGAGTAGTTCTTAAAGAAGAACTATACCTGATTGTATGGCCTAAAATAACATCTTAGTTTTTGTAGGTTAATGGATCTCCATCTTGAAGAAGAAAGAGATTTGACTACCTCCAGTTCATCAACTGCAATATCTACAAAGATTTCTCGTAATAAGAGCAAACATGTTAAAAACTCAAATTTACTTGAGTATCCTTCAGATGAAGAACAGCTGAACAAATGGACAATTCCAAATGTTCCAGCTAAAGAAATTTATAATATTGGGACGTTTGACCTATCGTCCAGACTTTCCATCAAAAGTATGGAAAAGACCATCTCTGTGGATAGCACTGAACAGACTATCCAACTCCTTTCAGAAAAGGATGTTTACAGATTTGAAAAACATTATAAGTACCTTCATATTGGTCTAATTCAAGTGGCCTTTAAACCACTTACTCTCCAAGGCTTAAATGCCTCATTATTAACATCCTTAAGAGATGCAAGATGTTTAGACTGGATCCCTTCCCTAATGGGAATCATGCAAACAAGTCTGTGTCATGGACCAGTCTATTTTGATGTTTATCCTAATTTAACCTTATCTTTAACTGACCCCAACATACTTGAGGCAGTAACTTTGAATCTAAAGACCCATGGCTATAACTTCATGAAAGGATCTGAAACTATAGCTATAATTTACAGAATCCATTATAAAGTTTTATCTACAATGGCACCCAAGGTAAAAGTGAAAACTGAAAATGGTAAAACCACCATTATTGAAACCAATCTATTATCCTCTGGTGTTGCTACAAATAGAGTTATAAAATGGGAAGAAATTGACTTTCCAGAATCATGGGTTATAACCTCAGCAGTTCCACCTGCACCAATAATAGATACAGACATCGATCAGATAATACAAACTGACGATGGAAACATTGAAGTAAAATTTGGCTCTAATAATATAGCCAGAATATCAGGGAAACCTTGTATGGAAGGTGGTTCCAGTTCTAATATGTTAAGGAGATCTTTCTCCAGACCTAGCACCTCTTATAGAGATGTTAAAGGGATTAATATTTCCCAAGATAATATTTCTCATCCCATCTACGAGAAGGAAAATAAAACTTCTCCCACCTCATCAGAGATGAGTTTTCACATATAATTTTATGGATTTAAGACCAGATAGTGATCTGAGAAAATTCCTTAATAAGGAATTTATGAATAAAAAGCATACTGCTTTTAGAGAATGGTTTGGAAAAACCTTTTCTACAGAACAAATGTATCATTATAAAGATCAATATTATAAACATCTTGAAGAAAACCAATGTCTGAAATATTTCACAGATTGGTTTGTTGAACACTTTCTTAATGAACAAGAAAGTAAAATTAATATTTTAGAAGAACATTATAAACAGTGGACCACTCAAACTGGTAAAACTGTGAGATCAATTTATCCACCAACAGAACCTTTAAGGTTATCTGGTGTTTCTACCTCTAATCTAGAGGCAACCGCTTTTATAAAGCCTCTTATTGATGACAAAATAGAAAACACTTTGAAAGAACTTCAAAAGGTTTTCAAACAGAATAATTTTTCTAATATTTACATTCAAGTGATTGGTCAACAATTAACAAGGGTAGAATCTGCTCTAGAAAGTCTGAATAATAAACTACAGGCTATGGGAGTAATAGAAGCTCCTGTTGTTAAAGCTGTAAACGAGAAAAATTATATTCCAATAAAACCAGCTTTAGAAATTTCTGGATATAAATTATCCAAAAATAAAGATATATCTTCAGATATTATAAATGCTCTGGAGAAAAAATTCAGCAGTGCAAAGTTGAACATCATTGATGGACAACCTTCTGAAATATCAGAAGAAGACTCAGAAATAAATGAGTCATCAGAAAGTCAGATTTATATGTCTGACAATGATATCGTAAATACGATAAAATATCCTTTAAGGATGTTGGACAAGCATTATTATAAAAGGCCAACTCCTTTAGATGTCCTGTATGAGGAGAGCGAAGCTCTAACTACAAATTCATACTCAGGACGTTCCATTTATGAATGGAATATTGATGGAATGCCTGATAAGCAAATCCATGACACATTACATCGTATGATGATGTATGCAACAATATCAAAACAGCAAGGAAATTCTGATGCTGATGTTGCAAGATTTATATCATGTGGATTCACTGGAATCCTGAAAGGCTGGTGGGATCATTGCTTATCCCCAGCACAAAAGGTTGAAATCTGGAGTGCAGCAAAAATGGAGAACAATACTCCTGTTTCTGATGCTGTTTATACATTAATACTTACTATCCTCGATCATTTCACAGGGGATGTAAGTAATCAAGCTGAGAAAGTTAGAACTTTGCTACAAAATCTAAGATGTCCAACGCTGACACATTTTAGATGGTACAAGGATACATTTCTCAGCAGAGTTATGCAATTAGATGATGCAAATAACTCTCATTGGAAAGCCAAATTTATAGACGGCTTACCCAACCTATTTGCTGAGAGGGTTCGAACTAATCTGAGAACTCAAAATGATGGGGTTATACCCTACAATACCTTTACATATGGTCGCTTAATAAGCACCTGTGTTAAAGAAGGTTTATCTTTATGTAATGACATAAAGCTAAGAAACCAATTGAAAAGCCAGAGATTGACTGGTAAACACGAATTGGGAGAATTTTGTAGCCAATTCGCAATGGAAGATCCTTATATGGATCGAAAAGATAAAAGGAAGACTAAATGAATGGAGTCTAAACGACCTCATTATAAAAGGAGGTATAAAAAACCTTATAAACCTTCTAAACATAAAGAAGAAGGAGATAAAAGGAAGAAACCTTATAGGTTTAAGAAGAAATCTACTTCTTCAGCCACTTGTTATAAGTGTGGAAAAGTTGGTCATTTTGCCAACAAATGTTATACAAAAAAGAAAATTAATGAAATAGAAGATGAAGAATTAAGAAAGTCATTATATAAAATAATGATTAATTCATCGGAATCTTCTGAATCCTCTGAATCTGAATCAACAGATTCCTCATCAGATGATGAAGAAATTTGTTCTAGTAAGTGTTGTAATAAAGAGAATTACTGGAAATCTATAGTTGAGATGAACGGTCTCACTATTAACGTCATAACTAAGGATGACAAAAGAATCATTCTTAAAATCATTGAAGACGAACACATTCAGCCAGAACTTAAATCTAAGATGGTTGAAGTTCTTCTCAAAGAAGATAAGGAGAAATCTCCTGCTATTGATAATGTTTATAGATTATCAGAAGTCTTTAAAAGACAACAATCTAGAGAAAGTAAGCCTGTGACAATTGCAGCGTCACAGAAAGAGGTTAATAACCTCAAAACCGAAATTATAGAACTAAAAGTTCAAAATAAAGATATTTTACAGAGAATATCTGTTATTGAAGGAAACACCATTATACAAGGTGAATCTTCACATAATGAAGATTAATTTACTGAGGAAATTGTCCCAGATAAATTCTTACAAACCATTAATTTAGTATTAAATCAAAAATGGTATATTAGAATCACACTTATAGTGAATAATGATTTGGTCATACCCAATCTTATTGCACTGGTAGACAGTGGTGCAGATCTTAACTGCATAAAAGAAGGAATTATTCCTATAAGGTATTGTGAAAGATTGGTTTCTTAGCTTTATGTCATTACATAAAGATAAACCTTCTTTAACACAGGTGCTTATTAAGCGACCATATGTAAAGGTATTGTAGGGTATAACCCCATCATTTTGAGTTCTCAGATTAGTTCGAACCCTTTGTGCTGGGGATAAGCACAAAGGGTTCGAACTAATCTGAGAACTCAAAATGATGGGGTTATACCCTACAATACCTTCACATATGGTCGCTTAATAAGCACCTGTGTTAAAGAAGGTTTATCTTTATGTAATGACATAAAGCTAAGAAACCAATTGAAAAGCCAGAGATTGACTGGTAAACACGAATTCTGTATATTCTTCTTTTAGGTTGTTACTCTGGAGATATCTGACTGCAATTTTAATTATACGGCTGTCAACGATTTACAGGCTACCATCATGCCAATCCCTGGCTTAACATGGGACCCCCTACGCGACTTTGATGTCGTTCCATAATTAACTTTACAGAGAGATATTTCTAGAGTAGTTCTTAAAGAAGAACTATACCTGATTGTATGGCCTAAAATAACATCTTAGTTTTTGTAGGTTAATGGATCTCCATCTTGAAGAAGAAAAAGGTTTAGCCAATCATGGCTCTGATACCAGGTGAGGGAGGATCGGAGATGATGAGCAGGGCTCAGGAGAGGAGCAGAGCTCCGAACAAGAGCAGGGCTCAAGAATTAAAAGCAAGACAGAATAAAATTGTTCAAAACTTACTTAGTCTTATTTATACAGGAGCAAGGCTCCGAAGAACAGTAGCTATCAGAAGGATATTACAAGGGGGAGAGAGAGAGAGTAAGAGCAGAGCTCTGATATTTTTTTTTTGTTTTTTTTTTTTTTGTTGTGTCTCCTTTGAAGACTAAGGTCCTCCTTATATAGAGGGAGAATGGGCTCTATGAGTGCCTCCCTGATTGGGGGTGAGCTGTCTTCAATAATTGAGCTCTATGATTGAGGGTGAGCTGTCCTCTATGATTGAGGGTGAGCTGTCTTCAATTATTGCTCTGCACTGTAGCTCTATTATTGCTTTGCACTGTTGGCGCGCTGTCCTTTTGTGCAACGTGGGTTGCGCAGTACTGTTGGCGCGCTGTCCCCTTGTGCAACGTGGGTTGCGCTTCTAGAAGTTGCGTACTGTGGCGCAAGTGTTCTGTAGATGCGCATTACTGTTCTTCTGGTTTTATAAAAACCTTGGGCCGCGAATACTGACTCCCGTGTGCTAGAATGCTGCAGTCGTCTGCTTCAGTATCGGCTGTAGATCGCGCAGTTACTGTGGACTGCGCAGTACTGTAACAGTACTGTTGATCGCGCAGTTTGCGCACTTTTATGATTGCGCAACTTATACTGTAGGCTGCGCAGCTTATGATTGCGCAGTTTAATTCATTGGGCCCTTTCCTTTATCATGACTCAATTTTGAGCCCATGAGATCCTCCCAGAGCTGGTCTGCTGTCTTCAGATCTTCTTCTGGATCTTGGGAGATCCCTTGAAAGCATTCTTTCATTTCTACCGATCTGGTAGTTTCTTCAGACTTTGAAGAACTTGTGTCCGTATTATCGAACGTCTGCTCAAACTGCTTCTTGATATGTTCTAAGCAGCGTTTCATAAGATCTTCCTCAGAGATGTTAGGATACTTTCTTCTGAAGGAAGCCTTTAATTTTAGCATCGGATTTTCCGTTGCTAACTCTTCATTGATTTTATTATCTAGAGCTTTATTATTGCTCTTAATGACTGCCTTTATTTCAGCCGTTTTTTCTTCTTCATTAATTCCAGACCACCATTTTATGAGAAATTTTCTGGAAAGAATAGGAATGTTCTTATTATTGAACTCAGAGGTGATGGTCCATCTGAATATAAATGGCATCTCATTCTCTATAAAATAATGAAGAGTGCTTTCTCCTTCTATAATGGAGTCATCACTAGTATTATGAAATCTTGGATGTGATTCAATCCAAGGAATAAATAGATCAAAAATTGACTTTGGCAGTATAGCTAGCTCTGCCCCAATTTTTTGCCATAGTTGGATAAACCAAACGGGGATATCTGATTTTATAACATCAGGTTTTATGATGATAAACCAGGAATGTTTCTTCGCTGGATTTTCATAGTATAAAAATTTCTCAAAAGCTTGGATATAATCCCAATAATTGCTTTCGTGTCGCTCTTCCCCTACTTTGAACGACCTCGCCCTATTAGGGTGTAAAGCCCATTCATGTGGGCTAAGAATCTTTCTAATTATGGCTTTGGAGAAGTTTATAATTTCTCCACCTTCTTTTCCGTTTGGATAGTAGTGTTTTATTTCTACTGATCCAGAAACTATTAGCAAGGCTTCATACACTTGCCTTGTTTTTCCTGCTGATGCAGCAAAAGAAATGGTCTCAATATATTTTTCTTTTAAGGACCATGGATCATGCATCTTAGGAATATCATTCCTTTCCAAACATATAATTTGTTCAGAGCTATCTTTTGAGGTATAACTGTCATTAGCATCTTCAATCGCTTTTTTAAAGGATTGTCCAGGAATATTTCCTGTTGAAGATGTCTCAGCCTCGCTCTGAGGACTGTAGATACTCATATTAGAAGTATTTTTATTCGCCTTTTTATGAGGCGTTTTCCATTCTGATTGGGCGTATGACGCCTCAGATTCCATGTCTACTTGCATGGATTTTGGCTTTTGCATTCTAAGCCAGTTTGCATAAGGGGAGTTGTTAGGAGTATTACTCCTTCCCCTTCCTCGCCCTCTGTCTGGGCCTCGTCCCCTTATCGGGGTCTGCATCTGCAGTGTCCTGCAGAAATTCCCTGGTCAAAAAATCAGGAAGACAATTATTAGTTCCTTTGATATAATCAATGTCAAAATCAAAGACAGCTAATTCAGCTTGCCATCTAGCAAATATTTGCTTCGATATTAAATTTTTAACATCCTTTTGTAACACAGATTTAGCTGCACTACAATCAATTCTCAATAAGAATTTTTGATTCAACAAATCATCTTGGAATTTATAAATACATTTTATGATAGAAAGAATTTCTTTCTTGATAGTTGAATAATTCAACTGAGCTGGGTTCCATTTCCCAGAAGTAAATCTTACAAGAATCTCCTTGCTATTAGAAGGATCAACTTGTTTGAGAATTCCTCCGTACCCAATATTTGAAGCATCGGTCTCAACTATTTTCTTCCAATTAGGATAAGCAATATGGAGACATGGTAAATTTTTTACTGTCTCTTTAATTTTTTGAACAGCTTTAGTATGACTATCTGTCCAAGGAGATGGGTTTTTTCTGAGCCTACTGTATAAAATGGCTGCGTCAGTAGCTAGATTTTTATAATAATCTGCTACATAATTCAAAGCGCCCAAAAATCTTTGGAGCTGCTTAACATTAGAGATATAATCTGGAAATTTAGAAGCAAATTCAATACTTCTTTCTATTGGAATAATAGTTCCATTGTTAATATTATGACCCAAAAATCTTATGGATGTTTGGAATAATTTCATTTTCGGGGCTGATATAACTAAGCCATTTTTTATAATAAGATGTTTAAACACATTTAAATGTTTAAAATGTTGATCTGTATTTTCTGAATATATCAGAACATCATCTATGTATGACAAGATGAATTCCGTATAAGGATTAAAAATTGAATTCATGATATTCTGGAATTCAGATGGCGCATTTTTTAATCCGAATGGCATGACATTCCATTCAAAATGCCCAAAAGGTACTGCAAAAGCAGTTTTGTACTTGTCAGATTCATGAATCTGTATTTGCCAATAGCCTGACTTCAAGTCAAACTTAGAAAATACTTTGGCCTTGCTTATTCTATTAAGCAGATCTCTTTTATTAGGGAGAGGATATCTTATCCATTTAAGCACTTTATTTAAAGGCTTATAATTAATAACAAGACGTGGTATTCCTCGTTCTTGTTCAGCAGCGTTATTAACATAAAATGCTGTACAACTCCATGGAGAAGTTGATTTTCTTATTAGCCTTTTGTCTATAAGACTGCTAATTTCCCTTTTACAAAGTTCAAGATATTCTTGATTCATTTGGCATGGTCTTGCCTTGGTAGGAATATTTTCCTCAGAAAAATCTTCTATATAAGGAAGATTGACAATATGCTGTTTTCTTTCCCAAAATGCATTAGGAAAGTTACTGCATGTTTGAGTTATAAACTCATTCTCTAGATTCTTAATTCTAGTTTTTATTATACTAGAATCAAGTTGTTTGTTTATTTGTAAAGAAGTTATTTCTTCTTTAATGAAATTTATTTGATTTTCTTTTAGGTAAATATCTTTTACCTCATTTATGATTTTCATCATAGGATCAGTTATAAACTGAAACATAATCTCTCTTCCTTTATAAGAGCTATAAATGCCTTGTGAGTCTATCATTTTGATAGGCATTATCTTACTTAGGAAGGGAGTTCCAAGTATAACATGTTGTGATATCTCCTTTACTATAATAAAAGGAGAGGGAATGCAAATATCATTATTGCAGATGTTTGCATTAGACACCTTATAAGGTGTTGTGAGAGTACTATTATCAGCTGTACTTAAGGTTTGTGTAGTTCTTTCACAATACCTTATAGGAATAATTCCTTCTTTTATGCAGTTAAGATCTGCACCACTGTCTACCAGTGCAATAAGATTGGGTATGACCAAATCATTATTCACTATAAGTGTGATTCTAATATACCATTTTTGATTTAATACTAAATCAATGGTTTGTAAGAATTTATCTGGGACAATTTCCTCAGTAAATTCATCTTCATTATGTGAAGATTCACCTTGTATAATGGTGTTTCCTTCAATAACAGATATTCTCTGCAAAATATCTTTATTTTGAACTTTTAGTTCTATAATTTCGGTTTTGAGGTTATTAACCTCTTTCTGTAACACTGCAATTGTCACAGGCTTACTTTCTCTAGATTGTTGTCTTTTAAAGACTTCTGATAATCTATAAACATTATCAATAGCAGGAGATTTCTCCTTATCTTCTTTGAGAAGAACTTCAACCATCTTAGATTTAAGTTCTGGCTGAATGTGTTCGTCTTCAATGATTTTAAGAATGATTCTTTTGTCATCCTTAGTTATGACGTTAATAGCGAGACCGTTCATCTCAACTATAGATTTCCAGTAATTCTCTTTATTGTTGATATTACAACACTTACTAGAACAAATTTCTTCATCATCTGATGAGGAATCTGTTGATTCAGATTCAGAGGATTCAGAAGATTCTGATGAATTAATCATTATTTTATATAATGACTTTCTTAATTCTTCATCTTCTATTTCATTAATCTTCTTTTTTGTATAAAATTTGTTGGCAAAATGACCAACTTTTCCACACTTATAACAGGTGGCTGAAGAGGTAGATTTCTTCTTAACCCTATAAGGTTTTTTCTTTTTATCTCCTTCTTCTTTATGTTTAGAAGGTTTATAAGGTTTTTTATACCTCCTTTTATAATGAGGTCGTTTAGACTCCATTCTTTTAGTCTTCCTTTTATCTTTTCGATCCATATAAGGATCTTCCATTGCGAATTGGCTACAAAATTCTCCCAATTCGTGTTTACCAGTCAATCTCTGGCTTTTCAATTGGTTTCTTAGCTTTATGTCATTACATAAAGATAAACCTTCTTTAACACAGGTGCTTATTAAGCGACCATATGTAAAGGTATTGTAGGGTATAACCCCATCATTTTGAGTTCTCAGATTAGTTCGAACCCTCTCAGCAAATAGGTTGGGTAAGCCGTCTATAAATTTGGCTTTCCAATGAGAGTTATTTGCATCATCTAATTGCATAAATCTGCTAAGAAAGGTATCCTTGTACCATCTAAAATGTGTCAGCGTTGGACATCTTAGATTTTGTAGCAAAGTTCTAACTTTCTCAGCTTGATTACTTACATCCCCTGTGAAATGATCGGGGATAGTAAGTATTAATGTATAAACAGCATCAGAAACAGGAGTATTGTTCTCCATTTTTGCTGCACTCCAGATTTCAACTTTTTGTGCTGGGGATAAGCAATGATCCCACCAGCCTTTCAGGATTCCAGTGAATCCACATGATATAAATCTTACAACATCAGCATTAGAATTTCCTTGCTGTTTTGATACTGTTGCATACATCATCATACGATGTAATGTGTCATGGATTTGCTTATCAGGCATTCCATCAATATTCCATTCATAAATGGAATGTCCTGAGTATGAATTTGTAGTTAGAGCTTCGCTCTCCTCATACAGGACATCTAAAGGAGTTGGCCTTTTATAATAATGCTTGTCCAACGTCCTTAAAGGATATTTTATCGTATTTACGATATCATTGTCAGACATATAAATCTGACTTTCTGATCACTCATTTATTTCTGAGTCTTCATCTGATATTTCAGAAGGTTGTCCATCAATGATGTTCAACTTTGCACTGCTGAACTTTTTCTCCAGATCATTTATAATATCTGAAGATATATCTTTATTTTTGGATAATTTATATCCAGAAATTTCTAAAGCTGGTTTTATTGGAATATAATTTTTCTCGTTTACAGCTTTAACAACAGGAGCTTCTATTACTCCCATAGCCTGTAGTTTATTATTCAGACTTTCTAGAGCAGATTCTACCCTTGTTAATTGTTGACCAATCACTTGAATATAAATATTAGAAAAATTATTCTGTTTGAAAACCTTTTGAAGTTCTTTCAAAGTGTTTTCTATTTTGTCATCAATAAGAGGCTTTATAAAAGCGGTTGCCTCTAGATTAGAGGTAGAAACACCAGATAACCTTAAAGGTTCTGTTGGTGGATAAATTGATCTCACAGTTTTACCAGTTTGAGTGGTCCACTGTTTATAATGTTCTTCTAAAATATTAATTTTACTTTCTTGTTCATTAAGAAAGTGTTCAACAAACCAATCTGTGAAATATTTCAGACATTGGTTTTCTTCAAGATGTTTATAATATTGATCTTTATAATGATACATTTGTTCTGTAGAAAAGGTTTTTCCAAACCATTCTCTAAAAGCAGTATGCTTTTTATTCATAAATTCCTTATTAAGGAATTTTCTCAGATCACTATCTGGTCTTAAATCCATAAAATTATATGTGAAAAACTCATCTCTGATGAGGTGGGAGAAGTTTTATTTTTCTTCTCGTAGATGGGATGAGAAATATTATCTTGGGAAATATTAATCCCTTTAACATCAAAATAGACTGGTCCATGACACAGACTTGTTTGCATGATTCCCATTAGGGAAGGGATCCAGTCTAAACATCTTGCATCTCTTAAGGATGTTAATAATGAGGCATTTAAGCCTTGGAGAGTAAGTGGTTTAAAGGCCACTTGAATTAGACCAATATGAAGGTACTTATAATGTTTTTCAAATCTGTAAACATCCTTTTCTGAAAGGAGTTGGATAGTCTGTTCAGTGCTATCCACAGAGATGGTCTTTTCCATACTTTTGATGGAAAGTCTGGACGATAGGTCAAACGTCCCAATATTATAAATTTCTTTAGCTGGAACATTTGGAATTGTCCATTTGTTCAGCTGTTCTTCATCTGAAGGATACTCAAGTAAATTTGAGTTTTTAATATGTTTGCTCTTATTACGAGCAATCTTTGTAGATATTGCAGTTGATGAACTGGAGGTAGTCATATGAATTTCTTTTTCAAGATTTCGATCTCATTAACTTACAAGTTGAAAAGATGTTCTTCTATTACATGCAATTCTGTATATTCTTCTTTTAGGTTGTTACTCTGGAGATATCTGACTGCAATTTTAATTATACGGCTATCAACGATTTACAGGCTTCCTTCACGCCAATCCCTGGCTTAACATGGGACCCCCTACGCGACTTTGATGTCGTTCCATAATTAACTTTGCAGAGAGATATTTCTAGAGTAGTTCTTAAAGAAGAACTATACCTGATTGTATGGCCTAAAATAACATCTTAGTTTTTGTAGGTTAATGGATCTCCATCTTGAAGAAGAAAAAGGTTTAGCCAATCATGGCTCTGATACCAGGTGAGGGTCAAGAGCAATGCTCTAAGTAACACAAGTGAAGAGCAAGGCTCTAGATCAGAAGAGGAAAACTTACAAAGTTTTATTTATTATCTTCAAACGAAGTACAGTAGTTATCAGAGTACAAGAGAGATAGAGGGATTTTATTTCGCGATGCCTTCTGAATGCAAAGGCCTTCCTTTATATAGAGGGAGAACGGGCTCTATGAGTGCCTCATTGATTGGGGGTGAGCTGTCTTCAATAATTGAGCTCTATGATTGAGGGTGAGCTGTCCTCTATGATTGAGGGTGAGCTGTCTTCAATTATTGCTCTGCACTGTAGCTTTATTATTGCTTTGCACTGTTGGCGCGTTGTCCTTTTGTGCAACGTGGGTTGCGCAGTACTGTTGACGCGCTGTCCCCTTGTGCAACGTGGGTTGCGCTTCTAGAAGTTGCGTACTGTGGTGCAAGTGTTCTGTAGATGCGCATTACTGTTCTTCTGGTTTTATAAAAACCTTGGGCCGCGAATATTGACTCCCGTGTGCTAGAATGCTGCAGTCGTCTGCTTCAGTATCGGCTGTAGATCGTGCAGTTACTGTGGACTGCGCAGTACTGTAACAGTACTGTTGATCGCGCAGTTTGCGCACTTTTATGATTGCGCAACTTATACTGTAGGCTGCGCAGCTTATGATTGCGCAGTTTAATTCATTGGGCCCTTTCCTTTATCATGACTCAATTTTGAGCCCATGAGATCCTCCCAGAGCTGGTCTGCTGTCTTCAGATCTTCTTCTGGATCTTGGGAGTGCCTTTGAAAGCATTCTTTCATTTCTACCGATCTGGTAGTTTCTTCAGACTTTGAAGAACTTGTGTCCGTATTATCGAACGTCTGCTCAAACTGCTTCTTGATATGTTCTAAGCAGCGTTTCATAAGATCTTCCTCAGAGATGTTAGGATACTTTCTTCTGAAGGAAGCCTTTAATTTTAGCATCGGATTTTCCGTTGCTAATTCTTCATTAATTTTATTATCTAGAGCTTTATTATTGCTCTTAATGGCTGCTTTTATCTCAGCCGTTTTTTCTTCTTCATTAATTCCAGACCACCATTTTATAAGAAATTTTCTTGAAAGAATAGGAATGTTCTTATTATTGAACTCAGAGATGATAGTCCATCTGAATATAAATGGTATCTCATTTTCTATAAAATAATGGAGAGTGCTTTCTCCCTCCATGATGGATTCATCATGAGTATTATTAAATCTTGGATGTGATTCTATCCAAGGAACAAATAGATTAAAAATAGATTTTGGAAGTATGGCTAGTTCTGCCCCAATTTTTTGCCATAGTTGGATAAACCAAACTGGTATACCTGCTTTTATAACCTCAGGTTTTATGATTATAAACCAGGAATGCTTTTTCGCTGGGTTTTCATAATATAAAAACTTTTCAAAAGATTGGATATAATCCCAATAATTGCTTTCGTGTCGCTCATCCCCTACTTTGAACGACCTCGCCCTATTAGGGTGTAAAGCCCATTCATGTGGGCTAAGAATCTTTCTAATAATGGCTTTGGAGAAGTTTATAATCTCTCCACCTTCTTTTCCGTTTGGATAGTAGTGTTTTATTTCTACTGATCCAGAAACTATTAGCAAGGCTTCATACACTTGCCTTGTTTTTCCTGCTGATGCAGCAAAAGAAATGGTCTCAATATATTTTTCTTTTAAGGACCATGGATCATGCATCTTAGGAATATCATTCCTTTCCAAACATATAATTTGTTCAGAGCTATCTTTTGAGGTATAACTGTCATTAGCATCTTCAATCGCTTTTTTAAAGGATTGTCCAGGAATATTTTCTGTTGAAGATGTCTCAGCCTCGCTCTGAGGACTGTAGATACTCATATTAGAAGTATTTTTATTCGCCCTTTTATGAGGCGTTTTCCATTCTGATTGGGCGTATGACGCCTCAGATTCCATGTCTACTTGCATGGATTTTGGCTTTTGCATTCTAAG
The DNA here is from genome assembly GCA_030015575.1 of Agapanthus africanus. Taxonomy (NCBI): domain Eukaryota; kingdom Viridiplantae; phylum Streptophyta; class Magnoliopsida; order Asparagales; family Amaryllidaceae; genus Agapanthus; species Agapanthus africanus. The sequence continues at coordinate 113,649,251 of CM057342.1, read as the reverse complement.
CCAGTTTGCATAAGGGGAGTTGTTAGGAGTATTACTCCTTCCCCTTCCTCGCCCTCTGTCTGGGCCTCGTCCCCTTATCGGGGTCTGCATCTGCAGTGTCCTGCAGAAATTCCCTGGTCAAAAAATCAGGAAGACAATTATTAGTTCCTTTGATATAATCAATGTCAAAATCAAAGACAGCTAATTCAGCTTGCCATCTAGCAAATTTTTGCTTCGATGTTAAATTTTTAACATCCTTTTGTAACACAGATTTAGCTGCACTACAATCAATTCTCAATAAGAATTTTTGATTCAACAAATCATCTTGGAATTTATAAATACATTTTATGATAGAAAGAATTTCTTTCTTGATAGTTGAATAATTCAACTGAGCTGGGTTCCATTTCCCAGAAGTAAATCTTACAAGAATCTCCTTGCTATTAGAAGGATCCACTTGTTTGAGAATTCCTCCGTACCCAATATTTGAAGCATCGGTCTCAACTATTCTCTTCCAATTAGGATAAGCAATATGGAGACATGGTAAATTCTTTACTGTCTCTTTAATTTTTTGAACAGCTTTAGTATGACTATCTGTCCAAGGAGATGGGTTTTTTCTGAGCCTACTGTATAAAATGGCTGCGTCAGTAGCTAGATTTTTATAATAATCTGCTACATAATTCAAAGCGCCCAAAAATCTTTGGAGCTGCTTAACATTAGAGATATAATCTGGAAATTTAGAAGCAAATTCAATACTTCTTTCTATTGGAATAATAGTTCCATTGTTAATATTATGACCCAAAAATCTTATGGATGTTTGGAATAATTTCATTTTCGGGGCTGATATAACTAAGCCATTTTTTATAATAAGATGTTTAAACACATTTAAATGTTTAAAATGTTGATCTGTATTTTCTGAATATATCAGAACATCATCTATGTATGACAAGATGAATTCCGTATAAGGATTAAAAATTGAATTCATGATATTCTGGAATTCAGATGGCGCATTTTTTAATCCGAATGGCATGACATTCCATTCAAAATGCCCAAAAGGTACTGCAAAAGCAGTTTTGTACTTGTCAGATTCATGAATCTGTATTTGCCAATAGCCTGACTTCAAGTCAAACTTAGAAAATACTTTGGCCTTGCTTATTCTATTAAGCAGATCTCTTTTATTAGGGAGAGGATATCTTATACATTTAAGCACTTTATTTAAAGGCTTATAATTAATAACAAGACGTGGTATTCCTCGTTCTTGTTCAGCAGCGTTATTAACATAAAATGCTGTACAACTCCATGGAGAAGTTGATTTTCTTATTAGCCTTTTGTCTATAAGACTGCTAATTTCCCTTTTACAAAGTTCAAGATATTCTTGATTCATTTGGCATGGTCTTGCCTTGGTAGGAATATTTTCCTCAGAAAAATCTTCTATATAAGGAAGATTGACAATATGCCGTTTTCTTTCCCAAAATGTATTAGGAAAGTTACTGCATGTTTGAGTTATAAACTCATTCTCTAGATTCTTAATTCTAGTTTTTATTATACTAGAATCAAGTTGTTTGTTTATTTGTAAAGAAGTTATTTCTTCTTTAATGAAATTTATTTGATTTTCTTTTAGGTAAATATCTTTTACCTCATTTATGATTTTCATCATAGGATCAGTTATAAACTGAAACATAATCTCTCTTCCTTTATAAGAGCTATAAATGCCTTGTGAGTCTATCATTTTGATAGGCATTATCTTACTTAGGAAGGGAGTTCCAAGTATAACATGTTGTGATATCTCCTTTACTATAATAAAAGGAGAGGGAATGCAAATATCATTATTGCAGATGTTTGCATTAGACACCTTATAAGGTGTTGTGAGAGTACTATTATCAGCTGTACTTAAGGTTTGTGTAGTTCTTTCACAATACCTTATAGGAATAATTCCTTCTTTTATGCAGTTAAGATCTGCACTACTGTCTACCAGTGCAATAAGATTGGGTATGACCAAATCATTATTCACTATAAGTGTGATTCTAATATACCATTTTTGATTTAATACTAAATCAATGGTTTGTAAGAATTTATCTGGGACAATTTCCTCAGTAAATTCATCTTCATTATGTGAAGATTCACCTTGTATAATGGTGTTCCCTTCAATAACAGATATTCTCTGCAAAATATCTTTATTTTGAACTTTTAGTTCTATAATTTCGGTTTTGAGGTTATTAACCTCTTTCTGTAACACTGCAATTGTCACAGGCTTACTTTCTCTAGATTGTTGTCTTTTAAAGACTTCTGATAATCTATAAACATTATCAATAGCAGGAGATTTCTCCTTATCTTCTTTGAGAAGAACTTCAACCATCTTAGATTTAAGTTCTGGCTGAATGTGTTCGTCTTCAATGATTTTAAGAATGATTCTTTTGTCATCCTTAGTTATGACGTTAATAGTGAGACCGTTCATCTCAACTATAGATTTCCAGTAATTTTCTTTATTGCTGATATTACAACATTTACTAGAACAGATTTTTTCATCATCTGATGAGGAATCTGTTGATTCAGATTCAGAGGATTCAGAAGATTCCGATGAATTAATCATTATTTTATATAATGACTTTCTTAATTCTTCATATTCTATTTCATTAATTTTCTTTTTTGTATAACACTTGTTGGCAAAATGACCAACTTTTCCACACTTATAACAAGTGGCTGAAGAAGTAGATTTCTTCTTAAACCTATAAGGTTTCTTCCTTTTATCTCCTTCTTCTTTATATTTAGAAGGTTTATAAGGTTTTTCATACCTCCTTTTATAATGAGGTCGTTTAGACTCCATTCTTTTAGTCTTCCTTTTATCTTTTCGATCCATATAAGGATCTTCCATTGCGAATTGGCTACAAAATTCTCCCAATTCGTGTTTACCAGTCAATCTCTGGCTTTTCAATTGGTTTCTTAGCTTTATGTCATTACATAAAGATAAACCTTCTTTAACACAGGTGCTTATTAAGCGACCATATGTAAAGGTATTGTAGGGTATGAACCCATCATTTTGAGTTCTCAGATTAGTTCGAACCTTCTCAGCAAATAGGTTGGGTAAGCCGTCTATAAATTTGGCTTTCCAATGAGAGTTATTTGCATCATCTAATTGCATAACTCTGCTGAGAAAGGTATCCTTGTACCATCTAAAATGTGTCAGCGTTGGACATCTTAGATTTTGTAGCAAAGTTCTAACTTTCTCAGCTTGATTACTTACATCCCCTGTGAAATGATCGAGGATAGTATGTATTAATGTATAAACAGCATCAGAAACAGGAGTATTGTTCTCCATTTTTGCTGCACTCCAGATTTCAACCTTTTGTGCTGGGGATAAGCAATGATCCCACCAGCCTTTCAGGGTTCCAGTGAATCCACATGATATAAATCTTGCAACATCAGCATCAGAATTTCCTTGCTGTTTTGATACTGTTGCATACATCATCATACGATGTAATGTGTCATGGATTTGCTTATCAGGCATTCCATCAATATTCCATTCATAAATGGAACGTCCTGAGTATGAATTTGTAGTTAGAGCTTCACTCTCCTCATACAGGACATCTAAAGGAGTTGGCCTTTTATAATAATGCTTGTCCAACGTCCTTAAAGGATATTTTATCGTATTTACGATATCATTGTCAGACATATAAATCTGACTTTCTGACGACTCATTTATTTCTGAGTCTTCTTCTGATATTTCAGAAGGTTGTCCATCAATGATGTTCAACTTTGCACTGCTGAACTTTTTCTCCAGATCATTTATAATATCTGAAGATATATCTTTATTTTTGGATAATTTATATCCAGAAATTTCTAAAGCTGGTTTTATTGGAATATAATTTTTCTCGTTTACAGCTTTAACAACAGGAGCTTCTATTACTCCCATAGCCTGTAGTTTATTATTCAGACTTTCTAGAGCAGATTCTACCCTTGTTAATTGTTGACCAATCACTTGAATGTAAATATTAGAAAAATTATTCTGTTTGAAAACCTTTTGAAGTTCTTTCAAAGTGTTTTCTATTTTGTCATCAATAAGAGGCTTTATAAAAGCGGTTGCCTCTAAATTAGAGGTAGAAACACCAGATAACCTTAAAGGTTCTGTTGGTGGATAAATTGATCTCACAGTTTTACCAGTTTGAGTGGTCCACTGTTTATAATGTTCTTCTAAAATATTAATTTTACTTTCTTGTTCATTAAGAAAGTGTTCAACAAACCAATCTGTGAAATATTTCAGACATTGGTTTTCTTCAAGATGTTTATAATATTGATCTTTATAATGATACATTTGTTCTGTAGAAAAGGTTTTTCCAAACCATTCTCTAAAAGCAGTATGCTTTTTATTCATAAATTCCTTATTAAGGAATTTTCTCAGATCACTATCTGGTCTTAAATCCATAAAATTATATGTGAAAAACTCATCTCTGATGAGGTGGGAGAAGTTTTATTTTCCTTCTCGTAGATGGGATGAGAAATATTATCTTGGGAAATATTAATCCCTTTAACATCAAAATAGACTGGTCCATGACACACTTGTTTGCATGATTCTCATTAGGGAAGGGATCCAGTCTAAACATCTTGCATCTCTTAAGGATGTTAATAATGAGGCATTTAAGCATTGGAGAGTAAGTGGTTTAAAGGCCACTTGAATTAGACCAATATGAAGGTACTTATAATGTTTTTCAAATCTGTAAACATCCTTTTCTGAAAGGAGTTGGATAGTCTGTTCAGTGCTATCCACAGAGATGGTCTTTTCCATACTTTTGATGGAAAGTCTGGACGATAGGTCAAACGTTCCAATATTATAAATTTCTTTAGCTGGAACATTTGGAATTGTCCATTTGTTCAGCTGTTCTTCATCTGAAGGATACTCAAGTAAATTTGAGTTTTTAATATGTTTGCTCTTATTACGAGCAATCTTTGTAGATATTGCAGTTGCTGAACTGGAGGTAGTCATAAGAATTTCTTTTTCAAGATTTCGATCTCATTAACTTACAAATTGAAAAGATGTTCTTTTATTACATGCAATTCTGTATATTCTTCTTTTAGGTTGTTACTCTGGAGATATCTGACTGCAATTTTAATTATACGGCTGTCAACGATTTACAGGCTACCATCACGCCAATCCCTGGCTTAACATGGGACCCCCTACGCGACTTTGATGTCGTTCCATAATTAACTTTGCAGAGAGATATTTCTAGAGTAGTTCTTAAAGGAGAACTATACCTGATTGTATGGCCTAAAATAACATCTTAGTTTTTGTAGGTTAATGGATCTCCATCTTGAAGAAGAAAAAGGTTTAGCCAATCATGGCTCTGATACCAGGGAAGGCAATTGGATCAGGTCAAGAGCAATGCTCTAAGTAACACAAGTGAAATGCAAGGCTCTAGATCAGAAGAGGAAAACTTACAAAGTTTTATTTATTATCTTCAAACGAAGTACAGTAGTTATCAGAGTACAAGAGAGATAGAGGGATTTTATTTCGCGATGCCTTCTGAATGCAAAGGCCTTCCTTTATATAGAGGGAGAACGGGCTCTATGAGTGCCTCATTGATTGGGGGTGAGCTGTCTTCAATAATTGAGCTCTATGATTGAGGGTGAGCTGTCCTCTATGATTGAGGGTGAGCTGTCTTCAATTATTGCTCTGCACTGTAGCTTTATTATTGCTTTGCACTGTTGGCGCGTTGTCCTTTTGTGCAACGTGGGTTGCGCAGTACTGTTGACGCGCTGTCCCCTTGTGCAACGTGGGTTGCGCTTCTAGAAGTTGCGTACTGTGGCGCAAGTGTTCTGTAGATGCGCATTACTGTTCTTCTGGTTTTATAAAAACCTTGGGCCGCGAATACTGACTCCCGTGTGCTAGAATGCTGCAGTCGTCTGCTTCAGTATCGGCTGTAGATCGCGCAGTTACTGTGGACTGCGCAGTACTGTAACAGTACTGTTGATCGCTCAGTTTGCGCACTTTTATGATTGCGCAACTTATACTGTAGGCTGCGCAGCTTATGATTGCGCAGTTTAATTCATTGGGCCCTTTCCTTTATCATGACTCAATTTTGAGCCCATGAGATCCTCCCAGAGCTGGTCTGCTGTCTTCAGATCTTCTTCTGGATCTTGGGAGTGCCCTTGAAAGCATTCTTTCATTTCTACCGATCTGGTAGTTTCTTCAGACTTTGAAGAACTTGTGTCCGTATTATCGAACGTCTGCTCAAACTGCTTCTTGATATGTTCTAAGCAGCGTTTCATAAGATCTTCCTCAGAGATGTTAGGATACTTTCTTCTGAAGGAAGCCTTTAATTTTAGCATCGGATTTTCCGTTGCTAATTCTTCATTAATTTTATTATCTAGAGCTTTATTATTGCTCTTAATGGCTGCTTTTATCTCAGCCGTTTTTTCTTCTTCATTAATTCCAGACCACCATTTTATAAGAAATTTTCTGGAAAGAATAGGAATGTTCTTATTATTGAACTCAGAGATGATAGTCCATCTGAATATAAATGGCATCTCATTCTCTATAAAATAATGAAGAGTGCTTTCTCCTTCTATAATGGAGTCATCACTAGTATTATGAAATCTTGGATGTGATTCAATCCAAGGAATAAATAGATCAAAAATTGACTTTGGCAGTATGGCTAGCTCTGCCCAAATTTTTTGCCATAGTTGGATAAACCAAATGGGGATACCTGCTTTTATAACCTCAGGTTTTATGATTATAAACCAGGAATGCTTTTTCGCTGGGTTTTCATAGTATAAAAACTTTTCAAAAGCTTGGATATAATCCCAATAATTGCTTTCGTGTCGCTCATCCCCTACTTTGAACGACCTTGCCCTATTAGGGTGTAAAGCCCATTCATGTGGGCTAAGAATCTTTCTAATAATGGCTTTGGAGAAGTTTATAATCTCTCCACCTTCTTTTCCGTTTGGATAGTAGTGTTTTATTTCTACTGATCCAGAAACTATTAGCAAGGCTTCATACACTTGCCTTGTTTTTCCTGCTGATGCAGCAAAAGAAATGGTCTCAATATATTTTTCTTTTAAGGATCATGGATCATGCATCTTAGGAATATCATTCCTTTCCAAACATATAATTTGTTCAGAGCTATCTTTTGAGGTATAACTTTCATTAGCATCTTCAATCGCTTTTTTAAAGGATTGTCCAGGAATATTTTCTGTTGAAGATGTCTCAGCCTCGCTCTGAGGACTGTAGATACTCATATTAGAAGTATTTTTATTCGCCCTTTTATGAGGCGTTTTCCATTCTGATTGGGCGTATGACGCCTCAGATTCCATGTCTACTTGCATGGATTTTGGCTTTTGCATTCTAAGCCAGTTTGCATAAGGGGAGTTGTTAGGAGTATTACTCCTTCCCCTTCCTCGCCCTCTGTCTGGGCCTCGTCCCCTTATCGGGATCTGCATCTGCAGTGTCCTGCAGAAATTCCCTGGTCAAAAAATCAGGAAGACAATTATTAGTTCCTTTGATATAATCAATGTCAAAATCAAAGACAGCTAATTCAGCTTGCCATCTAGCAAATATTTGCTTCGATGTTAAATTTTTAACATCCTTTTGTAACACAGATTTAGCTGCACTACAATCAATTCTCAATAAGAATTTTTGATTCAACAAATCATCTTGGAATTTATAAATACATTTTATGATAGAAAGAATTTCTTTCTTGATAGTTGAATAATTCAACTGAGCTGGGTTCCATTTCCCAGAAGTAAATCTTACAAGAATCTCCTTGCTATTAGAAGGATCGACTTGTTTGAGAATTCCTCCGTACCCAATATTTGAAGCATCGGTCTCAACTATTTTCTTCCAATTAGGATAAGCAATATGGAGACATGGTAAATTCTTTACTGTCTCTTTAATTTTTTGAACAGCTTTAGTATGACTATCTGTCCAAGGAGATGGGTTTTTTCTGAGCCTACTGTATAAAATGGCTGCGTCAGTAGCTAGATTTTTATAATAATCTGCTACATAATTCAAAGCGCCCAAAAATATTTGGAGCTGCTTAACATTAGAGATATAATCTGGAAATTTAGAAGCAAATTCAATACTTCTTTCTATTGGAATAATAGTTCCATTGTTAATATTATGACCCAAAAATCTTATGGATGTTTGGAATAATTTCATTTTCGGGGCTGATATAACTAAGCCATTTTTTATAATAAGATGTTTAAACACATTTAAATGTTTAAAATGTTGATCTGTATTTTCTGAATATATCAGAACATCATCTATGTATGACAAGATGAATTCCGTATAAGGATTAAAAATTGAATTCATGATATTCTGGAATTCAGATGGCGCATTTTTTAATCCGAATGGCATGACATTCCATTCAAAATGCCCAAAAGGTACTGCAAAAGCAGTTTTGTACTTGTCAGATTCATGAATCTGTATTTGCCAATAGCCTGACTTCAAGTCAAACTTAGAAAATACTTTGGCCTTGCTTATTCTATTAAGCAGATCTCTTTTATTAGGGAGAGGATATCTTATCCATTTAAGCACTTTATTTAAAGGCTTATAATTAATAACAAGACGTGGTATTCCTCGTTCTTGTTCAGCAGCGTTATTAACATAAAATGCTGTACAACTCCATGGAGAAGTTGATTTTCTTATTAGCCTTTTGTCTATAAGACTGCTAATTTCCCTTTTACAAAGTTCAAGATATTCTTGATTCATTTGGCATGGTCTTGCCTTGGTAGGAATATTTTCCTCAGAAAAATCTTCTATATAAGGAAGATTGACAATATGCTGTTTTCTTTCCCAAAATGCATTAGGAAAGTTACTGCATGTTTGAGTTATAAACTCATTCTCTAGATTCTTAATTCTAGTTTTTATTATACTAGAATCAAGTTGTTTGTTTATTTGTAAAAAAGTTATTTCTTCTTTAATGAAATTTATTTGATTTTCTTTTAGGTAAATATCTTTTACCTCATTTATGATTTTCATCATAGGATCAGTTATAAACTGAAACATAATCTCTCTTCCTTTATAAGAGCTATAAATGCCTTGTGAGTCTATCATTTTGATAGGCATTATCTTACTTAGGAAGGGAGTTCCAAGTATAACATGTTGTGATATCTCCTTTACTATAATAAAAGGAGAGGGAATGCAAATATCATTATTGCAGATGTTTGCATTAGACACCTTATAAGGTGTTGTGAGAGTACTATTATCAGCTGTACTTAAGGTTTGTGTAGTTCTTTCACAATACCTTATAGGAATAATTCCTTCTTTTATGCAGTTAAGATCTGCACCACTGTCTACCAGTGCAATAAGATTGGGTATGACCAAATCATTATTCACTATAAGTGTGATTCTAATATACCATTTTTGATTTAATACTAAATCAATGGTTTGTAAGAATTTATCTGGGACAATTTCCTCAGTAAATTCATCTTCATTATGTGAAGATTTACCTTGTATAATGGTGTTTCCTTCAATAACAGATATTCTCTGCAAAATATCTTTATTTTGAACTTTTAGTTCTATAATTTCGGTTTTGAGGTTATTAACCTCTTTCTGTAACACTGCAATTGTCACAGGCTTGCTTTCTCTAGATTGTTGTCTTTTAAAGACTTCTGATAATCTATAAACATTATCAATAGCAGGAGATTTCTCCTTATCTTCTTTGAGAAGAACTTCAACCATCTTAGATTTAAGTTCTGGCTGAATGTGTTCGTCTTGAATGATTTTTAGGATGATCTTTTTGTCATCTTTAGTTATGACATTTATAGTGAGACCGTTCATCTCTACTATAGATTTCCAGTAATTTTCTTTATTGCTGATATTACAACATTTACTAGAACAGATTTTTTCATCATCTGATGAGGAATCTGTTGATTCAGATTCAGAGGATTCAGAAGATTCCGATGAATTAATCATTATTTTATATAATGACTTTCTTAATTCTTCATCTTCTATTTCATTAATTTTCTTATTTGTATAACACTTGTTGGCAAAATGACCAACTTTTCCACACTTATAACAAGTGGCTGAAGAAGTAGATTTCTTCTTAAACCTATAAGGTTTCTTCCTTTTATCTCCTTCTTCTTTATGTTTAGAAGGTTTATAAGGTTTTTCATACCTCCTTTTATAATGAGGTCGTTTAGACTCCATTCTTTTAGTCTTCCTTTTATCTTTTCGATCCATATAAGGATCTTCCATTGCGAATTGGCTACAAAATTCTCCCAATTCGTGTTTACCAGTCAATCTCTGGCTTTTCAATTGGTTTCTTAGCTTTATGTCATTACATAAAGATAAACCTTCTTTAACACAGGTGCTTATTAAGCGACCATATGTAAAGGTATTGTAGGGTATGACCCCATCATTTTGAGTTCTCAGATTAGTTCGAACCCTTTGTGCTGGGGATAAGCAATGATCCCACCAGCCTTTCAGGATTCCAGTGAATCCACATGATATAAATCTTGCAACATCAGCATCAGAATTTCCTTGCTGTTTTGATACTGTTGCATACATCACCATACGATGTAATGTGTCATGGATTTGCTTATCAGGCATTCCATCAATATTCCATTCATAAATGGAACGTCCTGAGTATGAATTTATAGTTAGAGCTTCGCTCTCTTCATACAGGACATCTAAAGGAGTTGGCCTTTTATAATAATGCTTGTCCAACGTCCTTAAAGGATATTTTATCGTATTTACGATATCATTGTCAGACATATAAATCTGACTGTCAGACATATAAATCTCCGTATTTACGATATCATTGTCAGACATATAAATCTGACTTTCTGACGACTCATTTATTTCTGAGTCTTCTTCTGATATTTCAGAAGGTTGTCCATCAATGATGTTCAACTTTGCACTGCTGAACTTTTTCTCCAGAGTATTTATAATATCTGAAGATATATCTTTATTTTTGGATAATTTATATCCAGAAATTTCTAAAGCTGGTTTTATTGGAATATAATTTTTCTCGTTTACAGCTTTAACAACAGGAGCTTCTATTACTCCCATAGCCTGTAGTTTATTATTCAGACTTTCTAGGGCAGATTCTACCCTTGTTAATTATTGACCAATCACTTGAATGTAAATATTAGAAAAATTATTCTGTTTGAAAACCTTTTGAAGTTCTTTCAAAGTGTTTTCTATTTTGTCATCAATAAGAGGCTTTATAAAAGCGGTTGCCTCTAGATTAGAGGTAGAAACACCAGATAACCTTAAAGGTTCTGTTGGTGGATAAATTGATCTCACAGTTTTACCAGTTTGAGTGGTCCACTGTTTATAATGTTCTTCTAAAATATTAATTTTACTTTCTTGTTCATTAAGAAAGTGTTCAACAAACCAATATGTGAAATATTTCAGACATTGGTTTTCTTCAAGATGTTTATAATATTGATCTTTATAATGATACATTTGTTCTGTAGAAAAGGTTTTTCCAAACCATTCTCTAAAAGCAGTATGCTTTTTATTCATAAATTCCTTATTAAGGAATTTTCTCAGATCACTATCTGGTCTTAAATCCATAAAATTATATGTGAAAACTCATCTCTGATGAGGTGGGAGAAGTTTTATTTTCCTTCTCGTAGATGGGATGAGAAATATTATCTTGGGAAATATTAATCCCTTTAACATCAAAATAGACTGGTCCATGACACAGACTTGTTTGCATGATTCCCATTAGGGAAGGGATCCAGTCTAAACATCTTGCATCTCTTAAGGATGTTAATAATGAGGCATTTAAGCCTTGGAGAGTAAGTGGTTTAAAGGCCACTTGAATTAGACCAATATGAAGGTACTTATAATGTTTTTCAAATCTGTAAACATCCTTTTCTGAAAGGAGTTGGATAGTCTGTTCAGTGCTATCCACAGAGATGGTCTTTTCCATACTTTTGATGGAAAGTCTGGACGATAGGTCAAACGTCCCAATATTATAAATTTCTTTAGCAGGAACATTTGGAATTGTCCATTTGTTCAGCTGTTCTTCATCTGAAGGATACTCAAGTAAATTTGAGTTTTTAATATGTTTGCTCTTATTACGAGCAATCTTTGTAGATATTGCAGTTGATGAACTGGAGGTAGTCATATGAATTTCTTTTTCAAGATTTCGATCTCATTAACTTACAAGTTGAAAAGATGTTCTTCTATTACATGCAATTCTGTATATTCTTCTTTTAGGTTGTTACTCTGGAGATATCTGACTGCAATTTTAATTATACGGCTGTCAACGATTTACAGGCTACCATCACGCCAATCCCTGGCTTAACATGGGACCCCCTACGCGACTTTGATGTCGTTCCATAATTAACTTTGCAGAGAGATATTTCTAGAGTAGTTCTTAAAGAAGAACTATACCTGATTGTATGGCCTAAAATAACATCTTAGTTTTTGTAGGTTAATGGATCTCCATCTTGAAGAAGAAAAAGGTTTAGCCAATCATGGCTCTGATACCAGGGTTGCCGGAGGCAATTGGATCAGGTCAAGAGCAATGCTCTAAGTAACACAAGTGAAATGCAAATCTATTTTTAATCTATTTGTTCCTTGGATAGAATCACATCCAAGATTTAATAATACTCATGATGAATCCATCATGGAGGGAGAAAGCACTCTCCATTATTTTATAGAAAATGAGATACCATTTATATTCAGATGGACTATCATCTCTGAGTTCAATAATAAGAACATTCCTATTCTTTCCAGAAAATTTCTTATAAAATGGTGGTCTGGAATTAATGAAGAAGAAAAAACGGCTGAGATAAAAGCAGCCATTAAGAGAAACGATAGGTCAAACGTCCCAATATTATAAATTTCTTTAGCTGGAACATTTGGAATTGTCCATTTGTTCAGCTGTTCTTCATCTGAAGGATACTCAAGTAAATTTGAGTTTTTAACATGTTTGCTCTTATTACGAGCAATCTTTGTAGATATTACAGTTGATGAACTGGAGGTAGTCATATGAATTTCTTTTTCAAGATTTCGATCTCATTAACTTACAAGTTGAAAAGATGTTCTTCTATTACATGCAATTCTGTATATTCTTCTTTTAGATTGTTACTCTGGAGATATCATCAAAGTCGCGTTGGGGGTCCCATGTTAAGCCAGGGATTGGCGTGATGGTAGCCTGTAAATCGTTGACAGCCGTATAATTAAAATTGCAGTCAGATATCTCCAGAGTAACAACCTAAAAGAAGAATATACAGAATTGCATGTAATAGAAGAACATCTTTTCAACTTGTAAGTTAATGAGATCGAAATCTTGAAAAAGAAATTCATATGACTACCTCCAGTTCATCAACTGCAATATCTACAAAGATTGCTCGTAATAAGAGCAAACATGTTAAAAACTCAAATTTACTTGAGTATCCTTCAGATGAAGAACAGCTGAACAAATGGACAATTCCAAATGTTCCTGCTAAAGAAATTTATAATATTGGGACGTTTGACCTATCGTCCAGACTTTCCATCAAAAGTATGGAAAAGACCATCTCTGTGGATAGCACTGAACAGACTATCCAACTCCTTTCAGAAAAGGATGTTTACAGATTTGAAAAACATTATAAGTACCTTCATATTGGTCTAATTCAAGTGGCCTTTAAACCACTTACTCTCCAAGGCTTAAATGCCTCATTATTAACATCCTTAAGAGATGCAAGATGTTTAGACTGGATCCCTTCCATAATGGGAATCATGCAAACAAGTCTGTGTCATGGACCAGTCTATTTTGATGTTTATCCTAATTTAACCTTATCTTTAACTGACCCCAACATACTTGAGGCAGTAACTTTGAATCTAAAGACCCATGGCTATAACTTCATGAAAGGATCTGAAACTATAGCTATAATTTACAGAATCCATTATAAAGTTTTATCTTCAATGGCACCCAAGGTAAAAGTGAAAACTGAAAATGGTAAAACCACCATTATTGAAACCAATCTATTATCCTCTGGTGTTGCTACAAATAGAGTTATAAAATGGGAAGAAATTGACTTTCCAGAATCATGGGTTATAACCTCAGCAGTTCCACCTGCACCAATAATAGATACAGACATCGATCAGATAATACAAACTGACGATGGAAACATTGAAGTAAAATTTGGCTCTAATAATATAGCCAGAATATCAGGGAAACCTTGTATGGAAGGTGGTTCCAGTTCTTCTATGTTAAGGAGATCTTTCTCCAGACCTAGCACCTCTTATAGAGATGTTAAAGGGATTAATATTTCCCAAGATAATATTTCTCATCCCATCTACGAGAAGGAAAATAAAACTTCTCCCACCTCATCAGAGATGAGTTTTCACATATAATTTTATGGATTTAAGACCAGATAGTGATCTGAGAAAATTCCTTAATAAGGAATTTATGAATAAAAAGCATACTGCTTTTAGAGAATGGTTTGGAAAAACCTTTTCTACAGAACAAATGTATCATTATAAAGATCAATATTATAAACATCTTGAAGAAAACCAATGTCTGAAATATTTCACAGATTGGTTTGTTGAACACTTTCTTAATGAACAAGAAAGTAAAATTAATATTTTAGAAGAACATTATAAACAGTGGACCACTCAAACTGGTAAAACTGTGAGATCAATTTATCCACCAACAGAACCTTTAAGGTTATCTGGTGTTTCTACCTCTAATCTAGAGGCAACCGCTTTTATAAAGCCTCTTATTGATGACAAAATAGAAAACACTTTGAAAGAACTTCAAAAGGTTTTCAAACAGAATAATTTTTCTAATATTTATATTCAAGTGATTGGTCAACAATTAACAAGGGTAGAATCTGCTCCAGAAAGTCTGAATAATAAACTACAGGCTATGGGAGTAATAGAAGCTCCTGTTGTTAAAGCTGTAAACGAGAAAAATTATATTCCAATAAAACCAGCTTTAGAAATTTCTGGATATAAATTATCCAAAAATAAAGATATATCTTCAGATATTATAAATGCTGTGGAGAAAAAGTTCAGCAGTGCAAAGTTGAACATCATTGATGGACAACCTTCTGAAATATCAGAAGAAGACTCAGAAATAAATGAGTCATCAGAAAGTCAGATTTATATGTCTGACAATGATATCGTAAATACGATAAAATATCCTTTAAGGACGTTGGACAAGCATTATTATAAAAGGCCAACTCCTTTAGATGTCCTGTATGAGGAGAGCGAAGCTCTAACTACAAATTCATACTCAGGACGTTCCATTTATGAATGGAATATTGATGGAATGCCTGATAAGCAAATCCATGACACATTACATCGTATGATGATGTATGCAACAGTATCAAAACAGCAAGGAAATTCTGATGCTGATGTTGCAAGATTTATATCATGTGGATTCACTGGAATCCTGAAAGGCTGGTGGGATCATTGCTTATCCCCAGCACAAAAGGTTGAAATCTGGAGTGCAGCAAAAATGGAGAACAATACTCCTGTTTCTGATGCTGTTTATACATTAATACTTACTATCCTCGATCATTTCACAGGGGATGTAAGTAATCAAGCTGAGAAAGTTAGAACTTTGCTACAAAATCTAAGATGTCCAACGCTGACACATTTTAGATGGTACAAAGATACCTTTCTCAGCAGAGTTATGCAATTAGATGATGCAAATAACTCTCATTGGAAAGCCAAATTTATAGACGGCTTACCCAACCTATTTGCTGAGAGGGTTCGAACTAATCTGAGAACTCAAAATGATGGGGTTATACCCTACAATACCTTTACATATGGTCGCTTAATAAGCACCTGTGTTAAAGAAGGTTTATCTTTATGTAATGACATAAAGCTAAGAAACCAATTGAAAAGCCAGAGATTGACTGGTAAACACGAATTGGGAGAATTTTATAGCCAATTCGCAATGGAAGATCCTTATATGGATCGAAAAGATAAAAGGAAGACTAAAAGAATGGAGTCTAAACGACCTCATTATAAAAGGAGGTATAAAAAACCTTATAAACCTTCTAAACATAAAGAAGAAGGAGATAAAAGGAAGAAACCTTATAGGTTTAAGAAGAAATCTACTTCTTCAGCCACTTGTTATAAGTGTGGAAAAGTTAGTCATTTTGCCAACAAATGTTATACAAAAAAGAAAATTAATGAAATAGAAGATGAAGAATTAAGAAAGTCATTATATAAAATAATGATTAATTCATCGGAATCTTCTGAATCCTCTGAATCTGAATCAACAGATTCCTCATCAGATGATGAAGAAATTTGTTCTAGTAAGTGTTGTAATAAAGAGAATTACTGGAAATCTATAGTTGAGATGAACGGTCTCACTATTAACGTCATAACTAAGGATGACAAAAGAAACATTCTTAAAATCATTGAAGACGAACACATTCAGCCAGAACTTAAATCTAAGATGGTTGAAGTTCTTCTCAAAGAAGATAAGGAGAAATCTCCTGCTATTGATAATGTTTATAGATTATCAGAAGTCTTTAAAAGACAACAATCTAGAGAAAGTAAGCCTGTGACAATTGCAGTGTTACAGAAAGAGGTTAATAACCTCAAAACCGAAATTATAGAACTAAAAGTTCAAAATAAAGATATTTTACAGAGAATATCTGTTATTGAAGGAAACACCATTATACAAGGTGAATCTTCACATAATGAAGATGAATTTACTGAGGAAATTGTCCCAGATAAATTCTTACAAACCATTGATTTAGTATTAAATCAAAAATGGTATATTAGAATCACACTTATAGTGAATAATGATTTGGTCATACCCAATCTTATTGCACTGGTAGACAGTGGTGCAGATCTTAACTGCATAAAAGAAGGAATTATTCCTATAAGGTATTGTGAAAGAACTACACAAACCTTAAGTACAGCTGATAATAGTAGTCTCACAACACCTTATAAGGTGTCTAATGCAAACATCTGCAATAATGATATTTGCATTCCCTCTCCTTTTATTATAGTAAAGGAGATATCACAACATGTTATACTTGGAACTCCCTTCCTAAGTAAGATAATGCCTATCAAAATGATAGACTCACAAGGCATTTATAGCTCTTATAAAGGAAGAGAGATTATGTTTCAGTTTATAACTGATCCTATGATGAAAATCATAAATGAGGTAAAAGATATTTACCTAAAAGAAAATCAAATAAATTTCATTAAAGAAGAAATAACTTCTTTACAAATAAACAAACAACTTGATTCTAGTATAATAAAAACTAGAATTAAGAATCTAGAGAATGAGTTTATAACTCAAACATGCAGTAACTTTCCCAATGCATTTTGGGAAAGAAAACAGCATATTGTCAATCTTCCTTATATAGAAGATTTTTCTGAGGAAAATATTCCTACCAAGGCAAGACCATGCCAAATGAATCAAGAATATCTTGAACTTTGTAAAAGGGAAATTAGCAGTCTTATAGACAAAAGGCTAATAAGAAAATCAACTTCTCCATGGAGTTGTACAGCATTTTATGTTAATAACGCTGCTGAACAAGAACGAGGAATACCACGTCTTGTTATTAATTATAAGCCTTTAAATAAAGTGCTTAAATGGATAAGATATCCTCTCCCTAATAAAAGAGATCTGCTTAATAGAATAAGCAAGGCCAAAGTATTTTCTAAGTTTGACTTGAAGTCAGGCTATTGGCAAATACAGATTCATGAATCTGACAAGTACAAAACTGCTTTTGCAGTACCTTTTGGGCATTTTGAATGGAATGTCATGCCATTCGGATTAAAAAATGCGCCATCTGAATTCCAGAATATCATGAATTCAATTTTTAATCCTTATACGGAATTCATCTTGTCATACATAGATGATGTTCTGATATATTCAGAAAATACAGATCAACATTTTAAACATTTAAATGTGTTTAAACATCTTATTATAAAAAATGGCTTAGTTATATCAGCCCCGAAAATGAAATTATTCCAAACATCCATAAGATTTTTGGGTCATAATATTAACAATGGAACTATTATTCCAATAGAAAGAAGTATTGAATTTGCTTCTAAATTTCCAGATTATATCTCTAATGTTAAGCAGCTCCAAATATTTTTGGGCGCTTTGAATTATGTAGCAGATTATTATAAAAATCTAGCTACTGACGCAGCCATTTTATACAGTAGGCTCAGAAAAAACCCATCTCCTTGGACAGATAGTCATACTAAAGCTGCTCAAAAAATTAAAGAGACAGTAAAGAATTTACCATGTCTCCATATTGCTTATCCTAATTGGAAGAAAATAGTTGAGACCGATGCTTCAAATATTGGGTACGGAGGAATTCTCAAACAAGTCGATCCTTCTAATAGCAAGGAGATTCTTGTAAGATTTACTTCTGGGAAATGGAACCCAGCTCAGTTGAATTATTCAACTATCAAGAAAGAAATTCTTTCTATCATAAAATGTATTTATAAATTCCAAGATGATTTGTTGAATCAAAAATTCTTATTGAGAATTGATTGTAGTGCAGCTAAATCTGTGTTACAAAAGGATGTTAAAAATTTAACATCGAAGCAAATATTTGCTAGATGGCAAGCTGAATTAGCTGTCTTTGATTTTGACATTGATTATATCAAAGGAACTAATAATTGTCTTCCTGATTTTTTGACCAGGGAATTTCTGCAGGACACTGCAGATGCAGATCCCGATAAGGGGACGAGGCCCAGACAGAGGGCGAGGAAGGGGAAGGAGTAATACTCCTAACAACTCCCCTTATGCAAACTGGCTTAGAATGCAAAAGCCAAAATCCATGCAAGTAGACATGGAATCTGAGGCGTCATACGCCCAATCAGAATGGAAAACGCCTCATAAAAGGGCGAATAAAAATACTTCTAATATGAGTATCTACAGTCCTCAGAGCGAGGCTGAGACATCTTCAACAGAAAATATTCCTGGACAATCCTTTAAAAAAGCGATTGAAGATGCTAATGACAGTTATACCTCAAAAGATAGCTCTGAACAAATTATATGTTTGGAAAGGAATGATATTCCTAAGATGCATGATCCATGGTCCTTAAAAGAAAAATATATTGAGACCATTTCTTTTGCTGCATCAGCAGGAAAAACAAGGCAAGTGTATGAAGCCTTGCTAATAGTTTCTGGATCAGTAGAAATAAAACACTACTATCCAAACGGAAAAGAAGGTGGAGAGATTATAAACTTCTCCAAAGCTATTATTAGAAAGATTCTTAGCCCACATGAATGGGCTTTACACCCTAATAGGGCGAGGTCGTTCAAAGTAGGGGATGAGCGACACGAAAGCAATTATTGGGATTATATCCAAGCTTTTGAAAAGTTTTTATACTATGAAAACCCAGCGAAAAAGCATTCCTGGTTTATAATCATAAAACCTGAGGTTATAAAAGCAGGTATCCCCATTTGGTTTATCCAACTATGGCAAAAAATTGGGGCAGAGCTAGCCATACTGCCAAAGTCAATTTTTGATCTATTTATTCCTTGGATTGAATCACATCTAAGATTTCATAATACTAGTGATGACTCCATTATAGAAGGAGAAAGCACTCTTCATTATTTTATAGAGAATGAGATGCCATTTATATTCAGATGGACCATCACCTCTGAGTTCAATAATAAGAACATTCCTATTCTTTCCAGAAAATTTCTCATAAAATGGTGGTCTGGAATTAATGAAGAAGAAAAAACGGCTGAAATAAAGGCAGGCATTAAGAGCAATAATAAAGCTCTAGATAATAAAATCAATGAAGAGTTAGCAACGGAAAATCCGATGCTAAAATTAAAGGCTTCCTTCAGAAGAAAGTATCCTAACATCTCTGAGGAAGATCTTATGAAACGCTGCTTAGAACATATCAAGAAGCAGTTTGAGCAGACGTTCGATAATACGGACACAAGTTCTTCAAAGTCTGAAGAAACTACCAGATCGGTAGAAATGAAAGAATGCTTTCAAGGGCACTCCCAAGATCCAGAAGAAGATCTGAAGACAGCAGACCAGCTCTGGGAGGATCTCATGGGCTCAAAATTGAGTCATGATAAAGGAAAGGGCCCAATGAATTAAACTGCGCAATCATAAGCTGCGCAGCCTACAGTATAAGTTGCGCAATCATAAAAGTGCGCAAACTGCGCGATCAACAGTACTGTTACAGTACTGCGCAGTCCACAGTAACTGCGCGATCTACAGCCGATACTGAAGCAGACGACTGCAGCATTCTAGCACACGGGAGTCAGTATTCGCGGCCCAAGGTTTTTATAAAACCAGAAGAACAGTAATGCGCATCTACAGAACACTTGCGCCACAGAACGCAACTTCTAGAAGCGCAACCCACGTTGCACAAGGGGACAGCGCGTCAATAGTACTGCGCAACCCACGTTGCACAAAAGGACAACGCGCCAACAGTGCAAAGCAATAATAGAGCTACAGTGCAGAGCAATAATTGAAGACAGCTCACCCTCAATCATAGAGGACAGCTCACCCTCAATCATAGAGCTCAATTATTGAAGACAGCTCACCCCCAATCAATGAGGCACTCATAGAGCCCGTTCTCCCTCTATATAAAGGAAGGCCTTTGCATTCAGAAGGCATCGCGAAATAAAATCCCTCTATCTTTCTTGTACTCTGATAACTACTGTACTTCGTTTGAAGATAATAAATAAAACTTTGTAAGTTTTCCTCTTCTGATCTAGAGCCTTGCTCTTCACTTGTGTTACTTAGAGCATTGCTCTTGACCTGATCCAATTGCCTCCGGCAGCCCTGGTATCAGAGCCATGATTGGCTAAACCTTTTTCTTCTTCAAGATGGAGATCCATTAACCTACAAAAACTAAGATGTTATTTTAGGCCATACAATCAGGTATAGTTCTTCTTTAAGAACTACTCTAGAAATATCTCTCTGCAAAGTTAATTATGGAACGACATCAAAGTCGCGTAGGGGGTCCCATGTTAAAGTCCCGTGTTAAATATCAAAGTCCCGTCTCCCATTTGCCTTACCAGTCTAACCCCAGTAAACCCTCTCTCTCTTTCTCGTACCTCCTTCTTCTTCCCTGTGTCTTCTCTTCTTCTCCTCAACATTTCTTTTCATTGCTGAAAAATCCTTCGCCTCTGTAGATCGCTGGATTTCTGACGACGGCGACGATCACGACGACCCAGCGAGGACCTCTGACCCGTGGGATCCTACTGTTCGTCGTTTGGACTCATTCCGTGTACCATGCGCGCGTCGCGGCTTTTCTAGCCGACGGGAGACGTTCCGTTTCCCGTATCGCGATCCGTCGAGGCAAGTGAAAACTTGCTACATGCTATTTGAATTACTATATATGCTATTTAAATTGCTATATATCCATTTGAGTGCACGCTAAACCTGTAGTTTACATTTAAAACCATAGTTTCCATTTTTAACAGTTCGACGTCCCTTTATATCATTTTTAGATTCATCGTTTGAAACCTACCATGTTGCATTTAGTTCTATTATACATAATACCCACATTCATATTTAAATCATATAACGATTAATTGCATAGTCCACAGTACCCTTTTATATTTTATACCCTGTGCAACACCCGTTTGCATCCAACTAACCTGTTTTATACATATCAGTACATCCATTTAACCATTTTACATATACTTGCATCAAGCGTTCTTTTAATACATGATAATGTGATGTTAATATTCTATGTTCATTTAAGGTATGATAGTTCATGTTGGAACTATAACCCTGACTCTAATTGATAATTGTACATCCATATAGTTTAGTCTGTACCTATTTGCATATCATATTACATGTTCCAGTTTGTTGTTCTATTAGTACACATGCTTGTTCTGTATACCAATGCTTATGCTAGTTGATTATGAGCACCCACATGATATCCTGTACACCCTGACATGACTTGCTACACATATTACTTGACCCGACATGGTACCGTACAACTCTTGACATAACGTGACACCTTTATATATTACCTGGCTTGACCTGATGTACTGATCAGTCGAAAAAATGTATTTTTAACATGTCAACTCCCTATCATTTGCACTCATCTAGAAGTGTTCGGTATTCATATTGCACATATTAGCAAAACATCCCTGAAATGCCAGATTACATGTGTTATACTCTAAAACCGGCATTTTTAGGGAAATTGACTGTTTATCATGGCATCGCATCATTCTTGTGTAGCGCAACACTTGTTTCAAAGTCTGTGCAGGAAATTTCAGGAACCGAGCCAAAATTGTCAAATTGCTGATAAAAAATACGCCAACTCAAAGATCTTTGATCCGGCATTGATACAGAAGGAATTGTAAAATTCAACATATCAGAACAATATCCAAAAGCTAGCAGAAAGCCACAGTGGAAAAGTGAACACCGATCCTCTTATTGGGCCGCGGATCTGCGGCCCTATTGCCACGTCATCAGGTGAAATTTACTGCAGAATGCCTCTCTCAGTGCATACATCTCAGCAAGCTATGTCAAATTCCAGATGACTCTCGAAGCTTCTGCCAGATCAGCAAGGATCATTAAATCAAGCTAATCTTGATTAAGCTAATCAACCTCCTAACAACCTAGTTCTAAAAGCTCCCTCCAACTAACTACTTCTAGAAGCCTTTCTAGCTAACAAACTTTTGGAGAGAAATTCAAATTTTGAATTCTAGATCTAGGGTTACAAGGTCTATAAAAGGGAGCCTAGATCTAAGGTTCATTTGCTCATT
Source organism: Agapanthus africanus (assembly GCA_030015575.1). NCBI lineage: Eukaryota > Viridiplantae > Streptophyta > Magnoliopsida > Asparagales > Amaryllidaceae > Agapanthus > Agapanthus africanus. The sequence goes on along the minus strand of CM057342.1, from coordinate 113,626,647 downwards.
AATCTCTCATCTCCCTCATTTCTAATACAAGTTGAGTGACACAACTTGTAACCCTAAATCCAAAATCCAAAGCCAAATTCAAGATCCCGAGTACCATTCAAGCGAGAAGCCTTCAACCTTTTAGGAGCGGAGCTGATCTTCAATCGAGCAAGTGATCCAAGCCGATCTGAGACTCAAGGAGACGAGCGAAGCCAAATCGACGATCGAGTTCTTCCTCTTGTAGTTCTTGAGAGATTTGTAACGGAATTGTTGATAAATAAAAGGTGAAATTCTTTAATCTTGCTTTCTTTAAATTCTTGCATCATGATTCGATCTCAATTTGTGATTGTGGTTCTTATTGTGATGTTTGAGTAAAACTCCGCTCGTAAAGGAGTCGAGACGATCAATAGAATGATGATATAACAAATCTGAAAACGATTCTTAAGTACTATGAGTTTGGTAAACTCTTGTAAATTGAAGAATCGACGACCTAGTTTCGGTGCGATACTTGCTTGATTGTGATCGCTCGAAATTAGGGATCCACGATCGATTCTTGAATTTACTAGAGGCTAGAATGTGAATAATATCGATGAAGGAACAAGGGATAAATGATGAAAGCCTAGTTTCATAAGAAATCCCTGATTCTCGTTGATCATCATCGATCTAGTATCAATTCATCGATAGATAAGAATACGTAATCGCTAGATTTCATCATATCTATAGATCCGATCGATTCCTATGAGCCTCACTTCAATTCTTGATTGTTGGTTTGGAAATCATCACAACTTCTCAATTCTTGATTTTATCGTTTCTTGATTTAGACTAGATTTTTCTAATTCTTGAACTTCAAATCTTTAAATCATGAATTGCTGTTTGTTTTCTTTTCTTTAAAGTTTCAACTCATCTAAATCGAAACACGAACGATTACACTTTTCCTGTGGACGATCCGCGCTTACTAACGCGCTACATTCGACACCGTTATTGATTGCGGTCAAAATATTTTTGGTTGTGATTTCTATACAATTTTCTATAAACCGACACAACAAGAATTCGTATTCAATCATGTACCATGGTCTTACCTGTTAACTGATCTTGTGTCTAATGCCAACAAACCTGACCTGTTGTCCTCACGGACCGTTCCTGTTGTCTATCCAGACAAACCTGTACCTGCTTGATCATGTGTTGGCATTAGCTCCAGATTATTTGAATACATGACTTGAACACTTATAACTTGGGGTATGGGGAAATCAATGATGAAACCTGACTTGTAACTCGACAGTTGCTTGCCTATACTGATCAGTTTTAGAGGCTAGGCCAGCCTTGGGATGATGCTGCTGATATCGTTCGTCTTTACATATTTCCTGTTTTAGTGCTTTGCGGCATGTCTCGGTTTCAACCCGAGAGTCTTAGACCGTGGTCCCGGGCATGCACGGGATACTATTGAGTTACATCGATGATTTATCAAATTGATTTCAAAGACTTGAGAGTAGTTAACCCAATAGACCAGTTTAGATTACTCACTACACATTACTCCACTGTCCTTACTTATATTGTTGTTATACTTGCTTACCGTTTATGATCATACTTGCATGTCTTGCTACCCTGTTGTATATATTATTGCTTGATGTTATGACGCGCTGACGTCTGGGTTTTGCATGGCCCAGATTCCGTACCTTTGCTGCAGTCCGAGCAGGAGTACTTCAGCCAGCAGGCTGATCAGTGAGGACTCTTGGTAGTTAGTTCTTTTACTTTTCAGTATTTTATTCCTGATTTGAGCCCGCATTATGGGACATTCTTTCCAGTTATTCTTGTATTGGATCTTTTGCTTCCGTATTATTATTCTTGACTCGGTTTATTTTGGCTTATGGACATGTGCTAGATAGTTTTATTATTGTTCTTGATATCTCAACGACTGTAATGTGACTGTGGAAGGATAATTCCTATCCACGGGTAGCTTGGTTGGCTATGTCACGCACCTACCTGAGCGTACTCTGGGAAGCGGGGCATGACATGGTTCTTTTGGTATCAGAGACATAGGTTAATCGGGTTGATTCTTTTGTAGTTGGGTATTGTACCCAATATACGAATCAGAATACTCGTGATTAGGAAATATGTCCTGCCACCTTGCCGTTTTACCGTTCTTGAATCTTAACCTCCTCCTGATTATACTTTTACGATATGCAAACCTCCTTTGCATATCGACTCGAAACCTGGTTCTTTGTGCATCTCTAGAACTTAGGCAACTTGGGTGGAGTTATGTAATTGTAGCTATGATACCGCGGCATGGTTACAATGCAGTACTCTATTTCAGTAACTTGGAGTTCTAGCCTTGATTCATATCCTCGATCTATATTTGAATCTGTTATCATACTAATCCTCTTTGGTGTCTTGGTTGCAGTATCATAGAAGCCAGAGATCTACAATCGTACCAGAGGTGTATGGATGACGCCACTTTGCTTGGAGTAATTCGTGACTTACTTGAGGACCTTAAACGGCAGACCGAGCTGAAGCCGGCATTTACACCAAACCGAATGCCCGTACGTAGAAATATTACGGTGAACCGACACGATGTAGCACCAATGAAGAAAACAATCGTTGCTGATCGGAGAAGGAGCGTGATTTGTGACTTTTGCGGTTTGCCTGGGCATGTGCAAAAGGAGTGTCGAAGAAAGCGTGGACTCTATTTAGTTTGTGGATCGGTGGATCACACTATCAATGCTTGTTCGTCGAAGCTTTGTAAGAAAGAGAATGTTCGGAGGCCAGTTTTGCCCAAGCAAAAGGGAAGGGTGTTGTGCGATTACTGCCAATAACCGGGTCATTATCGAAGAGATTGTCGTAAGAGGTTTGGACTTTGTCTTGTTTGCGGATCAGCGGATCACACCATTGATACTTGTCCGTCAAAGATAAGATTGAAGGAGGCTCGGGAGCTACCGCAAAAGCAGTTTCCGGACCAGGAGAAGTTAATTCGGGGAGTTAATCAGGCCCAAGCTTTTACCTTGACGGATGAAGAGACTAGAGCCTCAGAGGAAGTCGTTTCAGGTACCCTACTTGTTCATGGTTTTTCTCGCATTAGCGTTGTTCAATTCTAGTGCATCCCATTGATTTATGTCGTCCAAGTTTATTACTATACACTCGATTACCTGCACGACCCTGTTTAGTTTTGGGACATACGCACTGGGAATGGGAAAATCATAACTAATAGAGGGTATAAGGATTGTTTTGTTGTTGTTGGCGGATGGGAGCTATTTACAGATTTTGGGGTGATTGTTATCGGCAATTATGAAGTCGTCTTGGGAATGGATTTTCGGCACTTTCCACACTCACATTGAGGGTAGAGAAAAGAAAGTGAATTTTCAGATTCTCGGACACCCAGAGGTTGTTTGAAGGAAGCAGTTCTGTCGGGCCATTCGAAGTTAGGGCTAGGCCGACAACTGATGATTTTTCGTCGATGAAGGTTAAGAAAGGTGAAGCACTAGCCGTTGTTCGGGATTTCATGGATGGGTTCGAGGACATATCAGGTTTTACTGCTGAAGCGAGACGTAGAGTCACGATTGATCTTGTTCCTGGTGCAGTGCCAGTCTCTAAAAGCGTACTATCCCATAGCACCAGTGGAGTTGGAAGGAGTCGAGAAATAGGCTGCTAAATTACTTGAGAAGGGTTGGACTCGCAGCAATAACTCGTCTTGGGGAGCTCCAGTTCTCCTAGTTAAGAAGAAGGATGGCACAAGAAGGATGTGCATCGATTATCGAGAGTTAAACCGGGTGACTATTAAGAGCGAGTACCCGACCCCTCGCATTGGAGAAATTTTGAGCAGCTTAGTAGCGCGAGGGTATTCTCGAAGCTGGATTTGTGATCCGGATATCATCAGGTCCGAGTTAAATTAGAAAATATTTGCAAGACGACGTTCCGTACTCGTTATGGACTAGATGAACCGAATCTTTTCACTATTCTTGGACCAGTTTATAGTGGTGTTTATTAATGATATTTTGGTTTACTCGAAGAGTATTGAAGAGGGCAGAACACTTGAGACTACTGCAGACATGGTGGCAAGAAAATTTTATGCGAAGGTGAGCAAGTGCGAGTTTTGGCTTCAAGAAATGAAGTTTTTAGGGGGGGCATGGTGATGGAATCGCCGTGATCCCGAAAGGATTGCAGCAGCTCTAGATGGGCCGATTCCGAAGAACATGACAGAGATCAGAAGCTTTCTTGGACTTACCGGGTATTACAGGAAGTTCGTGGGAGAACCTTGCTCGTCTGGCGGAGATGATGACTGACTACAATCTTGATCTTAAGTACCATCCGGGAAAAGTTAATGTCATGCCGGATGCACTCAGTCGGTTACCAGCAATTCAGACGTTGACTACACAGAAGGAACTCATTGAAGACTTTCGAAGATTTGATTTGGAAGTTTTGCTACCGCATTCTTCGGGACAATTGAAGCAGCTGCTGGTACATTCGTCGTTGTTCGAGAATATTAAAGCTGCGAAGTCGCCGGGCCCTAGATTGCAAAAGTTTCGAGAACAGGTTGAGGCTGGACTTCTAACAGATTTACCGATCCATGAAGATGGGTCGTTGCGTTTTGGTAGCTGTGTGTGTATGCCAAAGGGAGATATTCACGAAGAAGTTATGAATGAGGCATACAGTTCCGTGTATTCCGTACATCTAGGAAGATGAACCGAGATCTACGACAGCACTTCTGGTGGGAAGGCATGAAACGGGATACTGTCGTTCTGTGGCAAAGTGTTTGGTGTGTCAGCAAGTTAAGGCTGAACATCAACGGGTTGCTGGTTTATTGCAACCACTTCCGATTCCTCGGTGGAAGTGAGAACATATAACCATGGATTTCGTGACAGCTCTACCTCGGAGTCCAAAGGGCAACAATGCAGTTTGAGTGATTGTTGATCGTTTGACCAAGGCAGCTCATTTCATTCCTTTTCGGGTTGGTCAATCAACAAAAACTTTGGCAGAACGGTACATGCAGGAGATTGTAAGATTGCATGGAGTACCGGTGAGCTTCGTGTCCGACCGTGACACTCGGTTCTTATCACACTTTTGAAGGAGCTTACAGGAAAGTTTGGGGACTCGATTGAAGTGTAGCACAGCTTATCATCCTCAAACAGATGGCCAGTCGAAGAGAACGATCCAAACTCTTGAAGACATGTTGAGAGCTTGCATGTTAGACTTCAAGGGTTGATGGGAGGATCATCTACACTTAGTGGAGTTTTATTACAATGACAGTTTTTGGGCGACTATTTAGATGGCTCTACCCGAAGCTTTATATAGTCGCAAGTATCGTTCACCTGTTTGCTGGGACGATGTCGTTGAACGAAGATTGTAGGAACCAGATTTGATGGTACAGACAATTGAGAAGGTTAATACTATCCAGGATCATATGAAAGCAGCACAAGACCGACAAAGGAGGTTAGCAGATACATCGAGGAGACCTCTAGAGTTCGCAGTGGGTGATTTGGTATTCTTGAAGTTATCACCGACTAGAGGGGTGATCTGTTTCGGTAGTCGGGGAAAGCTCGGTCCTCGATTCGTTGGATTTTTTTTTAGATTTTGGAGCGTGGTGGTGAGGTAACGTATCGATTGGCGTTACCGCAATCCTTGACGAATATTCATGACGTGTTTTATGGTTTGAAATAAAATACACACGTTGGATCATTCGAAACTGACTGTACGAGAAGATTCAACCTGTGGGGAGCAACCGATGTCAATTGTGGATCGAAGAGAAAAGGTTTTATGAACAAAGTTATCCCTCTTGTACTTGTTTCTTGGAGTAATCGCTCGCATGGAGAACCAAATTGGGAGCGAGATGATGAAATCCGGATGAATGTTTCCACATCTATTCTTGAAATTTCTTGTTTGTTATCCTATCCTGTTCTTGGAATTTCGAGGACGAAATTCTTTTGTAGTTGGGTATGATGTAACACCCGAGTTCATTTATACCAATTCCAGTTTCCGTATTTACTTATCCATGGTCTATTCTTGATTTATCGTGTTTGGGTTCGAATGGTAGTTACTTTGTACATTGCATTCGACCCAACCCGCTTGCTTGAACTTGTTTGATTTATATTTTTAGGTTACCCTGACTCGTTGCTTTGACACGTGCATCTAGTATAGACTGCATATCGGCATTTCATCTGGCACCGCATGTTTTAACATATAAATTTTTAGTCACTGAAAATATTTATTAAAATACATTGCATGGCCTGCTTGTTACCCCTAACCCTGTGGTAGTGTCCTTGCATCTTGTTCTCGTCCCGTTCAGTGAAACAGACGTGTTTGGATGGCTACTCACATGTACATGCGTCCGTTCTTGGGGGTATGCATTTTTGGTACATAATCTTTCGTTTTAAATTTTGGAACTTACAAATAATTTTCGTATTTCAAATCTAAAATTTTAGGCCCGACCCGGGCACGTTTTGGACTAAATTTGTATTTACTGGGAAACCCTAAATTTTGGTTAATATGTTATTATGATAAAATCGTATAAACAGCTTGAATCTTTAGGCCAGCAAATCTTTAATTATTAAATCTTTCTGTAACAAACTCTCTTTCTCTCTCCCATTCCGTTTCCACCTATCACCTCTTCTCTTTCGCTTGGGTGGCCCCCACGAGCTTTCTCTCTCTCCGCGTCTCTCTCCTTCCATTTCTCTTCCTCTATCTCGCTCTCTCAAGCCTTTCTCTCTCCTCTCGCTTTTCCCACTCTCTCCTCTCGCGGTAGACTTAGGTCCCAACACCGCCTCGTTTCTTATCGTCACCGCCCACTCTTTCTTCTTCTTCTTCTATATTTTTCCCCAGCGCCACGAAACCTTTGTGAAACAAACCCTAACCCTCAAAGCTCGGCCGCCTTCTCCCTTTCCACAATCCCATCACCTCGACGGCCATTCCCGTACCCTCGTCGACTCCATCTTCTCTTCTTCCTCTTCTTTCTTCGCTCCCGAGCGCTCAAGAAACCCTGCACACCCTACACGAACCCAAGAACCCACCGTTCCATTACCGCCGACCATTTCCCGTCGCCATCGCCATCTCCTCCCTCTCCTCCGCTCCCCCTCCAACGCCAGAACCCTACATCTAAACCCCAACCTACACCAAAACCAAACCCTAGCTGCGACCGAGCGCCAAGAACCTGCACCCCCTGCACATCCCTGGCCGGAGCTCCGTCGATCTCACCGACACCATCTCCCATTTGCCTTACCAGTCCAACCCCTGTAAGCCCTCTCTCTCTTTCTCGTACCTCCTTCTTCTTCCTTGTGTCTTCTCTTCTTCTCCTGAACATTTCTTTTCATTGCTGCAAAATCCTTCGCCTCTGTAGATCGCTGGATTTCTGACGACGGCGACGATCACGACGACCCAGTGAGGACCTATGACCCGTGGGATCCCACTGTTCGTCGTTTGGACTCATTCCGTGTACCGTGTGCGCGTCGCGGCTTTTCTAGCCGACGAGAGACGTTCCGTTTCCCGTATCGCGATCTGTCGAGGCAAGTGAAAACTTGCTACATGCTATTTGAATTACTATATATGCTATTTAAATTGCTATATATCCATTTGAGTGCACGCTAAACCTATAGTTTACATTTAAAACCATAGTTTCCATTTTTAACAGTTCGACGTCCCGTTATATCATTTTTAGATTCATCGTTCGAAACATACCATGTTGCATTTAGTTCTATTATACATAGTACCCACATTCATATTTAAATCCTATAACGATTAATTGCATAGTCCACAGTACCCTTTTATATTTTATACCCTGTGCAACACGCGTTTGTATCCAACTAACCTGTTTTATACATATTATTAGATCCATTTAACCCTTTTACATATACTTGCATCAAGCGTTCTTTTAATACATGATAATGTGATGTTAATATTCTATGTTCATTTAAGGTATGATACTTCATGTTGGAACTATAACCCTGACTTTAATTGATGACTGTACATCCATATAGTTTAGTCTGTACCTATTTGCATATCATATTACATGTTCCGGTTTGTTGTTCTATTAGTACACATGCTTGTTCTGTATACCCATGCTTATGCTAGTTGATTATGAGCACCCACATGATATCTTGTACACTCTGACATGACTTGCTATATATATTAATTGACCCGATATAGTACCGTACAACTCTTGACATAACGTGACACCTTTATATATTACCTGGCTTGACCTGATGTACCATGGTCTTACCTGTTACCTGATCTTGTGTCTAATGCCAACAAACCTGACATGTTGTCCTCACGGACCGTTCCTGTTGTCTATCCAGACAAACCTGTACCTGCTTGATCCTGTGTTGACATTTGCTCCAGATTATTTGAATACATGACTTGAACACTTATAACTTGGGGGTATGAGGAAATCAATGATGAAACCTGACTTGTAACTCGACAGTTGCTTGCCTATACTGATTAGTTTTAGAGGCTAGGACAGCCTTGGGATGCTGCTGTTGACATCGTTCGTCTTTACATATTTCCTGTTTTAGTGCTTTGCGGCATGTCTCGGTTTCAACCCGAGAGTCTTAGACCGTGGTCCCGGGCATGCACGGGATACTATTGAGTTACATCGATGATTCATCAAATTGATTTCAAAGACTTGAGAGTAGTTAACCCAATAGACCAGTTTAGATTACTCACTACACATTTCCCCACTGTCCTTACTTATATTGCTGTTATACCTGCTTACTATTTATGATCATACTTGCATGTCTTGCTACCCTGTTGTATATATTATTGCTTGATGTTATGACCCGCTGACATCTGGGTTTTGCATGGCCTAGATTCCGTACCTTTGCTGCAGTCCGAGCAGGAGTACTTCAGCCATCAGGCTGATCAGTGAGGACTCTTGGTAGTTAGTTCTTTTACTTTTCGGTATTTTATTCCTGATATGAGCCCGCATTATGGGACATTCTTTCCAGTTATTCTTGTATTGGATCTTTTGCTTCCGCATTATTATTCTTGACTCGGTTTATTTTGGCTTATGGACATGTGCTAGATAGTTTTATTATTGTTCTTGATATCTCTATGACCGTAATGTGACTGTGGAAGGATAATTCCTATTCACAGGTAGCATGGTTGGCTATGTCGCGCGCCTACCTGAGCGTACTCTGGGAAGCGGGGCGTTACAGAAGATCTCTAGGAGTTTAACTCCATTCAAGATCTGTTGGAGTTTAACTCTATAAATCAAACCCATTTTGGGAGTTTAACTCCTAACCTAGGGGCTAAGCCCCTTTTCTGTTGGTGTTCCCAGCGGTCGCGTGCCACGCACATGACCCGTGGGCGCCCAGCGGTCGCGTGCATGGCTCGTGACCCGCAGGCATCCAGCGGACGCGTGTATGGCATGTGACCCGCGGATGCTAAAGCGGTCGCGTGCAGCGCATGTGACCCTCGAGCGCCCCGCGGTCGTGTGCAAGGCACATGGCCCGCGGGCGCTAAGTACCCACGTGCGCCTTATGCGACCCGCGGGCGCTCGGCGCCCGGCGGTCGTGTGCTGCGCACGTGACCCGTGGGCGCTAAGTGCGCACGCGCCAGATATGTGACCCGCGGGCACCAGCACCCACGCGTCAGCACCCACGCTCCAGGCACATGACCCGTGGGCACCCAGCACCCACGTATCATGCACGCATCTTTAAGATGCTCCACCTCCCCCATTTTATATGCACTCCACACTAAACATCATCCCCGTTAGAAAAAATTTCTAACGGGGCGCTGCCCCACACCCCGTAAGGTGGATGCTAGCCCCCTTGACCTCCAGCCCACTATCCAGGTAGCGGTGTTGGGGTAAAAAATTACACTCCGGTTGACTAAGTCTAAAATCAAAGTCAACCACAAGTAAGCGGGCCTAAGCCCAGATCAAGTGGGCCCATACCCAAGTCGAGCCCCGCGGCCGGCCTTCCCCATGCCAAAATGAAATCTTGTAATAAATAATTTTGATGTAATTTTTTATGCATGAATGGGCATAAAGCCAAATTTTTGTAAAGTCCATGGCCCATGTGCAAAATAAATGAGCACATGAGGCATGGGATGGGCAAAATGCCATATTGTAAATTTCAAAGGGCTATATGTAAGTTTATAAGCCTATAAAAGGCAACATGATAATGAAACAAAAGAAAAGAAAAAAAATAACAATTCATTCTCTAAAATTCTAGGGTTTGTGCCTCCTTCCTCAAGATTCTAAAACCTTCTTCCCCTTTGGAATTAAATCAAGAGTTTTACTCTGCCTTTTTCCAAAAAGAAATAGTTTTTCACCATAAAACCCACAAAGGAAAGCTCGGATCTCCCATCAAATCCCCAAAAGGGGAGATTTTAAGTCTCACCCGCCCTTTTCCCCTTAAGATCCAGCCCACAGAAAGGAAGAAGAAGGAGACCCATCTCCAAAAACCCCATTCCGGAAGAATCTAAGGCTCAAAAGAATATCAAAGATCTCTAGGAGTTTAACTCCATTCAAGATCTGTTGGAGTTTAACTCTATAAATCAAACTCCCTTTTTAGGAGTTTAACTCCAATTCTATACATAGTCCCTGTTAAGAGTTCAACTCCAAAGCCCCCTTTGGGAGTTTAACTCCTAATTGAGGAGCTAAGCCCCTTTTCCGCCGGTGTTCCTAGCGGTCGCGTGCCGCATACGTGACTCGCGGGCGCCCAGCGGTCGCGTGCACGGCACGTGACCCGCGGGCGCTAAAGCGCCCACGTTCACCTCACGCGACCCTCGGGCGCTCAGCACCCAGCAGTCGCGTGCAGCGCACGTGACCTGTGGGCACCCGCGGTTGCGTGCAAGGCACGTGGCCCGCGGGTGCTAAGCGCCCACGTGCGCCTCACGCGACCCGCGGGTGCTCAGCGCCTAGCAGTCGCATGCTGTGCACGTGATCCGCTGGCACCCAGCGGTCGCGTGCTGTGCACGTGACCCGTGGGCGCCAAGCGCTCACGCGCCAGGCACATGACCCGTGGGCGCCGGTGCCCACGTGCTAGGCACATGACCCGTGGTCGCCCAACACCAACGTGCCATGCATGCGTCTTTAAGACGCTCCTCCTCCTCCCATTTTATATGCACTCCACACTAAACACCATCCATCGTTAGAAAATATTTCTAACGGGGCGTTGCCCTGCACCCCGTAAAGGGGATGCTATCCCCCTTGACCTCCAGCCTGCTATCCGGGTAGCGGGACCCCCGTAAAACTCTACGGGGCCCCCTATATATCCAAAACCCTTTCAAAACATACGCATACTGCACATTGAGTTTGCATGACTAGTTGACCCGTCAATCGGAGGTTCTCTCGCTCCAAAGGCGAGGGGTAATTAACGGCAGCTTAGTCCGCGGCTGCCAGAGATTCGGATCCCCACAATCAATAAACCTCCGCCTACCCTAGGCAAGGGGGAATCTGTAGTATGCCTGAAAAGCGCGCGCGTATTCCCATCTCAATGGGGTGACGAAAAACACCCTACAGATTCTGGAACGCTCGGTGGGACCTTTCTCTCCTCCCATATTTCGGGTTAAACGTTCATGCGAACTCAATCAGCATATACATTGATTGCCTGTATTGAAATCATGCTTCTTTATGCAGGTTAACAATTTCCAATTGCAATCTTTGGACGTAGCAAAAATGTCTCCAAGGATAAGCTTAGCTCTCGACACAGCTCCCATCTCCTACACGATGAAGATGGATGCCAGGACGGTCCTCCCAGCCAGTCTCGGGCGACAATGGGAGGAGCCGCTGCTACCATTTGGCTTTATTCTGTTTATGCCAGCTAGCACTATCCCAGCTCCTCAAGCTCCGGTAACAGATAAACCGGCCTTGAAAGGAAAGAGGCCAAATGTGGTGGTCTCGAGGGCGCCCCAACCCAAACGCAAATCGGTGTATGAACGGCTTTCCATGGCCCCAGCTGGGGGCAAAGCCGTCAGAACAAAAGAAGTTGCCAAACGTCACGGGCAAGCCCAGGCGATACCTTCGACGGACATGCGGGCGGATGTCTTCAGAAGCCTCCCCATCACTCGGCCTATGGCAGCTTCCCGAAGAGTAGAAGTCTGCCGGGCGCTCAAAACAGAGAAGCTGAGACAGAAGCGGCTCAGATACAGAGCCAACAGAAAGGCTAGGGCTCCGGCCATGTTAAAATTTGTGAAGTTCCAAAGCTCAGACCGCTCCGTGAAACCAGTTGCCAGTGATGAAAACATGGCTGAATGTGTTATCCACACAGTCTACATGGTGGGCACGCGTCCCAGTGACAACCTTTGCAGCAAGAGCAAGGATTGGGCCACCACATCTCAAATCCAATCTGGTGTGAATATAGCTGCCACATTCCAAGACCAGCCTCCTCTGGAAGGTAATGAAGACCCTTCCGGTGAGGCTGATAAGCAGAGAAAGCCCTCGGTTCATGAGGAGTCGGGATCGGAAAGCGAAGCTGAGCCAACTTTCCATCCTAAGACCGCAGAGTAGCTACTTCTCCAGGAGCTCTGAAAGCAGCTCAGAAACAAAGACAAGGAGATGGCCAAGCTCTACTCAAAAATTGATGACTTGACAAATGTCGTCTTACAACTCATGGCCCAACTTGCTTCTCAACCACCCAATCAAGCGCAGGGCTCTGCTCATGAACCGGGAAACGGTGTCCCAAGGCAGTTAACGCCTATTCCCCCAAATCCAAAGGTGGGAGCACCGCACGAAAGCCAGTCGCATCCTATCTCGGCAAATGTCTTGGCTACCGATGACAGCAGCCCACTAACTTAAGATCAAATCATGGATTTGGTTGCCAACAAAATCAAAACCTTGGTAGCCGAATCCGAAGCGCAAAAAGTTATCAAAAGTAGTGGGAGACCGTATCCTGCTCAGTATGATCTGGTAGAATTTCCTAGCGGCTATATTATCCCCAAATTCGGAAGATTTGATGGGACGGGAAATATGAATCAGCACGTTGCCCATTTTAAATCCTCATGCGGGAATACTGGGGGAAATAATGTGCTTCTCCTCTGCCAGTTTTTTAATAGCTTAACTGATGTCGCCTTCGACTGGTACGCGAGCATACCGGATGGCTCCATCGCAACTTTCATTCAAATGGAGTCTCTGTTTCGGCAGAGGTTCATGAGCATCAGCGATAAGATCACCATTGCTGACCTCGTAAGGACCAAGCCAAAGAACAGCGAAAGAAGCATGGATTTTATTTCTCGATGGCGCAATCTTTCCGTCAAATATGAACCGCCGATAGAGCAGGACCAATCTGTCAGCCTTCTCGTCGGAAATCTCAATAATTGGATGGCCCCGGTTCTATTCACCGTGGGTCTCAAAACATTTCAAGAGCTGACCAGGAAAGTACAGATATTGGATCGCTCAAAGCAGGAGTCTTCCTCTGATTCCCAAAATAACAATAGGTCCTAGAGATACCGAAAGGAGGATAATCGCAAAGGCGGAAATTCCGACGATACAGAATCTTTTAACACTTAGGCTAACCGAAACAAGCAAGGGATGAGCGGGCCTAATACCAACCAGCCTCGGAAGCCAGTGTTCGGAGAGGGAGGAGAAGCTCCACTGAAAGAGAAGCTGGATAAGGTCTATTCCTTTAGAAGGGACAAAGTCCGTAAAATATTCAAGGATGCCCTAAAAACGGTCTACAATTGCCGGAATCAAAAAGACCACAGGAAGCGAATATGACCGACGACCACTACATCGTTAAACTGGAAACAGATGACCACCACGTCGTTAAACTGGGAACAGTCGATCTCTAAGTCGTTAAACTGGGGATGTAAAAAAATGTGTAAATAAATAAATAAATAAAAAGAGCCAAAAGATGGGACAACTCACAATAAAAATTAGCGAGTAAAATAAAAATGAAAATAAACAGCCGAAATGATGGGGCAACTGCGAATAAAAAGTCGAAATGATAGGGCAATCATGACCTTCGCGATAAGAAAAGCTGAAATGATAGAGCAATCGCGGTTAAAAAATTAAAAAAAACGGCGAATGATGAGTTGCTCCTAGTACCATATTCAGTGCAGCGATGCAACCAAACTCTGAATGTCCTGATGGCGAATGATGAGTCGCTCCTGATACCATATTGCAGTGCTGCGATGCAGACGCCAACCAAATTCCAAATCCCTAAATTCCCAGCGGCGAATGATGAGTCGCTCCTGGTACTATATTCCAGTGCAGCGATGCATACGCCAACCAAAATCTAAATTCTCAAAGGGCAAATGATGAGTTGCTCCTGGTACCATATTCCAGTGCAGCAATGCAGACGCCAACCAAATTCCAAATCCCATACCCCAGCAGCGGATGATGAGACGCTCCTGGTACCATATTCCAGTGCAGCGATGCTGTCACGCCCCGCTTCTCAGAGTATGCTAAGATGGGCACGTGACATAGCCAACCATGCTACCTGTGGATAGGAAATATTCTTCCACAGTCACATTACGGCTGTAGAGATATCAAGAACAATAATAAACTATCTAACACATGTCTATAAGCCAGAATAAAACGAATCAAGAATAAAATAATACGGAAGCAAAAGATCCAATACAAGAATAACTGGAATGTATGTCCCATAATGCGGGCTCATATCAGGAATGAAAAAAAACGAAAGTAAAAGAACTAACTACTAACAAGTCCTCACTGCTCAGCCTACTGACTGAAATACTCCTGTTCGGCCTGTAGCAAAGGTAAAGAATCTGGGCCATGCAAAACCCAGACGTCAGTGCGTCATATCATCAAGCAATGATGTAAACAGGGGTAGCAAGACATGCATGTATGATCATAAATGGTAAAACAGGTATAACAACAATATAAATAAGGACAGTGAAGAGTAGTGTGCAGTGAGCAGTCTAAACTAGTCTACTGTGTTAACTACTCTCAAGTATTTGAAATCAATTTGATGAATCATCGATGTAACTCAATAGTATCCCGTGCATGCCCGGGATCACGGTCTATGACTCTCGGGCTGAATCCGAGACGTGCCGCAAGGCAGTAAAGGGTAGTAGGTAATGACGAGTGATGTCAGCAGCATCACCCCGGGGCTGGCCTAGCCCGTAAGACTGATCAGAAAAGGTATCGAACTGTCGAGTTACAAGTCAGGTTTCATCATTGATTTCCCCATACCCCCAAGTTATATATGTTCAACTCAGGTATTAATAATCTGGAGCTAATGTCAACACAGGATCAAGCATGTATAGGTTTGTCTGGATAGACAACAGGAAATGTCCGTAGGGACAACAGGTCAGGTTTGTTGGCATTAGTATCAAGATCAGGTAACAGAGAAAGCCATGGTACCTCAAGTCAAGTTAGGCAATATCTAGGTATCATGTCATGTCAAGAAGTGCACGGTATCACGTCGTGTCAAGTAGTAGGTGTATCAAGTCATGTCAGGGGTGCACAACATGTCACGTGGGTGTTCATAATCAAACTAAAATAAGCATGGGTATACAAAACAAGCATGTGGTACTAATGGAATAATAAAATGGAACATTGTAATGTGGTATGCAAATAGATACAGATTAAAGCATATGGATGCACGGTTATCGATTTGGGTTAAGGGGATAGTTCCAACATTAATTAAATACACTTTATCAAATATGGAATGTTAAAATCACATTAATATGTATTAAATGATCTAGGGATGCACTTTGAATATATATATTAGGCTAGATGTTTGCAAACAGGTGTCCAATATGGTATAAACTATTAAAAGGGTACTATGGGCTACGCAAATAATTATTATGTGATTTAAATATGGACGTGGGTACCACGTACAGTAAACTAAAATGCAACATGGTATGTTTCAAGTTCTGAATCTAAAATGATATAAATGGACATCGAAGTGTTAAAATGGAACATATGGCCTTAGATTTAATTTACAGGTTTAACATGCTATTAGATACGTATAAAATAATATAAGTAGCATGCAGCAAGTTTTACTTGCCTCGACAGATCAGAAACGGTTATACGGAACGTCACACGTCGGCGGGAAAAGTCGCAACGCGCGCACGGTGCACGGAACGGATCCACACAACGCACGAGGGGATCACACGGATCAGATATGCTTGCTGGGTCGTCGGGATCGTCGACGGCACCGCCGGATTCCGGCAAACAAAGAAAACAGTGAACATTTTTTAATGGAAGATATGCAAGGGAAAAAGAAAAGAGAAGAATGGAAGGAGGAAGGAGAAGATTGAGAAGAGGAGACTTACTGTGGTCAGCAAAGAGGGTCGTGAGGGGGTCGACGGCGTCGACGGAGCTCCGGCGAACGATCTGCAGAAGGACAACGGCTAATAAAAAAAAGAAACAGAAGAAAGAAAAATACAAGAAAGGAAGATGAAAAGAAAGAAGAAGGAGGAAGGGTGTGTGCGGCTCACCGTTGCGTCGATCTGGGACGATGGACGACGACGAGATCACTCCGGTGATAGTCGCGGTGAAACGATGTGCAGGGCTCGGGTGTTTCTGTGGGTGTGCAGGGCTGCTCTGAATGGAGGAAGAAGATGGAGGCGGAGGAGATGAGGGTGAGGAGGCGACGAGGTCGGGAATGGAGTCGTCGGCGTTACGTACGACGGCGAGGTGGAGGCAGCGGCTAGGGTTTCGTGGTGATAGGTTTCTTTAAACTAGGGAGGAGAAGTATATATATAGAGAAGGAGAGAGAGAATTTATACGAGAGGGGAGAGAGAGAGAAGAGAGAGATCGAGAGGAGAGAGGGAGAAGGGAGGAGAGATAAAGTCGTCGCGTAGTGGAAGAGAGAGAGAGACATTAGCGAAGGGGGGAGAGATAGAGAGAGGTGTGGGACCCAGCGCAATCAAATGAAAATTTTGATTGGCTCGGGGAAAAAATAGGAGAGAGAGGATTATGATTTTTAGGTAAAAAAAATTTTAAAAAAGATTTAACTTGGTTTCCAAAAAAATATTCTGGGTTGTATAAAAAATATTATAATTATATTTAAGAAAATTTAAATAATTGAATTTTAGAGGGAAAATAAAATATTTCAAAATGCGCCCGGGTCGGGTCTAAAAATTTAGACTTAAAATACGAAAATTATATGCAGTTTCCAAATTTTAAAATGAAAGGTTTAGATAACTAAAATGCATACCCCCAAGAACGGACGCACGTACGTGCGCGTAGCTATCCAAACACGTCCGTTTCACTGAACGGAACGAGAACAAGATGTGCGGATGCTACCACGGTGTTAGGGGTATCATGCAGGCTATAAAATGCAATTTTAATTTATTTTACGTGATCTAAAATGTTATATGTAAAATACACGATGCTAGGTGAAATGTTAATATGCAGTATCCATGAGATGCACGTGTCTATTTAACCAGCTAGGGTAGCCTATAAATATAAATCAACCGGTTCAAGTAAGCGGGTCGGGTCGAATGCAATGTAAAAGTAAACTACCATTCGCACCCAAACAAGATAAATCAATAAAATACCACAGACAAACAAATACGGAAACAGAAATTGGTATAACTGAACTCGGTTGTTACATTATACCCAACTACAAAAGAATTTCGTTCTCGAAATTCCAAGAACAAGAAAGGATAAACAATCAACACACTACAAGAATAGATGTGGAAACTTCTGCCGGATTTCATCTTCTCGTTCCCAAGTTGACTCTCCATATATGCGATTACCCTAAGAAACAAGTACAAGAGGGATAACTTTGTTCTTAAGAACCTTTTCTCTTCGATCCATAATCGACATCGGTCGCTCCTCAAAAGTCAAATCTTCTCGTACAATCAGCTCCGAATGATCCAACACATGTGTTATATCTCGAACATACTTACGGAGTTGAGATACGTGAAACACGTCATGAACATTCGCCAAGGATTGCGGTAACGCCAATCGATACTCCATTTCTCCAATACGCTCCAAAATCTCAAAAGGTCCAACAAATCGAGGACTAAGCTTTCCTCGACTTCCGAAACGGATCACCCCTCTAGTCGGTGATATCTTCAAGAATACCAAATCACCCACGGTGAACTCTATAGGTCTTCTCGACGTATCTGCCCAACTCTTTTGTCGGTCTTGTGCTGCTTTCATATGGTTCCGGATAGTGTTAACCTTCTCAACTGTTTGCACAACCAAATCTGGTCCCAACAATCTTTGTTCACCAATATCGTCCCAACAAACAGGAGAACGACACTTGCGACCATATAAAGCCTCGAATGGAGCCATCTGAATAGTCGCCTAGAAACTGTTGTTGTAAGAAAACTCTACCAAATGTAGATGATCCTCCCATGAACCCTTAAAGTCTAACATGCAAGCTCTCAACATATCTTCAAGAGTTTGGATCGTTCTCTCCGACTGGCCATCTGTTTGAGGATGATAAGCTGTGCTAAACTTCAAACGAGTCCCCAAACTTTCCTGTAAGCTCCTCCAAAAGTGTGATAAGAAACGAGTGTCACAGTCGGACACGGTACTCACCGGTACTCCATGCAATCTTACAATCTCCTGCATGTACCATTCTGTAACAACCCTAATTTTCCTATACACTTTTCTACACAAAATTTTAAATTATTTTTTCAAAATCATAAAGGGGTATTTTAGACTGAGCACAAAATATAAGTAATTATTTTGTTTTTAATTACAAGTTATAAGAATGTAATAACTCCATTTTTAATGTACAAGAAATTGCTTTAAATTTAATGTATACTTAGAGTATTTACTCTTGCTGCTATCATTTGAAGTAATTAAATAACTCCTTAATTACAAGAAGGAGCTTGTAGCTCATTGGTAATATCTTGCACTGCTGAACCAAGCCACCAGAGTTCAAATCCCATACCCCACATTATTTTTAATATTGATTTTTTTTAAAACCTTTAGAATACCAAGAGTTTACACGTGCATATCTCACAAAAACCCCCACTACACCCAAACATGTAACACTTGCAGGAGTTAGATGAACCGTCGGGGGGGATCCAAGCCACCGGACTCGGCCGGGAATCGGCCAACTCGGCCTTGACTCGGCCGACTCAGTGATCCGACCGAGTCACAGCCGAGTCACCCCCGATTCGGCCGATTCCGGTGATGGTCACAACATGAAAATTGTGTCTTTTCATATTCCCTACGCACCTGAAAAGTTTCAGCCTCATACCATTTCCAGAGCTCTTTAAAAACCCCAATTACTCCACTTTTAATACATTTTTATTACATTTTATCATATTTTTATTTTTAACTTTTCATCTATCCTAACCCTAGCCTAACCCTATAAATACCAACCCTACACACTACCCTCTCACCCCCCAAAATCTTGAGCCACTCTCTCAAAAGTTTTCCAAGAAGTGTGTGCTTTGAAAACAAGTTCGCGGCGAAGCTCCGACGAGATTCCGGCGGGAATTCCGGCGATGTTTTTAGAAACAACCAACGACGAAGCATCGCCTCGGCAACTTCTCTAGTTCCTCTATACTCTTTAGTATAGATCGAAATCAGTAAGTCCCGTTCTTTTCTTCTTTCTACTTCTCAAAAATACGGTATTATGAAACCCGACGGAAATCGGGACAAACCGATTTCCGATTCGGTTTTTCTATAAAATCTCACTTGTTACTAATTGCATAATACCTAAACTCATCCATGTTGACTATTAATCACATAACAATTAATTTGGACAAAGTTTCGCATATGAAATGATAAGCTTTTGCAATATCGTATTCCTTTTCGCTTTAACACCATAATGTTTATTTTCTTCTTCTAATCAATTAAATCATTCCTAAATATCGCTATCTTGACCATTAAACTTGTAAAAGTCAATTTGAATAAGTTTTCACACATGAAATGATAACCTTTTCAATTTACCGTATTTTCACTTTAATACCATGAAGTTTCAATTTCACATTTAACCCCTTAACCTTAATATACATTTGAAATAGAGCACGAGGTAATGACCTACCTCCACACACACGCAAATACAACCCTAAAATGATATCATCAAAACTTAGAATACGATAAAACGAAATTTTCATTAAAATACCATAATCTTCAAGGTTTTAGATTTGTTACACTTTTAAGTAAATATTTCTTACTAGGAAAATACGATAAGTTGTGGACATCGATCGTTTATCTAAACTGACTTTGTGGTGTCTAGGCTAGGCAAGTGAGCTTGGGTAACTTTAAAAGGCCCGCCTCATGATTCGTGAGCGGATCCCTCCCTCATTACTTGTACTTACCTGGCCACAATTGGCGGTGAAGAGGCGATTTGAGGCTTCTAACGACTTGTCGTTTAGACCATTTAGAAATAGGCTAGTTGGCTTAGAAAACACTAGAATCTAAAATACGGAAAACTACACTTTGCGAATAAATACCTTTTATTTTATAAAACCGTTTTCTAAAAGATTAGTGTTTTACAATCTTTACAAGGCGCCGCTACAACCCATCTTTGGGGAACCCGTTCGGGATCGTGCGGTTAATTGCGCACCCTCGAGCTAGTAGTGCGAGATTCAGACCTCCGCAAAGAGCATTCGGTCTCGAAAGGTTTAAAATACGACATCTTAAGAAAATGAGATTTTTGGAATATAAAATAGTTATTAAAATTATTTTGTATAAGCATATGTATATTTATCTTTTAAATACCTATTTTATTATAATATAAATTTTCTACCTTTTTCTAAAAATCACAAGAATATATTTTACACTAAAATACCATAAACTTCAAATAAACAATATTACAGATAAATACCTAAAACTAGGATATTCTCACTAGAAATGTCACAATATAAAATCCACCCTCATTACAACACTAAAGACGAATAATAAATACTTGAGGTGTATTTTCAAAAGTATATAAATGTATTTTTACATAAAACCCCCTCAAGTTTTATAAATTACCCTAAGGACCCTAGCAATTATAAGACTTCGATTCACATTTCTGATTGTCTGACTCGGGTTTGAGTCTGATTAATCTGACTTGAATATGATTCAAGTCAAACCATAATCTATAAGTTTCCAACTCAATATGAATACATGAATCCATGAATACAATTATCAGTATATACAATTTGGCTGAACCGAACCATGGATATATTCCTTTTACATATTTCCCAGTGTTCCGTTTACATGACTCTACGGTTATAACCGTTTCCTGATATCATGGTTTCGGTCAGTCAGTCAATCAATCATACAACCAACACAAATTACAAGATAACAATACAAACAAGACATCGCGGGTTTAAGGGGTAGATTGGTACAGAAGGAGTTAAAGGTGGCACGAGACGGTAAGATTAAGACACCTAACATGAATCCAATTGCTGTTGTTCCGGGTTGTAGAACGGAGTCTTGTACTTCCATTTGCCCTGGTCTCTGGCATACTGAGACCCCTCTCGTATATTCTGGCATCCTTCTGTACCAAGCTACAACAACAGCGTTAACACAATACTACAACAATATAACAATTTAATACAACTATAAAAGCAAATTCTCTCTCTCTTTCTCTCTCTCTTACTCTCTATCTATTCTCCTCTTATCTTTGGGACTTACCGAGCGATTTGTTCGCTGACGACATTCTGTTTCTCTCTTCTTTGAATGTCATCAGGTGGTTTGGACCCGGCAGAAATTGAGCCCTCGCAAGGAGACTTGGAGCACTTTACTGAAGACCCTGCACTGTAGTTTCATTATACACTTTTCTTTTCAGTACTTTCATTTCCTGTTATGCCACTGTTTAGGCATCTTTTTATTTCAGTTGTATTTCCTTCCATGCATTGTACAAAGAATGTTAATAAATAAAAGTTGCTGTTATTTTTATTTCTTGTCTCTTGTTTACTTATTTTATATTGCTTAGATACGCTTAGCGTATGTACTTCTGAGTATATACGTAGCGGACCTCGTCGTCCCACTTCGCCGTACATTGGGAAGCGGGGCGTGACAGGTTTTGTTGGTGGCCCATGCAGGTCTGAGCTGTATGAATCCCTATCATGCAGTTCTGGTCTGCGTGAACAACCTAAGCAATATAACACAAGAACCAGCAACTAAAAAATTCTTTATAATTCATGTTCCTTGAATCTTGCTATTTCATATTCCTTGAATCTTATCATTTCATATACTTGAATCTGTCCTAACCCAAATTTTTCTTTAGGGTTATGGATTCTCCAAACAACACCAGCACCAACACACCTCCAGCACTACCTCTCACACCAGCTGTTCTTGCGCCACCTACCGAGCAAACAGTGTTACTTGATGCAATCCGCAGTCTTCTCGAGGGACAGCAACAACTCTTGAACCGTCCCGAAACTGATGCTCCGGGGGTAAAGCAATTCAGGGCTTTACATCCGAAGCAGTTCTCAGGAAAAGGGAGCCCTCTGGAAGCTGAGGAATGGGCTCAAAGTATCGAGGATGATTTGACTGCAGCACAAGTGCCAGAAATATCTTGGGTCCGAGTTGCAAAGCTGCAACTCACGGACAATGCACGGAACTGGTGGAAGGCAGAAGAAAGCCGTCTTGCGCAGCCTATTGAATGGAAAACGTTTCGCGAGATGTTCGACGCGAAATACTTCCCTGTGACTGCCAGGTTTGCTATGGAGCAGCAGTTCATTCATCTACAGCAAGGATCAATGTAGGACAAATCGGTAGATGAATACGATGCTGAATTCACCATGTTAAGCCGATTCGCAGCACACTTGATACCGACAGACGATATCAGAGCCCGTCGTTTCCAACAAGGACTGGACACGGAGATTCAGGCTGCTTTAGCCACAGGAAAATTTTTAACTCATGAGGATGCTCTGGAAGCTGCCCGCGGTTATGAGGCAGTGATAAAAGCAAGAGGCAGACCTCAGTCTGCAGGAGTCAAACGCCCTGCCAACCAGATGGCAGGTGGAGCCTCTTCCAGGCCATCGTTTGAACCCAGAAGAGCTTGTAGGGTGTTTTTCGTCACCCCATTGAGATGGGAATACGCGCACGCTTGTCAGGCGTACTACAGATTCCCCCTGCCTAGGGTAGGACGGGGTTTAATGATTGTGGAGATCCGAATCTCCGGCAGCCGCGGATGAAGCTGCCGTTAATTACCCCTCGCCTTTGGGGCGAGGGAACCTCCGATTAACGGGTTAAACTGGTCATGCGAACTCAATGTGCAGTGTACGTGTGTTTTGTTTGAAAAGGGGGTTTGGATATATCGGGAGCCACGCAGAGTTTTTACGGGGGTCCTGCTACCCGGATAGCGGGCTGGGGGTCAAGGGGGCTAGCAGCCCCCTTGCGGGGTTTGGGGCAGCGCCCCGGCCCGAAAATTTTTTGGAGAGGGAGAATGTTGCGGAGTATGTGTATGTGTACATTTGTATACAAATATATATATATATATATATATATATATATACATATATATATAAATAAAGGGGAAAAGGAATCCAAAGGATGCGTGGAGCAGCACCTTGGGCGCTGTGCGCTTAGGTGCTGTGCGCTCAGGCGCAAGCGCGCCACGTGTCGGCACGTGGGCGCTTTGCGCAAGAGCGCTGCACACAGGTGCGCAAGCGCGCGCGCGCCACGTGTCGGCACGCGGGTGCTTTGCGCACGTGCGCAAGCGCGCAGGTGCGCAAGCGCGCGCGCCACGTGTCGGCACGCGGGCGCTTTGCGCACTTGCGCAAGCGAGCTGGTGCGCAAGCGCGCACGCCACGTGTCGGCACGCGGGCGCTTTGCGCACTTGCGCAAGCACTGCTAAAACAAATTTCTCAGAAGAGAAATCAGAGAGGAGTTGGACTCCTGAGTGTGTTTTGGGTTTAATGGATGTGGTTCTTCTTCTTCCTCCTGTTGCTTGCTGGATCTTGAAGATCAAGAGATGTGAAATCTCAAAATCTCTCCTTTCTGAGATCTAATGGTAGATCCAAGTTCCCCTTTGTGGGTTTTGTGGTGGAAGACTTCTTAGTTTTTGAAAAGAAAGAGTAAAACTCTTGATTTAATTCAAATGAAATGATAAGGTTTAGAACCTTGGAGAAGGAGCAGGAGGCACAAAAGATCTCAGATCTAGAATTTTTTGTGGAGAGAATGAAAAAAGTCTATATTTTATTCATCATCATGTTGCCTTTTATAGGCTTACACATTTACATATAGCCCCTTGGGCTTTACAAAATGGCATTTTGCCCATCCCATGGTTCATGTGCTATTTCATTTTTGCACATAAGCCATGGGCTTACAAAATATTGGCTTTATGCCCATTTTTTTTATTCATGCATAAACAATTACATAAAAAATTATTTATTACATGATTTTGTTATTGGCATGGGGAGGCTGGCCGCGGGCTCGACTTGGGCATAGGCCCGCTTGACCTGGGCTTGGGCCCACCTAGCTTGGGGGTTGACCTTGACTTTGACTCGGTCAACAGGGGTGTAAATTTTTACCCCAACAAATTGCCCCCCATCAATAAATGCACACAGCATATGTGGGCGTGTGCATGAAATTGATGGCTCTTCTTTCACGTGGAGGCGACTTGCTTTGGTTCCCACTTTTTGGGATGCACTGCCCTTTTTATAACGTGGACGGTCGACGCTTGACGCGTCTCCGAGACGGAGTGTCCGTGGTAGACGTTTCCCTGGCCCGGAGTGATCTGGTTCCTTGTTTTTAAGAAGCCTGCACTGCCCTTTTTGCGACATGGACGGTCGACGCTCTGTTCCGGAGCGATTTGGTAGACTTGTCCCCGGCAAGGAGTATCGCTGGTCGACGTTTCCTCGAGGTGGAGTGTCGGTTGTAGGACGTTTCCCCGAGACGGAGTGCCTGTCGTAGGACGTTTCCTCGAGATGGAGTGCCTGTGGTAGGACGTATCCCCGAGACGGAGTGCCGGTTGTAGGACGTTTCCCCGAGACGGAGTGCCTGTCGTAGGACGTTTCCCCGAGACGGAGTGCCTGTGGTAGGACGTATCCCTGAGACGGAGTGCCTGTTGTAGGACATATCCCCGAGACGGAGTGCTTGTGGTAGGACGTTTCCCCGAGACGGAGTGCCTGTTGTAGGACGTATCCCCGAGATGGAGTGCCTGTGGTTGGACGTATCCCCGAGACGGAGCGCCTGTTGTAGGACGTATCCCCGAGACGGAGTGCCTGTGGTAGGACGTTTCCCCGAGACGGAGTGCCTGTTGTAGGACGTATCCCCGAGACGGAGTGCCTGTGGTTGGACGTATCCCCGAGACGGAGTGCCTGTTGTACGACGTATCCCCGAGACGGAGTGCCTGTTGTAGGACGTATCCCCGAGACGGAGTGCCGGTGGTAGGACGTATCCCCGAGACGGAGTGCCTGTGGTTGGACGTATCCCCAAGACGGAGTGCCTGTGGTAGGACGTATCCCCGAGACGGAGTGCCTGTGGTTGGACGTATCCCCGAGACGGAGTGCCTGTGGTTGGACGTATCCCCGAGACGGAGTGCCTGTGGTAGGACGTTTCCCCGAGATGGAGGGCCTGTGGTAGAACGTATCCCCGAGACGGAGTGCCTGTGGTAGGACGTATCCCCGAGACGGAGTGCCTGTGGTTGGACGTATCCCCGAGACGGAGTGCCTGTGGTAGGACGTATCCCCGAGACGGAGTGCCTGTGGTAGGACGTATCCCCGAGACGGAGTGCCTGTGGTTGGAAGTATCCCCGAGACGGAGCCCCAAGACGGAGTGCCTGTGGTTGGACGTATCCCCGAGACGGAGTGCCTGTGGTTGGACGTTTCCCCGAGACAGAGTGCCTGTGGTAGGACGTATCCCTGAGACGGAGTGCCTGTGGTTGGACGTATCCCCGAGACGGAGTGCCTGTGGTTGGACGTATCCCCGAGAAGGAGTGCCGCTGGTTGACGCAGATGTCGATGTTGGAATTGGTTGGTTTGATTTGTTTGACTTGAGTTGACATCAGCATCGCTATACTGGAATATGGTACCAGGAGCGAATCATCATTTGTCATGAGAGAATTTCGGGATTGGTATTTTTGTCGGCATCTGCATTGCTGCACTGGAATAATGCCAGGAGCAACTCATCATTTGCCCCGGGAAGATTTGGATTTGTTGTTTTTTTTTGTTTGGCATCTGCATTGCTGCACTGGAATAATGCCAGGAGCAACTCATCATGTGCCTGAGAGGATTTGGGAATTGGTTTTTGTTTGGCATCAGCATTGCTGCACTGGAATGATGCCAGGAGCAACTCATCATTTGCCCCGGGAGGATTTGGATTTGTTGTTTTTTTTTGTTTGGCATCTGCATTGCTGCACTGGAATAATGCCAGGAGCAACTCATCATGTGCCTGAGAGGATTTGGGAATTGGTTTTTGTTTGGCATCAGCATTGCTGCACTGGAATGATGCCAGGAGCAACTCATCATTTGCCCCGGGAGGATTCGGGAGAGATTGGGATCGTTTTACGCCCGTGGATTGTATACGGTTTTGCAGGATGTATGATCCAGATCGTAGGGCCAGAAACATTTCAGGACTTTGTTGGCGTCTGCATCGCTGCACTGGAATATGGTACCAGGAGCGACTCATCATTCGCCGTTGGGGTATGGGATTTGGAATTTGGTTGGCGTCTGCATCGCTGCACTGGAATATGGTACCAGGAGCGACTCATCATTCGCCACTTGGGGATTGGGGAGCGATGGCTTAGGAGACAGGTTTGGATCCCTATCACCTAAGACTTTTCAATTTTATGGGCCGTGAGGGTCCCATAAAAGCATTTTCTCCCTACGAGTCGTAAGGATCCCGCAGGTGTATTTTCTCCTTAAGAGTCGTGAGGACTCCTCAGTGTGTTTTTCCTTGGTGAGTTGTAAGGATCTCACGAAGGTTTGTTCTCCTCATGCATCGTGAGGACACATGAGTGGATTTCCCTCGTTCCCAGTTTAATGACCTAGAGGTCATCTGTTTCCAGTTTAAAGACGTAGAGGTCATCTGTTTCCAGTTTAACGACGTGGTGGTCGTCTGTTTCCAGTTTAACGACTTGGTGGTCATCTGTTTCCAGTTTAAAGACTTGGTGGTCATCTGTTTCCAGTTTAACGACGTGGTGGTCGTCTATTTCCAGTTTAACGACTTAGAGGTCATCTGTTTCCAGTTTAACGACTTGGTGGTCATCTGTTTCCAGTTTAACGACGTGGAGGTCATCTGTTTCCAGTTTAACGACTTGGTGGTCATCTGTTTCCAGTTTAACGACTTAGAGGTCATCTGTTTCCAGTTTAAAGACGTGGCGGTCTGTTGATGGCGAGATTGGAATTTTGGGGTAGGGGCCGGCATCAGCGTTGCTAACATTGAAGCACATGTGCCAGGACACATAAGTAGGTCTTCCCAATGGGGCATAATTCTGAGGGCGGAGACCAACCGCTGGACTGGTGATTGCAGTGGGATATGGGTATGATGAGAATTATTTGAGCCCGTGGATTGTATACGGCAGTCAATTTGGGGACTAGCCGTAGGGCCGGAAGAATTTTGGAAATTTGAATTTTTGTTGGCGTCTGCATCGCTACACTGGAATATGGTACCAGGAGCAACTCATCATCCGCCCTTGTTTTTTTTTTTTGTTTTTTTGTTTTTTTTTATTTTACTGCGATTGCTCTATCATTTCAGCTTTTCTTATCGCGAAGGTCGCGATCGCCCTATCATTTCGGCTATTTAATCGCGGTTGCCCCATCATTTCGGCTTTATTTTCATTTTCATTTTTACTCGCTGATTTTTATTGCGAGTTGCCCCATCATTTCGGCTTTTCTTTATTTTTCTTTTATTTACACATTTTTTTTTATTTACATTTTTTTTACATTCCCAGTTTAACGACTTAGAGGTCGATTATTCCCAGTTTAATGACGTGGCGGTCGATTATTCCCAGTTTAATGACGTGGCGGTCGATTATTCCCAGTTTAATGACGTGGCGGTCGATTATTCCCAGTTTAAAGACTTGGAGGTCTGTTGTTTCCAGAGAAAGGCGGGTGTTTGAGAGAATCAGGTCCCTGAAGGACTTCGGTCCCCGTCTGTATGAAATTGACGGTCGCAGCTTGATTGTTTGTTAACACGCCAGGGGACAATGATATTTCTCCTGCCTTGTATTGTTTCTCGACCCAATCCTTGAAGATGCAACAGTCTTCAATAGTGTGCCCCAACACTCGGTGGTATGGGCAAAAGTTGGGATGATCAGTCTTGTTTGCTTCATTTAGCCTTTTCGGTTCTGGTAGCCGCAGGCCATTCTTCAGAGCATCTTTAAAAATTTTGTGGACCTTGTCCCTTCGGAATGAGTAGATCTTATTTCTTCTTTCCTCCAAAGTTGGCTCTCGAGGCTGGTCAGTTTTTGCTCCGCCCGTTCTCTGCTTATTTGGAGAATCGGTGATACTAGAACTTCCGCCTTTTCGGTTGTCGTCCCTCCAAGGTTTCGGTCTGTTTGTGAACTGAAGATCCTGAGCGGACTCGGGCTTTGAGCGTTCCAACGTTTGGACCTTTTTGGTCAGCTCTTGGAATGTTTTGAGACCCGCGGTACATAGAAACGGGGCCATCCAGTTGTTGAGATTTCCGACAAGGAGACTGATAGATTGGTCCTGCTCTATTGGCGGTTCGCATTTGACGGAGAGATTACGCCATCGGGTTATAAAATCCGTGCTGCTTTCATCGCTCTTGGGCTTAGTCCTTACGAGCTCGGCAATGGTAATCTTATCGCTGACACTCATGAACCTCTGCCGAAACAGAGACTCCATTTGGACAAAAGTTGTGACGGAGCCATCCGGTATGCTCGCGTACCAGTCGAAAGCAACATCGGTCAAGCTATTAACAAACTGGCGGAGGAGAAGCGCATCGTTGCCCCCAGTGTTCCCGCATGAGGCCTTGAAGTGGGCGATGTGCTGATTTGCATTTCCCGTCCCATCGAATCTTCCGAATTTGGGGATGACATAGCCGCTAGGAAATTCCACCAGATCATACTGAGCAGGATATGGTCTCCCACTACTGCTGATATCTTTTTGCGCTTCGGCTTCGGCCACCAATGTTTTGACTTTGCTGGTAACCAAATCCATGATTTGATCTTGAGTTAGCGGGTTACTGTCATCGGTGGCCAAGACATTCCCCGAGATAGGATGCGACTGATTTTCATACGGTCCGCCCACTTTTGGATTTGAGGGAATAGGCGTCGGCTGTCTCGGGACACCATTTCCTGGTTCATGAGTAGAGCCATGTGATTGATTGGGCGGCCGAGAGGCAAGTTGGGCCGTGAGTTGTAGGACGACATTTGTCAAGTCGTCAATTTTTGAGTAGAGCTTGGCCATCTTCTTGTCTTTGCTTCTGAGCTGCTTTCGGAGCTCTTGAAGCAGCTCTTGCTCCGCGGTCCTGGGGCGGAAAGTCGGCTCTTCTTCGCTTTCTGAGCCCGACTCCTCATGGACCGAAAGGTCTTTCTGCCTATCATCCTCATCGAGAGGGTTTTCATCACCCAGCAGAGGCGGCTGTTCTTGGGAAGCGGCCACCACATTCAAGCCAGATTGGGTTTGAGATATGGTAGCCCCGTCCTTGCTCTTGCTGCGCGTGCCTACCGTGTAGACAGTGTAGACCACATACCCAGCCATTTCCTCATCTTCGGTGGGGTAACCCTGTTCTTCGAACCTCATGAGGTTCAGCTTGGTAGGAGCCCTAGCCCTTTTGTTGGCTTTATATCTGAGCCGCTTCTGTCTCAGCTTCTCGATTTTGAAGGCTTGGCGGGCATCCGCCATCCGGGAAGCCATTGTGAGTTGATCAGCGGGGAGCTTAGAGAAGACACCCGATCAAGCATTTGTCAGGTGCGCCGCTAGAGCTTGCTCGGGACGCATTGTAGCCTTGTTGGTGTTGATGGCCTTGCCCCCAGCTGTGGCCAAGGAAAGTCGTTCAGATACCGACTTGCATTTGGGTTGGGGCACCCTTGAGATCACCACATTTGGCCTCCTGCCTTTCGGGACTGGTTTGTCTGCCACCGGGGCTTGAGGAGCTGGGATGGCGCCAACTGGAATGAACATGATAGAGCCGAATGGTAGCAGCGGCTCCTCCCATTGTCGCCCAAGACTGGCCGGAAGGACCGTCCTGGAGGCTATCTTCATCGTGTATGAGATGGGAGCCGTGTTGAGAGCTGAGCAGGTTTTTGGAGACATCGTTGAGAAGTGATTGCTTGAGAACCTGCATGAAAGAGCATTATTTTAGTATAAATACAGATATGTATATTGATTGAGTTCGCATGAACGTTTAACCCGAAATATGGGAGGAGAGATTGGTCCCACCGGGCGTGCCAGAATCTGTAGGGTGTTTTTCGTCACCCCATTGAGATGGGAATACGCGCACGCTTGTCAGGCGTACTACAGATTCCCCCTGCCTAGGGTAGGACGGGGTTTAATGATTGTAGGGATCCGAATCTCCGGCAGCCGCGGACTAAGCTGCCGTTAATTACCCCTCGCCTTTGGGGCGAGGGAACCTCCGATTAACGGGTTAAGCTGGTCATGCGAACTCAATGTGCAGTGTACGTGTGTTTTGTTTGAAAAGGGGTTTTGGATATATTGGGAGCCACGCAGAGTTTTTACGGGGGTCCCGCTACCCGGATAGCGGGCTGGGGGTCAAGGGGGCTAGCAGCCCCCTTGCGGGGTTCGGGGCAGCGCCCCGGCCCGAAAATTTTTTGGAGGGGGAGAATGTTGCGGAGTATGTGTATGTGTACATTTGTATACAAATATATATATATATATATACATATATATATAAATAAAGGGGAAAAGGCATCCAAAGGATGCGTGGAGCAGCACCTTGGGCGCTGTGCGCTTAGGTGCTGTGCGCTCAGGCGCAAGCGCGCCACGTGTCGGCACGCGGGCGCTTTGCGCAAGAGCGCTGTGCGCAGGTGCGCAAGCGCGCCACGTGTCGGCACGCGGGCGCTTTGCGCAAGAGCGCTGCGCGCAGGTGCGCAAGCGCGCGCGCGCCACGTGTCGGCACGCGGGCGCTTTGCGCACTTGAGCAAGCGCGCAGGTGCGCAAGCGCGCGCGCCACGTGTCGGCACGCGGGCGCTTTGCGCACTAGCGCAAGCGTGCAGGTGCGCAAGCGCGTGCGCGCCACTTGTCGGCACGCGGGCGCTTTGAGCACTTGCGCAAGCGTGCTGGTGCGCAAGCGCGCGCGCCACGTAACGGCACGCGGGCGCTTTGCGCACTTACGCAAGTGCTGCTAAAACAAATTTCTCAGAAGAGAAATCAGAGAGGAGTTGGACTCCTGAGTGTGTTTTGGGTTTAATGGAAGTGGTTCTTCTTCTTCCTCCTGTTGCTTGCTGGATCTTGAAGATCAAGAGATGTGAAATCTCAAAATCTCTCCTTTCTGAGATCTAATGGTAGATCCAAGTTCCCCTTTGTGAGTTTTGTGGTGGAAGACTTCTTAGTTTTTGAAAAGAAAGAGTAAAACTCTTGATTTAATTCAAATGAAATGATAAGGTTTAGAACCTTGGAGAAGGAGCAGGAGGCACAAAAGATCTCAGATCTAGAATTTTTTGTGGAGAGAATGAAAAAAGTCTATATTTTATTCATCATCATGTTGCCTTTTATAGGCTTACACATTTACATATAGCCCCTTGGGCTTTACAAAATGGCATTTTTCCCATCCCATAGTTCATGTGCTATTTCATTTTTGCACATAAGCCATGGGCTTACAAAATATTGTCTTTATGCCCATTTTTTTTATTCATGCATAAACAATTACATAAAAATTATTTATTACATGATTTTGTTGTTGGCATGGGGAGGCTGGCCGCGGGCTCGACTTGGGCATAGGCCCGCTTGACCTGGGCTTGGGCCCACCTAGCTTGGGGGTTGACCTTGACTTTGACTCGGTCAACAGGGGTGTAAATTTTTACCCCAACAGAGCTGAAGAAATTTGCCATTACTGCCATAGGAAGGGACACTCGTGGAAGGACTGTAGGCACGCAAAAGGTCTGTGTCTAATTTGTGGCGCATCCAACCATGGCATTGGAAACTGTCCTTACAACAACAACTCATCACACACACACACCAACCAACCGCAGCGGCCAACCATCCAGGCTCCTGCAACTCGTCCTGCACTACCTGCTCCACCACCTACACAGCCTACTCGCCAATTCCAACAGGCAATGAGGGACATGCCTAGAGGGCAGAGAAACAGGCCTCAAAGGCAGAATGTGCCTCCAGCTAGAAGGAATATACCACGGCGACATGCCTTCACATTAGAAGCCGTAGAAGCCGAGACTGTAGGTCAAGGTAACACCGGTAAGCCTTTTTCACCCTTGTACTTCTTTGTTATTTTATACACTATCTATACTACAACCACCAAATTTCTTTGCACTGTTACACTTTCCTTTTACAAATTTCGAGAACGAAATTTTTATAAGGATGGTAGAATGTAACAACCCTAATTTTCCTATACACTTTTCTACACAAAATTTTAAATTTTTTTTTAAAAATCATAAAGGGGTATTTTAGACTGAGCACAAGATATAAGTAATTATTTTGTTTTTAATTACAGGTTACAAGAATGTAATAACTCCATTTTTAGTGTACAAGAAATTACTTTAAATTTAATGTATACTTGGAGTATTTACTCTTGCTGCTATCATTTTAAGTAATTAAATAACTCCATAATTACAAGAAGGAGCTTGTAGCTCATTGGTAATACCTTGCACTGCTAAACCAAGCCACCAGAGTTTGTCACACCCCGCTTCCCAGAGTACGCTAAAATGGGCACGTGACATAGCCAACCATGCTACCTGTGGGTAGGAAGTATCAATCCACAGTCACATTACGGCTGTAAAGATATCAAGAACAATATAAACTATCTAAAACATGTTCATAATCCAAAATAAATCATGAAACAAGAATAATAAAATGCGGAAGCGAAAGATCCAATACAAATAACTGGAATGTATGTCCCATAATGCGGGCTCATATCAGGAATAAAATGCAGGAAATAAAACTAACTATTGCTGACGCTCACAGCTCAGTCTGCTGGCTGAAGTACTCCTGCTCGGACTGCGATAGTGGTACAGAATCTGGGCCATGCAAAACCCAGACGTCAGCGCGTCATGTCATCAAGTAATATAATATGAATAGTGTAGTAAGCAATGCAATATAAACATGAATAGAACAAGGGTAACAATAATATGAATCAGAGCAGTGCAAGGTAGTGTGCAGTGGGTAAACTAAACTGTTCTATCAGGTTTTCTATTCTAAAGTCTTTGAAACCAATTGATGAATCATCGATGTAACTCAATAGTATCCCGTGCATGCCCGAGACCACGGTCTAAGACTCTCGGGCTGAAACTGAGACGTGCTGCTAGGCAGTAAAAGGTAGCATGTACAGGCGAGTGATGTCAGCATCATCACTCCGGGGCTGGCCTAGCCCGTAAGACTGATCAGAACAGGTATCGAACTGTTGAGTTATAAGTCAGGTTTCACCTTTGATTTCCCTATACCCCTAAGTTATGTATGTCAAGTCAGGTATTCAGTAATCGTGAGCTAATGCCATCACAGGATCAGGCAAGAGCAGGTTGTCTGGATAGACAACAGGAACGGTCCATGAGGACTACATGTCAGGTTTGTTGGCATTAGACACAGGATCAGGCAACGGGTCAGGTCATGGTTCATCAGGTCAAGTCAACAGTGTACGGTACCATATCGGGTCAATCAATAAGCATGTAGCAAGTCAGGTCAAGATGTAAACGATACACAGGTGTGCTCACAATCAGTTATATAATCAAGCATGGTTATCAACAACATGATACAAGTAATGAATTAAGCAATAAGCAGATTCATTCGATTTGCAATACAGTTATCAATTGTGTCACAGAGATGATTATAAGAGTGCATTAAGACAATGATAGCCGTTTAGTCATGTTAACAGGTTTAAGAACTTGTAGAGGTGCAATGATTTATATAACGGTTCAGTATAGCTATTACAGGTTAAAAAAATGCATACGGGTGTCCGAATGGAACCAAACTATAGAGATAAATGCCATAAGCTATGTCAATATTAAAATGTGATTAAACAGGTAAATGTGGTTATTAGGTTCAATTGCAAACTGTAGGTTCCAAGTTTAAGATAAAATGATATATAACAATATTGTACATGAAAAGTGGGAAATTATCGTACCAAGGTTAAATTTACAGGTTTAGGTTGTCATATTATATATGTAAATATTGTATAGCATGTAGCAAGGGGTACTTGCCTCGACGGGTCGCGAATCGGAAAAACGAAACGATAAACGTCGGCGGGGAAACTCGCGACGGGCGCACGGTTCACGGAATGAACCCAAACAACGAACAATGGAACCACACAGGTCGGGGCACCTCGCTGGAACGTCAGGACACGTCGTCGGCATCGTCGGATTCCGGCTAAAAAAATGTGAACAGTGAATGTCAAGACATGGGATCAAGAAAGAAATAGAAAAACAGCGAAGAAAAGATGTAGGATCAGAGAAAGGGTGCTCACGATGATCCGTGGGACGGGGGTGACGGTCGACCTCGTCAACGCAGCTCCGGCGGTGGCCTACGACGGCAGCGCAAGAACCTGCAGTTCATGAAAATCTTTTACAGAGAAGGGAAAGAAGAAGGAAAGGAAAGAGGAGTGGAAGTTATCTCACCGAGGAGTGTTTACGAGGCCGGGGCTACGGAGTCGAGGCCGTCGGCGGCGACAGATCCGGCGGTGTGTGCAGGGGTGCATGGGGTTGCAGGTCTGGTCGGGGTGCACAGGCAGAAGGGAGAAGGAGGAGGAGGCTTGGTGAGGGGAGGATGAGGAGGCAACGAGGCCGGCGAGGGTGTCGTCAGCGTTGGGCTGTGGCGGCGAGGAGGGAGACGGCGGTGGCTCGGGCAGCGCGAGGTTGGTTCTCTGTGGTTCTCGTGAGAAAAAGAATGGAGGAGGGAAAAGAAGTTTTAAAAATGTAGGAGAGAGAGAGAGAGATTTGAGGGGGGGGAGAGAGATATGAGGGGGGAAAGAGAGAGAGAGATAGAGAAAGAGACGCAGAGGTGGGGCCCAGGGATTTAAAAGAATTGATTGGCTGCTGAAAGATTCAGGTGTTAGGAAAAATACTTTAAAAAAAAGATTTATAAGATTTAAGTTGAACAGTAAAATATATGGTTACCTAAGATTATACGATGGTTATAAAAAATATTGAAATTTGGGATTTTGGCGCAAAATAAAACATTTCCAAATCGCGCCCGGGTCGGATCCAAAAATTTGAAATTGAAATAATAGAATTTTAAGCGGGATCCAAAATTTAAAATGAAGTGTTCTATGATCAAAAAGCATACCCCCAAAACGGACACACGTACGTGCGTGTAGCCATCCAAACTCGCCCGTTTCACTGAACGGGACGAGAACACGATGCACGGACGCTACCACAGGGTTAGGGGTGTCAAGAAGGCCAAGATGAATATTTTTAATTTTATTTTAGATGCAAAAAATTGTTATATGTAGAAATGAATTTTCCGGGTAAAAGTTTACAGTAAGTAACAAACAAGCAAGATAAATGAAATAAGGGTCACACTCCATTCATCAAGTAACAGAAATTAGTAGCATTGGGCTCGGGTGTTACATTATACCCAACTACAAAAAGAATTTCGTCCTCAAAATTCTAAGATTACAAAGATAGATAACTACAAGAAAAGGTGAGGAAATTTCTGCCGGATTTCATCTTCTCGTTCCCAAGTGGACTCTCCATGCGAGCGATTACTCCAAGAAACAAGCACAAGGGGGATAACCTTGTTCTTAAGAACCTCTTCCCTTCGATCCACAATTTCAATCGGTCGCTCCTCAAAAGTCAAGTCTTCCCGTACCGTTAGCTCCTAATGATCCAATACATGTGTTTCATCTCTAACATACTTACGGAGTTGAGATACGTGAAACACATCATGCACATTAGCCAAGGACTGCGGTAACGCCAAACGATACGCTACCTCACCAACACGCTCCAAGATCTCAAAGGGTCCAACGAATCGAGAACTAAGCTTTCCTCGACTCCCAAAACGAATCACCCCTCTAGTCGGTGATATCTTCAAGAATACCAAATCATCCATGGCGAATTCTAGAGGTCTTCTTGACGTGTCTGCCCAACTCTTCTGTCGGTCTTGTGCTGCCTTCATATGATTTCTGATAGTGTTAACCTTCTCAACTGTCTGCACAACCAAATCTGGTCCCAACAATCTTCGTTCACCGACATCGTCCCAACAAACAGGTGAACGGCACTTACGGCCATACAAAGCTTCAAACAGAGCCATCTGGATAGTTGCCTGAAAACTGTTGTTGTAAGAAAACACCACCAAATGTAGATGATCCTCCCAAGAACCCTTGAAATCCAACATGCATGCTCTCAACATATCCTCAAGAGTTTGGATTGTTCTCTCCGACTAACCATCAGTTTGAGGATGATAAGCTGTGCTAAACTTCAATCGAGTCCCCAAACTTTCCTGTAAACTCCGCCAAAAGTGTGATAAGAACCGAGTGTCCCGATCGGACATAATGCTCACCGGTACTCCATGCAATCGTACAATCTCTTGCATGTACCGCTCAGCTAAAGTCTCTATTGATTGACCAACCCGGAAAGGAATAAAGTGAGCTGCCTTGGTCAATCGATCAACAATCACCCATACAGCATTGTTGCCCTTTGGACTCCGCGGTAAAGCCGTCACGAAATCCATGGTTATATGTTCCCACTTTCACTGAGGAATCGGAAGTGGTTGCAATAAACCAGCCACCCTTTGATGTTCAGCCTTAACTTGCTGACACACCAAGCACTTTGCTACAAAGCGAGCAATCTCCCGCTTCATGCCTTCCCACCAGAAATGCTGTCGAATATCTCGGTACATCTTTATGCCTCCTGGATGTACAGAATAAGCTGAACTGTGTGCCTCCTTCATAAGCTCTTCACGAACATCTCCCTTTGGCATACACAAACGGCTACCATAACTCAACGAACCATCTTCGTGGATCAGTAAATCTGTTCATAGTCTGGCTTCAACCTGCTCTCGAAACCTTTACAGTCTAGGATCCTGCGATTGAGCCGCTTTAATATTCTCGATCAACGATGACTGTACTTGCAGCTGCATCAACTGTCCCGTAGAATGCGGTAGCAAAACCTCCAAGTAAAATCTTCGAAAATCTGCAACGATCTCCTTCTGCGTGGTTAACACCAGAATTGCTGGTAACCGACTAAGCGCATCTGGCACGACGTTAACCTTCCCCGGATGGTACTTAAGATCAAGATCGTAGTCAGCCATCAGCTCCAACCATCTACGCTGCCTCATATTAAGCTCCTTCTGCGTGAACACATATTTCAAGCTCTTATGATCAGTAAAAACTTCGACCCTTTCGCCCAAAAGGTAGTGTCTCCAAATCTTCAAAGCGAAAATCACAGCCGCAAGCTCCAAGTCATGAGTTGGGTAATTCTTCTCATGGGTCTTCAACTGTCTCGATGCGTACGCTACAACCTTACCATGCTGCATCAAGACACATCCCAATCCTTTCCCAGATGCGTCGCTGTGAATCACCAATCCTCCGGAATTGTCTGGTACGGTCAGAATAGGGGCGGTTATCAACTTCTGCTTCAACGTCTTAAAAGCTATCGCACATCTGTCCGTCCATACAAAAGGTACCTCTTTACACGTAAGTTTGGTCAACGGCTCCGCCAGACGAGCAAAGTTCTCCACAAATCTTCTGTAGTATCCGGCCAATCCAAGGAAACTTCTTATCTCAGCAACATTCTTTGGAATTGGCCAATCACGAACTGCTGCAATCTTTTCGGGATCGACGGCAATTCCATCGCCCGACACAACATGCCCCAAAAACTTTACTTCTTCCAGCCAAAACTCGCACTTACTCATCTTTGCATATAACTTCTCTTGTCTCAACGTTTGCAGTGCGATCTTCAAATGCTCAGTATGCTCTTCAAAACTCTTCGAGTAAACCAGAATATCGTCAATGAATACCATAATGAACTGATCCAAGAACGGTGAAAAGATTCGGTTCATCAAATCCATGAATACTGCCGACGCATTCGTTACTCCGAAGGGCATCACTAAGTATTCGTAATGTCCATATCGAGTTCGGAACGCCGTCTTGCAAATATCTTCTGCTTTCACTCGGACCTGATGATATCCGGATCGCAAATCCAGCCTCGAGAATACCCTCGCGCCACTAAGCTGCTCAAAAAGTTCTCCAATGCGAGGGATAGGGTACTTGTTTTTAATAGTCACCCGGTTTAATTCTTGATAGTCGATGCACATCTTTCTTGTGCCATCCTTCTTCTTTATTAGAAGAACTGGAGCTCCCCAAGATGAGTTACTGCTTCGAATCCAACCCTTTTCAAGCAATTCAGCAACCTGTTTTTTGACTTCTTCCAACTCTACTGGTGCCATTGGGTAATACGCTTTGGACACTGGCGCTGCACCAGGAATAAGATCAATTGCGAACTCCACGTCTCGCTTCGGCGGTAAACCCGATATATCTTCAAATACGTCCATAAAATCACGATCGACAGCCGGCTCTTCACTTAAATCAACTTCCATTGCTGCAAGAATATCATTTGTCGGCCTAGCCCTAAACTCGACTGGCCCGACAGAACTGCTTCCTCTAGTGAAGGTAAACTCAGGATGTCCGGGAATCTGAAAAATTACTTTCTTTGCCCTACAGTCAATGTGAACGTGGAAAGTGCCAAGAAAATCCATTCCCACGACGACTTCATAGCTGCCCGTATCAATCACCAAGAAATCTGCAAAAAGCTCCCGTCCGCACACAACAACTGTACAATCTTTACATTCCCTACTAGATATGATTTTCCCATTCCCAGTGTGTATGTCCCAGAAACTAGACAGGGTCGTGCAGGCAATCGAGTGTGTAGCTATAAACCTGGATGACATAAAACAGTGGGATGCACCAGAATCAAATAATGCCAATGCGGGAAAACCATGAACGAGTAAAGTACCTGAAACAACTTCTCCTGACGCCTTAGCTTCTTCTAACGTCAAGGTAAAAGCTCGAGCCTGATTAGGTCCTTGAGTCAACTATTTCTGTCCTTGGAACGGTTTTTGCGGAGGCTTCTGAATATCATCTCTCGTACAAAGCTTCGACGGACAAGCACTGACATTGTGATCTGCCGCTCCACAAACTAAACAGAGTCCCTGCCTCCTTCGACACTCCCTCTGTACGTGCCCAGGTAAACGGCAGTAGTCACAAATCATGCTCCTTCTTCGATCAACGATCACAGGCTTCTTCATGGATGCTACACCTCGACGGTCCACTGGAATACCTCTGCGACCATGAGCTCGGTTAGGTACAAATGCGGGCTTCCTTGCCGCAACTGCCATCTGCTGCAAACTCCCTTTCATCCCAAATAAACTCTGCTGTTCCCGAGCTGCCGTAAGAACCTGTGAGAAAGTGGTCAAACCCAGGGAGACAATCTGCCTCTGGATGTCCACATCCAAGCTGCGCATGAACCTCCGTGCCCTGTCTACATCGTTGGCAACTAAAGGTCCAACGGTTCTGCTGAGTCTCGTCCATTCTGCTGCATGCACATCCACGGGTGCTCCATTCTGCATTAGCCCGATGAATTTCTCTTCCATTTCCTCCCGTGCAGTCCGCGGGAAGAACTTCTCCAGGAAACTCTTTGAAAAGTCCGCCCACTTGATCGGCTTGGGCAAGCGGGTCTCCTCCACAAGCCACCATTCTCGGGCGTAGTCCACTAACTGAATGCGTACCACATCAACTCTTTTCTCATCTGGAATCCGTGCCGCAATAAGCAAGTTCTCTGTGTCAACTAGCCACTGCTCTGCTGGCAACGGCTCCTCCAAACCAGTAAATGTAGACGGACCCAAACGCCTAAAATCTACTACGGACTGCTGAACGGTCCGCAAACCTTCCTGGAATGATTCCGCTTGCTGCTGGATCAGCTCGGTCTGTCTCTTTTGATTTTCCAGCATTCCTCTTATCACTCCAAGCATGGCGGCTTCGTCCACACGCCTTTGGTACGTCTTCAAATTTTTATCTGCCATATTCCTGAAATCAAAACACCCAACATTAGCATGATGATAGATTCTGAATATAGATCAAGGCTAGAACTCCAAGATACTTAAATAGAGTACCGCATTGTAACTATGCCGCGGTATCATAGCCACAATTACATAACTCCACCCAAGTCGCCTAAGTCCTAGAGATAACAAGGAATCCGTTTTTTTTGAGTCGATATGCAAAGAAAGTTTACACATCGTAAAAGATATAATCAGGAAGAATGTGATTCAAGAATGGTAAACGGTAAGGTGGCAGGACATGTTTCCTAAACACGGGTATTCCGATTCGTGTATTGTGTACAATACCCAACTACAAAAGAATCAACCCGACTAACCTATGGCTCTGATACCAAAAGAACCATGTCACGCCCCGCTTCCCAGAGTACGCTAAAATGGGCGCGTGACATAGCCAACCATGCTACCTGTGGGTAGGAAGTATCCATCCACAGTCACATTACGGCTGTAGAGATATCAAGAACAATATAAACTATCTAAAACATGTCCATAATCCAAAATAAATCATGAAACAAGAATAATAAAATGCGGAAGCGAAAGATCCAATACAAATAACTGGAATGTATGTCCCATAATGCGGGCTCACATCAGGAATAAAATGCAGGAAATAAAACTAACTATTGCTGACGCTTACAGCTCAGCCTGCTGGCTGAAGTACTCCTGCTCGGACTGCGATAGCGGTACAGAATCAGGGCCATGCAAAACCCAGACGTCAGCGCGTCATGTCATCAAGTAATATAATATGAACAGTGTAGTAGGCAATGCAATATAAACATGAATAGAACAAGGGTAACAATAATATGAATCAGAGCAGTGCAGGGTAGTGTGCAGTGGGTAAACCAAACTGTTTTATCAGGTTTTCTATTCTAAAGTCTTTGAAACCAATTGATGAATCATCGATGTAACTCAATAGTATCCCGTGCATGCCCGGGACCACGGTCTAAGACTCTCGGGTTGAAACCGAGACGTGCCACTAGGCAGTAAAAGGTAGCAGGTACAGACGAGTGATGTCACCATCATCACTCCGGGGCTGGCCTAGCCCGTAAGACTGATCAGAACAGGTATCGAACTGTTGAGTTACAAGTCAGGTTTCACCTTTGATTTTCCCATACCCCCAAGTTATGTATATCAAGTCAGGTATTCAGTAATCGTGAGCTAATGCCAATACAGGATCAGGCAAGAGCAGGTTGTCTGGATAGACAACAGGAATGGTCCATGAGGACTACATGTCAGGTTTGTTGGCATTAGACACAGGATCAGGTAACGGGTTAGGTCATGGTATATCAGGTCAAGTCAACAGTGTACGGTACCATATCGGGTCAATCAATAAGCATGTAGCAAGTCAGGTCAAGATGTAAACGATACACATGTGTGCTCATAATCAGTTATATAATCAAGCATGGTTATCAACAACATGATACAAGTAATGAATTAAGCAATAGGCAGATTCATTCGATTTGCAATACAGTTATCAATTGTGTCACAGAGATGATTACAAGAGTGCATTAAGACAATGATAGCCATTTAGTCATGTTAACAGGTTTAAGAACTTGTAGAGGTGCAATGATTTATATAACGGTTCAGTATAGCTATTACAGGTTAAAAAATGCATACGGGTGTCCGAATGGAACCAAACTATAGAGATAAATGCCATAAGCTATGTCAATATTAAAATGTGATTAAACAGGTAAATGTGGTTATTAGGTTCAATTGCAAACTGTAGGTTCCAAGTTTAAGATAAAATGATATATAACAATATTGTACATGAAAAGTGGGAAATTATCGTACCAAGGTTAAATTTACAGGTTTAAGTTGTCATATTATATATGTAAATATTGTATAGCATGTAGCAAGGGGTACTTGCCTCGACGGGTCGCG
This sequence comes from Agapanthus africanus, assembly GCA_030015575.1. Taxonomy (NCBI): domain Eukaryota; kingdom Viridiplantae; phylum Streptophyta; class Magnoliopsida; order Asparagales; family Amaryllidaceae; genus Agapanthus; species Agapanthus africanus. The sequence goes on along the minus strand of CM057342.1, from coordinate 113,584,902 downwards.
GATCGGAAAAACGAAACGATAAACGTCGGCGGGGAAACTCGCGACGGGCGCACGGTTCACGGAATGAACCCAAACAACGAACAATGGAACCACATGGGTCGGGGCACCTCGCTGGAATGTCGGGACACGTCGTCGGCATCGTCGGATTCCGGCCAAAAATGTGAACAGTGAATGTCAAGACATGGGATCAAGAAAGAAACAGAAAAACAGCGAAGAAAGGATGTAGGATCAGAGAAAGGGTGCTCACGATGATCCGTGGGACGGGGGTGACGGTCGACCTCGTCGACGGAGCTCCGGCGGTGGCCTACGACGGCAGCCCAAGAACCTGCAGTTCATGAAAATCTTTTACAGAGAAGGGAAAGAAGGAGGAAAGGAAAGAGGGAGGAAGTTATCTCACCGAGGAGTGTTTGCGAAGCCGGGGTTACGGAGTCGAGGCCGTCTGCGGCGACAGATCCGGCGGTGTGTGCAAGGGTGCACGGGGTTGCAGGTCTGGTCGGGGTGCACAGGGAGAAGGGAGAAGGAGGAGGAGGCTTGGTGAGGGGAGGATGAGGAGGCAACGAGGCCGGTGAGGGTGTCGTCGGCGTTGGGCTGCGGCGGCGAGGAGGGAGACGGCGGTGGCTCGGGCAGCGTGAGGTGGGTTCTCTGTGGTTCTCATGAGAAAAAGAATGGAGGAGGGAAAAGAAGTTTTAAAAATGTATGAGAGAGAGAAAGAGATTTGAGGGGGAGAGAGAGAGAGAGAGAGAGAGACGCAGAGGGTGGGGCCCAAGGATTTAAAAGAATTGATTGGCTGCTGAAAGATTCAGGTGTTAGGAAAAATACTTAAAAAAAGATTTATAAGATTTAAGTTGAACAGTAAAAGATATGGTTACCTAAGATTATACGATGGTTATAAAAAAATATTGAAATTTTGGATTTTGGCGCAAAATAAAACATTTCCAAATCGCGTCCGGGTCAGGTCCAAAAATTTGAAATTGAAATAATAGAATTTTAAGCAGGATCCAAAATCTAAAATGAAGTGTTTTATGATAAAAAAGCATACCCCCAAAACGGACACACGTACGTGCGTGTAGCCGTCCAAACTCGCTCGTTTCACTGAACGGGACGAGAACACGATGCACGGACGCTACCACAGGGTTAGGGGTATCAAGCAAGCCAAGATGAATATTTTTAATTTTATTTTAGATGCCAAAAATTGTTATATGTAGAAATGAATTTGCCGGGTAAAAGTTTACAATAAGTAACAAACAAGCAAGATAAATAAAATAAGGGTCACACTCCATTCATCAAGTAACAGAAATTAGTAGCATTGGGCTCGGGTGTTACAGAGTTCAAATCTCATACCCCACATTATTTTTAATATTGATTTTTTTAAAACCTTTAGAATACCAAGAGTTTACACGTGCATATCTCACAAAAACCCCACTACACCCAAACATGTAACACTTGCAGGAGTTAGATGAACCGTCGGGGGGGGGGGGGTCCAGGCCACCGGACTCTGCCGGGAATCGGCCAACTCGGCCTTGACTCGGCCGACTCAGTGATCCGACCGAGTCACGGCCGAGTCACCTCCGATTCGGCCGATTCCGGCGATGGTCACAACATGAAAGTTGTGTCTTTTCATATTCCCTACGCACCTGAAAAGTTTCAGCCTCATACCACTTCCAGAGCTCTTTAAAAACCCCAATTACTCCACTTTTAATACATTTTTATTACATTTTATCAAATTTTTATTTTTAACTTTTCATCTACCCTAACCCTAGCCTAACCCTATAAATACCAACCCTACACACTACCCTCTCACCCCCCAAAATCTTGAGCCACTCTCTCAAAAGTTTTCCAAGAAGTATGTGCTTTGAAAATAAGTTCGCGGCGAAGCTCCGACGTGATTCCGGCGGGAATTCCGGCGACGTTTTTAGAAACAACCAGCGACGAAGCATCGCCTCGGCAACTTCTCTAGTTCCTCTAAACTCTTTAGTATAGATCGAAACCAGTAAGTCCCGTTCTTTTCTTCTTTCTACTTCTCAAAAATACGGTATTATGAAACTCGACGGAAATCGGGACAAACCGATTTCCGATTCGGTTTTTCTATAAAATCTCACTTGTCACTAATTGCATAATACCTAAACTCATCCATGTTGACTATTAATCACATAACAATTAATTTGGACAAAGTTTCGCACATGAAATGATAAGCTTTTGCAATATCGTATTCCTTTTCGCTTTAATACCATAATGTTTATTTTTCTTCTTCTAATCAATTAAATCATTCCTAAATATCGCTATCTTGACCATTAAACTTGTAAAAGTCAATTTGAATAAGTTTTCACGCATGAAATGATAACATTTTCAATTTACCGTATTTTCACTTTAATACCATGAAGTTTCAATTTCACATTTAACCCCTTAACCTTAATATACATTTAAAATAGAGCACGAGGTAATAACCTACCTCCACACACACGCAAATACAACCCTAAAATGATATCATCAAAACTTAGAATACGATAAAACGAAATTTTCATTAAAATACCATAATCTTCAAGGTTTTAGATTTGTTACACTTTTAAGTAAATATTTCTTACTAGGAAAATACGATAAGTTGTGGACATCGATCGTTTATCTAAACTGACTTTGTGGTGTCTAGGCTAGGCAAGTGAGCTTGGGTAACTTTAAAAGGCCCGCCTCATGATTCGTGAGCGGATCCCTCCCTCCTTACTTATACTTACCTGGCCACAATTGGCGGTGAAGAGGCGATTTGAGGCTTCTAACGACTTGTCGTTTAGACCATTTAGAAATAGGCTTGTTGGCTTAGAAAACCCTAGAATCTAAAATACGGAAAACTACACTTTGCGAATAAATACCTTTTATTTTATAAAACCGTTTTCTAAAAGTTTAGTGTTTTACAATCTTTACAAGGCGCCGCTACAACCCATCTTTGGGGAACCCATTCGGGATCGTGCGGTTAATCGCGCACTCTCGGGCTAGTAGTGTGAGATTCAGACCTCCGCAAAGAGCATTCGGTCTCGAAAGGTTTAAAATACGAAATCTTAAGAAAATGAGATTTTTGGAATATAAAATAGTTATTAAAATTATTTTGTATAAGCATATGTATATTTATCTTTTAAATACCTATTTTATTATAATATAAATTTTCTACCTTTTTCTAAAAATCACAAGAATATATTTTACACTAAAATACCATAAACTTCAAATAAACAATATTACAGATAAATACCTAAAACTAGGATATTCTCACTAGAAATGTCACAATATAAAATCCACCCTCATTACAACACTAAAGACGAATAATAAATACTTGAGGTGTATTTTCAAAAGTATATAAATGTATTTTTACATAAAACCCCCTCAAGTTTTATAAATTACCCTAAGGACCCTAGCAATTATAAGACTTCGATTCACATTTCTGATTGTCTGACTCGGGTTTGAGTCTGATTAATCTGACTTGAATATGATTCAAGTCAAACCATAATCTACAAGTTTCCAAGTCAATATGAACACATGAATCCATGAATACAATTATCAGTTTATACAATTTGGCTGAACCGAACCATGGATATATTCCTTTTATATGTTTCCCAGTATTCCATTTACATGACTCTACGGTTATAACCGTTTCCTGATATCATGGTTTCGGTCAGTCAGTCAATCAATCATACAACCAACACAAATTACAAGATAACAATACAAATAAGACATCGCGGAGTTTAAGGGGTAGATTGGTACGGAAGGTGTTAAAGGTGGCACAAGACGGTAAGATTAAGACACCTAACATGAATCCAATTGCCGTTGTTCTGGGTTGTATAACGGATCCTTGTACTTCCATTTGCCCTGGTCTCTGGCATACTGAGACCCCTCTCGTATACGCTTGCATCCCTCTGTATCAAGCTACAACAACAGCGTTAACGTAATACTACAACAATATAACAATTTAATACAACTATAAAAGCAAACTCTCTCTCTCTCTTTCTCTCTCTCTTACTCTCTATCTATTCTCCTCTTATCTTTGGGACTTACCGAGCGATTTGTTCGCTGACGACATTCTGTTTCTCTCTTCTTTGAATGTCGTCAGGTGGTTTGGACCCGGCAGAAGTTGAGCCCTCGCAAGGAGACTTGGAGCACTTTACTGAAGACCCTGCACTGTAGTTTCATTGTACACTTTTCTTTTCAGTACTTTCATTTCCTGTTATGCCACTGTTTAGCATCTTTTTATTTCAGTTGTATTTCCTTTCATGCATTGTACAAAGAATGTTAATAAATAAAAGTTGTTGTTCTTTTTATTTCTTGTCTCTTGTGTACTTATTTTATATTGCTTAGATACGCTTAGCGTATGTACTTCTGAGTATATACGTAGCGGACATCGTCGCGCCCACTTCGCTGTACATTGGGAAGTGGGGCGTGACACGTTCTGCCAAGGTTTCTGTTGATTGACAACTCGAAAAGGGATGAAATGAGCTGCCTTGGTCAATCGGTCAACAATCACCCAAACTACATTGTTACCTTTCGGACTTCATGGTAGAGCCGTCACGAAATCCATGGTTATATGTTCCCACTTCCACTGAGGAATCAGAAGTGGTTGCAATAAACCAGCAACCCTTTGATGTTCGGCCTTAACTTGCTGACACACCAAGCACTTTGCCACAAAGCGGGCAATCTCCCATTTCATGCCTTCCCACCAGAAATGCTGTCGTATATCTCGGTACATCTTCGTTCCTCTTGGATGTATGGAGTATGCTGAACTGTGCGCTTCCTTCATAAGCTCTTCGCGAATATCTCCCTTTGGCATATACAAACGGCTACCATAACGCAACGAACCATCTTCATGGATCATTAAGTCTGTTCGAAGTCCAGCTTCAACCTGTTCTTGAAACTTTTGCAATTTAGGGTCCTGCAATTGCGCTGCTTTAATATTTTCGATTAACGACGACTGTACTTGCAGCTGCATCAACTGTCCCGAAAAATACGGTAGCACAACCTCCAAATCGAATCTTCGAAATTCTTCAATAAGTCCCTTCTGTGCAGTCATCATCTGAATTGCTGGCAACCGACTAAGCGCATTCGGCACAACATTAACTTTCCCCGGATGGTATTTAAGATCAAGATCGTAATCGGCCATTAACTCCAACCATCTGCGCTGCCTCATATTAAGCTCCTTCTGCGTGAACACATACTTCAAGCTTTTATGATCGGTGAAAACCTCGACCCTTTCGCCCAATAAGTAGTGTCTCCAAATCTTCAAAGCGAAAATCACAGCTGCTAGCTCCAAGTCGTGAGTTGGGTAATTCTTCTCATGGGTTTTTAGCTGTCTCGATGCATACGCTATAACCTTCCCATGCTACATCAAAACACATCCCAATCCTTTCCCAGACGCGTCGCTGTGAATCACCAATCCTCCGGAATTGTCTGGCACGGTCAGAATAGGAGCGGTTATCAACCTATGTTTCAACGCCTCAAAAGCTGACGCACACTTATATGTCCACACAAATGGTACTTCTTTGCGCGTAAGCTTGGTCAGAGGCTCTGCCACACGAGCAAAGTTCTCCACGAACCTTCTGTAATACCCGGCAAGTCCAAGAAAGCTTCTGATCTCCGCAACGTTCTTCGGAATCGGCCAATCTCGAACTGCTGCAATCTTTTCGGGATCAACGGCGATTCCATCTCCAGACACGACATGCCCCAAAAACTTCACTTCTTCCAGACAAAACTCGCACTTGCTCATCTTTGCATATAAATTTTCTTGCCTCAACGTCTGCAGTGCGATCCTCAAGTGTTCTGCATGCTCTTCAATACTCTTCGAGTAGACCAGAATATCATCAATGAACACCACAATAAACTGGTCCAAGAATGGTGAAAAGATTCGGTTCATCAAGTCCATAAATATCGCCGGTGCATTCGTTACTCCGAAGGGCATCACTAAGTACTCGTAATGTCTATACCGAGTTCGGAACGTCGCCTTGCAAATATCTTCTACTTTAACTCGGACCTGATGATATCCGGATCGCAAATCCAGCTTCGAGAATACCCTCGCGCCACTAAGCTGCTCAAATAATTCGCCAATGCGAGGGATCGGGTACTTGTTCTTAATAGTCACCCGGTTTAATTCTCGATAATCGATGCACATCCTCCTTGTGCCATCTTTCTTCTTAACAAGAAGAACTGGAGCTCCCCAAGGCGAGTTATTGCTGCGAATCCAACCTTTCTCAAGTAATTCAGTAACCTGCTTCTTGACTTCTTCCAACTCCACTAGAGTGATTGGATAGTACGCTTTAGAAACTGGCGCTGCACCAGGGACAAGATCAAACGCGAACTCCACGTCTCGTTTCGGCGGTAAACCTGATATGTCCTCGAACACGTCCATGAAATCTCGGACAACAGCTGGCGCTTCATCTTTAGCAACCTCCAACGACGAAAGAACACTATTGTCGGCCTAGCCTTAAACTCGACTGGCCCGACAGAACTGCTTCCTCCAGTAAAGATAAACTCTGGATGTCCGGGAATTTGGAAAATTACTTTCTTCCTCCTACAATCAATGTGAGCGTGGAAAGTGCCGAGAAAATCCATTCCTAAGACGACCTCATAGCTGCCTGTATCAATCACCAAGAAATCTGCAAAAAGCTCCCGTCCACAAACAACAACTGCACAATCCTTACATTCTCTACTAGATATGATCTTCCTATTCCCAATGTGTATGTCCCAGAAACTAGACATGGCCGTGCAAGTAATCGAGTGTGTAGGAATAAACTTAAACAACATAAAACAATGGGATGCACCAGAATCGAATAACGCTAATGCGGGAAAACCATGAACAAGTAGAATACCTGAAACAACTTCTCCTGAATCCTTGGCTTCCTCAGCCGTCAAGGTAAATGCTCGAGCTTGATTGGGTCCATGAGTCGGCTGCTTCTTTCCCTGAAACAGTTTCTGCGGTGGCTTCTGAACATAATCCTTCTGCGAAGCTTCGATGGACAAGTGTTGATAGTATGATCCGCCGATCCACAAACCAAACAGAGTCCATGTTTCCTTCGACATTCGCTTTGCACGTGCCCAGGTAAATGGCAGTAGTCACAAATCACGGTCCTCCTCTGATCGACAACAACAGGCATCTTCATCGGTGTTACGCCACGCCGGTTCACTGGAATACCTCTGTGTCCATGTGCTCGGTTCGGTGCAAATGTCGGCTTCTGTACTGTAACTGCTGGCTGGTGTGTACTCCCAGTCTTCATAGATAGGCTCTGCTGCTCTCGGGCCACTGTAAGTACTTGGGAAAAAGTGGTCAAACCCAGGGAGACAATCTGCCTCTGGATGTCCACATCCAAACTGCGCGTGAACCTCCTTGCCCTATCAGCATCGTTGGCAACCAAAGGTCCAGCGAATCTACTGAGCCGCGTCCACTCAGCTGCATGTACATCTACAGGTGCGCCGTTTTGCTTCAAACTGACGAACGTTTCTTCCATTTCCTCCCGTGCAGTCCGCGGGAAGAACTTCTCCAAGAAACTCTTCGAAAAATCCGCCCACCTGATCGGCTTGGGCAAGCGGGTCTCTTCCACAAGCCACCATTCATGGGCGTAGTTTACCAATTGGATGCGTACTGCATCCACTCTTTTATCTTCTGGGATCTGTGCCGCAACGAGTAAATTCTCCGTGTCAACCAGCCACTGCTCCGTTGGCAACGGCTCCTCCAACTCAGTAAAAACAGATGGACCCAGTCTCCTGAAATCTGCTACGGTTCCCACACGATCCACTGGTATGGCCACAACATTGTTCACGGACTGCTGAACGGTCAGCAAACCTTCCTGAAAAGATTCAGCTTGCTGCTGGATCAGCTCGATCTGTCGCTTTTGGTTCTCCAACATACCACGTATTACTCCAAGCATAGCGGCTTCGTCAACACGCCTTTGGTACGTTTTCAGATTCTTGTCTGCCATGTTCCTGAAATCAAAGCACCAAAAGGATTAGCATGATAACAGATTCAAATTATAGATCAAGGATATGAATCAAGGCTAGAACTCCAAGTTACTTAAATAGAGTACTGCATTGTAACCATGCCGCGGTATCATAGCTACAATCACATGACTCCACCCAAGTTGCCTAAGTTCTAGAGATAAACAAAAGGAAACCAGGTTTCGAGTCGATATGCAAAGGAGGTTTGCATATCGTAAAAGTAGAATCAGGAAGAGGTTAAGATTCAAAAATGGTAAGACGGTAAGGTGGCAGGACATGTCACGCCCCGCTTCCCAGAATACGCTAAGATGGGCACGTGACATAGCCAATCATGCTACCTGTGGATAGGAAATATCCTTCCACAGTCACATTACGGCTGTAGAGATAGCAAGAACAATAATAAACTATCTAACACGTGTCCATAAGCCAGAATAAAACGAATCAAGAATAAAATAATGCGGAAGCAAAAGATCCAATACAAGAATAACTGGAATGTATGTCCCATAATGCGGGCTCACATCAGGAATGAAAAAAAACGAAAGTAAAAGAACTAACTAGTAACAAGTCCTCACTGCTTAGCCTGCTGACTGAAATACTCCTGTTCGGCCTGTAGCGAAGGTAAAGAATCTGGGCCATGCAAAACCCAGACGTCAGTGCATCATATCATCAAGCAATGATGTAAACAGGGGTAGCAAGACATGCAAGTATGATCATAAATGGTAAAACAGGTATAACAGCAATATAAATAAGAACAGTGAAGGGTAGTGTGCAGTGAGCAGTCTAAACTAGTCTACTGTGTTAACTACTCTCAAGTATTTGAAATCAATTTGATGAATCATCGATGTAACTCAATAGTATCCCGTGCATGCCCGGGATCACGGTCTATGACTCTCGGGCTGAATCCGAGACGTGCCGCAAGGCAGTAAAGGGTAGTAGGTAATGACGAGTGATGTCAGCAGCATCACCCCGGGGCTGGCCTAGCCCGTAAGACTGATCAGAAAAGGTATCGAACTGTCGAGTTACAAGTCAGGTTTCATTATTGATTTCCCCATACCCCCAAGTTATATATGTTCAACTCAGGTATTAATAATCTGGAGCTAATGCCAATACAGGATCAAGCATGTATAGGTTTGTCTGGATAGACAACAGGAAATGTCCGTAGGGACAACAGGTCAGGTTTGTTGGCATTAGTATCAAGATCAGGTAACAGAGAAAGCCATGGTACCTCAAGTCAAGTTAGGCAATATCTAAGTATCATGTCATGTCAAGAAGTGCACGGTATCACGTCGTGTCAAGTAGTAGGTGTATCAAGTCATGTCAGGGGTGCACAACATGTCACGTGGGTGTTCATAATCAAACTAAAATAAGCATGGGTATACAAAACAAGCATGAGGTACTAATGGAATAATAAAATGGAACATTGTAATGTGGTATGCAAATAGATACAGATTAAAGCATATGGATGCACGGTTATCGATTTGGGTTAAGGGGATAGTTTCAACATTAATTAAATACAGTTTATCAAATATGGAATGTTAAAATCACATTAATATGTATTAAATGATCTAGGGATGCACTTTGAATATATATATTAGGCTAGATGTTTGCAAACAGGTGTCCAATATGGTATAAACTATTAAAAGGGTACTATGGGCTATGCAAATAATTATTATGTGATTTAAATATGGACGTGGGTACCACGTACAGTAAACTAAAATGCAACATGGTATGTTTCAAGTTCTGAATCTAAAATGATATAAATGGACATCGAAGTGTTAAAATGGAACATATGGCCTTAGATTTAATTTACAGGTTTAACATGCGATTAGATACGTATAAAATAATATAAGTAGCATGCAGCAAGTTTTACTTGCCTCGACAGATCAGAAACGATTATACGGAACGTCACACGTCGGCGGGAAAAGTCGCAACGCGCGCACAGTGCACGGAACGGATCCACACAACGCATGAGGGGATCACACGGGTCAGATATGCTTGCTGGGTCGTCGGGGTCGTCGACGGCACGGCCGGATTCCGGCAAACAAAGAAAACAGTGAACATTTTTTTAATGGAAGAAATGCAAGGGAAAAAGAAAAGAGAAGAATGGAAGGAGGAAGGAGAAGATTGAGAAGAGGAGGCTTACTGTGGTCGGCGAAGAGGGTCGTGAGGGGGTTGACGGCGTCGACGGAGCTCTGACGAACGATCTGCAGAAGAACAGCGGCTAATAAAAAAAAGAAACAGAAGAAAGAAAAATACAAGAAAGGAAGAAGAAAAGAAAGAAGGAGGAAGGGGGTGTGCGGCTCACCGTTGCGTCGATATGGGACGATGGACGACGACGAGATCACTCCGGCGATCGTCACGGTGAAACGATGTGCAGGGCTCGGGTGTTTATATAGGTGTGCAGGGCTGCTCTGAAGGGAGGAAGAAGATGGAGGCGGAGGAGATGAGGGTGAGGAGGCGACGAGGTCGGGAATGGCGTCGTCGGCGTTACGTACGACGGCGAGGTGGAGGCGAAGGCTAGGGTTTCGTGGTGATGGGTTTCTTTAAACTGGGGAGGAGAAGTATATATACAGAGAAGGAGAGAGAAAATTTATATGAGAGGAGAGAGAGAGAGATTCTGAGAGAGGGAGAGAGAGGGAGAGAGAGAGAGAGATCGAGAGGAGAGAGAGAGGGGGAGGAGATAAAGTCGTCGCGTAGTGGAAGAGAGAGAGAGAGACAGCAGTGAAGGGGAGAGAGATAGAGAGAGAGGTGTGGGGCCCAGCGCAATCAAATGAAAAAGTTGATTGGCTCGGGGAAAAAATGGGAGAGAGAGGATTAGGATTTTTAGGTATAAAAAATATTTAAGTTGGTTTCTAAAAAAATATTATGGGTTGTATAAAAAATATTATAATTAAATTTAAGAAAATTTAAATAATTGAATTTTAGTGGGAAAATAAAATATTTCAAAATGCGCCCGGGTCGGGTCTAAAAATTTAGATTTAAAATACGAAAATTATATGCAGCTTCCAAATTTTAAAATGAAAGGTTTAGGTAACTAAAATGCATACCTCCAAGAACGGACGCGCGTACGTGCGCATAGCTATCCAAACACGTCCGTTTCACTGAACGGAACGAGAATAAGATGTGCGGACGCTACCATGGGGTTAGGGGTATCATGCAGGCTATGAAATGCAATTTTAATTTATTTTACGTGATCTAAAATATTATATGTAAAATACGCGATGCTAGGTGAAATGTTAATATGTAGTATCCATGAGATGCACGTGTCTATTTAACCAGCCAGGGTAGTCTATAAATATAAATTAACCAGTTCAAGCAAGCGGGTCGGGTCGAATGAAATGTAAAAGTAAACTACCATTCGCACCCAAACAAGATAAATCAATAAAATACTACAGACAAACAAATGCGGAAACAGAAATTGGTATAACTGAACTCGGTTGTTACAGATGCTGACGCCGTCCAAAACTCAAATCCCCAACGGCGAATGATGTGTCGCTCCTGGTACCATTTTCCAGTGCAGCGATGTAGACGCCAACCAAAATCCAAATTCTCAAAGGGCGAATGATGATTCGCTCCTGGTACCATATTCCAGTGCAGCAATGCAGACGCCAACCAAATTCCAAATCCCATACCCCAACGGCGGATGATGAGTCGCTCCTGGTACCATATTCCAGTGCAGCGATGCAGACGCCAACAAAGTCCCTAAATTCTTCTGGCCCTACGGTCTGGATCATACATCATGCAAAACCGTATACAATCCACGGGCGTAAAATGATCCCAATCTCTCCCAAATCCTACCGGCGAGACTACATTTAAAATCCCACCAGTGATGAAGATTCCCAAACAATAAAAAGGAAAAAAAGGGTATGTCCACAAGCAAAATGGGCATGGATGAAAACCCGAAAGGGCTCCGTGAGTTAAAACAGCAGGACTGCTGGCGAGTTTGTGAAAACCTGAAAGGGCGCAAACTCATGAAAAAGAGATGAAACGCACTCGCAAAGTCCTCTCGACTTTGTGAGGAGAAAATTCCCACGTAAGATCCTTACGAATCACAAAGGAGTAACACACTTAGGAGTCCCCACGACTCCTAAGGTGAAAATACACCTACGAGATCATTTCGACTCGTAGGGAGAAAATGCTTTTATGGGACCTTTACGGCTCATAAAATTGAAAAGTCTTAGGTGATAGGGATCTAAACCTGTCTCCTAAGCCATCGCTCCCCAATAGGCAAAGGCAAATGATGAGTTGCTCCTGGTATTATTCTAGTGCAGCAATGCAGATGCCGACCTAAAAACCAATTCCCAAATCCTCCCGTGGCAAATGATGAGTTGCTCCTGGCATTATTCCAGTGCAGCATTGCAGATTCTAACCAAAACCAAAATCTCCTAATCCTCTCATGGCAAATGATGATTCACTTATAGTACCATATTCCAGTGTAGCGATACTGATGTCAACCCAAATCACCTCAAATCAGCAAGTCAAATCTAGCGCCGACTGTCCAAGTAAAGGGCAGTAACAACCTTCCTTGTCGGAATTATGCTTCGGCTCGGAATCAACCAGTGACCTCCCCATCGGAATTATGCTCCGTCACGGAATCAATTCAACCAACCAACTCTGCGTCGGAATCATGCTTCGTCTTGGATTGTACCCCGTATCAAAATCATGCATCGCCTCAGTGTATCTGCCTTCTCGGTCGGAATTATGCTTCGATTCGGAATCAACCAGTGACCTCCCCGTCAGAATTATGCTCCATCACGGAATCAAGTCAACCATCAATCTCTGCGTCTGATCATGCTTTGTCTTAGAGTGTACCCCGTGTCGAAATCATGCTTCGCCTCGGTGTATCTGCCTTCCCTGTCGGAATTATGCTTTATTTCGGAATCAGCCAGTGACCTCTCCGTTGGAATTATGCTCCCTCTTGAAATCAAGTCACCCAAAAAGCTCTGTGTCGGAATCATGCTTCGTCTCATAGTGTACCCCGTATCAAAATCATGCTTCGCCTCGGTGTATCTGCCTTCCCTGTCGGAATTATGCTTCGGCTCGGAATCAACCAGTGACCTCACCGTTGGAATTATGCTCCGTCGCGGGATCAAGTCAACCAGAAAAATCCACGTCGAAATCATGCTTCGTCTCAGAGTGTACCCCATGTCGAAATCATGCTTTGCCTCGATGTATCTACCTTCCCATTCGGAATTATGCTTCGGCTCGAAATCAGCCGGTGACCTTCCCGTTGGAATTATGCTCCGTCTCGGAATCAAGTCACCCAACAAGCTCGGTGTCGGAATCATGCTTCGTCTCAGAGTGTACCCCGTGTCGAAATCATGCTTCGCCTCGGTGTATCTGCCTTCCTTGTCGAAATTATGCTTCGGCTTGAAATCAACCAGTGACCTCCCCGTTGGAATTATGCTCCGTCGCAGGATCAAGTCAACCAGCAAGCTCCGCGTCGGGATCATGTTTCGTCTCAGAGTGTACCCCGTGTTGAAATCATGCTTCGCCTCGTGTATCTGCCTTCCCTGCCGGAATTATGCTCCACCTCGGAATCAAGTCAACCAGCGACACTTCATGCCGAAGACAAGTCAACCAGCGACACTCAGTGCCGGGGACAAGTCGAACAGCCAGCGACACTCCGTGCCGGGAACAAGTCGACCAGCGACACTTTGTGCCGGGGACAAGTCGAACAGTGCGACACTCCATGCAGAGGACAAGTCGACCAGCGACTCTTTATGCCAGGGACTAGTCGACCGGCGACACTCCACGCCGGGGACAAGTCGACCGGCGACACTCCGCGCCGGGGACAAGTCGACCAGCGACCTCTCTGTCGGAATCATGCTCCACCTCGAAATCAGGTTAACCAGTGACGCTCCATGCCGGGGAAACGTCGAACAGCAACACTCCGTGCCGTGGACACGTCGAACAGCGACACTCCATACCAAGGACAAGTCGACCAGCGACACTCCGTGCTGAGGACACGTCGACCAGCGACACTCCGTGCAGGGAAAAGTCAACCAGTGACACTCTGTCTCAGGAAAACGTCAAATAGACACTCCGTGCCGGGAATACGTCAAACAGACACTCCGCCTCGGAGACACGTCAACCACCGACACTCCGTCTAGGAGACACGTCAAGCATCGACCGTACTTGTCATAAAAAGGACAATGCCAGCTTCCGAAAAAAGCGGGAACCAAATCACTACATGCCCGGGAAACGTCTACCACGGACACTCCGTCTCGGGGACATGTCAAGCATCGACCGTCCATGTCGTGAAAAGGGCAGTGTCGGCTTCCCAAAAAGCGGGAACCAAAGCAAGCCGCCTCCACGCGAAAGAAGATCCATCAATTTCATGCACACGACTCACATATGTAGTGTGCATTTATTGATGGGAGCACTTTGTTGGGGTCAAAAATTACACCCCGGTTGACCAAGTCAAAATCAAAGTCAACCCCAACTAGGCGGGCCCAAGCCTAGATCAAGTGGGCCCATGCCCAAGTCGAGTCCCGTGGCCGGTCTCCCCATGCCAAAATGAAATCATGTAATAAATAATTTTAATGCAATTTTTTTATGCATGAATAGGCATAAAGCCAAAATTTTGTAAAGTCCATGGCCCATGTGCAAAATAAATGAGCACATGAGGCATGGGATGGGCAAAATGCCATTTTGTAAAGCCCAATGGGCTATATGTAAATTTGTATGCCTATAAAAGGAAACATGATAATGAAAAAAAGAACAATTCATTCTCCCCAAAAAAATTAGGGTATGTGCCTCCTTCCTCAAGGTTCTAAAACCTTCTTCCCCTTTGGAATTAAATCAAGAGTTTAACTCTCTTTTCCAAAATGAAATAGTTTTTCACCATAAAACCCACAAAACGGAGCTCGGATCTCCCATCAGATCTCTAAAGGGGAGATTTTGAATCTCACCCCCCTTTTTCTCCAAAAATCCAGCCAACAAAGAGGTGGAAGAAGGAAACCCATCTCCAAAAATCCCATTCCGGGAGGATCCAAGGCTCAAAAGAAAATCCAAAGATCTCTAGGAGTTTAACTCCATTCAAGATCTCTAGGAGTATAACTCCATTCAAGATCTGTTGGAGTTTAACTCCATAAATCAAACCCATTTTGGGAGTTTAACTCCTAACCCAGAGGCTAAGCCCCTTTTCCACTGGTGTTCCCAGCGGTCGCGTGCCGCACACGTGACCTGCGGGCGCCCAGCGGTCGGATGCATAGAACATGACCCACGGGCGCTTAAGCGGGCGCGTGCGCCTCACGCGGCCCGCGGAAGCTCAGCACCCAGCGGTCGCGTGCAGCGCACGTGACTCTCGGGCGCTCCACGGTCGCGTGCAAAACACGTGGCCTGTGGGTGCTAAGCGCCCACGTGCGCTTCACGCGACACGCGGGTGCTCAGCGTCCAGCGGTCGCGTGCTGCGCACGTGACCCGTGGGCGCTAAGCGCGCACGTTCCAGGAACGTGACCCGTGGGCACCCAGCACCCACGTGCTATGCGCGCGTCTTTAAGATGTGCTCCTTCTCCCCCCTATTTTATATGCACTCCACACTAAACACCATCCTCCGTTAGAAGAAATTTCTAACGGGGCGCTGCCCCGCACCCCGTAAGGGGGCTGGTAGCCCTCTTGACCCCCGGCCCGCTATCCGGGTAGCGGGACCCTCGTAAAACTCTGCGAGGCCCCCGATATATCCAAAACCCTTCAAGACACACATACACACACCGTACATTGAGTTCACATGACCGGTTCGACCCGTTAATCGGAGATTCCCTCGCTCCAAAAGCGATGGGTAATTAACGGCAGCTTAGTCCCCGACTGCCGGAGATTCGGATCACCATAATCAATAAACCCCCGCCTACCCTAGGCAGAGGGAATCTGTAGTACGCCTGACAAGCGCGCGCATATTCCCATCTTAATGGGGTGACGAAAAACACCCTACAGCTTGTTATCCGGCAGCTCGCAGTTATGGGAGAATCGGCTAGTATCGGATGGTCCGCAAGAATATCGACGATGGCTTGTCCTTTCACCGTTTTGAGGGGCCGATATGTTGCTGAGAATTCCATCAACAGTAGGGCCTATTTGGCATGCCTTCCTGTTAGTATGGCCTTTGACATCCGATATTTAAGAGGATCCACCTTTGATATGAGATGGACCTCATGCGCCAAGGCGTAGTATCCAAGCTTCGTTATTGCGAAGATCGGCGCCATGCAGTGATTTTCGATAAGGGGATAGTTGCTTTTTGTCCCCAGGAGAACTCGACTTAGATAGTAAAGAGTTCTCTCTTTTCCTTGATCGTTCTTCTGTGCCCATAGTGCGTCTAGAGAACCCTCAATGGCTGCTGTATATAGGATAATGGGCTTTTTCTTAACCGGAGCAGCCAATGCCGGCGGATTTTGTAGGTATTGTTTGATTTCGTCCAATGCATTTTGGCATTTCTGATCCCGGACGAACGGGGTCCTTTTCTTCATCAGATAGCTACGGGGACAACATTTTCCGAAGAGATTGGTTATGAACCACCGGATATACGCAAGTTTTCCTTGGAGAGATCGCGGTTGTTTAAGGGTTCTTGGTGAGGGCATTCCATACTCGCCTTGATTTTTTAAGGATCAATTTTGATACCTAGGAAACAGATGATGAAGCCTAAGAATTTACCTAAGGAGACTCCAAACGCGCACTTTAGAAGGTTCATTTTCAGATTATACTTCCAAAGACGCTTTCTCAGTGTTCCCCATAAGATTTATTTTCGACCACAAGGCCGTCGATATAACATTCGACGATCTCGTGTATGAGATCATCGAATATCTTCATCATGGCTCTTTTGTCATGCCCCGCTTTGCAGTATACGGAGATAGAGACGTGGTAGGCACGCGACGTATTTACTCAGAAATAAATACGTTAAGCGTAAATAAGCAATATATGAAATGCACAAGAAATGACAAGAGATATAATGAACAGAAAATTTTATTAACATTCATCTTTACAATACAACTAATTTGAAAAGGAAAAGTATAATAGTAAAAGCAATGCCTAAACAGTGGCATACAAACTGGAAGATAAGTACAAGTAAAGCTAGTAGTCTGGCTGTGCCTCAATCCGATCCAAGTACTCTTGACTGGGCTTAGTCTCCTGAGAGTCGTGTCCTCCTGATGAACATTCCAAAGAAAGAAATAGACAGGAATATCGTCAGTAAACTAGCGTTCGGTAAGTCCCAAAAGAAAGACAGGAATATAGCAAGTTTAGAGAATTGAACTATTAAGGTGTACAGGTATAAGATTGTTATTCTAACGTAGTTGTTTGTAGCTTGGTACAGAAGGTATCAGTGTATACGAGAGAA
This sequence comes from Agapanthus africanus, assembly GCA_030015575.1. Taxonomy (NCBI): domain Eukaryota; kingdom Viridiplantae; phylum Streptophyta; class Magnoliopsida; order Asparagales; family Amaryllidaceae; genus Agapanthus; species Agapanthus africanus. The sequence goes on along the minus strand of CM057342.1, from coordinate 113,567,615 downwards.
GTTCATCTTACCCCGTGGACTATGGTAACATGTAGTACAAGGCCCCATCAAAACCCATGAGACAACGGCACGAAAGTTCATGTAGGTGTCTTTTAGTGATCATCTCGTGCCACTTTTAACACATTCCGTACCAATCTACCCCTTTAACCCCGTATTGCATTGTATAGATTATAGTTATCAGACTTGCCTTTAACCCCGTGTAATGTTTTATATAGATTATAATTATCAGACTTGCCGAGACCATGGATACAAGTTGTTCATGTAATCAGGTTCAGAATGTAAACAAGTAGTCATGTAATCAAGTCAAGTTATAGTCATGATTCGTTCAAGTCAAGTCATGTTTACATATTAATATTATTCTGGTATTCAGGTTCAGGTTCAAGTATACATGTTAGGTTTGGATTCATGTTTGAATTGGATTCTGATTTGAGTTGAATTATTCAGGTTCAGGTTCAAGTATACATGTTAGGGTTTGGATTCATGTTTGAATTGGATTCTGGTTTGAGTTGAATTCAAGCTTGATTTAGACTCTGACTTGAGTCAGACATTTAGAACTGATTTGGATCCTGAATTAGATTCGGGAGTTATCGATAACTGTTGTACATGGTCGGCAGGATTTGTGTCTTTTTCCAAGACAATTACTAATGATAACACCGTTAGATTTTTCTACCTTAAATAGGCAAGCACTCACTTTCTCCGGCTCCCTGAGGTTCAAGAGAATTGATCCCGTTTAAACCTATATGTACTAAACTCCTTAAATGTAATTTTATATACCTCGAGAGGGTTTTATGAAAATATTTTTAAGATATAGTTCAAAATAATCTCGAGAAATTATTTATATTATTTAGAGTTTCCATGAATATGAATTTTAAGAATTGATGTGTTTCAGTGATAATTGACTTAACTTGAATAGTTCATGATATTTTACTGTAAATTTATCTTGTATTGATATCTTGATGGTATTTTGATGAAACTTGTAATTCTTTTATTTGAAAAAAATATAAGTTATTGTTATATTTTGAAAATATATGGATTTTATAATATTTATATAATTATTAAAAATTAATTTTGATTATTAAGTAGAAATTTCGTTTTCCTTAAAAATCGTATTAAAAACCTTTCGAAACCGAATGCCCCGTGAAGAGGCCTGCATCTTGCTCTACTAACCCAAGGATGTGCGATAATCTGCACCATCCAATAGCGGGTCCCCTAAAAAGTGTTGTAGAGGCATATTTGCAAAGGGATTTTAAATACAATCTAAAAGAAAACCGTTTTTATAGTAGATGGTATTTTAATGAAATATATTGTATTCGCCCAAAAAATAGGTTCAAAGAGAATCGTTCTATGAAACCATGTGTGTATGTGAGGGGTAGGTCATTACCCCATGATGTTTTCTAAAAGTATAATTAACAATAAAAATACTAAAAGAGATATATGTGAAGTTCATGGTATTTTAATGTAAATGTTAAATGAAGGTTATGTTTCATAATATTTTTGAGTGAAAATTGTTCTAAATATTAGTTATATGATTACAAATATGGTGTAAGAATATGGATGAAAAATATGTGAGAAAAAGTGAACTTTTTGGGGTTTAGAATAAATGGTCGGTATTAACTCCACTTACCGACGTGTTTTGAAAAAGAGAACTTTTCAAGAAAAAAGAGAGGGATAGAGCGGGACTTATAAGTGAATTAGTTTAAGGATAGGTTAAAGAAGATAGATTGATAGTCATGGCATCGCAGAGTTTCCGGAATAGCCTCGATTCCTTGCCGGAAGTTGGCTGTTGGCTAACTCCTCTTCTACTCCACTTATACTTGAGAAAATTTGAGAGTTTTGGCTAGAATTTTCAGAATGAGGAAGGGCTAGGGCATGGGATAGTATTTATAGTGTGGAATTAGGGTTTTGGAATTAAAAGAGTGAATTAAAATGTGATAAATTGGGGAATTGAGGAGTCTATATTTGATTGCAGTGCAAGAGAGTTAGGGGTAGGGGAAAAGATACTTGTGCAAAGCACGGGCCTCATTACCTACGGAGGGACCATCGGCGCCGACCGAAGTGAAGATCTCGTCGGTCAAATGTTGGGGTTAGGGCTTTGGTTTTTGGACACGTGTACTCTTCTGTATTTAAACTCTTTTCCACATGTTTATTTTTCCAGACTTTTCATTTTTATGTGCATTGCACGTGTAAAATTTTGGGCTTCCAAAAAGTTTAAAAGAAAAATAAAAAAATATAATGTGTCTGATAGGGTTCGAACACAAGGGCTACGTCACAGCAGTGTAAGGGCTTTACCAGTGAGCTACAAGTTGTTTCTTACTGTTCTTAAACAAAATTAACTTTTAAATTATACTCGGGCTTGCAAACTTCTTTCTGTACATTAAATTGAAAAATTTTCGTACAGTAAATTCAGAGTCGTTACATCTTTGGTATATAGCTCCGGCGTTTTTCAAACCGAAGGGTATCACTTTATAGAAGAATACGCCCAACGAAGTCCGGAAAGCGGTATATTTCCGGTCCTCGGGGTCCATTTTTATTTGGTTATATCCTGAAGATCCATCCATGAAAGAAAAGAGCTTATGGGTGGATGTGTTATCGATCATCAGCTCGGTAACGGGCACTTGGAAGTCATCCTTCGGGCATACCTTATTGAGGTCCCGAAAGTCCACGTAAATGCGGACAGCCCCATTTTTCTTCATCATCGGAACGATATTAGTGATCCAGTCGGAATATTGAACTTCTTGGATGAAACCGGACTCGATTAATTTCTTGACTTCGGCGTTGATATTCATCTCAAGTTCGAGCCGCATCTTTCTTGATGCCTGTTTGACTGGCTTTATGTCTGGCGATATGGCCAGCTTGAGTACCGCTACCTTTGAATCTAAACCCGGCATTTCAGAATAGTTCCAAGTGAAGCAGTCTTTGTACTGCATAAGCACATATTTTAATGTGGCTACCTGTTTTTCGGACAATAGCTCACTGACAGACGTCGACCTCGGATCATCCTCCGTTCCCAAGTTGATTTTACTTAGGTTGTCCGCCGTGGTATGTATTTCATCTTCCAGCTCTTTTGGTGCCGGTGGAAATTCTGAGATCTCCTTGCCATCGTCTTCGTTTATGAAGAATCCGAAAAGGTCAATCATATTCTCATCATGTCCATCTTTTGAGAGTGTTATCATATGACAGGTATGTGTCCACTTCCATTTTCGCGGTCGAGCTGGTCCCATCCTAACAGTATAGGTCTTCTTTTCATCGTGCTTTTGCGGTGGGCTTATCCTCCAGCTGTCGGATAACATAAACTTGCCTTATTGATATTGGTCATCTACCCAGTTTTTGGACGTGAAGCAGTCTTCAAGGGGATGACCTATTGCTCGGTGATAGGAGCAATAACCCGGGTGATGAACTTCATTTATCTATTCGGGACGCCGAGACTCCAGAAGTGTCATCATTTGGTGCTTCATGACAAGGCTGAAGATCTTTCCTGTCTTGTCTCGAGGAAATGAGTATTTCCAACCCATCTTCTTTATGTGGGACGGGATGAGAGCGAACTTTCCTTACTCAGACGGCGCTCTGGACTTGCTTTGTCGTACTTGAACGTTGCTCGTGATTGCTGCCTCATTCCCATCTCCGCTTCGGGATTTTCCTCTTTCACAGGGGTACACAGCGGATTGTGAATGGAGAGTATCATGATCTATTCCCTCCACTGATTGCTGACTGAGACGCTGCGTCTTGGCCTTTTCATATATGGTCATTTCTTGATTGTAGTTGTCTTGGCTAGCTTGACAAGCTTATTTTATTACCTTATCAATTTGTTGTTCGAGTGGCGGACTTAAGTTTCTTCGAGCAAGACTTTTCCTTTATTCGGCAGCATGACCATTTGGAGAAACATTTTCTTCTCCATTCGAACTGTTTATGGCGTGGCAGCTATAGATTCTCTCCCGCTTCTTGGAATGAACATATCCCCGCCCAGTTGTTTCTATCTTCTCGTGGGCTTTCTTTTGTTGAGTCCCGAAAATATCCCAATTTTTTTTGTAGAATTGGGCTTGCCGAACCATTTGTTCAAAAGGTATGCCGCCTTGGCGCTTTAACAGCTTCTTTAATCCCTCCGCTTAATATCTTGGCATACTAATGGGATGGAACTTGTTAAGAGTGGGATTGACACCATGCCGGACTTCTTTTTCCACCTTAGTCTCCATAGATTTGTATAAGAGGATCGCCTTTTCATCTTTTCGTCTTAGAGGCACGTAGAAAGTTTTCAGTTCATGCACGTTGTATGTATTGAGTACGTCAAGTTCTCTGTAGTGTCAAGACGGAGCCATTATAATATGTAGACTCTGATCCGCTTCGGCAAGAGTTTGTGTTGATGGGCAAATGGAGAACACCACGTTCGTCTCATCTTCAGAGTCGCTGCCAAAAACCAAGATAGGGGTCGATAGTTTAGGCTTATTGTTCTCTCTCGGAGGCTGTCACGAATAGACTATTTGTTCGTATTCTTCAGTATCGCTTCCGAAGACCAGGATGGTGGCCACGGATTTTTTCTTATCTTCCAGTCTGTGACACCTTTCAGTATCCTCAATGTCCGGTTTAAAGTATTTCGCATCTTCATACTTTCGCACCTCGTTCATCGAGAAAAGATTGAGCTCTCCCGTGACGGTGTACTCCGAACCATCTCTGAAATACTTCACACACTGATATTGTGTAGAAGGGATGACGTTGTACTCGTGTAGCCAAGGCCTGCTGAGTAAAGCGTTATAACATGTTTTGGCGTCAATGATATGGAATTTGATGTCAGTGATGAGCAGCCCGAAGCGGAGCGTCAATATTACGGAACCAAGCGTCCGTGATTACTGCGAATCGAACCTCGAGATAGTAATTTTGTTAGTTATATGTATGCCCTAGAGGCCATTACTATACATAGGATGTATATTGTAGTAGATGCTTGGACATATATAGGGAGGACTTTCTTGCTCGACATGATAGTATGCTATCTGGTTGCTCTTTACCTTAACGTGTACACTGATTGTCTCTCTGTTACATGTTGGTAAAGCCCTTAGGATGTGTACTTGACTACTTGGACTATGATGCAGATCATACTAGTGGGGACAAGGTAGTCCATAGGTACATCCTTCAAAGTCCCTAGTCGTGGGTGTATCGAGACGGGGCATCGATATACCAGAGTAGACTAGCGTATACCTTCTCGACCCATACAGATCGGCGATGGATGATCCCATATCCATTGGTGTTTGACATCATAGATGATATACGGGTGCTCAGTGGAGACTGGGTACACTGGACAAACTCGCCGAGAACTCCCAGATGGTATTATACCTTACGTCAGATGGCAGTTCTCTGGTGACACTGGTACAGAGTAGTCTGTTGACCCGAGATCGTCATAGAGTCTTGTGTGGTTCCCACTGTGCTTTGATTTCCATCTTACCACGTCCAAGAGGGCGTGCAAAACGGTGGTTTTTGGGTACAGTCCCGAGTCACATGGAGGCAATGAGCGATAGGAGGGGATTCGTCTCTCCCGGTATAGGGGGTTGATGTTGCGCTATGTTTGATTGGCTATAACCGGAAATCCCTGGCCAGAGTTGCTGAGATTTACTGGTAAGTGTTACCAGTAGTTTCTTGAATAGTTATAGACCTCATATCGATACGACTTATCGAGCTATTGGGGTCTGACGTTTACCACCCCTAGGCGAGATATACGACATATGAGACGATCAGACCGGACTGTACGGTAGTGTTACTGGTTGGATTCACTGGAGTGTGAGCGGGCTTGCTCGTCGATCTTCTGATCGCTCAATACCCGGATGGCCGTTACGTTTAGCAGACCGCTTGCGGCTTGTGGGTGTTTGATATGATCATCATCTGCTACCGGCGTATTGACGAGTCTTTAGAGTCCTACACGGAGGTTTCCTGGCTCAAGCAAAACGAAATAGGAGCGCATATGAGATATGTACGGGACCGAGAATAATACGTGTATGTGATACCGCATTCCATTCTCGCGATGAATGTATCGGAAGGTTGTATGCGATATAACCTAGTTATCGAATCATGGATTGATTCGATAAGCCGATACATTGGATATTAGTCGGTTATATGTGATATGACCGGATCGTTAAATCAAGTGTTGATTTAATGATTTAATGTATAATTATATATTTGATATATTACTTTGCATTAACTAGTGTCGGTTCACTTTAAATGGATATTCTCACTCGGATGTGCACATTGTATATGTGATATACTTTTGTGCACTTGCATGTATCATGTTTGATGATACATGTTTGCTAGGGTTTGTGTAAAGAATTAAACCTTGGTTAAGTAAATGGTTAGGGTTTTTATTTTGTTATTCATTCATTTATCTTTTTAATTGGATTAAAAAGAAATGGATAAGAAAACAAAATGGTGGCTTTCTTTGTTTGCATCTTGAATCTTCATGAAGCTTTGACCAAAGTCACCACTTTGTCTTCATCTTTAACCCTAACCATTCATCTAACCTTAGTCAATTCTCTACACTTGACCATGCTTGATTATGATAAGTATTCTTTTATTTTCTATTTTCTAAAATATTTATCATAATATTATCTTCATCTTCTTCTTCTTCATCATCTTCAAAGAAGAAAGCTTGCTTCATCAATGGTGATTGATGAAAAAGAGTGAGAAATCCAATTCTAAAGTCTACCCACTTCCTATTTCTTCATCCTCTACCTCTTGCCAAGTAGTAGAGTGTGTTTTCTTCACAAGTTTCATGACTTGGTGAAGTGGGAGCTTGATCTTGCGATGCCTCGACGTAGATCATCTTCGGCACGAAGCCGACGACCTTGCCCGCCCATTTCTCCGATGAAGCCGACGCTAGAGCCCGGGTTTTCATTTGGACAGCGAGGAAACTTCATTGCGGAGCTATGGAGGTGGAGAACCGGATCTACAAAGGTTGTATTTCCGTTCTTGTAGTTAATTTGTTAACTAGTTGCATGATTCGCCTAATCTCTAGTCAACGATCCGTATTAGGGTTTGTAGGCACCCGTAATTTTTGAAATTGGTATGGTTGATGTCTTGTGAGACCTCCTTGGTGTGCCTACGGATCCCTACAGTGGTATCAGAGCCTAGCTAGAGCCTTAGGCGATGCGTAGACGAAGTTTGAAACCCGAACGAACCGAAACCCTAACACAATCCATGTTCTCTGGACTTTTTCTAAAAACTGGGATTTTTCCAGATTAAAAATGCTTAAAAACTTCAGCAGGGAAATCTAAGAATTACGGTGCAAAATTCTTTCCATGAACTGTTCATAGTCCGGCGGAACCGCGGCAGAAGCCTGGCTTCTGCGGCGGTTCCGCGGCGAAATGATGACGTCATCCTCCCCTGTTTGCACAGTAACTCCTATTTTATTATGCTGGATTTTCTCGGAATTTTTAATATTTATTCAAGAGTTGAATTTTCTGGGGTTGTTTTGGGGATTCGGTGTTTCGATCGGAGTATCAGATTTTGTCTACGTGGCTTTCCGGATATTTTAGAGTATGTTAAAAAGTTTGACCGGATATAAATACCCAACTTTTCCCCTGTCGGGAAATTTCCAAGTGTTGGATCTTTCCGTAGTTTAACGACGTTCTAAGTAGTGCAAGTAATGAAATGGACCCTCTAGAAGACAACAAACCTTAACTCGATTATGTGACCGTCTTGAACTGCCCTTTGAACCTTCGGGTTTGGGGCAGTACGGCGTGCCACATGTGAGGCGTTGGCTTGACTCTTCTACGGCTGGACCGTTGGTACTGAGGCACGAACTGAATGTTGTTAGACTTATTTCATGTGTTGAGCTGTTTCGGGAAAACTTGGGTGTTCGACTGTTCGATCGAAAAGTTTAACATTTTCTATTTATCTGGAATGGGATACAATAATTGGAATTCACAACAAGTTATGAGATAACTGAATGAATGTTATAAACATAGCAGTTTAGTCTCAATTGATCGGTTGCCACGGAATTTTGATGTGATCAAAAGTCCGTCGCAATCACGTAGCGTACGCGGATACTCGCCGGGTAAACTTAATAGACAGCCTCACTTCATTGCCCCGACCAAGTGACTGTAGGAGAACCCCGTCACCGAAAGCATCTGTTCGGGTGCTCACGGCAGCGGTGTTCCGCCTTGGTGCACTTCGTCGACGGTATCGGGGGTGCGGCCGCCTATTAAAGTTTGCGACGAGCATTCGATCAGGATGTCGGGAATCTTGTTGAATTGCCCGACTTGATATTGAAAAGTGTTTTCGATTTTGAGACTAAAATGCGGGGTTTATAATTGTTAGGCATGCGATATCTAAGGAATTCATTTGATTAGGCATGCGATGTCTATGGAGGTTGCGGATTCCAACTGTTGTAGTTTTACACTTTCTTTTCTGTGACCGTAAGTGTAATATGTGATATCGCCGGTTTCGTTGCTATATGTCAACGACAATTGGGATGCGCATATTTACTTACGTTGATGACATGTGATGTTATGTGTTGCTGGATATATTATATTGGATCGTCGTGTTTGAATAGCCGAGGGTTTTTATGTGAGATGAGTGTTTTTCATTTTCATTCATGTAAAAACTTGTATGTAATATTCTTTTATTGGGGCACTTCCAGGTTGCGGAAGCTGTTACCCTTTGTATATTATTTACTTTTCCGCACTAGGATAGACCCAAGGAGGGGAGCACAAGTAACCGGGTTCTGGAGTCCAGTAGGAGACCAACTCGAGGAGTCGAGTCCGGGTCTCCTAACTCTAGAATTGGTAGGGTTGCTTGCCGCTCTCGTAGGGGTCTAGGGGTGTGGGTTTGGCTATTCATCACGACCGTGGAATCCGTGTTTTATACTGGCTCGTATTGAAAACACGGACGTCCTAGTATATCCAATATTTCATATGTTTCTTCTGCTGCGATATCTGTGATGTGATCATGTGATGTTATGTGATAGATACAGTATATAGTATATATGATATATTATATAGACGTTACTTATGTTTTACACTCGCGCTAGCCCTACCCCGCTCTGCCGTTAGTTACCTAACCTAACGGTGCACGAGAGGACATCGAGGCGAATGCGGATGGCATAAGTGTACGTCGTTTTTATCTGTAATGTTTAGGTACTTAAATAATGGGACTTTATTAATATGATTAATGAAAGTAAAAGAAACCTAAGATGTTGTAGAATCGAATTTCAAAATAAAACAGGTAGCTACAGTTCTTGCTTTGTACAGAGGTATATGTGATATATCCTGCACCTTATTCGATGAGGAAAGGACCGAGATCCCTTCACCGGGAGTGACTCCTTTAGCAATAACTGGCAGATGCTACACACTCGGTTTGTCTTTTGATTGCTTTTAAGTGTTTTTGCTTTGCACAGTGATATATATGATATATCCCGCACCTCATTCGACGAGGAAAGGACCGACGATCCCTTCACCGGGAGTGACTCCTTTAGCAAAACTAGAAAAGCCTCAAAAGCACTCCATTTTAAAATCATTTGATTCTATAACGATATCAAGTTCATTACGCAATAGGTTTTTAGAAAAACCTGTCGTAGCCCTCCGTCATTTCAGATATGTACTGGTTAGTATTCGTGCTGCGTTTGTTGACCTCTGTCAAGGCGTAGTGTGCGGTAGCTGATTAGTGCTTATCTGCATAAGCATATGATGTGATTGATTTAGGGTAGTCGTGCGACCTTGTTGACCTCTGTCAAGGGTCGTGCGGGTGGGTTTACTTCAATCAGGAAATAACGGGTTGAACTTGACTAGCAGCCTATGGTTTGTTGACCTCTGTCAAGGTCATAGGATGCTAGGGGCAAAATATTATCGGGAATTTCAAGTGTTGAAATTGGCAATGAAATTGCATACCTTCTATGAGATAGTTGGATCCCGATACCCGCTGCGAGTAATTGTTACTCCTGGGAGAGTTTTACACATTACAATTAGCCGATCAAGTAGGTGTCTAGAAAGGTGTCAACGAGGTTACGCCTCTGGGAAAATGAGATTTACATTAATTAGGTTCGTGCGAAAGCATGGGGGACCTCCCTCAAAGTACCGACACTGGCCTGGCTGAAAGATTGGCGAACTTATAGTGTGTAATTAATCCCGGCTAGTCTTTCCATTTAGGGTTTGAAGGAAGATTTGATGAAAAGCAGTGGGAGCCATCCTGATTAGATAAAATAATAACCAATCTATTCTTGTAAGAGCGCACGCTGAGTGTTTTCTTCTCTCTCTCTCCAGATAGCGACCATATCACGCCTTAATCAAGATAATAATACGGATTATTGACCGAACCCGCTTGTTATACTGAGCTGGGGAACGTTGGTCCCGCTCCAACTTATAATTGTTATAAGACAGAGCAGGAAATTGGGGAATACCAGATTTCCCGTGCCGCCCAAACGAAGAGAGTGCATGCTGATGCATCATCTTCGGGTGTGTTCATTACAAAGAACTGTTTCTCAGTATCCTCTGCGTCCTGGGTATTTGATACCAAATCAGGATCCCAGATATATAATCTGTTACATAGGGCTACAGAAAGGTAGAGAACTGAGAACGGGTGATAAGTTTCATGAGGCAGAAAACGGGGCAAGAGTTGCAGCCAAGTCTGTTGGTCACTGTCACCCTGTATTACCAATACATTGATTCTGAACAAATGTTATTAGATACCGAACCTGATATACAAAATCATATCAGTCTCTTTATTAGTAAAGAAATAATAAAATTTTGTATTGTTGGATAATGTTTTGAACATTTCCTATATCAAAAGTTGATCGGTTTAGGCACGTTATCTAAAAGCATTGATGTTCTAAATCAATCTATAGTTCTTTAGTATACGGAACACACACAAGAGGAAGAGTTCAGAAATGAACGAATCCTTCTTGAGGCATTGTAGACTAGGTCATATCAATGTGACCCGACTAGCTGAAGTTACATGTAGATGCATATTTAAATCAGTTTGAATCTACATCTTGTGAAACTTGCCAGTCATGTCACAAAGATATAATGACACCAGCTCTGTTTGTTGGAAGCAGAGAAAGAGTTAAGTAAACTCTTGGGATGATACATGTTGATGTATGTAGGTCCCCTGTCTACACATGCCAGGACCGGTTCTTTATACTTCATTACGTTCTCTGATAATCTCTCAAGATTCAGACATATGTTCCTGTTGAAACACAAGTCTGAACCTTTTGAGATATTCACAGAATATAAGTTAGAAGTAGAGAACCAATACGGGTATAAGTATTATGTCCTATGATGAGATCAAGGAGGAGAATACTTGAGCACGGAAATCCTGGACTATTCTAAAGGAGAATGAGATTCTCTCTCAGCATTACTCCTCTGTATACACCATAGCACGATGGTATATCGGGGCGGAGCAATCACACCCTATATGATAAGGTGTGCTCTATGATGAGTACTACTGAGATACCTATTTCCTTTTGGGAGTTATGCACTTGAGAAGCTGCATACCTATTGGATAGGGTTCAAATCAAATCAGTTGCCTACCACTTCATATTTGATATGATAAGGGAAGAGCCCATATCTTAAGTTGGTTAAGATTTGGGGTTGTCCGGGCTATGTCTAAAAGCATAATCCGGACAAGCTCGAGGCAAGGTCAGTTATGTAGAACTGGAAAGGTTTCAGCTATACAAACTACAGCAGAAGATTTGAAAGAACCAAAGGATTCAGTAGATTCCAACGAACCTCGGCCTCTCCGCCGATCTAGTAGGGTTCCTCACCCACCTGGGAGATATTTCGGTTTCTCTATGACAGTGGGAGCGAGGATTGCATCATAAGATGATGACCCAACTAGTTTCGAGCTGGCCATCAGGAGTAGGACTCTGTAAGAATGGCTGGATGCTTAGTGAACTGAGATGGAATCCTCATACACCAACAAAGTATGGACTTTGGTTGCTATATCTGAAGGGTTAAATCCCCATCAGGAGCAAGTATATCTTGAGAAGATTACTTGGTGTAGATGGAAAAGTTAAGACTTTCAAAGTTAGACTTGTTAAAGGTTTACGTCATCAACCAGGCGTGGATAATGATGAAACCTTTTCAAGTAGCTATGCTTAAGTCCATCTAGATCCTACTTCCCACGGCTACGTACCATGACTACGATATCTGGCGGTTGGGTGCCATGACTGCTTTTCTAAATGATGTTTTAGAAGAGAGCGTCTATAAGTACACAGCCAGAGGGCTTCGTAGACAATGGGAGCAGCGGAAACGTGTGCAAGATGCTTTATAGGATAAAGCAGGCATCGCGGAGTTGGAACATCTGTTTTGATGTGATAGTCAAAGAGTTTGACATCATCAAAATGGTAGATGAACCTTGTATAAACAAAAAGGTAGTAGGGATTATGGTGACGATCCTCATAGAGTACGTAGATGACATGCTCTTGATAGGGAAGGAGTTTCCTATGCTACGCTCGGTCAATCTCCGCTCATCACAATGATTCTCCATATAGGATCAAAGTGATACCTCCTAAATCCTGGGTTTTGGATCTATGAGATAGATCTAAATGGATGTTAGGATTCTCACTAGTTGTAGTAAGATGGTATCAATCGATCCTGGGGAGAATCACTGGAAGGGTTCCAGAGTGATAAGGACGACTGAAAGTCAGTCACGGGCATTGTCTTTACCCTCAGTAAAGGGACGGTATGTTGGAAGAGTTCCAAGCTAGATACCGCGACATATGAGACGATAAAGGCTGGATATATCGCTACTTAAGATGCTACCGAAGAGGCTGTTTGGGTGTATATTAGTTCATAAGATGAACTTTGTTCCTCCCATTGTGTGACAATGGAGTTGTGGCTTATGCCAAGGAACGCCGGTCCCATCAGTGATCCAGACATATTCTAAGGCAGTGTCACCTGATCATGGAGATGGATGATCTCCAGGGTGATCGAGGTTTGGAGAGTAGACTCAGAGGACAACACAGCGGATCCACTCACAAAGGCCTGTTCCCAGAAAGAGACTTTTATGGGATGGTTGAGTATGAGATACTGCAACCACTGCTATCAGATGGCCCTAGTGCAAGTGGGAGATTGTTAGTTATATGTATGCCCTAGAGGCCATTACTATACATAGGATGTATATTGTAGTAGATGCTTGGACATATATAGGGAGGACTTTCTTGCTCGACATGATAGTATGCTATCTGGTTGCTCTTTACCTTAACGTGTACACTGATTGTCTCTCTGTTACATGTTGGTAAAGCCCTTAGGATGTGTACTTGACTACCTAGACTATGATGCAGATCATACTAGTGGGGACAAGGTAGTCCAAAGGTACATCCTTCAAAGTCCCTAGTCGTGGGTGTATCGAGACGGGGCATCGATATACCAGAGTAGACTAGCGTATACCTTCTCGACCCATACAGATGGGCGATGGATGATCCCATATCCATTGGTGTTTGACATCAGAGATGATATACGGGTGCTCAGTGGAGACTGGGTACACTGGACGGACTCGCCGAGAACTCCCAGATGGTATTATACCTTACGTCAGATGGCAGTTCTCTGGTGACACTGGTACAGAGTAGTCTGTTGACCCGAGATCGTCATAGAGTCTTGTGTGGTTCCCACTGTGCTTTGATTTCCATCTTACCACGTCCAAGAGGGCATGCAAAACGGTGGTTTTTGGGTACAGTCCCGAGTCACATGGAGGCAATGAGCGATAGGAGGGGATTCGTCTCTCCCGGTATAGGGGGTTGATGTTGCGCTGTGTTCGATTGGCTATAACCGGAAATCCCTGGCCAGGGTTGCTGAAATTTACTGGTAAGTGTTACCAGTAGTTTCTCGAATAGTTATAGAGCTCATATCGACACGACTTATCGAGCTATTGGGGTCTGACGTTTACCACCCCTAGGCGAGATATGCGACATATCAGACGATCAGACCGGACTGTACGGTAGTGTTACTGGTTGGATTCACTGGAGTGTGAGCGGGCTTGTTCGTCGATCTTCTGATCGCTCAATACCCGGATGGCCGTTACGTTTAGCAGACCGCTTGCGGCTTGTGGGTGTTTGATATGATCATCATCTGCTACCGGCGTATTGACGAGTCTTTAGAGTCCTACACAGAGGTTTCCTGGCTCAAGCGAAACGAAATAGGAGCGCATATGAGATATGTGCGGGACCGAGAATAATACGTGTATGTGATACCGCATTCCATTCTCGCGATGAATGTATCGGAAGGTTGTATGCGATATAACCTAGTTATCGAATCATGGATTGATTCGATAAGCCGATACATTGGATATTAGTCGGTTATATGTGATATGACCGGATCGTTAAATCAAGTGTTGATTTAATGATTTAATGTATAATTATATATTTGATATATTACTTTGCATTAACTAGTATCGGTTCACTTTAAATGGATATTCTCACTCGGATGTGCACATTGTATATGTGATATACTTTTGTGCACTTGCATGTATCATGTTTGATGATACATGTTTGCTAGGGTTTGTGTAAAGAATTAAACCTTGGTTAAGTAAATGGTTAGGGTTTTTATTTTGTTATTCATTCATTTATCTTTTTAATTGGATTAAAAAGAAATGGATAAGAAAACAAAATGGTGGCTTTCTTTGTTTGCATCTTGAATCTTCATGAAGCTTTGACCAAAGTCACCACTTTGTCTTCATCTTTAACCCTAACCATTCATCTAACCTTAATCAATTCTCTACACTTGACCATGGTTGATTATGATAAGTATTCTTTTATTTTCTATTTTCTAAAATACTTATCATAATATTATCTTCATCTTCTTCTTCTTCTTCTTCATCTTCAAAGAAGAAAGCTTGCTTCATCAATGATGATTGATGAAAAAGAGTGAGAAATCCAATTCTAAAGTCTACCCACTTCCTATTTCTTCATCCTCTACCTCTTGCCAAGTAGTAGAGTGTGTTTTCTTCACAAGTTTCATGACTTGGTGAAGTGGGAGCTTGATCTTGGGATGCCTCGACGTAGATCATCTTCGGCACGAAGCCGACGACCTTGCCCGCCCATTTCTCCGATGAAGCCGACGCTAGAGCCCGGGTTTCCATTTGGACAGCGAGGAGACTTCATTGCGGAGCTATGGAGGTGGAGAACCGGATCTACAAAGGTTGTATTTCCGTTCTTGTAGTTAATTTGTTAACTAGTTGCATGATTCGCCTAATCTCTAGTCAACGATCCGTATTAGGGTTTGTAGGCACCCGTAATTTTTGAAATTGGCATGGTTGATGCCTTGTGAGACCTCCTTGGTGTGCCTAGGATCCCTACAAATTTTATCTCGGATAAGATGTTGAACATTCTTACATAATTCTTTTAGCACTCTTACGTTGAGAAGATTGACGAAAAATCCGTTGTCGACAAGGATTTTCCCTATCTTGACGTCGTGGCTGTACCCGGTGACATAGAGAGGTCGATTATGTTCACATGTACCGAGGTGTAAATCTTTATCACTGAATGTGATGTCAGCCGTGTGGATCTCTGCCAGTTCATTTTTCATCTTCTCTTCTATGAGGAAGGCTTGAAACTGACCAGGCTCTTATAAGGCCTTGATCAAAGGGTCTTGTGACTCTTTGGACAAGAGCAGAGCATCCAGTATGCTCAGTTGTTAGGGTATTTTCTTCAGCTGCACAAGGATATTATAATCCGTCTTAGTTTTCTTAGGCAGGTCTTTCGCGGCAAGCTCTTTGGTTACCTTTTCATCAAGGGCAATTTCATCGGGCATTTTCCCTTTTCCTTTATCCTTTTTACTTGAACTCTTATTTGCAGGTCCGAGATTCTTTTCAGGCAGCGTGTGGTTGCGTAACTGAATGTTCTCGCAATCCTTTTCCTCTTCTTCTTTCTCTAAGGTGGAACTTTCAAAAAAGAGTCGAGAGGCGTCCCATCCTCAGAATCGCTCCCGAACATGAGAACCCGAGGTTTTTCCCTTTTGAACTGGTACCAGCCATATGACAGCTGCCAGTTGCTTCTTTGTGCAATGTCGTTTTACCATTCCCATCTAAACGGGCGTGGAATTCACGCTTCACCTTCTTGAAGTGTTTTCTGTGAGCAACATGTCCTTGCCACCACTTCTTGAAGGTGTTGCATTCCTCAATAGGATGAGCGATCCTTCGGTGGTATGCGCGGTATTTTAGGTGTCCCTCTCCACCATCGAAATATGGGACCCGAGGAGTGTACATCACGAGAGGTGGTAGCCTCATCCCCATTGATAGGGCTTTGGCAAATCGCTTCTCAGTTTTGATCCTGCTCTTACTTGTTGCAGGCATGCCTTAGTTTGGTCTGAGAGCTTTATGACTCGTCCTCGCCACAGTTTCTTTGTTCAGCCGCTGACGCTTAGCATTTTCATAGATGGTCTACTCGTGTTCTTGGTCATCTTTGCTCTTTTGGAAGGCCTTTTTCAGCAGCCTTTCAATCGGGTTTTCTTCCAGCAGTTTCGGAGAGTTTAGCACCGATTCTTCCCCCAATTCATCTGTGTCGCTGTCCGACACCGACGGAGCTTCTTCATCATATATGGACAAATGGGAGATCATGTGGCAGCTTGCCACACGTTCCTCCGCTTCATATGATGAGTCGTTTTCCTCATCATCGTCACTATCCTCGTCCTCAAGAATATGCTTAAGGAATTCTTCGAGTGTGACTATCATTCATGCTTTCTAATTGTATTATTCCAGTGCATCTAGATATTTTTGGATGTTCATGCGCTTGTCGACGTATTCAGCAGGTTGCACAGGTGTCATGACCCGGAATAGGCATATGACTGGCACTTGAATTGTGTGAAGTCTATAGGACCCCACCTAATTCAAGTAAACCAAAAGCCCAGAAATCTAAACTTTTTAGGGAAAATAGTGGAGGTGAAGTTTTGAAACAACGGTATAATGAAAACAAGTTCTTTCTTTAAAATAAAAGCGATAACATATGAAAAACAGAATCTCTGTATTTAACTTGAAAACCTTTTCGTCATTTAAAATTTCGGCAGCACCTCCTTTGTATATTTTAACCCGAAAATGGTACAAGCAATAAATATTGGCATCCCCAAGCGGGAGATAGCTCTTCTCTAATTGGCGGAAATAACCACACAAGTAATGCAAATATACAACACCGAAGGCGAGGATCAAAACTCAGAAAGAAAGCAAGAAAACTAAACATCAGGAAAACCAGAAACAACAATAAATACATAAGCGCGACTCTAAGGCCGAAAGAATAAACAAACTGTGGTTATCTAAGTCTACTAAATAAACAAGTCTGGTTGATAGAGTTTTAACTAGATACAACTGAAATAAACTATACAAGTAATAATAGTGTTCATGATGCAATGTGTCCCACCTATCAAAGCAAACACCCTAAAGGAAGTGGTGTGCCAGCAAGCCGCAACGGAAGCTGTACGGCAAAACCTGCAAGAAACTGTGGCACAACGGGGGTGAGTTGCCAACTCGTGAGTAGAAGACATCAGCGAGTAGAAACCGAATGTACGACATCTCCTAGGTCATAATAATAGGAATAACACGGTAATAGTGAGTAACAGTATGAGTAATCAATATAAGCGGATGTCTAAGGTCAAGTACTCGTGTCCGTGTCATAGAATAACTACATGTTATGTATGTTGTGCTTGAATGAATCATCCATGGGTATGTCCAGCATCGACATACAGAAATCATGATAAACTTGAGTGCCAAACATCGACACTCGAAAATATTATAAAATCTGTATCCATCAGCGACACATAATACAATATATCTCGAGCTTCGTCAGTCCGGATCGGCCCAAATCATCTGATCACATGACTACGATCGGTATCCTCTGAATGTCTGCCGCGTCAAATATCACCGGTAGGTAGTGCTCCCCTGCTAGGCTCAACTTCTCGCTATAAGACCTTCTTGCCCCGGGGTATCTTACCGGGTCCACCATGTACCCGCATACGGCGTCTCTCTCCTCAAATCGGGTATGTGTACACACGTGGCTCAAGAACCGAGAAAACTCATGGTGGACACTACACATATCATATCATGAGAAAACTGCAATTTCTATTTTGAAAAGATAATAAGTTTATAAAATTTCTTTGAGGTTTTCCCCAAATTCCAAAATCTCATGAAAATCATGAAATCTCAAAATCATGAGCTAATAATGGATATCGGCATAGAGCCCAAGTGCAGTATAAAATCAGAATATAAGTAAACAATGCATGTGGCATCTAAATACAAAATGCAATGTTATAATTGGCGTATGATATCAGAAATGCTACCTAGCTACCACAATCAGTGTATAAAATGCAATAACGGTTACTACAGTGTGCGTGACATGGCAATTACCGATGATAATGTGTGTGAGCCGTCAAGCAAGTGTACGTGGAACATACGCATTATCGGTAATGGTGCAAGTGTCCTAGCAGACGAGATCATAACAGAAAGTAAACATGCAGAAGCAACAATAAGGTATATAAAACTATATACGAGCCATATCGTTTATTGTGTTTAAATAGCACGAATCGTTGTTTTTAGAAAAGTAAAGACTACGGTATTTTGAGAAAAGAAATGTCTTTTGAAAATCCGTAGCGTCCCTCATTTTATTCTTTGAAAAAGCCTACGATTCGTCGGTTTTGAAAATAGGTATGACTCGAGCCTAAGTTAACCTATATCTATGCAACTAAAGACTAAACTAAGTATCTAGTCGAAGGTGATAAGAAATCTATAATATCCCAAGTCGATATATCTAATAGTCGGCGATCCAGCCTCATATCATCACGTAAGGTATTAATAAATCATATGACATTCTCGAGTCAAGAGTGCGGATCAATCATCATACACATCTCGTACGGTAAAATCCATCGTACGGCATCCTCAAAAATCAAGGGTACGAGTCACATATCATATATATCATCAGTCGAACGGTATCATTATCGTACAATATCAATATCAAGGGGTACGGATCTAAAGTCTCGTACAAATCTATTATCATCAATTCACGTGTTATCGTGTGTGTGAATAAATTCGCTCAACGATCCATCATAATATCATATCGCATATCATATCATGACTCAATCATTTTTCAAAATCTCACGGCATCATGCCCAATCATATCGACTCATCTCTATATTATATACTATCGTCATCTCATGTGTATGTGTGTGTGTGTGTAAACATACACACACATACATACACACACACACACATATACACACACAAAACCAAGTGTGTGTGTGTGCGCGTGCGCGCTTGTGTGACTACACATATCCTAAGTTCAAGACTAAGGTAAAATCCTCTTACAAACGCGCTTATTCTAATCCTACGGTTTCCTAAGCAAGTATCCAAAACTTAAACCAACAAATATATATAATATATAAATAACCTATCATATGTATGCGGGGGTGCTACACGCCATCCACCCGACTTCCCCCATAGATATACATCTACTCACCTTGATCCTCGCTTATCGAAATCGATGACGCCGCGCTCTCCTTTGTCGTACGAAGTCCGTGCGGGGTACCTACAGTTTTCAATGCATTATATCATAGAGACGAATCAAACAAGAAAACTAAAACGACACATGAAACGCATATAGGTAAGAACCTATGGTCTACACGTGTAAAAACAACCAAACGACCCTCGTCGTCGACGTACAAACGTTCAATGACCAAATCCTAATTCAAATACCAAAACCAAGTTTTTAGAAATAAAAAAAACATAGTCAAGAACTAACTAAAATGCTCCCAGATTTTGCCTCAGGTAATATAGGAATAAACAAACAATATAAGGGCTAGGTTACAAGGTATATGAGCTACAGGGAAAACCACAACATCTATACCCAAAAATTAGCCGGCGAGATCAATAAATTATCCGGCGCCGCCGGTTTTCTGGTAGGGTACGGGGCTCATCTTCTCGTGGTGGTCTTATAATGGTCTATCTAGGTCAGTGTACTTGTTTAATTTTCTTACAATTTCCCCCAGTAGCTCCAGATTCCCTGTAGTCCTCATAATTATCACAATACCAACATTTGAAATATCTAAACTCAAGTTTTGGGTTTTCTACACTAAATGTTTGTCCAAAATCGACACGTTGTGGTCACTAATTATGCTCAACTACACCATCACAATTCCATATAAGCCCTAACTCTCTTCTAGGAATTTTCAAATATCACCCAACCTCACAAGTTAAACTCTAAACTATACTAGAACGTTAGAGACTCTAAAATCTTAACTAAAGATGAAAGGTTATATCTCATTTGGCAACTCAAGAATTTTCTTGAGTTGCCTAAAGTCTTCAAAATCCAAACTTGAGGCCTCCATAGGGTTTGTGGTGAGATTGTGATCAATTTTTGTAAAAGGGTTATGAGATTTTAGTGAGGATTTGAAGATGTATGTGGATGATAGAGAAGGTTGAGGAGGAGGAAGGAGATGGAGAAATGAGATGAAGAAGGGAGTGGAGATGAGATAAAGATGAGCACATGGTTACAAAAACCTCCCCCTCTCTCTCTCCCCCACATGCCATGATACAAGTCCTATCATTCTCTCTCTCAACTAAATATCTTCTCTCTCTTTTTTCTTTTTAAAACCAAAACAAAACCATTTTATTGAAATAAAGGATGGTTTAAAATATGTAGCAAGTGTTTTTAAAACATGATATGGTGCATGTCACATACTTAAGCAAGATAAATACATAATTAATGAAATATTAATCGAACATAATATTGATTTATTTAAAATTAATTATAATCAAACGTAAAATGCCCAAATTACATAAATCCCTTCAAAATCAATATTCATATTAATTTTCCAAATATCCTCCAAATTATCGGTATATAGTTATACTATTTCATTAAAAACCAATCTTCATATTTTTAAAATATCCCTAATATTTATTATTTAATTATTTAAATTTCTAAAAATATATTTTATTTTTCTGAAATGTTACAACATGCTTCTTAATCTTTTTCTTTTTCTTAGAAGACTTCGAAGGCTTGACTTGGGGACTTTTCCCCTTGTCAGCGGTTTTCGGCGTGGGATGCGGTTTCAACATCTCTTCTATAATTTCGGGCTCAAGTGGGATTTTCCACTTGATTGTGGGGCATACTTGTAGATCTTTCAGCATCCTTTTAGTTTTTACTGAAAGAAATACTTCCCATGGAGCTTTTTCCATGAACGAGCAGCATACCTCCTGCGCATCCATCTTTTTAGGAATATGCTTTTGGGGCGGATATATCCTCCAATTATCCGATAGTGCGAACTTTCCTTGCTGCTACTGGTCCTCAATCCAGTTTTTGAAGACGTAGCAGTCCTCAATTGGATGGCTCACTACACTGTGATAGGAGCAGTAGTTAGGGTTATTGACGTCACCGGCTTGTGCGGGTCGCCGCGGGTCTGGCAACGTGATCAGATTATTTCGCATTGCCGGCTTAAACAATCTTCTCGTCTTATCGCGAGAGAACGAATACGCACATCCCAACCTTTCTTCCAAGGACAGGCGCGTACGGGTGTTGTTTTGGCGAGCAGCTGTTTTTGGACCGCTCGATTGTTGCTGCGCATTAGCGACAAAGGCTGCTTTTCCATTGCCCTTATTATTCCGGAGGTCCTTGTTTAAAGAGGAAGGACCATGACCCATCTGATCCATCTGTGCTAACTTATCGATCAGTAGTTAGAACGTGGTGGGCTTGAAGAAAGTCATAAACTGGGACATATTTGACTGGGGATCAATAGTCCCAATGAACATCCCCACGGTCGGAGACTTCTCAATGCGTTGTTCGCACTTAGACCACAGGTTCCGCCATCGGATCGTATATTGGATGCACGTTTCCCCTGGCATTGATCAGCGCTATGATTGGAGTGCGTTCACTTGCACTGGCGAACCTTTGCATGAACAGTAGTTCCATTTCAGAGAAAGTTTTAACGGAGTCATTTGGGAGCTCCGAGTACCATTGAAAGCTGTCTCTGATAAGCTTCCGACTAATTGGCGAAGCAGAAGTATGTCGTCGCCTCTGGTATTGCAACACAGCGCCCTGAACTGTGCAACATGCTGATGGGGATTACCGATTCCTTTATATACGTGGAACTTCGGGATCGTATATCCCGGTGGGTATTTTATCTAGTCGTATCAGGCCGGATAGGGTCGTCCAGTTTTGACCAGCTGGTTTGCAGCTTCATTGGCTTGATAAGCTCTAATTTGTTGAGCAATGTAATCATCCAATGCTGCCTTGGAGATCGTTTCCTCCTTGGCCGCTGATAAGGCCTGAAGAGGATTTGATATTTCTCCTTTATCATCTTCGATATTCACCGGAGGATCTTCAGCCGGTGGTTCTGATTGGATCATCATCCTAACCATATCTTAGAACATAAGAGCCATCTACTTTATGTTGGCAGCATGCTCTGCAGCTTTCTTATCTTTCATTTCCAGTACCCATCGCAAGAACTCTGTATCGGCTTCTTGCTTCTAGCGCTGCTTAGTTTCTTTGTTTGGACTTTCTTTAGGTCCGGTAAATACTGCCATCTTGGTAAGCATATCTTAGAGCTTCTGCTATTGCTCCTGAGCTTTCGTCAATGACCGGGTATGCGGTCTGTGACTCACAGAAGCACGGCTCTCCTCTTTACCATTAGTCATATAGACGTATATACGGTATGCCTCTAGACTTAGGGTGTTTGGAGCTTTCGCCTTGGATTTTGCCGCTGGAGACAAAATTTTCTCCGGCCTCACCCTTTTATGAGAAGTTAGAGTAGGAGGAGCCACTATGACAGGCACCTCTTTACGAGAAATCCCCCGTTGTATAGTAGAGGAGTGATCGTTTTCTCGTCAGACCTATGATTTTTTCGGTCGATGAGAATAGCTTTCATCGAGCACTGAGCCTTGGACTTTACACCAGACTCAGTGGATTTGTGAGGACAGCCGCTGATAATGCTGCTCTGGCTTTGCCTGCACTGCAGCTTCTGCAAGTGAAGGTGATCTATTTAGTACCGTCGTCGGGGAGTTCTTGTGCACCCACCTAAACGGGTCGAAGTTATTCCCAATTGGAACAGCAGCGTCAATATCCACCATCGGAGCTGGTGGGGTAAGCCCAAAAGGAGAGTTGCCCCGGCCTGTCTCACCCGGCGCCAGTGGCGACATTGAGCATGCCTAGCAGTAGGAACTGCCTCAGCATTAGAGGTGTCTTCATCGTGCCTCCGGCATTGCTGGGGAGCTTTGCATGTTGCAAGCCTATGGAAAACGGACGTTCTTAGTGGAGCTGAAGCAGAGTTGGTCAATCTGTCGAAGACCGACCGTCTTGGAGGTGAAGAACTTTTGCTGGCTTCACACGTGGTAGCAGCGGGGAGGGATAAACATTTTGGAGCAACCCCTACTGGAATCGTGAGCTTCTTTACGGCCCCCTTCGGGTTCTTCTTCAACCTATTGAAGACTAAGACTTTAGAATTGGACGGCTTGCTGATAGAAGCCGCCACAGTAGCTAGCCGATCAAAGACAGATTTTTGGGGAGCTTTCTCTTGGGACGTTGAGGCGCCAAAGCTAACGGGCGGGAACATGGTCCCAAAGAATAGCCCGGCAGTGGCTTGAGTAACATGTCCCACCGGTATCGAGAAGATGGAGGCCGCGTTAAGCCCATACGTCACTCCTCCAGCTGGGATAGAGAGAGAGTTGTTGTTGTAGGAAGTGTAGTGGGAGGCCATTGATTGTCTGGCACATAAATGAAATACCAAATTTTAGTATCTCGAACCCAAGGGCAACCATGGATATAGTGAAGCACGATTTTGTTCGCGAAACACGACACACAAAGTGCGGAGTGAAAAAAGAAAGAAATCCCATCGGGCGTTCTAAAATCTGTTTACCGCCGAAAACAGAGACAAACCGGGATAGGTCGTCTTGCCTGAATTTAGGGACGAATGCTTTTTAGGACATATCCGTCCACCTCTCCAAAAATGCCAAGTTGATTTATAGCACCGTATATCGAAGGTTTGGACAGATGCGACCGTTGTAGCGTAACTTTATCAGATTCTCTCTCTCTTTGAGGGGATTTTTATTGTGGGGACGATCTTTCCTACAGACACAAGCCCATGCAGTTAATTACGTTATCGTGTTGCGATAACAACTTTCACCTTCTCCGGTAGATCACTTCGTGTCGTGTTATGTTGTTTATTTTGGGGTTGTCCGTGGATTGTATATGGAGACTAGTTTATATCGTTGCCCGTAGGGCGCGAATTAGTCCATATCCGTACATATATATTTGGATTTGAACCTAGATTGTATGTTCCATCAGTTCAGGAAATATTTTATTTTATTTAAGAACCGTCAATCTGATTTTAGATTAAGATCAATTTAAATATATGAGAATATGGGCTCGGCTGCAATGAATAATATAGGTTCAACAAAATTTCAGAGACTTAGCCAATTTTGGGCTCAGTCTTGGGCTTTTTTATCATCTAACAGTGCTAAGCACTTAGTCTTTTGATTATAAATATAATATCCAAATTCTGCTCTGGCGCTCACGTGGGTATCACATGAGGTGCTCAGATTTGGGTGTTTCCCTATTAGTGCACTTAAACACTTTGAATATATAGTGCTAAGCACTTTTATACAGCGCTCACGTGGGCATCACGTGAGGCGCTCCAGCTTAACAATTTTTAAACGCTCACGCGGGTAGCATGTGAGGCACCAGATCTTTACTTATTGGCGCTCACGTGTGAGGCACGTGAATCGTTGAATCTTTATTTATGGGCGCTCACGCGTGAGGCACGTGAGGTGCCAGATCTTTACTTATGGACGTTCACATGTGAGGCACGTAAGACGCTGAGTCTTTATTTATAGGCGCTCATACGTGAGGCACGTAAGACACCAGATCTTTGGAGATTTAATCTCTGTTTATTTTTTGAAAAAAGTTAAACTTCTATTAATGGTGTTTTGGCCATTAATGATCACCAAAATCTCTATTTTTGAAGATCTGGAATTGGGTTTTTGAGATCTAAGTTCTGCTGTTCCTTTTTTATGAGAACTAAATTTTTTGAAGGGTTGAATCCTGTTTTAGAGGAATTAAATTCCTGAAATATACATTCTATTTCTTTTCTTTATGTTTCTTTTCCCATATCTAGTTTTTCCCCCTAAATTTTTAGTCTGAAGAACAAAATTTTCCCGATGAGAATTAAATTCTCAACTTATGGAAAATTTGTCTTGCGGATCTCAGATCTAGAGAAAGAATTAAGTTCTTTATAAAGGATTAAATCCTTGCATTTATATATATTAGGCAAAGGAGATATTTTGATGTCTGCTTTTTTTTTACCTAAGGTTTGAAGGAAGCAAGAAGGAATTTTTCTTCAGTAAGAGAATTAATTTATCAGTTGTAGCATTTTTATCACCTTATGGGGTCGATTTTCCTTTTGAGACTTAAAATCTCAGGTCCTTTATATAGGTGAGGAAAACTTGTTGATTAGTTTAAAAGATCGCTTATTTGAAAGATCTTAATCTGATTTCATAATCATGTGGTGATTTTTAATCACCATTGGATTTTAGATCCAAGGCATTCTGTTTAACAGAATATATTTTTCCTGTTTTTAACAATATTAAGAAAATATTTTTCCATATATATAATTTAATTATATTTTTTAATTCAAATGGTGATTTTTAATCACTATTAGATTTTTTAATCTGAGAGTTCTCTATTTAACAAAGCATATCTTTCTTGTATTAGAAAGATTAGGAAATATTTTCTCAAATAGAATTTAATTCTACCTTTAGATCTTTTGATCCAACGGCTCTCTGTGTAATAAAGAATATCTTTCTTGTTTAGGAAAATATTTTCCCATATAGAATTTAATTCTACCCGAAGCAAAACTGCTTCAACTTGGACGCTGATGCTCACGTGCTATGCACATGGCATAGTCAAAGAATTTAATTCTTACTAAAGCAGGTATCCACGTGTTTGGAACGTCGGAGCTCACGTGTCTAATACATGAGACGCTACCCTAGGATTTAATCCTATCAGAAACAAACGTTCACGTGCTTTGCGTTCGTCTATGAAATTGGACGATCCGAGAATGAATCCGCAAGTCAAAGGGGGACCGAGCTTTCTGCGGAACCTGGATACAAGGATATGTTGGCGAAGCTGGTTTCTTTCTTCAATCCAAAGAGGTAGTTAATGAATCAACAAGCTAAATAAGTGCCCATATATATATATATATATATATAGAATAATGGAGAAAAAAGGTTATAGGAGGAAATTTCCTCCTATGGCGTGGAAAAAATACAACCTCCACCAATTTTTTCGACGATCGGCCCCCATCATCTTCATCGTTATCATCTAAGATATGGGTAAACCAAATTTCATGTGATTTTACAACTTTTTCACCGTTGACTTAGCAATGTAAAAAGTTCTATTGTCGGTAAACCGTTAATTTTGAACCCACTAAATCAACGTTGAAAAGGTTGTGGAATCACATGAAATTTGGTGTACGCACATCTTAGATGATAACGATGATGATGATGGGTGCCGATCGTCGGAAAAAATGGTGGAGGTTGTATTTTTTCCACGCCATAGGAGAAAATCCCCTCCTATGGCCTCTTTCCTCCATTAATCTCATATATATAAGCACATTATTGTTGCATGTGTGAGATTATCAAGTGTGTACATTAGAAACTAAGGTGGTACATTATATATGCATCAATAACTAGCTATTTCTATTTGCATTTCTATTTGCATCCAGCCGTTGAATCGCAAATCCAACACTGAAAAACATAGGAAGATAAGATTCCCTCTAAGAAGAGGAGAAATGGTTATCCTCCTATTTTCTCCTCTTCTTAGAGGGAATCTTATCTTCCTATGTTTTTCAGTGTTGGATTTGCGATTCAACGGCTGGATGCAAATAGAAATGCAAATAGAAATAGCTAGTTATTGATGCATATATAATGTACCACCTTAGTTTATAATGTACACACTTGATAATCCTTCAGTTCTTCTGTGGATATCTTCCCGTCTCCGTTTTCATCGATCTTCTGAAAGACTTGCTTCATCTCATCTGCGTTGGGCTGAAAGGTGAGCATCAAGTCGGATACTTGCCTGTCCTTTACAGACAGCCATTTTACTTGCTTCAAGGGGAGCTTCTTCATTAAGTTGTACTGGTAGTTTAGAACTCGGAACTTCGACTCAATGTAAATTAATACAGTAAACCTGGGTAGATATGTTATATGAAAAAAACTTAAGCTCGTACAGTGAATATAGATTCTTGTTTGAATTATAAAGTTAGGGAGTCTTGGGTAACAGGATTCTTGCCTGGAACAGGACATGACAGCTTACTTCAAATCCTAGGATTAGGATTGTGCTTTCATGAATGCATAGTGCCATAAAAGATGAAGGAAAAGTATAGAATATGGAACTCAATATGCAAGTTATTAAAGATGATTCCTTCAGTCTTCCATTTGGGATTTCTTTAATTGCATTACTTATGGTAATGGGAAAAACAGAGGGACTCAAAATTCTTTTTTCCTTTTTTATTGTGTACCTTCAGTAGCTTCTCTTGAACAATACATATTTTTTTATTCAAGTTTCTCCTTGCGCCAACAGTAACTCAGGTGAACAAACCCACAACCCTGCATATGGGGAAAAATAGCTTCATGAAAAGGGTAAAAACAAACATCACAAAGAGAATTGTTGACAAACAATTATAATGATATTGAAGTTGTTGATACCTGAACCACGCAAAAAACCATGCGAGCAAAAAACCAACCAATAATAGCTTTGCACACCATGCATTGTTCACAAGATTTTCCAGAATCTCATGCATTCTGATCTAATAATTTGCAACTTTAAGAGAAATTAAGAACCTGGCAACCTGCCTTGAGAAAGATAATATCATACCACTCTCAGACAAGCCAATTTGGCTTAACTCTTACAATGTTCAATCAATAGATTTGTGTCATGTACACTCTCCTCTTAATCACTTTAAACCAAAGCAGAATCTTGACAACCATGCTGTAGAGCCTAACAATATTATTTTTTTGAAAAAATATAATAAAATCATCCCTATTGATTCTGATATATGAGCTTATATTTTGCCATCACACTGTGGCAAGTAACATTACAAAATAAAGGACAAAATAAAAAGTTACATATCTGTAGCTCAATGAGATAATTAATAGTATCCGCAGGAGTGGAAATGGATCTCTCTCCATTAATCGGAAGACTTTTCTTAGCAGGTGTAAAAGCAAATTTGGAAATGAATGAGTAAGTACAATTGATTGATCAAGGCGGCTTTTCATTATCCAGATCTTCCATCACATCAATGTCCTTTCGAACTGTTATTTTCTGAACATATCCTAAACAAACAAACAAACAGAAAAGGTTATAAATAAAGCACTAGCAATGTAGTTTTCAAAATCATATATTAAGCGAACGAAGTAGTAACATAACCTTTAAGGATACAAATGAAAAGGAAATTGCATCAAGAGTCCTTAACAAGAGGAACCAGCAGAAGATTTATCATCGTCATCTAAGCCTTTTACCATCAAAAGGAGTGCGGCTATAGAGAAAATTCAAAACATTGTTTTGTAAGCATTTATGCCTGAATGTCCCAGAACACTCCTACAGTTCAAATAGCTATCCAGGAAAATTATGGACAAGAGAGGATTGGAACAATGTAAGCAAATAATGAGAACTACGCAGTCTGCACTAAGAGTACAGAGTGCTACTACTTAATTTATAAAAAGGAAAAAAAACTATCAATTCAATAAACTATAAGAACTTTACACGCCATTTTTGGTGACCACCAAAAGCTATCCGACTAACCAACACCATTCCCTGCTTGCACCACCGCAGGGGAAAGAAACAGAAATTGTACAGTCCAAAGATGAGTATGGGGTTAGCATGTGCCGAATCATTAAGAAAGTATGGCATAAAAGAAAATGCTCCATTTAGAATCCAATTTTAAAGGTTGTACTGGAAAGCTAGCAAAGATCTATCCTTTGGGGAAAATATGAAAGACTTAAATTAATAGGATATGTAGCAAAGAAAAGGATTTAATTATGAGATAATGTGAATAGAGTTAACTTGTTTTTGGTCATATATTAAAAGGTTAAAAAGTGTCTGTTTAGAATCCAGAAGATGTCTATGAGTTGATGGTGAGATGCAACTTTGAAAAGTGTTCCAAGGATAAATGGGATTAAACTTCAGGAACTGCCTCAACACTTCATCCTTGTACATGTCAGGATCTGCCTCGTCACTTCATCCTTGTACATGTCAGGAACTGCCTCAAACACTTCAGCCTCTTCCCATAAAGCAGTTCGAAAGAAGTGGTTATCAAGTTACAAAAATCCATGAAGCTCTTAGGCAGACCATAAAAGTCATCTTCGCCGTCATGGCCGCATCAAGTTCGAAAGAAGTGTTTGTCGTCTATAGGAAACTGGATAATGGGAAGGTTCCATGGGAAAATAATTATGACCAATTGTCGACGTGGCATCGACCTTCTACATTCAAACAAAACAGAAACAAATTGGACTTGCCAACAAAACTTATAAGCCAACTTGTAGGCAAGAAATCTCCTGAAGATGGTGGTTTAAAAATATCTCCCTCTTCTTACGACCAAAATGACGTCTAGAAAAAGAGTGAAAATTTAAATATAAAAAAAAGAGGAGAAAAAAGAGGAAAATTTAATCTGAAGGGTGCTAACATCATCAAGAAAAAAAATGTCCATAAACAATGTTTGACAAAAGTTTCCAGATTGGACTGCTTTCAGCAGCTTCTGCTAAATTTTGGTAAGGATAGGATTAGTGCATGAGCTTGTAAATCATTGTGATCATGATACCACATTAGTATTTACTCTTTAGTTAATAAATTCTGGTAACTAGCACGAGAAGAGAGCGGGCCTATTTGGCCATTAAAGACTGATCTAACATATATAAATCGTCAAGAAAGCTGAGAGGGTAAGATTGTTTATTGAAGAAAAATCGAGCAAAGATAATAATAGATGTGAAGCGCTGGAGGAGTACAAAGACATAAAAAAATATGTGAAGTGAAATAAGAAGTGTGCATATGAGTTCAGGTAACATAGCCATATGCTACCTTCTATTTAGAAAACCGAGCTGCTTCCAAATATTTTCAGACAAGGAAATGGAATGTAAGACATGACGAACGAGTATATAAACACATGCACCGTTTCATAAATACACCCGCTATGTTATTTTACATGTTTGTACTATGCATGGGTTCCAATGACACATAATATATAACCTTATCATGTGGCATATAATTGATATAACTGGATCATAAAGTCGGACCAGCAAGGTTTCTATCAAAGCATTCAAGAGTGTTTGCAAGAAGATTATGAAATGATTTGAGTTTGACAGGTTGGGTCGACTCTAAAAAAAGCTTTTATAAGATCAAATTATGCTTTTTTCTCTGTTTAATGTCTCTACTTCGCAAATTATTGGGTCATTAATATTTGTGTAATTATGATTTGAGAAAAGTGGGTCTACACAACAGGTTCGTATGCAACCTGCTGCGCAACAGACCCAAAGGGTGGGTGTAACACCCTAGTTTGTTTATACCAGTTCCGTTATGTATTTCTTTATTTGTGCTATTTTCCTGATTTACCGTGTTTTGGGTGCGAATAGTGTATTTGACATCTGTATTTGCATCCGACCCGACTCACATGCTTGAAACCGGTCTTGATTCATGTTTGTGATTTATCCTGACTTGTTACGTGGATCCGTGCACTTTCATATTATACATACTGCATACTGGCATTATATCTGGCATCTGCATATTTTAATATAACATTTGAAGTCACATAAAATATTTTAAAAATATATTGCATGGCCTGCATGATACCCCTAACCCTGTCGTAGTAACCGCGCATCTTGTTCTCATCCCGTTCAGTGAAACGGACTTGTTTAGATGGCTATGTGCACGTGCGTGCATCCGTTCTTGGGGGTATACTTTTTCGTTATCCGGATGTCCAATTTTGGTTTTGGTTGACACGTATATTTTTCGTATTTTAAAACTGGATTTTTAGACCCGATCCGGGCATGTTTTGGACTATTTTTGTATTAGCCAAAATCTCAAAATTTAACTAATATTATATTTTATATTACTAACTGTTATTATAATTGTTTATACGTTTAAATTTTTTATAACTAAATTATTTTTTCAATCTTCAACAGTTCTCTCTCCCCCTCTTTCTTTATATAAATACTTTTATATTAAAATCTTAACAGAATTCACATCTCTCTCTTTCTCTTCCTCTCTCTCTCATCTCGCGACACTGTTCACTCCTCGATTCTCGTCACCTCCCTTTACACCTTATACTTACCTCCATCCTCTTTTCTTCCTCTTCGTTCCTTTAAAACCCCATGCATCGCGGCGACGAACCCTAACCCGAGCCGCCTTCGTCGATCTCTCTCTTCGCTCACATCCTCGTCATCATTCTTTCTCCTCCTCTCTCCTTCTCACCAATACCCCCAAGCCACCCCCGAGCTCCTCTTCTTTCCCTGCAACCCTGCACACCTCCAGAACCCAAGTACCCGACCCCTGCACACCTCACCGCCGGAGCCGTGCCGCTGCCGATGATCTGAGTAATCCAGTGGAAGTTCCCAGCCTGCGTGGTTACCTTCTTGCTTTACCTGGTCCTGTTCTGTGAGCGCGCGTGTACATTGCGACGATTTACCAACGTTGGACGTGCCGTACGCATCCATCGTGTGTTCCGATCAAGGCAAGTTTGACTTGCTACATGCTATGTTATTATAATTGCATCCATATTAATAATAATATTACATGTTTATTTTATGGTGCATCCATATTACAATTTTACAGTTTTCGGATACCCGTATGCATCCATATCATTTAAAATATATATAGCTGCATCTATAGATCGTATTAATACTTGTTATTGTTGTAGTAACACCATGCTTAATGCGCATCCCACTTAGTCTTGGAGCTGTAAATATAAACCCTGATCGATATTTGTGTATCCATACCATTAATTATATATCTAATTGCATGCCAAGCCACGTTATTTCATATTACTGCTATATTAACATCCCATGCTAGATAATGTGCATCCTACATAGTAATGGAACTATAGTTGCAACCCATGATAGTTATTTATGCATCCATATTTTATTGTGTATCCATATCATTAATTCTGCATACCTAGCTGCATGCCATATTATTTTAACCCATATTATTATTATATTAGTACCCCATGCTTGATAATGTGCATCCTACATAGTCAAAATGTAACCCCTGATAGATATTTGTGCATCCATGCTTTTATCGTACATCCGTAGTTTTACCCTGATTCAATACTTACTACATTGTACTATTGGGTACCCATTTGATACACTGTGCACTACTTGACATGACCTGATACACCATTACTTGACATATTACCTGATCCTGTTTATAATGCCGGCAATCCTGACATGTTGTCCCGATAGACATATCATGTTGTCTGTATAGACAAACATGTTCCTGCTTGATCCTGTGTTGGCATTAGCTTCAGATTTATCAATACCTGACTTGAACACATAATTTGAGGGTATGGGAAAATCAATGATGAAACCTGACTTGTAACTCAACAGTTTGATACTTATACTGATCAGTTTTACGGGCTAGGCCAGCCCGGGGATGCTGCTGCTGACATCATTCATCTGTACATGTTTCTTGTTTAGTGCCTAGCGGCATGTCTCGGATTCAGCCCGAGAATCTGGACCGTGGTCCCGGATACGCACGGGATACTATTGAGTTATATCGATAATTCATCAAATTGATTTCACAGACTTGAGAGTAGTTAACCCAGTAGAGTTTAGTTTCACCGCTGCACTTCACATATACTGTTACACTTCACTGTTCTATATCCCTGCTCACTTAGTACATTCAAGTTACCTTTTTATAATTCATGCCTGCATTCCTGTTACCCCCTGTTTATATTATTGTTGATATTGTGACGCGCCGATGTCTGGATTTTGCATGGCCCAGATCCGTTACCCTTGTCGCAGGCCGAGCAGGAGTACTTCAGCCGATAGGCCGAGCAGTGAGGACCCTGTTAGTATTTTAGTTTAGTTTCTTTCGGTATTTTCATTCCTGCTGTGAGCTCGTATTTGGGACGTACATTCCAGATTGTTATAGTTTATTGGATCTATTGCTTCCGCATATTATTTCTTGACTCGTTTATTCTGGCCCATGAACATGTACTAGATAGTTATTTTATTTTCCTGTTCTTGATATCTCCTAGACAGCCGTAATGTGATTGTGGAGGGATGTTTCCTAGCCACAGGCAGCATGGTTGGCTCTGTCACATGCCAATCTTAGCGCACTCTGGGAAGCGGGGCGTGACAGTGGGGCCCCGCACTTAAGTGTGTGGGCCCCACACCCATGTTGCTGGGTCTATTGTGCAACGGGGTGCGTAGCCCCGCTGCGTATAGCCCCTTTGCTCTTATGATTTAATTGAGGGATTTTTTTTTATATATCCCCCAACCTCCAAAACTTTGAAATTCTATATTCCACCTCAAAAACTTCTTTGGAACCCAAAATCTCCAAAAGCCGGCGCTGGTATGTGGTAACAGTAGTTAGGTAAAGCTAATCTATGTTCCAAAAAAATTGGAGAAAATGACCAACACTCCTTTCTCATCATGTTCTCCTCTTGCAACCTTACTTTTGGCTTCTCAAACATCAAAAATTCGGTGCTAGGTTATCATTTCTTGGCTCTAGGAACCCTAGTTTGCTCAGTAATCCTTCATATATTGTATGGAAGAAAAAGAACTTCAATACTTTGGTGTTTGTCTTGTCAAGCTACAAAATATGTTACTCTTTTGCTATAATTTAGTGACTTGGTGGATTTTTTACATTTGGCAGGCACATTGAAAAAGAAAACCATTGTAGCAATGAGCCATTTACCCCTAAAATTTTGAAAATAAGGGCTTTTTCCTTGATCTACACTATATC
The DNA here is from genome assembly GCA_030015575.1 of Agapanthus africanus. NCBI lineage: Eukaryota > Viridiplantae > Streptophyta > Magnoliopsida > Asparagales > Amaryllidaceae > Agapanthus > Agapanthus africanus. Next base: position 113,533,723 of record CM057342.1, on the reverse strand, counting down.
TTTTATATTATTTACATGTATTTTGAATAGGTTGTTAACAATTGAAAAACAAATTGATTAGAGATATTGAAAAAGCCTGACTCATATGTATTCCAACCTGCAGAATGAAGATGATAATTTGAGGGAAATTTGACCATTAAAATAGCCTTTAATGGATGATAGGGAATATTCCACTATGAAAGTAAACATCGCAAAATTTGGATAACTTAAAGGTTTTGAGGATGAAATATAGAATTTCAAAGTTTTCGGGGGTGAAATATAGAATTATCTGAGTTTTACGGTTGATATATTAAAAAATCTCTTCAATTAAATGTAATGCCCGTTTTGTAATAACGGGAACCGGCCGTCTGTGTATCTGTGTGTGGATGCTTGTGGTGTATGATAGTTGGCCATTTTAATATAGATTATACACATGAAATAAGAAAATGTTGAGAACATTTGAAAGTAGATATTACGAGCTTATTTCATATAAGAACTTATAGATACTAGTCACTGAACAAAGACCAAGTTATTGTGAAAAGCTGCTTCTATCTATTGATCCTTACAAAGTAGATTAAGGGCAACGACTCTCTTGATTATTAGAGATAACTAATATACGACTTCTAGGCCAGCCCGCGTCAATCTTTTGCTTTTATCTATTTTCCCCGTTAGACATATGTTTGGCACATTTTGTCTCTATGTTTTTAAGTTCTTGTGTCTTCATACTCTCTCCATCTATCCATATAATTGCTTATTCTTTAGTCCTCTCCCCCCCCCCACCCTTTAAATAACTTACTCTTTCTTGAATCTGACACAATACACGGTAGAAAAAGGTTGGAAAAGTAATTTAGCCGTGTTATCTTCTCTTCCAATTTGCAGCTTGTGATGTTGATACCATTAATGATCAAATCAATCAATAGCTTTGTGACCGTGATATTAAAAAGCTCTACACTGACATCTATATACACCATTCTATACTTCTAACTATGGGAACGTTATCATCATCAATGTGGAGAAGCTTCTCTGGTATGATATGAGATCGTATACGAAAGAAGTTCTGGAACCAGTGCCCACATAATTAGGCTGGTTTTCATAGTGACTCTAATTGAAACAATATTGATTTTATGCAAATCCAAGGCCAGTACAAAACGATATCGAGTTTGAAATTACAACCATTGCTAACACTTGCAAGATTTAGCTCTATCTTTAGTCTACTAATTCCAAGGCCAGTACAAGATGTTCCTAATCGAGCATCTTGTCCTGATGTGAGTTCTATAGCTAGTTTCAGCAAGTATGGGTAATACAGACTATACAGTGCAAACTCAACCAAGTGTTCCCATGTTTCAATCAAATCAATATAATGAGAATCAATGACACAAATCTTTGGATAATCCGAGCCCCACATGAAATAGATTTAAAGTTTTAAACAAACAATTATAGGCTGAAGAGTAACAGAAAATAAACAAACAAAGATAGTAACACCTACCGATTCCAAGACAAGGAATGCACCTGCAGACGGTCTCTCGCCCCTTTTTACTGTAATAGATAACCCACCCCGTTCCCTGGCAACTCCTACACTTGCCCGTCCACTCGTAAACCACCTCCTTGCAATCCTACCACAAATAGACAAACACATCATTATTCGACAACGAAGATATCATCTCTACAACTATTTATACTCATACGTTGATGGAGGTTAAAAATGAAAGCTGGGTTCAATTAATAACACTAGATCATTGCAGGAGGCACGCTCTAGTATTAAAACCTATTGATTTTGATTTAAATTAGCCAAGATTTGGCCCAAGATTTAAAGCCTGGATCGAGAAAGGGTCGATGATTAAGTTATAAATTAATCCTTAATTTAAATCTTAAACTTATCTCTTTGTAATCCTAGTTTAAATCTAAGTCTTACCTCTAAATTGAATTGATGTATGCTATAAATATAAAGCCAAATAGCCAAGGGTTTTAGAACAAGAGGAATAGAGATTACTTTGTATTGGATGGTGATTGGTGAGGACGTTCTCGTGTAATCCTGATGGTGGAAGTTCTTGTCGTCGGATTACAGGATTAGGGGCAGTTGCATCGAACCTAGGTAAAATCTTATGATTGTGTTGTTTGGTGTGTGCTTCTCATAACTTGCGGTGTGTTTTGGAAGATTATTCGGTCGGTCTTTTTCAAGTAGTTTGTTTGCATGCGATCCTGATAGATTTTTAGCTGCGACTCCTAGTGTGGTTCGTGATTCTTTCAAGGACCAGTTATAGAAATTACAACAAAAACTAACTATAGCTAGTATGAAGCATGCGTACAGCACATAACGGATAAAAGACGACGAATTTACTAGAGTGCAGGCATAAGTAGAGAAACGGTTTTCTATTAAAGCATTCTGTCAAACACGCAGAGGTCGTGCTGTTATATCAATGAAGGGAGCAACCGATCAGGCATTTCATGGAACACGATTTTTGTGAACCGAATTGTCCCGATTGATTGCAAAAGACGCGATTTTTAACACAAACCTCAACTTGGGGATCGCAGCGCAGTCGCTTGTCGATCTCCTCCGCCGTCACCAGAGCGGTGTCAGGATAAGTCATCGGAAGCGGAAGCGCGTCAGAATCATCGACCAGGTAGCTCTCCTTGTCTCCAGACCACCACCACCATTTCTTCTTCTTCTTCTTGTTGCTAGAATCAGCTTTCTTGCTTTCTCCTTTGGCCTTGGGAGTGGAGGGTGAGCTAGTGGGCGGGAAGCTGGCGGGTGGGCGGAACCATCCGGGGGAGGGTGCTCCGGCGGAGGAGGAGGCGTTGGCGGCGGCGCGGAGGCGGAGGAATTGGGATTTGCGTGGTTTGAGATTGGGGTTGGGATTGGGGATGAGGAAAGAGAGGGGATTGGGACTAGGGATTATGGGCATGATTGGGATTCTGGAAAAAAATTTAGGTTTTGGGGATGATGAGGAGAGTGGAATGGTGATCGTTGTGTGAGGGCGACAGTGAGAGAGAGCGCGCGCGGAAGGAACAAGGATGACGTGGAGAAAAGGGAGCCGTGATTGGTAAATTATGGCAGTTTGGCCGCGGATTTTCCATTTCGATCTCAACCAGTAAAGTAAGATGGGTTTAAACCTGAACGCCGGACTTGTTTGGTTGCAGGATTAGTATGAATTTGGATCATGGAATCCTAAAATTCCATAATTTTGTGTTTGGTTGATGGATTTGGATTTTTAGGATTTTTTTGTTTTTTATGGGGGACCCACATCAAAACAATGATTCTTGAAACCTAAAATTTTTTAAGGATTTTCAAGAATTTGGCTCTATTCAGTGTACTTTGGATGGGATCCGTATACTTTATTTATTTAATAATCCTCTATCTATCTAGCTCTCTTTAAAATCCTCAAATCCAAATCCCGTTTTATTTCCACCAAACAAACAAAGATTACAAGAATATACAAATCCAATACTAGGAATCCAAAACCAACCAAACAACAAATTACCAAATCCAGAAATTTCAACCATACTATTTTGGAATCCAAATTTCATAATCTTGCAACCAAACAGGCCCTTAGTGTTTTTTCATATAAAATATCCGTCATAATCTGTTTGGATGGGTTTAAAAGGAATTGGTAACATTTCGGGTTAGGGTTCACGCTAAACTTCAAATCCGTTTGCAGAACCCGTAAGTTAACTCGGCCCGTATCCGAACCCGTCCGCATCCGTTTTAAAACCGATACAATTTCTATAAACTTAATTTTTAATTCGCAATTGATCAACCAATTTTCCCTTATGTTTACTTCTGAGTTTTTTATTTTTATTTTTTGCATTTTACTATATTAGTTATAATAGTTTAATGTTTGATGCCTAAGTGCTAAGTATTTGTAATGCATTATGGTTATTTTGTGATGCCTTAGAAGTATATGTTTGTAAATGGGTAGTTTAAGTGATTCAAATCAGTGAACTGTATTCATCAAAGCCAGCGGGTAAGGTGAACCAGACCGGGCAGGTGAACTGGCTTTGTATCTATCAATGAGCCCATCTGCTTTGGTTTTGACTTTCGATGAACCTGACCCCTTCATTAAAACCCCGAAACCAGCTCGAACCCGAATTTGAGTGTTCGGACATCTCGATTCGTAAACCTGTTGGGTCCGGACGGGTTTTGGGTTTAGGGTTTAATCTTCGGACTCGGATATATTTTTGATGAAAAACCGATCCGACCCCGCCCGGTTTCGCCTCTAATCTTAATTGTTCTTGTACCGTACCACGTACGTTGGATAAACTGCTTCCAAGCTTTTATTTTAAATGTGGATTCCACATGAATTTTATCCTGCGGGGTATATGTAAATCTAACCTCTTCAGTGATTTTTTTTTATATAGCTAAAATTGAAGGGGAAAAAGAGGAGATCTCTATTTTGTTTTAGTAGCCTGGGTTTTCTTATTCAGTTTTTATCAGAAATCCATTTTCGAAAATGCTGTTTTTTAATTTTTCTATTTTGCAAAATGGTTGTATCAGTATTCATTAAGGGTTCCCGAGCCAAATAATTTTGAAGGGATCAAATTTCACAAGATTTATTCGATAATGGTTCTCAATACTTTCTTATGGGCCCATCCTAAAAGCAATAGATCTAATTATATTTCGTTTTAGTGATATTTTTTTTATAAAAAAAATAACATGTCTAAGTATTTTAGTATTAACCGTTTTTGTTCTTGATGAGCCTCGATATCGATGACTCTCCATATGCTGACACGTTGCAGATGACGTGTCTCGGAACCCACGAGAGAGGATCGGTAATCTCGGTTGGGATCGCACCTCGGGTCGTAGGCCCGAGGAGTCTCCCGACCTCCGGCGGCCTCCCAGACCACCCTTCGACTCTCCCCCGAGCTATCACAGAACCAAAACGCCTCGGCCTCCCGCTCGTGCCCGAGCCTCCCGTCGAGCTCATCTTCCTCGGTCTCAACCAGACCGACCCGCGGCACTGATCACTGGCGGCTCCGCCACGGCTCCGCGAATCTCGCCATGCACGAGATATTCGCCGCCCACGATCCCGCATCCCACGCCACCACGGTCCCCCATTAACGAGCCTGTCTCGTCATTAATGCGGGATCCCGTCTATCACGCGGGCGTGACGCCAGGGGCGTAACGACCGGCGTGATTCTCACGCCTGCCTGCCCATTGCTACAGCTATATAAACCCCTCCCTCAGACGATCGAGGTACGCGATTCTTTCCGCTAAGCCGCTACTCTGTCCAACTTGCACCACTAACTTGATCGTCGGAGGGTCCTCGGTGGTACAACCACCCCAGGACTTCCTTGCAGGTAGTTCGGCTCAACCTCAAATCCAAGCCCATTGAGATCCGCACGCGAAAGGAGACAACCTCCATATCAAATCTCAGCTGCCCGCCATTACGCGAAGAGATCGACGGAAGATAACATCTGAAGGAGATCCAGACCTCCATCAGTTGGCGCCGTCTGTGAGAATCTAGTTCCACTCAACCAAAAATTCATCTTCAGATCTCGACTACATGGGAAGCGGTCACCGTGACGATCCAAGCACCAGCCGTCGGCCTCCCCACAGTGGAGACGAGGGAGAATCCCCTCCTCCACCAAACGCCATTCGCGTCGTATCCGCCCGGATAGATCGACTCACGTTAGTCGTAGATGCGCTCGTCCATGTCCAAACAGCCGGGCAAGCTCCCCAGGTCGCTGCTCCCCCTCCGCGGGATAGGAACCCCTACAGAGGGAGAGATGACTATACCCATGATGGCACAACCGATCACCGCCTCGCTATCTCTGGCGGCTGCAGATCCCCGGGGCCGACATATTCAATGACTCGGTGGGCGCCGCACAGTTTAACTCCGAGGTCTTGCGCCAGAGCACCTCGCCCCGAGCCCCATCGCGCCCCCGTCCCTCCCGAGGAGGTATCGGTCAGCTCACCTGCACCCAGGCATGATCGGCACCCCCTCCCTCGACGGGGTCACGCGCACGGGACTCGCCACGGCAGCTCGAAAACGACCTCGCCAGGAGACCTGAGGAACGTCATCGAAGGGAATCGGGGCCGAGGCCATGCAGAGGTCTCTGGCAGCCGAGGCCAAAAATCGGAGTATGCCGACTCCTCGGGATACCACGGCCGACTCGACGCCCTCGAAAGGAAGATCGAGGGTATGCATCGGGAAGGTCGTCATTCGAGCGACGGGGCTAAGTACGCCGCCGACTCGCTCACAAAACCCTTCACCGAAGAGCTGCTCGCCGTCCATGTCTCCTCCCGGAACAAGCCCCCAAAAGTCTCGCTCTTCGACGGAAAGTCAGACCCGAAGGACCACTTGGACGCGTTCACAGCCGGGATGAGTTTCCAGGACTGTTCCGCCGCCGCCCAATGTCGAGCTTTCCCAGCCACTCTCATCCGCTCCGAACGAGACTGGTTCCGAGAACTCGCACCACGCTCGATCTCAACCTTCGACGAGATGGCCACCCAATTTCTCGGCCACTTCGTCGGGAACAGACGGCAGAAGCGGACCGTCAACCACCTCTTCACGATAAGAAGCGAGGACAAGGAAACCTTCAAAGGGTATGTGACCCGCTTCTACAACGCCCTCCTCGAGATCCCAGAACACCGGGACGAGACGGTCATTACGGCCCTCAGGTCAGGTCTTAGGCACAATGAGTGGTTACGCTCCTTTGCATTAGCGCAACCTAAGACCATGGCCGAGGTAAAGGCCTGGACCGAGCGAGAGATCCAGCTCGAGTTCGAGGTGAACGCAAATCTCCCCCAGGCAGAGCAAACTGACCAGAAGAAAAGGTCGAGGGAAGAGAAAAAGAGGCTTGAGCGGCCAAAGCCCTACTCCCCGAAGTTTCAGGAGTACACCCCGCTCAACGTCTCCCAGACAGTACTACTAGAGGAGGCTAAGGGCGAAAGGTTCTTCAAACTCCCCCCAGTCTCGCGCATGACGGCAAAGCGCACCCGGGGCCCCTACTGCGGCTTCCGCAGGTTGCAAGGCCACTCCACGGAGAACTGTAAGCAGCTCCGAGACTACATCGAGGAGCTCATTCGTTCGGGGCACCTGGGGACATACTTGCGAGACAAGCGGCAGGCTGACCGTGAGCAAGAGCAACGTCCCCCTCCCGGCGAGTTGACAATCGGCCAAATCATGGTTATATCAGCGGAGGGTACGTCGAGTACCTACGAGGCTCAGCAGTCGTGGAGGCTAACAGTTGTCCGAGGAAGAAGGCCAGTGAGACCGAGTCGATCGTTTTTTACGACGAGGACCTCCACGGTATATCCTTGCCCTCATAATGCCCCGCTGGTGATCACAGCTCGGGTCCGCCACTACAAAGTGCAGAGGATACTGGTCGACTCGGGAAGCTCGGCGGATATACTCTTTTACGACTGCTTTCTGCGCATAGGGCTCACCTCGGCAGACCTAAGGCCGACCTCCCACGTCCTGTCAGGATTCACCAACCATTCTATCCTGGCGGAAGGGGTAATCACTCTGCAGTTTAACGTCGGGGAGGCCGGCCGTTCGCGAACAGTGCCTGTGGAATTCATCGTAGCGAGAATCCCATCGGCCTACAACATCCTCCTCGGCCGCCCAACGCTGAACTCTCTCAGGACCCAGATATCGACCTACCACCTGGTGATGAAGTTCCCACTCGACCAAGGCGGGATAGGTTGGGCCTACGTAGACCAACGGACTGCAAAGGTTTGCTTCGCTGCAACATCTTCGTCTGAGCGGGCAAACAACAGTGTTGAGGCCGAGAGTGAAATCAGGGGTTCTCTGGACACTCGGGACGAGCAAAAGGAGGTCCGAGGCACCCCGGTGGAGCCATTGACAGAGGTCCCCCTCGAAGAAGGGGACGTTGAACGAACCGTTACGATCGGGTCGCTTCTGACAGGGACTCGGCAAAACGACCTGGTTGGCTTCCTCAGAAACAACTTCGACGTGTTCGCCTGGGCTCCTACTGACATGCCTGGGATCGACCCCAAAATCATATCTCATAAGCTTGAGGTAGATCCTACGGCCCGACCCGTCAGGCAGAAGAAGCGAAGCTTCGCCCCGATCAAGCAGAAGGCAATCGAGGACGAGGTAGACAGGCTCCTCGCCGCCAACTTCATTCGGAATGTGCCTTACTCCGATTGGTTGGCAAACGTGGTCATGGTGAAAAAGTCAAGCGAGAAGTGGCGCATGTGCGTCGACTTCACCGACCTCAACAAAGGCCCAATTGACAACTATCCCCTCTCTCGGATAGATTAGCTCGTCGACAGCTCAGCAGGCTATGATCTACTTAGCTTCATGGACGTCTTTTCCGGCTACAATCAGATCCGTATGAATCCGGTAGACGAAGATCTCACCGCATTCACAACGGACCGGGGGGTATACTACTACAAGGTAATGCTTTTCGGCCTCAAAAACGCCGGAGCCACGTACCAACGCTTGGTCAATCACATGTTCAAACCGCAGATCGGCAGGAACATGGAATTTTATGTCGAAGACATGCTCGTCAAGTCCGTCTCATCGGTCGACCACACCAAGGATCTGGGCAAGACCTTCGACATCCTCCGCAAGTTCAAGATGAAACTGAACCCCGCCAAGTGCGCATTCGAGGTCACCGGAGGAAAGTTCCTCAGTTTCATGGTCACTCACCGTGGGATCGAAGCTAACCCGGAGAAAATCAACGCCGTCCTCAATATGGTCGCGCCCAAGACTAATGTCGAGATCATGCGGCTGATAGGGCGGGTAGCCGCTCTGTCATGTTTCATATTGAGGTCTGGGGAGGAGTGTCTCCCGTTCTTCAAGGCTCTAAGGAAAATTCCGAGGTTCGAGTGGTCGGAGGAGTGCCAGACCGCCTTTGACCAATTGAAGAAGCACCTAGCGACCCCGCCGCTGCTCACCCGACCGGTTGAAGGGGACGAGCTATCTCTATATCTGGTGGTATCCGACCGAGCAACGGGCTCAGTGCTCGTCTGAGAGGCCAACGGGGTCCAGAAGCCAGTATACTATGTGAGCCACTTCTTCAAAGATGCAGAAACGAAGTACCTAGCCATAGAGAAGATCGTCTTGGCACTCATTGTAGCCTCAAGGAAGCTGCGGCACTATTTCCAGGCCCACACCATCCTCGTTCTTACCGAGTGCTCTTAGGGGGCTATCCTCGCCTCACCCGAGTCCTCTGGCCGCTTGGAAAAGTGGAGGCGGGAGTTGTCCCGGTTCGACATAAAATACCGTCCGAGGTAAGCTATCAAAGCACAAGCCCTGGTCGATTTTGTCGTCGAGTCTACCATCCCTAGCAAAGAGCCGGAGTCAACGCCGACCCCCGCAGCTCAATCCTCTGCCGACGGGAAGCCCGACTCAGTCCCTGATTGGATCTTTTACGTCGACAGCTCCTGATCGAGGAAAGCTGTGGTGCCGGCCTCATCATTCAGGGCCCGAACGAGGCAGAAATGGAGTATTCCCTGAAGCTCGGGTTCAAGGCCTCAAATAACGCGGCGGAATACGAGGCCTTGCTGGCTTGACTGCGCATAGCCTCGGGACTGGGGCTGAAAACGATTCGGATCCGCAGTGACTCCGCCCTAGTCGTTGGCCAAGTGACCGGCCGATTCGAGGCACGAAAGCCTCTGATGGTGAAGTATCTGGCCGAGATAAGAAGACTGCGAAAGGACTTCAATGGAGTCCAGGTAGAGCAAATCCCCAGACAGCTCAACGCCCAAGCCGACGCCTTGAGTAAGCTGGCATCATCCTACTCGCCCAACAATAAGAGGAGCATCATGTTCGAGGTCTTGCCACGGCCCAGTGTGGAAGACAGGGCAACAATACTTCAAGTATATACAGCCCGGGAAGAAGGCCGGGACTGGAGGAAGCCCCTCATAGAATTCTTAAGGGAAGGTATGCTCCCAGAAGATCGAGGAGAAGCCCGCCGTCTCCGAGCCAGAGCTCGCCATTTCGTCTGGAGCAAGGGGAACCTCTATAAGAAGTCTTTCACTCAGCCCCTGCTGTGGTGCGTTGACCCCCACGAAGTCGACTACGTCCTCCGTGAGATCCACGAAGGGGTCGGCGGTACGAACCAAGGGGCCCGCACCTTAATCCAGAAGGTATTGCTACAGGGGTACTACTGGCCGACCATTCATCAGGACGCCCAAAAGCTGGTCAGGAGATGCAAGAGCTGCCAACTCCACGGAAGCATACCTCGCCTTCCCGTTACCGAGCTAACCACCCTAACCTCCCCGTGGCCGTTCGCCCAGTGGGGAATGGATATGATAGGCCAGTTCCCAAACGGTACGGGCGGGCACAAGTACGTCCTTGTCGCAGTGGACTACTTCACGAAGTGGATCGAGGCCGTTCCCATAAGGAAACCGGACGCCACCATAACTATTAAGTTCCTGCAGAACAACGCGATACTCCGGTTCGGCATCCCGAGGTGCATCATCACCGACCACGGGACAAATTTCGAAAACGAAAGAGTTAAAGAATTTTGCAGCGAATATCACATCCTCATGAAATTTGCCGCGGTCACACATCCCCAATGCAACGGGCAAGCCGAGGTTGCTAATTGGGACGTCCTCCGAGGTCTTCGGACACGCTTAGAAGGACGCCAATGCATTTGGGTCGAGGAATTACCCCGAGTCCTATGGGCCCTACGCACGTCGAGGAATATCCACACCGGAGAGACCCCTTTCAGCCTCTGCTACGGAACCGAGGCAATGGATCCGGTGGAGATTGGGATCCCCAGCCACCGGGTCGAGCATTTCGACGACGAAGCAAACACCTCAGCCCTAAGAACTAACCTGGACATTGTTGGCTATAGTGCCCTCAAGTCAATTATTGGATCGCAGGCATGTGATTTCAATGATTGAGGGAGGACCTATACCGGTAGGACGGTCTTACTCAAAATGATAGTATGCTATCTGGTTTATCTTTATCATCGTGTACATGCTTTAGGTGATATTACAGATCACTATTACACGTTGATAGAGCCCTTAGGATTCTTGCTTGACTACCAGCATTATGATGGCGATCATATACGTGAGAGTTGGGTAGTCTATAAGCACATCCTTAAAGTGTCCCTAGTCGTGGGAGTTTCAAGACTGGGCATCGATACTCCATTAGTAGACTAGTGTATACAGTCGAGACCCCGACAAGGGGCGGTGGCCGGTCTCACAAGCCATTGGTGTCAGTTGGTTCACTTAAGATGTATACAGATGCTCATTGGGTTATAAGTACAACGGACAGGACTCGCCGGGAACCTGCTAGTTGGTATTGTACCTAGCGTCAGATAGCAGTTCTCTGGTGACATGTGTACATGTTAGTTCATCGACCCGAGATCGTCATTTGTCTTGTGTGAGTTCCTACTGTGCTTTGATTACTACCCTACCACAGCTCAAAGGAGTCGTGCAAACAGGTTTTAGTTGGGTACAGTCCCGAGCCACATGGAGGCAGTGAGCGGATCGGCAGGGGTTTCATCTCTCCCGGTATTAGGGGTGAGATCACGCTGTGTCTAGGAGAGCCATTACATGAAGTCCTTGGCCAAGGCAGGAGATTTACTGGTAGGTATTCCAGTAGTATCTCAGGGTGTTCTGGGCTACACTCTGACACGACTTATACCACTATTAGGGGTCAGACGTTACCAACCCCCTAGGCCTGATATGCGATGCTCATAGACGAACAGACCGGACCGTACGGATATTGTCACCGACAGGCTCAGTAAGGGGTTCTGGATGAGTTCGCTCATCAGCCTCCCTTTTTGGTCAATACATGGGTAGCCGTTACGTACAGCTAGTACCACTGACGTGCTTGTGGTTAAACCTACTGCCAGCATATTGACAAGTCTTTAGAGTCCCCCACAGATAGTTTCCCAAGGTTCGGGTGAAACGTTGTAGAGCCCGTATGGTTTTATGGCAGGGTTCAATCATATACGTGCACTCGTGCACGGATCATGATCGGACGGATCATACTAGTGGGCTTTGGTTTAAGCCGGATCCTAGTATTAGATTTATTGGATTACTTTAGTCTCATTGCATTCGCATTCAGTCGGAATGCGGATGCAGGTATGTATATACAGGTAAGGGGTATCCTTGTGATCCGTCACGAGTTTACTTTAGATGTTGCCATTCTCTTTTTGAATTAAACATTTTGGTTTAAATGTTTTGTGGTGGAAATCATCATGAAGAGCAATTAATGTGGCATGTGCATGGGTGATGACTCATGGTCTTATTTTTTGTGTTATGTCAACATTTGTGATTGATTATTGTGTTTAAATGATGTGTGGAGAGAATGGACAGCCACAAGTAGTGGGGTTGGTCTTGAGATTTAATTCTAGTGCTCTCATTTTTCATTCCAACACAATAATAAGTCTAGCTCTTCTTCTTCTTCCTTCTCTAGCTCACAAGTTTCATCCATGGTTTCATCTTCAACCTCCATCCATACAATCTCATGAGTTGAGAATCAATGGATGCTTGAGACAAAGTTATCACACACATTCTCTACTTCACCTTGGACATGTCGGCTAGCAAACTTCATGTCCGAGTTGCTTCGGTTTGAAGCGGGAGCCCATAAAAATACTTCTTGATGTGGTGCCCTTTTCGACAAGGAGATCGGAGATCGAGCGAGATCGGAGATGCCGCGAGGAGCTAGGGACGGTGGCTAAAGACCGAAGGACATGGATCGATCGGTATAGCCTTTCTATCATCTTTGTAATTAGCTAGTTTAGTGTTAATGGTATGATCCGGGTGAAAACCTACGATAGCGCCAGTTTTATAAAAAGTTTTTGTTTCCGTGTTAGCCTCGGATTGACGGCCGGGGCGCTACCGTAGAGTTACATGGTATCAGAGCCACACCATTAACCCCTTACTAGCTTATTCTAACATGTTTAAAATATTGATCGAACGAAATTTCCAAAACCGCAATTCCATTATCAAAGTTTCTGTCGAAATTTAAAAGTGGTCGAAAAATTATTTTCAGTATGTCAGAAAATCATGCAGGAGTTTTTAAGACTACAGAAGAAATTTGGTCGACTGAGCGCACTAAAACACCACGGAACCACCGCATAACCAACGTTTTGGCCGCGGTTCCGCCACTGTTTTAGGGCTTCAGTGCACCATTTTTCTTCTGGGTGTATTTTCTATGGAATTGTAGTTTCTGGAATATTTAGTTTTGGCCCAGATTATTTTGATTGCTGGATTTGTACTTGGGGACCACTTCGGGAAATTTTGTCGATCGAAATTTTAAATAAGTTAGTTCACAGTACTTACATTGTTGTCTGCGACCGTGGATGTCATTCGAGCGGTACAACTCGTCTAATTGCTATAGTCCTTTTAGACGAGTTTGCGAACGTGACATTCACGTTGATGTTCTGTGTTGTGCTGTGATGTTGCGGATTTGTCGTGGTGGATAGGTTGCGTGCAATGGTAGTGCAGTTGGGATTTATTTGTACATTTGTTATCGCGGGGCGAGCTTCCTACATGTGGACTGCCGTCACTGCCTGTTTGTATATTATTTGTTTGGGGCACGACCGGATTGAGGTCGATGTCACCGTTGTACATATTTTCTTTTCTGTACTAGGATTACCCCACGGTGGAGTGCACGGATAGCCGGGTTCTAGAGGGCAACGAGCCCGCATCTCATGGCTTTGAGACGGAGGGGGCTTCACTTTAGAATTGGCGGGCTATTCGCCGCACTCGTAGGGGATATAGGGTGACCCAAGGAGGGGTGCTCAAGTTACCGAATAACGTGAAGTGCTGAGTGGCCCATTCACTTTGCTGAAGGGGGCTGCCTCGCATATGTTTTTGGCAGGTAGCTTTCCGTGCCTGTAGGGGTCTAGGTTTTCATTGCACAAGCTATCCACACGACCAGGGGAACGTCGGGTTTCACTTACGGCTCAAAAGAAACCCGGGGCTCCCAGATTATCTGTATTGTTCTGTGATGCTTATTACATTTCTGTGATGTTGCATTTATCACGCCTTGAGCGATTATTATATATTGTTATATATATACTAGTAGATGTTGTATATGTTTTACACCCGCGCTAGTCCAGTCCCCACTATGTCGTTAGTTAAGTAACCTAATAGGTGATGACGGGACCTAGTGGCGAATACGGATGGCATATACGTACATCATATTTTCGTTCTTTTGTGGTGTGATTAATTGATGGGACTGCATTGATTCAAATCAATGCAAGGAAAACAAACCTATTAGATGTTGTTGGAACAATTTTCAAAAAGCTGTTATTACAAGGACGTTTTCTTTTGTTTTGCACAGTGGTATTCGGTTATGAATATCCAGCACCTCATTCGACGAGGCAAGGGCCGAGATCCCTTCATCGGGAGTGACCCCTTGGGCAGAAGTTTGCTTCAGGGTAATAAATTCACTATAGTCGATTACTTTTTACTTTGCATCGTGGTATTCAGTTAGAATATCCTGCACCTCATTCTACGGGGAAAGAGCCGAGATCCCTTCACCGGGAGTGATCTCTTTAGCAAAGGTTTTCGCCACTATATATTTGTAAAAAGCTATCCGGTTCCTTCAACGATATCAAGTTCATTACGTTAAAGGTTTTTCGCCAAAAACCATTCGTAGCCCTCCGTCATTTCAGACGGGTAACACTTAGTATTCATGCTATGTTTGTTGACCTTCGTCAAGGCATAGTGTATGGTAGCTGCTTGTTACCTTTCTGTTGCATAGATAGATGCGGGGTTTGGGACAGTCGTACAGCCTTATTGACCTTCGTCAAGGACGAGTACGAATGGGTTCAAATTAATCTGGACAATGACGGGTAGATTGACATGTGACTTATGATTTGTTGACCTTCGTCAAGATCATAAGAGCATAGGGTAAAAATCACATCGGTTGTTTCAAACATACAGGAAAATTGCCAGGCATGCGCATACCTTCTGGAGTGTGATAACGTGAGTGGATTCTATCAGGTTATCATGCGATGATAGTTGGATCCCGATTCCCACTGATGAGTTGGTTTACTCCTCGGGTGATCCCGACTAATTCTTCTTTCAGGTTTGGAGGAGAATTTGATGATACAGTGGGAGGCTTCCTGATTAGATAAATTGATAACCATTCTGATCTAGGTTAGAGTGCACACAGAGTGTTTCTTTTCTCTCTCTTTGGCAGTGACCATGACCCGACCCTTGACTATGACTCAGTGACCAAATTAACTGAACTTTCTTAAAAAACTGGATTTTGGATTGTCTGAGTTGCATACATCATTACCACTCCTTCTTTTACCCTTTGCATTTCTTCAGAACACCCCGTATTACTACGAATATCCACTTTCTTTGGATAAATCCATCATATGGTTATATACGAAAGGAACTTGTTCCAGATTCGAGGATGGATTCTGGTTCTGGAGAGATTGAATAAGACTGTTCAGTTGTCTTTTCCTTTTACCTTCTCTCAGGTTGTGAGGGCTCCTAGGATTAGGAGAAGGGTACACCTATTATGCTTATTGGATAGTCTTCTTCCAAATCATAGGCAGGTGACAAAAGGTAGGGAATGAAGAAAACCAATCAGCCTAAGTGTGATGTACAGAAGGTATTAAGTAAAGACAAATAAAGTGATCAGAAAGAGGGCAAAGTAAATTGCAACTACTATCATTCACGACCAAACCACGTATTTCATCGCCACTCCTACTTCACCTTTGTATTTCTCCAGAACACCCCGTATCACTACGAAAATCTACAGTTATTAGATACTCCATTGTATGGTTATATACGAACTCGAAGGAACTTGTTCCAGTTCGAGGATCGATTCTGGTTCAGGAGAAATAGGAATAAAGTTTATTCAGTTGTCTTTTATCATTACCTTCTCTCAGATTGCGAGTACTCCTAGGATTAGGAGAGTACACCTATTATGCTTATTGGATAGTCTTCTTCCAAACCATAGGCTGGTGCCGAACGGTAGGGAAGGAAGTAAACCATTTAGCCTAACGATGGTGTACAGAAGGTAACAACTAAAGAAAAATAAAGGGATTTGGAGAGATGGCAAAGAAATATATGGTTACAGTCGTGAATCTGATAATGGAAGAGGTATCACTAGGAATACCCGGATACCCTTTCAAAACATTTTCATGTTTCAGTTTCACTGTGCATTGTTAATAGAAAACTGATTTCCCAAATAGACCTTACTCCAGGGTATGTATTTACCAGGTTTGATTCTCACATCTGTATGGTTTTACAGATGATGAGTGGGAGTAAGTTATTGGGGAATAGGTGATCATCCTCATTATATCGGAATTCGTTGTAATCAGTGATATTTGAGGAAATCGCCTGGGTTTTTGCCGGACGGCAAATATTTGGTTTTGAATACCCATTGTTATGCACCAATTTCAAACTGATATATCTGTACGTTTATTTTATAAAGTGAGATATAGCTTTTTGAAATTATGTCAATGACATTTACCTATATCAGTTGATGGTTAGGTAAGCAGTATTAAACAGCGGTGTAATTCTTCTTAACCATAAATACAGTTTTCAACCTACGACGCACAGGGTTTGAGTTATTCAACTCAGGGGACTTATACAAAGTATTGTATATTGTCCAGTGTCCATAAGGACAGAGGGGTTGGTCCTCGTACTATATTCTGTTTACTTATGACTTCTCTAGTTTTTAGACAAGTGTTTCGTCGAAATACAAGGTCTAGGTTTTGAGAAGTTATAAGTATAAGAATAAAGTAGAAAAGCAGGTGTTGCAAGTATCAGAATTCTTCAAGGTGATCGAAGATGTAGATACTTGTATTTGGTATTCAGTTGATAGTAATGATTTTGAGAAACTTGTTTCTCTTTCAAGTTACTCATATTTGGATCCACTCCTAAGTTGAGTAATGCTGACCGACCTCTCTCCATTTAGTTGACATGCACTGAAGACAGCTGCATGATTTGAATCTGGTTCCAATTAAATCAGTGCCTCTGTTTCTATATTAGATATAGAATGGATCATATCTTAACGATGTTAAGGTATATGGGGTTGTTCGACTTATGCTTAAAACCAGACTCTGGATAACTCAAGGCATGTTTCTGTAATGGCTGTTTGTGGGTTGACCCGGGCTATGACGAGGGTTGATTTTCTACCATCTGGAAAATCAATAGCGATATTGTTCTTGACTCGCCACAGTTTTATTAAAATGGATTTTTTTCAGAAAACAGTAGTGGGAGTATGGTAGAACTGGGAGTGATTCCAGAACCGCAAACGATTACTGAAAATTTAATAGGACCAAAAGATTCAATCTGGATTGACATTCCATTAGCCACTCCGCAGATATGAAGAGTAATCTCAGGCACCCGAGAGGTACTTCGGTATCCTTAAATATGGTGGTAGGGAGGTTCTTGTTTACTCAGACTTGACACTATTGCTGTTCTAGACTATGAGACCCGGCAGAAGGATGAGTATAGCGTCGTTCTAAACTAGTTTTAGAAGTGCACGTGTATATGACTCTGCCAGAGGGTTGTCGTAGTCAGTGGGAGCAGCGGAAGTGGACAAGTAGCTTGTGTCTATTTATAGACTAAAGCAGATATAGCGGAGATAGATCATCTATTTTTGATGTGACGGTCATGGGCTTTGACTTCATCAGAATAGGGGATGGATCTGTTAAGAAAGTTGTAGGGTGTAATGTCCTGGTATTTGGATGATATACACATAGTAGGAAGTGAAATTCCTATATTACGATCGGTTATACTTTGGTTGTCACACAGTGGTTTCTCCACATAGGATATGGATATAATATCAGACATTCTGGTTACTAGATCTATGGTTTTAAATCTAGATTTTGGTAGCTTTCCAATCTGGGTACTTAGAAAGTATTCTAAATGTGTTTTAGAATGGACGACTCCTGGCATGGTAGTGTACCTGCAGGTGATGGAGTCACCCTCTCTAAAAGTGTCTTACAGACTAAAGGGGATAGAGATGTACATGATTGGCATATCACTTGTTTAGTCAATTGAGTCAATCATGAGATGTCAAGTACCACACCAGATGTTGTTTTTGTACTAGCTGCAATAAGTTGATATTAATCCAATCCTGGAGAAACGTTCGGAAGCAGTTTTAGAACATAAGTGGATATTCTAGGGATTTGATAACGACGGCCTCCTTCGGGAGACGGTTATCATTCCAGGCTTCCAAAGTGACATAGATGACAGAGTGACTGTCAGAGTTATAGTTTTCCCTCTGATGAGGGACAGTAGTTTGGATAGGTGGTCCAAGCGGATACTGAGGGAGGCATGATGCAGGATACTGATTAAATTTAGTTGACGATACAGTCTAAGAAGTTTTCTGGATTTGGAGTTCGTTTGTGAACTGGGTCCCATCAGATATCCAGACATATTCTAAGACAGGTATTGCTCATTTCGGGAGATGGCTTTCTCCGCGAACTTGAGATAAAGAGAGACATAGAAAGAAATATCAGAGCGGATCCACTCACTGAGGCTATTTCTCGAAAGCAATAGTTTTACAAACGAGCTTTGTGAAACTGATTAGTAGAGGAGTTGGGTGTTCGATATCACACAGGCTGTGAGTATGCCACATCGCAATAATTAGCCTTAAGTGCAAGTGGGAGATTGTTGGTTATAGTGCCCTCAAGTCAATTATTGGATCGCAGGCACGTGATTTCAATGATTGAGGGAGGACTTATACCGGTAGGACAGTCTTACTCAAGATGATAGTATGCTATCTGGTTTATCTTTATCATCGTGTACATGCTTTAGGTGATATTACAGATCACTATTACACGTTGATAGAGCCCTTAGGATTCTTGTTTGACTACCAACAGTATGATAACGATCATATACGTGAGAGTTGGGTAGTCTGTAAGCACATCCTTAAAGTGTCCCTAGTCGTGGGAGTTTCGAGACTGGGCATTGATACTCCATTAGTAGACTAGTGTATACAGTCGAGACCCCGACAAGGGACGGTGGCCGGTCTCACAAGCCATTGGTGTCAGTTGGTTCACCTAAGATGTATACAGGTGCTCATTGGGTTATGAGTACACCGGACAGGACTCGCCGGGAACCTGCTAGTTGGTATTGTACCCAGCGTTAGATAGCAGTTCCCTGTTGACATGTGTACAGGTTAGTTCATCGACCTGAGATCGTCATTTGTCTCGTGTGAGTTCCCACTGTGCTTTGATTACTACCCTACCACGGCTCAAAGGAGTCATACAAACATGTTTTAGTTGGGTATAATTCCAAGCCACATGGAGGCAGTGAGCGGATTGGCAGGGGTTTCGTCTCTTCCGGTATTGAGGGTGAGATCTCGTTGTGTCTAGGAGAGCCATTACACGAAGTCCTTGGCCAAGGTAGGAGATTTACTGGTAGGTATTCCAGTAGTATCTCAGGGTGTTCTGGGCTACACTCCGACACGACTTATACCGCTATTGGGGGTCTGACGTTACCAGCCCCTGGGCCCGATATGCGATGCTTATAGACGAACGGGCCAGACCATACAGATATTGTCACCGACAGGCTCAGTAAGGGTTTCTGGATGAGTTCGCTCATCAGCCTCCCTTTTTGGTCAAAACATGTGTAGATGTTACGTACAGCTAGTACCACTGACGTGCTTGTGGTTAAACCCACTGCCAGCGTATTGACGAGTCTTTAGAGTCCCCCACAGATAGTTTCCCAAGGTTCAGGCGAAACGTTGTAGAGGCCGTATGGTTTTATGGCAGGGTTCGATCATATATGTGCACTCGTGCACGGATCATGATTGGACGGATCATACTAGTGGGCTTTGGTTTAAGCCGGATCCTAGTATTAGATTTGTTGGATTACTTTAGTCTCATTGCATTCGCATTCAGTCGGAATGCGGATGCAGGTATGTATATACAGGTGAGGGGTATCCTTGTGATCCGTCACGAGTTTACTTTAGATGTTTCCATTCTCTTTTTGAATTAAACATTTTGGTTTAAATGTTTTGTGGTGGAAATCATCATGAAGAGCAATTAATGTGGCATGTGCATGGGTGATGACTCATGGTCTTATTTTTTGTGCTATGTCAACATTTGTGATTGATTATTGTGTTGAAATGATGTATGGAGAGAGAATGGACAGCCACTAGTAGTGGGGTTGGTCTTGAGATTTAGTTTTAGTGCTCTCATTTTTCATTCCAACACAATAATAAGTCTAGCCCTTCTTCTTCTTCCTTCTCTAGCTCACAAGTTTCATCCATGGCTTCATCCTCAACCTCCATCCATACAATCTCATGAGTTGAGAATCAATGGATGCTTGAGACAAAGTTATCACACACATGCTCTACTTCACCTTGGACATGTCGGCTAGCAAACTTCATGTCCGAGTTGCTTCGGTTTGAAGCGGAAGCCCGTAAAAATACTTCTTGATGTGGTGCCCTTTTTGACAAGGAGACCGGAGATCGAGCGAGATCGGGGATGCCGCGAGGAGCTAGGGATGGTGGCTAAACAATGAAGGACATCGATCGATTGGTATAGCCTTTCTATCATCTTTGTAATTAGCTAGTTTAGTGTTAATGGTATGATCTAGGTGAAAGCCTACGATAGCGTCAGTTTTATAAAAAGTTTTTGTTTCCGTGTTGGCCTCGGATTGACGGCCGGGGCGCTACTGCGTTGGCCCGCGTTGGCCTCGGATTAACGATCCTTAAATCAACCCAAACCCAAATCTAAGAAAATACGGATTTGGACTAATCCACGCCCTACGGGCGACAACATAAATTAGTCTCCGTATACAATTCACGGGCAACCTAAAACAAAACAAACATACACGACACGAAGTGAACATCTGGAAAAGGAGAAAGTGGTTACCGCGATGCGGTAGCATAATTAACTGCACGGGCTTGCGCCCACAGGGAAGAGCGTCCCCACAATCAAAAACCTCTCACAATGAGGGGGAATCTGATGAAGTCTGCTATAACGGCCACATCCGTCTAAACCTCCGATACACGGTGCCATAAATCAACTTGGCATCTTCGGAGAGGTGGACGGATAAAACCAAATAGTATCTGCCCCTAAAATTTAGGCTAGACGTCCAACGTTCCGATCACGTCTTTCGGTGATAAACAGATTCTGGCATGCCCGGTGGGACCATTTCCTCTTTCCACTCCACATTTCGTGTGTCAAGTTCGCGAACGAATCGCGGTTTAGTATGGTTGCCCCTGGATTCGAGGTACTAAGATTTGGTGTCTTTCTCCGTGCAGAAGAAAAGATGGCGTCAATGACTTCCAACTGCACCAACTGCAACCACAACTCCCGCTCCACCCCGTCTGGAGGAGTATCTTACGGGCCCCAAGCGACCTCCATCTTCGCAATGCCGGTGGAACCGGTGACACAGGCCACCACGGGATTGTTCTTCGGGGCCATTTTCCCACCAATGAGCTTCAACGCCCCAGTGCCATCACTGAAAGCTCTGAAGAAGTCGGTCTTTGATCAGCTTACCACTACCACAGCCCCTCTCAATAGGTCGTACAAATCCAACGCATCGGTCTTTAACAGACTAGGCCAAAGCTCAAGTGGGCCTGTGAAGAAGCCTGCAATACCTGAAGAAGTTATCCCGAAGCGGATAGCCATCCCTGCTCCGATAAACAAAGTCGTCAGAGGGGCTTCTTCTGCCAAGGGATCGGTCTTTGCAAGACTGGCCATCCCAATTCCTGTTTCGGGTGAGGTCGTTACAAGTGCTTCCCCTGTCCAAAAGTCAGCCTTCGTAAGATTGACTATTCCCTCTCAGCGGACGTTTGTCTTTGACAGGCTAGCACCAACAACAGTCTCTCCTTAAAGTAGGGGGCATGACATGGTCGACGTCGCCACTGGCGCCGAGTGAGGAAAGCTGGGGGTAGTTCCTCTTGTGGATTGACTCCACTAGCTCCGATGGTGGAAATTGACGCTGCTGTTCCAACTAGGAACAGCTTTGGGCCGCTCAGGAGGGTGCGCGAGAATTCTCCAACTGCCGTACTAAAAATGTCTTCTCCACCAGCTGAAAATGTCATAAAGGCGAAGCCGGAGCAGCCCCCTCAGCGGCTGTCCTCCAAAATCCACAGGGTCTGGCGAAGAGTCTAAGACTCTGTAGTTGAACCCCCGCCGACAGAAGAAAATGAAGGGTCGACAGGAGGGGGACCATCTCGCCGCCATGCCACAGAAGGTATCGTCTATATGGTTGCCCGTTGCAACGGTCCCTTCAACTTCGACCGCCCATAAAAGGAGAAGGGCGGAGAAGATTCATGTGTCTGTGACAAATCTCAAGGGTGCTGAATCCAAACGCCCCAAGTCTGGAGGCATGGTAGTGCACACCATCTACATGGCTTCCGGGAAAGAGGATAGTCGTATCTCCACGGGTCATCGACCACTCACCCGGTCTGTGACAAAGGCTCAGAAGCAACAGCAAAAGCTCCAGGAGATGCTAACGAAGATGGCCGCGCTCACTGGGCTGAAAGAAAGCCCGGAGATGTCGTTGGAGCAGCACCAGGAATAGGAAACCGACGCCGAGTTCCTCCGAAGAATGCTCGAGAAGAAAGACAAAGAGGCCGCAGAACAAGCGGCCGACATGAAACAAATGGCGCTCTTGTTCCAAGATATGGTCGGGATAATGATACGGCCGGATCCTCCAGCTGAAGACCTTCCAATAATCCTTGAAGACGACAGAGGGGAGACATCAAACCCTCTTCCGGCTCTATCGGCAGCCACAGAAGAGACCATTTCCAAAGCCTCCCTAGACGACTATATAGCTTAACAGATACGAGCTCATCAGGCGAGCGAAGCGGCAGGCCAAATCGTCAAGACTAGACGACCCTATCTGGGTTGGTACGATCAAATAAAGTACCCGCCAGGATATACGATCCCTAAATTCCATGTGTATAAGGGGACGGGTAATCCACATCAGCACATTGCTCAATTCAGGGCTCTATGCGGTAATACTAGGGGTCACGACAAAGTGCTGCTTCGCCAGTTTGTTGGCAGTTTGTCGGAAACAACATTCGAATGGTACTCTGAGCTCCCGAATGACTCTGTCAAGACATTTGCAGAAATGGAGCTACTGTTTACACAAAGATTCACGAGCGCTAGCGAGCGCACCCCGATCATCTTACTAATTAACGCTAGAGTGAAGCCGGGAGAAACCTGGGTTCAATACGCCATTCGGTGGTGGAACCTGTGGTCGAGATGCGAACAACGCATAGAAGAAGCTCCTGCCGTGGGCATGTTCGTGAGGACTCTTGACCCTTAGGAAACCATTTCCCAATTCATGATGTTCTTCAAGCCGGCCACTTTCCAGGCCTTGATCGACAAGCTGGCTCAAATGGACCAGATGGGCAATAGACTGTCCTCCTCAAAGACGGATCCTCGGAATAAAAAGGGGAAAGGGAAAGCAACCTTCATCGCCAACGCTCAGCAACAACCGAGTAGCCCGAAGTCGGTCGCTCACCAAAACGATAAACAGCGATCACTCGAAGAAAAGATGAGATGCCCTTACTCGTTCCTTCGGGATAAGACGAAGAGATTATTCGAGCTAGCGCTACGCAACAGGCTCATCACTCTGCCAGAGCCGAGATGCCCAACGCAATCAGGCGACGTTAACAGCCCCAATTACTGTCCTTACCACCGAATATTGGGTCACCCAATCGAAGATTGTTACATCTTCAAAAGTTGGATCGAAGACTAGTACCAATAGGGCAAGTTCGCGCTGTCCGAAAACTGGAGGGTGAACCCGCCACAACTGCATGCTCCTAAAAATGTGGACACGCCGGGGGCATCATGCTCACTTATAGAGGAAGCCCCATGGGAGGTGGCCCTTTCAGCTAAGACTAAAAGAATGCTGAAGGACCTTCAAGCATGTCCAGCGATTATGTGGAAGAGCCCGCTGGAGCCTGAGATTATTGAGGGGATGCTGAAGCCACGCCCAACGCTGAAAGTTGGTGATGGTGGACAGAACCTTCGGGCCAAGCCTCCGAAGTCTTTAAAGAAAAAGAAGAAGGCCAAGAAGACCGTCCAACTCGACGACAACCGTACAAGTTTGCAGAAATACATCGATGCACTGGAAGAATATAACCAGAAGGCACGGACCCCAATTACATTGGACAAATTCTTCAAGCATGTTCTTGAGAATGAAGACGATAACGCTGATGAAGGAGGCGATTCTTCAGAAGAGCCCGCGGATTATGTGGCGAGCTGCCACATGATCTCTCACTCGTCAATAGATGGTAAAGAAGCTCCTGATGCAGAGAGACTGGGGGCAGAACCGGAACCAAAATCCCTGGAGCCATCAGACGAATTGATTGACAGGCTGCTGAGCGAAGCTCTTCAGATGAGCAAAGCTGACCGAGAGCGTGAAACGGCCATATACGAAAAGGCCAAGCGTCGACGTCAAGCTGAAGAAGCTCCGGTAATGAGAAGCCATAAAATACCCCAACCGGGTCAAAGCTTCCTTATTACCGGCAAAGGTTCGTCTCCATTTTAGCAGCACTCTTCCTCAAGCGGGATTAAGACGAGGGAACGACTCGCTAAGGCCCAGTCAATGGGAATGAAGTTGCCACCTTTCAAAGAAAGCACTTCAGAAAGTACGTGCCCTGACGAACCAGATGCACATCCAAACTACTGCTTATACCATCGGAGGATTACACACCCTACCGAAGAGTGTAATGCCTTCAAGAAGTAGTGGCAGGAATACGTCGCCCATCGACAACAATTCAAGCGAATAAAGCGCAAAGCTCGTCGGGAGCAGAGAAGCATGACAGATGGGCACAAAATAGCTGCCGGCAACTGTCACGTGGTTAATACCAGGGGATCGCAAGTTCTCATCTTTGGGAGCGATTCTGATGAAGAAATGACCATTGACCCCCTCTTTAAGGAATCCACCCCTGAAAGAGAAGAAGAGATGAAGAACTGCGAGAACATTCAGCTGCGTAATCATACGTTGCCTGAAAAGAATCTCAGACCTCCAAACAAAGGTTCGAACAGAAAAGACAAGAGGAAGGAGAAAATCCATGAGGAGATTGCCCTCGATGATGTAGTTGTCAAGAGCTCGCAACCAAGGACCCGCCTAAGAAAAGCGAGGTGGATTACAATATCCTAGTACATTTGAGGAAGATAACCTCACAACTAAGCATACTGGATGCCCTCTTTCTGTCTAAAGAAGCACGGGATTCCTTGGTCAAGGCATTACAAGAGTCCGATCAGTTCCAGACCTTCATCACAGAGAAGAAAATGCAAGATGAGCTGGCAAAAGTCCACACGGCTAACATTACATTTAACGACGAGGATCTTCTCCTTAGTTCGTGAGACCACAACCGTCCTTTATATGTCACTGGATACTTCCATGACATCAAAATAGGGAAAATACTTGTTGACAAGGGGTCCTCTGTCAACCTTCTCAACGTGCGGGTGCTAAAAGAAATCTGCATGAGCGTTCAGCATTTAGCCCGAGATAAAATCACTATCTCTGGATTTGATTCGCAGTCGTCACAGACCC
The DNA here is from genome assembly GCA_030015575.1 of Agapanthus africanus. Lineage (NCBI taxonomy): Eukaryota > Viridiplantae > Streptophyta > Magnoliopsida > Asparagales > Amaryllidaceae > Agapanthus > Agapanthus africanus. Next base: position 113,508,357 of record CM057342.1, on the reverse strand, counting down.
TCGGGTCCGTGATACTAACATTGCGCTTTGGGCTTCTCGTCACAGACATCAAATTTCATGTCATCGACGCTAGGACTTGCTACAACGCTCTACTTGGTCGGCCTTGGTTACACGAATATAACTTCATTCCTTCTACACAATACCGGTGTATGAAGTATTTCAAAGACGGCCTCGAGTACACCGTTATGGGAGAGCTAAACCCATTCTCTGTGAACGAAGTCCGAAAATATGAAGACGCCAAGTACTTCCTGCCAGACTTCAAAGACATGGAGAAGTGTCATAAGCCGGAGCTTAAACAGAAGCCCGTCAATCCCATTCTTACCTTTGGAAGCGATACTGAGGAGGATGAAGAAATAGTCTACTCGGGACAGCCTCAGAAGCGGAATGATAAACCCGGACCATCCACTCCAATTTTGGTCTTCGGCAGCGACTCCGAAGATGAAACCAACGTCGTATTCTCTGTCCGCCAGTCGATGCAAACCTTCGTTGGAGTAGACCGGAGTTTGCAAATCTCCATGGTTCCGTGGCGGCACTACAGAGAGCTTGATGCGCTGGAGACATATAGTGTGCAAGAGTTGCAGACGTTCTATGTCCCTCCCAAGCCAAGAGGTGAAAAGGCGATCCTATTCTATCGATCCACAGAGACTAAAGTCGAAAGAGAAGTTTGGCATGGTGCCGATCCTGCGCTCGACAGGCTCCAACCCATTCGTCTTCTCAGGTATTACACCGAGGGATTGAAAAGGTTATTAAGATTCCAAGGCGTACCATTCAAACAAACTCCTCGACAAGCTCAGTTCTACAACAGGATTCAGAACGTCCCCGGAACGCAGCGAAAATTTCCCAACGGAAAAATGGAAACGATTGGCCTTGGATATGTCCAGCCTGAGAAATGGGAGCAATTCCATGACTGCCATGTCATAAAGGACCTCGATGAAGAAGAGAATGCTCTTTTAAAAGACGCTGACGTTGAACCAGAATGAGGTCCTGCCATAAAAGTGCCGGATCGATCATTTCAAGAACAGATGGACAAGCTAATAAGGGAAGCGAGTCAAAAGGTTCAGAATGACTACAGCCGCAAAATGGCCATTTACGAGAAAGCCAAGATGCAACGCCTCCTTCAGCAGGCTACGGAGAACGACGATGCCCTTCACCATCAGCCCTCCATGCATTCCCAAGAAAAGAAAAAAGCCCGACGCAGAGGCAAAAACAAGTCAAAGAACGGAAAAAACGTTCGACAGCGGCAAAATAGATCCAAAAGGCCACGTGATCAAGAAAAGGTCAGCCAGAATCCGTCTTCAACGAAAAACATGGGTCGAGCATATTCCTTCCCTCAAGATAAGACAAGGAAGATATTCGACCTCGTCATGAAAAATCAGATGATTACGCTCCCGGGGTCCAAGCACCCCGAACAAGCAAATGAGGTTCATCGCCCGGATTATTGCTCCTATCACCAAGCGATAGGACATCCTCTTGATGACTGCTTCACCTTCAAAAACTGGGTCGAAGACCAATATCAACTCGGCGGATTCGCTTTATCCAACAGTTAGAGGGTAGCCCCACCGCAAAAGCATGTACCAAAAGCACCGTATATGGCGAGAGTAGAACCAGATCAATATCGGTCTTGAAAACGATCTCGTACCTGTCACGTAATAACGCTGTCAGAAGAAGGAGTGCCCAAGAATATGGATGACCTTTCCTGGTACTTCGAAAACGAGGATGAAGAGGAATTGATCTCAAAATTTCCACCAGCGCCAAAAGAGTTGGAAGATGGAATATATACTACTGCGGACAACCCGAAAAGAATCGACTTGGGGATGACAAACGACCCACGACCAACGTTCGTCAGTGATCTACTGTCTAAAGAGCAGGTGGCTACACTAAAAGATGTGTTCATGCAGTATAAAGACTGCTTCACATGGAACTACTCTAAGATGCTGGAACTACTCTAAGATGCTAGAACTAGATCCAGAAATAGCTGTGCATAAATTGGCGATATCTCCGGACGTCAAGCCAGTCAAACAAGCACCAAGAAGAATGCAGCTCGAACTTGAAATGAGCATCAACGCCGAAGTTAAGAAGCTAATCGACTCCGGTTTTATCCAAGAAGTTCAATACCTCAACTGGATTGCCAACATTGTCCTGGTGATGAAGAAATATGGGACGGTGCGCATCTGCATGGACTTTCGGAACCTCAACAAAGCCTGTCCGAAGGATGATTTTCCCGTACCGGTTACCGAGCTGATAATAGGCAACACGTCCACTCACGAAGTCTTCTCCTTCATTGAAGGTTCATCAGGGTACAATCAAATAAAGATGCATCCCGAAGACCAGAAGGATACCGCTTTTCGGACTTCTCTGGGCATATTCTGCTACAAAGTGATGCCTTTCGGTCAGAAGAATGCAGGCGCTACCTACCAGAGGACCATGACGAAGATTTTCGATGACCTCATACATGAAATCGTCGAATGATATATCGATGACCTTGTGGTGAAAAGCAAATCATATGAGGAACATTGGGAGCATTTGAAAGTAGTGTTCCAGCGTCTTCGGAAATACAATCTGAAGATGAACCTTCTCAAATGCGCGTTTGGAGTTTCCTCGGGCAAATTCTTGGGGTTCATCATCTGACACCAGGGCATCGAAATAGATCTATCAAAGATCAAGGCGATTATGGAAATATCTTCGCCAAGAACTCTCAAGCAATTGCGGTCTCTCCAAGGAAAGCTCGCGTATATCCGGCGGTTCATAGCCAATCTTTCCGGAAAATGCCGTCCCTACAGTCACCTGATGAAGAAAGGGGCCCCGTTCGTTTGGGATCGTAAATGACAGGGTGCACTCGATGAAATCAAGCAATTCCTGCAGAATCCACCGGTACTGACCGCTCCAGTCAAGGGAAATCCCCTCATCCTATACACAACAGCCCTTGAAGGTTCTTTAGGCGCGCTATGGGCACAGGAGAATGATCAAAGGAAAGAGAGAGCCCTCTACTATTTGAGTCGGGTTCTCCTGGGGGCAGAAAACAACTACTCCCCTATCGAAAAACACCGCCTGGCGCTAATCTTTGCTATAACGAGGTTTCGGCATTATGCTTTGGCTCATGAGGTCCATCTCATATCAAAGGTGGATCCTCTCAAGTATTTGATGTCAAGAGCCATACTAACGGGACGGCTCGCTAAATGGGCCCTACTCTTAATAGAATTCTCGATAACATACCGACCTCTCAAGGCAGTGAAAGGCTAGGCCATCGCCGACTTCCTCGCTGAGCATCTGATACCTGCTGATTCACCCCTAAATTGTGAATTGCCGGACGAGCACGCGTTTGACACGATCTACAGGGAGAGAGGAGGGAGTGATACCCGATGGGAACTCTACTTCGATGAGGCATCTTCCATGAAGAAGCGACAACACAATACCCCTATAATCAAATCTATGATAGACTTTATCTTCGTGACTCCGCAAGGAAGGATAATGCGCTTTGCCTTTTCCTTAACAAAGCCGAGGACAAACAATAAAGCAGAATATGAGGCTTTAATAGCAGGTCTTGAGATCGCTGTCGACATGGAAATCGAAAACCTTCTTATATACGGAGACTCCCAGCTGGTCGTTAGTCAAGTGAACGACGACTATCAAACATGCAAACAAGAGTTGGTAAAGTACGGCGAGAGAGTGCAAAAATTGCTGACTCAAATCCCTTCCTACATCTTAGAAAGCATACCACATACGGAAAATAGCAAGGCGGATGCATTAGCCAAACTCGCTAAAGAACTGGCTGACGAAAACCTCGATGACGTAAGGATCGTTGTACAAGGCCGTCGAGTTCTTGCACCAGCGGAAATATCTCCGGAGTCGTTTGAAGAAAAGGAAGCGACCAAGCAAACGGCCCTACGAATAGAGGACCAAGAAAAGGCTAAAGATTGGAGAGAAGTCTTTTTAGACTACTTCAAATCCCATCGAACACCTGAAGATACATCCTCAAGACATCAGCTCATGAAACGAGCTCTGTCTTTCGCCTTCGTCAATGATACTCTATATAATAGATCGTTCGACTCTCTGTGGCTGAAATGCTTGGGACCGGAAGAAGCAAGGAGAGTCGTCCAAGAAACTCACGACGGACTTTGCGGTTCTCATCAAGTCGGGCCAAAGATGAAGCTGAAGATCAAAAGGATGGGCTACCATTGGCCCATGATGATCCATGACTGTCTCGAATACGCAAAGCAGTGCCACTCGTGCTAAATTCACGGAGACTTCATCCATCAGCATCCAAACCCGCTACACCCAACAGTATCTAGCTGGCCGTTCGAAATGTGGGGAACCAATATAATCGGGCCCATCGAGCCAGCATCGTCCAGGGGACATCGGTTCATATTGGCAACAACCGATTACTTCTCTAGCTTGGCAGAAGCAATATCGCTAAGAGAAGTGAAGACGGAGAACATCCTCCATTTCTTCAAGACACACGTCATCTATCGGTTTGGCACTCCGCGACGGATTATCTCCGATAACGGGCCATCCTACAGAAGTCACAAAATCAGCCGCTTCGCACAGCAGCATAACATAGACTGGATGCTCTTCGGTTTATAATCCCTGAGCTAACGGTCTAGCTGAGGCTTTCAACAAGACCTTGATGAAGATCACAAAGAAGATGGTGTCCAAAAATAAGAAGGACTGGCACGAGAGACTGCATGAAGCTCTCTGGACGTATCGGACCACGTTCAAAACAGCCACAAACACAACTCCGTATGCATTGGTATTCGACGCTGAAGCGGTACTCTCCTTGGAGATAGAGCTACCCTCTCTACGAGTGGCGGTTCATTATGAGCTAACAGACAAAGAGAATACTCATCTTCAGCTTGAGGAGCTCGACGCCCTCGATGAAACTCGTCTCATGGCGCAGCAAAATTTGGAGGCTTACAAAGCAAAAATGACGCGCTCATACGAGAGATTGACCAGGCTGAGAACATTTCGCCAAGGTGAACTCGTGTTAGTAGTCAAGAGACCTATGATCCCCAATCGTGCTAAACGGGGGAAATTCGAGCCGAACTATGATGGCCCGTACATCATAGACAAAGTCTACCAAGGTAGGGCTTACTTGCTCATGGATATGCATGGCGAAAGACCCTTCAGGCCAATAAACGGACGGTTCCTGAAAAAATACTACGCCTGACGAGTCACGGCCTAGGTTAACGATAGATGATGACGCCTATGTCCGATCGCTATCTTCCTAAGCCTAAACTTTATAAGTAGTATCCAGCGAAAACTTGCTTCAAAATCGTTATGGACCGAGATGTTCTTAAACTAACATTGGACCGAGACGTCCCTAAACTAACAAGGGACCGAGATGTCCTGAAACTAGCTACGGACCGAAACGTCTTTAAACTACTACAAACCGCAGTATCTTAGGGTTGAGGCAAAAAAAAAAAAAACAAAAAAAAAACGGTATGTCCATAAGCAAAATAGGCACGGATGAAAATCCGAAAGGGCTCCGTGAGTAAAAACAATAAGGCTACCGGCGATGTTTGTGAAAACCCGAAAGGGTGCAGACTCTTAAAAAAAATTCATGCACACTTGTAAGGTCCTCTCGACCTTGTAAGGAAAAAATACCCGCGTGAGATCCTTACAACTCATAAGGGAGCAACACACTTAGGGATCCCCACGATTCCTGAGGAGAAATTATACTTACGAGATCCTCACGACTCGTAAGGAGAACCCTCTTCTGAGACCCTCAAGGCTCATAAGATTCAAAAGCCTTAAGCTACAGGGATATGAACCTGTTCTTAAGCCATCACATTTCCTAGACTGCCCTACAAACGGTTCAATGTTGACCCTTGTATACAATCCACAGGCACAAATAAACGTTTCCCCACCCAGTTCTACCAATGGCGTGAAATTTCCTCATGTGGTGAATGACACTTGTAAGTCCTCTCGGCTTATAAGGAGAAAACACTTTTGTAAGATCCTTACGACTTATAAGAGAATACACACTTAAGAATCCTCACGATTTTAAGGAGAAAACGCACCTACGAGATCCTCACGACTCGTAGGGAGAAACACTTTTATGAGACCCTTACGGCTCATGAAGTCAAAAGCCTTAGTCGACAGGATTCTAACCCTGTTTGCTAAACTATCTTTGTTTAAATCGACAAAGGCAAATGATGATTCGCTCCTGGCAATATTCCAAGTCCTTTCACGGCAAATGATGATTCGCTCCTGGCAATATTCCAATCGCAGCGATGCTGATGCTAAGATTAGGATCAGATCTTGAGTTCCATACTCACAAAAAAATGCATATGAAATAGCCGAAATGTTTGGGCACTCGCAATAAAAATCAGCGAGTAAAATATATGCATGTAAAAATAGCCGAAATGTTTGAGCAACTCGCAATAAAAAGCAGTGAGTAAAGAAAAAGAAAAATAGCCGAAATGATTGGGCACCGCGAAAAATAGCCGAAATGATTGGGCAATCGCAACTTTCGCGATATAAAAAGCTGAAATGATAGAGCATCACGGAAAGAAATAAAAAAATGAAAAAGTGAAACTTTTGCCCTGCAGGTAAGTCCATACTGACCCCTGTATACAATCCATGGGCATAAACGAAAAAGGAACCACATATCCCAACAAACACTGTCAAAGGGAAAGTCAGATCTCGACAGCAACATCTACATCCCAGAAGACAAACAACGCCATTCCTCCTCATGCCAGCAGGGCATGGACGCGACACTATCAATCTGAGCTACGACGAAGTCCCCAGTTTCAAGACTCTACGGTTCACAAATAACCTAGAGTCAGCCCCGACACCGCAGAAAGCGGAGTAAGTCAACCCGACACCGCAGAAAGCGGAGTACATTAGCCAATGACCTCCGTCTCGGAAAAACGTTAGTCAATGACCTCCGTCTCGGAAACACGTCAGCAAATGACCTCCGTCTCGAAAACACGTCAGCCAATGACCTCCGTCTCGGAAACACGTCAGCAAATGACCTCTGTCTCTGAAACACATCAGCAAAACACGTCAGCCAATGACCTCCGTCTCGGAAAAACGTCAGCCAATGACCTCCATCTCGGAAACACGTCAGCCAATGACCTCCATCTCGGAAACAAGTCAACCAACGACCTCCCCATCGGAGCAATACTTCAACTCGGAAACAAGTCAACTCACTAACCACTTACGAGTCCGCTCGACTTGTAAAGGAGAAAATTCTCTTGTGAGATCCTTACGACTCTCAAGAGAAAACGCACTTAGGAATCCTCACGACTCTTAAGGAGAAAATACACCTACGGGATCCTCTCGACTCGTAGGGAGAAAAGTCTTTATGAGACCCTCACGGCTCATAAAGTTGAAAAGTCTTAGGCAGCAGACTTGAACCTGTTTCCTAAGCCGTCGCTGTCCTGCAAGGAGATCAAGACAAACTATTTACGGAACGCATTTGCTAAAAGGGACACGCTAATAAGAAATAAAGTATGTCTTTTATTCATGAATTCAAAATGAATACAAGATACATGACAGAAAAAGAATCAAAATGGATACAAAATATTCTCTCATTCAGGAGTGAATACAAGAAAAGGAGAATATACAAAAAAAACATATATATCTTCAAGCCGGCGGATGATGCAATAAGTTCGTCAATTCGTCATTCTTCCGCTGGGCCTCGGCTTCAAGCTTTGTTATGGCAACAAGATGGGTCTCCACCTGAGACTGTTAAGCCTGATACGAGGCGAGTCGACTCTCAAGCTCCCTTTCAGCAACTTTGTGAGCTTCAACCATCTCGCGGGTAAAGATAACGGCTTTATCAAGAGCTACTACCTCCGTGATAGCTTCTTGAAGCGCCCGCCAAAGTTCGTATGCACGAGTGGTCTTAGTAGTGAGTTGAGCTTGAAGTTCCCCCAAAGCATTCGAAGCTAACTCCCTCTCCGAAAACTTCCGATTGAGCCTTTTCTCGCACGACTGCAGATTGGCTGTGCACCGTTCGATCCATCCCCGCAGACTCGATTTCAAGGTTAAGATGTCGAAGGGAAGGCGGATGCATTCAAGCCCGTGTAGGCAGACTTCCACTCGGCGACAATACTCAACCCAGACGCATACCAATGCTTCATCATGATAGGTAGTGAGAACGGACAAGGAAGCATTGGCTTCGACAGCAAATTCTTCGGCCGAGATAAAGGTACCAGCGCGAAGGTCTTCAATAAGAGCCGTCAGGGAGTAGATGCTTTGTCTCGCCATCCGTTCGGACGCACGCCGGGTGTTGGGTGTTTTTCGTCACCCCATTGAGATGGGAATACACGCGCGCTCGTCAGACGCATTACAGATTCCCCCTGCCTAGGGTAGGCTGGGGTTTATTGATTGTGGGGATCCGAATCTTCGATAGCCGCGGACTAAGCTGCCGTTAATTACCCCTCGTCTTTGGAGCGAGAGAACCTCCGATTGACGGGTCAAACAGGTCATGCGAACTCAATGTGCAGTGTTGTGTTTTGAAGAGGTTTTGGATATATCGGGGGCCACGCAGATTTTTTATGGGGGTCCCGCTACCCGGATAGCGGGCTAGGGGTCAAGAGGGCTAGCAGCCCTCTTACGGGGTGCGGGACAGCGCCCCGTTAGAAATTTTTTCTAACGGGGGAGGTATTTTTAATGTGGAGTGTGTGTAAAATGGGGGAAAATGGTGTCTAAAGGACGCGTGGGTGCCAGAGCCTCACGCGCATAGCACGCAGACACTGGGTGCTAGCGCTGACGCCTGGCGCTCGCGCTCGCGGTTAGGCGCTGGCGCCTCACGTGCCCGGCACGTGGGCGCTCGGGCGCAAGCGCTTTGGGCGCTGGCGCCTCACGTGCCCGGCACGTGGGCGCTCGGGTGCTAGCGAAAGGAAGGATTTTTTACCCCCAGAAATGGGAGTTAAACTCCTAAAGAGGATTTTGAGTGGAGTTAAACTCCAAAAAATTTAGATTTGGAGTCAAACTCCTAAGGATCTGGATTAGGAGTTAAACTCCTTTGAGGATTTGGGTCTTGGAGTTGAACTCCTTAAAAATCTTTAGAGATTCTTCTCTCTTGAGTCTTGGATCTTCTCTTGACTGGGATTTTGTCCAAAGTTGGATTTTTGGAGATGGGTCTCCTTCTTCCTCCTCTTGATCGACTGGATCTTGGAGAAAAGGGGGTGAGACTTAAAAGTCTCCCCTTTTTGAGATCTAATGGAAGATCTATGCTCCTCTTACTATTTAGTTTTTGAAAAGGAAGAGTAAAACTCTTGATTTAATTCAAAAGAAAAGAGAAGGTTTGGAACCTTGAGGAAGGAGAAGAAGGAGGCACAAACCCTAGAGTTTTAGAGAATGAAAAGTCCATCCTTTATTCATCATCATGTTGCCTTATATAGGCTTACACATTTACACATAGCCCCTTGGGCTTTACAAAATGGCATTTTGCCCATCTCATGCCTCATGTGCTCATTTCTTTTGCACATAAGCCATGGGCTTTACAAAAATTTGGCTTTATGCCCATTCATGCATAAAAAATTACATTAAAATTATTTATTATATGATTTTTATGTTGGCATGGGGAGGCCGGCCGCGGGGCTCGACTTGGGCATAGGCCCACTTGCTTGTGCTTGGGCCCGCTTACTTGGGGTTGACCTTGACTTTGACCCGGTCAACTGGGGTGCAAATTTTGACCCCCAACACCGGGCATAAGGACCCGGTGGCATGAAGATACGAGATTTTAATGGAGATAGGGTGTGCAAAGCTGTCAAGATATGTGAACAGTCAGTGAAAGTCACAAACATAGAATGGGCAAATCAATGCCAAAGATAAAACCTTACTTATCCGCAGTCATGCAAGGAGGGTTTGAGAGATCCCCAGGCCCATCGAGGATTTCGACCTCGTCGTCGGCTTCCAGAACTGTGGAGCGCATATCAGCGTCATTATAAATAATAATAATAAAACAAAAAGGGTCGAAGAACACCAACCTTACCCGGAAGAAAGGACTATGCTTTGCTGGGATATTGCCTGTAGGGCACCTATGTCAAGTAAGCGCTGGAAGGATTTCCTGGGAGATATGTCCACAATAGAAGCCGCCAATTCCCGTAGTTCTGAAAGGAAGGAAAAGTTCAGATAATAGGAAGACTATTAAAACAAAGTATAAGAAGACTATCTTCGATACTCTTCCCGCCTTGAACCGGAGGGATAGCAGCTTCGGCAGCCTCCTCCATTCCCTCAGGAACATCACCGGAGACATTTGCTAGTATGACAGCTTCCAATTGAGGGGCAACGGCCGCTACTTCAGGCTCCAATGAAGGGACGGCGGTCTCAACTACCCGTCCCACAATCTCCAGGCTGTCACCGGAAAGATCCATTGAATTTACGGCCGATAAGGGCACCTCTTCTGAGATAACAGACACCGGGGGTACAGAGGCTACCAATGGAAGCTCCACAGCAAGAATAGCAGCTGTAACGACCTCCTCCGCACCTACTAATGCCTCATCGGGGACATTTACAGAGTCCATAGTCAGGAGGCGACTTGAGCTCAAATTCTCTGTTATTGCTGAAGTCCCTGCAAAGTTTTCGCAAAGATAAGGAGATATAAAAAGCGATACAAATTATTTGCTGAAAGAAAAAATACGTAAAGCACACATACCGATGCGCCATGATGCTTCTAGTATGGATTTTTTAAGCCGATGTTCCTTCCTGAGGATGTGTGCTCGCCGGGGTTCAAATGCAGATTCATGGCCACCGGTCTTCAATGCCAGCTCATCTTCGGAAGCGGCTGAGATAGGCTGCTTGAGGGCTATCTCATCCTCCTGTCGCAAGGGACCCATATGTACCCGCCGTAGTGATGGGGGATCTTCATAGAATATGACGGGAGGATAAGGTTTCTTCAGGACACCCACGTTCTCAGTTTCGTCCTGTGAGCGCCTTATAACCTCAGCCAATTGTGCGGCTTCCTCGACAGATGAACCTAGAAAGAGAAGACCATCATCCGGCTCTTGCATGGATATGGGTTCGTCTTGGGCAACAACTTCAGATTCGAGCAAGAGGTCGAGCAGATCGGTAACTGTCTTCAGTCGGAGCTGACACTAGAGGAAGAGGATCGCTTCCTCCCCTTTGGTGCTTTGATACGGCGCTGCCCAACCTCGCCTCCAATATCCTCTTTTGGCGGTACTACCGATGATGACACTGCCATTGATGACACCGCAACTGATGAAACTACTGCTGGCGTCTTATCGGAAGCCTTTGCCTGGGCTTTATATCCGAAGCATTAGCATACCAGCTGTGGGAGGAGTCGATTCCGCATCCGCCACCTCAGGGATAAGTAAGGCATTGTTACCCCTCAATGGAGGGCGAACCACTGTCCGCGGTCGTGGCGGAACACCCATGGCCTGGGTCGGGGCAGGAGCTCTATATCCGAAGAGTATCCACCTCTCCTCGGCAATGATGGGACTAACTCGATGACGGTACCAACCCGTAAAAGCCCTCACACACCTTGGAATATAGTCGGCCTCGGGGATCATGAAACAAGAGCCGGTGTTCAGCCGTATAAAGTGATGGGTGATGTCACGAACAACCCCCAGAGACGAACTGGGCTCCACCAAAAATGCCTCGAAGGGAACACCCTGATTGTAACCCAATTGCCGAGCAAAGCTGCGGATTATACCGCATGAAAAGAGCCGTATCATTTCGACGGAACACCAAATAACCCGGCCTAATCGAATACAAGTGCATAATTTCCTTAGGCTTTAAGGATGGTGCGCCCCCTTTCGATAAATCGAATAGCTGTTGAATAGGTCCCGAGGGAGCAGAGAGGACTCGGTCGTTAAATATCATCCCACCTTCGTTAGCATATGGGTTAAGCAACACACGAAGGGCCCCTTGCTGAGTTGGATCAGGAGCAGAAGCATCCACCAGCCTCATGAGCCGCAGGAAGGTGTAAGCATCGTAGAAATCCGGCCTTTGATGCGCTGCGAACGCCCTTATTACATGTATCTCAATCCACGACGTAAAGTAGTGGAGGGAGAAACTTACAACATCTACACCCGGGGTTGAAGTATTGGCCGCAGTGCTCAGCCCATGGTATAAGTGTGATAGCCCCGCGATACCCATGGCCAGTCGTGTCCCTTCAGCCACGCGATAAGCTGGATAGATGGTTGAAGCTCTCATAAAGCGACGATGCGTTGGAATGGCGAACCAGCTAAGCCAAAGGATGATAAAATCGACAAAGAAGGTCTCTTCGTCCATGCCAGGAGCCGCAATCGAATCAAAGGACACGGCCAAAAAGATCGGGATGTAAAACTGCGGTAAATCTTCTTCTTTGGCCGGCAGCTTGTTCAGCCCAAACCCGAAGGGGTCGTTAATATTCGCCAATTTCAGAGCCTCCTTTGATAAGACACCTTCACGGAGGAAGCAGGCGATGAAGCTTTTAAAGGTGACGCCCTGTCCCTCTGACCCCGTGAACAGCTTCTCGAAAATACCCAGAGTCTTGATTAGACTGGGGTACTTATGACGGACAGCGTTTTCGGTTGTTAAGCCGTCAAGCATACCAGGCACGGTCATGAATATATACTCATCGGGAGGCAGCAACTCTTCATAGCGCTCTCCCCTAATCGGCAATCCATAAATCTCGCGGAACTCTTCTAGAGAAATCGAGACCTCACGATCCCCTAGAAAGAAAGTGTTGGTAGGAAGATTCCATTAATTCAGGAAAGCTTTAACCCACCTGACATGAGGGGACTGATAATGAAAGAGGGATGCGTACACTGCCTGATAAAACCCGACCTTCTGCAATCGTGCACGATGAGCGGACAGAACATATCGAGGCTAAGGAAGATAGCCCGTTGGGTGGCGAGGGGTAAGCCCTATCTTATACATTTGTCCCCATGGTTGGGCTTCACCTTGGCAAATGCGATGCCCCAAGATGTCTATGGCCGGCAAAGGCTGGTTTGGTATCCTAGCTATCGACGGCTCAAGCCGGCCTATTGGAGTCCAATCAGCCGCCTCCACCACAAAAGCAGTCTGCGGACGCTCCATCGGCAAAATTGGGCGAAGAGCCTCTGTTGGCACTTCGCAAAGAAAGCTGTGGCGGCCCCGGATGATATACCCATACCAAGTTCCCGCCGCCGCCGGCCGGAATGGCCGATTCCGCCGAGTCCCCAATACAAAAATTGTGTCTTTTGGTCTTCTCTGCACATCTGTATGGTTTAATTCCTTGGAACAATACCCGAACTCTTTTTAAACCCCAATTACTCCACTTTTTATACATTTTATTACATTTATCACATTTTTTTCATTTTAACCTTTCACCTAACCTAACCCTAGCCTAACTCTATACCCTCACTCCAATTCTGAACAAAACTCTCAAGAAATTCCTAGAACCCTAGTGTACTTTGGAAGAAGCAAAAGGCGAAGCTCCGGCCATTTTTCCGGCAACAACCCTAGGAGATCTCGGCGACGAAACGACGCACCGGAAGCTACGTCCACTCCCTCTCCCTCTCCTCTTTAAGCTAAACCCATAAGTACCCCTCCCTCTTCTCTAATCTTGTTCTAAAAATACGTAATTACAAAACCCGACGGAATCGGAGTTAAACCGAGTTCCGATTCGGTTCTTTCTCAAAATCCAACATTTTCTTAAATACAATCACATAAAACTCTTACATGTTGACCATTGAACATTAATAAACATGTTGAACAAGTTTCATGACAATCTTTTTCAATTTGTAATTTTTACTGTACTTTTTCACTAAAATACCCTGTAGTTTTATTTCGACATTAAAACATCACAAACTTGTTATACCTTTAAGTAAATCATGAGGTAATGACCTACCTCCTCACAACACTCATATGCAACATAGCACAATAATTTTCGGGAACATAGAATATGGGAAAATGAAACATTTCAAATAAATACCATGAATTAATAATACCATTTTCTAAAGGATTAAGTATTTTTATAAATCTTTGCAAAGTGCCGCTACAACCCATTTGGGGAACCCGACTAGGATGGTGCAGATTATTACACATCACTGGACTCAGTAGTGCGAGATGCAGACCTCCGCAAGGAGCATTCGGTCTCGAGAGATTTAAAATACCAAAATCTTAAGAAAATGAGATTTCTAGAAATATAATATATATATTAAAATTTATTTTTATAAAAATTTATATATATATATATATATGATATAAAAAATACATATTTTTGTTATAATATAAATACTTCAACTTTTCCAAAATCACAAGAATCACTTTACATTAAAATACCATGAAATCCATACAAGTTCAATATTACAATTAAATACCATGTATTATGAAAAATAGGTTATTCTCACTAGAAATGTCACAAATATAAAATCTACATCTATGAAAACTCTAAAGACGATAATTAAATACTTGGAGTGTTCTCCGCCGAAAGACCGGGAAGACTGGTGTCTTGCCTGAATTTGGGGGCAGATGCTATTTGGTTTTATCCGTCCACCTCTCCGAAGACACCAATTTGATTTATGGCACCGTGTATCGGAGGTTTAGACGGATGCAGCCATTGTAGCAGATTTCATCAGATTCCCCCTCATTTGAGGGGTTTTTGATTGTGGGGACGCTCTTCCCTGCAGGTGCAAGACCCTGCAGTTAATTACGCTACCGTATCGCGGTAACCACTTTCTCCTTCTCCAGATGGCCACTTCGTGTCGTGTGTGTTTGTTTTATTTTTGGTTGCCCGTGGATTGTATACGGAGACTAATTTATGTTGTCGCCCGTAGGGCGTGGATTAGTCCGAATCCGTATTTTCTTAAATTTGGGTTTGGGTTGGGTTTAAGGATCGTTAGTCTTATTTGAGACTAAAATCAGCTTAAACATTTGTTAAGAATACGTTAGTCTAGTTTTTAGACTAAGATCTACTTAACAGGATCATTTAGATCCAACAAAAGAGCATTAGGGCTCTTATTGTTTAGTTTAGGGTCATTGCGGTCCAAAAGTTTAAGGACATTATAGTCCGTGAAGTTTAAAGACATCATAGTCTAGTTTAGAGACATCATAGCCTGTAGGGTTTAGTTTAGAGACATTGCGGTCCAGAAGTATAAGGACATCATAGTCCATAGAGTTTAAAGATATCATAGTCTAGTTTAGAGACGTCAAAACCATATTGGTATAACATTGGAAGGGCAAGAGATATCACCGAGTGAACAGTTTAGATATCTAGGTTCCATCATCCAAAAGAATGGGGAGATCGATAGTGATGTTAATCAAAGGATCCAAGCTGGTTGGTTGAAATGGAGGAGTGCAACAGGGATTTTATGTGATCGTAACTTTCCGTTAAAATTGAAAGGAAAGTTTTATCGGAGCGCTATTCGGCCTGCCTTATTATATGGTATATAATGCTGGGCTCCTAAGAAGCATCATACACAGAAGTTGCACGTAGCGGAGATGCGTATGATTCGTTGGATGTGCGTTAACACTAGAAAAGATAAGGTGCGAAATGAGGATATTCGTGCAAAAGTTGGTGTAGCACCTGTGGAGGAGAAGATGCAGGAAAACCGGCTAAGATGGTTTGGTCATGTGTGACGCAGACCTATAGAAGCACCGGTTCGACGAATAGATACTCTAGATATGGGCAATGGCAAAAAGACAAAAGGAAGACCGAAGAAAACATGGATGGAGGCGATACGAAATGATATGGTTGCCAAAGGACTCGATGAAAGTCTATTGTTCGATAGGAGTGAGTGGAGGCGGAGGATTCATGTGCTGGACCCGGCGTGATTCTCATGTTGGTTCATGTAGCCTACCCCATATGCTTGGGATAAAAGGCTCAGTTGTTGTTATAGTCTAGTTTAGAGACGTCATAGTCTGTAAAGTTTAAGGACATCATAATCCATGAGTTTAAGGACCCCACAGTCCATAAAGTTTAAGGACGTCATAGTCCATGAGTTTAAGGACCCCACAGTCCGTAGAATATCTGGTTGTTGGGACCCGTCACCTCTCTGAAGACGTTGAAGGATTACAACGATAAATATCATAGGAGTGAAGAGATGTACCCTTGAACCAATGTTGGTTGGAGGACCTGTAGTTGGATTGATTTAAGAATCGTTAGTCTCGTTTGAAATTAAGATCAACTTAAATGTTTGTTAAGGATACGTTAGTCTAATTTTAGACTAAGATCTACTTAACAGGATCATTTAGATCCAACAAAAGAGCATTAGGGCTCTTATTGTTTAGTTTAGGGACATTGCGGTCCAAGTTCAGATGCAAACATGGGTTTGGAAATGCACCAGATAGTTATTGGTCATTGGGACCCACCACCTCTCTGAAAACGTTGAAGAATTACGACGACATGTATCAGAGGTGTGAAGAGATGTACCCTTGAACCAAAGTTTATTGAAAGGCTCTAGGTTTTAGCTTTGAATGTCATATGAGATGATCAATTTTGGAAGACAAGAGTATGTTTGAGGTTCAGTCAAAAGGGAGGGTCCTGCCTCTGGAAGACTTAGCTAATTTGGGCTAAGATTGGCTCAAATATAGTGTTAAACACTATAGTACACTTGTCCATCACGTGCTCCCACGTGATGCGCTTAAAATAGTTTTAAACACCAAAGATGAAACGCACAAAATAGTGTTAAACACTAAAAAAAGAAGCGCTCGCGTGGGGTCACGTGAGGCACCTGAGTGTTGGGCGAAACTTCCTTTATTTTATCCTCAGAATATGCAAGTAAGTGTTAAACACTTAATCTTCATGGCCATCACGTGTGGGCACGTGATGGGTACCCATGCATTGGATATTAAAAGGATTTGTTAAAAGATCACGTGGGGACACGTGAGGGCGCCCATGCGTTGGATATTAATCCTTCAGTTTTTCCCATCTTCTCTTTTTTAGAGAGGTGTTTGTCAGGGGTCACATGGGGACACGTGAGGCACCCAAAATCGATTCTGCCCTTTTCATTTTAAGAATTCTGTTCAAGGGTCACGTAGGAACGCGTGAGCTAATCTTATTCGTTCTCTTGTGATCATTAGAGGGGAGAGTCACGTGTTGCCACGTGATCATGTTGGGTATTTGATCCTTTTTGGTGCATTGAGAGATAAATCCCTTATATAAGAATTAAATTCTCTTATAGGGTTAAACCCTAATTTTATTTAGAGGAATTAAATTCCTATGTGTTTAACAGAATTAGATTCTTTAAACCCAATTCTCCTTCTAAGCTTTAAATCTGCATGGCGGAATCTCCCCGATGAGAATTAAATTCTCAACTTATGGAGAGATCTGCTTCTGCAGATCTATTACCATGAAGAAGAACTAAGTTCATGTATTAAGGGTTAAACCCTGTCTTTTTTGGAGGAATTAAATTCCTATATACTTTATAGGAGAATAGAATTCTCTGAACTCCCTCAGGTTTTAGATCTGCATGACAGAATCTCCCCGATGAGAATTAAATTCTCAACTTATGGGGAGATCTGCTTCTGCAGATCTTCAACCAAAGGAAGAACTAAGTTCTTATTTAGAAGAGTTAAACTCTTAATTTGAGAATTAAATTCTCTTTTGTTTTGTGGGAGCTTATAGAATAATCTATTTCCCTCTCTTACCTAGGGTTTCTTTCTTTCCTGATGAGATTTTCTTTTCTTTCTTAAGAATTAAATTCTCTTTTTTTTGTATTCTCTCTCTGTTGTTCTTGCCTCTCTTTCTCTTTGATTCTTGGCTCCTATTTATAGGAGAAGGAAAAGAATCAGTTTGTTTAGTCAATTTTTCATTGAAAATTTTTGATTGATTTTATAACCAACATGATCTTTTAGATCACCCGGTGAATTTTATTCACCATAGGATTTTTAATCCAAAAGATATTTTATTTGTTGTTCCTGGTAGATTTTAGGAAAATATTTCCTTATACCATTGGATTTTTAATCCAACGGTGCTCCACTTTACAGAGTGCAATCTTTTCTGTTTGGAAAGATCTAGAGAAATATTTTTTCAGTTAGGGTTTTTGATTCCCTTTAATTAGAATTTAATTCTATTGTTCAGAAGGTTTAAGAGCTCATCACGTGTTGGCACGTGATCTTACTGATTAATCATTTAATTAGAATTTAATTCTATTAGTTCAGAGGGCTCAGAAACCCATTACGTGTTGGCACGTGACCCCACTGATAAAGAATTTAATTAGAATTTAATTCTATTAGTTCAGAGGGCTTAAGAGCTCATCACGTGTTGGCACGTGACCCCACTGATTAAGCATTTAATTTAGAATTTAATTCTATTGTTTCAGAGGGTTTAAGAGCTTGTCACGTGTTGACACATGACCCCACTGATTAAGCATTTCCAATTATTTATTTTATTCGGTGCTTATAGGCTTTGCCTGTAAAAGGTCACGTGTTTACACGTGAGTCCTGGTCACGTGTGGGCACATGATGCCCGGTCACGTGGGGGCACGTTATGCCCGGTCACGTGGGGGCACGTGATTCCTCATTTGAGGTTTTCCCTGCTGCTTTATTTAATTTTATTCAGTTCCAATGAGGGAACAAATGCCCTCATAGCGTTGTTCTCACGTGTTTGCACGTGAGTGCAATGCTGTAACTTCTGTGGCCATTGGATTTGCCTAGGGAACATGGAAGATGAACCGTTTCCTATCATGTCTTATAAATGCAGGAGTTTCTTCAGCAGCGCCTCCTCTCCTTCATCTTCTTCCTTTCTCGGTCTTGCCTTGAGAATTTAATTCTCTTCCTCAGAGCTAAGTTCTCTATTCATTAAAACAAAATCCAGAGTTTAACTCTATCAAAAAGGAATCGTTTTTCAGGTAAGGATCTTGAACGGCCGAGGAACTTTTTGTAGACATTTTTCTTTGGATTTTAAATCCACACCAATGGTTTTTTCTTTCAAAAAGAACTCATCTTTCCAAGCTCTAAGAATGCACGATCTTTAGGTAGTAAACCCCCAATGTTAGGCGTTTTTTCTCTGATCTTAGGGGATTGATGTTGGTACCCATTTTCTTTTGGAATTTAATTCCATTCCAAAGAGCTTAGCTCTGAAAATTTTCTTGGAATTTAATTTCTCTGTTCAAAAGGAATTTAATTCTTCCAGAGAACTTAGTTCTAACAAAAAGACTTCTTGGGATTTTTCTATCCTCTACTGTTCTTAACAAAACAAACAAAATTTTTAGGAAAGATTCTGTTTGATTTGCACAGAGGTCATGATGGGTTTTGCCTTGGGGGAATGTGCAGAGATGTTTAAACTCCCCTATTCATTTATTGAGAATTTTCCTTTTGTTCTCATAATGATTACCCTGCCTCATCATTAGTGAGCCGCCATATTGATTTTGTGGGGCCTATGTGTTTTGCAACCAATGGTCCCATGAAATAAGTGGCTTGTCGTTTTCTTCCACTGTCTTTTTATATATATATTTATAGAGATATATATATACACGTGTGGGTTTCATTAAAAGTTTCCCCTTCCTTTGTTTCAGGAACAATGGCTTCTCTTCCATACTTCCCTTTCATCCGCTCGGAGGCTGCTATTCCTCAGTCACCGTCTGACGAAGAGGTGATGGCGATGATTAGAGCTCATGACCCGGACTGTGCCAATCTGCTTTTGTGGGGAGCCTGGTACGGTCATATCATCCGCGGTCGCCGAAGTTTTCTTTGCGAGGCGTCAACAGAACCTCTCCTCCCATTCTTGCCGTTGGATCGTCCGCAAACTGATTTTGCTGTAGAGGTGGCGGATTGGACTCCTACGGGCCGTCTTGAGCCTTCTATAGTTGGGATACCGCACCAGCCTGTGCCAGCCATAGATATCTTGGTGTGTCGCATTTGCCAAGGTGAAGCCCATCCCTGGGGACAAGTCTACAAGATAGGGCTTACCCCTCGCCATCCCACAGGCTATCTTCTCTGGCTCGTTACATCTTGTCCGCTCATCGTGCCCGACTGCAGAGGGTCGGGCTTTACCAGGCGGTGTCCGCATTCCTCTTCAATTATCAGTCTTCCCATGTATGGTGGGTTAAAGCTTTCCTAAATCAATGGAATCTTCCCACCAACACTTTCTTATTAGGGGATCGCGAAGTTTCGATTTCTTTGGAAGAGTTTTGCGAAATCTATGGATTGCCGATCAGGGGAGCGCCCTATGAAGAATTGCTGCCTCCTGACAAGTATGTTTTCACAACTGTGCCTGCTAATCTTGACGGCTTGTCAACTGAAAATGCCGTCCGTCACAAGTATCCAAGTCTAATCAAGACTCTGGGTATCTTTGAGAAGCTGTTCACCGAATCAGAGGAACATGGCGTCACTTTTAATAGCTTTATTGCCTTCTTCCTTCGTGGAGACGTCCTATCAAAGGAGGCTCTGAAGTTCGCGAATATCAACGACTCCTTTGGGTTTGGGTTAAATAAGCTACCGGCCAGAGAAGAAGATCTGCCGCAGTTTTACATCCCAATCTTGTCGGCTGTACCTTTTGAGTCGATTGCGGCTCCCGGCATGGATGAAGAAACATTCTTCGTCGGTTTTATCAGCGTTTGGTTCAGTTGGTTTATCGTTCCAACGCATCGTCGCTTTATGAGAGCTTCGGTCATTTACCCTACTCATCGCATTGCCGAAGGGACGCGACTAGCCGTGGGCATTGCAGGGTTATCGCATTTGTACCACGGGCTAAGCACTGCAGACAATACCTAAACCCCAGGCGTGGATGTGGTGAGTTTCTCTCTTCATTATTTTACGTCATGGATTGAGATGCGCGTGCTAGGGGCATTTGCTGCGCACCAGAGACCCAGCTTTTATGATGCTTATACTTTCCCGCGGCTCATGAGGTTGGTGTATGCTTCTGCTCCTGATCCGACTCAGTTAGGGGCTCTTCGTGTGCTGCTTAATCCTTATGCCCATGAAAGCGGGATGGTTTTTAATGATCGAGTCCTCTCTGCTCCTTCGGGACCTGTTCAGCAGCTATTTGATTTATCGAAAGAGGGAGCACCATACTTGAAGCCTAAGGAAGCCATGCCCTTGTACTCGATCAGGCCGGGTTATTTGGTGTTCCGCCAAAATGATGCGGTTCTTTTTATGCGGTATAATCCACACCGCTTTGCCCGAAAATTAGGTTATGACCAGGGTGTTCCCTTTGAGACATTCATGGTGGAGCCTAACTCTTCTCTCGAAGTTGTTCGCGACGCCACCCATCATTTCATGCGGCTGAACACCGGTTCTCATTTCATGATCCCCGAGGCCGACTATATTCCGAGGTGTGTGGGGGCTTTCACGGGTTGGTACCGCCACCGAGTTAGTCCCATCATTGTTGAGGAGAGGAAGATACTTTTTGGGTTTAGAGCTCCCGCCCCGCTCCAGGCTACGGGAGTCCTTCCGCGACCGCGGGCAATGGCTCGCCCTCCCTTGAGGAGTGTTGGCACCTTGCTTATTCCTGAGGCGGTGGATGCGGGTCTGACTTCTCCCATGGTTGGCATGCCGATGCGCACTAGAGCTCAAGCGAGGGCTTATGATAAGGCGCCAGTAGCAGTTTCATCGGCTGCGGTGTCAGCAATAGTAGTGTCATCATCGGTAACACCGCCAAGAGAGGATATCGAAGGCGAAGTGGGTCAACGTCGCACCAAAGTATCAAAGGGAAGGAAGCGATCATCTTTCAGCGCCAGCTCTAGGTCGAAGCGGAGGAAGTAGACCGTCACTGGTCTACTTGACCTTTTAATGGAATCCGAGCCCATCATTCAAGACGAACCAATCTCTATGCAAGAGTCGGATGATGGTCTTCTTTTTCCAGACGCGTCTGCCGAGGAAGCTGCACAACTGGCTGAGGCTATAAGGCATTCCCAAGGTGAGACCGAGAACGTGCGCATCTCGAAGAGTTCCTACCCTGCCGTAATATTCTATGAAGATCCTCCATCAGTACCCCGGCGAGCATACCTTCTGAGGAAGGAACGTCGGCTTGAAAAAGCTATACTCGAGGCATCTTGGCGAATCGGTATGCATTTCTTTTGTATTTTTCTTTCGGCGAGTAATTTGTTTTGCTTGCCATGTATTCTTATCTCCGTAAAACCTTGCAGAGACTTCGGCGACGGCAGAGAATCTGGGCTCGAGTAGCGTCTTGACTGTGGACTCTGTAAATATCCCTGATGAGACACCGGTAGGTGTGGAAGGGGACGCTATAGTTGCTATTCCTGCTGCAGAGCTTCCATCGGCGGCTTCTGTTTCCCTTGTGCCCGTTCACCCTAAAGAGATATCCCTTCCGGCTGTGGATTTAATGGACCTTTCTGGCGATGGCCTGGAGATGGCGAAAAAAATAATTGAAATTGCCGTCCTTGAAGTGGAGGCCGCTGCCCCTCGACTGATAGCCGACACACCAGCAAGTGTCTCCGATGATGTGCCTGAGGGTACGGAGGAAGCTGCCGAAGCGGCTATCCCTCCTGTTCAAAGCGAGAGGAGTATCGAAGGTATCCTTCTATCTTTTGTTTTAATGATCTCTTCATTACCTGAATCCTTCCATCTTTTCAGAGTTACGAGGATTGGCGGTGTCCATCGCGGACCTATCTCCTAGAAAGTCTTTCCAGCGTTTGCTCGAGATGGCCGCTCTGCAGGCAATATCCCCGCAACGCATTATCCTCTCTTCCGGGCAAGGTTAGTGTTATTTCCCCTTCTCACTGTATTATTATTATTTTATATGACGATGCTGATGTCTTCTGTAGTTCTGGAAGCTGACGACGAAGTTGAGATTCTTAACGGGCCTGGGGATCTTTTAGACCCTTCTTGCATGACTGTGGGTAAGTAAAGTTTCGACGTTGTTCCATCTACTCTTTGCTTGCAAATCTCGCTGATTGTGTATACATCTTAACAGCTTTGCCAGTTCTTACCACGCTGGAATCTCGCATCGTTATGCCACCCGGCTCCTATGCTTTACGTGCCTCTGAACGAATGGCAAGGCTAAGCCTTCACTCTTTGTCAGCTCTGATCGAAGACCTTCGTGCTGGTAGCTTGATCACGGCCGAAGAATTTGCTGCCGAAGCCAACATTTCTCTCATCTTTCTTGCTGCTTACCATGGTGAAGCATTAGTGCAAGTCTGGGTCGAGTTTTGTCGTCGGGTGGAGGCTTGCTTGCATAGATTTGAATGTGCACGCCTTCCTTCAGATTTTGTGGCTGCAAAAGTGAGCTTACGGGGGCTGATTGAACGGTGCGCCGCAAATATGCTGTCATGCGAGAAGAGGCTCCGCCGAAAATTTTCAGAGAGGAAGCTGGCTTCAAATGCGCTGGGGGAACTTCAAGCTGAACTTACGGCCAAGACCACTCGTGCGTATGAACTCTGGCGGGTGCTTCAAGAAGCTATCAGGGAGGTGGTAGCTATTGATAAAGCCGTCATTTTTACCCGCGAGATGGTTGAAGCCCACAAATTTACCGAACAGGAGCTTGAAAGTCGGCTCACCTCGTACCAGGCCTAACAATCACAGGCGGAGGCCCGTCTTATCGCAATAACAAATTATGAGGCCGAGACCCAGCGGAAAAGGGATGAACTGACGAATCTACTGAATCGTCCGCCGGCTTGAAAACAATGTATATGTTTTTTTTGTACATACTCCTGAATGAGGGTATTTTTTTGATTCTTCTATAGATTTTACTTTGTATTCATTTTGATTTATGAATAAAAGACGTATTTTGTTTCATGGTGATGTGTCCCTTTTCAGCAGATGCGTTTTGTAGATAATCTATTTTGCTCTTCTTGCAGGACAGCGATGGCTTAGGAGTCAGGTTCAGATCTGCCTCCGAAGACTTTCCCAACTTTATGAGCCGTGAGGGTCTCATAAAGATTTTTCTCCCTATGAGTCAAGAGGATCTCGTAGGTGTATTTTCTCCTTAGGGATCGTGAGGATTCCTAAGTGTGTTTTTTTTCTCTTGAGAATCGTAAGGATCTTCTAAGAAAATTTTCTTCCTTACAAGTCGAGAGGACTCGTAAGTGATTGATGAGTTTACCTGCTCCAGGATCAAAGCATTGCTTTGACGGGGAGGTCGAAGGTTGACTTTGGCCGTATGGGGTCAGTTGATGACGTATTTCCGCGACGGGGTCAATGGCTGACGTATTTCCATGATGGGGTCATGTGCTGACATGTTTCCGCGATGGGGTCATGAAGATGACGTATTTCCGAGACGGGGTCATGTGGATGACGTATTTCCGCGATGGGGTCATGTGGATGACGTGTTTCCGCGACGAGGTTATGTGCTGACGTATTTCCGTAATGGGGTCATGTGCTGACGTATTTCCGAGATGGGGTCCGAGACGGTTTCATGTGGATGACGTGTTTCCGTGACGGAGTCATGTAGATGACGTATTTCCGAGACGGGGTCATGTGGATGGCGTATTTCCTTGACGGGGTCATGTGGATGACGTACTTTCGAGACGGGGTCATGTGGATGACGTATTTCCGTGATGGGGTCATGTGGATGACGCGGCGTCTGCTGTAATGCGACGAATGTCGAGGTGGTCTCCAGGAAGTAGATATGGCCGTCGAGACTTGGAACTAGGGACTTTGCCGTGGCTCCGTTGTTGGTGTCGCGTCTGCATCTTGCTGGGGAAAGAACGCTGGGGCGACATCGCGTCTGCTGTATCGAGACGAACGTCGAGATAGTCTCTGGGTCGTTGGTGAACCGTCGGGACCTGAAACTAAGGACTTTGCCATGGCTCCGTTGTTTTGTGTCGCGTATGCATCCTGCTGGAATGAGAAGGAACACCGTTGTGGGTTTCCAGGCTGTAGATGTTGCCATCAAGACTTGGCTCTCTTTCTGATGGAGCCTAATAGGATGATATGGTTCCCTCTTTATTTGTGCCCCTGGATTGTATACAGAGATCGATGTGATCTCACCTCACCTGTAGGGCAAAAGTTTCATTTCATATCATATTTTTTTTGTTTTCTTTCTGCGATGCTCTGTCATTTCAGCTTTTTGTATCGCGAAAGTCGCAATTGCCCAATCATTTCGGCTATTTTTCGCGGTGCCCAATCATTTCGACTGTTTTTTTTACTCGCTGCTTTTTATTGTTAGTTGCCCAATCATTTCGGCTATTTTTGTATGCATATATTTTACTTGCTGATTTTGTTGCAAGTTGCCCCATCATTTCGGTTATTTTACATGCATTTTTTTTCGAGTACGGAACTCAAGATCTGATACCAATATTAGCATCAGCATCGCTGCGACTGGAATATTGCCAGGAGCGAATCATCATTTGCCGTGAAAGGACTTGGAACTTGATACCGATTTAGGCATCAGCATGCTACAACTGGGATATTGCCAGGAGTGAACCATCATTTGCCCTTGTCGGTTTGAACAAAGGTGGCTTAGCAGACAGGGTTAGGATCTTGTCGACTAAGGCTTTTAACTTCATGAGCCGTAAGGGTCTCATAAAGGTATTTCTCCCTACAGGTCATGAGGATCTCGTAAGTGCATTTTCTCCTTAAAAATCATAGGGATTCTTGAGTGTATGTTCTCTTATAAGTCGTAAGGATCTTACAAGAGTGTTTTCTCCTTATAAGTCGAGAGGACTTACAAGGGTTTGTTCACCGTGCGAGCATATCCCTAGTCGCAGATGGGACTCTGTTAGGGAAATGTTTATTCTTACCCGTAGATTCTATACAAGGGTCAATATTGAACCACTTGTAGGGCCAAAGTGGGGTGTGTGACGGCTTAAGAACAGGTTCAGATCCCTGTAGCTTAAGGCTTTTGAATCCTATGAGCCGTGAGGGTCTCAAAGGGTAATTCTGCTTACGAGTCGTAAGGATCTCGTAAGTGTGTTTTCTCCTTAGGAATCGTGGGGTTCCCTAAGTGTCTTGCTCCTTTGTGAGTCGTAAGGCTCCCACGCAGATATTTTCTCCTTACAAGGTCGAGAGGACCTTGCAAGTGTCTTTTAACGAGATTGCGCCCTTTCGGGTTTTCATAAAACTCGCCGGTAGCCCTACTGTTTTTACTCACGGAGCCCTTTCGGGTTTTCATCCGTGCTCATTTTGCTTGTGGACGTACCGTTTTTTTTTGGCGTCAGCCATGGGATGCTGCGGTTTGTAGTAGTTTAACGATGTTTCGGTCAGTCGTTAGTTTAGGGAAGTTTCGGTCCATTATTAGTTTTAGGACATCTCGGTCCGTTGTTGCAACGGTTTCGTTGGCTACCACTTCTAGAGTTCAGGCCTGGGAAGATAGCGAGCGGACATAGGCGTCGTCATCTATCATTACCCTGGGCCGTGACTCGTCAGGCGTAGTATTTCTTTAGGAACCGACCTTTTATCGGCCTGAAAGGTCTTTCGCCCTGCATATCCATAAGCAGGTAAGCGCCACCTTGGTAGACTTTGTCTATGATGTACGGGCCCTCATAATTCGGTTCGAATTTCCCCCATTTGGCACAATTGGGGACCATAGGTCTCTTGACCACTAGCACGAGTTCGCCTCGGCGGAATGTTCTCGGCCTAGTTAATCTCTCGTATGAGCGCGTCATTTTTTCTTTGTAAGCTTCCAAGTTTTGTTACGCCGTGAGCCGGGTTTCGTCAAGGGCATCAAGCTCCTCAAGCCGAAGATGAGCATTCTCTTCTTCTGTTAGCTCATAATGAACCGCTATTCGTAAAGAGGGTAACTCTATCTCCAAGGGATGTACTGCTTCAGTGCCGAATACCAATGCATACGGCGTTGTGTTTGTGGCCGTTTTGAACGTGGTTTGATACGCCCAGAGAGCTTCATGCGGCCTCTTGTACCAGTCCTTTTTATTTTTGGACACTGTCTTTTTCACGATCTTCGTCAAGGTCTTGTTGAAAGCCTCAGCTAGACCGTTAGCTCAGGGATTATAGACCGAAGAGTATCTCCATTCTATATTATGTTGCTGCACGAAGCGGCTGATTTTGTGACTTCTATAGGCTGGCCAGTTATCGGAGATAATCCGTCACGGAGTGCCGAACCGATAGATGACGTGGGTCTTAAAGAAATGGAGGATATTCTCCGTCTTCACTTCTCTTAGTAGTACTGCTTCTGCCCACTTGGAGAAGTAATCGGTTGTTGCCAGTATGAACCGATGTCCTTTGGACGATGCTGGTTCAATGGGCCTGATTATGTCGGTTCCCCACATTTCGAACGGCCAGCTAGCCACCATTGGATGTAGCGGATTTGGATGCTGGTGGATGAAGTCCCCGTGAATTTGGCAGGAGTGGCACTGCTTCGCGTATTCGAGACAGTCCCGAATCATCATGGGCCAATAGTAGCCCATCCTTTTGATCTTCAGTTTCATCTTTGGTCTAGCTTGATAAGAACTGCAGAGTCCGTCGTGAATTTCTTAGACGACTCTCTTGGCTTCTTCCAGTCCTAGGCATCTCAGCCACAGAGAGTCAAACGATCTCTTATATAGAGTATCATTGACGAAGGCAAAAGACAGAGCTCGTTTCATGAGCTGATGTCTTGAGGATGTATCTTCAGGTGTTTGACGGGATTTGAAGTAGTCTATAAAGATTTCTCTCCAATCCTTAACCTTTTCCTGGTCTTTTGTTTGTAGGGTCGCTTGCTCCGTCGCTCCCTTTTCTTCAAACGACTCCGGAGATATTTCCGCTGGAGCAAGAACCCGGCGGTTTTGCACAACGATCCTTACGTCATCGAGGTTCTCGTCGGCCAGTTCTTTAGCGAGCTTAGCTAACGCATCCGCCTTGCTATTTTCCATACGCGGAATTCTTTCCAGAGCGTAGGAGTGAATTTGAGTCAGCAGTTCCTGCACTCTCTCACCATACTTTACCAACTCCGGTTTGCATGTCTGATAGTCGCCATTTACTTGGCTAACAACCAGTTGGGAGTCTCCGTATATGAGGAGGTTTTCGATTCCCATGTCGACAGCGATCTTAAGACCTGCTATCAAAGCTTCATATTCGGCTTCATTGTTCGTCCTCGGCTCTGTTAAGGAAAGGCAAAGTGCATTATCCCTCCTTATGGAGTCATGAAGATGAGGCCCACCCAGATTTGATTATGGGGGAATTGTGCTTTCTCTTCTTCATAGAAGATACTCCGTCGAAGTAGAGTTCCCATCGGGTATCACTCCCTCCTTTTTCCCCGTCGATCGTGTCAAATGCATGCTCGTCTGGCAATTCACAGTTCAAGGGAGAATCGGCAGGTATCGGATGCTCAGCAAGGAAGTCGACGATGGCCTGGCCTTTCACTACCTTGAGCGGACGATAAGTTATCGAGAACTCCATCAAGAGCAGGGCCCATTTAGCGAGTCGTCCTGTTAGTATGGCTCTTGACATCAAATACTTGAGAGGATCCACTTTTGATATGAGATGGACGTCATGCGCCAACGCATAGTGCCTGAGCTTCGTTATCGCGAAGATTAACGCCAGGCAGTGTTTTTCAATGGGGGAGTAATTGTTTTCTGCTCCCAGGAGCACTCAACTCAAATAATAGAGGGCTCTCTCCTTCCCTTGGTCATTTTCTTGTGCCCATAGCGCGCCTAAGGAACCTTCAAGGGCTGTTGTGTACAGGATGAGAGGTTTTCCCTTGACCGGAGCTGTCAATACCGGCGGATTCTACAGGTATTGCTTGATTTCGTCTAGTGCACTTTGGCATTTGCAATCCCAGACGAACGGAGTTCCCTTCTTCATTAGATGACCGCAGGGGCGGCATTTGCCGGAAAGATTGGCTATGAACCGCCGAATATACGCGAGCTTCCCTTGGAGAGACCGCAGTTGCTTGAGAGTTCTTGGCGGAAGCATTTCCATAATCGCCTTGATCTTAGACGGATCTATTTCGATGCCTCGATGTCGTACGATGAATCCTAGGAATTTACCTGAGCAGACTCCGAACGCGCATTTCAGAGGGTTCATCTTCAAATTGTATTTCTGAAGACGTTGGAACACTATTTTTAGATGCTCCTAATGCTCCTCGTGCGATTTGCTTTTCACCACAAGGTCATCAATATAGCATTCGACGACTTCATGTATGAGGCCATCGAAAATCTTCATCATGGCCCTTTGATAGGTAGCGCCGGCGTTCTTCAGACCGAAAGGCATTACTTTGTAGCAGAATTGTTAGTTATATGTATGCCCTAGAGGCCATTACTGTACATGAGATGTATATTGTAGTGGATGCTGGGACATATATAGGTAGGACTTTCTTGCTCGACATGATAGTACGCTATCTAGTTGCTCTTTATCTTAACATGTATACTTACTGTCTCTCTATTACATGTTGATAAAGCCCTTAGGATGTGTACTCGACTTGCAGGACTATGATGCAGATCATACTAGTGGGGCCTGGGTAGTCTATGAGTACATCCTTCAATGTTCCTAATCGTGGGAATATCGAGATGGGGCATCGATATTCCAGAGTAGACTAGCGTATATCTTCTCAACCCATATGATGGGCAATGGATGATCCCATATCCATTGGTGTTTGACATCAGAGATGGTATGCGGGTGCTCAGTGGAGACTGGGTACACTGAACGGACTCGCCGAGAACTCCCAGATGGTATTATACCTCACGTCAGATGGCAGTTCTTTGGTGACACTGGTACAGCTTAGTCTGTTGACCCGAGATCGTCATAGAGTCTTGTGTGTCTCCCACTGTGCTTTGATTTCCACCCTACCACGGCTCTACTGAGTCGTGCAAACAGGTGGTTTTTGGGTACAGTCCCGATTCACATGGAGGCAATGAGCGATAGGAGGGGAGTCGTCTCTCCTGGTATTGAGGGTTGATGTTGCGGTATGCTCGACTGACCATAACTGGAAATCCCTGGCCAGGGTTGCAATGATTTACTGGTAAGTGTTATCAGTAGTTTCATGCTTGTTATGGACCTTACATCGGCATGACTTATCAAGCTACTGGGGTCTGACGTTTACCACCCCTAGGCGAGATATGCGACATATCAGATGAACGGACCGGACTGTGCGGTAAGTGTTACTGATTGGATTCGCAGGAGTGTGAGCAGGCTTGCTCGTTGATCTTCTGATCGCTCAATACCCAGGTGGCCGTTACGTTTAGCAGACCGCTTGCGGCCTGTGGGTGATTGATATGATCACCACCTACTGCCGGCGTATTGACGAGTCTTTAGAGTCCTACACAGAGGTTTCCTGTCTCAAGCGAAACGAAATAGGAGCGCATATGAGATATGTGCGGGACCGAGAATAATACCAGTATGTGATACTGTATTCTATTCTCGCGATTTGTATCATCAGTCGGTTATATGAGATATAGCCGGGTTACCGAATCAAGTGTTGATTCGATAGATTGATACACTAGATATTAGTCGGTTATATGCGATATGACCGGATCATTAAATCAAGTGTTGATTTAATGATTTAATGTATAATTATATATGTGATATATTACTTTACATTAACTAGTATTGGTTCACTTAAGATTGATTTTCTCACTTGATGTGCAAAAGTTGTATATGTGATATATGTTTGTGCACTAGTTTGTATCATGATTGATGATACATGCAAACTTGGGTGTGTGTATGACTTACACCATATTTAAGATAATGGTTTAGATTTTTATTTATTTTGGTAAAACAAAATGGTGGTTTTCTTTGTCTTGGCTTGAAGCTTCATGAAGCTTTTAAGCATCTTTGACAAAGTCCACTCATTTTGTTTTGCATAAGATTTTCATTAACCAAACCATTACCTCAAACTATGGTTTAGTCTCTACAAAGGTAAACTCACCCATGGTTGCATTATGATAGACTTCACTTGATTATTATTTTTACATAATTCATTTTATCATTATTCTTTTCTTTCTTCTTTTTCTTCTTCAAGAAGAAGAAAAACTTACTAGATTTTTATCAAGTGAAGAAACAAAGTGAGAAATCAAAATCCAAAGTAAACTCACTTCCTATTTCATCATTCTCTACTACTTACCATTTAGTTTAGGGTGTTCTCTTCACAAAGTTCATGACCTAGTGAAGATGGAGCTTGAGTTTGAGTCTCCTCGACGTAGATCATCTTCGGCCTCGAAGTCAACGACCTAGCCCGCTCATTTCTCCGAGGAAACCATCACTCAAGTTCGGGATCTTGATGATCGCAGCGAAGGTATGTCAACACGGAGCTTTAGAAGTGAAGGACCGGATCTACAAAGGTTGCAATCCCTTTCACTTAGTGTTAAAGTGTTTTACATGCTAGTTTTCGCATAATCTCTAGTATACGATCTTGGTTAGGGTTGTTCGGCACGTATAATTTTTGAATCGGGCATGGTAGATGCCTTGTAGAACCTTGTGACAGTGCCTAGGAACCCTACAGTGGTATCATAGCCAAGCTAGAGCTTTAGGCGTAGTCTAGGCGAAGTTTAAAGTCCGATCGAACCCGGATAACCCCGATTAAACCCTTCTCTGGACATTTTTTGAAATCGTGATTTTTTCAACATTAAAAATACTTAAAAAATTAGCAGGAAATTATATGGAAAACTGTGAAAAACGACAAAGTGCGCCGCCCAAAGCGCCGCGGAACCGCGGCAAGAGCATGGCTCCCGCGGCGGTTCCGCGGCCATAAAGTGACGTCATGCTTTTCTTTTTGCACAGTAATGTTCCTATCAAATTTCCTGATGTTTCTGGGTATTTTTAATTTATACTTAAGAGTTGAGTTTTCTGGGTTGTATTGGGAGCTCGTTGATTCGATCGGAAAGTTTAACTTCGTTTTAGTTGGTCCGAGTAATTTTTTTAGAACATGTTAAAAAGTTCGACCGGATATCAATAACTCACTTTTTCCCCTGCCGGAAAATTTCCAAGTGTTGGATTTTTTCGTAGTTTAAGAACGTTCTAAGTCGTGCAAGTAACGCGATGGACCCTCTAGAAGACAACAAACCTTAACTCGATTATTCGACCGTCTTGAACTTCCTTTTGAACCTTAGGGTTTGGGGCAGTACGGCGTTGTCACATGTGAGGCGTTGGCTTGACCCTTCTACGGCTGGACCATTGGTACTGTGGCATGTGATGGATGTTTTTAAACTCCCCTCAAGTGTTGAGAACTATTTTGGAAAACTTGGGTGTTTGATTATTCGATCAGAAAGTTTAACATTGTCTATTTATCTGGAAGGTGATACAATATTTGGAATCCACATGTAGTTATGAGATAACTAATTTGAATGTTATAAATCTAGCAGTTCAGTCTCAAATGATCGGTTGCCACGGAATTTTGATGCGATCAAAAGTCCGTCGCAATCACGTAGCGTACGCGGATACTCGCCGGGTAAACTTAATAGACAGCCACGCCCCATAGCCCCGACCAAGTGACTGTAGGAGAACCCCGTCACCAAAAGCATCTGTTCGGATGCTCGCGGCAGCGGTGTTCCGCCTTAGTGCACTTCGTCGACGGCATCTGGGGGGTGCAGCCGTCTACTAAAGTTTGCAACGAGCATTCGATCAGGATGTCGGGAATCTTGTTGAATTGCCCGACTGATTATTGGAAAGTGTTTTCAATATCGAGACTAAAATGCGGGGTTTATAATTGTTAGGCATGAGATGTCTAAGGAATTCATTTGGTTAGGCATGCGATGTCTAAGTAGGTTGCGGATTCTAACTGTTGTAGTTTTATGCCTTCTTTTCTGCGACCGTAAGTGTAATATGTGGTGTATCGCCGGTTTCGTTGCTATACATCAACGACAATTGGGATACGCATATTTACTTACGTTGATGACATGTGATGTTATGTGTTGCTGGATATGTTATATTGGATCGTCGTGTTTGAATAGCCGGGGGTTTTTATGTGAGATGAGAGTTTTTCTTTTTCATTCATGTAAAATTCATTGTATGTAATATTCTTTTATTGGGGCACTTCCGGGCTGAGGATGATGTCACCATTGTATATTATTTACTTTTCCGCATTAGGATAGACCTAGGAAGGGAGCACAAGTAACCGGCTTCTATGGTCCAGTGGGAGACCATCTCGAGGAGTCGAGTCCGGGTCTCCTAACTCTAGAATTGGTAGGGTTGCTTGCCGCTCTCGTAGGGTTCTAGGGGTGTGGGATTGGCTATTCATCACGACCGTGGAATCCGTGTTTTATACAGGCTCAACATAAAATATGGACGTCCTAGTATATCCAATATTTCATATGTTGTTTTCTGCTGCGTTATCTGTGATGTGACCATGTGATATGTTCAGATAGATATTGTATATAGTATATATGATATATTATATAGACGTTTCTTATGTTTTACACCCGCGCTAGCCCTGCCCCGCTCTGCCGTTAGTTACCTAACCTAACGGTGCAGACGGGACATCGAGGCGAATGCGGATAGCATAAGTGTACGTTGTATTTATCTGTGATGTTTAGGTGGACTTAAATGATGGGACATTCATTAATGAGATTAATGAAAGAAAATAAACCTAAAAGATGTTGTGGAATCGAATTTCAAAAATTAGGTAGCTCTAGTTGTTGCTTTGCATAGCGGTGTTCCTTGTAGAACATCCAGCACCTTATTCGATAAGGAAAGAGCCGAGATCCCTTCACCGGGAGTGACCTCTTTAGCAATAACTAGCAGATGCTACAACCTTCGGTTTGTCTTTTGACTGCTTTTCTAGTTCTTGCTTTGCATAGTGGTATTGTGAATATCCTGCACCTCATTTGACGAGGAAAGAGCCGAGATCCCTTAACCGTTAGTGACCTTTTTTGCGAAACTAGCGAAAGCCTAAAAAACACTCCATTTAAAACCATTTGATTCTGCAACGAGATCAAGTTCAAAGCGTTAAAGGTTTTCTTAAAAACCATCCGCAACCCTACGTCATTTTAGGAAGTAGAGTACTTAGTATTCGTGATGTGTTTGTTGACCATAGTCAAGGCACAGTGTACGGTAGCTAAGTGATGTCTTCCTACACAACATATGATGCGATTAGTTAGGACAATCATGTGACTTTGTTGACCTTAGTTAAGGGTCATGTGGGTGGGTCTAATCAATCACGAAATGACGGGTAAAGCTTGACCAGTGCTTATGATTTGTTGACCATAGTTAAGGTCATAAGTGCTAAGGGTAAAAACCTTTATCGGGAGTTTCAAGTGTTGAAATTTGCAATGAGATTGCATACCTTCTATGAGATAGTTGGATCCCTATACCCACTGCGAGTAATTGTTACTCTTGGGAGAGTTTTGCATTTTGCAATTAGTCGATCAAGTAGGTGTCTAGAAAGGTGTCAACGGGGTTATGCCCCTGGAAAAATGAGGTTTATTTTAATTAGGTCCGTGCGAAAGCACGGGGAACCTCCCTCACAGTACCGGCACTGGCCTGGCTGAAAGATTGGCGAACTTGTAGAGTGTACTTAATCCCGTCTAGTCTTTCCTTTTAGGGTTTGAAGGAAGATTTGATAGAAACAGTGGGAGCCATCCTGATTAGATAAAATATATAACCAATCTAATCTTGCAAGATCGCACGCAGAGTGTTTTCTTCTCTCTCTCTCCAAGTAGCGACCATGTCAGGCCTTAATCAAGATAATAATATGGATGTATTGACCGAACTCGCTTGCTATACTGAGCTGGGGAACATTGGTCCCGCTCCAACTTATAATTGTTATAAGACCGAGCAGGAAATAGGGGAATACCAGGATTCCCATGCCGCCCAAACGAAGAAAGTGCATGATGATGCATCTTCTTCGGGTGTGTTCATTACACAGAACCGTTTCTCAGTATCCTCTACGTCCTGGGTATTAGATACCGGATCAGGATCCCATATATGTAATTTGTTACATGGGCTACAGATAGGTAGAGAACTGAGAACGGGTGATAAGTTTCAAGAGTTGAAAACGGTGCAATTATTGCAGCCAAGGTGTTGGCAGTTATCATCCTGTATTTCCAAATACATTGATTCTGAATGAATATTATTAGATACCGAACCTGACATACAACATCATATCAGTCTCTTTATTAATTAAAGAAGGATATAATTTTGTATTGTTAGATAATGTTTTGCACATTTCCTATATCAAAAGTTGATCGATTCAGGCACGTTATCTAAAAGCATATACATTCTAAATCAAACCATAGTTCCTTACGTACAGAACACATATAAGAGGAAGAGTTCAGAAATGAACGAATTCTTCTTGAGGTATTGTAGACTAGGTCATATCAATGTGACCCGACTAGCTGAAGTTACATTTAGATGCATATTTAAATCAGTTTAAATTTACATCTTGTGAAACCTGCCAGTCATGTCACAAAGATAAGATGACCATAGCTCCGTTTACTGGAAACAGAGGAAGGGTCAGTGAACCCTTGGGAACGATACATAGTAATGTATGTAGGTCCCCTATCTGCAGATGCCAGGACTGGTTCTTTATACTTCCTTACATTCAATGAGAATCTCTCAAGATTCGGACACATGTTCCTGTTGAAACACATGTCCGAAACTTTTGAGAAATTCAAAGAATGTAAGATAGAAGTAGAGAACCAAAACAGGGTAGAAGTATTATGTCCTATGATAAGATCAGGGAGGAGAATACTTGTGCATGGAATTCCTGGACTATTCCAAACTAGAATGAGATTCTCTCTCAGCAATACTCCTCCGTATACACCACAGCACGTAGGTGTATCGGGACGGAGCAATTGCACCATATTAGATATGGTGTGCTCTATGATGAGTACTACTGAGTTACTTATTTCCTTTCGGGGGTTATGCACTTGAGAAGATGCATAACTATTGAATTGGATTCCAATCAAATCAGTGCCTACCACTCCATATGAGATATGGTATGGGAAGAGCCCATCTCTTAAGCAAGTTAAGATTTGGGGTTGTCAGCCCTATGTCTAAAAGCAAAATACGGACAAGCTTGAGGCAAGGTCAGTTCTGTAGAACTGTAAGGATTTCCAGCTATACAAACTACAGCTGATGATTTGACAGAATCAAAGGATTCAATAGTCTCCGACGAACCTCAGCCTCTCCGCCGATCTAGCAGGGTTCCTCACCTGCCTGAAAGATACTTTTGTTTCTCGATGACAGTGGGAGCGAGGATTGCATCATGAGATGATGACCCAACTAGTTTCGAGCAGGCCATCAAGAGTAGGGACTCTGTGAGAATGGCTGGATGCTTAGCGATCTGAGATGGAATCCATGTACACCAACAAAGTATGGACTTTGGTTGCTATATCTGAAGGGTTAAATCCCCATCAGGAGCAAGTATATCTTGAGAAGATTACTTGGTGTAGATGGAAAAGTTGAGACTCTCAAAGCTAGACTTGTTAAAGGTTTTCGTCATCGACCAGGCATGGATAATGATAAAACCTTTTCCAGTGGCTATGCTTAAGTCCATCCGGATCCTACTTTCCATTGCTGCATACCATAACTGCGATATCTGGTGGTTGGGTGTCATGACTGCTTTTCTAAATATTGATTTAGAAGAGAGCGTCTATAAGAACACAGCCAGATGGCTTCGTAAACAGTGGGAGCAACGAAAACATACTCTTGATAGGAAAAGAGTTTCCTATCAAGATACTTTGTGTGATAAAGCAGGCATCGCGGAGTTGGAACACCTGTTTTGATGTAGTAGTCAAAGAGTTTGACTTCATCAAAATAGTAGATGAACCTTGTACATACAAAAAGGTAGTAGAGAGTAAGGTGGTCATTCTCGTATTGTACGTGAACAACATACTCTTGATAGGAAAAGAGTTTCCTATGCTATGCGCGGTCAATCTCCTCTTATCACAAAGATTCTCCAAATAGGATAAAGGTGATACCTCCTAAATCCTGGGTTTTGGATCTATGAGATAGATCTAAATGGATATTAGGATTCTCACTAGGTGTAGTGAGATGGTATCAATCGATCCTGGGGAGAATCAATGGACAGCTTCCAGGGTAGTAAGGTTGACTGAATGTCAGTCACAGGCATTGTCTTTACCCTCAGTGGAGGGACGGTATGTTGGAAGAGTTCCAAGCTAGATACCGTGGCAAACTAGACGATAAAGGCTGTTGACATCGCTATCAAAAATACTACCAAAGAGGAAGTTTGGGTGTATATTAGTTTATGAGATGAACTAGGTTCCTACCATTGTATGACAATGGAAGTGCGGTTTTGACCCAGGAACCACGGACCCATCAGTGACCCAGACATATTCCAAGGCAGTATCACCTGATCATGGAGATAGTTGATCTTTAAGGTGATCGAGGTTAGGAGAGTAGACTCAGAGGACAACACGGCGGATCCACTCACAAAGGTCTTTTCCGAGAGAGAGACTTATATGGGATGGTTGAGTATGAGATACTGCAACCACTGCTACAGATGGCTCTAGTGCAAGTGGGAGATTGTTAGTTATATGTATGCCCTAGAGGCCATTACTGTACATGAGATGTATATTGTAGTGGATGCTGGGACATATATAGGTAGGACTTTCTTGCTCGACATGATAGTACGCTATCTGGTTGCTCTTTATCTTAACGCGTATACTTGTTGTCTCTCTATTACATGTTGATAAAGCCCTTAGGATGTGTACTCGACTTGCAGGACTATGATGCAGATCATACTAGTGGGGCCTGGGTAGTCCATGAGTACATCCTTCAATGTTTCTAGTTGTGGGAATATCGAGACGGGGCATCGATATTCCAGAGTAGACTAGCGTATGTCTTATCGACCCATGTGATGGGCGATGGATGATCCCATATCCATTGGTGTTTGACATCAGAGACGGTATGCGGGTGCTCAGTGGAGACTGGGTACACTGAACGGACTCGCCGAGAACTCCCAGATGGTATTATACCTCACATCAGATGGCAGTTCTCTGGTGACACTGGTACAGCTTAGTCTGTTGACCCGAGATTGTCATAGAGTCATGTGTGTCTCCCACTGTACTTTGATTTCCACCCTACCACGGCTCTACTGAGTCGTGCAAACAGATGGTTTTTGGGTACAATCCCGATTCACATCGAGGCAATGAGCGATAGGAGGGGATTCGTCTCTCCCGGTATTAGGGGTTGATGTTGCGCTATGCTCGACTGGACATAACTGGAAATCCCTGGCCAGGGTTGCAATGATTTACTGGTAAGTGTTATCAGTAGTTTCATACTTGTTATGGACCTTACATCGGCATGACTTATCAAGCTACTGGGGTCTGACGTTTACCACCCCTAGGCAAGATATGCGACATATCAGACGAACGGACCGGACTGTGCGGTAAGTGTTACTGATTGGATTCGCAGGAGTGTGAGCAGGCTTTCTCGTTGATCTTCTGATCGCTCAATACCCGGGTGGCCGTTACGTTTAGCAGACCGCTTGCGGCTTGTGAGTGATTGATATGATCACCACCTACTGCCGGCGTATTGACGAGTCTTTAGAGTCCTACACAGAGGTTTTCTGGCTCAAGCGAAACGAAATAGGAGCGCATATAAGATATGTGCGGGACCGAGAATAATACCAGTATGTGATACTGTATTCTATTCTCGCCATTTGTATCATCAGTCGGTTATATGAGATATAGCCGGGTTACCGAATCAAGTGTTGATTCGATATATTGATACACTAGATATTAGTCGGTTATATGCGATATGACCGGATCATTAAATCAAGTGTTGATTTAATGATTTAATGTATAATTATATATGTGATATATTACTTTACATTAACTAGTATTGGTTCACTTAAAATTGATTTTCTCACTTGATGTACACAAGTTGTATATGTGATATATGTTTGTGCACTAGTTTGTATCATGATTGATGATACATGCAAACTTGGGTGTGTGTATGACTTACACCATATTTAAGATAATGGTTTAGGTTTTTATTTATTTTGGTAAAACAAAATGGTGGTTTTCTTTGTCTTGGCTTGAAGCTTCATGAAGCTTTTAAGTATCTTTGACAAAGTCCACTCATTTTGTTTTACATAAGATTTTCATTAACCAAACCATTATCTCAAACTATGGTTTAGTCTCTACAAAGGTAAACTCACCCATGGTTGCATTATGATAGACTTCACTTGATTATTCTTTTTACATAATTCATTTTATCATTATTCTTTTCTTTCTTCTTTCTTCTTCTTCTTCTTCTTCAAGAAGAAGAAAAACTTACTAGATTTTCATCAAGTGAAGAAACAAAGTGAGAAATCAAAATCCAAAGTAAACTCACTTCCTATTTCATCATCCTCTACTACTTGCCATTTAGTTTAGGGTGTTCTCTTCACAAAGTTCATGATCTAGTGAAGATGGAGCTTGAGTTTGAGTCTCCTCGACGTAGATCATCTTCGGCCTCGAAGTCAACGACCTAGCCCGCTCATTTCTCCGAGGAAACCATCACTCGAGTTCGGGATCTTGATGATCGTAGCGGAGGGACGTCAACACGGAGCTTTAGAAGTGAAGGACCGGATCTACAAAGGTTGTAATCCCTTTCACTTAGTGTTAAAGTGTTTTACATGCTAGTTTTCGTATAATCTCTAGTATACGATCTTGGTTAGGGTTGTTCGGCACGTCTAATTTTTGAATCGGGCATGGTAGATGCCTTGTAGAACCTTGTGACAGTGCCTAGGA
This sequence comes from Agapanthus africanus, assembly GCA_030015575.1. Classification (NCBI taxonomy): domain Eukaryota; kingdom Viridiplantae; phylum Streptophyta; class Magnoliopsida; order Asparagales; family Amaryllidaceae; genus Agapanthus; species Agapanthus africanus. The sequence continues at coordinate 113,469,007 of CM057342.1, read as the reverse complement.
ACCCTACAAGAATATGCCCAGAGATGTCCGAAAAGCGGTATGCTTCTGGTCTTTGGGATGTATCTTTATTTGATTGTATCCCGATGAGCCGTCCATGAAGGAGAAGAGTTCGTGAGTGGACGTGTTGTCTATTATCAACTCGGTGACCAGTACGGGAAAGTCATCCTTCGGTCAAGCCTTGTTGAGGTCCCGAAAATCTACGCAGATGCGCACCGTACCATTCTTCTTCATCACTGGGACGATATTGGCGATCCAGTCAGTGTACTGAACTTCTTGGATGAAGCCGAAGTCGATTAGCTTCTTAACTTCGGCGTTGATGCTCATTTCAAGTTCGAGCCGCATTCTTCATGGTGCTTGCTTGACTGGCTTGACGTCCGGGGATATCGCCAATTTATGCACAGCTATCTCTGGATCTAGCCTCGGCATCTCAGAGTAGTTCCATACGAAACAGACTTATACTGCATTAGCACGTCTCTGAGCATAGCCACCTTTTCTTCAGACAACAGCTCACTGACGAACGTCGGCTGTGGGTCGTTTGCCGTTCCCAAGTCGATTTTTCTGAGGTTATCTGCTGTAGTATGTATCCCATCTTCTAGCTCTTTTGGCGCTGGTAGAAACTCTGAGATCACCTCGTCATCATCGTTTTCGAAGCACTGGGGGAGGTCAGCCATATCCTTTCATATTCCTTCTTTTAACAGCGTTATCACGTGATAGGTACGAGATCGTTTCCAAGACCGATGTTGATCAAGTTCTACTCTCGCTATGTGCGTTGCTTTCGGCACATGCCTTTGCGGTGGGGCTACCCTCCAACTGTCGGATAGAGCGAATCTGCCGAGTTGGTATTGGTCTTCGACCCAGTTCTTGAAGGTGAAGCAGTCTTCGAGAGGATGTCCTATCGCTCGGTGATAGGAGCAATAATCCGAGTGAGAGATCTCGTCTGCTTGTTCGAGGTGCTTGGACTCTGGGAGCGTAATCATCCGATGTTTCATGACGAGGTCGAATATCTTCCTTATCTTATTTTGGGGAAAAGAATACGCTCGACCCATCTTCTTTATAAGAGACATATCCCGGTTGCTCGATTTTCGATCACGTGACTTCTTGGACTCGCTTCGCTGCTGTCGAACGTTTTTCCCATTCTTCATTTTGTTTCTACCTCTGCGTTGGGTCTTTTATATGACGGGCTGGCGACGAAGGGCATCGTCATTCTCCGCAACCTGGTGAAGAAGGCTCCGCGTCCTGGTTTTCTCGTAAATGGCCATTTTGCGGCTATGGTCATCCCGGACCGTTTGACCCGCTTCCCTTATTAGCTTATCCATCTGTTCTTTGAATGACGGACTTAGCACTTTCATAGCGGGACCTTGTTTAGGTTCAACTGCAGTGTCTTTTAACAAAGCATCTCCTTCCTCATCAAAATCATGTATAACGTAGCAGCCATAGAATCGCTTCCGTTTCTTGGATTGAACATATCCAAGCCCGATCGTTTCCATTCTCCCATTGGGCAATTTTTGCTGAGTTCCAGGGACGTTCCAGATCCTGTTGTAGAACTGAGCTTGTCGAGCAGTCTGCTTCAAGGGTACGCCTTAGCGCCTCAACAGCCTTTTTAATCCTTCTGTGTAGTATCTGGGCAGACGGATGGGCTGGATCCTGTCAAGCGTAGAATCGGCACCATGCCAGATTTCTTTCTCCACTTTATTCTCCGCGGATCGATAAAAGAGGATCGCCTTTTCATCTTTCCTCCTGGGAGGGACGTAGAACGTCTGCAGCTCTTGTACACTATAGGTATCGAGAGTCTCGAGTTCTTTGTAATGCTTTCTCGGGACCACGGCGATTTGCAAACTCTGATCATCTCCGGTGAAGGCCTGCATCGATGGGCGGATCGAGAACACTGCGTTGACCTCGTCTTTAGAGTCATTGCTAAAGACCATAATAGGGGTAGACGGTCCCGGCTTGTTGCATTGGGGCGGCCCTGAATAGACTATCTCTTCTTCCTCCTTGGTATCACTCCCGAAGACCGGAATAGTGGTGATAGCTTTTTGCTTATTCTCCGGTTTATAGCATCTTTCCGTGTCTTCAAAGTCTGGCAGAAAGTACTTTGCGTCCTCGTATTTGCGGACTTCATTCACGAAGAATGGGTTTAGCTCTCCCGTTACGGTGTACTCAAGACCATCCTTGAAATACTTCATACACTGATGTTGTGTAGAAGGGATGATGTTGTATTCGTGTAACCAAGGCCTGCCGAGCAAAGCGTTGTAGCAAGTCTTGGCGTCAATGACATGAAATTTGATATCAGTGATGAGCATCCCAAAGCGTAATGTCAGTATCACAGACCCGAGCGTCCGTGATGACTGAGAGTCGAACCCGGAGATTGTGATTTTATCCCGAGCGAGGTGTTGAATGCTCATGCAGATTTCTTTTAGCACTCTCACGTTGAGAAGGTTGACAGAGGACCCGTTATCAACTAAGTCTTCCCTATCTTGATGTCATGGCAGTATCCGGTGACATACAGGGGACGATTGTGCTCGCACGTCTCGAGGATGAGATCTTCATCGTCGAAAGTGACGTCAGCAGTATGCACTTCTTCTAGCTCGTCCTTCATCTTTTCTTCGGTAAGGAAAGCTTGGAACTGCTCAGGCTATTGTAGTGCCTTGATCAAAGAATCTCTCGCCTCTTTAGATAGCAGGAGTGCATCGAGAACGCTTAGCTGCGAGGGTATCTTCCTCAGGTGTGCCAGAACGTTGTAATCTACCTTGTTTTTCTTGGGTGGGTCCTTGGCTGCCAGCTTTTCGACGACTCGGTCATCGAGGGTGATATCCTCAGGGACCTTTTCTTTCCCCTTATTCTTTTTGTTCGATCCCTTGTTTGCGGGTCCGAGATTCTTTTCAGGTAGCGGGCGATTGCGCAGCTGAATGTTCTCACAGGTCTTCATCTCTTCTGCTTCAGAGATGGATTTCTTGAAGAGAGGACCGAGGGCTATTTCTTCATCCGAATCGCACCCGAAGGTGAGAACTTGCGATCCCCCAGAATCAACCATGTGACAGTTGCCGGCAATTCTTTTGCGCTCATCTGTCGTGCCCTTCTGCTCTCGACGTGTTTTGCGCTTTATCCGCTTGAACCGCTGTCGATGAGCAATGTATCCCTGCCGCCAATTTTTAAAAGCATTGCACTCTTCGGTAGGGTGCGTGATCTTCCGATGGTACAAGCAGTAGTTTGGATATGATTCTGTTTCATCGGGATACGTATTTTTTGAAGTATCTTCTTTGGAAGGTGGTAACTTCATTCCCATCGACAGGGCTTTAGCAAACTACGTCCTTGTCCTGAACCCGCTTTTGCTGGCGGCGGATGTGGTTTGATCTGGTGGGAGTGTTTTTACCCTTTCGTCCAGTCGCCGGCGTTTGGCTTTTTCGAATATGGCCAGTTCGCGCTCTCCATCAGCTTTTCTTTTCTGACGGGCCTCATTTAGGAATACGTCAATCATCTCGTCGAACGGTTCTAGGAGTTGAGGCTTGGGATCTGCCCCCAGTCTCTCTGTATCAGGAGCTTCTTCACCATTTATTGAGTGAGAGATCATGTGGCAGCTCGCCACATAGTCTTCAGACCCTTCCGAAGAATCGTCTCCTTCATCAGCGTCATCATCTTCATTCTCAAGAACATGCTTAAAGAATTCGTCTAACGTGATTGAGGTCCGTGCCTTCTGGTTGTATTCCTCCAGTGCATCGATGTATTTATGCAGACTTGTACGGCTATTTTCGGGTTGGACGGGCTCCTTGGCCTTCTTCTTTTTCTTTAAAGACTTTGGAGGCTTGTCTTGAATGTTTTGTCCACCATCACCAACTTTCAGCGTTGGGCGTGGCTTCAGCATCCCTTCAATAATCTCGGGCTCCAGCGGGCTTTTCCACCTAATCGCAGGACATGTTTGAAGGTCCTTCAGCATTCTTTTAGTCTTAGCTGAAAGGGCCACCTCCCATGGGGATTCCTCTATAAGTGAGCATGATGCCCCCAGCGTGTCCACCTTTTTAGGAGCGTAGGGTTGTGGTGGGTTCACCTTCCAGTTTTCTGATAACGCGAACTTGCCCTGTTGGTACTGATCTTCGATCCAACTTTTGAAGATGTAACAATCTTCGATTGGATGACCCAATATTCGGTGGTAAGGGTAGTAATTAAGATTGTTAACGTCACCTGGTTGCGTTGGGCATCTTGGCTCCGGCAGAGTGATGAGCCTGTTGCGCAGTGCTAGCTCGAAAAACCTCTTCGTCTTATCCCGAGGGAACGAGTAAGGGCGTCTCATCTTTTCTCCAAGGGATCGTTGTCTATCACTTTGGCGATCAGCTGGTTTTGGACCACTAGGCTGCTGCTGAGCATTGGCGACGAAGGTTGCTTTCCCTTTCCCTTTTTCGTTTCGAGATTCCAACTTCGAAGAAGACGCTCTATGACCCATCTGATCCATTTGGGCCAGTTTGTCAATCAAGGTCTGGAAGGTGGTCGGCTTGAAGAACATCATGAACTGGGATATGGTCGCCTGTGGATCGAGGGTACCCACGAACATGCCTACTGCAGGCGCTTCTTCGATGCACTGTTCGCACTTCGACCATAGGTTCCGCCACCGTATCGCGTACTGCACCCATGTTTCACCCGGCTTCACCTGGTATTGATCAATGCCGTGATTGGGGTATGTTCGCTAGCGCTTACGAACCTTTGTGTGAACAGTAACTCCATTTCTGCAAATGTCTTAACGGAGTCGTTGGGAAGCTCTGAGTACTATTCAAAAGCTGTCTCTGCTAAACTGCCGACGAACTGGCGAAGTAGAAGTTTATCATCACCTCCAGTATTGCCGCAAAGAGCCATGAACTGAGCGACATGTTGATGGGAATTGAATGTCCCCTTGTACACATGGAATTTAGGAATTATGTATCCTGGCGGGTACTTTATCTGATCGTACCATCCTGGATATGGTCGCCCAGTTCTGACGACTTGGCCGGTTGCTTCATTTACTTGATGAGCTCGTATTTGCTGAGCTATATAATCATCGAGCATGGCTTTGGAGATAGTCTCCTCCTTGGCTGCTGACAAAGCCGGCAAAGGATTTGATGTCTCTCCTCTATCATCTTCAATTATTACTGGAGGATCTTCGACTGGAGGGTCCGACTGGATCATCAGGCCCACCATATCTTGGAATAAAAGGACCATTTGTTTTATATTGGTCGCTTGTTCCGCAGCCTCTTTGTCCTTGTTCTCAAGCATTCTCCGAAGGAATTCGGCATCCGTTTCCTGCTCATGACGCTGCTCCGAAGATGTCTCCGGGCCTGCTTTTGGTCCAATGAGTGCAGCCATGGTTGTCAGCAATTCTTGGAGCTTTTATTGTTGTTGCTCATGAGCCTTAGTCACAGACCGTGTAAGTGGTCGGTGACCTGTAGAGATACGGCTATCCTCTTTTTCGGAAGCCATATAAACAGTATGCATCACCATGCCCCCAGACTTGGGGCGTTTAAATTCAGTGTCCTTGCGATTTACCAAAGACGCAGGGATCTTCTCCGGCCTCCTTCTTTTGTGGGCGGTCGAAGTTGAGGGAGCCGTTGCAGCGGGCATCCAAACAGATGACACCTTTTGTGGCTTGACAGGGTGATCCCCTTCTCGCCAAACTTTCATCTTTTTCTGTCGGCGGGGGTAGTCTTGATCAATCACGGAGTCTTGGACCTGTCGCCAGACCTTATGAATTTTGGAGGACAGTCGCTGAGGGAACTGCTCCAGCTTCGCCTTTGTAGCGCTCTCCATAGGTGGAGGAGATCTCTTCAGCACAGCCGTCAGAGAGTTCTTGCGCACCCTCCTGAGTGGTTCAAAGCTGTTCCCAGTTGGAATAGCAGCATCAACTTCCACTATTGGAGCTGGCGGAGTCAGTCCGGAAGGAGAGCTGCCCCTAGCCTTCCTTACTGGCGCCAGTGGCGACGTCGAGTATGGCGAGCGGCTGGGATCACCTCTATTGTTGGATCGGCTTTCCCATGCCCCTGTTCTGATGAGAGCCTGTCATTGGCGTCATCCTGTCAAAGACAGACGTCTGCTGAGAGGGAATGGTCAACCTGTCAAAAACTGACCTTCGAGTAAGGATAGCAGCCTGGACGACCTCAATTGTAGCAGGAGTCGGAATGTCCTTCTCTGGTATTGCAAGTCTCTTTGCGGGCCCACTTGAGCTTTGACCCAGCCTGTCGAAGACTAAGTCAGTGGAGTTGGACGACCCGCTGAGAGGGCCCGTGGTGGTTGTAAGCCGATCAAAGACTGACTTCTTCACAGATTACTGTGACGGCATCTGAACGTTGAAGCTTGTTGGTGGGATCATGTTCCCGAAGAATAGCCCAGTGGTGGCTTGGGTCACTTGTTCTACCGACATTGTGAAAAGGTAAGCCGCTTGGGTCCCATAAGTCACTCCTGCTACGAGGACAGAGTGGGAGTTGTTGCAATTGTTGCGGTTTGTGCAATTGGAAGCCACTTTCTCTGCACGAAGCAAGACACCAAATCTTAGTACCTCGAATCCTGGGGCAACCATAGCAAACCGCGATTCGTTCGCGAAACACGACACACGAAGTGTGGAGTGGAAAGAGAAAAAGGTCCCACCAGGCGTGCCAGAATCTGTTCTCCGCCGAAAGACCGGGAAGACCGACGTCTTGCCTGAATTTGGGGGCAGATGCTATTTGGTTTTATCCGTCCACCTCTCCGAAGATACCAAGTTGATTTATGGCACCGTGTATCGGAGATTTAGACGGATGCAGCCGTTGTAGCAGACTTCATCAGATTCCCCCTCATTTGAGGGGTTTTTGATTGTGGGGACGCTCTTCCCTGCAGGCGCAAGCCCCTGCAGTTAATTACGCTACCGCATCACGGCAACCACTTTCTCCTTCTCCAGATGGTCACTTCGTGTCGTGTGTGTTTGTTTTATTTTTGGTTGCCTGTGGATTGTATACGGAGACTAATTTATGTTGTCTCCCGTAGGGCGTGGATTAGTCCAAATCTGAATTTTCTTAGATTTGGATTTGGGTTGGGTTTAAGGATTGTTAGTCTCATTTGAGACTAAGATCAACTTAAACGTTTGTTAAGGATACGTTAGTCTAGTTTTTAGACTAAGATCTACTTAACAGGATCATTTAAATCCAACAAAAGAGCATTAGGGCTCTTATTGTTTAGTTTAGGGACATTGTAGTCTAAAAGTTTAAGGACATCATAGTCCGTGAAGTTTAAAGACGTCATAGTCTAGTTTAGAGACATCATAGTCTGTAGGGTTTAGTTTAGAGACATTGCGGTTCAGAAGTTTAAGGACATCATAGTCCATAGAATTTAAGGACATCATAGTCCATAGAGTTTAAAGACATCATAGTCTAGTTTAGAGACGTCATAGTCTGTAAAGTTTAAGGACATCATAATCCATGAGTTTAAGGACCCCACAGTCCATAAAGTTTAAGGACGTCATAGTCCATGAGTTTAAGGACCCCACAGTCCGTAGAATATCTGGTTGTTGGGACCCGTCACCTCTCTGAAGACATTGAAGGATTACAACGACAAATATCAGAGGAGTGAAGAGATGTACCCTTGAACCAATGTTGTTTGGGGGACCTGTAGTTGGATTGATTTAAGGATCGTTAGTCCCGTTTGAGATTAAGATCAACTTAAATGTTTGTTAAGGATACGTTAGTCTAATTTTAGACTAAGATCTACTTAACAGGATCATTTAGATCCAACAAAAGAGCATTAGGGCTCTTATTGTTTAGTTTAGGGACATTACGGTCCAAGTTCAGATGCAAACATGGGTTTGGAAATACACCAGATAGTTATTGGTCATTGGGACCCACCACCTCTCTGAAAATGTTGAAGAATTACGACGATGTGTATCAGAGGTGTGAAGAGATGTACCCTTGAACCAAAGTTGATTGAAAGGCTCTGGGTTTTGGCTTTGAATGTCATATGAGATGATCAATTTTGGAAGACAAGAGTGTATTTAAGGTTCAGTCAAAAGGGAGGGTCCTGCCTATGGAAGACTTAGCTAATTTGGGCTAAGATTGGTTCAAATATAGTGTTAAACACTAGAGTACACTCGTTCATCACATGCTCCCACGTGATGCGTTTAAAATAGTTTTAAACACTAAGGATGAAACACACAAAATAGTGTTAAACACTAAAAAAGACAAAGAAGCGCTCACGTGAGGCACCTGAGTGTTGGGCCAAACTTCCTTTATTTTATCCTCAGAATATGCAAGTAAGTGTTAAACACTTAATTTTCATGGCCATCACGTGTGGGCACATGATGGGTACACATGCATTGGATATTAAAAATATTTGTTAAAGGGTCATGTGGGGACACGTGTGGGCGCCCATGCGTTGGATATTAATCCTTCAGTTTTTCCCATCTTCTCTTTTTTAGAGAAGTGTTTGTCAGGGGTCACATGGGGACACGTGAGACACCCAAAATCGATTCTGCCCTTTTCATTTTGAGAAGTCTGTTCAAGGGTCACGTGGGAACACGTGACCTAATCTTATTCGTTCTCTTGTGATCATTGGAGGGGAAAGTCATGTGTTGCCACGTGATCATGTTGGGTACTTGATCCTTTTTGGTGCATGGAAAGATAAATCCCTTGTATAAGAATTAAATTCTCTTATCGGGTTAAACCCTAATTTTATGTAGTGGAATTAAATTCCTATGTGTTTAACAGAATTAGATTCTTTAAACCCAATTCTCCTTCTAAGCTTTAAATCTGCATGGCGGAATCTCCCCGATGAGAATTAAATTCTCAACTTATGGGGAGATCTGCTTCTGCAGATCTATTATCATGAAGAAGAACTAAGTTCTTGTATTAAGGGTTAAACCCTGTCTTTTTTGGAGGAATTAAATTCCTATATACTTTATGGGAGAATAGAATTCTCTGAACTCCCTCAGGTTTTAGATCTGCATGACAGAATCTCCCCGATGAGAATTAAATTCTCAGCTTATGGGGAGATCTGCTTCTGCAGATCTTCAACCAAAGGAAGAACTAAGTTCTTATTTAGAAGAGTTAAACTCTTAATTTGAGAATTAAATTCTGTTTTGTTTTGTGGGAGCTTATAGAATAATCTATTTCCCTCTCTTACCTAGGGTTTCTTTCTTTCCTGAAGAGATCTTCATTTCTCTCCGGAGAATTAAATTCTCTTTTTTTTGTATTCTCTCTCTGTTGTTCTTGGCTCTCTTTCTCTTTGATTCTTGGCTCCTATTTATAGGAGAAGAAAAAGAATCAGTTTGTTTAGTCAATTTTTCATTGAAAGATTTTGATTGATTTTATAACCAAAATGATCTTTTAGATCACTCGGTGAATTTTATTCACCATTGGATTTTTAATCCAAAAGATATTTTATTTGTTGTTCCTGGCAGATTTTAGGAAAATATTTCCTTGTACCATTGGATTTTTAATCCAACGGTGCTCCACTTTACAGAGTGCAATCTTTTCTGTTCGGAAAGATTTAGGGAAATATTTTTCCAGTTAGGGTTTTTGATTCCCTTTAATTAGAATTTAATTCTATTGTTCAGAAGGTTTAGGAGCTCATCACGTGTTGGCACGCGATCTTACCGATTAATCATTTAATTAGAATTTAATTCTATTAGTTCAGAGGGCTCAGAAACCCATCACGTGTTGGCACGTGACCCCACTGATAAAGTATTTAATTAGAATTTAATTCTATTAGTTCAGAGGGCTTAAGAGCTCATCACGTGTTGGCACGTGACCCCACTGATTAAGCATTTAATTTAGAATTTAATTCTATTATTTCAGAGGGTTTAAGAGATTGTCACGTGTTGGCACGTGACCCCACTGATTAAGCATTTCCAATTATTTATTTTATTCAGTGCATATAGGCTTTGCCTGTAAAAGTTCACGTGTCTGCACGTGAGTCCTGGTCACGTGTGGGCACGTGATGCCCGGTCGCGTGGGGGCACGTGATGCCTCATTTGAGGTTTTTCCTGCTGCTTTATTTGATTTTATTCAGTTCCCATGAGGGAACAGAGAGTTTAACGACGTATTTCCTGACGATATATCAGAGTTGCCTCCCGATCGAGCTCTTGAATGCAGCATTGATTTAGTACCAGGAGCACAACCGGTGATCAAAGCACCTTATCGTTTATGTCCGGAGGTTTGAAGGAAGTACGAACTCAGTTGGACGAATTATTGGCAAAAGGATGGATTCATCCCAGCACTTCAAGTTGGAGATCACCAGTACTACTGGTGAAGAAGAAGGAAGGTTCATACAGACTGTGCATCGATTATAGAGCCTTGAACGAAGTAACGATAAAAAACAAGTATCCACTCCTGCGCATCGACGATTTATTCGATCGGTTAAGTGGATCTTGTGTTTTCTCTAAATTAGATCTTCGTTCAGGTCATCATAAGGTGAAGGTCAAGGAAGCTGATATTCATAAAACGGCTTTCAGAACTCGCTATGGACATTACGGATTCCTAGTGATGCCATTTGGAGTGACCAATGCACCAGCAATATTCATGAACCTAATGAATCAAGTTTTTCGGGAGTACTTAGACAGGTTCGTTGTCATCTTCATCGATGACATCCTGGTGTATTCCAAGAGTCGGAAAGAACATGTCGAGCACCTACGAATTGTCCTGGAAACTCTTTGACAACATCAATTATATGCCAAGTATAGCAAATGCGAGTTTTGGCTAAATCAAGTTGGTTTTCTTGGACATATCGTATCAGGCGAAGGAATTTCCGTGGATCCAGCGAAATTTTCAGCAGTAAGCAAATGGCCGACACCAAAGTCAGTGAAGGACATTCGGAGTTTCTTGAGTTTAGCTGGATATTACAGAAGATTCACTGAAGGATTTTCAAAGATAGCAACGCCCCTGACCAAGCTCACACGTAAAGATGAAGAATTTGTGTGGTCAGAAGCATGCGAACAAGATTTCGTAGAACTCAAGTCAAGGTTGACATCAGCGCCTATTCTCGTTATACCGGACCAATCTAGAGGTTTCGAAGTGCATTGCGATGCATCCGGTAAGGGATTAGGATGTGTTCTACATCAGCACGGTAAGGTTGTGACTTATGCTTTAAGACAGCTGAAGACTCATGAGCGCAATTATCCGACGCATGATTTGGAATTGGCAGCCGTCATCTTTGCTCTCAAGATTTGGCGCCATTATCTTCTTGGTGAACGAGTGAACATATACACAGATCACAAGAGTATGAAATACGTGTTTACTCAGAAAGAGTTGAATATGCAGCAGAGACGATGGTTAGAACTCATGGCGGACTTTGACATCAACCTGCAATATCACCCAGGGAAGGTGAATATGGTTCCAGATGCTCTTAGTCGTCTACCATTAGCAATGCATCTCACCGCTCAGTGGAAGCTTCAACAAGACCTGCATCAGATGGAAATTGAAGTAGTCATGCCAGGTAATGCTTCAAGTTTGATGAATTTACAAGTTCAATCAACCATTGTCAATCCGATCAAAGCAGCTTAAACAAGTGATGCTAAGTTGCAAAAGATCAGAGAACAAATGAAGAATGGACTCAGAACAGACTTCATCATCTATGAAGACGGATCTTTGAGATACTGCAGCAGATTGTGTGTACCAAAAGGTCCTGTTCGGGAAGAGTTAATGAAAGAAGCTCACAGCTCTCCCTACTCAGTACACCCTGGAGGTACAAAGATGTACACAGATCTACGTCAGAATTACTGGTGGCATGGAATGAAGCGTGAAGTATCCAGAAGCGTCGCTAAATGCTTGGTGTGTCAGCAAGTAAAGGCTGAACATCACAGGACAGCTGGATTACTTCAACCGTTATCAATCCCAGAATGGAAGTGGCAACACATCACGATGGATTTTTTGACTGCTCTTCCTCGCAGCACAAAGGGTAACGACGCAGTATGGGTCATTGTGGATCGACTCACAAAGTCGGCTCACTTCATCCCATTTCGAGTTGGCCAATCAACTGAGACATTAGCAAAGAAGTACATGGAGGTAATAATCTACTTAAGATTTAAACTCTTTAAATATGTACTATCTCTGATACCCATGAACTCATACAGGAAATTGTGAGACTTCATGGAGTACCGGTCTGCATTGTCTCCGATCGTGACACCAGATTCAGATCGCAATTTTGGCAGAGTCTGCAAGCAAGCTTGGGAACAAGTCTGAACTTCAGCACGGCTTATCATCCACAAACATATAGTCAGAACTATTAAGATCTTGGAGGATATGCTCAGAGCATGTATGTTAGACTTCAAAAGATCATGGGAAGATCACCAACATCTTGTGGAGTTTTCATACAACAGCAGCTACCAAGCAAGCATAGGTATGGCACCTTTTGCAGCACTGTATGGAAGGAAGTGTCGATCGCCATTAAGTTGGGACGACATCGGAGATATGAACTTCTTGGACCTGAGATGATAGTAGCGACTGTTGATGTGGTTCATACTATCAGAGAAAGAATGCGCATAGCCCAAGATCGACAGAAGCACTGGGCTGATGCAAAGAGACGTCACTTGGAGTTCCAGCCAGGAGATCACGTATTCTTAAAGATATCTCTGAACCGCGGAGTGATCCAATTTGGAAGACGGGGAAAGCTAAGTCCGAGATATATTGGACCGTTCGACATAATCGAACGAGTTGGTGAAGTGGCATACCGCTTAGCGCTTCCACCTTCATTGGAAGGAGTACATAATGTGTTCCACATATCCCAACTCAGAAGGTATTTGAGTGACCCCAGTCATGTTCTTGATCATTCTGAGCACACAATACAGCCCGACTTATCTTGTGAACAACAACCTGTGGAGATTCTGGACAGGAAAGTGAAGACACTTCGGAACAAGGAAGTTAATTTGGTCCGAGTGATGTGGAGAAAAGACACTCCAGGAGAGTCCACTTGGGAAAGGGAAAATGAAATGCGTGCAAGATATCCTCACCTCTTTGTAAACTAGTCCTTAAAATAAAATTTGTAAATTTCGAGGACGAAATTTTTGTAAGAAGGGTAGACTGTAACAACTCCAATTTTAGTGTACAAAAAAATTTGCTTAAAAATTAATGTATACTTGGGGTATTTGCATTTACTGTGATTACTATAAGTAATTAATTTGCTCTTTAATTACAAGAAGGAGCTTGTAGCTCATTAGTAATACCGTGCACTGCTGAACCAAGCCACCAGAGTTCAAATCCCATACCCCACATTATTTTTTAATATTGTTTTATTTTTCATTTTTAGAATACCAAGAGTTTACACTTGCATATCTCACAAAAACCCCACTACACCCTAAAAAGTAACCATGCCAGAGGGATCACCAACCGTCGGGGGGGATTCCGGCCGCCTGACTCAGCCGGAATCGGCCAACTCGACCGGCGGACCGGCCGACTCGGGCCGCCGCCGCCAGCCGGACTGGCCGATTCCGCCGAGTCCCCAACACAAAAATTGCGTATTTTGGTTTTCTCTGCACATATGTATGGTTTAATTCCTTGGAACAGTACCTGAATTCTTTTAAAACCCCAATTATTCCACTTTTAATACATTTTATTACATTTATCACATTTTTTTTTCATTTTAACCTTTCACCTACCCTAACCCTAGCCTAACTCTATAAATACAACCCCTAAACACTACCCCATCACTCCAAAATTCTGAACAAAACTCTCAAGAAATTTCCTAAAACCCTAGTGTACTTTGGAAGAAGTGAAAGGCGAAACTCCGGCGATTTTTCCGGCAACAACCCTAGGAGATCCCGGCGATGAAACGACGCACCGGAAGCTACGTCCACTCCCTCTCCCTCTCCTCTTTAAGCTAAACCCGCAAGTCCCCCTCCTTCTTCTCTAATTTTGTTCTAAAAATACGTAATTACAAAACCCGACGGAATCGGAGTTAAACCGAGTTCCGATTCGGTTCTTTCTCAAAATCCAACATTTTCTTAAATACAATCACATAAAACTCTTACATGTTGACCATTAAACATTAATAAACATGTTGAACAAGTTTCATGACAATCTTTTTCAATTTGCAACTTTTACCATATTTTTTCACTAAAATACCATGTAGTTTTATTTCGACATTAAAACATCACAAACTTGCTATACCTTTAAGTAGATCACGAGGTAATGAGTTACCTCCTCACAACACGCATATGCAACATAGCACAATACTTTTCGAGAACATAAAATACGGGAAAACGAAACATTTCAAATAAATACCATGAATTAATAAAACCATTTTCTAAAGGATTAAGCATATTTATAAATCTTTGCAAAGTGCCGCTACAACCCATTTGGGGAATCCGACTAGGATGGTGCGGATTATCGCACATCCCTGGGCTTAGTAGTGCGAGATGCAGACCTCCGCAAGGAGCATTCGGTCTCGAGATATTTAAAATACCAAAATCTTAAGAAAATGAGATTTCTAGAAATATAATTTATATATTAAAGTTTATGTGTGTGTGTGTGTGTGTGTGTGTGTGTGTGTGATATCAAAAATACCTATTTTGTGATAATATAAATATTCCAACTTTTTTCCTAAAATCACAAGAATCACTTTACATTAAAATATCATGAATTTCATACAAGTTCAATATTACAAATAAATACCATGTATTATGAAAAAAATAGGTTTATTCACTAGAAATGTCACAAATATAAAATATACAACTAAGAAAACTCTAAAGACGATAAATAAATACTTGGGGTGTATTTTGAAAAGTATACAAATTATTTTTACATAAAACCCCCTCAAGTTCTATAAATTATCCTAAGGACCCTAGTAAATATAGGTTTAAGCGGGACCAATCTCTTGAGCCTCAGGGAACTGGAGTAGTAGGTGCTTGCCTATTTAAAGTAGACAACTTAACAACGGTGTTATCAACACGGTAATCGTTTTTGAAAAAGATACAAATCCTGAAGCCCATGTGCAACGGTTACCGATAACATCAAAACAATCAGGACTTCAATTTCTTTTATAATTGTTCTGACTCAGATTGAGTCCCATTAATAATCTGACTTGAATATAATTCAAGTACAATCTACAATCCAACATGAATCCTGAATACATATATTCAATCTATTCAACTTGACCGAACCGAACCATAGATATACTTCCATTTACATGATTCTCCAGTTACATACACGATTCTACAGTTACATCCATTTACTGATATCATGGTTTCGGTAAGTCGCCTAATTATACAATCTATACAGTTTACAATATAAGACAATACAATGCAACTATACAACAAGACATCTCGGGGTTTAAGGGGTAGATTGGTACGGAAGATGTTAGAAGTGGCACGAGACAGTAAGAATTAATACACCTAACCTGAATCTAGTTGCTGTTGTACCATGGCATAAACGGTTCCTTGTACTACACTTGCCTCTAGTCTTTAAGATATAGAGACTCCTCTCGTACTCACTGGCATCTTTCTGTACCAAGCTACAAATGCAGCGTTAACACAACATTATAACAATATAATACAACTTTAAAAGCTACCTTCTCTTTCTGCCTATTATATTTCTCCCTTATCTTTGGGACTTACCGAGCGATTTGTTTGCTGACGACATTCTCTTTCTTTCTTCTTTCAATGTCGTCAGGTGATTCGGATCTTCCAGAGATCGAGCCTACCAGCGAGGACTTGGACCAGCTTGCTTACGATCCAGAGCTCTTGCTACATTGTACACTTTCATTTCAGTACTTTTCCTTTTCGGTTATGCCACTGTTTATGCATTGTTTTATTCCATGTATTTACTTTTCCATGTATTGTAAAATGGAATGTGAATAAATAAAATTGTTGTTTTATTATATCTTGTCTCTTGTGTATTTATTCTTATATTGCTTAGATACGCTTAGCGTATTTACTTTAGAGTAAATATGTAGCGGCCTCGTCGCGTCCTCTGCCCGTACACTGGGAACCGGGGCGTGACAGGTTTTGTTGGTGGCCCATGCAGGTCACTCATTATCATCAATTTCTTAAATCAACCATTGTATAAAAAAGATTTGCTTAAAAATTAATGTATACTTAGGGTATTTGCATTTATTGTGATTACTATAAGTAATTAATTCACTCTTTAATTAAAAGAAGGAGATTTTAGTTCATTGGTAATACCTTGCACTGCTGAACTAAGCCACCAGACTTCAAATCCCATACCCCACATTATTTTTTTAATATTGTTTTATTTTGAATTTTTAGAATACCAAGAGTTTACACGTGCATATATCACAAAAACCCCACTACACACTGAAAAGTAACCATGCCAGGGGGATCACCAACCGTCGGGGGGGTTCCGGCCGCCTGACTCGGCTGGAATCGGCCAACTCGGCCAGCAGACCGGCCGACTCGGGCCGCCGCCGCCGGCCGGACTAGCCGATTCTGCCGAGTCCCCAACACAAAAATTATGTCTTTTGGTCTTCTCTGCACATCTGTATGGTTTAATTCCTTGGAACAGTACCTGAACTCTTTTAAAGCCCCAATTACTCCACTTTTAATACATTTTATTACATTTATCACATTTTTTTTCATTTTAACCTTTCACCCACCCTAACCCTAGCCTAACTCTATAAATACAACCCCTAAACACTACCCCCTCATTCCAAAATTCTGAACAAAACTCTCAAGAAATTTTCTAGAACCCTAGTGTACTTTGGAAGAAGCGAAAGGCGAAGCTCCGGCGATTTTTCCGGCGACAACTCTAGGAGATCCCGGCGACGAAACGAAGCACCGGAAGCTACGTCCACTCCTTCTCCCTCTCCTCTTTAAGCTAAACCCGTAAGTTCCCCTACCTCTTCTCTAATCTTGTTCTAAAAATACGTAATTACATAACCCGACGGAATCGGAGTTAAACCGAGTTCCGATTCGGTTCTTTCTCAAAATCCAACATTTTCTTAAATGCAATCATACAAAACTCTTACATATTGACCATTAAATATTAATAAATATGTTAAACAAGTTTCATGACAATCTTTTTCAATTTGTAACTTTTACCGTACTTTTTCACTAAAATACCATGTAGTTTTATTTCGACATTAAAACATCACAAACTTGCTATACATTTAAGTAGATCACGAGGTAATGACCTACCTCCTCACAACACTCATATGCAATATAGCACAATACCTTTCGGGAATATAGAATACGGGAAAACGAAACATTTCAAATAAATACCATGAATTAATAAAACCATTTTCTGAAGGATTAAGTATTTTTATAAATCTTTGCAAAGTGCCGCTACAACCCATTTGGGGAACCCGACTGGGATGATGCGGATTATCGCACATTCCTGGGCTTAGTAGTGCGATATGCAGACCTCCGCAAGAAGCATTCGGTCTCGAGAGATTTAAAATACCAAAATCTTAAGAAAATGAGATTTCTAGAAATATAATATATATATATATATATATGATATCAAAAATACCTATTTTTTTATAATATAAATACTTCAACTTTTCCAAAATCACAAGAATCACTTTACATTAAAATACAATGAAATCCATACAAGTTCAATATTACAATTAAATACCATGTATTATGAAAAATAGGTTATTCTCACTAGAAATGTCACAAATATAAAATCTACATCTATGACAACTCTAAAGACGATAATTAAATACTTGGGGTGTATTTTGAAAATTATACAAAAGTATTTTTACATAAACCCCCCTCAAGTTCTATAAATTACCCTAAGGACCCTAGTAAATATAGGTTTAAGCGGGACCAATCTCTTGAGCCTCAGGGAGACGGAAAAGTGGATGCTTGCCTATTTAAGGTAGACAACTTAACAACGGTGTTATCAATACGGTAATCGTCTTTGAAAAAAACACAAATCCTGTCGCCCATGTGCAGCGGTTACCGATAACATCAAAACAATCAGGACTTCAATTTCCTTTATAATTGTTCTGACTCAGACCGAGTCCCATTAATAATCTGACTTGAATATGATTCAAATACAATCTACAATCCAACATGAATGCCGAATACATATATTCAATCTATTCAACTTGACCGAACCGAACCATGGATATATTTCCATTTACATGATTCTCCAGTTACATCCATGATTCTACAGTTACATCCAATTACTGAAATCATGCTTTCGGTAAGTCACCCAATTATACAATCTATACAGTTTATAATATAAGACAATACAATACAACTGTACAGCAAGACATCTCGGGGTTTAAGGGGTAGATTGGTACGGAAGGTGTTAGAAGTGGCACGAGACAGTAAGATTTAATACACCTAACCTGAATCCAGTTGCTGTTGTACCGTGGCATAAACGGTTTCTTGTACTACACTTGCCTCTAGTCTCTGGCATATATAGACTCCTCTCGTATACACTAGCATCCTTCTGTACCAAGCTACAAACACAGCGTTAACACAACATTATAATAATATAATACAACTTTAAAGGCTACCTTCTCTTTCTGCCTATTCTATTTCTCCCTTATCTTTGGGACTTACTGAGCGATTTGTTCGCTGACGATATTCTCTTTCTTTCTTCTTTGAATGTCGTCGGGTGATCTGGACACTCCGGAGATCGAGTCCACTAGTGAAGACTTGGACCACTTCATTGAAGACCAAGAGCTTTAGTTCATTGTACACTTTTATTTCAGTACTTTCCCTTTTCTATTATGCAATTGTTTAGGCATTGCTTTCATTCAGTTGTATTTACTTTTCTATGCATTGTACAGAAAAATATGAATAAATAAAGTTGATGTTTTATTATATCTTGTCTCTTGTGCATTTATTTTTATATTGCTTAGATACGCTTAGCGTATTTACTTCATAGTAAATGCGTAGCGGCCTCGCCGTGTCCTCTGCCCGTACTCCAGAAAGCGGGGCGTGACAGGTTTTACTGGTGGCCCATGCAGGTCAGAGCTGTATGAAACCCTATCATGCAGTTCTGTTCTGCGTGAACAACCTAAGCAATATAACACAAGAAGCAGCAATTAAAACATTCTTTACAATTCATGCTTCTTGAATCTTATCATTTCATATACTTTGAATCTGTCCTAACCCAAATTTTTCTTCGAGTTTGTGGATTCTCCAAACAACACCAGCACCAACTTCAACAACACTCCACCTCCACTACTAATCACACCTGCCGTTCTTACTCCACCCAACGAGCAAACGATTCTGCTTGAGGCAATCCGCAGCCTCCTAGAGGGACAGCAGCAGCTCTTGAACCGTTCCGAGTCGGCCGGTCCGCCGGTCGAGTTGGCCGATTCCTGCCGAGTCAGGCGGCCGGAATCCCCCCCGATGGTTGGTGATCTCTCTGGCCTGGTTATTTTTCAGGGTGTAGTGGGGTTTTTGTGAGATATGCATGTGTAAACTCTTGGTATTCTAAAAGTTCAAAATAAAACAATATAAAAAAATAATGTGGGGTTCGGGATTTGAACTCTGGTGCCTTGGTTCAGCAGTGCAAGGTATTACCAATGAGCTACAAGCTCTTTCTTGTAATTAAAGAGTGAATTAATTACTTATAGTAATCATAGTAAATGCAAATACCCCAAGTATACATTAATTTTTTAAGCAAATTTTTTTGTACACTAAAATTGGAGTTGTTACATCCCCACAAGAGCAAACCGGTACTGTCTCTATCATGGGCCCTGATCATCGCCATTGCTTCTTCGTCTGACGGCGATTATGGAAAAGCAGCGTCGGAGCGAGTAAATGAGAAGTAGGGAAGAGAAGCCATTGTTCCTGAAACAAGGGAAAGAAAAACCATTAGTGAAGCCCATATATATATATATATATATATATATATATATATATATATATATATATATATATATATATATATATATATATAGAATAATGGAGAAAAGATGCCATAGGAGGGAATTCCCTCCTATAGTGTCGAAAAAATACCCTCTCCACCAATTTTTCCGACGATCGGCCCCCATCATCTTCATCGTCATCATTTAAGATGTGGGTACACCAAATTTCATGTGATTCTACAACTTTTTCACCGTTGATTTAGCAATGTAAAAAGTTCTATTGTCGGTAAACCGTTAATTTTGAACCCACTAAATCAACGGTGAAAAGTTGTGGAATCACATGAAATTTGGTTTACCCACATCTTAAATGATGACGATGAAGATGATGGGGGCCGATCGTCGGAAAAATTGGTGGAGAGGGTATTTTTTCGACGCCATAGGAGGGAATTCCCTCCTATGGCCTCTTTCCTCCATTAATCTCATATATATATATATAACAAAAGAAAACAAAAAAATGTCTGTTTTGCCGGACCACTGCCTACAAGACACATGGACCCCACAAAATCAATACGGCGGCTCACCAATAATGAGACAGGGCAATCATTATGAGATCAAGAAGAACCTCATTAAACAGACATTGGAATTCAAACAAATTCTTGGGAAAAAAAGTTCTGTTAAGCACACAACAAATTCAAATTTGTGCGAATAAGGGTAAAACCCTATGAAAAGATTTTCAAGAACACCAGGGAATAAAATTCCTGGAGGGTCCTCTTGATCTTTCAGAGCTAAGCTCTTCTCCAGAGTAATTAAATTCCTTTTATGTGATAGAAATAAATTCCGGAAACTCATTAAAAAAATATATGAGAAACAAAATCCCATGAATCCTCAAAAATCAGAGGGGGATGTCCGAGGCATGGAAGTTTACTGCTCAAAGATCACATCTTTGGATCCCTAAGCGGATGGGTTTCAGAGGAGAGCAAAGCTCTCATAATGGATTTAAAATCCAGAAATATTTGTTCAAAAAGAAAAGTTTTTTTCTGATGTGCAAGATCTTTACCTAAAAAGGGTTTCTTTTTGACAGAGTTTAACTCTGGAATTACAATGGCAGAGAACTAAGCTCCGAGGAGGAGAATTAAATTCTCAAAGAAAACGAAAAAGGAAGAAGATGAAAGAAACAGTGGTTGTCTAACGAACCAAACCCTTGCATTTATAAGACGTGACAAGGGCGATTCACCTCCCCGTTCCCCTAGGCAATCCAACGGCTGTAAAGGTGACAGCGTTGCACTTACGTGCAAACCACGTGAGAACAATATTGTGGGGGCATTTGTTCCCTTATGAAAAATTAATAATAAATATAAAAAGCTGTGGGAAAAGTCCCCAAATGGAGCATCACATGCCCACACGTGATAGGCACTGCGCTTGATAAAATAAGGCTGAAACTGAGCCTATGTGCAGACACGTGACCTCTATATACAAAGTGTTAGTGTTTATGCCCTAGAAGGCCATTATTGTATCATACTAGTTTGTATATTACTTAATGGAAGCTTGGGATATTCACATGTATATAACAGTCTTGCTAAACATGGTAGTATGCTACTTGGTTTTTCTATCTTAATATGTGAGTATACGTATTGATAGAGCTCTTAGGATCTTGCTTGACTACCAGCGTTGTGGTGGCAGTCACACTAGTGGGGGATGGGTAGTCTATAAGCACATCCTTATTCAGGTCCCTGGTCGTTGGATTATCGAGACAGAGCATCGATACTCCGGAGTAGACTAGTGTGTATGCTTCTCATCCTAGTTGGGGAGATAGTCTGTCCCACAGCCGTCAGTACGTCGTACTGGAGATAGTATGCAGGTGCTCGTTAGGTTACGGGTACACCGGACAGGACTCACAGGGAACTGTTGGTTGGTTTTATACCAGTCGTCAGTGAACAGTTCCCAGATGACATGAGTACAGCATAGTCCGCAGACTTGACACTGCTACTTCGCCTCGAGTGTGTCCCACTGTTCTTAGATTGCTACCCTACCGCGGCTCAAAGGAGTCGTGCAAACAGGTAGCAGTTGGGTGCAGTCCCGAGCACTTGGAGGCAGTGGCGGTTAGACAGGATTCGTCTCTCCCGGTATTAGGAGTTGATATCGCGCTGTGTCAGAGAGCCATTACGCAAAGTCCCTGGCCAGGGCAAGCGAGATTTGCTGGTAGGTTCCAGTAGTTTCTCAGAGTGTAATGGGCTTCGCTCTGACACGACTTATACCGCTATTAGGGGACTGACGCTTGCTGCCCCCATAGGCCCGATATGCGATAGTCTAAGACGAACGGACCGGACTGTACGGAGATTGTCACATCAGACTCAGTAGGAGTTCGGATGGGTTCCCTCATCGGCCTTCTTATCGACATCTACCTGGGGACCGTTACGTACAGCTAGTGCCGCTTGCGGTCTGTGGTTAAACCCACTACCAGCGTAGTAGTCTAGTCTCTAGAGTCCCATACAGAGAGTTTCCCTACTCCAGGCGAAACGATATAGAGGTCGTATGATTTTACGACAAGGGTTCGGACGCATACGTGTGTTTACGCACGTACGACTTTCGGACAGTTTTTACCAGTCGGCTTTGGTTTAAGCCAGTTACTGGTATCCGGTTATTGGATTTATACAGTCTAAAGTTTTTCCGTATTTTTGCGGAAAGGAGGGGCGTTCTCGTAATTGCGCGAGAAGCTTCTAGAAGATGGTGACTAAGGAGGTTTAGGTGGCATATCCATTGAATGAGATTAGTGAGTCGTATGGATGATTCATCCATGTCATTAATGCTTCATAATTGCTTAATGACTCATGGAGATGAATCACCACAAGATATTTATCAAGCATGGTTGTAAAATGATTTCTTTTCTTTTCTTGATAAAAAGAAATGCTTGATATATATTATGATAACTCATTCTTCTCACTTCATTATTATCTTCATCTTCTCTCTCCTCAAGCTCTCCCTCTTCAAACCCTAATCCTCCCCTCTCATGTGTTGAGTACAAGGATTAGTTAGACTAATTAAATCATAACCCTCACTCTATATCACCTAGCTTCTTTGATTAGCACTTAGAGAAGTTTAGTTGCCTCAAGTTTAGAGGATAAGCTTGGAGTAAAGCTCTCGGGTGGGTCGTCTACTACTTCGAGAAGGCCGAGGAGGAGGTGGAGTTCGCAAAGACGAAGGACACGATTCGTTAGGTATAATCCCTAAACATAGTAGCATAGAAACTCTATGTTTTAAGTTAGTTATCGTTTAGCTTCGATTCAAGCGGTTAGTCGATGTTTGTTCACTAAACAAGTTCGTTTTTGAAAATTCCGCCTCCCCACAAGTATTGGGGTTTTGTACATCGACTTACAGTGGTATCAGAGCCTCGCTAAACAATAAATAACTTTTTTGCAAATTTGTATGAATTTCGAACGGAAAAAACGAAACCGGAAAACCCTAAAATATCAAGTTTCTGTCGATTTATAAATGAAGTCCAAAAATTTTTCAGGGATGTTCAGAAAGCTTAAAATGACAGTAGTAGAACACACAAAAAATTTGGTCCCCTAAATCGCCTACGGCGCCGTGGAACCGCGGCGGATAGCACCGATCCGCCACGCTTCCGCCGCCGAGTTGACGATTCAGGGACCCATTTTTCTTGTGATGGTTCTCTGTGATATTTGGGATTTTCTGGTATTTTTTAATTTTGCTCAGGTTTCAAGTTTACAGAGAAGTATTGGAGCAATATTAAATGTGTTTAATCGATCGAAATTATACAGTATTTGCTTATTGGATTATATCTGTGTTTGTGTAATGTGTTCGTAAACCTCCCCAACTGCTAGTATGTCGGTTGGCAGGGGGTTGCATATTTCTGTAATGGATTTTTATCTGTTTGTGCATATGAACTGTGTTGGACTGTTGTGATGTATAGCCGGGGTTATGTGATGGGTTATTATTTAATTCATTTGATGTAAATGTAATTTGTTGTAATATTATTTTGCGGGGCACATCCAGGTTGCGGTTGTAGCCACCGTTGTATTATTTCATTTTACTGTTTTTGCTCCTAGGACAGACCCAAGGTGGGGTGCACAAACTGCCGGGCGGGTAGTTTGCCGTACCCGTTGGGGTCTTGGGTGGGGTAATGGCTATTCATCACAACTGTGTAATCCGTCTTTTGTTGCAGGCTCAAAACAAACACGGATTGCTTGCAAATCCAATAAAGTTCATCTGTGATCTGGAATGCCTATTATTGCGTTTGACGAATGTACAATATCTATATATGATAGCTATTTAGACGTCACTTATGTTTTACACCTGCGCTAGCCCAGCCCCCGCTCTGTCGTTAGTTAAGTAACCTAACGGGTGATGACGGGACCCCGTGGCGAATGCGGATGGCATAAGAGGACGTTGTATTTTCGTTGTTTTCTGCAATGATAGGTTAATGATGGGACGCATTATTTATAATGCAAAGAAAATAAACCAAAAGTTTAACCGTTGGAACAATTTAAAAGAAACCACTCGGTTAATTTTAAAAACTGATATTTTTAAATGCGGAGTTTTAACCACTCCTTTTAAAAAGCTATCAGGTTCCTTCGGTTATATCAAGTTCACTACGTTCACGGTTTCGCCAAAACCATTCGTAGCCCTCCATCATTTCATCTGGGTATTCAGTAGTATTCAAGCTATGTATTTTGACCAACGCCAAGGCATAGTGTTTGGTAGCTGCTGGGTATTCATTTGTTGCATAGATAGATGAGTTAGTTTGGGACAGTCGTATGATCATTTTGGCCAACGTCAAGGATATGTACGGATGGGATGATGGGTAGAACTTGACATGTGACTTATGATATTTTGACCAACGCCAAGGTCATAAGAGCATGGGGCAAAAATATATATCGGGAATTTCTAAAGAAACTGAAATTTGCAAAGAGATGCATACCATTTGGAGTTTGATGAATGTTGGTAGGATTCCTTTAACATTATCATACGATGATATTTGGATCCCGATCCTACTGTGAGTATAAGCTACTTATCAGGATATTCGTCACTTAACGATCAATGCTATAAACCAAGTAGGTGTCCAGAAAAGTGTCAGCGGGGTTACGCCCACAGAGAAAAGAGGTTATTTAATTAAGGAACTTCGCGAAAGCGTTGGAAAACCTCCCTCGAAGTATCGACACTGGCCTGGCTGAACGGTTAAGCAAGTATTGTACGGTGAGAATAGTCCTGGCTAATTCTTCTTTTATGGTTTGAGGAAGAATTCGAGAAACAGTGGGAGCCATCCAGTTTAGATAAACTAAAAACCATTCTAAACTTGCAAGAGCATCATGCTAAAGAGTTTTCTTCTCTCTCTCCTAATTGCAGCGACCCTGAAAATGACTGGACTTAAGTTACTTTTAGAGAAAAATATACTGACAGGGCCTAACTATAAAGATTGGCTGCGGAATGTCAAAATGGCTTTGACCTATGACAAATTGGGGTACATCCTCACCGCTACGACACCTGCTGTCCCTGGTCCCAAATCCAGCAATGCGGATAAGGAAATCCGCAAAACCTGGGATTTAGATTGCGCGAAAGCCAAGTGCATCGTGCTTGCCTCAATGAACAATGAACATCAGAGGAGGCACGAGGATATGACCCTTGATGGCATATTTCTCCATACAAAGGAACTTTATGGAGAGCAATCTCGTATAGCAAGATACGAGACCTCTAAGAACTTGTTTCGAGCGAGGTTGGCTGTCGGGTCATCGGTAGGAGAACATGTCCTAAAGATGATCGGCTATATTGAAGAGCTCGCAGACCTTGGGACGACTTTGGATAATGAGCTCTATACAGACCTTATTCTCCAGTCCCTTCCTCCCACCTACGCCCAGTTTATCCTGAACTCCAACCTTCAAGAAAAGAAGTTGAACTTCCGGAACTCCTGAACATGTTAAGGAGTGTAGAGGGCACCTTGCAGAAGGCAAGGGAAACACCCGCTATGTTTGTTGGCGGTGCATCTTCTTCCGGGTCCAAGGCTAGGGCCAAAGGAAGGAAGAAGAAGGCCGTCCCCAGACCTAGAGGAGGTGTTAGTAAGGTGGGAGGGAAGGGAAAGAAAAAGTTTGCGGTACCGGTAGTGGGCCAGGATGAGTGCTTCCATTGTCACAGGAAAGGGCACTGGAAGAAGGATTGCAAGGCGTGGAACGCCAAGAACAAGGAACCGAAGCAAGCTGTGGCATCGACTTCAGGTGTGTTTGTAATTGAGAATTGTCTGTCAATCAACTCTACTTCCTGGGTATTGGATACCGGATCAGGATCTCATATTTGCAATTCATTGCAGGCACTGAGAAACCATAGAGTGCTGAAGGAAGGTGATATGACCCTAAAGGTTGCTAACGGAGCTAGCGTGGGAGCTGCGTCCGTCGGGGATTATCACTTAGGATTGACGAGTGGACACATTTTGGTTTTACATAACTGTTATTTTGTACCAAGCTTAACGTGTAATATCATATCAGTTTCCTTGTTATCAAATAAAGGTTATGATTTCACGTTTGTAAGAGATGTTGTTAACATCCACCTTAATCATGGTTTGATTGGGTCCGGTACTCTAAATAACGGTATATATGATTTAAACCAACTCCAAATTTTCAATATCCAGAACACACTAAAAAGAAAGTCTCCAGATTTAAATAAAGCTTTCTTATGGCATTGTAGACTGGGTCACATCAATAAGAGAAGGTTGACTAAGTTGCATAGAGAAGGATATTTGGACTCGTTCGAATATCAAACTTATGACACTTGTCAATCTTGTCTCAAAGGAAAGATGACAAAGTCTCCATTCACTGGACAAGGAGTAAGAGCGAGCGAGCTCTTAGGACTCATACACAGCGATGTATGTGGTCCATTGTCTACACATGCAAGAGGTGGTTTTTCCTATTTCATTACTTTCACGGATGATTACTCAAGATACGGATTCATTTATCTGATGAAACATAAATCTGAGGCTTTTGAGAAATTCCAAGAGTATAAGAATGAAGTAGAAAACCAAACCGGCAAAAGTATCAAGACACTTAGATCTGATCGAGGTGGTGAATACTTGAGTGCCGAGTTCCTAGGTTACTTAAAAGAGAAAGGAATTCTCTCTCAGCTTACTCCTCCATACACTCCACAGCATAACGGTGTATCGGAGAGACGGAATCGAACCCTATTGGATATGGTACGATCCATGATGAGTAATGCTGAGTTACCGCGATCTTTCTGGGGTTATGCGCTAGAATCAGCGGCATATCTTTTGAACATGGTTCCTACCAAGACTGTGCCTACCACGCCATATCAGATGTGGAGTGGGAAGAAACCCTATCTTCAGTATTTGAAAATATGGGGATGTCCAGCTTTTGTTAAAAAGCAGCATGTGGACAAGCTCGAGGCACGATCAGTAAAGTGTCATTTTGTGGGATATCCAAAGAACTCCAAGGGGTATCTATTCTATTACGCAGAGGAACAAAAGGTGTTTGTTTCTCGTAATGCCCATTTTCTAGAATATCAGTCTTTAGAAAAGGAAATAAGTGGGAGCGAAATAGAACTGGAAGAAATTCCAGAACCACAAACTGCTACTGAAAGTTTGGTAGAACCGATAGTTCAAGAAGAACTGGACATTCCCGCACCCCTCCGCAGGAGTAGTAGACCGTCTCATCCGCCTGAGAGATACTACGGTTTTCTCATAGATGGGGATAGAGAGGATTGCATCATAGATGATGATGAACCTACTGACTTCCAGCAGGCCATCCAGAGCGGCGACTCGGTACAATGGCTAGATGCAATGCGGACCGAAATGGAGTCCATGTACACCAACAAAGTATGGACTTTGGACTTTGCTCCAGATGGGGTAAAACCCATAGGATGCAAATGGATCTTCAAGAAAAAGATTGGTGTAGATGGACAGGTGGAAACCTATAAGGCTAGACTTGTTGCAAAGGGTTTTCGTCAAAGACCTGGTTTGGACTATGACGAAACTTTTTCTCCAGTGGCTGTGCTCAAATCCATTCGGGTCCTTCTTGCTATTGCTGCCTTCCATGATTATGAAATCTGGCAGATGGACGTAAAGACGGCTTTTCTGAATGGAAATTTAGAAGAGAGCGTCTATATGGATCAGCCAGAGGGTTTCAATCAGAGTGGGAGCTGCGGGAAAGTATGCAAGCTGCTTAAGTCTATTTATGAACTAAAGCAGGCATCGCGGAGTTGGAACATCTGTTTTGATGAGACAGTCAAAGAATATGACTTTATCAAAAATCCAGATGAACCGTGCATATATAGTAAAGTTGTAGCCAGAAGTGTTGTATTCCTCGTCTTGTACGTGGATGACATTCTATTGATAGGAAATGACATTCCTATGCTACAATCTGTCAAAGGATTCTTATCACACAGGTACTCCATGAAAGACCTGGGTGATGCCTCTTACATTCTGGGGATCCGGATCTATCGTGATAGATCCAAGAGGATGTTGGGACTTTCGCAGTCCAGGTATATCGACACTGTACTGAAAAGATTCAGTATGGAATATTCTAAGCGCGGTAATCTACCGGCTTATCACGGAATCACCCTCTCCAAAGAGATGTCTCCCAAGACTGATTTGGAAAGGGAACGCATGTCTATTATACCCTACGCTTCTGCGGTAGGCTCTATAATGTATGCGATATTGTGCACCAGACCAGATGTAGCTTACGCACTGAGCGTGGTAAGCCGGTATCAGTCAGACCCAGGGAAGAAGCACTGGATAGCAGTAAAGAACATTCTCAAGTACCTGAGAAGGACTAAGGAGATGTTCTTGGTTTACGGCGGAAAAGACCTCAGGTTGGAGGCCTTTGCTGATTCCGGGTTCCAGAGTGATAAGGACGATTCCAAGTCCATGTCGGGTTATGTCTTTACCCTCAATGGAGGGGCGATGTGCTGGAAGAGCTCCAAGCAGGACACCGTTGCTGACTCAACGATGGAAGCGGAGTATATAGCTGCTTGCGATGCCGTAAAAGAAGCAGTCTGGATGAATAAGTTCCTAACAGAACTTCAGGTGGTTCCTACCATAATTGATCCAATACCTCTGTATTGCGACAACAACGGAGCTATAGCTTTAGCGAAGGAACCAAGGTCCCATCAGAAATCCAGACACATCTTAAGGCGGTATCACCTGATCAGGGAGATCATTGATCGTCAGGAGATCGAGGTTCGGAGAGTTGCTTCTGAAGAGAACATTGCTGATCCATTCACAAAGGCCCTACCTCAGATTCAGTTCGAGAGGCTACTCGAGATCATCGGTCTACGATACGTCAGTACATGGCCCTAGTGCAAGTGGGAGATTGTTAGTATTTATGCCCTAGAAGACCATTACTGTATCATACTAGTTTGTATATTACTTAATGGAAGCTTGGGATATTCACATATATATAACAGTCTTGCTAAACATGGTAGTATGCTACTTGGTTTTTCTATCTTAATATGTGAGTATACGTATTGATAGAGCTCTTAGGATCTTGCTTGACTACCAACGTTGTGATGGCAGTCACACTAGTGGGGGCTAGGTAGTCTACAAGCACATCCTTATTCAGGTCCCTGGTCGTTGGATTATCGAGACAGAGCATCGATACTCCGGAGTAGACTAGTGTGTACGCTTCTCATCCCAGTTGGGGAGATGGTCTGTCCCACAGCCGTCAGTACGTCGTACTGGAGATAGTATGCAGGTGCTCGTTAGGTTACGGGTACACCGGACAGGACTCACAGGGAACTGTTGGTTGGTTTTATACCAGTCGTCAGTGAACAGTTCCCAGGTGACATGAGTACAACATAGTCCGCAGACTTGACACTGCTACTTCGCCTCGAGTGTGTCCCACTGTTCTTAGATTGCTACCCTACCGCGGCTCAAAGGAGTCGTGCAAACAGGTAGCAGTTGGGTGCAGTCCCGAGCACTTGGAGGCAGTGGCGGTTAGACAGGATTCGTCTCTCCCGGTATTGGGAGTTGATATCGCGCTGTGTCAGAGAGCCATTACGCAAAGTCCCTGGCCAAGGCAAGCGAGATTTGCTGGTAGGTTCCAGTAGTTTCTCAGGGTGTAATGGGCTTCGCTCCGACACGACTTATACCGCTATTAGGGGACTGACGCTTGCCGCCCCCTAGGCCCGATATGCGATAGTCTAAGACGAACGGACCGGACTGTACGGAGATTGTCACATCAGACTCAGTAGGAGTTCGGATGGGTTCCCTCATCGGCCTTCTTATCGACATTTACCTGGGGACCGTTACGTACAGCTAGTGCCGCTTGCGGTCTGTAGTTAAACCCACTGCCAGCGTAGTAGTCGAGTCTCTAGAGTCCCACACAGAGAGTTTCCCTACTCCAGGCGAAACGATATAGAGGTCGTATGGTTTTACGACAAGGGTTCGGACGCATACGTGTGTTTACGCACGTACGACTTTCGGACAGTTTTTACCAGTCGGCTTTGGTTTAAGCCAGTTACTGGTATCCGGTTATTGGATTTATACAGTCTAAAGTTTTTCCGTATTTTTGCGGAAAGGAGGGGCGTTCTCGTAATTGCACGAGAAGCTTCTAGAAGATGGTGACTAAGGAGGTTTAGGTGGCATATACATTGAATGAGATTAGTGAGTCATATGGATGATTCATCCATGTCATTAATGCTTCATAATTGCTTAATGACTCATGGAGATGAATCACCACAAGATATTTATCAAGCATGGTTGTAAAATGATTTCTTTTCTTTTCTTGATAAAAAGAAATGCTTGATATATATTATGATAACTCATTCTTCTCACTTCATTATTATCTTCATCTTCTCTCTCCTCAAGCTCTCCTTCTTCAAACCCTAATCCTCCCCTCTCATGTGTTGAGTACAAGGATTAGTTAGACTAATTAAATCATAACCCTCACTCTATATCACCTAGCTTCTTTGATTAGCACTTAGAGAAGTTTAGTTGCCTCAAGTTTAGAGGCTAAGCTTGGAGTAAAGCTCTCGGGTAGATCGTCTACTACTTCGAGAAGGCCGAGGAGGAGGTGGAGTTCGCAAAGACGAAGGACACGATTCGTTAGGTATAATCCCTAAACATAGTAGCATAGAAACTCTATGTTTTAAGTTAGTTATCGTTTAGCTTCGATTCAAGCGGTTAGTCGATGTTTGTTCACTAAACAAGTTCGTTTTTGAAAAATTCCGCCTCCCCACAAGTATTGGGGTGTTGTACATCGACTTACACAAAGTATATAGGCGCCTTCTTAAAACAAACAATTGGCTAGAAAAATTCACGTGATAGCACGTGACGCTCTTTGATGGGCTTAATTTTGTAGGGTCACGTGCTACACGTGATGGGCTCCTATGCCTTCTGAACCGATTGAATTAAATTCTAAATAAAAGGGATCAAAGCGCTATTTGGAAAATATTTTCTTAAATCTTTCTAAATAAGAAAGATTGCGCTCTGTAAAGCAGAGCGCCATTGGATTAAAAATCCAATGGTAATTAAAAATCACCAATTTACAGAAGAAGTTTCTGTATAGGGAAATATTTCCTAATCTTGTGAGAAATATCTTCTGTAAAACAGAAGTCCTTGGATTAAAAATCTAACGGTGAATAAAATTCACCGATTGATCTAAAAGATCATTTTGGTTGATTATAAAATCAATCAAAATCTCTCAATGAGAGATTTTCTGAACAAATTGATTCTTTTCTTTCTCCTATAAATAGGAGCCAAGAGACACAAAAAAAGAAAGAAAGAGAGAACCCCCTCGTAAATTTAAAAGAAAAGAGAATTTAATTCCCCAGAGAGAAGAAGACCTCCTAAAAGAGAAAAAGAAACTCTAGATAAGAGAAGAAACAAAACACAGAGAATATCTCATCTCTTTTTCACCTCCATAAGAGTTTACCTCTTTTAAAAAGAACTTAGTTCTTCTTTTGGTTAAGATCTGCAGAAGCAGATCTCCCCACAAGTTGAGAATTTAATTCTAATCGGGGAGATTCTGTTATGTAGATTCAAACCCAGGGGAAAGAACTAAGTTCAAAGAATTTAATTCTTACCAGAACATATAGGAATTTAATTCCTCTAATAAAATTAGGGTTTAACCCTATAGAAGAATTTAATTCTTATAAAACAAAAAGGGCTCGGACGTCTCAAAACTCAAGATCTCCATGCACGTAAGAAAAATATTAGTGCTTGAACAAAAGAGAACAAACTGAGATCGGCTCACGCAATCCCACGTGACCCCCTAATCAGTTCTTAGCTTTCATAAAGCAGAAAGGGAATATATCAAATACAATAGCGCCAAATTTCGAGCGCCTCACGTGACTCCACGTGATCACCTCAAATTCTTAGTGTTTTAACATTACTTCAAGTGCCTCACGTGACCCCACGTGAGCGCCTTAAATTCTTAGTATTTAACACTACTTCAAGAGCCTCACGTGACCCCACGTGAGCGCCTTAAACTCTCAGCGTTTAACGCTACTTCAAGCGCCTCACGTGACCCCACGTGAGCGCTTCAGATCTTCAGTATTTAAACAATACTTTAAGATCTCACGTGGGAGCACGTGAGCGCCGAATATATGCTGGTGTTTAACACTATGATATGCCAACCTTAGTCCAAATTAGCTAAGTCTCCCAAAGCCAAAACTCTTTTTCAAACGAACCTCAATTATACTCAGGTCTTTCAAAATTGATCTCACATGGCATTCAAGGTAATGTTATCCCATTCCTTCTCAATCTGACATTTGGTTCAAGGGTACATCTTTTCACACCTCTGATACATGCCGTTGTAATTCTTCAACGTCTTCAAAGAGGTGGTGGGTCCCGATAACCAACAACTTTTTGGTACATTTCCAAACCCATGGATACACCCCAATGGACCGTAATGTCCTTAAACTAACTATGGACCGTAATGTTCTTAAACTAATATTCATGGACTATGATGTCCTTAAACTCCATGGACTATGATGTCCTTAAAGTATGGACCGCAACGTCCCTAAACTAAACTCTATAGACTATGATGTCCTTAAACTTCATGGACTATGATGTCCTTAAACTTCACGGACTATGATGCCCTTAAACTCCACGGACTATGATGTCCAAAAACCAATGGACCGCAACGTCCCTAAACTAAGACGATAGAGCCCAAATGCTCTTTCGTTGGATCAAAATTGATCCTGAACCCTATTGAGTAGATCTTAGTCAAAAATTAGACTAACATATCCTTAACAAGCATTTAAGTTGATATTAATCTCAAAAGAGATTAATGATCCTTAAATCAACCCAAAACCAAATCTAAGAAAATACGGATTTGGACTAATCCACGCCCTACGGGCGACAACATAAATTAGTCTCCGTATACAATCCACGGGCAACCTAAAACAAAACAAACATACACGACGCGAAGTGAACATCTGGAGAAAGAGAAAGTGGTTACCGCGATGCGGTAGCGTAATTAACTGCAGGGGCTTGCGCCTGCAGAGAAGAGCGTCCTCACAATCAAAAACCCCTCACAATGAGAGGAAATCTGACGAAGTCTGCTACAACGGCCGCATTCATCTAAACCTCCGATACACGATGCCATAAATCAACTTGGCATCTTCGCAGAGGTGGACGAATAAAACCAAATAGCATCTGCCCCCAAAATTCAGGCAAGACGTCCCAACGTCCCGGTCGCGTCTTTCAACAGTAAACAAGCGCAAGTTTCTATGGCCTTACAACGCCGAGAAGCTCAAACTGTACCAATAAAAAGAATACCTATGAGCGTGTAATCCTTCTCTTACTAGAGCAATGTAAACTTTTCTCAAGTTCTTTCTGTTCATATAATAAGAAGGGAACAATAAGACATTGCAAAAAAAGAGTTTTATTTATTCCAAAAGGTATTATGGGCTCATCGGCCGTACATTGAAATAAAAGAAAAATTACAATAGCGGGAGAAGGGGGTGCAGGAAATATTGCTCGTGGTACTCCGAGCATATTTCCACCAGCCGAGCCCTCGCCACCTCGGACCTTTGCCTCTGATGCCGCCCGCAAACGTCTGCGTGGTACCTCAGTTGGTAGCAATCGAGGATGAGTGCCACAGAGCGATCCCGCCGACCGGCCGAGATCAGGCCGGAGCGGCATAAAGACCTCAGCTTACCGACCGCATCGTCCTTCAGCTGCTCGGACGAGGGGTTGTGCAGCCCTGGCGACGCCCTCCAGATTGAGTACATCAACAGCTGGAGGAGGGGTGAGCGCCGGGGAAGCAATCGGCCAGAGTGATCCTCGATGCGGCCTATAACTAGTTGTACCGTATCCTCGGTGCAGTTCTGGTCGTACATGTACACGTCCAGGAAAGTTATGATATCGGGGATGGTAAAAGGGAAAGTGTCCATTCTTATGTTTTGGAGATGAAGAAAGGAGTGCTCAACAAGCCCTTCGCTTTATTGCCGCACTGCGCCATCAAGAGTTCAACAGTCGCTCGTGCTTTCCACAACTGTACCGCCACGTAGCGGGCATCCCGCCTTTCTCGATGAAATCGAAACGACACGGCTCTTACGCTCCGCCTCCCCCCACTAACGACACGTGTCGACCACGACAGTCACTCTTCCCGATGTTCGAACGTCGTGGAAGATCGGACAGAACCTCACGACTCAACAGGGCAGCAACCCTACTCGGCCCGTACTTAGCATGGCTTTTACAGCCCCTCCCGTACTAAGGATCAAAACCCTCGCCAAGAGGCACCAGGCAGCAACCCTGCTCATCCCGTCCTTAAGGATCTAAGCCATCGCCAAGAAGCAACCGGGCCCGCCCCTGCTCGGCCCTTCCTTAAGGATCTAAGTCCTCATCAAGAGGCAACCGGACTCGCCCCTGCTCAGAAATCCCTGGCTGGTAGCTCCCTACCCCAAGACGCCAGAGATCTAAGCCCTCGCCAAGAGGCGACCGGGCTTGCCCCTGCTCGGTTATCCCTGGCTGGTAGTTCCCTACCGTATGACGCCAGGGATCTAAGCCATCGCCAAAAGGCACCGGGCATCAACCCCGCTCGGTACGTCCTTAAGGATCCAAGCCCTCACCAAGAGGCACCAGGCAGCAACCCTGCTCGGCCCGTCCTTAGCAGGCCTCTTACGGCCCCTCCCGCGCTAAGGATCAAAGCACTCGCCAAGAGGCACCGGGCAGCAACCCTGCTCGGCCCGTCCTTAAGGATCTAAGCCCTTGCCAAGAGGCAACCGGGCTCACCCTTGCTCGGTTATCCCTGGCTGGTAGTTCCCTACTACACGACGCCGGGGATCTAAGCCCTCGCCAAGAGGCAACCGAGCTCGCCCCTGCTCGGTAATCCCTGGATGGCAGCTCCCTACCCCACGATGCCAGGGATCTAAGCCCTCGCCAAGAGGCGATTGAGCAGCTTCATTGCTCGGTCCATCCTTAGCAGGTCTCTGACGGTCCCTCCTGCGCTAAGGATCAAAGCCCTCCCAAAGAAGCGACCGAGCAGCTACCCTTATCGGTCATCCCTGGATGGTAGTTCCCTACCCCACGACGCCAGGGATCAAAGCCCTCACCAAGAGGCATCAGACAGTGACTGCTCGGTCCGTCCTCATCTAAGCGATCTCCACCTCGACTTCGGGGTCATGGAGATACCGTCCTTTCACCGGTCTTTGAATTCTACTCGACGTGCAATCGCTAGACGAAATACCGACCTAAAGATGAAAGCAATACTGTGCAAGTACAAATGTTTACCACAAACAAAAGGAAAATGCCCACACAAAGAAACTGCAAAATGGATTTTCTATTCACAAAAATCAGAAGTATTTACAAAGGTATTATGGGATCCCCAGCCTTACAAAAACGCCCGGAGGCCTACAAAATTTTAGCGCAAAGAAAACGAAGAGGCGAGGAAGTTCAGGCCTCAGGGATGGGGCGAACCCCAATGAGATGCGCGTCCACTACGACCACCGGGGCGGCATCTTCAGGGTCGGCACCCGCGGCGGGAGCCTCAGCACCGGGGGCCTCTCCTCCGCGACGTTTCCAGGGACGTTCCCCCGCGCGTCTTCCTCAAGAGGGTACTCCTCCCGGAGCTTGCCGTCAGGGAACTCCGGCATCTGGGCCTTAACGGCATCGAGGGCGTCGTGCCAAATAACGCCAGTGGCTGCAGCAAGGTCGGCGTAGAACATGTTCGACTCGTTGTAGCTTGTTGGGGTCAAAATTTGCACCCCGGTTGACTGAGTCAAAGTCAAGGTCAACCCCAAGCCAGGTGGGCCCAAGCCTAGGTCAAGCGGGCCTATGCCCAAGCCGAGCCCGCGGCCAAGCCTCCCCATGCCAACAACAAAATCATGTAATAAATAATTTTTATGTAATTTTTTTATGCATGAGTGGGCATAAAACCAAATTTTTGTAAAGCCCATGGCTTATGTGCAAAAAAGAAATGGCATATGAGCCATGAGATGGGCAAAATACCATTTTGTAAAGCCCAAGGGGCTATATGCAAATATGTAAGCCTATATAAGGCAAAATGATGAAAATATCTAAGAGATACTTTTTTATTCCCCTCAAAATCTAGGGTTTGTGCCTCTTTCCCCTTTTTGAAAGTTTTAAACCTTCTTCTTTCTTTTGAATTAAATCAAGAGTTTTACTCTTCCTTTTCCAAAAAAAAATAGTTTTTCACCACAAAACCCACAAAGGGGAACTTAGATCTCCCATCAGATCTCAAAAAGAAGAGATTTTTAAAATCTCACATCTCTTGATCTTCAAGATCCTACCAACAGAGGAGGAAGAAGGAGACCCATCTCCAGAAACCCTACTTTAGGGGAAGAACTAGGGCTCAAGGGGAGAAGCCCCTTCCTCAGCTTCAAAACATCCTAGGAGTTTAACTCCTCATATATACATATATATATATACACACAAAATAATAAGTGCTCCTTTCTGGGAGTATAACTCCCATTGCAGGGACCAAGTCCCTTTTGCCTCCCGAGCGCCCACGTGCTGACACGTGGGGCGCCAGCGCTCAAAGCGCTGGCGCCCTTGCGCTCAAAGTGCTAGCGCACAAAGTGCTAGCGCCCAAAGCGCTAGCGTCCGAGCGCCCACGTGCTGACACGTGGGGCGCTAGCGCCCAAAGCGCTAGAGCCCGAGCGCCCACGTGCTGACACGTGGGGCGCTAGCACTTTAGCGCTAGCGCACAAAGCGGTAGCGCCCGAGCGCCCACGTGCTGACACGTAGGGAACTAGCGCGCCCGCCCACGTGTTGACACGTGGGGCGCTAGCGCTCTTGCGCTCAGAGTGCTAGCGCCTGAGCGTCTACGTGCCTGGCACGTGGGGCACTAGCGCTCAAAGCACTAGCGTTCTAGCGCTCTTGCGCTCAAAGCGCTAGCACCCAAAGCGCTGGCGCTTTTTCCCACGCATCCTTTGGATGCCCTTTCCCTTTTTCATATATATATATATATATATATATATATATATATATATATATACACACACACACACACACATACATACACACACACACATACTCTACAACACTGTCCCTCTAAAAAAAATTGGGCCGGGGCGCTGCCCCGCACCCCGCAAGGGGGCTGCTCGCCCCCTTGACCCCAGCCCGCTATCCGGGTAGCGGGACCCCCGTAAAAACTCTGCGTGGCTCCCGATATATCCAATCCCCCTCCAAAACAAAACACACGTACATTGTACATTGATTTCGCATGACCAGTTTAACCCGTCAATTGGAGGTTCCCTCGCCCCAAAGGCGAGGGGTAATTAACGGCAGCTTAGTCCGCGGCTGCCGGAGATTCGGATCCCCATAATCAATAAACCCCGGCCTACCCTAGGCAGGGAGAATCTGTAGTATGCCTGGCGAGCGCGCGTATTCCCATCTCAATAGGGTGACGAAAAACACTCTACAGATTCTGGTACACCCGGTGGGACTATCTCTCCTCCCATATTTTGGGTTAAACGTTCATGCGAACTCAATCAATATACATATCTATATTTATACTAAAATAATGCTCTTTCATGCAGGTTTTCAAGCAATCACCTTTCAACAATGTCTCCAAAGATGAACTCAGCTCTCGGCACGGCTTCCGTCTCCTACACGATGAAGATAGACTCCAGGACGGTCCTTCCGGCCAGTCTCGGGCGACAATGGGAGGAGACGCCGCTACCATTTGGCTCTATTCTGTTCATGTCAGCTAACGCCATCCCAGCTCCTCAAGCCCCGGTGACAGACCAACGGGTCTCGAAAGGCAAGATGCCAAATGTGGTGGTCTCGAAGGCGCCTCAACTCAAACGCAAGTCGGTGTTTAAGCGTCTCTCCTTGGCCCCAGCTAGGGGCAAGGCCATAAACACCAACAAAGCAATAAGGCGTCTCGAGCAAGCTCCGACGGTGCCCCTGACAACTGCTCGATCGGGTGTCTTCTCTAAGCTCCCCGCTAATCGACTCACGGTGGCTTCCCAGGAAACAGATGCCCGCCAAGCCCTTAAAATTGAGAAGCTAAGGCAGAAAAGGCTCAGATACAGAGCCAACAAAAGGGCTAGGGCTCCTGCTAGGCTGAACTTCATAAGGTTCGAGGAACAGGGTTGCCCCGCCAAAGACGAGGAAATGGCTGGATATGTGGTCCACACTGTCTACATGGTGGGCACGCGCAGCAAGAGCAAGGACGGGGCCACCACATCTCAAATCAAATCTGGCTTGAATGTGGTTGCCACTTCCCAAGAACATCCGCCTCCGCTGGATGATGAAAACCCTCTCGATGAGGATGATAGGCAGAAAGACCCTTCGGTCCATGAGGAGTCGGGCTCGGAAAGTGAAGATGAGCCAATCTTCCGTCCCAAGAACGCAGAGCAGCAACTTCTCCAAGAGCTCCGAAAACAGCTCAGAAGCAAAGACAAGGAGATGGCCAAGCTCTACTCAAAAATTGACGACTTGACAAACGTCGTCTTACAGCTCACGGCCCAACTTGCCTCTCAGCCGCCCAATCAGGCGTAGGGCTCTCATGAACCGGGAAACGGTGTCCCGAAACAGCCGAGGCCCGTTCCCTCAAATCCAAAAGTGGGCGGACCGCATGAAAACCATTCGCATCCTATCTCAGGAAAAGCCTTGGCTACCGATGACAGTAGCCCGCTAACTCAAGATCAAATCATGGATTTGGTTGCCAACAAAGTCAAAACATTGGAAGCCGAAGCCGAAGCGCAAAAAGATATCAGCAGCAGTGGGAGACCATATCCTGCTCAGTATGATCTGGTAGAATTTCCTAGCGGCTATGTCATCCCTAAATTCGGAAGATTTGATGGGACGGGAAATGCGAATCAGCACATCACCCACTTCAAAGCCTCATGCGGGAATACTGGAGGCAAAGATGCGCTTCTCCTCCGCCAGTTCGTTAATAGCTTGGCCGACATTGCTTTCGACTGGTACGCGAGCATACCGGATGGCTCCGTCACAACTTTCGTCCAAATGGAGTTTCTGTTTCGGCAGAGGTTCATGAGCGTCAGCGATAAGATCACCATTGCCGAGCTCGTAAGGAGCAAGCCAAAGAACAACGAAAGCAGCACGGATTTTATAACTCGATGGCGCAATCTCTCCGTGAAATGTGAACCGCCGATCGAGCAGGACCAATCTGTCAGTCTCCTTGTCGGAAATCTCAACAATTGGATGGCCCCATTTCTATGCACCGCGGGTCTCAAAATATTCCAAGAGCTGACCAGGAAAGTTCAGATGCTGGAGCGCTCAAAGCAGGAGTCTTCCTTTGACTCCCAAAATAACAATAGGTCATGGAGAAACCGAAAGGATGATAATCGCAAAGGCGGAAATCCCGACGATTCTGAGTCTTTCAACACTTCGGCTAACCGAAATAAGCGAGGGATGAGCGGGCCTAGCGCCAACCAGCCTCGGAAGCCAGTGTTCAGAGAGGGAGGAGAATCTCCACTGAAAGAGAAGATGGATAAGGTCTATTCCTTCAGAAGGGACAAAATCCGTAAAATATTCAAGGACGCCCTGAGGAACGGTCTACAACTGCCAGAGTCAAAAAGACCGCAGGAAGCAAATATGACCGACGATCCTAAATACTGCCATATTACAGAGTGATAGGTCATGCCATTGAGGACTGCTTCGTCTTCAAAGATTGGGTCGAAAAGCAATACCAGGCAAGAGAGATAGAACTGTCTAAAGGCGTGTTAACAAACAGTCCAGCTGCGACCGCCAATTTCATACAAACGGAGACCGAACTTCTTCGTGAAACTGATTCTCTCAGACATCTGCCTTTCTCTGAAAACAGTCGACCTCTAAGTCGTTAAACTGGGAATGTAAAAAAAATGTGTGTAAATAAAAAAAAAAGGTGTAAATAAAAGGAAAAGAAAAAAGAAAAGCCGAAATGATGGGGCAATGATCGCACGCTTTTGGCTTGTCGGATGTTCAAAGTTCTAAAGTTATAACCGCGATCAGGACGGTGTCGCTTTGCAGCTAGCCGGTTGAGCATGGGTCGATCCACAGGGAGATGGTTGTATTTCCGTTCTTGTCTTAGACGAGTCAATAAAGAATGTGTATATGTTTGTTCGATTCTAACCTATGTGTTATATGCAAGTATAAAGTTGTTAAGAAAAAGATACGAAATTGTAAGCTAAAGAAATCCGTACTCAAAACCTTTGAGCCGAGTCTTGACCAATTGAAGCTAGAGCAATCGGCAATAACGTGGATTAGGGGATTTAAGCATGGTATTTGTGGAATCCGGCTTATTTACCCTTGTCCTTCTGTTCTTGTCTCTTGCTTTCGCCTCCGGCCAAACCGAACGCAACCGGTCGCGGTTAGGAATCACCGTTACCTTGGTAGGGTAGAATGCCTAACGGAGCGCTTGCGTATCGTTTGGGCGGAGTTCAATGGAAAATAACGGGAAAAGGAAATGAGCAAAGAAACATTAACTTACAATATCGTATTTATTCTTAACAACGATAATTACAACCATTCACAAAAACGAACCAAAAAGAGCAAAAGAAAAGAAAAGATTACAAGTAAGTAAGTGCATGGAATTTAAGTGCAAGAAAGTAAAGCATGAATGTAAAGCAAGTAATAAAAAGCAAGAAAGAAATAAGCAAGAAAGTAATTACAAGAACATAGAACTCAAGACAAGCATGTGATCAATAGCCAACCCTTAAACTTGCAAGCTCAATCAAGAGATTGCAAGATCAAGAGAAGGGTAAAGAACTCATGTGAAATGAAGCACTAATTCCATAAGAAGATACAACCCTTGAAATCAATAACAAACCCTTAAACTTTCAAGCTCAATGAAGAGGTTGAAAGATCAAGAGAAAGCAAGGATCTCAAGGGGAAGCTAAAACAAAAGAATGATACAAAAACCCTCATCTTCATTTCATCATCCACTCAAAAAGCTCTCACTACAATTTTCATGGAGGAAAGAATGAAGAAGAAGAAGAAGACTAAACTACACTAAAAGAGGCTAAAGAACTTAACACCCTACAATGGTTCAGATCTGGGGTATTTATAGGAGGAGGGTTTGTAAATCCCCGTTTCCTTTCTAAATGAAGTTTCCTATTTTTCTGAGTTCTAGAGATTACCTTATTCTTGTCTTCGCATATTTTTTAATTAGTTGTTAGGCTTAATATTTATATTTTTCCAAACTCTAAGAGTTAAAACCAAAGCCAATTAAACTAAAACCAAAACTAAAACCAAAATTTTAACAACCAAAACCCTAACCCACACTCTCATTTCTTTATTAACCAATTCATAAATTCCCTTAGCCCAATCATAAGAAAAACCCTAAACTATATTTTTCCCTCAGCCCACTAATAATTTTTTAGACCAATTTATGGAAATTTTTACCCCGGCCCACCCCTTTAAACTTCATTCAGCCATTTCTGTTTTATTTTTTTTTTAAAGGGAATCCTTTTTGGCCGGCCCGTCTCTCTCCTGCAGCCCACAAAGTTTTTAAAGGAAATTGTTTTTTTCCCGGCCCAAATCCCTACGGCCCATGACCCCTTACCTCCACTCGTACCCGACCCGACCCGCTACAACACTGTGCATCTCCTTCTTCAAATCCCAACGGTAACATCTCTTAACTCGCGCGCGACCCGCCTCCTCCGCCGTCGCTCACGCCCACGCCCTCGCCCTGCCGTTGCCCCCACATTTTCAACCTCGTCTCCCTTATCTCCCTCACATCTCACTTCCCTTTCATTTTTTTCAAAAAAATTCCTCATCTCCATCTCTCGAAAACTCACGAACCCACCGCAATCGACTCCCTCCGACGACGGCGAACCTCCTCGTCGACCCCACCGTTCTCCCTCGCTCACTTTCCTCCACCAACTGAGCTCCCTACACAACCACCTTCGCCTCCAGCACTGCACACCCAACTCCCCTGAACACAACCCAAATTGCAAGCGAGCTCGGCCACCTCACGCCATCGACGCCGGTGAACCCCCATCTCATCTGAAACACCCGTCGACCTTCCACCTCCTCAGCCTCATCATTAACACAACAATACCCGACCCCACTGCCCCTCTTCTCTCTCTCTTCAAAAATCCCATAACCCAAGTCTCAAACACAACTGCTCTGTACACGCTGCCGGAGCGACGCCGTCGACCGTTGGCAACCCCAACACTTCTCTGGCAAACCACAGAGCACCCCTAAGCTTCTAGCGCGCGCAAGACGACTCCGGGAAACTCCGACGTGAAACTCGTGTTTCGAACTAGGCTCGCGAGAATCCGGTACGTGGCGTATATCGCGCGTTCGTGATGACACTGTTGCCGTACGACCCCAAAACGTTTTCCAGGCAAGTATTTACTTGCTTCATGCTATAATAATAGTGTTACAAACCTAGATCACGTAGTTTACAAACTTACCGATTACCGATACGTATCGTGACCTAGGGGTTCGATGCTAGATCCCAATGGAAATAATTGTGCAATTTGACGGAAACCGATACTTTCTGTTGGCCCTTATTATGATGAATATCGTGTGTGAAACTCGCTGGATAATACGATTGTTAGTGACAAAAAGTGATACCCCCATATATGTTGTTAAAACTAGAATTCTCTCGTACCTGAAAACGAATAAAATCACCATAAATCATATACATATTGGAAAGATGCGTTCGAGGGCTTAAATCGAAGACGACTCGACGAACTTTAATCCTATGTAAATTACTGATCATTTCTATTATGTAACCATGAAGATAATTGGATCGGAACGCGACTCTGGACTGCAGTCCAGAGCGTTTCTGATTATGGTGTTCTGTCCAAAGACCTGCGTCACTGTGTTTCCTGAAATCGTACGTTACAGAACTTTACAGTAGATATAAGATATTTCTGTTAGTGAAAGAAAAAAAGTGGTTTCATTCCGATTCATCGCCGTTTGCTATTTTAAACTACATTTAAAAGGGCAGAACGTAAAACTGTTCAGGACAATTTCTGAAATGACATATTGAGATTAAACTGTGTATAACTTTCAACGTACGGATGAGATTGAGGATCCGTCTGTTGCGTTGAATACTTTATCGAAAACCCTAGATTTCATTTAACTGTGACATCGCTAAATTCTGAGCCCAACTGGGTGCAATTCGTGTCGCGAAACAGACGTTCAGTTCTGAAATTGAAATTCCAGCCGCGAGCTCTTAAACTGAAACAGTTATATCTTGAAAACCGAAACTCCGATTGAACTGAAACAAATTTTGAGGAATTACTGACTGATTGTTCTATATATCTTACTTACATCATTTTTGCTGAATTCGTAACATATTAATTTGTACAATTTATTTTAGTTTATGACATGCATGTTAATTCATAACATACAGAGCTTATTGGTAGCATACAATACACATATCATACCCTTGTCATATACACAGTGGTAGTACGTGTGGACATTGCATTATCGTGTGTGATAGATATTGTTTTAGGAGTGACGAGTACACCAATGGAAAGTGAATATTCGTGACAGTGATTGATACAGTGGACAGTGATGAAA
Organism: Agapanthus africanus; assembly: GCA_030015575.1. NCBI lineage: Eukaryota > Viridiplantae > Streptophyta > Magnoliopsida > Asparagales > Amaryllidaceae > Agapanthus > Agapanthus africanus. The sequence continues at coordinate 113,425,383 of CM057342.1, read as the reverse complement.
CCGTGCCATTGGTATACTTGTACACAACTAGATCAATATCATAAATAGTGTAACCTGGGGGAAAAAGGGGAAATCAAAGTGTAAAGAGTATCGTATTTAGCGGGACCGTGTTTAGAGGATGATCATTCGAACCTTGATATTTATACGTGTAGGACAGGATCTAGCGATCCGGCTGACAGGGTTATGTCCCGGGCATGTGGGCCGTGGTCTCGGGTATGTACGAGACTCCTGTTAAACATGATTCTCCTTCCACTATGTGATTTCAAACATGACCTAGAGACCGATAGGGACACATATCATATTCTGCATCATATAGTGATATAGTGATTACTTGCATTATTCTATACCAGTATTATCTCATTTACCTGTTTCATCTAATTATAATAATATTATTATTGTGTCGCTCTGACGACCTGAGTATGCATGCTCAGATTCCGCGGGAGGACCAGCACAGGAGACGGATCTATCCTTTGAGTTCACGGAGATATTGTTTGGTGTACCTTCTTCATTTACTGCTTTCCATAAAAGAGATTGTGAGATTGGACTTGGTTAGTTATTGTTCTTATTATCTGTAATCCGTGAACAATGAAATTTTAATGTAATAAATTAGTGATGTGATTCCTTTAATACTGTGCTTATTTACTGATTACCATGTAGTGCTAGAAGCCGAAGTGTGACTACGGCGGGATGATTCCTTGACCGTAGGAGCATGGCTGGCCTAGTCATCCCTCGTTTTCCGTATTTTGGAAAGCGGGGCGTGACATGGTTTAGTTGGTATCAGAGCCAGTGTTTAATATCAAGGGATAACATTAACTATGCTGTATTACGTTATTCTTGTTTCACTACTCTTGACTTCTATCCTTGAATCTGATCCTATTCTTTTGAATCTTCCAGTGATATGACGTCCCCGAACGACCCCTCCTCGGACTCCAGCTCTCAGGACCGCACGGAAAGAATACTCAGTGCACTGACCACTCTCGCGGAAGCTCAGGAGAGGAAGACAGATTTGCTTACTGAGGGACTCAGGGCGATTACCGCCGCAGGAGGACCCTCCGCACTTATTACCGCCCCCGAGGGCGTTGTTCCACCAGCTTATCAGGCTAGGGCTGGTACTGTGTTAGACTTCCGACGGTTACACCCAGCTACGTTCACAGGGCTAGCTGAACCCCTTGAGGCTGAACAATGGCTGGTAAACATGGAAAATTTATTGACAGCCGCCAGGGTTCCAGAGGAAGACAGAGTGGATGTGATAAAGATATAATTAGAAGACGAGGCCCGTACATGGTGGTCGGTGGAAGAAAGCAGACTTGAAGGGCCGATCGAATGGAGCAAGTTTAAGGAGTGCTTCTTAGATCATTATTTTCCTCCCACAGCCAAGGCAGAAATGGAGGAAAAGTTTATTCTTTTAAAGCAGAATGGACGCCCAGTGGACGTTTACGCGGCAGAGTTCAACCGTCTGAGCCGCTTTGCTCCATACATGGTCAAATCAGAAGTCACCAGGGCCAGGCGTTTCCTTCAGGGGTTAGATTTTGAGTTGCAGCAGCTGATTGCATCGTTGGATCTACAGACTTTCGCACAGGTACTCAACGCGGCGAGAGTTCATGAGCAATTGATTAACAAGTTCAGGAGACCCCAGTCGTTCCAGCACGTACCCACGCGCTTTCTCGAGGAGCCATACCGGTTCACAGAGCAGGAACGACGCAAATGAAACGCCCGTTTGTACCACAGCATCGCTCCCAGAGACAGGGCATAACTTGCGGCTATTGCGGTAGAGGAGGACATACCCAGAAGGACTGTCGCCGTGCCAAGAGACAGTGCCTAATTTGCGGTTCCAGTCAGCACAGGATTAACAGTTGCCCTGAGCGTGCAGAAATACAGGGAGGTTCTGGACCGCCACAGCAGAGGCCACAGGAGCAGAGACAACCATTTACAGGTCGCGGTCAGGGACGGGCTTTCACCTTGACCGCCGAGCAGGCAGAAGCGTCAAGAGATGTAGTTACAGGTACTCTACTCGTACATTCCTTGCCAGCTAGAGTACTATTTGATTTAGGAGCATCGCATTGTTTCTTGTCTGAGCATTTCACTAATACACACTCAATACCACATGAACCACTAACCAAAGGGTGGGAAATTCATACGGTTAATGGCATTATTATATCTAGTCGAGAATGTAGATTATGCCCAGTTGTAGTGTGTGGCAGGGAATTCTATGCGAATTTCCTTCTGATCGGGACAGGCAGTTACGACGCAATTCTCGGGATGGATTGGATGAGCACTTTCCATGCAGTTATCGATTGTCGTGCAAGGAAGGTGATCTTCCGCATCCCCAATCACCCGGAGTTTATTTTTGAGGGCGGAAGTGAATCTTTGGAGCCAGTTAAGTATAGAGCCAAGCCCAAGGAACTGACAGCTATGGAGATTGATAAGAGCCCACCCCCAGAAATCGTTCGGGACTTTCTAGACGTATTTCCTGAAGATCTACCAGGTCTACCACCTCCTCGAATTTTGGAATTCTCAATCGACTTGACTCCAGGCACAGCCCCAGTATCCCGAGCCCTATACAGGATGGCACCAGTGGAGTTGGCGGAATTGAAGAAGCAGGTTGAAGAATTATTGGAGAAGGGATTTATTCGGCCAAGCGCTTCACCGTGGGGTGCACCAGTTCTATTAGTAAAGAAAAAGGATGGATCGCTGCGAATGTGTATAGATTATCGGGAGCTAAACAAGGTCACGATAAAGAACAAGTACCCAATACCGCGCATTGACGACCTATTTGATCAGCTAAGTGGAGCTAAGGTATTCTCGAAGTTGGACCTTCGCTCTGGATATCATCAAATCAGAGTAGCAGCCGAGGATGTATGCAAGACGGCTTTCAGGACCCGATACGGACACTATGAGTTTCTTGTGATGTCGTTCGGTGTTACCAATGCCCCAGCAATATTCATGGACTTGATGAACAGAGTGTTCGCAAAGTACTTGGACACGTTTGTCGTTGTATTTATCGACGACATACTTGTCTACTCGAAGACCCGGGAAGAGCATGTTGAACATTTGCGCACGGTGCTACAAATTCTTCGGGAAGAGAAGCTGTATGCGAAGCTAAGCAAGTGTGAATTCTGGCTCGACAAGGTTCAGTTTTTGGGACATATTGTTTCGGGCGAAGGCATCTCGGTGGACCCGGCAAAGATAGAATCTGTCAGAGATTGGCCGACGCCGAAATCAGTAGCAGAGATCAGGAGTTTTCTGGGATTGGCAGGTTATTATCGGAGGTTCGTCCAAGATTTCTCAAGGATCGCGGAACCATTGACGAGACTGACTCGGAAGGACGTGCCGTTTACATGGACTGAGGAGTGCACTCAGGCATTCGACACACTAAAGCAGAAGTTAACCACGGCGCCTATTCTTACTGTACCAGATGATTCCGGTGGTTTAGTGATACACAGTGATGCCTCAGGGAAGGGTTTAGGCTGTGTTTTAATGCAGCACGGCCGAGTGGTTGCTTACGCCTCTCGACAACTGAGAAACCACGAGAAGAACTACCCCACGCATGACTTGGAGTTAGCCGCTGTAGTCTTTGCGTTGAAGATTTGGAGGCACTATCTATTGGGTGAGAAAGTGGAAGTATACACGGATCATAAAAGTCTGAAGTATGTTTTCACCCAGAAGGAACTGAACATGAGGCAGCGCCGATGGCTAGAGCTAATGGCAGATTATGACTTGGACCTTCAGTATCACCCGGGGAAGGTCAACGTTGTACCAGATGCGCTTAGTCGCAAGCCAGCGATTATGACGTTGACCAATCAGAGAAGCATTATTGAGGACTTTCAGAGGCTTGAACTTGAAGTCGTTACGCCGAACGCACCCAATCAACTTTAGCAGCTACAGGTGCAATCTTCTCTGGTGGATCGCATCAAGATTGCACAAGCGGATGATCCCCAATTGCAAAAGTTCAGAGAGCAAGTGGAGGCTGGACTGAGAACGGATTTGATTATTCATGAAGATAGTTCTCTGAGATTCGGTGGCAGACTCTGCGTACCTAAAGGAGATGTTCGAGAAGAAGTTTTGGCTGAAGCATACAGTTCAGCTTATTCTGTGCATCCAGGAGGTACAAAAATGTATCAGGACCTAAAGCAGCACTTTTGGTGGAACGGAATGAAGCGGGAAATTGCGAGGTTCGTATCCAGGTGCTTGGTATGCCAGCAGGTGAAGGCGGAACATCAGAGGACAGCAGGATTGTTACAACCATTGCCGATACCTGAATGGAAGTGGGAGCACATTACTATGGATTTTGTAACGGCCTTACCACGGGGCCCTAGAGGCAATAACGCTATCTGGGTTATCGTCGATCGCCTCACAAAAGCTGCACACTTCCTACCTTTCCGAGAGGGACAGTCGACAGAATCACTGGCGGAAAGATATATACAGGAGATTGTGCGACTTCACGGTGTTCCAGTCAGCATTGTGTCAGACCGGGACACGAGATTCTTGTCGCACTTTTGGAAGAGCTTACAGGAGAGTTTGGGAACCCGCCTTAAATTCAGCACAGCTTATCACCCACAGACGGATGGACAATCCGAGCATACAATTCAGACGCTCGAGGATATGTTGAGAGCTTGTATGTTGGACTTTCAGGTTTTCTGGGAGGACCATCTGCATCTAGTCGAGTTCTCTTATAACAATAGTTATCAGGCTAGTATTCAGATGGCTCCTTTTGAAGCACTTTACGGGCGGAAGTGTCGATCCCCGGTATGTTGGGATGATGTGGGAGAACGAAGATTACTGGGCCCCGAACTCATTGTTCAGACAGTTGACAAAGTCCAAATGATCAGACAGCGTATCAAGGCGGCTCAGGATCGACAGAAGAGTTGGGCAGATACCAGCAGAAGATCACTAGAATTCGAAGTCGGAGATCATGTGTTCTTGAAGATTTCCCTTACTCGTGGAGTTATCAGGTTCGGAAGTCGGGGAAAGCTTAGTCCCCGCTTTATCGGACCTTTTGATGTGCTAGAGCAAGTAGGAGAGGTGGCCTATCGACTTGCCTTGCCTCTATCGCTAGCTGGTGTGCACAATACCTTCCACGTGTCACAGTTGCGGTGTTATGTCCGGGATGAGAGCCATGTCCTAGACCATTCGGAACTAGTTTTGGGAACCGATCTGTCATACGAGGAGCAGCCTACTACCATCCTCGACCGCCGAGAGAAAGTGCTGAAGAATAAGGTCATCCCGTTAGTCCGAGTGTCTTGGGGCGGTCGTTCCCCAGGAGAATCCACCTGGGAGCGGGAGGAAGACATCCGTGATCGTTATCCACATCTCTTTGTTTAGTGCATTCTTCTTGTATCTTTGTTAAATTTCGAGGACGAAATTTTTGTTAAGGGGGGTATGATGTAAATCCCCGTTTCCTTTCTAAATGAAGTTTCCTATTTTTCTGAGTTCTAGAGATTACCTTATTCTTGTCTTCGCATATTTTTTAATTGGTTGTTAGGCTTAATATTTATATTTTTCCAAACTCTAAGAGTTAAAACCAAAGCCAATTAAACTAAAACCAAAACTAAAACCAAAACTAAAACCAAAATTTTAACAACCAAAACCCTAACCCACACTCTCATTTCTTTATTAACCAATTCATAAATTCCCTTAGCCCAATCATAAGAAAAACCCTAAACTATATTTTTCCCTCAGCCCACTAATAATTTTTTAGACCAATTTATGGAAATTTTTACCTCGGCCCACCCCCTTAAACTTCATTCAGTCACTTCTGTTTTATTTTTATTTTTTATTTTTAAAGGGAATCCTTTTTGGCCAGCCCGTCTCTCTCCTGCAGCCCACAAAGTTTTTAAAGGAAATTGTTTTTTTCCCGGCCCAAATCCCTACGGCCCGTGACCCCTTACCTCCACTCGTACCCGACCCGACCCGCTACAACACTGTGCATCTCCTTCTTCAAATCCCAACGGTAACATCTCTTAACTCGCGCGCGACCCGCCTCCTCCGCCGTCGCTCACGCCCACGCCTTCGCCCTGCCGTTGCCCCCACGTTTTCAACCTCGTCTCCCTTATCTCCCTCACATCTCACTTCCCTTTCATTTTTTTCAAAAAAATTCCTCATCTCCATCTCTCAAAAACTCACGAACCCACCGCAATCGACTCCCTCCGACGACGGCGAACCTCCTCGTCGACCCCACCGTTCTCCCTCGCTCACTTTCCTCCACCAACTGAGCTCCCTACACAACCACCTTCGCCTCCAGCACTGCACACCCAACTCCCCTGCACACAACCCAAATTGCAAGCAAGCTCGGCCACCTCACCCCATCGACGCCGGTGAACCCCCATCTCATCTGAAACACCCATCGACCTTCCACCTCCTCAGCCTCATCATCAACACAACAATACCCGACCCCACTGCCCCTCTTCTCTCTCTCTTCAAAAATCCCATAACCCAAGTCTCAAACACAACTGCTCTGTACACGCTGCCGGAGCGACGCCGTCGACCGTCGGCAACCCCAACACTTCTCTGGCAAACCACAGAGCACCCCTAAGCTTCCAGCGCGCGCAAGACGACTCCGAGAAACTCCGACGTGAAACTCGTGTTTCGAACTAGGCTCGCGAGAATCCGGTACGTGGCGTATATCGCGCGTTCGTGACGACACTGTTTCCGTACGACCCCGAAACGTTTTCCAGGCAAGTATTTACTTGCTTCATGCTATAATAATAGTGTTACAAACCTAGATCACGTAGTTTACAAACTTACCGATTACCGATACGTATCGTGACCTAGGTGTTCGATGCTAGATCCCAATGGAAATAATTGTGCAATTTGACGGAAACTGATACTTTCTGTTGGCCCTTATTATGATGAATATCGTGTGTGAAACTCGCTGGATAATACGACTGTTAGTGACAAAAAGTGATACCCCCATATATGTTGTTAAAACTAGAATTCTCTCGTACCTGAAAACGAATAAAATCACCATAAATCATATACATATTGGAAAGATGCGTTCGAGGGCTTAAATCGAAGCCGACTCAACGAAATTTAATCCTATGTAAATTCCTGATCATTTCTGTTATGTAACCATGAAGATAATTGGATCGGAACGCGACTCTGGACTGCAGTCCAGAGCGTTTCTGATTATGGTGTTCTGTCCAAAGACCTGCGTCACTGTGTTTCCTGAAATCGTACGTTACGGAACTTTACAGTAGATATAAGATATTTCTGTTAGTGAAAGAAAACAAGTGGTTTCATTCCGATTCATCGCCGTTTGCTATTTTAAACTACATTTAAAAGGGCAGAACGTAAAACTGTTCAGGACAATTTCTGAAATGACATATTGGGATTAAACTGTGTATAACTTTCAACGTACGGATGAGATTGAGGATTTGTCTGTTGCGTTGAATACTTTATCAAAAACCCTAGATTTCATTTAACTGTGACATCGCTAAATTCTGAGCCCAACTGGGTGCAATTCGTGTCGCGAAACAGACGTTCAGTTCTGAAATTGAAATTCCAGCCGCGAGCTCTTAAACTGAAACAGTTATATCTTGAAAACCGAAACTCCGATTGAACTGAAATAAATTTTGATGAATTACTGACTGATTGTTCTATATATCTTACTTACATCATTTTTGCTGAATTCGTAACATATTAATTTGTGCAATTTATTTTAGTTTATGATATGCATGTTAATTCATAACATACAGAGCTTATTGGTAGCATACAATACACATATCATACCCTTGTCATATACACAGTGGTAGTGCGTGTGGACATTGCATTATCGTGCATGATAGATATTGGTTTAGGAGTGACGAGTACACCAATGGAAAGTGAATATTCGTGACAGGATTGATATAGTGGACAATGATGAAACCGTGCAATTGGTATACTTATACACAACTAGATCAATATCATAAATAGTGTAACCTGGGGGAAAAAGGGGAAATTAAATTGGAAAGAGTATCGTATTTAGCGGGACCGTGTTTAGAGGATGATCATTCGAACCGTGATATTTATACGTGTAGGACAAGATCTAGCGATCCGGATGACAGGGTTATGTCCCGGGCATGTGGGCCGTGGTCTCGGGTATGTACGAGACTCCTGTTAAACATGATCCTCCTTCCACTATGTGATTTCAAACATGACCTAGAGACCGATAGGGACACATATTATATTCTGCATCATATAGTGATATAGTGATTACTTGCATTATTCTCATACCAGTATTACCTCATTTACCTGTTTTATCTGATTATAATAATATTATTATTGTGTCGCTCTGACGACCTGAGTATGCATGCTCAGATTCCGCGGGAGGACCAGCACAGGAGACGGATCTATCCTTTGAGTTCACGGAGATATAGTTTGGTGTACCTTCTTCATTTACTGCTTTCCATAAAAGAGATTGTGAGATTGGACTTGGTTAGTTATTGTTCTTATTATCTGTAATCCGTGAACAATGAAATTTTAATATAATAAATTAGTGATGTGATTCCTTTAATACTGTGCTTATTTACTGATTACCATGTAGTGCTAGAAGCCGAAGTGTGACTACGGCGGGATGATTCCTTGACCGTAGGAGCATGGCTGGCCTAGTCATCCCTCGTTTTCCGTATTTTGGGAAGCGGGGCGTGACATGGTTGAAACCCTAGGGCCATATTCTGCCCCTAAATGAAGTGACCAAACTGCCCACAGAAAACGACACCCTGAAGAGTCTATACGGCCGCGGCATAAGAGCGGTTCCGCGGCCTAAGCCTGCTTATTCCGCGAAACCGCGGCTATATTAGGGAATTGGGCAGTGGGTTTTTGTGGGGATCCCTGGTTTGCTGTTGTCTGCTGTGTGGTATATGACTTTTCTCAGAATCTCTTCACAATTCTTCCAGAATTTCAGTAGATCAAAAGGTGATGTGATGTGGATCTTTTGCCACGATTTCCTCGAGCTCCGCGTAGATTTCTTGGATCTTGTGTTGACATTGAGCTTTGTGCATGAAAATGACAATCGATTTGTCATTTTGTCCCTTAAACTGGTATGTGGCAACACACGGATAGAGAGCGGAGACCCGTGTTTTATCTGTTGTTGGCAGTAATCCGGAATTTGTCGTACTTTTCCATGATATTCACTGTTTAGAGCTGAGACCAGTATCCTGTAATTATGTAGCAAACACTGATTAAAAGCACCTGCCTATAAACAAACGAGCGTAAGAATGGGCGGTATAAAATGCAATATTCTGGTATGAGCAGGCAACTCGCAATAAAAATCAACGAATAAAATAAAGATGAAAAATAAAGCCGAAATGATAGGGCAACCGCGAATAAATAGCCGAAATGATAGGGCAATCGCGACCTTCGCGATAAGAAAAGCTGAAATGATAGAGCAATAGCGGTAAAACAAAAAAAAATATATAAAACAAAAAAATGGCGAATGATGAGTCGCTCCTGGTACCATATTCCAGTGCAGCGATGCAGACGCCAACCAAATTCTAAACCCAAATCCCCAATGGCGAATGATGAGTCGCTCCTGGTACCATATTCTAGTGCAGTGATGCAGACGCCAGCCAAATTCCAAATCCCATACCCCAATGGCGAATGATGAGTCACTCCTGGTACCATATTCCAGTGCAGCGATGCAGACGCCGTCCAAAACTCAAATCCCAACGGCGAATGATGAGTCGTCCCTGGTACCATATTCCAGTGCAGCGATGCAGACGCCGTCCAAAACTCAAATCCCAATGGCGAATGGTGAGTCGCTCCTGGTACCATATTCCAGTGCAGCGATGCAGACGCCAACCAAATTCCAAATCCCATACCCCAACGGCGAATGATGAGTCGCTCCTGGTACCATATTCCAGTGCAGCGATGCAGACGCCAACAAAGTCCCAAAATTTTTCCGGCCCTACGGTCTGGATCATACATCCTGCAAAACCGTATACAATCCACGGGCGTAAAACGATCACAATCTCTCCCAAGTCCTACCAGCGAGACCACATTCAAAATCCTACCGGCGGTGAAGGTTTAAAAAAAAAGGTATGTCCACAAGTAAAATGGGTACGGATGAAAACCCGAAAGGGCTCCGTGAGTAAAAACAGCAGGACTGCCGACGAGTTTGTGAAAACCCAAAAGGGCGCAAACTCATAAAAAAGAGATGAAATGCACTCGCAAAGTCCTCTCGATTTTGTGAGGAGAAAATTCCCGCATGAGATCCATACGACTCATAAAGGAGCAACACACTTAGGAGTTCCCACGACTCCTAAGGAGAAAATACACCTGCGAGATCCTTTCGACTCGTAGGGAGAAAATGCTTTTATGGGACCCTTGCGGCCCATAAAATTGAAAAGCCTTAGGTGATAAGGATCTAAACCTGCATCCTACGCCATCAATTCCCAAATCCTCTCGGGCAAATGATGAGTTGCTCCTGGCATTATTCCAGTGCAGTAATGCAGATGCCAAACAAAAACCGAAATCCTCAAATCCACTCATGGCAAATGATGATTCGCTCCTGGTACCATATTCCAGTGTAGCGATGCTGATGTCAACCCAAATCAAATCAAACCAACAACCTCTGCGGCGGAATCATGCTCCGTCCCAAAATTTACCCCGTGTCGAAATCATGCTTCGTCTCGGGATATCTACCTTCCCTGCCGGAATTATGCTCCGCCTCGGAATCAAATCAACCAACCAGCTCTGCGTCGGAATCATATTTCGTCTCAGAGTGTACCCCGCGTCGAAATCAAGCTTCGCCTAGGTGTATCTGCCTTCCCTGTCGGAATTATGCTTCGGCTCGGAATCAACTAGCGACCTCCTCGTTGGAATCATGCTCCGCTCTTCGGAATTATGCTCCGATCCCTGGAATCATGCTCCGCCCTTCGGAATGATGCTCCGAACCCTTGGGAATCATGCTCCGCTCTTCGGAATGATGCTCCGAACCCTGGAATGATGCTCCGCTCTTCGGAATGATGCTCCGAACCCTCGAATCATGCTCCGCCCTTCGGAATGATGCTCCGAACCCTTGGCAATCATGCTCCGCTCTTCGGAATGATGCTCCGAACCCTGGAATCATGCTCCGCCCTTCGGAATGATGCTCCGAATCCTAGAATCATGCTCCGCCCTTCGGAATGATGCTTCGAACCCTGGAATCATGCTCCGCCCTTCGGAATGATGCTCCGAACCCTGGAATCATGCTCCGAACCCTGGAATCATGCTCCGCCCTTCGGAATGATGCTCTGAACCTTGGAATCATGCTCCGCTCTTCGGAATGATGCTTCAAACCCTGGAATCATGCTCCGCTCTTCAGAATGATTCTTCGAACCCTGGAACCATGCTCCGCCTTTCGGAATGATGCTCCAATCCCTGGAATCATGCTCCGCCCTTCGGAATGATACTCCGAACCCTGGAATCATGCTCCGCTCTCCGGAATGATGCTTCGATCCTTGGAATTATGCTCCGAACCTTGGGAATCATGCTCCGCTTATCAGAATGATACTCCGACCATGGAATTATGCACCGGAAATCGGAATGATGCTCCGATCCCCGGGAATCATGCTCCCCGAGGGATGCTCCGCCCCCGGAATGATGTTCTACCTCGAAGTCCAGCTTCAAGATCCATCAATTTCATGCACACAACTCAAATGTGCGGTGCGCATTCATTGATGGGGGGCACTTTGTTGGGGTCAAAATTTGCACCCCCGTTGACTGAGTCAAAGTCAAGGTCAACCCCAAGCCAGGTGGGCCCAAGCCCAGGTCAAGCGGGCCCATGCCTAAACTGAGCCCGCGGCCAAGCCTCCCCATGCCAACAACAAAATCATATAATAAATAATTTTTATGTATTTTTTTTTTATGCATGAGTGGGCATAAAGCCAAATTTTTGTAAAGCCCATGGCTTATGTGCAAAAAAGAAATGGCATATGAGCCATGGGATGGGCAAAATGCCATTTTGTAAAGCCTAAGGAGCTATATGCAAATATGTAAGCCTATATAAGGCAACATGATGAAAATATCTAAGAGATACTTTTTGATTCCCCTCAAAATCTAGGGTTTGTGCCTCTTTCCCCTTTTTGAAAGTTCTAAACCTTCTTCTTTCTTTTGAATTAAATCAAGAGTTTTACTCTTCCTTTTCCAAAACAAAATAGTTTTTCACCACAAAACCCACAAAGGGGAACTTAGATCTCCCATCAGATCTCAAAAAGAAAAGATTTTTAAAATCTCACATCTCTTGATCTTCAAGATCCTCGACCCTGGTGGAACTACCCTTTGATTTTCTTCAAGATCCTACCAATAGAGGAGGAAGAAGGAGACCCATCTCCAGAAACCCCACTTTGGAGGAAGAACAAGGGCTCAAGGGGAGAAGCCCCTTCCTCAGCTTCAAAACATCCTAGGAGTTTAACTCCTCACACACACACACACACACACACACACACACATACACACACACACACAAAATAATAAGTGCTTCTTTCTGGGAGTACAACTCCCATTGCAGGGACCAAGTCTCTTTTGCCTCCCGAGCGCCCATGTGCTAACACGTAGGGCGCTAGAGCTCAAAGCACTTGCGCTCAAAGTGCTAGCGCCAGAGCACCCACGTGCTGACACGTGGGGCGCTAGCGCTCACAGCGCTAGCGCCCTTGCGCTCAAAGTGCTAGCCTCTTGTGCTCAAGCGCTAGCGCCCGAGCGCCCACATGCTGACACGTGGGGCGCTAGCGCTCTTGCGCTCAGAGCGCTAGCGCCCAAAGCGTTAGCGCCCGAGCGCCCACGTACTGACATGTGGGGCGCTAGCGCTAGCGCTCTTGCGCTCAGAGCGCTAGCGCCCGAGCGCCCACGTGTTGACACGTGGGACGCTAGCGCTCTTGCACTCAGAGCGCTAGCGCCCAAAGCGCCCACGTTCCTGACATGTGGGGTGTCCAAAACTCTGCGTGGCTCCCGATATATTCAAGCCCCCTCCAAAACAAAACACACGTACACTGCACATTGAGGTCGCATAACCAGTTTAACCCGTCAATCGGAGGTTCCCTCACCCCAAAGGCGAGGGGTAATTAACGGCATCTTAGTCCGTGGCTGCCCGAGATTCGGATCCCCACAATCAATAAACCCTGGCCTACCCTGGGCAGGGGGAATCTGTAGTACGCCTGGCGAGCGAGCGCGTATTCCCATCTCAATGGGGTGACGAAAAACACCCTACATAGCTCTCCACCGCCTTCGATGCTAGAATCTCGGCCTTTGACGCCCGGAGCACGGCATGCCTCGCCTCCACCTTCGCCACCTCGTTCTCTTTTCGGAGGGTGCTCACCGTCTTCTTCAAAGTGGCGACGAGCACCTGGGAGTCTTCTCATTTGGCCTCGACGACTCGGGTTTCCTCTCAGCACCGGGCGACCTCTCGACTCCCGGCCGCCATCCGGTCTTCAAGGGCAGCGATCCTCTCCATCGCCGCCCCCAGCTCCTGCCTTGAGCTCTCCTCGCGGCCTGCGGCCTGCATCGCCGGGGTTATCTTCTCGTCCTCCATATTGACGATGAGGGCAACATGTTGGAGCACCTGAAGAAAAGGAAGAAGGTTAAAAAGGGAAGGGAGGCGCCTGATCACGCGAACAAAAATGTTGAATAAAGAACCAGGTGGAGTGCAAACACTAACCTGCGCGGCCTCTTGAGCTATGGCCTCCATTTGGGCCCGTAGGGTCCCTCGAGGGATTCTGCCCCCGGCCGATCTCTCCATCTCAGAGAGCAGGCCGTCAGCGACAGAAAGCCCCGAGGGCACCTCGAAGCGAAGCTCCCTATCGTCCAAGAGGATTGGGGAAGCCAGGTTGCGGGGCTCCATCCTGTGAAACCTCTTGAAGAGCGATGCGGGAGAACCAGTCTCGGCTCCCACCTCGGTAGCCCGGAGCTCCTGCTCTCGAGCACGCTTACGGACCAACGCGCGGCTGGACTCGGGGGCCTGAGGAGCGTTTGGGTGCCTGGATGGAGCCGCCACCGGCGGGGCCGGAGTCGACGACGGGCGAGAAGGGCTGGCGCCTCTGGCCTTCTTCCCATTCTTCACATCAACCATTGCCGCCCGAAACTTGTTTAGGTCCATGGGTTCTGCATAAGACAAAATACAGAGGATTCAGCAATGCAAGGAAAATAAAAGAATGCACAAGTTGAAACAAGTCCCCTGAGAGCTCCTAACTTACCCGTGTACTGAGCGGGCCTTAGCCAGGCCTAACTGAAGGCCCGCTCAGACAACAGCACATCGACCCGAGGGAGGGGCTCCCACTCTGATACTGCCACCGCGTCTGCATCATTCGACCGACTCACCCGAGGACAGCTAGCCCCTTGCCACTGGGTGGGCATAAACCAATTCTCACCCTCGGGCGGGGCCACAAACAAAAACTTCTTCTTCCATTAGTGAATGGAAGAAGGTGCTACGATGGCCTCTAACCCGGCGGTGATAGAATGTTTTCCGGTGTGTATGTAGAAAATGTATAGAAATCACAACCAAAGAAATTTTTGACCGCAATCAATAACGGTGTCGATTGTAGCGCGTTAGCTAGTGCGGATCGTCCACAGGGAAAGTGAGATCCTTTCAAATTTGAATTAGATGAATTGAAAATTAAAGAAAGAAAAGAAAAGACAATTCAATTCAAGATTTATAAAATTGAAGTTCAAGAATTAGCAAAATCTAGATCTAAATCTAAAATTAAGAAAATATTTAAAATCAAGAATGAAGAATTGATGATTTCCAATCCAATAATCAAGAATCGAAATGAGGCTCGTAGGAATCGATCGAATCTATAGACATGATGAAATCTATTGATTACGTATTCTTATCCATCGATGATTTGATACTAGATCGATGATGATCAACGAGAACTAGGGATTTCTTGCGGAAACTAGGGTTTCATCATCTATCCCTTGTCCTTTCGTTGATTTCATTCACATTCTAGCCTCTAGTAAATTCAAGAATCAATCGTGGATCCCTAATTAAGAGCGAACACAATCAAGAAAGCAACGCTCGAAACTAGGTCGTCGATTCTTCAATTTGCTAAAGTTTACAAAACTCATAAGACTTAAGAATCGTTTCAAGATTTGTAACATCATCATCTATTGATTCTCTCGACTCCTTCACGAGCGGAGTTTTACTCAAACATCATAACAAGAAACACAATCAAGAATTGAGATCGAATCATGATGCAAGAATGTAAAGAAAGC
Source organism: Agapanthus africanus (assembly GCA_030015575.1). Taxonomy (NCBI): domain Eukaryota; kingdom Viridiplantae; phylum Streptophyta; class Magnoliopsida; order Asparagales; family Amaryllidaceae; genus Agapanthus; species Agapanthus africanus. Next base: position 113,410,221 of record CM057342.1, on the reverse strand, counting down.
AAGATAAAAGAATTTCACCTTTTATTTATCAACAATTTCGTTACAATTCTCTCAAGAACTATAATGAGGAAAGAACTCGATCGTCGATTTGGATTCGCTCGTCTTCGTGAGTTGCGGATCGTCTTGGATCACTTGCTCGGATGAAGATCGGCTTCGCTCCTAAAAGGTTGAAGGCTTCTTGCTTGAATTGTACTCGAGGATCTTGAATTTGGCTTTGGATTTTGGATTAGGATTAGGGTTTTGAATGCACAAGTTGTGTCACTCAACTTGTGGGAGAGATGAAGATTGAACAACCCAAAACCCTAGATCTAGGTTTCCTTTTATAACCATCTCAACCCTAGATCTAGAATTCAAATTTCAAATTTCCCTCCAAAATGAACCACTTTTCCCTCCAAAATGAACAACTTTTTCCTCCAAAATGAACTACCCCGTTTGAATTTTCCGTCCAAAATGAACTACCCCATTTGAATTTTCCCTCCAAAATGAACTACCTCATTTGAATTTTCCCTCCAAAATGAGGTTGTTAGAAAGAATCTTCTAGAAGAAGTTTGTTGGAGGGAATATTCTAGAATGGGGTTGTTACAAGGAGGTGTTCCCCGCTGAAAGACGGCGCGACGCAGAGACATCTTGCCTGAGATTCGGGGCAGATGCTAATTGGTGCTATCCGTCCACCTCTCCGAAGATGCCAAATTGATTTATGGCACCGTGTATCGGAGGTTTGGACGGATGCGGCTGATGTAGCAGACTTCGTCAGATTCCCTCTCGTCTAAGGGGTTTTTGATTGTGGGGACGCTCTTCCCTGCAGGCGCAAACCCCTGCAGTTAATTATGCTACCGCATCGCGGTAACAACTTTCTCCTTCTCCAGAATTTCACTTCGTGTCGTGGGTGTTTGTTTTGTTTGTGGTTGCCCGTGGATTGTATACGAAGACTAATTTATGTCGTCGCCCGTAGGACGTGGATTAGTCCAAATCCGTATTTTCTTAGATTTGGGTTTGGGGTTTTGGTTTAAGGATACGTTAGTCATATTTGAGACTAAGATCAACTCAAACGCTTGTTAAGGATACATTAGTCTAATTTGAGACTAAGATCAACTTAACAGGATCGTTTAGATCCGACAAAAGAGCATTTGTGCTCTATTGTTCCAGTTTAGGGACATAGTGGTCCATTGCCAGTTTAGGGACATGGTGGTCCATCTCCAGTTTAGGGACATGGTGGTCCAACATTCCCATTTTGGGGACGAATATTGGTTTAAGGACGCATTAGTCCATGAGTTTAAGGACCCCACAGTCCGTATTACCAGTTTAGGGACATGGTGGTCCAACATTCCCATTTTGGGGACGAATATTAGTTTAAGGACGCATTAGTCCATGAGTTTAAGGACCCCACAGTCCGTATTAATATGTGGTTGTCGGGACCCGTCACCTCTCTGACGACGTTGAAGGATTACAACGACAAATATCAGAGGAGTTCGGAGATGTACCCTTGAACCGGATGTAAATTGATTTGAGAGAGCAGTTGTGCTCAGTTCAATTTAATTTGAGGACTTACGGCCAGAATTGGGTTAAGTCCATTTGAAAATGTTTAACATTTTATTTGTGTTTGGCATGTCAGGCTTTTATTTGGGCTCTGCCCTTTTTAATAATGCACTGCATTTTTTTTATTTGGTCTGATAGACCTTTTAATTGGGCTCTACCCTTTTTAATAATGCACTGCATTAAATGTTCTGACAATGCCCCATGTGGCTTGTCAGGCGCTTTGCGCCAATTGAGGAGCGCAATGCACAAATTCATGTGGAGGTGACACGTGTCACGCGCTGGTGAGCGCAAGTCTGTTAGCGCAGTGCGCTGTGCTAGTGCACTACTGACACGTGGCGCGCTCTGGTGACTTGCGCCAAACCAAGAGAGCGGTGCTTTGTTTTTAGAAGCGCAAGGCGCAGTTGTTCTGTGATTGACACGTGGTGCTCTCTGGTGGCTTGTGCCAATCCAAGGAGCGCAACAGTGCAAATTTCAAAAGTGCAAGGCACTGTTTAATATCTTGATCAAATTTAGATCAAAGAAAACAAGTTTTTCTTTTTCCAGAGAGGTTCTACCTCAAATTTCAAGAACCAGTGGTTCATCAAAAGGCAATGCCTTTATATAGATCAAAAGATCTACTCTTTTCTGGTCCTCTCTTTTTTTTATATTGAAGATCTTGATCTTGTTCTTAGATCTTTTTAGAAGAAATTCTTCTCCTTTTTTTTATTCTAAGAATTAAATTCTTTAAATGAAGAAGATGATCTTCTTCTTTTCCAAAGGTTTACCTTTTTTCTTTTTTGAGTTCTTTCTCAAAGTTTTCAGAGGATTTCTGTGTTTCTCTCTCTCTGTGTGTCTATCTATCCATTTTCTTTCTTTTTTTTATTTTAGAAAGAATGATCATTGGTCGTTGGGACCCACCATCTCTCCGACGACACTGAGAGATTACAGTGCCATATATCGAAGGTGTGAAGGGATGTACCCTTTGAACCATGTCTCACTCATTAGGGGGAAGAACATGCTGGAGCTTAAGCTTCTCGCTGCTGAAAAGGCTTCTTTGCGTTCGCGCACGTGCGTCGCACGTGTTGGGCGAACGTGCGTCGCACGTGTTGGGCGCTCATATTTGCACGTAGCGCACATGGAGCTTGCGCATATGCGCATTATGAGGAGAAGCAGGGCTTCTATATATAGAGAACTAAGCTCCTTTTAATATTATTAAATATTCTCATGTGGTGCGCACGTGTGTTGCACGTGGTGCGCACGTGGCAGGCACACGTGCGTTGCACGTAGCGCACATGCGCATTATGAAGAGAAGCAGGGCTTTTATATATGGAGAACTAAGCTCTTTTTAATATTATTAAATGTTCTCATGTGGTACGCACGTGCGTTGCACGTGGTGCGCGCGTGCGTTACACGTAGCGCACATGCGCATTATGAGGAGAAGCAGGGTTTCTATATATGGAGAACTAAGCTCCTTTTAATATTATTAAATGTTCTCATGTGGTGCGCACGAGCGTTGCACGTGGTGCGCACGTGGCGGGCACACGTGCGTTGCATGTAGCGCACATGCGCATTATGAGGAGAAGCAGGGCTTCTATATATGAAGAACTAAGCTTATTTTAATATTATTAAATGTTCTCATGTGGTACGCACGTGCGTTGCACGTGGTGCGCGCGTGGCGGGCACACGTGCGTTGCACGTAGCGCACATGCGCATTATGAGGAGAAGCATGGCTTCTATATATGGAGAACTGAGCTCCTTTGAGTATTGAATCCTTTGAGGATTGAACTCTACCATTTCTAAGAGGTATCCCCTCTTATTTATATGGGAGTGGTAGAGAAGCCATCCCTCCTTTTCCCGATGTGGGACTAAAAAATGCATTCCCCATGTAGTAGAGCATTACTTTAGATTACACGTGCATAGCACATTTGCTCATAACTTTTGATCTCGGATGAATTATGAGGCCTATAATATATCAAATCGAAGGATTTTTCGAGACACTTTCGACACCATCAAAATTTAGCTGTTTCCCATTCTGGAGTTTGTCAAAATACAGCTCGGAAAATACCGGTTCACATCTTCTTCCTTAGATCACACGTGCATAGACATTTGCTCATAACTTTTGATCCCGGATGAATTATGAAGCCCATAATATATCAAATCGAAGGTTTTTTCGAGATGCTTTCAATACCATCAGAATTTAGCTGTTTCTCATTCCGGAGTTTGTCAAAATATAGCTCGGAAAATACTAGTTCGCATCTTCTTCCTTAGATCACACGTGCATAGACATTTGCTCATAACTTTTGATCCCGGATGAATTATGAGGCCCATAATATATCAAATCGAAGGTTTTTTCAAGATTATTTCAATACCATCAAAATCTAGCTGTTTCTCATTCAGGAGTTTGTCAAAATACAGGTTCACATTTTCTTAAGCGTATCGCTGCCAGCCTTGGGCTCTTTTGCGCAGAAATTTTTGGCGGGAACAAATGCCCCCCACTACTTTGCCCGCGTAAGTATGTACGTGGGTGAAGTAGTACAGAGTTATGCATGGCAATAGAATTGATGGCTTAGGAGACAAGTTTAGGGTTCTTGTAATCTAAGACTTTTCAACTTTATGAGTCGTAAGGATCTCATAAAGAATTTTCTCCCTACAGGTCGAGAGAATCCCATAAGTGTATTTTCTCCTTAGGAGTCGTGAGGACTCCTAAGTGTGTTTTCTCTTGAGAGTCGTAAGGATCTCACAAGAGAATTTTCCCCCTTACAAGTCGTGAGGACTCGTAAGTGGTTGTTTCCCTCCTTACCGAGATTCGACTTTGGAGAGTGTGGTCCGTGAATAGTATGCAAGAGTCCATTTTGGACTGACTTGCAGGCCCCCAGTGCTTAAAAAACAGGTTTTTTAATCCCCACTGCCTAAGGCTTTGCCTTACGAGTCGAGATGAATCGAGAAGTTCTCGCAAGAGTGTCCTAACGTCACAGTTAACCTCTGCTCTTTACGACAGAGGTCCGTTAGGGTCTGTGATACTAGGGTTTTGCCCGTCGTACCGTCGCGTTGGCTGATGTATTCTTCGATAGGCAATCTTGCTGTTCGAGTAGCCTTACGACTGTCGTGTCTTTGATCCCTTCGGGGGCTGGACAAAACATCTTCAAGCAATCTTCCTAGGCAGTTTGACCGTCGGAAGAGCAAGCGTTAGGAATTTTGCCATGCCACTTTTTACTTGAGGTTAAGCTCATTTTGGAGAGCCCCGATGAGTCATAACCACTCCGCGCTGGTGTGGGATGATCTCCGATAATCTTTCAGGTTTTATATGAGTTGCCGTAAAGACCCTGAAGCTAGGAATTTGGCCTTTGCTTCGTTTACTGGCACTGCGTCTGCTGTATCGAGACGAATGTCTCGGTTGTCTCTAGGTTGTTGGTGAACCGTCGAGGCTTGGAACTAGGGATTTTGCCATGGCTCCGTTGTTTGATTGTCGCGTCTGAGTCATGTTGGAGGAAGAACGCTGGGGTGACATCTCGTCTGTTGTATTGAGACGAACGTCGAGGTGGTGACCACTCCGCGCTGATGTAGCATGATCTCCGATAGTCTTTCAGGTTTTATATGAGTTGCCTTCAAGACCCTGAAGCTAGGAATTTGGCCTTCGCTTCGTTTGCTTTGGCGCGTTCGAATCCTGTTGGAGGAAGGGCGCTGTAGTGACATCTTGTCTGTTGTATCGAGACGAAAGTCGAGGTGGTGACCACTCCGCGCTGATGTGGGATGATCTCCGATAGTCTTTCAGGTTTTATATGAGTTACCGTCAAGACCCTGAAGCTAGGAATTTGGCCTTCGCTTCGTTTGTTTTGGCGTGTCCGAATCCTGTTGGAGGAAGGACGCCGTAGTGACATCTCGTCTGCTGTATCGAGACGAACGTTGAGGTGGTGACCACTCTGCACTGATGTGGGATGATCTTCGATAGTCTTTCAGGTTTTATATGAGTTGCCGTCAAGACCCTGAAGCAAGGAATTTGGCCTTCGCTCCATTTGCTCGCACTGCGTCTGCTGTATCGAGATGAATGCTGAGGTGGAGCTAGGATTTTGCCGCCACTTCGCTTTGTTTGGACCGTGAGGTCTTTTGTTGACGTCGCATCTGCATCCTGCTAAGGGAAAAAATGCTGTCGTTGACATCTCGCCTACTGTATCGAGACGAATACTGAGGTGGAGCTGGGATTTTGCCGTCTCTCCGGTTTGTTTCGACCATAAGGTCTTTTGTTGACGTTGCATCTTCATCCTGCTGGACCGCGAAGGAACGCCATTGTTGACATCCCGTCTGCTGTATCGAGAAGAATGCTGAGGTGAAGCTGGGATTTTGCCGTCACTCCGCTTTGTTTTGACCGTGAGGTCTTTTGTTGACGTTGTATCTGCATCCTGCTGGACTGCGAAGGAACGCCGTTGTTGACATCTCGTCTGCTGTATCGAGACGAATGCTGAGATGAAGCTGGGATTTTGCCGTCGCTCCGCTTTGTTTCGACCGTGAGGTCTTTTGTTGACGTTGCATCTGCATCCTGCTGGACTGCGGAGGAACGTCGTCGTTGACATCTCGTCTGCTGTATCGAGACGAATGCTGAGATGAAGCTGGGATTTTGCCGTCGCTCCGCTTTGTTTCGACCGTGAGGTCTTTTGTTGACGTTGCATCTCATCCTGCTGGATTGCGGAGGAATGCCGTCGTTGACATCTCGTCTGTTGTAACGAGATGGATGCTGAGATGGTCTCTAGGTTGTCTGTGAACCGTCGAGATTTGGAACTAAGGACTATGCCGTGGCTCCGTTTGATGGTGTAACATCTATGTCCTGCTGGAATGAGGAGGCCCACCGTTGTTGGTCTCCAGGCTGTAGATGTGGCCATTGAGATTTAGAACTAGGGACTTTGCCGTGGTTCCGTTTCGTTGCGACTCTGAGGTCAGTTGTTGACGTCACGTCTGCATCTGGTTGGAGTGAGGAGAAACGCCGTTGGTGATCTCTAAGTTTTCGATGTTGACTCCGAGACCCTGAAGCTAGGGATCTTCCTTTGCTTCGTTTATTGACATTGTGTCTGCAATATTGCGACAAATGTCGAGATTGTCTCTAGGTTGTCTATGAACCGTCGAGATTTGGCTTCGCTTTCTGATGGAGCCTGGTGGGGAGGCATAGTTCCCTCTTTGTTTGTGCCCCTGGATTGTATATAGGGATCGATGTGATCTCACATGTAAGGCAAAAAGCTTCATCTATTCATTTTTTTTAATTCTTTCCGCGATGCTCTATCATTTCAGCTTTTTATATCGCGAAAATCGCGATTGCCCAATCATTTTGGCTTTTTATATCGCGAAAATCACGATTGCCCAATCATTTCGGCTATTTTTCGCGGTGCCCAATCATTTCGGCTATTTTTCCTTTTACTCGCTGCTTTTTATTGCGAGTTGCCCAATCATTTCGGCTGTTTTTGTATGCATACATTTTTACTTGCTGATTTTATTGCAAGTTGCCCCATCATTTCGGCTATTTCATATGCATTTTTTTTGGCTCGCTGATTTTTTCTCGCGAGTAGGGGATTTGGGATCTGATACCAATCTTAGCATCAGCATCGCTGTGACTGGAATATTGCCAGGAGCGAATCATCATTTGCCGTAAAAGGACTTGGAATTTGATACCGTTTTAGGCATCAGCATCGCTACCACTGGGATATTACCAGGAGCGAATCATCATTTGCCTCTGTCGATGTCGAACAAAGGTGGCTTAGCAAACAGGGTTAGGATCCTGTCGACTAAGGCTTTTGATTTCATGAGCCGTAAGGGTCTCATAAAGGTATTTCTCCCTACAAGTCATGAGGATCTCATAGGTGAGTTTTCTCCTTAGGAGTCGTAAGGATTCCTAAGTGTATGGTATCTTATAAGTCGTAAGGATCTTACAAGAGTGCTTTCTCCTTATAAGTCGAGATGACTTACAAGGGCTGTTCCCTGTGTAAACATATCCCTAGTTACGGATGGGACTTTGTTAGGGAAATGTTTATTCGCGTCCGTGAATTGTATACAAGGGTCAGCATTGAGCCGCTTATAGGGCAGTATTGGAAGTTTTGGAGGGTGCTTAAGAACAGGTTCAGGTCTCTGTAGCTTAAGACTTTCAAATCTTATGAGCCGTGAGGGTCCCATAAGAGAATTCTCCTTACGAGTCGTGAGGATCTCGCAAGTGTGATTTCTCTTTAGGAATCGTGGGGATCTCTGAGTGTGTTGCTCCCTTGTGAGTTGTAAGGATCTCACGCGGGTGGTTTCTCCTTACAAGGTCGAGAGGACCCTGTAAGTGTCTTGTAACGAGCTTGCGCCCTTTCGGGTTTTCACAAACACTCACCGGTAGCCCTGCTGTTTTTACTCACAGAGCCCTTTCGGGTTTTCATCCGTGCCCATTTTGCTTTTGGACATACCGTTTTCTTTCTTCTTTTTTTATATTCTTTTTATTCTTTTTTTTCGTAACAAGATTGCGCCTTTTCAGGTTTTCATAAGACTCGCCGGTAGCCCTGCTGTTTTTACTCATGGAGCCCTTTCGGGTTTTTATCCGTGCCCATTTTGCTTATGGACATACCGTTTTTTTTGTTTTTTTTTACCACGTCAGCCTGAGGATGCCGCGGGTTGGTAGTAGTTTAATTACGTTTCGGTCATAAGCCAGTTTTAGGACATAGTGGTCCATCGTTAGTTTAACGACGTTTCGGTCTTCAGCCAGTTTTAGGACATAGTGGTCCATCGTTAGTTTAACGATGTTTCGGTCTATCGTTGCCATATTTGAGATGAGTTTCTAGTTTACGGACTTTTTGGTCCATGGGGCTTTCTCTATGAAAGAGCACGATGCCCCCGGCATGTCCATCTTTATCGGAGCATGTGGTTGTGGTGGGTTCACCTTCCATTTTTCGGACAACGTGAACTTGCCCTGTTGGTACTGGTCTTCAACCCAGTTTTTGAAGACGTAGCAGTTATCGATCGGATGGCCCAATACTTGGTGGTAAGGGCAGTAATTAGAATTGTTGACATCATTCAGTTGTAGTTGGTGTTTCGGCTCCGGTAGAGTGATAAGCCTATTGCGCACTGCTAGTTCGAACAGCCTCCTTGTTTCATCCCGGGGAAATGAGTAAGGACGTTTCAACTTCTCATAGAGGGGTTGCCGCTTGTTGCTTTGGCGAACAACCGGTCTAGGGCCACTCGATTGTTGTTGAGCGTTGGCAACGAAGGCCGTTTTTCCCTTCCCTTTATCCTTTTTGTTCGATCCCTTGTTTGCGGGTCCGAGATTCTTTCCGGGTAGCGTGCGATTGCACGGCTGAATGTTCTCGTAACTCCTCAATTCTTTCGTTTCAGAGATAGATTCCTTGAAGAGAGGACCATGGGCTACTTTTTCATCGGAGTCGCTCCCGAAGGTGAGAACTCGCGATCCCCCGGGATCAACCCTATGACAATTGCCGGCAATTCTTTTACGCTCATCTGTCGTATTTTTCCGCTGTCTACGAGCTTCACGCTTTGTCCTGTTGAAGTGTTGCCTGTGAGCGACATACCCTTGACACCAACACTTAAAGGAGCTACAGTCTTCAGTAGGATGTGCGATCTTCTGATGATATAAGCAGAAGTTAGGATGTACGTCCGCTTCATCAAGATGTATACCGCTAGGAGAATTTTCTCTGAAAGAAGGCAGCTTCATCCTCATTAATATGGCTTTAGCGAATCGTTTCCTTGTCTTGATCCTGCTTTCATTTGTGTCGGATGTACCTTGATCCGGTGGGAGTGTTTCGACCCTTTCATCTAGTCGCCGGTGTTTGGCTTTCTCGAATATGGCCATCTCGCGCTCTTGATTAGCTTTGCTTTTAAGACGGGCTTCGTTCAGGAATGCATCAATCATTTCTTCTGATGGTCCTAGAAGTTCTGGCTCAGGATCTGCCCCAGCTTCTCTGTGTAAGGAGTTTCTTCATCATTTATTGACGAGTGAGAGATCACATGGCAGCTTGCCACATAATCTTCAGATTCATCCGACGAGTCTTCTCCATTGTCATCATCTCCATCCTTAAGGATGTGGCTGAGAAATTCTTGGAGTGTGACTAGGGTCTGCGCCTTCTGATTATATTCTTCCAACACGTCAATATGTTTTTGCAGATCCGTACGCTTGTCACTAGGCTGCACGAGCTTTTTGGTCTTCTTCTTCTTCGAAGACTTTGACTGCTGGGTGTGAGCGCTCTGACCATCACCACCCATTTTTGGAGTTGGGCGCGGTTTCAGCATTCCCTCGATGCTCTCGGGTTCCAGTGGATTTTTCCACCTGATTGCCGGGCACGTTTGGAAATCCTTCAGCATTCTTTTAGTTTTGGCTGAAAGAGCGACCTCCCATGGGGCTTCCCTTATGAATGAGCACGATGCCCCGGCACGTCCACTTTTTTAAGGGCGTGAGGTTGTGGTGGGTTCACTTTCCAGTTTTCGGATAATACGAACTTGCCTTGTTGGTATCGGTCCTCCATCCAGCCTTTGAAGACGAAACAATCTTCGATTGGATGGCTTACTGCTTGGTGGTAAGGACAGTAATTAGGATTGTTGACATCGCCTGGCTGCAACGGACGTTTTGGATCCGGCAGATTGATGAGTTTGTTGCGCACTGCCAGCTCGAACAATTTCCTCGTTTTATCTCGGGGAAACAAGTAAGGACGTCCCAGTCTCTCCTCAAGGGATGGGCGTGGACGCACGTTGTTTTGGCGAACAACCGGTTTTAAGTTGCTCGGCCGTTGTTGAGTATTGGCAACGAAAGTTGCTTTCCCTTTGCCCTTTTCATTCCAAGGCTCTGTCTTTGAAGAGGAAGGCCTATGACCCATCTGGTCCATTTGGGCCAGCTTGTCAATCAAGGCCTGGAAGGTGGTCGGCTTGAAGAACATCATGAATTGGGAGATGGTCGCTTGAGGATCGAGAGTACCTACAAACATGCTCACCGCAGGAGCTTCCTCTATGCGTTGTTCGTATTTTGTCCACAGGTTCCGCCATCGGATTGCGTATTGAACCCATGTCTCGCTTGGCTTCACCCTGGCATTGATCAATGCCATTATTGGGGTGCGTTCACTAGCACTCGCGAATCGCTGGGTGAATAGCAACTCCATCTCTGCGAAAGTTTTGACGGAGTCATTTGGAAGCTCGGAGTACCACTCAAACGCTGTCTCCGATAAGCTGCCGACGAATTGGCGAAGCAAGAGCTTATCATCACCGCCGGTGTTGCCACAAAGAGCCCTGAACTGGGCAACATGTTGATGGGGATTGCCTGTCCCCTTGTAGACATGGAATTTCGGGATCGTGTAGCCCGGCGGGTATTTTATCTGATCATACCAGCTCGGATATGGTCGCCCCTTTTTGACAACTTGGTTGGCTGCCTCGGTTGTCTGGTGAACTCGTATTTGTTGAGCTATGTATTCATCCAGGGCAGCTTTGGAAATTGTCTCCTCCTTGGCTGTTGAAAGAGCCGGCGGTGGATTTGACGTTTCTCCCCCGTCATCTTCAAGGACAATCGGAGGATCTTCCGCAGGGGGATCTTGCTGGATCATCATACCCACCATGTCCTGGAACAGAAGGACCATTCGTTTTATGTTTGCTGCTTGTTCCGCAGCCACTTTGTCCTTCTTTTCCAGTATTCTCCGAAGGAATTCGGTATCGGTTTCTTGCTCCTGGCGTTGATCCGAGGACGCTTCTGGGCTTTCTTTTGGCCCGGTGAGTGCGGCCATCGCAGTCATCATTTCTTGGAGCTTCTGCTGCTGCTCTTGAGCTTTAGTCACCGATCGTGTAAGCGGTCGATGACCTGTAGATATGCGGCTATCCTCTTTCCCAGACACCATGTAGACGGTATGCACCACCATGCCCCCAGACTTAGGGCGTTTAGGCTTACTGTCTTTGACATTTGCCGCAGGTGTGGAGACTTTCTCTGGCCTTCTTCTCTTGTGGGCCGTCGAAGTTGAGGGGGTCGTTGCCTTGGGTACCCAGGTGGCCGTCATCTTCCGTTGCTTAATAGGGCGGCCTTCTTTCTGTTGGGATTTCGACATCTTACGCTGATGGGAGAAATTCGGATCAATCACCGATTCTCGGACTCGTCGCCAAGTCTTGTAGATCCTGAGGACAGCCGTTGAGGAGACTGCTCCGGCTTTTCTGGTTCTGCTTCCACGGTGGTCTCTACCGATGGAGGAGATCTTTTGAGTGCCGCAGTTGGCGAATTTCTGCGTACCCTGTTCAGCAGCTCAAATCTGTTTCCAGTTGGAACAACAGCATTAACTTCCACCGTTGGAACTGGTGGAGTTAGCCCAGAGGGGGAGTTGCCTCCAGCCTTCCTTATCCGGCGCCAGTGGCGACGGCGGGCGTGACGGGTTGTTGGGATTGGTTCAGCGACGGTTTTGTCTTGCCCCTCGTTCAAGTGGGTGGATGTTGCCGGTGTCAGCCTCTTGAAGAATGACGTCCATTGAGAAGTCGTGCCCAACCGGTCAAATACAGATTTCTGAGCGAGAGCAGGATCGGGAGCAGTCAGCCTTGTGAAGACCGACCCTCTTGCAGGAGAAGCCGCCTTGACGGCCTCAGGAGCAGGGATGACTATCTTTTCTGGGATGGCCATTTCAAGTATTACGGGCTTCTTGGTAGGCCATTTGGAGCCCGAGTTCAGCCTGGTGAAGACTGAGGAATTGGACGACCTGTTGAGAGGGGTCGCGGTAGTTGCAAGCCGATCAAAGACCGACTTCTTCGGAGCTTCTTGCAACGGCAGAGGGGCATTGAAGCTCATTGGTGGGAGCATGGTCCCAAAGAACAGCCCAGTGGTGGCTTGAGTTACTTGCTCCACCGGCATCTTGAAAAGGGAGGCCGCTTGAGGCCCGTAAGTCACTCCTCCGGCGAGGACGGAGTAGGAGTTGTTGCAATTAGTGCAGTTTGAAGCCATTGATCTTCTGTTTTCTGCACGGAGCAAGACACCAAATCTTAGTACCTCGAATCCACAGGCAACCATAACAAACAGCGATTCGTTCACGAACACGACACACGAAGTGTAGAGTGGAATGAGGAAAAGGTCCTACCGGGCGTGCCAGAATCTGTTACCTGTCAAAAGACGCGCAAGACGGACTGTCTTGCCTGAGATTCGGGGCAGATGCTAATTGGTGCTATCTGTCCATCTCTCCGAAAATGCCAAGTTGATTTATGGCACCGTATATCGAAGGTTTAAACGGATGCGTCCGATGTAGCATACTTCGTCAGATTCCCCCTCGCTTGAAGGGTTTTTGATTGTGGGGACGCTCTTCCCTGCAGGCGCAAGCCCCTGCAGTTAATTACGCTACCGTATCGCGGTAACAACTTTCTCCTTCTCCAGATGGTCACTTCGTGTCGTGGGTGTTTGTTTTGTGTTTGGTTGTCCGTGGATTGTATACGGAGACTAAGTTATGTTGTCGCCCGTAGGGAGTGGACTAGTCCAAATCCGTATTATCTTAGATTTGGATTTGGGGGTTTGGTTTTAAGGATACGTTAGCCTCATTTGAGACTAAGATCAACTTAAACATTTGTTAAGGATACGTTAGTCTCATTTTAGACTAAGATCGACTTAACGGGATCATTTAGATCCGACAAGAGAGCAATTAGGGGGCTCTATTGTTTAGTTTAGTGACATTGCGGTCGATTGAATGTATGGCCGTCGGGACCCGTCACCTCTCTGACGACATTGAAGGATTACAACGACAGATATCAGAGGAGTTCAGAGATGTACCCTTGAACCAGAGTTGGTTGGGAGACCTGTGGTCCAATTTGGGACTAAAGTCTGTTTGAGGGTTTAAAGATACATTAGCCTTATTTGAGGCTAAGATCAACTTAAACATTTGTTAAGGATACGTTAGTCTAATTTGAGACTAAGATCAACTTAACAGGATCGTTTAGATCCGACAAAAGAGTATTTAGGCTCTATTGTTCCAGTTTAGGGACATAGTGGTCCGTTGCCAGTTTAGGGACATAGTGGTCCAACATTCCCATTTTGGGGACGAATATTGGTTTAAGGACACGTTAGCCATATTTGAGGCTAAGATCAACTTAAACGTTTGTTAATGATACGTTAGTCTAATTTGAGACTAAGATCGGCTTAACAGGATCGTTTGGATCCGACAAAAGAGCATTTGGGCTCTATTGTTCTAGTTTAGGGACATAGTGGTCCATTGAATGTATGGCCGTCGGGACCTGTCATCTCTTTGACGACGTTGAAGGATTACAACGACAGATATCAGAGGAGTTCAGAGATGTACCCTTGAACCAATGAGTTGATTGAAAGAGCAGATGTGCTCAGTTCAAGATGATTTGAGGACTTATGGCCAGTTTGGGCTAAGTCCAATTATGTTTGAAATATTGGCCCTTAAGGCCATTAGACATTTGTCTGGGTTCAGCTCCTCATCATTCAGCAGTGCTAAACAGAGGTTTGGGGGCTTTGATAACATTTTGTCTTTGATTTTCTCAATTTTGAGATTCATTTGGAGGAGGGACTTTTGCCTCTGGAAAATTAGCCAATTTGGCTAAAAGTAGTGTTAAAGACTAGAGAACAACAGTGTTAAACACTGAAGGTAGATCTCTCAAATTAGTGTTAAACACTAAAAGACAATCAGTGTTAAACACTGGAAATATAATCTTCAATTTAGTGTTAAATACTAGAAACAATCAGTGTTAAACACTGGAAATATAATCCCCAAATTAGTGTTAAACACTAAAGAAAGAGGGGTCACGTATGGACACGTGAGAGAGCCCAAAAGTGGGACCAGATCCCTTTTCTTCGTTCTGCAATTAAGTGTTAAACACTTTTATATTTTACTTTAGAGCATCACGTGCTGACACGTGAGGAGGATTCATGCATTGATTGTTAGAGTGTCTGCCAAGAGGTTACATGGGAACACGTGAGAGCGCCCAAGGCCTTTATTTCTTTCACTTTTTCTCACTGTATTTTGGGAGTCACGTGGAGCACGTGAGGCGTTGCCTCGGTGATTTTTCCTTCTCATTTCTGGGGGTCTTTTCAGGGGTCACGTGGGGACACGTGACCTTAATTCTTGTTCGTTCTTTTTTTTTTTATCATTGAAGGGGAGGGTCACGTGTTACCACGTGATCAAGTTCTGTTTTTTCTTCTCTGCTCATTGAGAATGGGGGTCACGTGTTACCACGTGATCAAGCTCTTTACGTGCATGGAGATCTTTCAAGTCTCTTTATTTCTGTAAGAATTAAATTCTCTGTAGAGTTAAACCCTAATTTTGTTTTGGAGGAATTAAATTCCTATATATGTAAAAGAATTAAATTCTTATATAGGGTTAAACCCTAATTTTTATCTTGGAGGAATTAAATTCCTATAACTTTGGGAGAATTAAATTCTCATATAGGGTTAAACCCTAGTTTTGTTTTGGGAGAATTAAATTCTCTAAACTCAATTCCTCCTCTAAGTTTCGGATCTGCATGGCAGGATCTCAACCTGATGAGAATTAAATTCTCGACTTATGGGGAGATGTGCTCTTTGCAGATCTTCAACCAGAGGAAGAACTAAGTTCTTGTAGAAGAGTTAAACTCTTAGATTTGAGAATTAAATTCTCTGTTTGAAGTTTTGATTCCCTTTCTTTTCTCACCTAGGTTTTCTTTGTTGATAATTAAATTCTCCTTTCTTATCTTCTCTCTTGAGAATTAAATTCTCCTCTTTCTGTTCTTCTCTCAAAAAAGGTCCCTCCCTTCTCTTCTTTTCTTGGCTCCTATTTATAGGAGAGGGGAAAGAATCAATTTGTTTAGCAAATCTCTCATTGAAAGATTTGATTTGTTTTCATATTTAATATGAGCCTTTAAACCATTCAGTGAATTTTATTCACCGTTGGATTTTAAATCCAAAGATATTCTGTTTGTTATTTTCGGTGAGATTTAGGGGAAATCTTTCCTTGACTAAGATTTTTTTCATAAATTGGTGATTTTTAATCACCCTTGGATCTTTAATCCAATGGTCCCCATAATCCTTTTCCATTTGGAAAGATTTAGAAGCTTTTAGAATTTAATTTTATTAAACTGTAAGGCTTTCGAAGCCAGTCACGTGCTGCCACGTGACCCTTGGTCACGTGTGAGTACGTGACCCCCAATTGAGTCCTTTTTTCAGCGTTTATTTACGGTTCAGTTTTAACCATCACGTGTCAACACGTGACCATTGGTCACGTGTGAGCACGTGATACCTCATTGAGGTATTTTCTTCAGCCATTTGTTTTTATTTCTGTTTTAACTATCACGTGTCAACACGTGACCATTGGTCACGTGTGAGCACGTGACCCCCAATTGGGTCCTTCTTCAGCCGTTTGTTTTTATTTCTGTTTTAACTATCACGTATCAACACGTGGCCATTGATCACGTGTGAGCACGTGATATCTCATTGAGGTAATTCCTGATTTTTAATCAAGGAACAGTGCATAGCATATTTGCTCATAAACTTTTGATCCCTGATGAATTATGAGACCCATAATATATCAAATCGAAGGGTTTTTCGAGATGCTTCTAATATCATCAGAATTTAGCTGTTTGTCCTTCGGGAGTTTATCAAAATACAGGCCGGAAGATACTGGTTCGCATTTCCTTAAGCGTATCGCTGCCATTTGATACCTTGGGCTCTTTTGCGCAGAAATATTTGGCGGGAACAGGAGGCTTCTAGAAGAAGGTTGTTATAAGGAGGCTTCTAGAAGAAGGTTGTTGGAGAGAGCCTTCTAGAACTAGGTTGTTAGGCCGAGCCTTCTGGATGAAGCCACGATCTGGAGTCTTCTGGAAGCTTGTCTGTTACAAGGAAGCCACGTGTGAAAAACTGAAGCGCTGACGTCATCAATGCGCCGCGGATTCGCGGCGGGAAGGGCCTATTGGCCGCGGATCCGCGGCCCAATAGAAGGCTCTGTACATGAAATTTCCTGTATTGCTTGCTGTTGGCTTTAGTGATGTTTCCTGATGTGTGGAATCTTTTAAATATTTCTTGATCACTGCCAGATTTCAAGTCTTGGACTTGGCGCATTTTTCTCAGCACTTTTAACTGTTTTGGCTCTTTTCCTGGAATTTCCTGCACAGATTCTCGAGACAAGTGTTGCGCTATACAAAAATTATGCGATGCCATGATAAACACTCAATTTCCCTCTGAAATGTCGGTTTTAATATATAACACAAGTTATTTGGTATTTTACAGTCAATCTGCTAATATGTGCTATATTAATACCGAACACCTCTAGATGAGTGCAAATGGTAGGGAAATTGACGTGTTAAAAATGCAATATTTTCGACTGATTAAATTCCCCCAAACTTATTTTCGGTCGTCTCGAGTGAACTGTTTTATTAAAAAGAGAAGGAGAAAATAAAGAAAAAGAAAAACTAACTAGCACACTTTCGTAGGCAACACGATTGCACTGAGCACGTGCAACAAGCCTTTAAACCTCTAGGTGTCCCTAGTAGGAGGAGTGTTGTCTCCTGAGGGTTTTCAGCGGATTGCACCCACAAAATCCAATAATAAAAGGAAGACCGTGAAAATTACATTTAAAGATAAGAATTGTAAAAGAAAAACTTTGAAAATTAGGGTTTCCAACTATGCTAGCTTTTTGGTTATTATGAGCCCTATCTTAATAGTCATGAAAAAATGTCAGAAATCACATCATCCCTCAATAAAACATCGTCTTTATTCTTCATTCCTATCTTTCTTCCAAATATCGATCATATAACCCTACGTGTGTGTAATATACATCCCTACACCCGGAGAATTCAATTCAAGCTATCATACTCTTATCCAACTGCCTCGGTACTTTTTAATTAATGAATATTTAGATGAATTTGCTCACACACTTTCATGCGACCGTTAATACTTCTTGAGGTACTAACCGACCGATTACTCATGTGCTTGCTTATTTGGTGTTTTTCCTCGTCTTGCACCACCTAAGGTTTAGCAGTGACTCCCAGACCAGTTGGTCTAAGACACTAGGTGAAAAGGCACCCTCGCTATATTTTTTTATTGCTGTCTTAGCGATAACAAAACCATTGTTCATTTTTCTGCACCATTTTATATTTTATTCATTTTTTCTATTTCCTTCATACTTTGGTTTTTAGACAAGAGCATTTCAAGATATCCTCTACTATCCCGAGCTTCAAGATGTGTGTAAGTGCGTATAGTAGGGTATCACCGTTCAAAATGTTTGGCTTCCAGAATAGGAACTATTTTTCAGACTTATTTTTATCCTCAGATCAGTGACTTCTTTTTATCTTACTAACCCTTGGGACAGCGGCTCATAACTACTTATTACTAGTTCGTATAAGAAAACTTCTAATTTTCTTGGTTTTCTTAAATTTTTCCAATCTTTTGGATGTAATTTTTAACTATCTAATCTTTTATTATCTTATTTATGTACAAAAATATTTAGTTTTATTTTTGAAAATTTTGAAATTTTTATAGGTTTTGAAAAAAATGTTTGGTGCTTATGCAAAGTATATGCAAATGATGCGAAAATAAACACAAACCTCCCCCAAACTTGTTTTCAACAGTGTGCTCACTGTTGCCATCCGCTATATCTCAAAAACTTGTAAGCCTGGGAGGAATTTTATTAATGGGGGCAAAATATATAAGTGAAGATCCTCCCCCAAACTTATTTTTGGCTCATCATTTTGAGTAAAAATTTTCTTTTCAAGAGCCAGATTATACCCCCCCCCCCAAACTTGAGTTAAGCCATGTTAATCTTTGAAAATCACAAGTAGGGGTCAAAAGATCATTGGTCGATGCCAAGCTTTGCAAAGACCGAACGTCAACACCAACCATTCGAAGATTTTATTAATGTAGTGCTCAGGTTGGTGGAAGAAGAAGTGGGGAAAGGGTAAGTGGTGGAATAGAATGTGTTTGCGTCTCATTTTGGAGAGACGATGCAGTGAATGTGATGGATTACTCGCATCCTTTTTATAGTCCAGAAGGGGGTGGAGGTTCAATTTTTTTGATTGGGAGATGATTCATCTCAACACCCGTGTCATTCAAAAATGCGAGTTCTTCAGCGAAGATCTCCTCAAAAGTCTCATCAATACCCCGAAGAATAATGTCATCACAAAGTGCGGGGTGATCTTCAGACTCTAAAAACAATTCATAATCGGTGTTAGTTGTTGACCCGGACAATTCGGTGGAAGAGTCCATATGTGTATGATACATAGTTGGGTCAAACAACAATGTATGAAAAGAGTCAAGATCAGTATCATGAGGATCATCAATTTCGCTGCTGTCGACATCCATTAATTCGACAGAACAGACCTGAGCAGTGAGTTCGGAGGGTACACTTCCCAACTTGTAAATGTTCAGCTCAATTGACCTATTCCCGAAAGATAGGGTCATAGAGCCATTACGACAGTTGATGATAGCATTGGAAGTGGCCAAAAAGGGGTAACCTAAAATCACTGGAATTTGATTCCGTGGGTTCGCTACAAGCTGTGTATCAAGTACAATAAAGTCCACAGGGAATATAAATTCCCCGATTTTTATTAACACATCCTCCAGTTCACCCCTAGATTTGGTGATTGATTGGTCAGCCATCTGGAGAGTTATGCTCGAGGGCTTTAACACTCTAATACCTAGTTGCTCATAGACTGAATATGGAAGCAAGTTAACACTAGCGCCAAGGTCAAGTAGAGCACGGTTGATGTGTTTTTCCCCAATAGAAATAGAAATAGTAGGACAGCCAGGGTCCTTACGTTTCCGTGGTAATTGTTGGGGGAAAGCCGTGTCTACAGTTTTTGCCATGAATATCTTCTTGGGCACTTGAGTCTTCCTCTTCCTAGTGCACAAGTTCTTAAGAGTTTTCGCATAGGACGGAACTTGTTGGATAGCATCTAGGAGAGGGATGTTGATCTTAACTTACTTAAACATGTTCACAAGCTTCTCCATTTGGGCATTGGGTTTGTTGGGCCTCAACCTATTTGGAAATGGAGCTTTATCAATAAGTGTTGGGTCCAACATTTGTGGAGAAGGTTGTGGGGGTGGGAAGGATGAAGTGGGTGGAGGGTTCAAGCCTTTGAGAAAATGGAGAATAGGCTCGGAAGAAGACGGTAAATTAGACGAAATGGGATAAGAAGTAGAAGTGTGAGTGGAAGTGGAAGTGGAAGCCTGGGGTTCACTTGATTCCTCAACATCACCCACATGATTGTCTAGCACTCTTCCAGATCTCAACGTGGTAAGTGCATCCACATTAGTGTAATGTGAAGGTCCAGGATCAGGTAGCGGTTGAGCTGGAAGATTCTCTTTCTCTCTTGCACTCAATCCGGCTTTTAATTGTGCAATTTGTTCTTCCATCGATTTAATACTCTCACTTTGGGAGTCAGAGTTTTTCTGGATTTTATTGACGGAAGACTGAAAATTTGTCGTAAATTGCATGAAATTTGTCAGAAACAAATTCATGGTTTGTTCGAGTGCAGAGGTGTTATTGGTTCCGGCAGAAAAAGGATCAAAGTTGTTGGCCGGGTTTTGAAAATTTTTTGGTTGGAAGGGGTGCTGACTCGATTGTGATGGTTGCTGTTGCTGTGGAGGGGCCCTTTGGAAAGTGTTCTGGTTTAGATCCGTGTATTGAGGTTGGTGTTGGATCCAAGAAAAATCAGGGAGATTCCTCCAATCTTGATTATATGAGGAAGAAGAAGGATCGTTTCCAGGTCTTTGCTGAAATGCAGCATTAGTGTAACCTTGAAACGGTACATTCAAAGGACATTCTTCCGTCAAATGTGATGGGTTTGAACAGCAGCCACACACGGTTTTGGAAAGTGTGTATTGGTTTAGGGAGGCTGAAGAGATTTTGTTTCCTATAGCGTCGAGTTTCCTTTGTATTGTGGCCATTTTGGCTCTCATTATAATGGAAACATCGAGCTGATTGACATCTTCCCTAGACGGTGGTGGTCTAACACTTTCCCATTGTGATGTGTTTTGAGCTAAATCTTCTAGGTATTTCTAAGCTTCACCA
Organism: Agapanthus africanus; assembly: GCA_030015575.1. Lineage (NCBI taxonomy): Eukaryota > Viridiplantae > Streptophyta > Magnoliopsida > Asparagales > Amaryllidaceae > Agapanthus > Agapanthus africanus. The sequence goes on along the minus strand of CM057342.1, from coordinate 113,389,738 downwards.
TCATCTTTAGATAGGAATTGGCAATGACACATGGTTTCAAGCATCTGTTTTATCGTGAGATCAATACCCTCATAGATAACTCGACACAAATCACATCTAGAGATTTTGTGATGAGGGCATTGTAAAAGAAGATCCTTGAACCGCTCAAAGCATTTCCGAAATGGTTCATTGGGAAGTTGGGTAAATTTGAAGATTTCGCTCCGAACACGGCTGGTCTTGTGATTGGGATAAAATTTCTTAAGGAATGCTGTAACAAATTCATCCCATTTTGAAATAGAATGTGCTGTTGTATTGTAAAGCCACTTCTCGGCTAAGTCGCACAAAGTGAATGGGAGAAAACGTAAACGCAGAGCATCCACAGACAGTTGTGACGTTCCAATCATTGCGCATACGTTTTCGAATTTGGAGATAAAAACGTATGCGTCTTCAGAATCAAGACCGTGAAATTTGGGTAGAAGGTTGATGTATTGGGGTTTAATCTGAAAATTGTCCCCGTTGGCTGGTGGAATGGAGAGACAGGTCGAAAGAGGACCTCGTGTAGGATAGCACCTCTCTTGGAGAGAGATACGGGGTGGATTCTGCGCACCTACGGACGGCAACAGAGTAGTGGTAAAGAAGTTCGATGGAGAAGCATCCATCGAAGTGGGTGTGGTGGTGGGTAAAGAAGAAGTAAACGTAGAAATACCGACTTTTGGGTCGATCGGAGAAACGCGGACAAGACGGGCATTAGAATCCCGTGTCCAGCCTATCTTGCACTAAAGGGTTTAGTACAAGTGGCAGCGTCAATATAATTAAAGAAAATGATGTGATTGGTGTTTGTTTTGAAAAATATACGGATTTTTGAAAAAAATGATGCAAATCACAACAAATGCAACAAGCAACCCTAAAATCTGGTGGTCACCTAAGTCAAGGCTCTAGACCGCTCCTAACTGCCAAAAGATAAGTCGCAGGATCAATCCTCCACTGCCTATTTGTCCCTCGTGTGGCCAGGTAAGTGGGAGGTTCTCCACTACGTAAGTAGTGGGCCTAATTAAGTAACCACTTTCCTTAGACACACTTGCCTTAGACACCACAAAAGAAACGCGGATAAGCAATAGATTACCCACGACCTCCTTCTGTCCTAAGTGAGCGCGACGGTTCTTAGAGTCATGTCTAGATTTCTTTTAGTTAATGAGGGTAATGCGGATACAATTTTGTGATTTTTGGGGCTTAGGAAGGGTAATGAACTCCCCACCTAATCTGAATTTGGCCGTGCCCCTTAAATTCCGTATTAATAATGCAAACAACCAAGATCAAACACGCACAATTTTTTTTTATTTTGCGGTGCTGCGAATTATTTGCAAAGAAACCTGCAGAAAATTGTTAATGGAGCAGACAGACAGAGAGATAAGAAAGTCAAGAATTTACCAGAGAATTTTGGCATAGAGAAGATGCAAGGCCGCCGCGGATCCACCGCGGATGCACGCTAATGCCGCGGAAACGCGGTCGAATGAGAGGATCCCTTCACAAATTTTTTAGGCAACTGCTTCTGTTGCCTCCCTTAGCTCTCTGGAATATTTAGAATAATTTTTCCCAAGCTCCACAGATTGCAGATTTCCTCGCAACAAATCACAACCAATCGTTTAGTGTTTGCATGAATTTAGATCTAAAAATTTTGATGGAATAAATTTTTCAACTCAAATTTCAAAAACGAACGAATTAGCGCACTATTCCCGGCAAAGGCACCATTTGATTGATACGAATTTCCGGTGTGTATGTTAGAAAATGTGTAGAAATCACAACCAAAAATATTTGACCGCAATCAATAACGGTGTCGATTTGTAGCGCGTTAGTAAGTGCGGATCGTCCACAGGGAAAGTGTAATCCGTTCGTATTTCGAATTAGATGAATCGAAAATTTAAAGAAAAGAAAAGAAAGAACAATTCAATTCAAGATTTGTAAAATGAATTCAAGAATCATCTTGATCTAATCTAAAATCAAGAAAACATTAAAATCAAGAATCAAGAATTAAATCGATTTAAGTTTCAAGAATTGAAGTGAAGCTCGTAGGAATCGATCGAATCTATAGACCTGATGAAATCTATTGATTACGTATTCTTATCCATCGATGATTTGATACTAGATCGATGATGATCAACGAGAATTAGGGATTTCTTACGGAAACTAGGGTTTCATCATCTATCCCTTGTCCTTTCGTTGATTTCATTCACATTCTAGCCTCTAGTAAATTCAAGAATCGATCGTGGATCCCTAATTAAGAGCGAACACAATCAAGAAAGCATCGCTCGAAACTAGGTCGTCGATTCTTCAATTTGCTAAAGTTTACAAAACTTATAGGACTTAAGAATCGTTTCAAGATTTGTAACATCATCATCTATTGATTCTCTCGACTCCTTCTCGAGCGGAGTTTTACTCAAACATCATAACAAGAAACACAATCAAGAATTGAGATCGAATCATGATGCAAGAATGTAAAGAAAGCAAGATAAAAGAATTTCACCTTTTATTTATCAACAATTTCGTTACAATTCTCTCAAGAACTATAATGAGGAAAGAACTCGATTGTTGATTTGGCTTCGCTCGTCTTCGTGAGTCACAGATCATCTTGGATCACTTGCTCGGATGAAGATCGGCTTCGCTCCTAAAAGGTTGAAGGCTTCTTGCTTGAATTGTACTCGGGGATCTTGAATTTGGCTTTGGATTTTGGATTAGGAATAGGGTTTTGAATGCACAAGTTATGTCACTCAACTTGTGGGAGAGATGAAGATTGAACAACCCAAAACCCTAGATCTTGGTTTCCTTTTATAACCATCTCAACCCTAGATCTAGAATTCAAATTTCAAATTTCCCTCCAAAATGAACCACTTTTCCCTCCAAAATGAACAACTTTTCCCTCCAAAATGAACTACCCCATTTGAATTTTCCCTCCAAAATGAACTACCTCATTTGAATTTTCCCTCCAAAATGAGGTTGTTAGAAAGAATCTTCTAGAAGAAGTTTGTTGGAGGGAATATTCTAGAATGAGGTTGTTACAAGGAGGCTTCTAGAAGAAGGTTGTTATAAGGAGGCTTCTAGAAGAAGGTTGTTGGAGAGAGCCTTCTAGAACTAGGTTGTTAGGCCGAGTCTTCTGGATGAAGCCACAATCTGGAGTCTTCTGGAAGCTTGTCTGTTATAAGGAAGCCACGTGTGAAAAACTAAAGCGCTGACGTCACCAATGCGCCGCGGATCAGCGGCGGGAAGGGCCTATTGGCAGCGGATCCGTGGCCCAATAGAAGGCTCTGTACATGAAATTTCCTGTGTTGCTTGCTGTTGGCTTTAGTGATGTTTCCTGATGTATAGAATCTTTTAAATATTTCTTGATCACTGCCAGATTTCAAGTCTTGGACTTGGCGCATTTTTCTCAGCACTTTTAACTTTTTGGCTCTTTTCCTGGAATTTCCTGCACAGATTCTCAAGACAAGTGTTGCGCTATACAAAGATTATGTGATACCATGATAAACACTCAATTTCCCTCAGAAATATCGGTTTTAATATATAACACAAGTTATTTGGTATTTTACAGTCAGTCTGCTAATATATGCTATATTAATACCGAACACCTCTAGATGAGTGCAAATGGTAGGGAAATTGACGTGTTAAAAATGCAATATTTTCGACCGATCAGGCAGCGGCCCCCCGTTGTCTCCTAAAAGAGATGTATACCCAACTCGGCTCGCCCCTGCGAGCGTCAGGATGGTTTTTGTAGCAGAGAGAAGATACGAGAAGGCTCAAGCTGAAGAGGGTCGGACTCAGTTTCAACTAGAGCAGGAACCCGAGGAGGATCCTCCAAGAGTTCGGCACCAGCTAGCCCGGGGCTAACCTGAACAATTCAACGCCGCACACACCTCGGGGGAGAAGGGCAGACGCATCCCGGCCCAAAAGGCTTCCAGGTACAAGGCAATCTTATTGTCCCGTACCTGGTCTGCCTCTTCCCCTCCTTGGCCAGACGAAGCGAATAGCCTGGAGGAATGAGGAAGCGAGACTTGATGTTGGCGAGCTCCTCCGCACGCCTCAACGAGGATCGCATGGCAAGAATGCCCGTGACCTGTGTTCTGGGGACCGCCCCCGTCGCACGACCCCAGGGGGCATTACTAACCCTAACTCCCCTGAGGGACTCCGACTCAGAGGAGGAAGAGAAATAAGTAGAAGAGGAAGCTCCAGAAGACTCTCTAGACTCTACCCGGACTACATCTACTGACTTCTCAGAAGAAGACATCTAACCGATCAAAGGGGGTGTTCTCGGGAAATCAAACGCAAGGAATCCGACCTGAGGAGAAGAGAGTCGAGCTAACACGACTAGGGATGAGGAAATTATGAGAAGGTAAGGGCCCTAATGGGAATCCCACCTCTATTTATAGCTGCCGGTGTACGCATCCTACGGCTCCGATCGCCTCTCGCCAAAACAACGTTTCACAATCAACGGCCGAAAGCGTCCCACCTGTCACACTCGCGTTGGGCGCGTCCCATCAGGCGCAGGAACTCCTGCGGCACGTCTCTCCAGCCAGCCAACGCCAGACACGTGGGTTGTCGCTTCGACGAACGTGCACATGATTCGGCGCTTCCCTTTGATGCAAGATCTCTCCCCTGATCGGCTGACGCCATCAAGAAAATACTACTCTTCGTCCGGGAATGCGCGCCGATGATATCTTTGAATGAGAGCTCACCTCGAATGATCGTTCAGACCACTCTCGACCAACCTAGGAGCGGGTCAAGATGAGAGTGGGGGGCTAATGATGAGGCTCGATATCGATGACTCTCCAGATGCTGACATGTTGCAGATGACGTGTCCCGGAACCTACGAGAGAGGATCAGTAACCTCGGTTGGGATCGCACCTCAGGCCTACGGCCTGAGGAGTTTCCCTACCTCCGGTGGCCTCCCAAACCACCCTTCGGCTCACCCCCGAGCTATCACAGAACCAAGACGCCTCGGCCTCCCGCTCGTGCCCAAGCCTCCTGCCGAGCTCATCTTCCTCGGTCTCAACCAGACCGACCCACGGCACTGATCACTGGCGCCTCCGCCACGGCTCCGTGAATCTCGCCATGCGCGAGATATTCGCCGCCCACGATCCTGCGTCCCACGCCACCACGGTCCCCCATTAACGAGCCTATCCGTCATTAATGCGGGATCCCGCCTATTATGCGGGCGTGACTCCAGGGGCATAACGGCCGGCGTGATTCTTGCGCCTGCCTGCCCATTGCTGCCGCTATATAAACCCCTCCCTCGGACGATCGAGGTACGCGATTCTTTCTACTAAGCCGCTACTCTGTCCAACTTGCACCACTAACTTGATCGTTAGAGGGTCCTCGGTGATACAACCATCCCGGGACTTCCTTGCAGGTAGTTCGGCTCAACCTCAAATCCAAGCCCATTGAGATCCACACGCGAAAGGAGACAACCTCCATATCAAATCTCAGTCGCCCGCCATTACGTGAAGAGATCAATAGAAGATAACATCTGAAGGAGATCCAAACCTCCATCGGTTCTGATTTTCCATGCTCGGATACTCGGTCCTTTATTTTCCATCTATACACCCCACACCTATGGGTCATCCTGTTTTGCCCTCCCAACACACAAAAAAGTCTTCTATGTATATGGTAGTTGGTGTATATGCCATGTTATGAGAGCACACATGTCCTCCTAAAGTTGCCCAAAAAATCCCATCTCATTTACCCTCTTGCCATAATGCATTGCGTCCGCAAAATCGAAAAATTTCTTCCAACACCAACATTGTTGTCATTTGGAAACAATAGACATGCCAGGTGTTTTCAGGTGGATATTGTATAGCACAAAAGTAATTCAAAAATTGAAAGAAATGAGCCTAAGAAAGATTAAGGGCATGTTTGGGGCGAGGAAGTGTGAAGGAAAGTTGTGAAGGAGGTGCATTTTCCTGCTTTTTTTGGTCGGGTTATGCAAAAAGAAAGCTAGAAAGTACCTTTTTACTTTCTTCCACGTCATGTTTGTCACCTATTTCACTTTTTCTCCGAAATTTAATAAAGTGAAAGAAAACGAAGAGAAAATGTAGGCTTTTATTATATTTTATATTTGCTTTCCATTTCTCTATGAGAGAATCCTACTTCATATAATTTTCATCAAATAATTCAAGCTCATTTTCTATTGTCATATAAGCGTCAACTCATATTCTTTTCCACTTTCCTTTAAATAAAACAAACAAGAATTAACAATTTTTTTCACTTTCTTGCCACTTTCGTGCTTCCTTATCTTTGTTTCACTTTCCGGTTGCCAAACATGCGCTAAGGCCGTGTTTGCAAATGGAGTTAAGTTTTCTAAACCGGAGTTTCGTAAAGCCAGAAAAACACAACTCCATAATTGATGGATCTCTGGATCTCCTTCAGATGTTCCTTCCATTGATCCGCAGCGAGTGGTGACGAGTGGCTGAGATTGGATCTGAGGGTTTCCCTTTGGTGCGTGTGGATCTCAATGGGCTTGAAGTGGATAAAACCGAGCTACCTGCAAGGAAGTACCGTGGTAGTTGTGCCACCGAGAACCCTTCGACGATCAAGTTAGACGGGCTAAATGGGCAGAGTAGCGTCCTATCGGGGTAAAATTGCCTAGCTTGATTCGTTTAAGAGATGGTTTATATAGAGGCGGTCGTAGGCTGGCGGGCGCGAGATTCACGCCGATCGTTACGCCCCTGGTGTTACGCCCGCATGAAAGGCAGGATTTCCCATTAATGACGAGATGCGCTAGTTAATGGGGGAACGAGATGGCGTAGAACACGGGATCGTGGGCGGCAGATATCTCGCGTCAGGCGAGATTCGCAGAGCCATGGCGGAGACACCTGTGATCGGTGCTATGGGTCGGTCAATGAGACCGAGGAAAAGAAGCTCGATGGGAGGCTCGGAGGCAAGCGGGAGGCCGAGTGGGCTGGGTTCATGTGATAGCTCGGAGGCGAGCTAGGAGGGCTGAGAGAACTCAGCGTGCAGGAGGGCTCAGAGGCGAGACAATGGTTGTTTGTGAGGCGGGCACAGGAGTCGTCGGGAAGGCCATCGAAGGTCGGGAACATCCTTGGGATGAAGGCCCCGGGCATTCTTCTAATGTACCGCTCCTGCTCCTTTCCCGCAAGCCCTGGGACATGTCATCTGCCACGTGTCAACATCTGGGGAGTGCTCAGTACCGAGCATCATCATTAGCCCCCCACTCCCATCCTGACCTATTTATGGGTCGGGTCGAGAGTGGTCTAATTGGTCACTCGGGTTAAGTTCTTATTTGATGATTTCACCGGATCAGGGAAGAGATCTTGCATTAAAGAGGAAGTGCCGATTCGAGTGTACGCTCATCGGAGCGCCAGGCCACATATCAAACGCTGGTTGGCTGACGTGACGGGCCGCTGGTTTTCTCGTGCCCGATAGGACACGCCCAATGAGCGTGCGACAGGTGGAGCGTTGATGGCCGTTGAACGCGAAGTGTCATTTTGGCGGGAGACGATCGGCGCCGCTGCATGTGTTCGCCAATTACTATAAATAAAGATGGGATTCTCCCGAGGGTCCACGCTTCGCTATAATTTCCTCTTCCCTTCGTGTGTTGGCTCGGCGCTCTTCCCTCTAGGTCAAATTTCCTGCGTTCTTTCCTCGGAGGACCCCTTCTCCCGATCAGGTTAGATGTCTTCTTCTGAGGAGTCCGTAGAAATAGTTCGGGTAGAGTCTAGGGAGTCTTCTGCATCTTCCTCTTCTTCGTCCGGGTCGGAATCTTCCCGGGAGGTTAAGATTAGTCGCGCTTCCCGGGGTTGTGCGGCGGGGACGGTCCCCAAAGCGAGCTCCAGGAGTGTCCGCAACGTATTTTCCCTTGTGAGGCACATGGACGAGCTCACCACAATTCGGGCCCGCTTCCATATTCCCCCGGCTACTTGCTTCGTTTGGTTAGGGAGGGAGAGAGGGCATATCAGGTACAAGGTAAGTAGATTGCCTTGTACTTAGAGGCTTTTTGGGCCGGGATGCGCCTGCCCGTCTTTCTCGAGGTGAGCCCAGAGGCGCCAGCCCGTCGCGTCCCACTACGAGCCCGGCTCCACCGACGGCCGCTCCGGCCAGGCGCTCGAGCATGCCCCGGACTTCGGAGCCCTCACGAGCGCAGAGCCGCAAACACGCTCGAGAGCAGGAGCCCCGACCCCGGATCTTGGAGACGAGGAGGATGTCCGCGCGTCCCTCCTCAAGAGGTACCATAGGACGGTGTCCCATACCTCGGCTTCCCCGATCATCGTGGATGAAGGGGAGCTTCTCTTCGAGGTGCTCTCCGGGCTTTCCGTCGCTGAAAGGCTGCTCTCGGAGATGGAAAGGTCGGCCGGGGGCAGAATTCCTCGGGGGACCCTCAGGGCCTAAATGGCGGTCATAGCCCAAAAAGCCGTGCAGGTCAGTGTTCGTCCCCCCATTCAGGTTTTTGTTCAGTACTTTTTGTTCGCAAGATTGGGCGCCCCTCTTTTCTTTTTAACCCCTCCTTTGTTTTCTTCAGGTTCTCCAGCACTGCGCCCTCGTTGTCAGCATGAAAGACAAGGAAATTACGCCGACGATGCAGATCGCGAGCGAGTCCTCCTCGTGGGAGGAGAGCTCGAGGCTCGAGCTGCAAGCGGCGGAGGAGAGGGTCGCCGTCCTCGAAGACAAGGTGGCGGCCGAGGATCGGGAGATCGCCAACTGCCGAGAGGCCGTCCGATTTTTGAGGGAGTCCAACCAGGCCACCGAGGCCAAGTTGGAAGACGTCAGGGTGCTCGTCAACACCCTGAAGAAGACGATGAGCACCCTCAAGAGGGAGAATGAGGCGACGAAGGAAGGAGTTTGGCATGCCGACCTCCGAGCAGCAAAAGCGGTGGAGAATTACAAGAAGTCGGACCAGTACTACATCGACCTCGCTGAAGTCGCTGCCCTCGTTTGGCATGAGGCCCTCAACACTGTCAAGGCTAAGATACCAAAGTTTCCTGACGGCGATCTCCGGGGTGAGTACCCCCTTGAGGGTGAGGCACAGGGGAATGCCCCTAGAAGCATCACCGGGGAAAATGTCCCAGGCGGGGGCGTCGGGGAGAAGCCGGTTGCCCCAACTCCTGACGTCGAGGCCCCTACGGTGGGTGCCGACCCACCAGCCGTCATCCTGGCCATCATGGTGGAAGCGGAGCTCATCAAAGTCCTCCCCGGCCCCGAGGCTTGAATCTCTTGGCCTTCTTCTTATTTTCTCTTGCGCTGGAATTTTTGTAAGCCTCCGGGCGTTTTGCAAGGCTGGGGAGACCATAATACCTCTGTAAAGACTTTCGACTTTTGTGAATGAAATCATTTTGTAGTATTCTTTGCTTACCTATTTTCCCTTTATTTGTGGTAAAATCTCCATTTGCGTTGTATTGCTTTCATGATGTGTTAGATTGGAGACCGGTTCTTCATCTGGCGATCGCACGTCTCGAGTTGAACTCAACTACTTGCCAAGTGTGCAAAGACCGGTGGGGATCGCTTAGTAAATACAGGTAGGAAGTCACTCTCTAAGACAGGATTGAGCAGGAAAGTTGCTCGGTGGCCTCTTGATGAGGGCTTTGATCCTTGGCGTACGTGGGTAAGAAATTACCCACTAAGGATGGACCGAGCAGCGTTGAGGCTCAGTGGCCTCTTGGTGAGGGCTTCGATCCTTAGCGTGGGAGGGCAAAGAGTTGCCTGCTAAGGATGGACCGAGTAGGGTTGCTGCTCGGGTGTCTCTTGATGAGGTCTTTTGATCCTTGGCGTCGTTGGGTAAGGGATTACCAGCCAAGGATGGACCGAGCAGGGAAGCTGTTCGGTGGCCTCTTGATAAGGGCTTTTGATCCTTGGCGTCGTTGGGTAAGAGATTACTAACCAAGGATGGACCGAGTAGGGAAGCTGCTCGGTGGCCTCTTGATGAGGACTTTGATCCTTGGCGTCTTTGGGTAAGAGATTACCAGCCAAGGATGGACCGAGCAAGGAAGCTGCTCAATGGCCTCTTAATAAGGGCTTTGATCCTTAGCGTCTTTGGTAAGAGATTACCAGCCAAGGATGGACCGAGCAGGAAAGCTTCTCGGTGGCCTCTTGATGAGGGCTTTGATCCTTGGCGTCGTTGGGTAAGAGATTACCAGCCAAGGATGGACCGAGTAGGGTTGCTGCTCGGCTTTGCGGGGTTCTGTCTAACCTTCCTTGGTGTGTGAACATCGGGGAGAGTGACCGTCGCAGATGACACGTGTCAGGAAAGCATGGGGGAGGCAAAGCGTTTTGAAGGGCCGCGTCGGTCCGACTTCGGTTCGTCGAGAAATATAGGATTTCCGCCACGTGGCGGTGCGGTATTGGAATAATTTGGGTGGATCTCAGGATTCGCACTCATGCGCGCGCGAATTTGGGTCCTTAGGAATTCTGTTTGGGGTTATAAATATAGAAGGGTGTGTTGCCCATACTTAGGTTTGCACCCCAAAATATAATAATGGACGGATTCCCTTTCTTCATTTCCAAGATCATTTCTTTTGAAGACGTATATTTGTATGAACAGCGAATCTCCGAGGAGACGTTGCAGGCAGTGGTTCGGCGTGTTGAGGATCATGTCGGCCGCCTGCTTCCCCGGCGATCACCCCTACTCCAGCTGCTGATGTATTCGATTTTAAGGGCATTTCCGGGGCTGCACAACCCCTTGTCTGAACAACTGAAGGATGAGGCGGTTGGCAAGCCGAGATCGCTATGTCATCTCGGCCTGATCTCGAAGAGTCGGCGGGATCAATCAGTGGCACTCGTCCTCGAGTGTTACCGACTAAGACGTCTCACTGATGAGTGCCCGCGCGTAGAGCCCTCCGGCCCGTCCGTGGCCTCAAGGGTCCGCGGACAGCATCAGAGGCAGAAATTCAAGGCGGCCAGGGCTCGGCAAACGGCAGTTTCTTCGGAGTACCACGAGCAATGCTTCTTGCACCCCCTCCCCCCGCTGTTGTAAGAATTTTTTTTTGATGTAAGGCTGAGGAGCCAACAATACCTTTAGAATAAATAAAATTCTCCTTTTTGCGATGCTCCATTGTTTCCCTCTTATTATTAAATAAAAAGGACTTTAGAAAGATTTATATCACTTTTGCGAAAGAAGAAATATACATTCATAGATATTCTTTTCAGAGGTACAGCTTGAGCTTCTCGGCGTTGTAAGGCCGTGGAAATTTGCGACCATTCGCATCTTGTAAGCGATAGGCTCCGCCGGGCAGGACCTCGGAGACGAGAAATGGTCCGTCCCATTTCGGGGAAAACTTATGCAGCTTGCCTTAATCGACGAACTCGTTCCGCCTTAGGACTAAATCTCTGGTTTTGAAGAAGCGACGCTTGACTCGCGCGTTGTAGTAGAGGGCGGTTTGTTGTTGATAAGCGGAAGCTCTGATCTGAGCCCGGTCCCATTTCTCTAACAACACGTCAAGATTAGTCCAGAGGGCCGAGGTGTTGGCTTCATCGTCGAAGTGCTCGACCCTGTAACTGGGCAGCCCTATCTCCGCTAGGACCATTGCCTCGGTGCCGTTGCAGAGGCTGAAAGGGGTCTCTCCGGTGGGGGTCTTCTTCGAAATGCGCAATGCCCATAATACCCGGGGTAGCTCCTCGACCCAACTGCCCTGTCGTCCTTCTAGGCATGTTCGAAGACCTCGGATGACGTCCATGTTAGCGACCTTAGCCTGCCCGTTGCACTGGGGATGCGCGACCGTGGCAAACTTCATCAGGACATGGTATTCGCTGCATAATTCCTTAACTTTTTCGTTCTCGAAATTTGTCCCGTGGTCGGTGACGATACACCTCGGGATACCGAACCGGAGTATTACGTGAATTTGATGGTCGAGGTGGAGTCCGGTTTCCTGATGGGGACGGCCTTGATCCACTTGGTGAAGTAGTCCACCACGACGATGACGTACTTGTGTCCGTCCGTACCGGTAGGGAACTGGCCTATCATGTCCATTCTCCACTGGGCAAACGGCCAGGGGGAGGTTAGGGCTGTTAGCTCGGTTGCCAGAATGTGAGGTATGCTGCCATGGAGTTGGCAGTTTTTGCACCTCCTGACGAGCTTCTGGGCGTCCTGATGAATCGTCGGCCAATAGTACCCTTGGAGCAGTGCCTTCTGGATTAAGGTGCGGGCCCCTTGGTGTGCGCCGCCGATCCCTTCATGAATCTTACGGAGGACGTAGTCGGCCTCGTGGCGACCAGAGCAGGAGTTGAGTGAAGGATTTCTTGTAGAGGTTCCCATTGCTCCAGACGAAATGGCAAGCTTTGGCTCGGAGACGGCGGGCTTCCCCTCGATCTTCTGGGAGTGTACCTTCCCTCAGGAACTCCATAAGGGGCTTTCTCCAATCCTGGTCTTCTTCTCGGGATTTGTACACTTGAAGTGGCATCGCTCCATCTTCCACGCTGGGCCGTGGTAAGACCTCGAAGAGGATGTTTCTTTTGTTTTTGGCCGTATAAGATGAAACCAGCTTACTCAAGGCATCGGCCTGGGCGTTTAGCTCTTTGGGGATCTGCTCCATTTGGACTTCGTCGAAGCCCTTCGTAATCTTCTCACCTTGGCCAGATACTTCACCATCAGAGGATCCCGTGCATTGAATCGGCCGGTCACTTGGCCAACGACTAGGGCAGAGTCGCTGCGGATCCAGATCGTTTTCAGCCCCACTCCGGAGGCTATCCATAGTCCGGCCAGTAAGGCCTCGTATTCTGCTGCATTGTTTAAGGCTTTGAACCCGAGCTTCAGAGAATACTCCATCTCTGTCTCGTTCGGGCCCCGAATGATGAGGCCGACGCCATAGCTTTCCTCGGTTGAGGACCCGTCGATGTAAAGAATCCAATCAGGGACGGAGTCGGGCCTCTCATCGATTGAGGGTTGAGCTCCGAGGGCCAGCATGGATTCCGTCTCTTTACTGGGGATGGTGCACTCGACAATAAAATCGGCCAGGTCTTATGCCTTGATAGCCGCCTTGGGCGGTATTTTATATCGAACTGGGACAACTCCCACCTCCATTTCTCCAAACGATCAGAGGACTCAGGGGAGGCGAGGATAGCCCCTAAAGGCCGCTCGGTAAGAACGGGGATGGTGTGCGCTGGAAATAGTTCCGTAGTTTCCTTGAGGACACGATGAGTGCCAAGACGATCTTCCCCATGGCCGGGTACCTCTTTTCCGCGTCCTTGAAGACGTGGCTCACATAGTATACCGGCTTCTGGACTCCCTCGACCTCTCGGACGAGCACCGAACCTGCAGCTTGATCGGACACCGCTAGATATAGCGATAGCTCGTCCCCTTCAACTGGCCGGGTGAGCAGTGGGGGAGTCCCAAGGTGCCTTTTTAATTGCTCAAAGGCGGTCTGGCACTCCTTTGACCATTCGAACCTTGGTATCTTCTTTAGAGCTTTGTAGAACGGGAGGCACTTTTCTCCAGACCTTGACATGAAATGACTCAGAGCGGCTACCCGCCCTGTTAGACGCATGATTTCGACGTTAGTCTTGGGCGCGGCCATGTTGAGGATGGCGCTGATTTTCTCCAGGTTAGCCTCGATTCCACGGTGGGTGACCATGAAGCCGAGAAACTTTCCACTGGTGACCCCGAATGCGCACTTGACGGGGTTCAGTTTCATCTTGTATTTGCGGAGGACGTCGAAGGCCTCGCCCAGATCCTTGGCGTGTTCATCCGACGAGGTTGATTTGACGAGCATGTCGTCGACATAAACCTCCATGTTCCTGCTGATCTGTGGTTTGAACATACGATTAACCAAGCGTTGGTACGTAGCCCCGGCGTTTTTGAGGCCGAAGGGCATCTCCTTATAGCAGTATACCCCCCGGTCCGTTGTGAATGCGGTGAGATCCTCGTCCGACGAGTTCATACGGATCTGGTTGTAGCCGGAGAAAGCATCCATGAAACTAAGCAGCTCGTGGCCTGCCGAACTGTCGACGAGCTGATCTATCCGAGGGAGGGGATAGTTGTCTTTCGGGCAGGCCTTGTTGAGGTCAGTGAAGTCGACGCACATGCGCCACTTTCCGCTAGACTTTTTAACCATGACTACATTCGCCAACCATTCCGAGTAAGGCACGTTCCGAATGAAGTTGGCGGCGAGGAGCCTGTCTATCTCGTCCTCGATTGCTTTTTGTTTGATCGGGGCGAAACTTCGCTTTTTTTGCCTGACGGGCCGGACCGTAGGGTCCACCTCGAGTTTATATGATATGATTTTGGGGTCAATCCCCGGCATGTCGGCAGGCGCCCAGGCGAATACGTCCGAGTTATTTCTGAGGAAGTGGATCAGGCCGTCTTAACGATTCCCCATCAAGAGTGACCCGATCTGGACGGTTCGCTCATTGTCCCTTCCGCAAGGGGGACCCCAATCAATGGTTCCACTGGGGTTCCTCAGACCACTTTCTGCTCGTCTCGAGTATCTAGGAAACCCTTGATATCATCCCCACACTCAAGGTCATTGTTTGGCCGCTCAGACGTAGATGTTGCGGTGAAGCAAACTTTTGTGGTTTGTTGGTCCCCGTAGGCCCGACCTATCCCGCCTTGGTCGAGCGAGAACTTTATCGCTAGGTGGTAGGTCGATATCTGTGCACGGAGGGAGTTTAGTGTCGGGCGATCTAGGAGGACGTTGTAGGCCAATGAAATTCTCGCGACAATAAATTCCACAGGCACGGTGCGCGTACGGCCCGCCTCCCCGATGTTAAATTGGAGGGTGATTACCCCTTCCGCGGGGATGGAGTGGTTAGTGAACTCCGACAGGATGTAGGCGGTCGGCCTTAGGTCCGACGGGGTGAGTCCCATATGCAGAAAGCGGTCATAAAAGAGAATGTCCGCCGAGCTTCCCGAGTCGACCAATATCCTCTGCACTTCGTAGCGGTAGACCCGGGCTGTGATCACCAGAGGGTCGTTGTGAGTGAGGGATATCCCGTGGAGGTCCTCGTCGGTAAAGATGATCAGCTCGGCCGCTTTAGCCTTCTTTCTTAGGTGGTTGCCAGTCCCCTCGATCGGTAAGGGGTGCCGCGTCTCGTCGGTCGCCGTCATACTCCCGCTGACATGACCATGATTTGGCCGATTGTTAACTCGCAGGAAGGGGATAGTGCTCTTGCTCACGGTCGGCTTTCCGCTTGTCTCGCAAGTACCTTGCTAGATGCCCCGAGCGGATCAACTTCTCGATGTAGTCTCGGAGCTGCTTGCAGTTCTCGGTGAGGTGGTCCTGTGACCTGTGGAAAGCGCACTAGGGGCCCCGGGTGCGCTTTACCGCCCTATTCGAGACTGGGGGGAGTTTGAAGAACCTCTCGCTCTTTGCCTCCTCCAATAGTTCCGTCTGGGAGACGTTGAGCGGGGTGTATTCCTGAAACTTCGGGCAGTAGGGCTTTGGCCACTCAATCTTCTTTTTCTCCTCCCTGACCCTTTTTCTGATCGGCTTGCTCTGTCCGGAGCAGGTTGGCGTTCACCTCGGACTCAAGCTGGATCTCATATTCGGTCCAGGCCTTAACCTCAGCCATGGTCTTAGGTTGCGCTAATGCAAAGGAGCGTAGCCACTCCTTGTGCCTAAGACCCGACTTAAGGGCCGTAATGACCGTCTCGTCTTGGTGCTATGGGACCTCAAGAAGGGCGTTGTAGAAACGGGTGACGTATCCTTTAAAGGATTCTTTGTCCCCGCTCTTTATGGTGAAGAGATTATCAACGGTCCGCTTCTGCCGTCTGTTCCCAACGAAATGACCGAGGAATTGAGTGGCCAGCTCATCGAAGGTAGAGATTGAGTGTGGCGCGAGTTCTCGGAACCAGTCTTGTCCAGAGCGGATGAGAGTAGCGGGGAAAGCGCGGCATTGCACGGCATCAGAATTGTCCTGAAAACTCATCCCGGCTGTGAACACACCCAAATGGTCTTTCGGGTCATACTTCCCGTCGAAGAGGGAGACCTTCGGGGGCTTGTTCCGGGAGGAGACGTGGACGGAAAGTAGCTCTTTGGTGAAGGGCTTCGTGAGCGAGTCGGCGGCATATTTAGCCCCGTCGCTTGGAGGACGATTTTCCCGATGTATGCCTTCGATCTTCTTTTCGAGGGCGTCGAGTCGGTCGTGGTATCCCGACGATTCGGCATATTCTGATTTATGGCCTCTGCTGCTGGCGATATGCGCCTGACTGCGGCTCCGGTTCCGTTCGATGATGTTCCTTAGATCCCCTAGCGAGGTCGTTTTCGAGCAACCGTGGTGAGTCCAGTCCGCACGACCCTGTCAAGGGAAGGGGTGCCAGTCATGCCTGGGAGTAGGCGAGCTGGTCGATACCTCCTTGGGAGGGACATGAGCGCGATGGGCCTCAGGATAGGGTGCTCTGGCTAGAGACCTCGATGTGGAGCTGTGCAGCGCCCACCGGGTCATCGAGTTGGTCGCCACGAGGGATCTGTGGCCGCCCGAGATAGCGAGGTGGTGCCCAGAAGTGCCGACGTGGGTAGTGTCTTCTTTCCCCATATGTCGCTCCCGTGGTGAGGGAACGGCGACTCAGGGAGCTTGTCCCGCCATTTGGACGTGGACAAGCGCGTCCACGACAGACGCGAGCCGATCTATCCCAGCCGATAGGGCGTGAATGGCATTCGGGGGAGGAGGGGATCCACCCACGTCTCCGTTGTGGGGAGGACGGCGGCTGGAGCTCGGGTCGTCGTGGTGATCACTCGCCATATGTTCGAGATCGGAAGGTGAACTTTCGTTAAGTGGAATTAGATGATATTCCCACAGACGGCGCCAATTGATGGATCTCTTGATCTCCTTCAGATGTTACCTTCCGTTGATCCGCAGGGAGTGGTGACGAGTAGCTGAGATTGGATCTGAGAGTTTCCTTTTGGTGCGTGTGGATCTCAATGGGCTTGAGTGGATGAAGCCGAGCTACCTACAAGGAAGTCCCTGGATGGTTGTGCCACCGAGGACTCTCCGACGATCAAGTTAGACGGGCTATATGGGAAGAGTAGCGGCCTATCGGGGTAAAATCGCCTTACCTGAGTCGTCTGATAAAGGGTTTATATAGGGGCAACCGTGGGCTGGCAGACGCGAGATTCACGCCGACCGTTACGCCCCTGGCGTTACGCCCACGTGAAAGGCGGGATTTCCCATTAATAACGAGATGCGCTCGTTAATGGGGGAACGAGATGGCGTGGAACGCGGGATCGTGGGCGGCGGATATCTCGCGTCAGGCGGGATTCGCGGAGCCGTGGCGGAGACGTCTGTGATCGGTGCTATGAGTCGGTCGATGAGACCGAGGAAAAGAAGCTCAGCGGGAGGCTCGGAGGCAAGCGGGAGGCCGAGTTGGCTTGGTTCATGTGATAGCTCGGAGGCGAGCTAGGAGGGCTGAGGGACCTCAGCGTGCAGAAGAGCTCGGAGGCGAGCCAATGGTTGTTTGTGAGGCGGGCACAGGAGTCATCAGGAAGGCCATCGAAGGTCGGAAACATCTACGGTTATTTGCATTTGCCTCTTGCAGCTTAAAATGCATCCGAGAAAATCCTAGGAAATTGTCACTAAACTTCTGGATTCCATGTAAATATGCGGTTGGACCCTCTCATCACCTCTCTAGTTCCTGAAAGAAAATCGCTCAAGGCCCTGCTTTTTCGAAAAAATTTCGCTCGCCGCACGCATGTGCGTGGAGGCACCTCGCTTGCTATTTAGAAATAGCTGGGCAGGTTTCCAGCCAATTTTTTGTCTCTAGCGGAAAATTAGACTTAGACCCCTGGATTTTAAGTTAATTCTTATTCGGCTCGTCAAACTTAGAACGCCCAGAGAAAAGATCTTTGGGAAATTTACTCTGCCCCTTGGAATCCATGTAAATTTACATTTGGCCCTTTCTTCCCCATTCTAATTTCTGAGCAAATTTTTCACAGCCCCTACATTTTCAAAAAATTTGTAGTCGCCCCACTCAAGCGCATGAGGCAGCTTGCTAGTATGCCCTAAATTTTGTAAACTCCGCCGAAAAATAAACCTTGGTTATCCCTTGCTCGATACCCAAAAGAGGAGACAGATCTAGCTTCCAGAGGTTTGGCCCATAACCACTGGTCTGATTCCAACCAGGGGTTTGACTCAAAAGAGCACAACGAAACTAGAGCAGAAGAGCACCACTCTATTTTCCCAATTTCCCAACTCCCAAATCAAACCGACAAAAACCCATGGTGAGATCTCATCTCAAGAGCCGATGATGGACATGAAGCGGATACGAAGGCAGCAGCAGCAGCACCCATCTCCAAACAGCAGCGGCGGCTCCATTGATCTCGATGTAGAGGAGCCTCGAGCTCCAATGGAGAAGAGACCCATTTCAGGGAAGCTTCGATTGGTTCTTTTGCTGGTTGGATTCATGGTTCTTCTTCCTCTTCTCGACTTCGTCGCTGGGTCCCATCGCATCCTGCCGCTTGATCACCTTAATGGGGTCTCCGAAAGGGGGGATTTTGAAGCGAGAACGCAAAAAGGTGCGTTTTTTATTTTAGCATTTCCTAGGTTGGTTCATCTGAAGATTTGCATTCATTTCAGCTGAGAAATCAAGTGCCCTTTTTGTTATTAGGGTTTTGAATAATAGATCTGCTCTACTCGTCGATTTCATTTGATCATAATCGTTTTATGTTGATGCAATTGGGTCATCTAGAAAAGTTTTCATCTTTAAATTAAACTCCTTGGTCCATGTGCGTTTGCAATCAGAGTGAGAAAGATGGAAGGAAATAAAAATCACATTATTTATTTATTTATTTATATATAGTCTTGCTTGTTGCTAGCTAGGAGAATCAGAAACCAAGTGCTGAAGCAATCTTGATATGATGTGGATATAGTCGAGATCTTATTAGCCAAAGAAAGTCCTCATGTGTTCGGTTTTATTTTACCCCATTTAACTTTGTTTCCTTGGAACTAATTACCGGGCTTAAAGCACGATCCATGCACCTGATTTAATACCTGCAAAAAATATCAATCGTCATTCTTAAACATATAAGTTTGGTTGGATACTGTACATTAGTTAACACCATCATTGCCAATAATTATCTTACTCTATAATTTACCTTTGGAATTCGGAAGATTCTGTAATACCTGAAAGTGGAGGCACTCACGTCATAATTTTCATCGAACACCTCATTGCCATCACATGTACAAATCTACCATAATATCTATTATGCAGACCACTGCAATGATAATTGATTCTTTAGGATCATTTAGGATTTCGACAATGCTTTCAACATCACCATAATTAATTTCTTCTCTTCCGTTATTTTCTATTTTACTTACGTTATTCATGTAGATTTTTTTTGCCAACAATTAGCGCAGTTGACACTTCCGTAGCTCAGTTCGGTCAAGTTCATGTTTGTTGATTGCCTGTGAAACATGAACATGATTTACGGGTGTAATTGATTCTTATTTGTAGAAATGTATGACATAGGACACGACAATATTTATAGGTGAGCATTGCTTTATGGAACAAGATATCAGTCACTAAGGAGTAACATGTCCCCAAAAAATTGAGTATAGCTGAAATAAGATTGTTGGGATCGATGAGTGGAACTAAAGATAGGATAATAAATTAGTTTATTTGTAAAAGTAAGAGTGCTCTCGATTATAATGTGGGAGAACTGGTTGAGATGGTTTGCACATGTGCAACAACCATAATTTTAAAAAACAGTCTACACAGCCTGGGTGGAAGGGAGCTTAGACCACTTCACTTTGGGGCTAGTCGATGGAGTTAAGCAGCTATGGCGCCTAGCCCAAATTTTTAGTGAATTAGTCTGCCTAGACAGGAACGGCTTCTAAGAATTTTATATATTGTTATTTAACTAGATGGTTGTAAATTATTATCAAGTAAATTAATGTTATTCATATTACATTGTTTAATGAATTTCACATGTTCATTCACTATGAATTTACTAATATTTTCATTTTTCTTATATTTTTAACAGAATTTTAGTGAATTACTCATGCATTTATTTACTTTTTTTTTGTGTATAGTGAATCAATAAGCTGTTGGAGTGTTCACTGATTGTCATGCAATATTTTTCGAAGCTCCTATTGGATACATAAAACAAACTAAAGTTTAAAGAGTTCAATAATACTGACTACTAACTGCAACTGTTCCTATAGTCATTAGGTGTTTTGTTGTAGCTGCTAGATACAGGTTCTATTCTTACTGGAATCATAAATTTTTTCTGAGACGTACTTGAGTGAAAAGAAAGTCCATTGAATTTTCTTTAGTATTTATTGCGCCTCTCAATTTTGGTTCTAACTCTCCTTCATTTTTAGTAGATTCTGAAGAAACTTCTTTTGCTTCTTTCATCACCCCAAAGGACCCACTTCTCGGAGGCCTACTTGCTTCTGGGTTTAACGAAGCTTCATGCTTGAGCAGATATCAATCAGCTTTGTATCATAAAGCATCGCCGCACTCACCTTCTCCATATCTCTTGGAAAAGCTACGGAACTACGAAGCTCTCCACAAAAAATGTGGCCCAAACACCAAACTATACAACAATACGATATATCAGCTTAAGTCTGGTCATACCACCGAAACTACTGAATGCCACTATGTGGTTTGGATATCATATAGTGGCTTAGGCAACAGGATACTTACTCTGGCTTCAACATTTCTCTACGCGCTTCTCACCGATAGGATTTTATTGATTGATCGGGGCGCTGACATTACTGACCTCTTCTGTGAACCATTTCCTGAGACTTCATGGTTACTTCCCTTGGATTTCCCTTTGAACCCCGTCAATAAATTTAACGAAAATTCTCCACATAGCTACGCAAATATGGTGAACGACAAGGTCTTCAAAGAAAACCCTTCGCCTTCTCATGTCTATCTCCATCTAGCTCATGATTATGGTGACTTCGATAAGCTCTTCTTTTGTGAAGACGACCAACTTTCCCTCGAAAAGGTCCCTTGGCTTGTTTTGAGATCAGACAACTATTTTGTTCCATCTCTCTTCCTAATCCCAAAATACGAAGAAGAATTGTATCGGTTATTTCCTCAAAGAGATGCTGTGTTTCATCACTTAGGCCGTTATCTTTTCCACCCTACAAACTTAGTGTGGGGTCTAATAACTCGATACTATGAAGCTTATTTATCAAAATCCGACAAAATTTTGGGCATTCAGATTAGAGTGTTTGACACTGGCAAGGGCCCATTTCCACATGTGCTAGACCAGATCATTGCATGCACTCAGAGAGAGAAATTGCTACCAGAAATCAATAAAAACGAAGAAATTACTCCAAATAAATCCTCCAAAATATCCAAAGCTGTTCTAATGACTTCTTTAAGCTCAGGATACTTCGAGACGATCAGAAACATGTATTGGGAGAACTCAAATGTCAATAAAGAAATAATTTCCGTGTACCAACCAAGTCATGAGGAGTATCAGCAGACAGAGAAGCAGATGCACAATATGAAGGCCTGGGCCGAAATGTATTTGTTAAGTTTGTCTGATGATTTGGTGACGAGCTCTTGGTCTACATTTGGATATGTGGCTCAGGGGCTCGGAGGGTTGAAGCCGTGGATTCTGGTGAAGCCTGAGAATCAAACGGCTCCAGACCCGCCATGTGGCCGAGCCGTGTCGATGGACCCGTGTTTTCATGCACCGCCGTTTTATGATTGTAAGGCAAAGAGAGGGACGGATACGGGTGCATTGGTCCCGCATGTGATACATTGTGAGGATATGAGCTGGGGGCTTAAGCTTGTTGATAGAGGTGCGTGGTAGCGTCATGTGCTAATGTTAGGCTTTATTAGTTTTTAGCTCTGGCTGTGTATCAGTAGGATGAGTTAAGCAGGTGCAGTTTTAGATTAATTCGGCTTTCTCGATGTCTGAGATTTAATTGTGCGTTGTATGAGAATTACCCTGTAAAATCAGCATTTTTCATGTCTGTTTTGCTAAGGCAAAAGAATAGAAAAACCTGATGTTTTTCTTATATTTGGTGCATATGAATAATTTGTAAGATCCTGGAGGAGTTAACAGGGTTTAGTAACTTCGATAATGTTTGGGTTAGGAAACCTCACTCACTTTTACTTGAAAAACATGAAACCCTTCTAAACTTGAGAAACATGCACTTTACCTTAAAAACCCTAACACAAACACTGTTTATGCCAATGCTTACAGGCTAAGGTCTTTAGGAAAGGAAATTTTTTTATTTACCTTCTCTGGGGGCTTGAACAATCTCAGTTTCTCCTTTTTTGGCATCAATTGTAATATATTTAAGTTTTATTTGAAGATGTTTTATAATTCCATATTATGATTATAAAATCATGAATTAATCTGATTTATAAATTATAGTAGCACTTGCACTTAACATGCATCGAATCCTCCAACATATTCTAGTAAACTACGATAAGAAAAAGTAAAAACTGAAGAAAGAAGTCTAAAGGCCGATTTTTATCTGAACAAAATGAATATCTTGTTACAATTAAATAGTCCACTGCTTTGATGCAAACAATCACATATTCAGTCACTAAACCAACATGTTTCCCTTTTGACTTTGTTTTTGCTTGATTGAGAGAAGCAGCCATAGCCAAGTTCCCATAAGATCATGATCCAATAACTTATCAGGAAATGGTAATACGAGTGCAGGGGCTTAGGAGTTTTTCGTAGGATCCTAACACAATCTCCATCATAAAGAAAACCATCTTTTCTTCATTGTAAGAACACTTGAAAAGACTTTCCTGTGTTACCTGAAAACAGCATTAAACAAAGAAATTAGGAACCACCAACATTTGTGATACTAATCGGAAAACACAACATAGTATCTTTTTTAAGTTGGTATTTTGTACCTTATACTACATTTTAATTCTGGAAGAAATTTTCTTTTACAAATCAAAAGGAAGTATTTCGGTAGTTCGCAGCAATATGGTTGAGTATATAACGGAACAAGGCTGGATAATGAATCGCCTTTGATAAGGAAGGCAATGAATACATTGACGAAGGCCTCATAATGACAGAAAGTTCTGACAGAAAGTTCAAGCGTAGCAATTCAAGTGAGAAAATGAAATTACAAGAGGCGTAATCTTAGAACTAATATTTCTTTCTTTCTTTCCTTTTTTTTTTTTAACTAATCAACAAGAAAAATCACTATCTATAATACTCTGTGTCCTTGGCATCATCACCTAACAACTCAATAAAGCAGAAGACATAAATGTGTAAACTTTGTGATTGTAGCAATTATACGGCCTTGTCATCTACACTAAAGGAAGAAGGTATTAACATAACCAGAAAAAAAACCTATGTAGTCAATAATAAAAATAAGATAAAGATAAAGTTATATTGCAGTGAGCTTTATCTTTTGGATAATCGAAGAGATTGTTTAGTTCTCAGCTTAAATCATGTTTCATCAACAAAATCACGAGGGTTGAGGAAACACTTCTTTGCTTATTCAGTAGAGTCCTAAGAAGAAAAACTGAACAAGGTTTCCATAAGACAGCAACACCGAAGCCTTTTTCACATATAAACGAGGAAAAGAGTTGAGTTACTGAAAACTACAATGAATTTTGACCTCTTTTGCAGATGTAGCCTGTATATTCGATGGCCATGTACATAGGGGTATATTGGGCGATTTGACAACAAAAGCTATAAAGAGGCCCATATATAATATTATTCTAATATCACAAAATTGTTTTCTTAACTTTCCTGAAGAATGATTAGTTGAGCTTCATGAGTAGCGATATAAATCTTCTTTACCAAAATCAAAAAAGACAAGAAAGAAAGATGCAAGAGTAGGCCAGATAAAAAACGGTTGTATCGCCCTAAGGTGCAATCGAAGCATGAAAGAATCAATGAAACTTTACATTACATCATGGAAGACTACGTTGACGACATTCTCGCTGAGTCAGGACTCCAACACATCTAGACATCCTCATACGTGCATTCAAATCAAATGAGAACAACCAATGAAGTTGAAATGGAGGAATGAGTTTGAGTCTCATGTTCGATTTAGGCAGCTTGTGAGCAAACATGTACCGACTATGGAGAAGGAAGGTCCATGGTAGTTTGTTAAAATTCATAGGAAAATACCACGTATAAATTCATTTAATAGTAATAATAATAATTGTTAATAGAAGTTTACTAAAATAAATAAGTGTATGATAGATTTTTGTGAAGGAGACAAGAGTTCATGACTGCAGTCTGCAAATATACTGCAGCCACAAAACGCAATCCAATTTTCACATACTTGATCACCACTAATGATTTGAACAGTGAACTGCTTCATGCCAGTGTTGTGGATTTATAAAAGGAAAAGTAAAAGTTTTGAGCAGGATCAATATTAACAAGAAATAAGAACACAAACGAAATAGTATCTTTCTTGTAAAAAGGACTTGTAGAGAGAGAGACGCCTCTTCTTTATTTATATCAACGACAAACTATTACAAGCTTAGAGGAGAAAGGGGATTACAAGAGACAGGGAGAGATTTATTTTTCGATGATCCCTTAGTGCAGAGACTCCTCCTTTTTATAGAAGTGAAGAGGGGTCTGGAGTAGGCGAGATATCGCCTTCATTAGCTGTTATACAGCTGTCTTCCATTATTGGAGATAGTGCGCTGCGTTGTCCTTGTCTCCCGACATCATTGCATGCGTCATCTGATACCGGTTTTATAAAAACAGTGGGCTGGTTTTATGAAAACCGTGGGTTGTATTCTAAAAAAACCTTTTACTAAAAATCGTGTGCTTGGGGTTTTGCAGTCATGTCTTATAGTAAAAGTTTTAACATCATTCTTTATTTCATTAGGCCATTTCCTTTATCCTGGCCCAATGTTGAGCCCATTAAGTCCTTCCAGAGCTGATCTGCAGTTTTTAGTTCTTCCTCTGTGTCTTGAGATTGTCCTTGAAAGTATTCTTTCATTTCTACCGATTTGGTAGTTTTCTCCGACTTAGAAGAATTTGTGTCTGAATTGTTAAAAGTTTGTTCAAACTGCTTCTTCATATGTTCTAAGCAGCGCTTCATAAGTTCTTCTTCAGAGATATTAGGATATTTTCTCTGAAAAGATGTCTTCAACTTTTGCATAGGATTCTCCGTTTCTAATTTCTCGTTAATCCTTTTGTCCAGAATATTATTATTATTCTTAATAGTTGCCTTTATGCTAACTATCTTTTGTTCTTCTATAATTACAGCCCACCATTTGATGAGAAATTTTCTGGAAAGAACAGGAATGTTTTTATTATTAATTTCAGAAATAATTGTCTATCTAAATATAAATGGCATTTCATTCTCTATAAACTAATGAAGTGTGCTTTCTCTTTCTATAATTGAGTCATCATCAGTGTTATGAAATCTTGGATGTGACTCTATCCAAGAAACAAATAAATCAAAAATTGACTTTGGGAGTATGGCTAATTCCGTCCCAATTTTTTGCCACAATTGGATAAACCAAACGGGTATACATGTTTTTATAACATCAGGTTTTATCATAATAAACCAGGAATGTTTCTTCGTTGGGTTTTCATAATATAAATTTTTTTCGAAAGCTTAGATATAATCCTAATAATTACTTTCATGTCGCTCATCTCCTAATTTGAACGATCTTGCCCTATTAGGGTGTAAAGCCCATTCATGAGGGCTGAAAATCTTTTTTATAATAGCTTTAGAGAAGTTTATAATTTCTCCGCCTTCTTTTCCATTGGGTAGTAGTGCTTTATTTCTACTGAACCAGAAACTATTAACAAGGCTTCATATATTTGCCTTGTTTTGCCTGCTGATGCGGCAAAAGAAATGGTCTCAATGTATTTTTCTTTTAAAGACCATGTATTTTAGGAATATCATTCCTTTCTAAACAAATAATTTGTTCAGAACTATTTTTTGAGATATAACTATCATTCGCATCTTCAATTGTTTTTTGAATGATAATCCAGGAATATTTCCTGTCGAGGATGTTTCAGCCTCATTTTGAGGGCTGTAAATACTCATATTAGAAGTATTTTTTCTTGCCATTTTATGAGGCAATTTCCATTCTGATTGAGCGTATGACGCCTCAGATTCCATATCTACTTGCATAGACTTTTTTTTTTACATTTTAAGCCAATTTGTATATGGGGAGTTGTTAGGAATATTATTCCTTCCCCTTTAAATACTCATATTAGAAGTATTTTTTCTTGCCATTTTATGAGGCAATTTCCATTCTGATTGAGCGTATGACGCCTCAGATTTCATGTCTACTTGCATAGACTTTGGCTTTTGTATTTTAAGCCAATTTGCATATGGGGAGTTGTTAGGAATATTTTCTTCTTCAAGATGGAGATCCATTAACATACAAGATAAGATATTGTTTTAAGCCAAGCAATCAGGTATGATTCTTTTCTGATCTACTTTAGAAATATCTTTCTGTATAATTAATTATGGAACGATATCCAAGTCGCGTAGGGGATCTCATATTAAGCCAGAGATTGGCGTGTTGGCAGCCCATAAATCGTTGACAGTCGTGTAATTGAAAATACAATTAGATATCTTTAAAGTAAAAACCAGAAAAAAGAATTTACAGAATTGCATGTAATAGAAGAACATCTTACCTTATTAAGTTAATGGTATCGAAATCTTGAAAAAGAAATTTTTTATGTCTATACCATCTTCATCAACTGCAATATCTACTAAGATTGCTCGTAATAAGAGCAAACATATCAAAAACTCAAATTTACTTGAGTATCCCTCAGATGAGGAACAGCTGAACAAATGGACCATTCCAAATATTCCAGCAAAAGAAATTTATAACATAGGGACGTTTGATTTATCGTCCAGACTTTCCATTAAAAGCATGGAAAAAACTATCTCTGTGGATAGCACGGAACAAACAATTCAACTCCTTTCAGAAAAGGATGTTTATAGATTTGAAAAACAATACACATATCTTCATAATGGTTTAATTCAAGTAGCTTTTAAACCTTACCCTTCAAGGCTTAAATGCCTCTATATTGACATCTTTAAGAGATGCTAGATGCCTAGACTGGATCTCTTCCTTGATGGGAATTATGCAAACAAGTCTTTGTCATGGACCAGTTTATTTTGATGTTTACCCCAATTTAACTTTATCTTTGACTGACCCAAATATACTTGAGGCGGTAACTTTAAATCTTAAAACGCATGGTTATAATTTCATGAAAGGATCTGAAACTATATCGATAGTTTACAGAATCCATTATAAGGTTTTAACAACCATGGCTCCCAAGGTAAAAGGCAAAACTGAAAATGGTAAAACAACAGTTATAGAAACTAATCTTTTATCTTCTGGGATGGCTACAAATAGAATTATAAAATGGGAAGAAATTGGCTTTCCTGAATCATGGGTTATTACTTCAGCAGTACCACCTGCACCTATTATTGATACTGATATCGATCAGATTATACAGACTGACGATGTAAATATTGAGGTAAAATTTGGCTCTAATAATATAGCCAGAATCTCAGGAAAACCTTATATAGAAGGTAGTACCAGTTCTTCTATAAGAAGATCTTTTTCTAGACCTAGCTCCTCTTATAGAGAAGTTAGAGGGATAAATATTTCACAAAAAAATATATCACATCCTATATATGAGAAGGAACATAAAACTTCTCCTACCTCATCAGAGATGAGTTTCCACATATAATTTTATGGATTTAAAACCTGATAGTACTTTAAGAAGATTCCTTAATAAGGAATTTATGAAAAAGAAACATACAGCTTTTAGAGAATGGTTTGCAAAAACCTTCTCGAATGAAAATATATATTATTATAAAGATCAATATTATAGATATCTTGAAGAAAACCAATGTCTGTGATATTCTGTAAACTGGTTAGAGTATTTTCTTAATGAACAAAATAATAAAATTAATGTTTTGGAAGAACATTATAAACAGTGGTCCACCATAAATGAAAAAACAGTGAGGTCTATATACCCTCCTACAGAACCTCTAAGGTTATCTGGTGTTTCTACCTCTAATTTAGAGGCAACAGCTTTCATAAAACCTATTGTTGATGATAAAATGGAAAATATGTTAAAAGAACTTCAAAAGGTTTTTAAGCAAAACAATTTTTCTAACATTTATATCCAAGTTATTGGTCAACAATTAACTAGAGTAGAATCTACTCTAGAAAGTCTGATTAATAAACTACAGACACAGGCTGTTATAGAAACTCCTGCTATTAAAATAACAAATGAAAAAAATTATGTACCAATTAAACCGGCTTTAGAAATTAAGGGTTATAGGCTATCTAAAGACAAAAATATATCTTCAGATATCATAAATGCCTTGGAGAAAAAATTAAATAATGCTAGATTAAGTATTCTTGAAGGAGAACCTTCTGAAATATCAGGAGAAGACTCTGATATAGATAAAATATCAGAAGATCAGATTAATATGTCTGATAATGATGTTATAAATACTATAAGATACCCACAAAGAATTTTGGGTAAACATTATTACAAAAGACCAACGCCATTAGATTTCCTGTATGAAGAAAATGAAGCAGTTATAACGAATTCATTTTCAGGACGAGCCATTTATGAATGGAACATTGATGGATTAGCAGATAAACAAATCCATGATACCTTACATCGTATGATGATGTATGCAACAGTCTCAAAACAGCAAGGAAATTCTGATGCTGATGTTGCAAGGTTTATCTCTTGTGGATTCACAGGAACCTTAAAACGCTTGTGGGATCATTGTTTATCACCCACACAGAAGATTGAAATTTTTAACGCAGCTAAAATGGAGAACAATTCTCCTGTGCCTGACACTGTTTATACTCTAATGCTTATAATTCTCGACCATTTTACTGGAGATGTAAGTAATCAAGTTGAGAAGGTAAGAACATTACTACAAAATCTAAGATGTCATACTTTAACACATTTTAGATGGTATAAAGATACTTTTCTCAGCAGAGTTATGCAACTTGAAGATGTAAATAACTCGCATTGGAAAGCCAAATATATTGATGGTTTACCCAATCTTTTTGCCGAAAGAGTTAGGACAAATCTGCGAATGCAGTATGATGGGGCTATACCCTATAATATATTTACTTATGGTCGCTTAATAAGCACCTGTGTTAAAGAAGGTTTATCTTTATGTAATGACATAAAGTTAAGAAACCAATTAAAAGACCAGAGATTAACCGGTAAACACGAGTTAGGAGAATTCTGTAGCCAATTCACAATGGATGATCCGCAAAAAGAGCGGAAGGAAAAGAAAAGAACGAGAAAAGAAGAATCTCATCGTCCTCATTATAAAAGGAGGAACAAAAGGAACTATTATCCTTCTAAGGATAAAGGAGGAGAAGAAGAAAAGAAAAAAAAATATCACAGATTTAAGAAAAAATCTGCTTCTTCAGCCACTTGTTATAAATATGGGAAAGTTGGTCATTTTGCCAACAAATGTTATACAAAAAAGAAAATTAACGAGATTGAAGATGAAGGGTTAAGAAAGTCATTATATAAAATAATGATTAATTCTTCAGAATCTGAATTAACAGGTTCCTCTTAATCAGATGATGAAGAAAAAATTTGTACAAAAGAATGCTCCAGAAAAAGTTGTAATATCAACAAAAATGAAAATTACTGGAAATCCATAGTTGAAAATGATGGTTTAAGTATAAATGTTATAAGTAAAGATGACAAAAAGACCATTCTTAAAATTATTGAAAATGAACATATTGAACCAAAACTTAAATCTAAGTTGGTTGAAGTTCTTCTTAAAGAAGAAAAGGAGAAATCTCCTGTCATTGATAATGTTTATAGATTATCAGAAGTCTTTAAAAGACAACAATTTAAAGAAGGTAAGCCTGGAACAATTGCAGCCTTACAAAAGGAGGTTAATAACCTGAAAACAGAAGTAATAGAACTGAAAATTCAAAATAAAGATATTTTACAAAGAATCTCTGTTATAGAGGGTAACACTATTATAAGAGGCGAATCTTCAAATGAAGAAGAATTTATTGAGGAAATTACTAGAGAAAGAGAAGTTATCCCAGATAAATTCCTACAAACCGTTGATTTAGTATTAAATCAAAAATGGTATATTAGAATTACTTTAATAATAAATAACGATTTGGTTATACCCAATCTCATAGCCCTCGTTGATAGTGGTGCAGATTTAAACTGTATAAAAGAAGAAATTATTCCTATCAGATATTGTGAAAGAACCACTAAAACCTTAAGCACAGCTGATAATAGTGCGTTAACCACACCATATAAGATGTCAAGTGCAAACATTTGTAACGAAGAGATATGTCTTCCCTCTCCTTTTATTATTGTAAAGGAGATATCACAACATGTGATACTAGAAACACCATTTCTTAGTAAAATAATGCCTATTAAAAGAATAGACTCACAAGGCATTTACAGCTTTTATAAAGGTAAAGAAATTATGTTTCAGTTTATAACTGATCCTATGGTAAAAATATTGAATGAGGTAAAGGATATTTACCTTAAAGAAAATCAAATAAATTTCATTAAAGAAGAAATAGCTTCTTTACAAATAAATAAACAGTTAGACTCTAGTTTAATAAAAGCTAGGATTAAAGGTTTAGAAAATGAGTTTAAAGCTCAAACTTATAGTAACTTTCCTAATGCATTTTGGGAAAGAAAACAACACATTATTAATCTTCCTTATATAGAAGATTTTTTAGAGGAAAATATTCCTACTAAGGCAAGACCTTGCCAAATGAATCAAAAATATCTTGAATTATGTAAAAAGGAGATTAGTAGTCTTATAGACAAAAAACTTATTAGAAAATCCTCTTCTCCTTGGAGTTGCACGGCATTTTATGTTAATAATGCTGCTGAACAAGAACGAGGTGTACCACGTTTGGTAATCAATTATAAGCCTTTGAACAAAGTACTCAAGTGGATAAAATATACTCTCCCTAATATAAGGGATCTGCTTAATAGAATAAGCAAAACCAAAATCTTTTCAAAGTTTGATTTAAAATCAGGCTATTGGCAAATACAGATTCATGAATCTGATAAATATAAAACTGCTTTTACAGTACCCTTTGGGCATTTTGAATGGAATGTTATGCCATTCGGATTAAAAAATACACCATCAGAATTTCAAAATATTTTGAATTCAATTTTTAACCCTTATACTGAATTCATTCTATCATATATAGATGATGTCCGTGTTTATTCTGAAAACATTGATCAACATTTGAATGTTTTTAAACATCTTATTATAAAAAATGGACTAGTTATATCTGCTCCAAAAATGAGGTTATTTCAAATAGCTATACGGTTTTTGGGTCATAATATTAATAATGGAACCATTATTCCAATTGAAAGAAGTATTGAATTTGCTTCTAAATTTCCAGATTATATTCCTGATATTAAGCAGCTTCAAAGATTTTTGGGTGCTTTAAATTATATAGCAGATTTATAGAAATTTAGCTACAGATGCAGCTATTTTATATAATAGGCTCAGAAAAAATCCGTTATCTTAGACAGAAGATCATACTAGAGCTGTTCAAAAAATTAAAGAGACAGTAAAAAATTTACCATGTCTCCATATAGCTAACCCTAATTGGAAGAAAATTGTTGAAACTGATGCTTCAAATATAGGATATGGAGGCATTTTAAAACAGATAGATCCTACTAATAATAAAGAAATTCTTATAAGATTTACTTCTGGAAAATAGAATCCAGACCAGTTGAATTACTCAACTATTAAAAAAAAATTCTTTCTATTATAAATTTCAAGATGATTTATTAAATCAGAAATTTTTATTAAAAATAAATTGCAGCGCAGCTAAATCTGTGATACAAAAGGATGTTAAAAACTTGACATCAAAGCAAATATTTGCTAGATGGCAAGCAGAATTAGCCATCTTTGATTTTGATATTGAATATATAAAAGGAACTAATATCCGTCTTCCTGATTTTTTGACCAGGGAATTTCTGCAGGATACTGCAGATGCAGACCCCTTTAAGGGGACAAGGCCCAGGCAGGGGGCAAGGAAGGGGAAGGAATAATATTCCTAACAATTTCCCATATGCAAATTGGTTTAAAATGCAAAAGCCAAAGTCTATACAAGTAGACATGGAATCTGAGACGTCATACGCTCAATCAGAATGGAAATTGCCTCATAAAATGGCAAAAAAAAACACTTCGAATATGAGTATTTACAGCCCTCAAAGTGAGGCTGAAACTTCCTCGACTGGAAATATTCCTGGATTATCATTCAAAAAAGCAATTGAAGATGCGAATGATAGTTATATCTCAAAAAATAATTCTGAACAAATTATTTGTTTAGAAAGGAATGATATTCCTAAAATAGATGATCCATGATCATTAAAAGAAAAATACATTGAGACCATTTCTTTTGACGCATTAGCAGGCAAATATATGAAGCCTTGTTAATAGTTTCTGGTTCAGTAGAAATAAAGCACTACTACCCAAATGGGAAAGAAGGCGGAGAAATTATAAACTTCTCTAAAACTATTATAAAAAAGATTTTCAGCCCTCATGAATGGGTTTTACACTCTAATAGGGCAAGATCGTTCAAATTAGGAGATGAGTGACATGAAAGTAATTATTGGGATTATATCCAAGCTTTCGAAATAAATTTATATTATGAAAACCCAGCGAAGAAACATTCCTGGTTTATTATGATAAAACCTGATGTTATAAAAACAGGTATACCCGTTTGGTTTATCCAATTGTGGCAACAAAATTGGGGCGGAATTAGCCATACTCCCAAAGTCAATTTTTGATTTATTTGTTTCTTGGATAAAGTCACATCCAAGATTTCATAACACTGATGATGACTCCATTATAGAAGGAGAAAGCACACTTCATTACTTTATAGAGAATGAAATGCAATTTATATTTAGATGGACAATTATTTCTGAAATTAATAATAAAAACATTCCTGTTCTTTCCAGAAAATTTCTCATCAAATGGTGGGCTGGAATTATAGAAGAAAAAAAGATACTTAGCATAAAGGCAACTATTAAGAATATAATAATCTGGACAAAAAGATTAACGAGGAATTAGCAACGGAGAATCCTATGCAAAAATTGAAGACATCTTTTCATAGAAAATATCCTAATATCTCTGAAGAAGAACTTATGAAGCGCTGCTTAGAACATATGAAGAAGCAGTTTGAACAAACTTTTGACAATTCAGACACAAATTCTTCTACGTCGGAGAAAACTACCAAATCGGTAGAAATGAAAGAATGCTTTCAAGGACAATCTCAAGATCCAGAGGAAGAACTAAAAACTGCAGATCAGCTCTGGGAGGACTTAATGGGCTCAGCATCGGGTCAGGATAAAAGAAAGGGCCTAATGAAATAAAGAATGATGTTAAAACTTTTAGTAAAAGAAACGACTGCAAAACCCCAAGCTTATTTTAACCCCAAGCTTATGTTAAAACCTTATAAAAACCGTGGGTTGTAAAGGCAACTATTAATGAAAAAAAGAATGATGTTAAAATAAGCTTGGGGTTTTGCAGTCGTTTCTTTTAGTAAAAGTTTTAACATCATTCTTTATTTCATTAGGCCCTTTCCTTTATCTTGACCCAATGTTGAGCACATTAAGTCCTCCCAGAGCTAATCTGCAGTTTTTAGTTCTTCCTCTGCGTCTTGAGATTGTCCTTGAAAGCATTCTTTCATTTCTACCGATTTGGTAGTTTTCTCCGACGTAGAAGAATTTGTGTCTGAATTGTCAAAAGTTTGTTCAAACTGCTTCTTCATATATTCTAAGCAGCGCTTCATAAGTTATTCTTCAGAGATGTTAGGATATTTTCTCTGAAAAGATGTCTTCAACTTTTGTATAGGATTCTCCGTTGCTAATTCCTCGTTAATCCTTTTGTCCAGAATATTATTTTATTCTTAATAGTTGCCTTTATGCTAACTATCTTTTGTTCTTCTATAATTCCAGCCCACCATTTGATGAGAAATTTTCTGGAAAGAACAGAAATGTTTTTATTATTAATTTCAGAAATAATTGTCCATCTAAATATAAATGGCATTTCATTTTCTATAAAATAATGAAGTGTGCTTTCTCCTTCTATAATGGAGTCATCATCAGTGTTATGAAATCTTGGATGTGACTCTATCCAAGGAACAAATAAATCAAAAATTGACTTTGGAAGTATGGCTAATTCTACCCCAATTTTTTGCCACAATTGGATAAACCAAACGGGTATACCTGTTTTTATAACATCAGGTTTTATCATAATAAACTAGGAATGTTTCTTCGCTGGGTTTTCAAAATATAATTTTTTTTCGAAAGCTTGGATATAATCCCAATAATTACTTTCATGTCGCTTATCTCCTAATTTGAATGCCTTATTAGGGTGTAAAGCCCATTCATGAGGGCTGAAAATCTTTTTTATAATAGCTTTAGAGAAGTTTATAATTTCTCTACCTTCTTTCCCATTTGGGTAGCAGTGCTTTATTTCTACTGAACCAGAAACTATTAACAAGGCTTCGTATATTTGCCTTGTTTTGCCTGCTGATGCGGCAAAAGAAATGGTCTCAATGTATTTTTCTTTTAAAGACCATGGATCATCTATTTTAGGAATATCATTCCTTTCTAAACAAATAATTTGTTCAGAATTATTTTTTGAGATATAACTATCATTCGCATCTTCAATTGCTTTTTTGAATGATAATCCAGGAATATTTCCCGTCGAGGATGTTTCAGCCTCACTTTGAGAGCTGTAAATACTCATATTAGAAGTATTTTTTCTTGCCATTTTATGAGGCAATTTCCATTCTGATTGAGTGTATGACGCCTCGGATTCCATGTCTACTTGCATAGACTTTGGCTTTTGCATTTTAAGCCAATTTGCATATGGGGAGTTGTTAGGAATATTAATCCTTCCCCTTCCTCGGCCCCTGCCTGGGCCTTGTCCCCTTGAAGGGGTCTGCATCTGCAGTATCCTGCAGAAATTCCCTGGTCAAAAAATCAGGAAGACAGATATTAGTTCCTTTTATATATTCAATATCAAAATCAAAGATGGCTAATTCTGCTCGCCATCTAGCAAATATTTGCTTTGATGTCATGTTTTTAACATCCTTTTGTATCACAGATTTAGCTGCACTGCAATCTATTTTTAATAAAAATTTCTGATTTAATAAATCATCTTGAAATTTATAAATACATTTTATAATAGAAAGAATTTCTTTCTTAATAGTTGAGTAATTCAACTGAGCTGGATTCCATTTTCCAGAAGTAAATCTTACAAGAATTTCTTTATTATTAGTAGGATCTATCTGTTTTTAAATGCCTCTGTATCCTATATTTGAAGCATCAGTTTCAACAATTTTCTTCCAATTAGGGTTAGCTATATGGAGACATGGTAAATTTTTTACTATCTCTTTAATTTTTTGAACAGCTCTAGTATGATCTTCTGTCCAAGGTGACGGATTTTTTCTGAGCCTATTATATAAAATAGCTGCATCTGTAGCTAAATTTCTATAATAATCTGCTACATAATTTAAAGCACCCAAAAATCTTTGAAGCTGCTTAATATCAGGAATATAATCTGGAAATTTAGAAACAAATTCAATACTTCTTTCAATTGGAATAATGGTTCCATTATTAATATTATGACCCAAAAACCGTATAGCTGTTTGAAATAACCTCATTTTTGGAGCAGATGTAACTAGTCCATTTTTTATAATAAGATGTTTAAAAACATTCAAATGTTTAAAATGTTGATCAATGTTTTCAGAATAAACAAGGACATCATCTATATATGATAGAATGAATTCAGTATAAGGGTTAAAAATTGAATTCATAATATTTTGAAATTCTGATGGCGCATTTTTTAATCCGAATGGCATAACATTCCATTCAAAATGCCCAAAGGATACTGTAAAAGCAGTTTTATATTTATCAGATTCATGAATCTGTATTTGCCAATAGCCTGATTTTAAATCAAACTTTGAAAATATTTTGGCTTTCCTTATTCTATTAAGCAGATCCCTTTTATTAGGGAGAGTATATTTTATCCACTTGAGTACTTTGTTCAAAGGCTTATAATTGATTATCAAACGTGGTACACCTCGTTCTTGTTCAGCAGCATTATTAACATAAAATGCAGTGCAACTTCAAGGAGAAGAGGATTTTCTGATAAGTTTTTTGTCTATAAGACTACTAATCTCCTTTTTACATAATTCAAGATATTCTTGATTCATTTGGCAAGGTCTTGCCTTAGTAGGAATATTTTCCTCTAAAAAATCTTCTATATAAGGAAGATTAACAATGTGTTGCTTTCTTTCCCAAAATGCATTAGGAAAGTTACTACAAGTTTGAGCTTTAAACTCATTTTCTAAACCTTTGATCCTAGTTTTTATTAAACTAGAGTCTAACTGTTTATTTATTTGTAAAGAAATTATTTCTTCTTTAATGAAATTTATTTGATTTTCTTTAAGGTAAATATCCTTTACCTCATTCAATATTTTTACCATAGGATCAGTTATAAACTGAAACATAATTTCTTTACCTTTATAAAACCTGTAAATGTCTTGTGAGTCTATTCTTTTAATAGGCATTATTTTACTAAGAAATGGTGTTCCTAGTATCACATGTTGTGATATCTCCTTTACAATAATTAAAGGAGAGAGAAACCATATCTCTTCGTTACAAATGTTTGCACTTGACACCTTATATGGTGTGGTTAACGCACTCTTATCAACTGTGCTTAAGGTTTGAGTGGTTCTTTCACAATATCTGATAGGAATAATTCCTTCTTTTATACAGTTTAAATCTGCACCACTATCAACGAGGGCTATGAGATTGGTATAACCAAATCGTTATTTATTATTAGAGTAATTTTAATATACCATTTTTGATTTAATACTAAATCAATGGTTTATAGGAATTTATCTGGGATAATTTCTCTTTCTCTAGTAATTTCCTCAATAAATTCTTCTTCATTTGAAGATTCGCCTCTTATAATAGTGTTACCCTCTATAACAGAGATTCTTTGTAAAATATCTTTATTTTGAATTTTCAGTTCTATTATTTCTGTTTTCAGGTTATTAACCTCCTTTTGTAAGGCTGCAATTGTTCCAGGCTTACCTTCTTTAAATTGTTGTCTTTTAAAGACTTATGATAATCTATAAACATTATCAATGACAGGAGATTTCTTCTTTTCTTCTTTAAGAAGAAATTCAACCAACTTAGATTTAAGTTTTGGTTCAATATGTCCATCTTCAATAATTTTAAGAATGGTCTTTTTGTCATCTT
Source organism: Agapanthus africanus (assembly GCA_030015575.1). Taxonomy (NCBI): domain Eukaryota; kingdom Viridiplantae; phylum Streptophyta; class Magnoliopsida; order Asparagales; family Amaryllidaceae; genus Agapanthus; species Agapanthus africanus. The sequence goes on along the minus strand of CM057342.1, from coordinate 113,352,611 downwards.
TACTTATAACATTTATACTTAAACCATTTATTTCAACTATGGATTTCCAGTAATTTTTATTTTTTTTGATATTACAACTTTTACTGGAGCATTTTTTTGTACAAATTTTTTCTTCATCATCTGATGAAGAGGAACCTGTTAATTTAGATTCAGAGGATTCTGAAGAATTAATCATTATTTTATATAATGACTTTCTTAACTCTTCATCTTCAATCTCGTTAATTTTCTTTTTTGTATAATATTTGTTGGCAAAATGACCAACTTTCCCACATTTATAACAAGTGGCTGAAGAAGCAGATTTTTTCTTAAATCTGTGATGTTTTTTTCTTTTCTTTTCTTCTTCTCCTCCTTTATCCTTAGAAAGATAATAGTTCCTTTTGTTCCTCCTTTTATAATGAGGACGATGGGATTCTTCTTTTCTCGTTCTTTTCTTTTCCTTCCGCTCTTTTTGCGGATCATCCATTACGAATTGGTTACAGAATTCTCCCAACTCGTGTTTACCGGTTAATCTCTGGTCTTTTAATTGGTTTCTTGACTTTATGTCATCACATAAAGATAAACCTTCTTTAACACAGGTGCTTATTAAGCGACCATAAGTAAATATATTATAGGGTATAGCCCCATCATACTGCATTCGCAGATTTTTCCTAACTCTTTCGGCAAAAAGATTGGGTAAACCAACAATAAATTTGGCTTTCCAATGCGAGTTATTTACATCTTCAAGTTGCATAACTCTGCTGAGAAAAGTATCTTTATACCATCTAAAATGTGTTAAAGTAGGACATCTTAGATTTTGTAGTAACGTTCTTATCTTCTCAGCTTGATTACTTACATCTCCAGTAAAATGGTCGAGAATTGTAAGCATTAGAGTATAAACAACGTCAGACACAGGAAAATTGTTCTCCATTTTAGCTGCACTAAAAATTTCAATCTTCTTTGTGGATGATAAACAATGATCCCACCAGCGTTTTAAGGTTCCTGTGAATCCACAAGAGATAAACCTTGCAATATCAGCATCAGAATTTCCTTGCTGTTTTGAGACTGTTGCATACATCATCATACGATGTAAGGTATCATGGATTTGTTTATCTGCTAATCCATCAATGTTCCATTTATAAATGGCTCGTCCTGAAAATGAATTCGTTATAACTGCTTCATTTTCTTCATACAGGACATCTAATGGCGTTGGTCTTTTGTAATAATGTTTACCTGAAGTTCTTTGTGGGTATCTTATAGTATTTATAACATCATTATCAGACATATTAATCTGATATTCTGATATTTTATCTATATCAGAGTCTTCTCCTGATATTTCAGAATGTTCTTCTTCAAGAATACTTAATCTAGCATTATTTAATTTTTTCTCCAAGGCATTTATGATATCTGAAGATATATTTTTGTCTTTAGATAGCCTATAACCCGTAATTTCTAAAGCCGGTTTAATTGGTACATAATTTTTTTCATTTGTTATTTTAGTTCGAATTTGTGTTATCCAGCGCATTCCACCCATGGGAAGAAGAAACTATAAGAGATGAACAATTTTATGCATATTCAATGGTTATTGAACAAACCTATTGTCTAACTAGGTAGAAGTATGCGAATCAAGCTGAATATAGTTACCAGCGAGTTGAATACAATACCAGAAAGCTGCACATCCGCATGAAATTTAGCTCAAGGAACGCTTCCATCAAAAGGAAGAAAGACCAGAAACTTGCCGAAACTTCTCATAAGAAACCCAGAACACAAATTGCCAAGGTCCAAGCCTCGCCCACGTAGGAAAAAACCCCTTCCACAATGCCATTAAACCTTCAAACCTCACAGTTTTCACAAGACAATCATAAGAACTCCTGTAGATGATATCCCTCGATTCCCTTTTGCCAACAGCTTGGCTCATCATTCGAGTCTTGATAACATCGGCTGGGCAGCTGAGAGCAGCTGCAGAGAGCCCAGAAGCTAACGATGCCAAAGTGTGAGCAAAGGTATTATCCCCACAAATCTGATGTCTAATGATGAAATGCTTGGCTTGGTCATAGCAAGTTAATTCACCCATGTTGACAAGGAATGCTCTTTGAGCATTTGGAAACACGCCTCTCCAAAGTCCAAGAAAACCATCGTTTTGGAGTATTTTTCGGAAGGCGTCAAAGATTGATAAGTATCGAGGTTGGAGACCTTGGGTTAGAAGATGGCCATCTGCTTGCATCCTTACCTTTATAAGATCGGCTGGGCTAGCCACAAACTGCACTGTAAGGAAACAAGAGTTATAGAGAGCCGATGATAATGGTTACTTAAAGTAGGCAAAAAGTGATGAATAAAAACCGGTAAGCAATATTAGCTGATCTTTTAACTTCAAATACAACTCAAAAGTGCCAAAAGATTGTCTAAAGCTTTTGCAGTTTTAGAATTTAGACAAACAGATACACTGCTATAAGATGGGAATGTTAACACGTTACCCTTTAAACTTAAACAATTTGCTTGAAGCCTTTAACAAGGAAGATTGTTGATAAACACGAACCCGAGCACACACCTAGAAACACATCAAATACACCATGCACAAGCAAACACACATGCATATTCAGGAATGGATCTACACTGGGGATTGCTACCAGCTCCATAGCAACGCGGAAAAAAGAAAAGGAAAAAAGTGCATCATAGCATGGAAAATCATGCTGTACGGTGTACCACTTAAGACAAATAGCCTATAAGAATGTAGACACATGATTGTATTTTCCCTCCTTATATCAAAGAAGCATTATGTAGCCATATACGCTGGTTACACGGCTTACCAAAGTTATTGGGTATTATACACATGATAAGCGATAACTTAACTCCATTCCCAATTATTTATTTAATTAGCCCTCTACTTTCTCTCTCTTAGGCCATGACCAACCCATGATTGACTTTAAGTTAGAGTTTGTTTTCTCCACCCAGCTTTGGCATCTCAACCTCATGCCACTCCGACCTCAGCTTTTGTCTTCTCACTTCAACTATGGAGTTGTCCCCTTGATGCCACAGCGATGACAACAACGAGTCCTTGAATTACCAACCCCTTTCTCTCGCTTAGGGTACCCCGATTATGTAATGACTTCTGACAACCAATCAGCATAGAAGGCCTGTCGGGTTTTCCGATTAATGTTATTAATATTTTTTTCATGGTCAGTGTTTACCGTGCTTAATAGTTTAGCTACTGGTTTTGGTTCTCATCTTTGATTTTATACTACAGTTAGTTTATTAGTCATTGATTTTATTTTTATTTTTACTTCCACTGTTTTTAGTTGATTGCTTGGAATATGTTCCATTTTGCTCTTGGCGATTTTTGTGGCTTTAGAGTTAAACATAATTCCATATAAGAGATATATCGTCTTTTCCCTTCTTTTAGATTTCTCCATGGTCTATAAGAATATAGAGGCTTGTCATAGTTCTTTGAACCATGAATCTGGTACTAATTTGGAGGGAGTTGACGTAAGGTTGACATGCGGTCGTAAAACTCCGTCGAATCTTTACTGGAGCTTTGCTTCGCAGGCGACCCAATTTGGAAGCAAAGCCGACCCAATTTGGATTGGGGAAAAGGCTCAGATGATAACATGATATAAGATTAAAAACATGTTATTCCCTAATTCGGCAATCCGAATAAGCAAATAGGGGGATGCATCTATGTTTTACATCATTTGACTTCAAATCTCAGCAATTGCAACCCCAAACAAAACCATTAAGATTAAGACTAGGACTAGGGCATGGAAATTAATAATATACCTGAGCAAGGACACCAGAGGCTCCACCGGCAAGGGCTTTCCCAATCACAGAATCGCCGGCGGCGAAATGGCGAAGGTGCTCGTACCCAACGATCCTGATGGGGCTATAGAACAAATGGCGAAGGATCGCAGGAGAGAGGCCCCTGTAGAACCCAAGAAGCTTCCCTTCGCTCCAGATTTGGGAAGAAACTGCTCGGATCGAACAAGGGCGGCGGTGATGGAAATCGACGTGAAGCTGGAGACGAGTCTTGATTGTGTCGATTGGGAACGTTGAGGTCTCTGCTGCTGCTGCTGAGAGCCAGGTCAGCAAGATTTTGGTGCTTGTTTCTCCCATTTCTCTTTCTCTCTCTTTTTTTGGGGGGTTGGGGACAGAGGGGGAGATAGAGAGGAGGGCTGAATAAATAAACTCAGATATCGCAAACAACTGCATAGATATCGTATAAAAATTAGATATAACAGGCAACTATACAGTCATGGGTTTTTTGACAACTCAAAACTTTTTTTGGGGAGCTTGACGGCCGCTTCGGAGTCCGAGTTTTTTGGGAAGGGGATTTGTAGAAATCCTAAGGATATATATTCTCAGGGGGGAAATAAAATTGAAATCGTATGGATTGGGGATGATTTCTGAGAGTTATGGATTTTCTTTTACCAGGTTACACAAAGATCATTGAAGAATTATGGAAAGTTTGCCAGAGATCACTTAAAACTGGCAGAAATATTTTCAGCCATTTCATTTCAGAAAGAAGAAAAAACAAATAGATATTGATTGCTGAGAATGTTGAGGGAATTCCAGTAGTATTACAATACTTGCTTCATTCTTGAGTACTTGTCATTTTACTGCACATTTACATCAAATATGACCTCCACATTTGCAAATAACAGTAACAAGCAGAGAATAAATTTACTTCAGTGACTGAGCCTTCTTCTTTGCCAAGAACATGATAACTCGCGGGAAAAACGATTTCTTCCTCCTCGGTTTCGATTCATTCACCGTATCATCACCGTATATGTCTGGACACGACATCGAATTGATACGCCTTCTTCCTCCTCGGTTTTGTTCATCATTCATCTCGATATGAGTAGCTGCGGCATCGCTCAATCTCCTTCTATGATTGCTCTCTTCTCTCAATTCCCTCAACTCCTGCTCTGCAGCGCTTTTCGCTTCATTCGCTTTCTGTTCCATTTCTGAAGCCGATTTCAATTCTGCTTTCTTTTCTTCCAACTCTTTACATGCTTCTTCCAATTTTTTTAAGCTGGCCGTTTCGGAGTTCTTAGCCTCTTCGATTTGATCGACCGCAGATATTAGCTCTTCATTTGCTAAGTCCTCAGGGTTGTGAGCTTTCTTGGCTAGTGTGTAGTACTCCTCTAATTGAAGGGAAACTCCGTCTTCAGGTGTATCTTGCATGGCTTTCGCTGCTGCAACTGCCAAGGCTTCCAAAGATTTTGCGGCCTTGATCTCTTTGAGTGCAGCTAGAAGTCTCATTTCCATAGCTTTTGCATCGTCCTTCACTTTCTCTGCCTCTTCCTTTGCGTTTATAAGCTCTTCGCGTGCTAGGCGAGCTAGAGACTTGGCTTCATCTGCATCTTGAGTCGCTTGCTGCAGCCTTTTCGGTAAATCTTCAACCTTTTCCCTAGCTTCCTTTTCCTTTGATTCCTTTTCCTTTGCTAGGGCTAGTTCTAACTCTAATTGCATTTTTCTTACTTCGGCTTTGAGGGATGAAACAGTTTCTGATGCGGGCCCTTCTCTTTGTTTCAGGCTACTGATTGTCTCTGATTCTTGGTCCAAGGCGGCTTTAAGTGACGAAGCTGCTTCTCTCAAAGAATTAACTTCGTCTTTTGCTTTCTCGATGCTCGTTTTGACCTCCTCGAGCTCAGACTGAATTGATTCCTCAGTCCTGTTTGTTTCGAGCTCCGTTTCCAGGTTAACTAAAACAGTATTTGCAGCTTCCAGCTTTGACTTGAGATCATATATCGGCAATCGTTGGTCGCTGAGTTTCTGAAACTCCTCTACGGCTTGTTTCAGTTCAGTTTCTAAGGCAACTGTATCTTTACCCATCTCCATGGTGATTCCAATTTTACGATTTTCTTCCTCGAGATGTGAAGCATGCACCGATTCTAATGCTTCTTTCATCGTGATCAGTTCAAGACTTAGATCCTCGACTTTTTTCTTAGCATCAGCAGCAGCGGATTGAGCCTCTTCAGCTCTAGCAATCCCCAAGTCTCTTTCGGCAATTAAACGGCCGTATTCTCCTTGGAGAACTGTTAATTCTTCTTTCACGGATTTTAGTTCATCGACGGCTTCAATGTGTTCAACCTCGAGTTGTGCGAGCTCTTCTTCGGTCTTGGATTTGGCGAGGCTGTCCTTCAGGTTTTCTATGAGCTTGTTGGTGCTGTCAAGCTCTTCTAATACTTGCGTTTTCGCGGCTTGGGCGTCTTCTGATTGTTTTTTGTACTTTAGGATCTCCTCTTGTAACTTCTCTATTTCACTTTGGGGATCTGTTTGCTTCTTCTCATGAACAAACAGGAAATTATGAAGTGTGTTTTAGAAACGAGAAACCGCGATATGCATGACACAAATTTAAAGAACGAAAAGAATCGTAAAATATCTTTTGTAAACCTGGCTTCTTAAAGTTCTCAAGAAAGAAGATTTGAGACACAAGACTCATCTTAAAAATAAAGGCTGAATTATGCTAAACTACATTTAATATTGCAGTTTTTCACTGAACTGCCTTAAAGTTATTTTATCGCAGCAATCTTTCTTTGAAATGCTACATGTAAGTGCATGTTATTGGGAAACAAATCCCTTGAAACCAAAGTTTAAGAAAGTTTACGTTAATTAAAAAACTTTCATGTAGTTTTGTGAAAATCCCCGATAGCTAAGAGGAGTTTAGTGCAATGCAATCCTAATGATAAAATTTTGCCTCCAAATATATCCTTGGCGAATAATTAAATAAACTAGCACAATATGTTTATCTTGTAGTCTAAATAAGATACAAAATAATTTAAATAAATTAATTTCAACCGGAACGGAGATTGAGAAATACCTCTAAAGAAACCGATCTGCGAGCTTTCCAGCCAACGACACCTCCGAATCTGTTGACGACGGCTTTCACGGAATCAATCGGTGCCGTGGTGTCAACGACACCTTTTTGTGCATCTTTCATTTTCTCCAAGATCTCAGCAAATCCTAGTGATTTACTTCGACCGTGTCCTGCGTCAAGAACCATACTGGTTTTCTCACCAATAGCTGGAGAATCTGGAGAAGCGAGAGATGATTGGATGGAGGAATGCTCTTTGGCATTCTTTGCTGCTTCCATTTGCAAAGCAGAAGATGCCTAGTTTGCACTCTGTGATCTAAATATAAAAACGATGAGATACTAAGTTCTGAAATGAGCATCAGACCAAATATTAGGGTTAAGCTTGTGCAATAGTTATGCATGCTACATCAAACTTTAATTAGGAAATTAGAGCAAATATTTTGATCAGGATGACTAAAAGAAAATTTAATAAATACCAAAGTCCACATCTTTCATAATGGTTTGCTAATGAAAATTTAATAAATGCCAAAAAATACCCACATCTTTCATAATAGTTTGATAATGCTAATAACAAACCATAGGATAATAAATGAAATTTAGGCAAGATATAAATAAAGGCACCTTGTATAGGTATTATTAGGTTTGTAGGGAATATGTTCATGTAATCATGTGATTTATAAATAAACATGCATGGTGAAAGAATGCAATCAAGATAAGCATTAATTTCCAATCAATTATTTTCAGATAAATTTCAATATTTTATGATTATGAGAGAGAAACCATAGAATAATTTGCGTTTTCTTTTGTAAAAAGTAAATTTACATCGAATAATGTGCTTAGTATTTATCAGGTAATTTAAATTTCTTCGTCCCGTGTCTATTAGCATTGTTAAGTCTTTCATGCAAATAGGATATCTTTAGATTTTACAAATTAAATTCTTTTAATATCTCGCAAGCTTCTATACCACAATTTAAACGCATAATCATCATCATTAGCATTTTCCCAGGTTCTTTAAAAAAATTGCCAATTTTTTATACCATTTTTGTCCTAAAGCTAACAATGACAAATTCCTGACTCAGAAAATTACAGGCAAATGGTGCCTTGCCAGAATTTACAATGATCATTCTTCAAATTGTATGAGCAATATGAAGCCAATAATAAAAACCTAGAGCATTCGAAGAAGACGGAAATCATTACGTAGGGAAACTGTTATCTAAGAGCAACCATAGAATTAAGATGACCAAAAACTGAAACATAAATCCTTACTCAAATTTTCTCGCAGATCAAGCAAAAGAAATCTTCAAAAAATTAGATGGAGAAGAGATTGGAAGGAGAGAGAGATGGACGCCACCCTTCAAAAGATGAAAATTGTCTCTCTCTGTGTTCTAATTCTCTTGTTTTCTCACTATTATTAGAATGCCCCCTCTCTTTAATTTTCTGTACTTTTTTTTTTTCATTTTTATTTGTGTGGACCATAAAATTTGTGCCGCATCATGGAGCTGTTTTTATGATTTCTCTAAGCATGCACACCTGGATTATAGGAGATGCATTGTTCTGCGTTTTCTTTTTCTAAAAATGCACAATTTTTTGTTCTATTTTTTGATAAATAATTATTCTTCTAAACAGTATTTTTTTGTTTTGATATGGGCATGTGTCCACTACAGTTTCTTAACCTGATTAGGGCTCCTGATTAAATTTCTATTTTTTTTAAAAAAAAAGAGAGAGGGGACCATATTGGACATATGTTTGCTAACTTGGACAAATAATTATAAGTTATTTTTAAGTTTATTTATTATTGGTTTTGCTATGATGTCATGGGATTTAATTTTCGATGATGCTCACAAGTGGTGTCTCCTCAGATTACGACACATGGCAGACAACGTATTCCGGATTCTATGGGTGGAATAAACGAGCCACATTGGGGACATTCCCCACGGCCCCTTCTCGGGGGACGCCCCCGACCTTCGGGAAACCCCCTGAAAGACATTCCACCTTCATCTAAGAGACTACCAACAGCTCGTCTTCGAGCTTCCTCAGTCTCCTCACTCGTCTTCGAGCCTTCTCTCGTGCCGAGCTTTCTCGGCCTCCCGCTCGTCTCTGAGCTCCAAACATGCCGAGCTTTCTCGGCCTCCCTCGACCAACCGAGATTGCAGAGCTCTAGCGCCTCCGCAACGGCTCCACGTATCTTGCCAAAGCGGGATAATCGCCGTCTCACGTCCCACATCCTACGCTGGCGTCCCACCCCATTAATGAGCGTATTTCGTCATTAGTGAAGGGATCTCGTCATTCACGCACGTGTAACGTCAGGGATGTAACCGAAAGCGAAGATCTCGCGCCTGCTCGCTCCATGCAATCACTATAAAACCCCTATCTCAGACGACTCAGGTAAGACAACTTGAACCCAATAAGCCACTATTCTGCTCAAATTTCTCGGCTAACTTGATCGTCGGAAGGTCCTACGGTGGTCATCCATCCCGGGACTTCTTTGCAGATAGCTCGGCTTCCACTTCAAACTCAACCCATTGAGATCCACACACTCAAGAAGGCAACCTCCGAATCCAATCTCAACCGTCCAGTACGCTCGCGACAGATCGACGGAGGACAGCATCTGAAGGAGATCAATGCCTCCATCAATTTCTTTTATGCTGGGACATTTTTTTGGTGAAAATTGTTTTCATACCCGGTTTGGAGAAATGAATTATTTTTAAATCCATGTATTTTCAAAATTATGAAAAAAATCCTTTGTATTTTCAATACTTATAACAAAACACAGATATTTCAAATCCAAAATAGATTATATATATTATATACTTAAGATATTTTTGCAAATATTTCAGCTTTACCCATATTCTTTTTAATTAAATACATATATAATGATTCTCTCAAAAAATAATTCGTTTGATTTCCTCTCGTTTGGTTCGCTCCTTCATCTTTTCTCTTCCAATTTCTCATTTTCCCCTCCAATCTTCTCTTCCAAAATCTATGTTTTCGTTTTCAAATCTCTCATCTCCGATCCAATTCTTTCGATTCCTCCATCTTCGTTTCCAATTTTCGCATCTCTCTTTTCAAAATATCTAATCTCTGATCTAATTTTCCTGATTCTCCTATCTCCACTTCCGATTCTTTAAAATCCTCTCCATTCTCGACATCTCACTCACATGACAGCAGAAACTGGGACTGATAAAGAGAGAATGCTAAAGAAGTCAGAAACTAGACAAACAATAATAAAAAGGACAAGCAACCATAGAGAAGATGGGTTTAAAAAAGAAATTAAGACGAACAATGATAAAAAAAAAGAATAATAAAGAAGTTATGGAAAACTTGGTATAAAATCAAAAATCTCACTTTGATATTATGGGAAATCTAAAAAATCCTATGTTCTATTTTCTTAATCAGAACTTATTAAAGGGGTATTATAGGCATTGTATACGTAAACACGTATACAAATCAGAGTTTGGCTTTAAATTAGCGCTAGAGCATATTTTTGGGTTTTTTCATAAATTTGGAAATTCATGGGTTTATAAATAAGGGATCTCATCAAATCGGGCTGCGAAACAATTTTCCCATTTTTAAAATACAGAACATGACGATTTTTTTAAAAGGGAAAGGTATTTTAGATATTTTAAGAATATCTTCCCCGCATCCAGCTATATTGCTGGGAAAGTAATTTCTCGTATCTACCAGTTAATTTGGATCTATGTTTTATTTCTATGTAACAACATTGGGTTCGATCAAACTTGAGAGGTCCATATTACCCACTTGCTTCCTTGGTTATTTTTTCTTATCTTGTAGAAGCGTAAGATAAAAAGTAATATCCAATAAAAACTTACATCCGTATTAAGATCATTGACCATTTAAGAAGGTTGATTGAGGATCCGGACATATTTGTTTAATAAGAGTGATGATGCTCACAAATGGTATTTTCTCAGATTATGACACGTGGCGGATGACGTGTCCCGAAGGCTACGGAGGTGGAATAAAAGAATTGCATTAGGGGCGTTCCTCGGAACCTCGTCTCCTAGGACATATCCGACCTTTCAGGAGACCTCTCTGAGTACTTTCCACCTTTATCTAGCAAACGGCCAACAGCTCGTCTCCGGCTTCCTTGGTCTCCTTGCTTATCCGGCCCATCTGTCAGGCCGAGCTTGCTCGTCTCCGGCCCATCTGTCAGGCCGAGCTTCCTCGGCCTCACTGCTCGTCTCCGAGTAATCTGATAAGCCGAGCTTCCTCGGCTTCCCCGATCAACCGAGAGCGTAGAACCCAAGCGCCCCCGCAAGGGCTCCGCGTATCCCGCTAGGGCGAGATATCCGCCTTCCCACGTTCCGCGTCCCACGCTAGCGCGTCCCCCCAATAATGGGCGTATCCCGTCATTAATACGAGGATAACGCAGGGGCGTAACTGACGGCGATGATCTCACACCTGCTTGCTCTACGCGACCACTATATAAACCTCTCTCTCAGACGACTTAGGTAACTCGAACTCATTCCAATACGCTGTTACCCAATACTCATTCCCCGGCACTAACTTGATCGTCGGAGGGTCCTACGGTGGTCACCCACCCCGGGACTTATTTTGCAGATAGCTCGGCATCAACGCTAACCCATTGAGATCCACACGCTCAATAACTCCCAAACCAAATCTCAATCGTCAAAGACCGCCATAACATGATCGACTGTCACACCCCTCTTCCCGGTTTACGGCGAAGGGGACGCGACGAGACCGCTACGTATTTACTCTGAAGTAAATACGCTAAGCATATCTAAGCAATAGAAAAGAAATGTACATAAGAGACAAATGGTATAATTGAATAGCAACTTTATTTATTAATATTATTTTGTACAATACATAGAAAGTAAATACATCTGAATGAAAGCAATACCTAACAGTGGCATAACAAAAATAGAAAGTACTGAAATGAAATAGGTACATATGGCTACAGCTCGGGGTCTTCGATGTACTGCTCAAGGGCTTGCTCCGAATGCTCCTGAATGGTCTCGTGCTCTAGTGCTTCCGATCCACCTGACAACATTCCAAGAAGAAAGAGAAGGAATGTCGTCAGCGAACAATCGCTCGGTAAGTTCCAAAGATAAGGGAGAAGTAGAATAATCAAAGAGAGAGAGTATAGCTTTTAAAGTTATATTATTTGTTATACTGTTGTATTTAGTATTAATGATGTTGTTAATGTAAGTTCAAGGGTGAATGTCAACCAATCTCAAGAGTGTTTTCGAACCCAACAGGTTGTAATCCAGGGGTAGGGAACCACGAGCCCGAATCAAATGTTAGGAACGGGACTTCGACCGTCGTCGAAGTATTCCAAACTCCACAGGCTATAATCCAGGAGCATGGAAACACGGGCACTCATGATAGCTTGCTTGTGTTAATAGACATGGATTCATGATCTAAGGGGACTCTTAAGATTTTGTTGGATTCACGCATGAACTACCCTAATACCCCATGTATTTATTGTATTGATAGTAATGATTGTACTGATGGTATTGTATTGTATTGTATTGTCTTGAAAATTGTATAGATGACTTGCCGAAACCATGATATCAGTAAATGAATGTAACTGGAGAATCATATAAATGGATGTAACTGGAGAATCATGTAAATGGAAGTATATCCATTGTTCGGTTCAGTCAAGTTATATAGATTGTATAAATTGAATAGTTTGAATATATCGATTCATGGATTCATGTTGAATTGTAGTTTGGATACTTGAATCATATTCAAGTCATATTATTAATGAGACCCAGTCTGAGTCAGAACAATTAAAAAGAAATTTAAGTCCTGATTGTTTTGATGTTATCGGTAACCGCTGCACATGGGCAGCAGGATTTGTGTCTTTTTCAAAGACGATTACCGTGTTAATAACACCGTTGTTAAGTTGTTTACCTTAAATAGGCAAGCACCCACTTCTCCGGCTCTCTGAGGCTCAAGAGATTGGTCCCGCTTAAACCTATATTTACTAAGGTCCATAGGGTAATTTATAGAACTTGATGGGTTTTATGTAAAAATACTTTTGTATAATTTTCAAAATACACTCTAAGTATTTAATTATCGTTTTTAGAGTTGTCATAGATGTAGATTTTATATTTGTGATATTTCTAGTGAAAATAACTTATTTTTCATAATACATGGTATTTAATTGTAACATTGAACTTGTATGGAATTCATTGTATTTTAATGTAAAAAGATTCTTGTGTTTTTAGGAAAAAGTTGGAATATTCATATTATCACAAAATAGATATTTTAATGATACATATATACATATTTATATAAAAATAATTTTAGTATATATTATATTTCTAGAAATCTCATTTTCTTAAAATTTTCGTATTTTAAATCTCTCGAGACCGTATGCTCCTTGCGGAGGTCTGCATCTCGCACTACTAAGTCTAGGGATGTGTGATAATCTGCACCATCCCAGTCGGGTTTCCCAAAATGGGTTGTAGCGGCACTTTGCAAAGATTTATAAAAAAAATACTTAATCCTTTAGAAAACGGTTTTATTAATTCATGGTATTTATTTGAAATGTTTCGTTTTCCGTATTCTATGTTCCCGAAAGGAATTGTGCTATGTTGCATGTGAGTTTTGTGAGGAGTTAGATCATTACCTCGTGATCTAATTAAAGATATAGCAAGTTTGTGATGTTTAAATGTCGAAATGAAACTATATGGTATTTTAGTGAAAAAGTACGGTAAAAGTTACAAAATGAATTAGATTGTCGTGAAACTTGATCAACATATTTATTAATATTTAATAGTCAACATGTAAGAGTTTTGTGTGAATGCATTTAAGAAAATGTTGGATTTTTAGAAAGAACCGAATCGGAAATCGGTTTAACTCCGATTCCGTCGGGTTTTGAAATTCCGTATTTTTAGAACAAGATTAGAGAAGAGAGGGGGGGGCTTATGGGTTTAGAAGTTAGGGATGAGGAAGAGGAGACGGGAGGAGGCGCCGGTGCGTCGTTTCGTCGCCGGGAACTGCTAGGGTTGTCGTCGGAAAATTGCCGAGACTTCGCCCTTCGCTACTTCAAAAGTACACTAAACTTCTATGGATTTTCTTGAGAGATTTTGATCAGAATTTTGGAGTGAGTGGGGTGTGTTTAGGGGTGGTATTTATAGGGTAAGGCTAGGGTTAGGATAGGTGAAAGATTTAATTGAAAAAATATGATAAAATATAATAAAATGTAATAAAATGGAGTAATTAGGGTTTTAAAGGGGTCTTTGTTACTGGTCTGAAGAAATAAAGTGTACCGGGGTGCAGGGGAGGTGAAAAGCCAAAAGTTTTATGTTGATGACTCAGCGGTCCGGCCAAGTCCGGTCGGCGGCGGCGACCCGAGTCGGCCGGTCCGCCGGTCCGCCGGCCGATTCGGCCGAGTCCGGCCGAGTCAGGTGGTTGGAGTCCTCCTTGACGGTTCATGTAGCCTCTGGTACAGTTATTTTATCATGTGTAGTGGGGTTTTTGTGGATTATGCACGTGTAAACCCTTGGTATTCTAAAAATTCAAAATAAAACAATATTAAAAATAATGTGGGATATGGGATTTGAACTCTGGTGGCTTGGTTCAGCAGTGCAAGGTATTACCAATGAGCTAGAAGCTCCTTCTTGCTATTAAAAATCAAAACAAACTTATATCTTGTGCTCAGGCAAAAATACCCTTTTCTGTAATTTTGAAAAAAAATTGTACAGAAAGTTGTACAGAAAATTTAGGGTTGTTACATCGACGGAGGACAACATCTGAAGGAGATTACAGCCTCCATCAGTTGGTGCTGTCTATGGGAACTGCTTACCCCTAAACTTGATCTTCCGCTCTCGACCCGATGGAGAGCGACAACCGCGATAATCCAAATACAAGCCGCCACAACGGAGGTGGGAGCGGCTCGTCTCCTCCCCCTAACGTGATCAACACCTTATCCGCAGGTATTTAGTTATCGTCTTTAGAATTATCATGAATGTAGATTTTATAATTGTGATATTTCTAGCGAAAATATCCTAAACTCATAATAAAGGGTATTTATTTGTAATATTGGCTTGTATGGAATTCACGGTATATTAATATAAAGTGATTCTTGTGATTTTTGAAAAGAGTTGGAATATTTATATTATTTAAAAATAGATATTTTAATGTTACATATATACATAATTATATAAAAATAATTTTAATATATATTTTATATTTCTAAAAATCTCATTTTCTTAAGATGTCGTATTTTAAATCTCTCGAGACCGAATACTCCTTGCGGAGGTCTGCATCTTGCATTATTAAGCCCAGTGATGTGCGATAATCCGCACCATCCCAGTCAGATTCCCCAAAATGGGTTGTAGCGGCACTTTGCAAAGATTTATAAAAAAAATACTTAATCCTTTAGAAAACGGTTTTAATAATTCATGGTATTTATTTGAAATGTTTCGTTTTCCCGTATTCTATGTTCCCGAAAGGTATTGTGCTATGTTGCATATGAGTGTTGTGAGGAGTTAGGTCATTACCTCGTGATCTAGTTAAAGGTATAGCAAGTTTGTGATGTTTAAATGTCGAAATGAAACTATATGGTATTTTAGTGAAAAAGTACGGTAAAAGTTATAAAATGAATTAGATTGTCGTGAAACTTGCTCAACATGTTTATTAATGTTTAATAGTCAACATGTAAGAGTTTTGTGTGAATGTATTAAGAAAATGTTGGATTTTTAGAAAGAACCGAATCGGAAATCGGTTTAACTCCGATTCCGTCGGGTTTTGAAATTCCGTATTTTTAGAACAAGGTTAGAGAAGAGGGAGGGGGACTTATGGGTTTAGAAGTTAGGGATGAGGAAGAGGAGACGGGAGGAGGCGCCGGTGCGTCGTTTCGTCGCCGGGAACTCCTAGGATTGTCGTCGGAAAATTGCCGAAGCTTCGCCCTTCGCTACTTCAAAAGTACACTAAACTTCTATGGATTTTCTTGAGAGATTTTAATCAGAATTTTGGAGTGAGGGGAGTGTGTTTATGGATTGTATTTATAGGGTAAGGTTAAGGTTAGGATAGGTGAAAGGTTTAATTGAAAAAATGTGATAAAATATAATAAAATGGAGTAATTAGGGTTTTAAAGGGGTCTCTATTACTTGTCTGAAGAAATAAAGTGTACAGGGGTGCAGGGGAGGTGAAAACCCAAAAGTTTCATGTTGATGACTCGGCGGTCCGGCCGAGTCCGGCCGAGTCAGGTGGTTGGAGTCCTCCTTGACGGTTCAAGTAGCCTCTGGTACAGTTAGTTTATCATGTGTAGTGGGGATTTTGTGGGTTATGCACGTGTAAACCCTTGGTATTCTAAAAATTCAAAATAAAACAATATTAAAAATAATGTGGGGTATAGGATTTGAACTCCGGTGGCTTGGTTCAGCAGTGTAAGGTATTACTAATGAGGTATAAGCTCCTTCTTGCTATTAAAAAGCAAAACAAACTTATATTTTGTGCTCAGAAAAAAATACCCCTTTCTGTAATTTTAAAAAAAAATGTACAGAAAGTTGTACATAAAATTTAGGGTTGTTACATTCTACTCTCCTTATAAAAATTTCGTTCTCGAAATTTGTAAAAGGAAAGTGTAACAGATTTTAGAAAAGTTTAGTGACTGAAGTACTCATAGTGTATGAAAAATAACAAAGTGATACAATAGTTTGAAAAGGTTGAAGAGATTACCAGGGTTATCCTGGCCAACCGACTCAGCTTCTACGGCCACCAAATTGTAAGCCCGGTGTCTTGACACGTTTCTTCGTGCATGCTGGTACATCGCTGGTTGTCGAGGTAAATATAATCCACGTGGAGGTGGTGCAGAAAGAGTTAACCGAGTAGGTGGAGCTTGGATAGCTGGTCTAGCTGCGGAATTAGGATTAGTTCGGTTGTGTGGGCAAGTTCCAATGGTATGTGAGGATGATCCACACATCAGGCAAAGACCATTTGCTCATCTGCAATCTTCCATCAGATGTCCAGCTCTCTTGCAGTAGGTACAAAAGGCTGGGCTGGGCCTGTTGATTGGTACTCCCGGTCTCCTTGGTACAAATGGTGGTCCTGATGCGGCTTCTCCTGCCATCTGGTTGGTAGGGCGCTTCCCTCCGGCACATTGAGGTCTGCCCTTCTTCTTCATCACTGCCTCATATCTTCGGGCAACTTTCAAAGCCATATCATGGGTTGGGAAATCCCCTGTAGCTAATGCAGCTTGGATTTCCAGGTCCAACCCTTGCTGAAATCTTCTAGCTCTGATCTCAGCAGTCGGTATGAGATGGGCCGCAAACCTGTTACGGTCTTGTGTTAGCTGTGTAGTATGTGATATAAAATTGAACATTGAGACATATCTTACCGATTGAGCATGGTGAACTCAGCGTCATACTCATCTACTGACTTGGTCCACATCGATTCTTGTTGCAGATGGATGAACTGTTGTTCCATATCGAACCTGGCAGTCTCAGGGAAGTACTTTGCGTCGAACATGTCTCGAAAAGTCTTCCATTTGATGGGTTGTTCAAGACAGCTTTCTTCCGCCTTCCACCAGTTTTCGTGCATTGTCATTGAGCTATAATTTTGCAACACGAACCCAAGCTATTTCTGGCACTTATGCTGCCGCCAGATCATCTTCGATACTCTGAGCCCATTCCTCAGCTTCTAGTGGGCTCTTCTTTTCTGAGAATTGTTTGGGGTGCAAAGCCCTGAATTGCTTCACTCCAGGTGTTTCTGCCTCGGGACGGTTCATTAAAAGAGCAGTCTGCTGCTGCTGTCCCTCGAGAAGGCTACGGATTGCCTCAAGCAGAACTGTTTGCTCGTTGAGCGGAGCAGAGACGGCAGGTGTGAGTGGTAGTGGTGGAGGTGTGTTGTTGACATTGATGTTGGTGTTGTTCGGAGAATCCATAACCTTGAAAGAAAAATTTTGGTTAGGACAGATTCAAAATATATGGAATGATAAGATTCAAGGAATATGAATTGTAAATAATGTTTTCAGTTGCTGGTTCTTGTGTTATATTGCTTAGGTTGTTCACGCAGAACAGAACTGCATGGTAGGGTTCCATACAGCTCTGACCTGCATGGGCCATCAATAAAACCTGTCACGCCCCGCTTCCCAGTTTACGGTGAAAGGGACGCGACGAGGCCGCTACGTATTTACTCTGAAGTAAATACGCTAAGCGTATCTAAGCAATATAAAAGAAATGTACACAAGAGACAAATGGTATAATTGAACAACAACTTTATTTATTAACATCTTTTGTACAATACATGGAAAGTAAATACATCTGAATGAAAGCAATGCCTACCAGTGGCATAACAGAAATGGAAAGTACTGAAATGAAATAGGTACAAGTGGCTACAGCTCGGGGTCTTCGATGTACTGCTCAAGGGCCTGCTCCGAATGCTCCTGAATGGTCTCGTGCTCTAGTGCTTTCGATCCACCTGACAACATTCCAAGAAGAAAGAGAAGAAATGTCGTAAGCGAACAATTGCTCGGTAAGTCCCAAAGATAAGGGAGAAGTAGAATAATCAGAGAGAGAGAGAGAGTATAGCTTTTAAAGTTATATTATTTGTTATATTGTTGTATTTAGTATTAATGCTGTTGTTAACATAAGTTCAAGGGTGAATGTCAACCAATCTCAAGAGTGTTCTCGAACCCAACAGGCCGTAATCCAGGGATAGGAAACCATGGGCCCGAATTAAATGTTAGGAGCAGGACTTCGACCATCGTCGAAGTATTCCAAACTCTACAGGCTGTAATCCAGGAGCATGGAAACACGGGCCCTCATGATAGCCTGCTTGTGTTAGTAGACATGGATTCATGATCTAGGGGGACTCTTGAGATTTTGTTGGATTCACGCATGAACTACCCCAATACCCCGTGTATTTATTGTATTGATAGTAATGATTGTACTGATGGTATTGTATTATATTGTATTGTCTAGAAAATTGTATAGATAACTTGCCGAACCGATGATATCAGTAAATGAATGTAACTGGAGAATCATGTAAATGGATGTAACTGGAGAATCAAATGGAAGTATATCCATGGTTTGGTTCAGTCAAGTTGTATAGATTGTATAAATTGAATAGTTTGAATATATGGATTTATGGATTCATGTTGAATTGTAAATTGGATACTTGAATCATATTCAAGTCATATTATTAATGAGACTCAGTCTGAGTCAGAACAATTAAAAAGAAATTGAAGTCCTGATTGTTTTGATGTTATCGGTAACCGCTGCACATGGGCAGCAGGATTTGTGTATTTTTCAAAAACGATTACCCTGTTGATAACACCGTTGTTAAGTTGTCTACCTTAAATAGACAAGCACCCACTTCTCCGGCTCCCTGAGGCTCAAGAGATTGGTCCCGCTTAAACCTATATTTACTAGGGTCCTTAGGTAATTTATAGAACTTGAGGGGGTTTTATGTAAAAATACTTTTGTATAATTTTCAAAATACACCCAAGTATTTAATTATCGTCTTTAGAGTTGTCATAGATGTAGATTTTATATTTGTGATATTTCTAGTGAAAATAAAATATTTTTCATAATACATGGTATTTAATTATAATATTGAACTTGTATGAAATTCATGGTATTTTAATGTTAAGTGATTCTTGTATTTTTAGGAAAAAGTTGGAATATTCATATTATTGCAAAATAGATATTTTAATGATACATATATACATATTCATATAAAAATAATTTTAGTATATATTATATTTCTAGAAATCTCATTTTCTTAAGATTTTCGTATTTTAAATCTCTCGAGACCGTATGCTCCTTGCGGAGGTCTGTATCTCGCACTACTAAGCCCAGAGATGTGCGATAATCCGCACCATCCCAGTCAGGTTTCCCAAAATGGATTGTAGCAGCACTTTGAGAAGATTTATAAAAAAAATACTTAATCCTTTAAAAAACCGTTTTATTAATTCATGGTATTTATTTGAAATGTTTCGTTTTCCCGTATTCTATGTTCCCGAAAAGTATTGTGCTATGTTACATATGAGTGTTGTGAGGAGTTAGTTCATTACCTCATGATCTACTTAAAGGTATAGTAAATTTGTGATGTTTAAATATCAAAATGAAACTATATGGTATTTTAGTGAAAATGTACGGTAAAAGTTACAAAACGAATTAGATTGTCGTGAAACTTGATCAACATGTTTATTAATGTTTAATAGTCAACATGTAAGAGTTTTGTATGAATGTATTTAAGAAAATGTTGGATTTTTAGAAAGAACCGAATCGGAAATCGGTTTAACTCCGATTCTATCGGGTTTTGAAATTCCGTATTTTTAGAACAATATTAGAGAAGAGAGAGGGGGACTTATGGGTTTAGAAGTTAGGGATGAGGAAGAGGAGACGGGAGGAGGCGCCGGTGCGTCGTCGGGAACTCCTAGGGTTGTCGTTGGAAAATTGCCGAGGCTTCGCCCTTCACTACTTCAAAAGTACACTAAACTTCTATGGATTTTCTTGAGAGATTTTGATCAGAATTTTGGAGTGAGTGGGGTGTGTTTAGGGGTTGTATTTATAGGGTAAGGCTAGGGTTAGGATAGGTGAAAGGTTTAATTGAAAAATATGATAAAATATAATAAAATGGAGTAATTAGGGTTTTAAAGGGGTCTCTATTACCGGTCTGAAGAAATAAATTGTACAGGGGTGCAGGGGAGGTGAAAAGCCAAAAGTTTTATGTTGATGACTCGGCGGTCCGACCGAGTCCAGCCGAGTCAGGTGGTCGGAGGCCTCCTTAACGGTTCATTTAGCCTCTGGTACAGTTAGTTTATCATGTGTAGTAGGGGTTTTGTGGGTTATGCATGTGTAAACCCTTAGTGTTCTAAAAATTCAAAATAAAACAATATTAAAAATAATGTGGGATATTGGATTTGAACTCTGGTGGCTTGGTTCAATAGTGCAAGGTATTACCAATGAGCTATAAGCTCCTTCTGGCTATTAAAAAGCAAAACAAACTTATATCTTGTGCTCAGGTAAAAATACCCCTTTCTGTAATTTTGAAAAAAATTGTACAGAAAGTTGTATAGAAAATTTAGGGTTGTTACATTGACGGAGGACAACATCTGAAGGAGATCACAGCCTCCATTAGTTGGCGCCGTCTGTGGGAACCGCTAACCCCTAAAGTTGATCTTCCGCCCTCGACCCGATGGATAGCGACAACTGCGATGATCCAAATACAAGCCGCCACAACGGAGGTAGGAGCGGCTCGTCTCCTCCCCCTGTAACACCCTGTTTCGTCCAATCAGAGCAAAACTCTGTTGAAATTCAAAATTCAAAATTTTGAAGCAACGCTTCAAATCTCGGGCGCAAGGCGCCACATGTCAGGCGCTGATACATCAGCACAGCGCCCAAGAAGGTGCGCCCAATCAGAGCAAAGCTCTATTTAAAGGAAGCAACGCTTCAGTTGCGCAGGCACTGCGCTGCGCGACACGTGTCAGCGCGACACGTGTCAGCGCGGATGCGCTAGCGCAGTTGCGCTGCGCGACACGTGTCAGCGCGGATGCGCTAGCACAGTTGCGCTGCGCTTTGCGCTGCGCGACACGTGACAGCGGGGATGCGCTAGCGCAGTTGCGCTGCGCTGTGCGCTGTGCGACACGTGTCGCGTGCTGGGGCATTTGCGCCAAAAAGAATTAAGATTTTAAAAAAATCTTTATGTTCTTATTAAAACAAGAAGATTTTCTTCTGTAAAACAAAAGCCCTTGGATCAAAGATCCAACGGTGGGGAAAATTCCCCAAATCACTCAGAGAAAGATCTCTTCAACAAAATTAACTAATTTATGGGCACTATAAAAGAGACCCCAGACCTCAATTCAAAGGCATCAACATTTTTCTTGAAAAAAGTCAAGAGCTTCAAGCAGAGAGAGAAATCTGAGAAAATTTCAAAGAAAAAGGTAAAAACCTTCACGAGAGAAAAGAAATCTCTTTTAATAAATCATCGATCCAAAAACCAGATCATTGTTCTTTACATAATAAACAGTGCTTTGCACTTCTTATGAACCACTGGTTCTTTAAAAAACAAGAAAACAACAAAATAAAAAAAAATAGTGCTTTGCACTTTTATGAACCTCTGGTTCTTGAAACAAAAAGAAAAACTTATTTTTCTTTGATCTAAATTAGATCAAGAAATCAAATAGTGCTTTCCACTTCCGTTCTTGAATCTAAAAGATTCTTAGTGCTTTGCACTTCCAAACTGCGCTGTTGCGCTCTTGAGAGGGCGCCACGTGTCAGCTACAGAACAACTTGCGCTACGCGCTCTTAAAATAGAGTTTTGCTCTCTGGAATTGGCGCAACTCACCAGAGCGCGCCACGTGTCAGCAGCGCAATAGCGCAGCGCACTAGCGTAGTGCACTGCGCTGTTGCGCTTGCGCTCACCAGAGCATGACACGTGTCCTCACCACAAGCACTTGCGCTCAGTGATTGGCGCAAAGCGCCTGATAAATGCAATGCATTTCCTAAAAGGGCCAGGCCCAAATCAGAAGACCTAGCAGGCCAAAATAAATTGCAAAGCAATAAAAAGGGGGCAGAGCCCAAGTGAAATTGATGCTCTACATCTTTTATGGGCAGAGCCCAAAAAAAAAAAATAGAAGTAATGCAATGCATTATTTAAGTGTGGGAAAAGCCCTAGCACAGGTCTAATAGACTAAAAATAAATAAAATGTTGAACATTTTCAACCGGACTTAGCCCAATTCTGGCCGTAAGTCCTTAAATTAAATTGAACTAAGCACAAATGCTCTCTCTCAAATCAATTTACCTCTGGTTCGAGGGTACATCTCCGAACTCCTCTGACACTTCTCGTTGTAATCCTTCAACGACGTCAGAAAGGCGACGGGTCCCAACGACCACACATGAATATGGACTGCGGGGTCCTTAAACTCGTGGACCGAAACGTCCTTAAACTAATGATGGACCGGAACGTCCTTAAACTAATAATGGACCACCACGTCCCTAAACTAGAACATGGACCACCACGTCCCTAAACTGGCGATGGACCACCACGTCCCTAAATTGGAAAATAGACCACTACGTCCCTAAACTGGAACAATAGAGCCTCCAAATGCTCTTTTGCCGGATCTAAACGGTCCCGTTTAAGTTGATCTTAGCCCCAAACACAGCTAATGTATCCTTAAACATTCAAATAGACTATAAAACCCCAAATTGACTTTGGTTCAAGGGTACATCTCTGAACTCCTCTGACATCTGCCGTTGTAATCCTTCAACGACGTTGGAGAGGTGACGAGTCCCGATGGCCAGATATTAAATGGATTATCACGTTAAATTGATCTTAGTCTCAAACAGGACTATCGTATCCTTAACGAACGTTTAAGTTGATCTTAGCCGCAACGTGACTAATGCATCCTTAAACTAAAAACACTAAACCCAAATCTAAGTAAATACGGATTTGGACTAATCCACGTCCTACGGGCGATGGCATTACTCAGTCTCCGTATACAATCCACGGGCAACCACAAACAAAACAAACACACACGACACGAAGTGAAATTCTGGAGAAGGAGAAAGTTGTTACCGCGATGCGGTAGTGTAATTAACTGCAGGGGCTTGCGCCTGCAGGGAAGAGCGTCCCCACAATCAAAAACCCCTTAAGCGAGGGGGAATCTGACGAAGTCTGCTACATCGGCCGCATCCGTCTAAACCTCCGATACACGGTGCCATAAATCACCTTGGCATCTTCGGAGAGGTGGGCGGATAAAACCATATAGCATCTGCCCCGAATCTCAGCGTCAGGACATCGTAGTCCTGTGCGCCGCCTTTCGGAGGGGAACAGATTCTGGCACGCCCGGTGGGACCTATTCCTCTTTCCACGCCACACTTCGTGTGTCGTCTTCGCGAACCAATCGCGGTTTGTTAAATGGTTGCCTTCGGATTTCAAGTTATTAAGATTTGGTCTCTTGCCTGGCGCAGAACTCAAGATTCAATGGCCTCTAACTGCACCAACTGCTCGAAGTGCCACTGCAATGGACGCTCCACCTCCCCCGGAGGTGTAGCATATGGGCCCCAAGCGGCTTCCTTCCTCACTCTGCCAGTAGACCAGGTGACCCAAGCCACCACTGGCCTGTTCTTCGGGACCATGATCCCACCTACAAGCTTCTCTATGCCGATGCCTACATCGGAGGTGAACAAGAAGTCGGTCTTCGACCGACTCACCGCCACGACGGCCCCTGTCAACGGGTCACCCACTGCCAAACCAACAGCTTCGGTTTTCGCCAGGCTGGATCAGAACTTTAAATTGGCTGTCCCAAGGAAGGCAATGACTACTACTCCAGAAGTCGTCAAGGCGGCTTCCCCTGTCAAAGAGTCAGTCTTTTCATGACTGACGATTCCTGCTCCTGCCCCTGCTCAAGGATCCGTCTTTGATAGATTGAATATCACCTCTCAAAAGACAACCTCAGTCTTTGAGAGGTTAACACCAGCGACGCCTCACCCAGGCAGGGGGCAAAAACAAGCTGTCTCTATCTCCGAGCTAGTCCCAACGGCTCGTCATGCTCGACGTCGCCATTGGCGACGAGTGAGGAAGGCAGGGACAATTCCCCCTCAGGGCTAACTCCACCGGCTCCAGTGGTGGAAGTCAACGCTGCTGTTCCAACTGGGAACATCTTTGAACTGCTGAGGAGGGTACGGAAGAATGCTCCAACCGCTACACTGAAAAGATCTCCTCTGCCTGCGGAGAGAGTCCCAGAAACAAAGCAAGAACAGCCCCCTCAACGGCTGTCCTTAAGAATTTATAAAGTTTGGAAGAGGGTTCAAGACTCCGTGATCGACACGGATCACTCCCGTCAACGAAAGAAGATGAAGGTGCAAAAAGAAAAGGACCGTCCTATTAAACAGCAGAGGACAACGATCACCAAGATGCCCACTGCAACGGCCCCTTCAACTTCAACGGCCCACAAAAGAAGAAGGCCGGAGAAAACCCCCGCGCCCGCGGCAAATGCCAAAGGTGGTGAGCCTAAACGCCCTAAGTCCGGGGGCATGATAGTTCATACAGTTTATGTGGCATCGGGAAAGGAGGATAGCCGCATATCAACAGGTCATAGATCGCACACGAGGTCGGTGACTAAGGCTCAGGAGCAGCAGCAGAAGCTCCAAGAAATGATGAACGCTATGGCCGCACTTACTGGACCAAAAGAAAGCCCTGAAACGTCCTTGGACGAACGTCTGGAGGAAGAAACCGACGCTGAATTCCTTCGTCGGATATTGGAGAAGAAGGACAAAGAGGCTGTTGAACAAGCAGCCAACATACAGCGTATGGGCCTCCTCTTCCAAGACATGATAGGGATGATGATACAGCAAGATCCTCCGGCTGAAGAACCCCCGATCGTTCTTGGAGACGATAGGGGAGAAACATCAAATCCTCTACCAGTTCTGTCGATGGCTAAGGAGGATAAATCTCCAAACCTGATTTGGATGAGTACATCGCCCAGCAAATACGGGTTCATCATGCGACCGAAGCGGCCGGTCAGGTCGTAAAAACGAGGCGGCCATATCCAAGTTGGTATGATCAAATCAAGTACCCACCCGGTTACACAATTCCCAAGTTCCATGTCTACAAGGGGATGGGCAATCCTCACCAGCATGTTGCCCAGTTCAGGGCACTCTGCGGCAACACCGGCGGTGATGACAAGCTGTTGCTTCACCAGTTTGTTGGAAGATTATCAGATACGGCGTTTGAATGGTACTCTGAGCTCCCGAACGACTCTATTAAAACCTTCGCGGAGATGGAGCTGCTGTTTACTCAGCGTTTTGCAAGCGCCAGTGAACGTACCCCGATAACGACACTGATTAACGCCAGGGTAAAACCCGGCGAGACGTGGGTTCAGTACGCTATACGATGGCGGAACTTATGGTCGAAGTGTGAGCAGCGCATTGAAGAAGCTCCCACGGTGGGTATGTTTGTGGGAACCCTTGATCCGCAAGCAACCATCTCACAATTTATGATGTTTTTCAAGCCAACTACCTTCCAGGCCTTGATTGACAAACTAGCGCAAATGAATCAAATGGGCCATAAACCCCCTCTTCCAAGGCCGGGCTCCCGAAATGACAAAGGGAAGGGAAAAGCGATCGTCGTCGCTACTGCTCAACAACAACCGAGCGACTCGAAGCCGGTTGCTCGTCAAAATAATATGCGCCCTTACGTGCCCCTTGAGGATAGGATGGGACATCCTTATTCCTTTCCCCGCGATAAAACGAGGAGGTTATTCGAGCTGGCGTTGCGCAACAGACTCATAAATCTGCCGGATCCAAAACGTCCGTTGCAACCAAGTGACGTCAACGGGCCCAACTACTATCCTTATCATCGATTACTAGGCCATCCGATCGAAGATTGCTACGTTTTCAAGAATTGGCTTGAAAACCAGTACCGACAGGGCAAGTTCGCATTATCTGACAAATGGAAGGTGAATCCCCCGCAGCCCCACACCTCTAAGGGGACGAATACGCCGGGGGCAACATGCTCCGTCATTGAAGAAGTTTCTTGGGAGGTTGTATTATCAACCAAGACAAAGAGGATGCTAAACGATCTTCAGACATGTTCAGTGATCAAGTGGAAGAACCCGTTGGAATCGCAGGTCATTGAAGGGATGTTGAAGCCACGTCCAACTCCAAAGACCGATGGTGGCGGTTCAAGCACTTGCAGCCAGCCGTCAAAATCTTCGAAAAAGAAGAAGAAGAAATCTAAGAAGCCCGTGAAGCCTGGCGGCAAACGCACGGACTTACAAAAGCAAATTGACACGTTGGAAGAATACAACCAAAAGGCGCGGACTCCCATTACGCTCCAAGAGTTCCTCAATCACGTTTTTCAAGAAAAAGATGAGGGAGAAAGTTCATCAGATGAATCCGAGAAATATGTGGTGAGCTGTCATATGATTTCCCATTCGATCACGAACGATGAGGAGGCTCCTTGCACCGAAAAGCTGGGGGCAGATCCTGAACCAAAAGTCCTGGGGCCACCAGATGAAGTAATCGACGCATTCCTTAATGAAGCTCGGTTGAAAAGTAAAGCTGATCGGGAGCGCGAGGCGGCTATATTTGAAAGGGCCAAGCGCCAGCGACTTGATGAAGGAGCTGAGACGATCCCGGTGGAGCTAAACACCTCCGCTACCGACAAAAGCCAATTCAAGATGAGAAAGAAGTTTGCTAAGGCCATATCAATGGGCATGAAGCTACCATCCTCCGAAGAAGAAATTACCGGTGAAGCGAAAATGCATCCGTCTTATTGCTTATATCATCAAAAGATTTCGCACCCTACTCAAGAGTGCAAAGCTTTCGATAGATGGTGGCAAGGATACGTTGCTCATCGACAACACTTTAAACGGGAAAAGCGTAAAACTCGTCGGGAGCAAAGAAATACGACCGAAAGGCTTAAAAGAACTGCTGGCGATTGTTGCATGATTAACACCGGTAGATCACAAGTGCATACATTCGGGAGTGATTCTGATGAAGAGCTAGAACTTGCCCCTCTCTTTAGAGAGTCCACTTCGAGAAAAGAAGAAGAACCGAAGGTTTGCGAAAATATCCGGCTACGTAATCGCACGCTGCCCGAAAAGAACCTCGGACCCTCGAACAGGAAAGATAAAGGGAAAGAAAGGGTCTCTGAAGATATCGTCTTAGATGACCAAGTGGTGGAAGAGCTAGCTGCCAAAGACCCACCAAAGAAGAATAAGGTGGACTACAACGTCTTAGCACATCTGAGGAAGCTGCCCTCACAGCTCAGCATTCTTGACGCCCTTTTGCTATCAAAAGAGGCGAGGGATTCGTTGATTAAGGCACTCCAAGACCCGGAACAATTCCAAGCATGCCTGGCCGAGGAAAAGATGAAAGATGAATTGGAGGAAGTGCACACGGCTGATGTTACTTTTGGCGATGAGGACCTTCTACTTGGGACGTGCGAACACAATCGCCCTCTCTATGTCTCAGGATACTGCCATGATATAAAGATAGGCAAAATCCTGATCGATAACGGACCGTATGTTAACCTACTCAACGTCCGGGTGTTGAAGGAAATCTGCATGAGCGTCCAGCACCTTGCTCGGGACAAGATCGCCATCTCCGGGTTCGACTCCCAATCGTCAAAGACTCTTGGATCTGTGATACTGACGCTACGCTTCGGGCTACTCGTCACGGACATTAAGTTCCACATCATAGACGCCAAGACATGCTACAACGCTTTGCTCGGCCGACCATGGTTACACGAGTACAACATCATCCCTTCTACACAACATCAGTGTATGAAGTATTTTAAGGATGGTTTCGAGTATACCGTGATGGGAGAACTGAACCCTTTCTCTGTGAACGAGGTCCGCAAATATGAAGACGCCAAATACTTCTTACCGGATTTCGAAGACATAGAGAAGTGTCACAAGCCGGAGAACAAAGCTAACGCCACCATCCCTGTCTTCGGCAGTGATATTGAGGAGGAAGAGGAGATAATTTATTCGAATCCACCCCAACACAACAATCCGGGACCATCGGCTCCTACATTGATCTTTGGTAGCGACTCGGAAGATGAGATCCGTGTTGTATTCTCTGCTCGACCTTCAATACGAACGTCCGCTGACGAAGAGCAAAATCTACAAATCGCCATAGTGCCACTTAAACACCAGAAATAACTGGATGCACTCAATATTTACAATGTAGAAGAGCTGCAAACGTTCTATATCCCTCCCAGGCGAGAAAGCGAGAAAGCAATTATGTTCTACTGCTCTGAAGAAACCAAGGTGGAAAAAGAAATCTGGCATGGCGCGGATCCTACGCTCGACAGGCTTCAGCCTATCCGTCTTCCCAGATATTATACAGAGGGTTTGAAGAAGCTGCTGAAACGCCAGGAGATATCCTTCAAACAGACTATTAGAAAGGCCAAATTCTATGACAGGGTCTGGAACGTTCCCGGGACTCAACGCAAGCTGCCTAACGGGAGAATGGAAACAAAAGGGCTTGGATACATCCGGTCAAAGAAACGAGAGTTACTACCCGGCTGTTACGTCGTGTATGACCTTGATGAAGAAGCGGCTGCTCAATAGGAGGACGCTAATCCTAAGCCAGTGAAAATTTCAGATGCAAAGGAGCCCAGTCCGTCGTTCGAGGAACAAATGGACAAACTTATAAAGAAAGCTGGTCAAAAAGTCCGAGATGATCACAACCGTGAGACGGCCATCTACGAGAAAGCCAAGACGCAACGCCTTCTCCAACAGACCGTAAAGGATGAAAATGCCGCTCCTTGTCAACCTATTATAAAGAAGGCTCGGCGTAAAAGCAGAAATAAGTTGAAAGCCCAAAAAGGCGCTCAACAACAACAAAGCAGGGCTAAGAAGCCACGCAAATGGGAGTTGAGCGTTATTGATCTATCCCTCATGAAGAAAATGGGACGAGCGTACTCATTTCCTCGGGACAAGACGAAGAAGATACTTGATCTTGCTCTAAAGCATCAATTGCTTACACTGCCGGAGTCCAAAAACCCTGAACGAGCAGGCGAAATCTCACACCCAAACTATTGCTCTTATCACCGAGTGATAGGGCATCCTCTTGAAGATTGCTTCACCTTTAAGAATTGGGTCGAAGATCAGTATCAGCTTGGCAAGTTCGCTCTGTCCAACAACTGGAGGGTAACGCCGCCACAAAAGCACGAGCCCAAGGCCACGGAAGAAAAACCAGTTCCACATTGGGATTGGAAGCGAATTTGTACTTGTCACGTGATAACGCTATCAAAAGAAGAGCCCGAGGACATAGATGAGCTCCCTTGGTATTTCGAAAACAGCAGAGACGAGATAATCTCAGAATTCCCACCAGCGCCAAAAGAGCTGGAAGATGGCATACATACTACTGCAGATAACCTCAAGGAGATTGAGCTGGGATCGGCAGACGATTTGCGACCGACATTTGTCAGCGAGCTACTGTCTGAAGAGAGGGTGGCTGCGTTAAAGGACGTGCTTCTACAGCATAGAGATTGCTTTGCGTGGAACTATTCCGAAATGCCGGGACTAGATCCAGAAATTGCTGTGCACAAATTGGCAATATCCCCGGACGTCAAGCCAGTCAAACAGGCGCCGAGAAGAATGCGGCTCGAGCTTGAGATGAGTATCAATGCCGAGGTCAAGAAGCTGATCGACTCTGGCTTCATCCAGGAAGTTCAATACCCTGAATGGATCGCCAACATCGTCCCGGTGATGAAGAAAAATGGGACAATGCGCATATGCGTAGACTTCCGGGATCTTAATAAAGCTTGCCCGAAGGATGATTTCCCAGTGCCAGTCACCGAACTGATGATAGACAATACATCCACTCATGAGGTTTTCTCCTTCATGGACGGCTCATCAGGGTATAACCAGATAAAGATGCATCCCGAAGACCAGAAGCACACAGCCTTCAGGACCCCTCTAGGTATATTCTGTTATAAAGTGATGCCCTTCGGTTTAAAGAACGCCGGTGCTACTTATCAGAGGGCCATGACGAAGATCTTCGATGACCTTATACACGAAATCGTCGAATGCTATATCGACGACCTCGTGGTTAAAAGCAAATCATATGAGGAACATCTCGAACATCTGAAGACCGTATTTCAACGCCTTCGACAATACAACTTGAAGATGAACCCTCTTAAGTGTGCATTCGGAGTTTCCTCGGGCAAATTTTTAGGATTCATCGTCCGACACCGGGGTATCGAAATAGATCCGTCCAAGATCAAGGCGATCATGGAAATGCCTCCGCCGAGGACTCTCAAACAGTTGCGGTCTCTCCAAGAGAAGCTCGCATACATATGGCGATTTATAGCCAATCTCTCTGGCAAGTGCTGCCCTTACAGTCACCTGATGAAGAAGGGAACCCCGTTCGTCTGGGATCAAAAATGCCAAAGCGTGCTAGACGAGATCAAGCAATACCTGCAGAACCCGCCGGTGTTGGCTGCTCCGGTTAAGGGAAAGCCTCTCATTCTTTATACAACCGCACTCGAAGGTTCTTTAGGCGCATTATGGGCACAAGAAAACGACCAAGGGAAAGAAAGAGCACTCTACTACTTAAGTCGAATTCTATTGGGGGCAGAAAGTAACTACTCCCCCATTGAAAAACACTGTCTGGCGTTAATCTTTGCGATAATAAAGCTCAGACATTACGCATTAGCACATGAAGTCCGTCTCATTTCGAAGGTGGACCCTCTCAAATATTTAATGTCAAAGGCCATATTGACAGGTCGACTTGCTAAATGGGCTCTGCTCTTGATAGAGTTCTCGATAACATATCAACCTCTCAAAGCAGTGAAAGGCCAGGCCATCGCCGATTTCCTCGCTGAGCATCCGATACCGGCTGATTCTCCTCTGAATTGCGATTTGCCAGACGAACATACATTTGACGCGATCCACGATAGTGATATCCAATGGGAACTTTATTTCGATGGAGCATCTTCCATGAAAAAACACAAACAAAGTACCCCTATAATCAAATCGGGGGTAGGCCTCATCTTCGTGACTCCACAAGGAGGGACAATGCGCTTCGCTTTCTCCTTAACAGAGCCGAGGACGAATAACGAAGCCGAATATGAAGCCTTGATAGCAGGTCTTGAGATCGCCATCGACATGGGAATTGAAAACCTCCTCATATACGGAGATTCTCAACTGGTCGTTAGTCAAGTAAACGGCGACTACCAAACGTGCAAACCGGAGTTGGTGAAGTATGGGGAAAAGGTGCAACAACTGTTGACCCAAATTCCCTCCTATACTTTGGAGAACATAACGCGCGCGGAAAACAGCAAAGCAGGCGTTTTGGCCAAACTTGCTAAAGAGCTGGCTGACGAGAACCTCGATGACGTCAGAATCATGGTACAAAGCCGTCGGGTGCTTGCCCCAGCAGAAATATCTCCGGAATCATCCGAAGAAAAAGGAGCGAACGAGCAGACTACCCTGCAAGTAAAAGATTGGGAAAATACTGAGGATTGGAGAGAAGTCTTCATAGACTACTTTAAATCCCACCGAATGCCCGAAGAAGCGTCCACAAGACATCAGCTCATGAAACGAGCTCTATCTTTCGCCTTCGTCAATGATACTCTATACAAGAGGTCATTTGATTCTCTGTGGCTGAGATGCCTAGGACCTGACGAAGCGAGAAGGGTCGTCCAGGAAGTTCATGACGGACTCTGCGGTTCTCACCAAGCAGGCCCAAGATGAAGTTGAAGATCAAACGCATGGGCTACTACTGGCCCACGATGATTCAGGACTGCCTCGAATATGCGAAGCAATGCCACTCATGCCAAATCCATGGGGACTTCATCCATCAGCATCCAAATCCATTACATCCAACGGTGGCTAGCTGGCCATTCGAAATGTGGAGGACTGATATAGTCGGCCCCATCGAACCAGCATCGTCTAGAGGACATCGTTTCATCCTAGCGACGACTGACTACTTCTCTAAATGGGCAGAGG
This sequence comes from Agapanthus africanus, assembly GCA_030015575.1. Lineage (NCBI taxonomy): Eukaryota > Viridiplantae > Streptophyta > Magnoliopsida > Asparagales > Amaryllidaceae > Agapanthus > Agapanthus africanus. The sequence goes on along the minus strand of CM057342.1, from coordinate 113,320,415 downwards.
CAATACCGCTGAGAGAAGTTAAGACGGAGAATATCCTCCACTTCTTCAAGACGCACGTCATATATCGGTTTGGAACTCCGCGACGGATCATCTCCGATAACGGGCCAGCTTACAGAAGCCACAAGATCAGTCGCTTCGCGCAACAGCACAATATAGATTGGAGATATTCCTCGGTTTATAATCCGCGAGCTAACGGTCTAGCTGAGGCCTTCAACAAGACCTTGACGAAGATCATGAAGAAAACAGTGTCGCGAAATAAGAAAGACTGGCATGAAAGACTGCAAGAAGCTCTCTGGGCGTATCGAACTACGTTTAAAACGGCCACAAACGCAACACCATATGCGTTAGTATTTGGGACAGAAGCAGTACTCCCCCTCGAGATAGAGTTACCCTCTCTATGAGTGGCAGTCCATTACGAGCTGACGGACGAAGAAAATGCTCACCTTCTGCTTGAGGAGCTTGACGCCCTTGATGAAACCCGGCTCATAGCACAGCAAAATTTGGAAGCTTATAAAGCAAAGATGACGCGCTCATATGAAAGATTGACCCGACCGAGGACATTCCACCAAGGCGAACTCGTGCTAGTGGTCAAAAGGCCTATGATCCTCAATCGCGCCAAACGGGGAAAATTCGAGCCAAACTATGAAGGCCCGTACATCATAGATAAGGTCTACCAGGGCGGGGCTTATCTACTCATAGATATGCACGGTGAAAGGCCTTTCAGGCCGATAAACGGTCGCTTCCTAAAGAAATACTACGCTTAATGAGCCACAGCCTAGGTCAATGATAGATGACGACGACTACGTCCGCTCGCTATCTTCCTAAGCTCAAGCTTTATAAGCAGTAGCCAGCCTCTCAACGCCGGACCGAAATGTCCTTAAACTAATAGCAGACCGAAACGTCTTTAAACTAATACCGCAGCATCCTTAGGCTGATGAGATGAATAAAAAAATATAAATAAAAAATATATATAATAAATAAAGACAGTATGTCCATAAGCAAAATGGGCACGGATGAAAACCCGAAAGGGCTCCGTGAGTAAAAACAGCAGGGCTACCGGCGAGTATTCGTGAAAACCCGAAAGGGCGCGACCTCGTAAAAAAAAATATATAAAAATAAAAAGAAAAAAAACGGTATGTCCATAAGCAAAATGGGCACGGATGAAAACCCGAAAGGGCTCCGTGAGTAAAAACAGCAGGACTACCGGCGAGTGTTTATGAAAACCTGAAAGGGCGCAACCTCGTTAAAAGACACATATAGGGTCCTCTCGACCTTGTAAGGAGAAACCACCCGCGTGAGATCCTTACGACCCACAAGGGAGTAGCACACTTAGGGATCCCCACGATTCCTAAGGAGAAAATACACTTGCGAGATCCTCACGACTCGTAAGGAGACCTCTCTTATGGGACCCTCACGACTCATAAGATTTGAAAGTCTTAAGTTACAGAGACCTAAACCTATGCTTAAGCAAACCCCGCCACAACTTTCGATATTGCCCTACAAGTGGTCCAATACTGGCCCTTGTATACAATCCACGGGCGTGAATAAACATTTCCCCAACCAAGTCCCATCCGTGACTGGGGATATGTTCGCATGGTGAACAACCCTTGTAAATCCTCTCGATTTATGAGGAGAAAACCCTCTTGTAGGATCCTTACGACTTACAGAGGAACATACACTTAGGAATCCTCACGATTCCTAAGGAGAAGATACACCTATAAGATCCTCACGACTCGTAGGGAGAAATACCTTTGTGAGACCCTTACGGCTCATGAAGTCAAAAGCCTTAGTCGACAGGACCTTAACCCTGGTCACTAAGCCATCTTTGTTCGACATCGACAGAGGCAAATGATGATTTGCCCCTGGCAATATCCCAGTTATAGCGGTGCTGATGCCGAAATCAGTGTCTAATTTCAGGTTTACGGCGAAAAGCCGATAGGCCGCACATGCATACGAATTAGCCGAAATGATGGGGCAACTTGCAATAAAAAGCAGCAAGTAAAAATGTATGCATGCAAAATAGCCGAAATGATTGGGCAACTCGCAATAAAAACCAGCGAGTAAAAATAAAATAAATAGCCGAAATGATTGGGCAACTCGCAATAAAAAGCAGCGAGTAAAAATAAAATAAATAGCCGAAATGATTGGGCACCGCGAAAAATAGCCGAAATGATTGGGCAATCGCGACCTTCACGATATAAAAGCTGAAATGATAGAGCATCGCAGAAATAAAACAAAAAAAAGGGAAGATGATAAAACTTTGGCCCTACAGTTAAGATCACATCGATCCCTGTATACAATCCAAGAGCATAAACAAAGAGGGAACCGTACTTTCCCAACAGGCTCCGCCAGAAGACGAAGCCAAATCTCGACGGTTCAGTCCAACTCCGAAGAAACCAGTGTCTTCAGCAAATTCCTTGACTCACGGATACAAACACTCCTTGACGAGAGCCTCCTGATCCGCGTCGACTCGCAGAGCCACCAGTGCCTCCGTGGGAAATTCTCGACTCGTTTCAAACCCCAAGGAAACAAATAATCCTTGGCGCTTGGGAAACAAATAATCCTTAGCAAATTCCTCGACTCACGGATACAAACACTCCTTGACGAGAGCCTCCTGATCCACGTCGACTCGCAGAGCCACCAATGCTTCCGTGGGAAATTCTCGACTCGTTTCAAACCCCAAGGAAACAAATAATCCTTGGCGCTTGGGAAACAAATAATCCCTAGCAAATTCCTCGACTCACGGATACAAACACTCCTTGACGAGAGCCTCCTGATCCGCGTCGACTCGCAGAGCCACCGGTGCCTCCGTGGGAAATTCTCGACTCGTTTCAAACCCCAAGGAAACAAATAATCCTTGGCGCTTGGGAAATAAATAATCCCTAGCAAATTCCTCGACTCACGGATACAAACACTCCTTGACGAGAGCCTCCTGATCCGCGTCGACTCGCAGAGCCACCAGTGCCTCCGTGGGAAATTCTCGACTCATTTCAAACCACAAGGAAATAAATAATCCTTGGCGCTTGGGAAACAAATAATCCCTAGCAAATTCCTCGACTCACGGATATAAACACTCCTTGACGAGAGCCTCCTGATCCGCGTCGACTCGCAGAGCAACCAGCACCTCCGTGGGAAATTCTCGACTCGTTTCAAACCCCAAGGAAACAAATAATCCTTGGCGCTTGGGAAACAAATAATCCCTAGCAAATTCCTCGACTCACGGATACAAACACTCCTTGACGAGAGCCTCCTGATCCGCGTCGACTCGCAGAGCCACCAGTGCCTCCGTGGGAAATCCTCGACTCGTTTCAAACCCTAAGGAAACAAATAATCCTTGGCGCTTGGGAAACAAATAATCCCTAGCAAATTCCTCGACTCATGGATACAAACACTCCTTGACGAAAGCCTCCTGATCCGCGTCGACTCGCAGAGCAACCAGCGCCTCCGTGGGAAATTCTCGACTCGTTTCAAACCCCAAGGAAACAAATAATCCTTGGCGCTTGGGAAACAAATAATCCTTAGCAAATTCCTCGACTCACGGATACAAACACTCCTTGACGAGAGCCTCCTGATTCGCGTCGGCTCGCAGAGAAACCAGTGTCTCCGCGGGAAATTCCCGATTCGTTTCAACTTGCAAATGAAACCTCAGGCAGCAGGGACTAAAAAACTTGCTTTCTGAACAATGGGGCCCTGCAAGTCAATCCAAAATGGTCTCTTGCATACTATTCACAGGTCTCACTCTCCAAGGTCGAGTTTCGACGAGGAGGGAAACAACCGCTTGTGGGTCCTCCGACTCGTAAGAGGGAAAATTCTCTTATAGGATCTTACGACTTATAAGAGAAAACCACACTTAGGAATCCTCACGATTCCTAAGAAGAAAACCCACCTACGAGATCCTCTCGATCCGTAGGGAGAAAAGTCTCTATGAGACCCTCACGGCTTATAGAGTTGAAAAGTCTCAGGCAGCAGATCCGAACCTGCGGCCTAAGCCATCGCTATTTCTTAAGAAAGTCAGGATACTCGTTCTAATCATCCGTCAACCATGTTTGCTAAAGTGATATGCTGATAGTAAAAGAAAGAAAAGACGGAGAAAATGACACATTACAAAAAAGGTGTATCTTTTATTCATAAACTTGATTGGGTACAGGATACATTATGTCAAAGAATAAAAAATATATATATACATTACATTATGTCAAAGAATAAAAAATATATATATACATTCTTTTATCTACAAGTACAAACGATACAAAGATGGATAGCTATTGAGGAGGAAGTGTCTTTAGTAAATCCACAAGCTGCTCTCGCACTTCCTTCAGCGCCTCCTCCTGAGTGACAGCCGCAGCCACCTCCGCCTCCACCTGGGCTCGCTGCTGCAAGAAAGATGAAAGTTGCTCCTCCACCGCCTTCTGGGCTGCTTCCTGGCTGGGTGCATCTCGCTCGACAACATCAAGTTGTTGCCTCAATGATAACCCTTCAGAAAGACATTGCAGAAGGCCCTCAAAGACAACCTTCAGCCGTGCGGCGTTGGCCTCCACCCGAGCATGCAGTTGGGCAGACTTGCTCGAAGTCTCACCACGCTCCTTACGCCTTGAAATGACTTCTTGTTCGAGGTGGCGGAAGTAAGGAGCGCTCTGCTCAATCCACGTTGTTCTTTGATTACTGGCAGCCAAGGTCTCGGGAGCGGGACGCAGCGACTCCAACTTATATAGGCGACCCTCGATCTCCCTACAATGGTTAACCCAGGATGCGATGATGCCCTTATCATGAAAGTTCACGAGTATTGTTAGCATCGGGTTAACCACCATAGCGAAGTCTGCGGCAGATGTAGGAGTTTCAACGTCGAGTTCCCCGACGTAGTCACTCAACATGCGCAGACTATTCGCGGCGCCTTTTGAAGACAGACTCCTCAGATAAGGACCCGCCGGCATTGTAATACGAGGCTCGAAGGGCGACGAGGCCGGAACGACAACTGAAAAGAAACAGGATGCGATCAGATAACAGTACAGAAAATAAAGAGAGGGAAGTTATCAACGTGATAGTCGCTGTACCAGTCGAGACAGGTGGCAAGGTCGGAAGGGCCGGTGGCGCAACCGATCTTTCATCCCCTCCTTCGATTTGTAACACTGCAGTCGAAATAAAAAAAGGGGGTTTAGAAGTAATTCCATCAATGAAGAAAGAAGGATATCAATGGAAATCATACTCACCAACGCCACTAGAGGAAGAAGCGAGTTCGGATGGAAAGGAGAAGTGTGGGAGCAACATCTGGTAAAGATGGTCAAAAAGCACTCCTGAAAAACACAATAGTATGACTTTAGTACACAAATTATGCGTCTGGAAGATAAGATTAATAAGTTGCAAACCCATACCTTCCAACATCTTCGAGGGTATGAGAGAGGGTTGAGAGGTGACCACCGCCAAGGCAGTCGTTGAAGGCGCTCCCTCGAGCAGTGGGGCATCGGCGCTGGCTGCACCTGTGTTACAAAAAGGTAAATTTGTCAGAAGGATTGTAAAGCAAAGTAACGAAAAACAGCAACTTGGGGTTTACTTGAGGAGCTCCCAGCTGAAACGGAGGCGATTCCCTCCTCTATCGACATGAGACCACCGCCCGTGGCCTCATCGCCTGACTTAATGGGGGCCGTCGTCGTGCTAGCGCGACCAGAAGACGGCAGGAGATCGTAAGCAGGGAGGGCAACGATTGGAGCGTTGCCGGATTCTTGGAAGGAAGCGGCTGACTCTTCCCCAAGAGTCATACCCAGCTCACCCGCTACTTCTTCGGGCTCCGCCATCTCCATCGGCTCATCCACTGTCACCCCGAGGTAGCCGGCCTCAAACGCCTCGTCCGCCAACACCCTCGGTTCAGTTGTAATGATCATTTTATCTGCCGCCACTTCAGGCTAAGCATCAATGACCCTCTCAGCTGCAGACCCTTCAACCTCCATCTCGGGCCCCGAAGCCTCGGCCATGTTTCCCACCGTCGGCTTAGGCTCGGTAGGAGCTGCATCCCCTGTCTCCTTAGGATCAACGGTTTCCGCCTCCCCCTCGATCGGAATTGGCCCTGCAAGATAAGAAATATAAGGACCCATGGCATTAAAATCCTTATAACAAAAACTCTGAGAGAAATATTACCTGAAGCGGATTTATCGTTTGCGCTCCGAACTGCGCGTGCCACCTCTCTGCGGGCAGTAGATAGGGTGACAGGGGGCTCTTTGGATGGAGTGTCAGTGTGAGGGACGGTGCTGGGGCCCGCTCCCACAGCCAAGGCAGCCCTGCGCGCCTTCGCCTCACGCCTTAGCCGTTTCCTTTCCTCCCGGGCTGTCACGATGGACCTTCATGACACTTCTTTCAAGGCGTCGTCATCCTCGTTCAGGGATGCCTCCAGAGCCTTTAGGGCATCTTTCATTGGCTCTTCAAGAGAACCTCCTGCGGTGGCCTAGAGGAAGCGGGAACATCGGCGGCAGGCGGAACATTTGCGTCGCTTCGTGGGAACGGCATTGAGGTTTCTACAATAAAAAGGGAGAGGTTAGATCGACCATAACACGAGGGAGATGAAAACTTGATGAACAGAGACTTACTAAGGCCTAAAGACGCTCTAAGGCGTTCTTCCTCCTGGAAGGTCTTGAGTGAAGCGGCAATGGCTTCCTCATCAGTGATGCCTGTTGGAAGAAAGGAAAGAAAAGCGTTACTCAAAAGCAATTAGGAAGATATGTTACAATAAAGAAAATGTGACTAGTAGTTACCTGATTGCGCAAGCTTAGCCAGTCGCGCGTCACGCTTTGCCAACCACGCTGAAGTTTTGAGAGCGGCTTCCAAGTCTGTGTCGTCCGGCGGCGGCATGATTAATCCCTCGTTAGTCCCATATTCGATTAGGCCCTCGGCATAGGGAGCATGGGGTTCCTGGCCGAACACGACATTTGCAGCGAAGAGCGATTTCTTTTTTCTTCTGCCCTCCGCCCCTAGGCTCACGTGAGATCGACTTCCGCTTAGCAGCCACCTTGGGACGACGGGTCCCGATGTCCGCACCCACGCCAGACTCCGGCGAGGATACAACCACTGTCTCCACTGGAGCACGGGACGCTGCAGGTGCATCTGCGACATCAGGGAGCGACAAGCCACGTGGAGGACTTTGCGCACGCGATGGTCCAGTTCTGACCTCTTTTAGAGAGGCAACTACTGGAGTCCTCGGGACCAAAGGAGCGTTGCGATCGGTACCTGGAGGCACACCCTTACGATCGACCAACAGTCGCCTTTCCTCCTTTATAACTGCTCCTGTTGCATGATTGTACCAGTCTTTGTACACATTGAGGAGTCTCAGAGCGTAAGCCGGCGCATTGATAAAAAAATGAGAGCTCGTATTCAGGCGCATGAAATGGTGCAGTGCGTTCTCCATCCCTTCTTCAGTGGCAGTGGGTTCCAGCAAGAAGGCTTCTAAGGGGACCCCTTGATCGTAGCCCAATTGTTGAGCAAAACGATGCGGGTTGTACCTCATAAAAATTGCCACATCATTCTGCCTAAAAACTAAAAAACCCGGTCTAATGGAATATAAGTGAAGGGTCTCCCGAGCCGTCAAAACTGAGGCTCCATCCTTAAAGACATCTTGTAATGGCCGCGTCACAGTGGTAGACACCTTTTCAATGGTCAATACCTTATCGACAAAAGACATACCGGCTCCAACGGTATGAGGGCGAAGGAGTAAGCCCCTGGCGTTCCGCGGTGATGGGGTTACAATTGATGCGTCGATCAGCTGTATAATGCGAGGAAAACCGCACATGTCAAAGAACGAGGGCCTTTTATGCATGCCGAAGACACCCGCTGTGTGTAGCTCGAGCCACGATGCAAAGTAATGCATCGGGAAGACCACATGCAGTACCCCGGGCTCATTAGCATCCGCTGCTCGACTGAGGCCATGGTATAAGTGCGCCAAGCCAGCAATCCCAACAGCTACCTTTACCCCGATGACCATCCGGTGGGCTGGGTAAAAGACAGAGGGTCGCATCCGATGAGAGTGCATTGGGATCGCAAACCAGCTCAGCCACAATCCAAGAAATCCTAAGAAAAAGGCCTCCTCATCCATTCCAGGGGCCGCGATTTCTGCAAATGACATAGTAGGGAAGTCCGGAAGAAAAAAACCCTTTTGATCTATATCCTTCTCCGGTAGGTTGTCCACACCTAGACCGAAAGGGTCATCCAGGGTGGCAAACTTGGCAGCTTCTGATGAGATGACGCTTGGACGAAGGAAACGAGCAATGAAGTCCTCAAAGTTAACTCCCCGATTCCCATGTTCGACGAAGAGGGACTCATATATGTTCAACACTTTAATCAAGATTGGGAATTGATGTTGAACGGCATTCTCCGGTGTGACCCCCCTTACCATCGGCCTAGCACCAAAGACGTACACATCTGTCGGGAGCAGCTCCTCATAATGTTTCCCCATCACTGGTAAACTGGATACCTCCGCGAACTCCTCCAAGGAGATTGACACTTCCCGATCCATGGCAAGGAAAGTGTGGGTAGGAATATTCCATTGCTCCAAGAAAGCTTTGAACCACCAGGTGGGGAGCGTGGGATACTAGAAAAGAGAGACGTAGACCGCGGTGTACAGTCCTAATCTTATCAACCGCGACTTCTTCGTCGACAGGATATACCGGGCCCACGGCAGATAGCCAATCGGGTGGCGGGGGATCAGACCAAGGTTATACGATTGCCCCCAAGGTCGTGCTTCACCCTGACAGATACGGCGTCCTAGGATGTCCAAAACCATAGGACGCTGAACCGGTATCGCATCTATGGCGGGATGTAGAAAGCCCTTCGATGTCCAATCCACCAACTCCATGGCATACTGCATCGAGGGCGGGGTAGCATAATGAATCGCCGTGATGGGCTCAGACGGCACTGCGCATGTGAAGCTGCGTCGACCCATAATGATCTGGTTAGACCAGGACCCCCAAAGGTGAAGATTCTTGTACTCTGGGTCGTATTCTCTAATCATGGTTAGGACTTCACGGTCCGAGGGCGCCTCGGGAAATCCCTCATCCGAGCGGACGAACGGGAATGAAGTGTCTAGAGACATGATCGCTGCAAAAGAACAATTTAGCCGTTCGTGTTGTAATTCCAACGTTTGGCGTCTAAAAAAGAAAATGCATTAATTAAATTAAATTAAAATTAATTAATTACACCACACAACAGTGCAGTGAGTAGGAGACTAAAGAGGGACCCACAAAATCTGGATGACAATACGTCAGTTAATAAGGCAACCTCATCATTGGATGAGATTGTCAGTCGGTCCCCAGGAAAACATTCCCATTTATAAAAAAAAAGCGGGGGAAGAATCCCTAGAGACAAGGAGAAAATCTCCTCTTTCAGAGCAAAGCTCTGTTACAGAGTGACACTTGTCAAACTCTGGTCCCAGGGAAATAAGATTCCTTAAAAGAGCATGGTTTTGTGGTAATAGTGGAAAAGGTCCATCAGAATTTTTTTTTACACTTAAAAGAATCAACAATTTTGGAATCTTGAAAGATTCATGAAAAAACTTATAAAAAGATTCCTCATTTTTCAAATCTAAAAGAGCATTTTTTTTGGATCCATGAACAAAGCTCTGATCATGGGTTAAAACCCATGAACAAGATCTCTGTAGATCTATGAATTCATAAGAGCAAAGCTCTGTTGATGAAACCCCAAAGGGAATTTCTTTAGATCAGAAAATCTGTGAGAGCAAAGCTCTATTGGTTAATTAAAATTAATTTAACTGAAGATCAATTTTACCTAAAGTTTTCTAACTTGGAAAATGAGAGCAAAGCTCTAAAGTTCTGGAAACGAGAGCAAAGCTCTGAAGTTCTAAGCAAGAGCAAAGCTCTGGAAATAAAAATCTTAAAATGATAAGATTTTTCTAAGGGCCAGAGGTCCTATTTATAAGGCGCTTGCGCCCCTTGAGCTCACCCCTAGATCCAACGATCAGGAGTTTGCCACCGTTGCACTCACGTGTGCGCCACGTGAGCGCAACAGTGGGGGGGGGCATTTGTTTCGCCCAATCAGAGCAAAGCTCTGTTGAAATTCAAAATTCAAAATTTTGAAGCAACGCTTCAAATTTCGGGCGCAACGCGCCACATGTCAGGCGCTGATACGTCAGCGCAGCGCCCAAGAAGGCGCGCCCAATCAGAGCAAAGCTCTATTTAAAGGAAGCAACGCTTCAGTTGCGCAGGCACTGCGCTGCGTGACACGTGTCAGCGCGGATGTGCTAGCGCAGTTGCGTAGGCACTGCGCTGCGCGACACGTGTCAGCGCGGATGCGCCAACTGCGCTGCGCTGCACGACACGTGTCAGCGTGGATGCGCTAGCGCAGTTGCGCTGCGCTTTGCGCTGCGCGACACGTGTCGCGTGCTGGGGCATTTGCGCCAAACAGAATTAAGGTTTTAAAGAAATCTTTCTGTTCTTGTTAAAACAAGAAGATTTTCTTCTGTAAAACAGAAGTCCTTGGATCAAAGATCCAACGGTGGGGAAAATTCCCCAAATCACTCAGAGAAAGATCTCTTCAACAAAATTAACTAATTTATGGGCACTATAAAAGAGACCCCAGACCTCAATTCAAAGGCATCAATATTTTTCTTGAAAAAAGTCAAGAGCTTCAAGTAGAGAGAGAAATCTGAGAAAATTTCAAAGAAAAAGGTAAAAACCTTCACGAGAGAAAAGAAATCTCTTTTAATAAATCATCGATCCAAAAACTAGATCAATGTTCTTTACATAATAAACAGTGCTTTGCACTTCTTATAAACCACTGGTTCTTTAAAAAACAAGAAAACAACAAAATAAAAAAAAATAGTGCTTTGCACTTTTATGAACCTCTGGTTCTTGAAACAAAAAGAAAAACTTATTTTTCTTTGATCTAAATTAGATCAAGAAATCAAATAGTGCTTTGCACTTCCGTTCTTGAATCTAAAAGATTCTTGGTGCTTTGCACTTCCAAACTGCGCTGTTGCGCTCTTGAGAGGGCGCCACGTGTCAGCTACAGAACAACTTGCGCTACGCGCTCTTAAAATAGAGTTTTGCTCTCTAGAATTGGCGCAACTCACCAGAGCGCGCCACGTGTCAGCAGCGCAACAGCGCAGCGCACTAGCGTAGCGCACTGCGCTGTTGCGCTTGCGCTCACCAGAGCATGACACGTGTCCTCACCACAAGCGCTTGCGCTCAGTGATTGGCGCAAAGCGCCTGATAAATGCAATGCATTTCCTAAAAGGGCCAGACCCAAATCAGAAGACCTAGCAGGCCAAAATAAATTGCAAAGCAATAAAAAGGGGGCAAAGCCCAAGTGAAATTGATGCTCTGCATCTTTTATGGGCAGAGCCTAAACAAAAAAAATAGAAGTAATGCAATGCATTATTTAAGTGTGGGCAAAGCCCTAGCACAGGTCTAATAGACTATAAATAAATAAAATGTTGAACATTTTCAACCGGACTTAGCCCAATTCTGGCCGTAAGTCTTTAAATTAAATTGAACTGAGCATAAATGCTCTCTCTCAAATCAATTTACCTCCGGTTCGAGGGTACATCTCCGAACTCCTCTGACACTTCTCGTTGTAATCCTTCAATGACGTCAGAGAGGCGACGGGTCCCAACGACCACACATGAATATGGACTGCGGGGTTCTTAAACTCGTGGACCGAAACGTCTTTAAACTAATGTTGGACCGAAACGTCCTGGACCGAAACGTCCTTAAACTAACGATGGACCGAAACGTCCTTAAACTAATAATGGACCACCACGTCCCTAAACTGGAACATGGACCACCACGTCCCTAAACTGGCGATGGACCACCACGTCCCTAAACTGGAAAATAGACCACTACGTCCCTAAACTGGAACAATAGAGCCTCCAAATGCTCTTTTGCCGGATCTAAACGGTCCCGTTTAAGTTGATCTTAGCCCCAAACACGGCTAATGTATCCTTAAACATTCAAATAGATTATAAAACCCCAAATTGACTTTGGTTCAAGGGTACATCTCTGAACTCCTCTGACATCTGCCGTTGTAATCCTTCAACGACGTTGGAGAGATGACGAGTCCCGATGGCCAGATATTAAATGGATTATCACGTTAAGTTGATCTTAGTCTCAAACAGGACTATCGTATCCTTAACGAACGTTTAAGTTGATCTTAGCCGCAACGCGATTAATGCATCCTTAAACTAAAAACACCAAACCCAAATCTAAGTAAATACGGATTTGGACTAATCCACGTCCTACGGGCGACGGCATTACTCAGTCTCCGTATACAATCCACGGGCAACCACAAACAAAACAAACACACACGACACGAAGTGAAATTCTGGAGAAGGAGAAAGTTGTTACCGCGATGCGGTAGCGTAATTAACTGCACGGGCTTGCGCCTGCAGGGAAGAGCGTCCCCATAATCAAAAACCCCTCAAGCGAGGGGGAATCTGACGAAGTCTGCTACATCGGCCACATCCGTCTAAACCTCCGATACACGGTGCCATAAATCACTTTGGCATCTTCGGAGAGGTGGACGGATAAAACCAAATAGCATATGCCCCGAATCTCAGCGTCAGGACATCGCAGTCCTGTGCGCCGCCTTTCGGAGGGGAACACACCCTAGTTTATTTTACCAATTCTAATTCGAGTATTTCTTTATTTATGGTATTTTTCCCGATTTACCGTGTTTGGGTGTGAATAGTATATTTGACATCTGTATTTGCATCCGACCCGACCCGCTTGCTTGAAACCTGTCTTGATTCATGTTTATAATTTATCCTGGCTTATTATATGGATTCGTGCACTTATATTATTGTATACTGCATAATGGCATTTATCTAGCATTTATCTGACATCTGCATTTTTAAGTATAACATTTAAAGTCACATAAAATATTTCAAAAAATACATTACATGGCCTGCATGATACCCCTAACCCTGTCGTAGCATCCGTGCATCTTGTTCTCGTCCTGTTCAGTCAAACGGACTTGTTTGGATGGCTACGCGCACGTACGTGCATCCGTTTTTGGGGTGTGCATTTTCGTTACCCGGATATCTAATTTTGGTTTTTGTTGACACGTATATTATCCGTATTTTGAAACCATAATTTTAGACCCGACCCGGGCGTGTTTTGGACTAGTTTTGTATTAGCCAAAATCTCAAAATTTACAAATATTATATATTTTATACTTAACTGTTACATATGTTAACGATTAAATATTTTATTAACAAAATATATTTTTTAAAAGATTTTACCCTAAAAATAATCTCACAGTACTTTCTCTCTCTCTCACTTCCACTTTTTCTTTTTCTCACCTATCGCAGATACTGTGCACTTCTCGAGTCCGCTCACCTTCCTTCTCGCCACTATAAACACCTCCCTCCTTCTCTTTCTTTTCTTCTTCGAAATTTTTCTTCGTCGCCTCACTTCTCAGACCCGAACCCTAAAACCTAGCCGCCTCACCTCGTCGCCGTCGCCCCTCGTCGCTACACCCTCGACGTCGACCTCCTCCTCTCATCTCCTCGACCACCTCTCCCCTCCTCCATTCCTTCCCCTGCAACCCTCGTCCCCGACGAACCCACTCACCCATCTCCGCCACCATCACTTCTCATCGCCGCCGACCACCTCGTCGGCCTCCCCTGGTCACCATCCCCATCTTCTTCTTCACTCTCCTCCTTCCAGAGTTCAAAACCTATTACCCTGCACACCTAAAACCCCACAACAGAACCGCACCCATCACCTCCCATCACCGGCGACCCCTCGCCATCACACTACCCTCGTCGTCGCCACCTATTCTCGACCTCGCCTCCTCTATCTCCTCACCAACACCCCAAGCCAACCCCGAGCTCCTTCCCTGCACACCCATTTCCGGCAATCCTAGCACCCCACTGCCTTTTGCCAAACCCCATCGCTTGCACCTCACCGCCGGTGACCCCGACACCATCATCTCATCTTCCTTGACCCCAGTGCACCCTAACCCAGACCACCTCCTTTCTTCTTCTTCTTCCTTTTCTTCTTCTTCTTCTTCTTCTTTTCTTGATTTCTTGGATTCACATTTTTCCGGCGATCGTCAGAGTCGCGTCGCCGCTACTAATCTAGACGATCTAGTGAACGTAACTTGCCTGCGTGATCACCCACTTGCCTTGCCTGGACCCGTCCCACGTGCCGAGTGTGTGTTGCGACGATTTACCGACGTCGGACGTGCCGTACGTATCCATATTGTGATCCGATCGAGGCAAGTTTATCTTGCTACATGCTATGATATATACTGCATCCATATTAATAATAATATTTCATGTTTAGTGTATTGTACATCCTCTGTTATCATTTTACTGTTTTACAACGTCCGTGTGCATCCATATCATTATTTACATATCCAGTCGCATGCTAATTCATCTTGCTACATGCTAGGTATATTATTATACATCCATATGAGTAAAATGTTACCCGTTTATCACATTATACATCCATATTAAAGTTTTACCATTTTCGGATACCCGTATGCATCCATATCATTTAATATACATGTAGCTGCATCTACAGATCACTTATTACATATTATTGTCATATTAACATCCTATATTTAATAATGTGCATCCCACTAAGTCTTGAAGCTGTAAATGTAACCCCAATCGATATTTGTGCATCCATACCATTAATTACATATCTAGTTGAATACCATAACACGTTATTCCATATTACTGCTACATTAACACCCCATGCTAGATAATGTGCATCCTACATAGTCATGAAGCTATAGTTGTAACCCTTGATAGTTATTTATGCATCCATGTTTATTTGTGTATCCATACCATTAATTCTGCATAACTAGTTGCACCCCATATTACATTAAATCATATTATAAATACATTAGTACCCCATGCTTGATATTGTGCATCATACTTAGTCATGATGTAACCCCTGATCGATATTTGTGCATCCATGCTTTTATTGTACATCCGTACTTTCATCCTGATTTAATACTTGCTATAGTTTGATTATGAGCACCCGCTTGATACCTGTGCACTACTTGACATGACCTGATACACTACTACATGACATGACTTGATACATGTACATTACCTGACATGACCTGATATATCACTACTTGACATGTTACCTGATCCTGTTTCTAATGCCGACAATCCTGACATGTTGTCCTGATGGACGTTATTGTTGTCTGCATAGACAAAACCTGTACCGGCTTGATCCTGTGTTGGAATTAGATATCAATTGGCAATACCTGACTTGAACACATAACTTGGGGGTATGGGGAAATCAAGAATGTAACCGAACGCAACTCAAAGGGCTATCATATTGTTTGCCATTTTTCCGGGCGTTACGGAATACATATTGTTTGCCGTTTTTCTAGGTGTTACGGAATAATCACCGATGGGTTACGATGAGGATTACATTAATTGATTTCGAAGACTTTAGAATAGATAACCCAGTAGCACAGTTTAGATTACTCACTGCACATCACATGTGCTTATACCCTTCACTGTTCCTTATTCGTGATACTGTTACACTCTTATTACTGTTCATACTCATGCCTGCATGTCTTGTTACCTCCTGATTGTATTATTGTTTGATATTATGACGCACTGACGTCTGGGTTTTGCATAGCCCAGATCCTCTCTCCCTGTCGTAGGCCGTTCAGGAGTATTTCAGTCAGCAGGCCGAGCAGTGAGGACCTGTTAATATTTTAGTTTAGTTTTCTTTCAGCGCTTTTATTTCTTGTTGTGAGCCCGTATTTTGGACGTACTTTCCAGATTGTTATTGTTACTTGGATCTATTGCTTCCGCATATTATTTCTTGACTCGTTTGTTCTGGCTTATGGACATGTACTTGTTCTCCTCCGAAACACAGAGACGGAACCGCGTAGGTTCATCTTGCCTGAATTTGGGGGCAGATGCTATTTGATGCTATCCGTCCACCATTCTGAAGATGCCAAGTTGATTTATAACACCATGTATCGAAGGTTTAAATGGATGCAGCCGATGTAGCAGACTTCGTCAGATTCCCCCTCATTTGAAGGGTTTTTGATTGTGGGGACGCTCTTCCGTGCAGGCGCAAGCACCTGCAGTTAATTACGCTCCGCATCGCGGTAACCACTTTCTCCTTCTCCAGATGCTCACTTCGTGTCGTTTGTGTTTGTTTTGTTTTCGGTTGCCCGTGGATTGCATACGGAGACTAATTTATGTTGTCGCCCGTAGGGCATGGATTAGTCCAAATCCGTATCTTCTTAGATTTGGGTTTGGGGTTGGGTTTAAGGATACGTTAGTCTCATTTGAGACTAAGATCAACTTAAACGTTTGTTAAGGATACGTTAGTCTAATTTTAGACTAAGATCAACTGAACAGTTTGTTAAGGACACGTTAGTCTAATTTTAGACTAAGGTCAACTTAACCATTTGTTAAGGATACGTTGGTCTAATTTTAGACTAAGATCTACTTAACAGGATCATTTAGATCCAACAAAAGAGCATTTGTGCTCTATTGTTTAGTTTAGGGACTTTGCGGTCAATTACCAGTTTAAGGACATGGTGGTCCATTACCAGTTTAAGGACATAGTGGTCCAAGGTTAAGGACATCATAGTCCGTGAGTTTAAAGACCTCACAGTCAAGGTTAAGGATATCATTGTCTGTGAGTTTAAAGACCTCACAGTCAAGATTAAGGACATCATAGTCCATGAAATGTATGGTTGCCGAGGCCCGTCACCTCTCTGAAGACGTTGAAGGATTACAACGACATATATCAGAGGGGGTCAGAGATGTACCCTTGAACCAAAGTTGGTTGAGAGACTGTAGTCCAATTGGGACTAAAATCTGTGATTTATGAGCATGTGGGCTCAATTAAGCTGAATTTGAGGACTTATGGCCAATCTTGGGCTAAGTCCAATCAAGTTAAAATGTTTTGACATTTATTTTGGGCTGTTAAGTATTTGTTTGAGCTTGTCCCTTTTAACAATGCTGAGTATTGATTTAGCTTCTGACAATATTTGTCTTTTACTGAATGCTGAGCATCCATCATAGTTCTGGGGTTTATTCAAAGAACAATTTATGTTCTGTCCAAGCGCACATAAAAACATGTGGCGCGCTTGGCACTAGCGCCAGTCAATGAGCGTAGGGCGCTATGGTTAAAGTGCTAGTGCGCTTGGCGCTTTGCGCCAGATGTGAAGCGCTGATGCGCTTAGCGCTTAGCGCCAGATGTGAAGCGCTGACGCGCTTAGCTCTATATGTAGAGCGCTGATGCGCTTAGCGCTATATGTAGAGCGCTGATGCGCTATAATTGAAGCGTTGAGGCGCTTGGTGCTAGTGCCATATAATGAGCGCAAAGCGCATTTAATAATGCAGCGCACATGCGAGGAGCACGTGGCGCGCTTAGCACTGAGCGCTAGCCAATGAGCGCAGTGCGCTGTATTTGAAGTGCTATGGCACTGCAGCGCTTTGCGCTAGATGAAGAGCACTAAGGCACTTTTAAATTATGAGCGCTAAGGCTCGTCTTAGGTTAACTTTGCGCTCTGAAGATTATATTTTCTTTGATAAGAGACTTTATCTCAAGATTCTAAGAACAAAAGTTCTTAGTTTATAGGAGATGTTTCAATCTCTTTTTGATGAAAGGCTTTGCCTTTATGGATCTGTAATCTTAAGAGAATTGAATAATTCTCCCCCCTTTATAATGAGATGTTCATAATCTCTTAAAGACAATTTGTCTTATAGATCTATGATCTGTGAAGTAAGTACTTCTTTGTTTTATGATGAGATCTTTTTGATCTCTTTATAAAAGACTTTGGTGTTTGTAGATATATGATCTTTTAAGAAGAGAATTCTTCTTTTTAACTATGAGATGATTTCATCTCTTTGTTCATCATCCTTCTTTTTACCTTGAAGAAAAAAAACTTCTTTCTTGAGAGCTTGGCTCTTCTTCTTGAGATTTTCTCAAAGTTTATAGGGGGGTTCCTCACTATGAGACTTGAAGTCTTAGGTCATTTATATAGGGGAGGCTGATTTGTTGAATCAGTTAAAGATATTTATTCTCTAATTGATTTGGGAATTTCCCCACCGTCGGATCTTTGATCCAAACGCTTCTGGTTTACAGAAGATAATCTTCTTGTTTTAACAAGATTGAGAAATCTTTCCTCCTTACAGAATTTGTTTTGTATTTTAGTGATTTTCAATCACCATTAGATCATTGATCCAACGGTGTTCCAAATTTAGGGCACAATCTTTTCTGTTTGGAAAGATTCAACAAAATTTTATTCTTGTTAATTGATGATTTAATCATATCCGTTAGATATTTGATCCAACGGTGAGGAACATTTAGTTCCAGCGCTAGCGCTTACGCGCTTTGCCCATGGTGCGCTACTTGGAGCGCAGTGCTCTTAGTGCTAGCGCACTCGTGCTTTGCATGTGATGCGCTAGTCAAAGTATTTGACTCTCAGTGCTAGCGCTCTTGGCGTTAGTGCTTTATGAAGCGCAGCTTTATTTTAAATTTCAGGACTTGAACAGAGCTTTGCTCTGATTGGGGGAAACATTTGCTCATAACTTTTGATCCCGGATGAATTATGAGGCCCATAATATATCAAATTGAAGGATATTTTGAGACACTTTTGATACCATCAGAATTTATCTATTTCTTATTCGGGAGTTTGCCAAAATACAGCCCGGAAAATACTGGTTCATATTTTCTTAAGCGTATCGCTGCCATTTGATACCTTGGGCTATTTTGCGCAGAAATTTTTGGCGGGAACAGTACTAGATAGTTTCTTTTATTTTCCTGTTCTTGATATCTCTAGACAGCCATAATATGACTGTGGAGGGATGTTTCCTATCCATAGGCGGTATGGTTGGCTCTGTCACGTGCCTATCTTAGCGCACTCTGGGAAGCGGGGCGTGACAGGGTTTGTTTGGTATCAGAGCCATAGGATTTAGGTTAATCAGGTTTGATTCTTTTTGTAGTTGGGTATTGGACCCAATACACGAATCAGAAAATCCGTGATTAGGAACATGTCCTGCCACATTGTTATCATGATTCTTGAATCATATCTTTCTCTTGACCCTTGTCTTGACGATATGCAAACAACTTTGCATCTCGGCTTGAAACCTTTTGGTTCCCCATTGTTTCTCCCTGTTCCTTTGATTCTGATACTCGAATTTGGACGACTTGAGCAGAGTTATGTGATTGTAACTATGTACCGCATGGTTACAATGCGGTACTCTATTTAAGTAACTTGGAGTTCTAGTCTTGATTCATACCTTTGATCTATGGTCATTATTCATCACAAGTTTTGAATCTTGTTATCATACTAATCCTTTTTGGTGACTTGGTTGCAGGATCATGGCAGACAGGAATCTACGATCGTACCAGAGGCGTGCCGATGACGCCGCTTTGCTTGGTGTAATTCGTGGGATGCTGGAGAACCAGAAGCGGCAAACCGAGAAGAACCAGTGGCAAGCCGAAGCCTTTCAGGAAGGTTTGCGGACCGTCCAGCAGTCCGTAAACAATGTTGCAGCCAGACAAGTCGAGCGTGTGGGTACCGTGGCGGATTTCAGGAGACTTGGTCCGTCCATTTTCACTGGTTTGGAAGAGCCGTTGCCAGCAGAGCAGTGACTGGTTGATACGGAGAATCTGCTCGTTGCAGCACAAATTCCAGAGGACAAGAGAGTGGATGTCGTATGCATCCAACTGGTGGATTATGCCCACGAGTGGTAGCTTGTGGAAGAGACCCGTTTCCCCAAGCCAATCAGTTGGGCAACTTTCTCACAGAGTTTCTTGGAGAAGTTCTTTCCGCAGACTGCACGGGAGGAAATGAAAGAAAAGTTTATCAGTTTGAAGTAGAATGGCGGATCTGTGGACGCGCATGCGGCTGAGTGGACACGGCTCAATAGATTCGTTGGACCTTTGGTTGCCAACGATGCGGATAGGGCACGGAGGTTCATGCGCAGTTTGGACGTGGACATACAGAGGCACATTATATCTCTGGGTTTGACCACTTTCTCGCAAGTGCTTAAAGCAACCAGGAAGCAGCAGAGTTTATCATTGAAGACAGAGGGTACGCAGCAGCAGGTAGTTATGGTACGGAAGCCAGCATTTACGCCAAATCGAACGCCTATACGCAGAGGTGTCCCGGTGGACAGGTGTGGCGTTGTACCGATGAAGATGCCAGTTTTGCCCGAGCATAAAGGAAGGGTGTTGTTCGATTACTGCCAACGACCGGGTCACTATCAAAGAGATTGTCGTAAGAGGCTTGGACTTTGTCTTATTTGCGGATCAGCTGATCACACCATTGATACTTGTCCGTCGAAGCTACGTTTGAAGGAAGATACTCAGAGGCCACCACAGAAGCAGAAGCAGATAACTCTGGGACCTAATCAAGGTTGAGCCTTTACCCTGACGGCTGAAGAGGCCAAGGCTTCAGAGGAAGTTGTTTCAGGTATCCTACTTGTTCATGTTTTTCCCGCATTAGCATTATTCGATTCTGGTGCATCCTATTGTTTTATGTCATCCAAGTTTATTGCTGCATATTCAATTTATTGCACGGCACTGTCTAGTTGTTAGGACATACACACTGGGAATGAAGATCATAGCTGGTAGAGAATGTAAGGGTTGTTATTTGCGGACGAGAGTTATTTGCAGATTTCCTGGTAATTGATACTGGCAGTTATGATGTTGTCTTGGGAATGGATTTTCTCGGCACTTTCCACGCTCACATTGAGTGTAGGGCAAAGAAAGTGATTTTCCAGATTCCCGGACATCCAGAGTTTGTTTTACTGGAGGAAGCAGTTCTGTCGGGCCAGTCGAGTTTAGGGCTAGTCCGAAAAGCAATGTTCTTTCGATGAGGGAAGTTGATAAGGAGGAAGCGCCAGCTGTAGTTCGAGAGTTCATGGACATGTTCGAGGACATCTCGTGTTTACCACCAAAACGAGATGTGGAGTTCGCGATCGATCTTGTTCCTGGTGCAGCGTCAATCTCAAAGGCGTACTATCCAATGGCACCAGTAGAGTTGGAATAAGTTAAGAAGCAGGTTACCGAATTGCTTGAGAAGGGTTGGATTCGCAGCAGCAATTCACCTTGGGGAGCTCCAGTTCTTCTAGTAAAGAAGAAAGATAGCATAAAGAGGATGTGCATCGATTATCGAGAATTAAACTGGGTGACTATTAAGAACAAGTACCCGATCCCTCGCATTGGAGAATTGTTCGAGCAACTCCGTGGCGCGAGGGTATTCTCGAAGCTGGATTTGCGATCCGGATATCATCAGGTCCGAGTTAAATCAGAGGATATTTGCAAGACTGCGTTCCGAACTCGGTATGGATATTACAAGTATTTAGTGATGCCATTCGGAGTCACGAATGCACTGGCGATATTTATGGACTTGATGAACCGAATCTTTTCACTGTTCTTGGACCAGTTTATAGTGGTGTTCATCGATAATATTCTGGTCTACTCGAGGAGCCTAGAGGAGCATGCTGAACTCTTGAAGACATGTTGAGAGCTTGCATGTTAGACTTCAAGGGTTCGTGAAAGGATCATCTACAATTTGTGGAGTTTTCTTACAATAACAGCTTTCAGGCGACTATTCAGATGGCTCCATTCGAAGCATTGTATGGTCGTGAGTTTCGCTCACCCGTCTGTTGGGATGATATTGGAGAGCGAAGATTGTTGGGACCGGACTTGATCGTGCAAACCGTGGAGAAAGTGACTGCTATTCGGAATCACATGATGGCAGCACAAGACCGGCAGAAGAGTTGGGCCGATACATTGAGAAGACCTCTAGAGTTCGTTGTTGGTGATATGGTATTCTTGAAGATATCACCGACTAGAGGAGTGATTCGTTTTGGGAGTCGAAATAAGCTTAGTTCTCGATTCGTAGAGCTTTTCGAGATTATGGAGCGTGTTGGAGAAGTGGCTTATCGATTGGCTTTACCACAATCGTTGGCGAATGTTCATGATGTGTTTCATGTATCTCAACTCTGTAAGTATGTACGAGATGAAACACACATGGTAGATCATTCGGAGTTGACTGTAAGAGAGGATTTGACCTTTGAGGAACGACCGATGTCGATTGTTGATCGAAGAGAAAAGGTCCTTAAGAGCAAGGTTATCCCTCTCGTACTTGTTTCTTGGGGGAATCGCTCGCATGGAGAATCAACTTAGGAATGTGAAGACGAGATTTGACAGAAGTTTCCACACCTATTCTTATAGATTCTTGATTGTTTATCTTTTCTTGTTTTGGGAATTTCGAGAACGGAATTCTTTTGTAGTTGGGTATAATGTAACACCCTAGTTTATTTTACCAGTTCTAATTCGAGTATTTCTTTATTTATGGTATTTTTCCTGATTTACCGTGTTTGGGTGCGAATAGTATATTTGACATCTGTATTTGCATCCGACCCGACCCGCTTGCTTGAAACCTATCTTGATTCATGTTTATAATTTATCCCGGCTTATTATATGGATCCGTGCACTTACATTATTATATACTGCATAATGGCATTTATCTGGCATCTGCATTTTTAAGTATAACATTTAAAGTCACATAAAATATTTCAAAAAATAGATTGCATGGCCTGCATGATACCCTTAACTCTGTCGTAGCATCCTTGCATCTTGTTCTCGTCCCGTTCAGTGAAACGGACTTGTTTGGATGGCTACGCGCACGTACGTGCATCCATTCTTAGGGGTATGCATTTTCGTTACCCGGATATCCAATTTTGGTTTTTGTTAACATGTATATTATCCGTATTTTGAAACCATAATTTTAGACCCGACCCGGACGTGTTTTTGACTATTTTTGTATTAGCTAAAATCTCAAAATTTACAAATATTATATATTTTATACTTAACTGTTACATATGTTAACGATTAAATATTTTATTAAAAAAATATATTTTTTAAAAGAGTTTACCCTAAAAATAATCTCACAGTACTCTCTCTCTCTCTCTTCCACTGTTTCTTTCTCTCACCTATCGCAGATACTGTGCACTTCTCGAGTCCGCTCACCTTCCTTCTCACCACTATAAACACCTCCCTCCTTCTCTTTCTTTTCTTCTTCGAAATTTTTCTTTGCCGCCTCACTTCTCAAACCCGAACCCTAAAACCTAGCCACCTCACCTCGTCGCCGTCGCCCCTCATCGCTACACCCTCGACGTCGACCTCCTCCTCTCATCTCCTCGACCACTTCTCCCCTCCTCCACTCCTTCCCCTTCAACCCTTGTTCCCGACGAACCCACGCACCCATCTCTGCCACCATCACTTCTTATCGCCGCCGACCACCTCGTCGGCCTTCCCTGGTCACTATCCCCATCTTCTTCTTCTTTCTCCTCCTTCCAGAGTTCGAAACCAATTACCCTGCACACCTAAAACCTTACAACAGAACCACACCCATCACCTCCCATCACCGGAGACCCCTCACCGTCTCACTACCTTCGTCGTCGCCTCCTCTCCTCGACCCCGCCTCCTCTATCTCCTTACCAACACCCCAAGCTAACCCAGAGCTCCTTCCCTGCACACCCATTTCCGGCAACCCTGTCACCGCACTGCCTTTTGCCAAACCCCATCGCTTGCACCTCACCGCCGGTGACCCCGACACCATCATCTCATCTTCCCTGACCCCAGTGCACCCTAACCCAGACCACCTCCTTTCTTCTTCTTCTTCCTTTTCTTCTTCTTCTTCTTTTCTTGGTTTCTTGGATTCGTATTTTTCCGGCGATCGTCGGAGTCGCGTCGCCGCTTCTAATCTAGATGATCCAGTGAACGTACCTTGCCTACATGATCACCCACTTGCCTTGCCTGGACCCGTCCCACGTGCCGAGTGTGTGTTGCGACGATTTACCGACGTTGGACGTGCCGTACGTATCCGTATTGTGATCCGATCGAGACAAGTTTATCTTGCTACATGCTATGATATATACTACATCCATATTAATAATAATATTTCATGTTTAGTGTATTGTACATCCCCTGTTATCATTTTACTGTTTTACGACGTCCGTGTGCATCTATATCATTATTTACATATCCAGTCGCATGCTAATTCATCTTGCTACATGCTAGGTATATTATTATACATCTATATGAGTAAAATGTTACCCGTTTATCACATTATACATCCATATTAAAGTTTTACCATTTTCGAATACCCGTATGCATCCATATCATTTAATATACATGTAGCTGCATCTACAGATCACTTATTACATATTATTGTCATATTAACATCCCATATTTAATAATGTGCATCCCACTTAATCTTGAAGCTGTAAATGTAACCCCAATCGATATTTGTGCATCTATACCATTAATTACATATCTAGTTGAATACCATAACGCGTTATTCCATATTACTGCTACATTAACACCCCATGCTAGATAATGTGCATCCTATATAGTCATGAAGCTATAGTTGTAACCCCTGATAGTTATTTATGCATCCATGTTTATTTGTGTATCCATACCATTAATTCTGCATAACTAGTTGCACCCCATATTACATTAAATCATATTATTAATACATTAGTACCCCATGCTTGATATTGTGCATCATACTTAGTCATGATGTAATCCCTGATTGATATTTGTGCATCCATGCTTTTATTGTACATCCGTACTTTCATCCTGATTTAATACTTGCTACAGTTTGATTATGAGCACCGGCTTGATACATGTGCACTACTTGACATGATCTGATACACCACTACTTGACATGACTTGATACATGTACATTACCTGACATGACCTGATATATCACTACTTGACATGTTACCTGATCCTGTTTCTAATGCCGACAATCCTGACATGTTGTCCTGATGGACGTTATTGTTGTCTGCATAGACAAAACCTATATCGACTTGATTCTGTGTTGGCATTAGATATCAATTGGCAATACCTGACTTGAACACATAACTTGGGGGTATGGGGAAATCAAAAATGTAACCGAACGTAATTCAAAGGGCTATCATATTGTTTGCCGTTTTTCCGGGCGTTACGGAATACATATTGTTTGCCGTTTTTCTGGGCGTTACGGAATAATCATCGATGGGTTACGATGAGGATTATATTAATTAATTTCGAAGACTTTAGAATATATAACCCAGTAGCACAGTTTAGATTACTCACACATCACATGTGCTTATACCCTTCACTGTTCCTTATTCGTGATACTGTTATACTCTTATTACTGTTCATACTCATGCTTGCATGTTTTGTTACCTCCTGATTGTATTATTGTTTGATATTATGACGCACGGACGTCTGGGTTTTGCATGGCCCAGATCCTCTCTCCCTGTCGCAGGCCGTTCAGGAGTATTTCAGTCAGCAGGCCGAGCAGTGAGGACCTGTTAATATTTTAGTTTAGTTTTCTTTCAGCACTTTTATTTCCTGTTGTGAGCCCGTATTTGGGACGTACTTTCCAGATTGTTATTGTTACTTGGATCTATTGCTTCCGCATATTATTTCTTGACTCTTTTATTCTGGCTTATGGACATGTACTAGATAGTTTCTTTTATTTTCCTGTTCTTGATATCTCTAGACAGCAGTAATGTGACTGTGGAGTGATGTTTCCTATCCACAGGTAGCATGGTTGGCTCTGTCACGTGCCTATCTTAGCGCACTCTGGGAAGCGGGGCGTGACACCCCTAACGTGATCAACACCTTATCCGCTCGGATAGACAGGCTCGCATCGCTAGTGGATGCTTTCGTCCGTGTTCAAGCGACGGGCCCTACCCATCAGACCGCCGTTCCCCCTCCCCGGGATAACGACGTCCGTAGGAGGACGGATGGGCACGCTCAAGCCCTCGATCTCATTCGTGCTCATCCCAGCATCACCGAGTGGTGGCATGCCGACTCCGGCCACCGTGACCCGCATGCGGTGATTGATTCCATGACCCGCTAGATGCCGGACAGCTCCACGCCTCGATCCTACGGAAGACTGGGACGTTGCTCCGATGCCCGCCGCGCGTTCTCTCCCCCTCGGGAAGTGTCGGTCAGCTCGCCTGCTTCCATGCATGACCGACGCCCCCACGCTCGCCGGGGCCATGCGAACAGCGAACGTCGGGACTACTGAGGATGTAACAACCCTAAATTTCCTATACAAAATTTTTTCAAATATTTTTTTTCAAAAATCCATAAAAGGGTATTTATTGCCTGAGCACAAGATTTAAGTAATTATTTTTGTTTTTAATTACAAGCTACAAGAATGAAATAACTCCATTTTTAGTGTACATGAAATTACTTTAAAATTTAATGTATACTTGGAGTATTTACTCTTGCTGCTATCATTTTAAGTAATTAAATAACACAATAATTACAAGAAGGAGCTTGTAGCTCATTGGTAATACCTTACACTGCTGAACCAAGCCACCAGAGTTCGAATCCCGTACCCCACATTATTTTTAGTTTATTTTTCCTTAAAAATACTTGGAAGCCCAACAGTCCATAGGCCATAACTCCCAAATATTGAACTGAACCCCAAAAATGAAGTATGCCATAGTCTACGTCGGAGAACCCTGCACCCGACCATGGCCGAACCCGGCCGGGATCGGCCAACTCGGCCGGCCGGACGGCCGAATCGGCCGGCGCCGCCGGCCGGAGTTGGGCCGATGGCCGGGGTCCCAACACAAAAATTGTGGTTTTTCAGCTCCATTAACCCCCTGTTAACTCCAATTTATTAGGTCGGTTCTCAATTGTTAAATACAACCAATTTATTGCAAAATTTAATACTTTTTATTTAAATTTTTATATTTTTTTAATATACAAAACCCTTCACCTACTCTACCCTAACTACCCTATAAATAGACCCCTACCCTCTACCTTCTCATTCCAAAACCTTAGAATTACTCTCTTGAAAATTTCCACAAGAAAAGTGTGTTTTGAAACCGAATTCACGGCGAAGCGCTGACGGATTTCCGGCGACGTTCTTTGAAGCAACCGGCGACGAAACAAAGCCTCGACCATTTCCCTTGATTCTCTATACTCTTTAGAAGAGTTTGAAACCCGTAAGTCCCATTCTTCTCTCTTTTCTACTTCTCAAAATATGACTTTATGAAACCCGACGGAAATCGGAACAAACCGATTTCCGATTCGGTTTTTCTACAAAATCCCATTTGTCACTTAATCCATAACACCTAAACATATTCATGATGACTATTAATCTCATAAAAATCAATTTGGACAAAGTTTCTCACATGAAATGATAACTTTCTTGTAATATCGTATTTTTCTCACAATAATACCATAAAGTTTATTTTTCTTCTTCTAATCATATCCCTCATTCCTAAACATGTTCATCTTGACCACTAAACTTGTAAAAATCAATTTGAATGAGTTTTCACACATGAAATGATAACTTTTACAAATACCGTATTCTTACACTTAAATACCATAATGTTTAAATTATCATGTTTAACCCCTAAACTTCACAATACTTTAAAATAAGTCACGAGATAATGACCTACCTCCACACACAGGCAAATACAACCTTAATTGATATCATCAAAATTTAGAATACGAAAATACAAGACTTTTCACTAAAATACCATTTTCTTTATAAACCTTTCTTGAAAGCTTTAAGTTGTACACAATTCTAAATAAAATCTTTTAAAATGAAAGTACGATTTTTCATGGACATCGATCGTTTATCTAAACCTGACTTTGTGGTGTCTAAGCAAGTGTGTCAAGGCTAGTGGTTTTTAATTAGGCCCACTACTGTGGTTCCTTCCTACTTACCTGGCACTTACCTGGCCGCAATTGGCGGTGAAGAGGCGATTTGAGGCTTCTAATGACTTATCGTTTAGACCTTCGAAATAGGATAGTTGGCTTAGGAAACCCTAAAAACTAAAATACGGAAATTTACAAATAAATACCTTATTTTTATAAAACCGTTTTCTAAATGAATAGTATTTATTAAATTTTTGCAAAGCGCCACTACAACCCACCCTTGGTGAACTCGTTAGGGATTGTACGGTTTATCGTGCACCCTCGAGCCTAGTAGTGCGAGATTCAGACCTCCGCAAGGAGCATTCGGTCTCGAAACGTTTAAAATACGACATTTAAGAAAAATGAGATTTTTGGAAATAAAATATTTATATAAAATTATTCTTGTATAAACATATGCATATTTATCATTTAAACACCTATTTTATTATAAGATAAGTTTCCACCTTTTTCTAAAAATTACACGATTAAAAGTTACATTAAAATACCATGAACTTCAAATAATTCAATATTATAAATTAATACTTTTATTAGGATATATTCACTAGAATAACACAAGTAAAATTTACACTCATTATAACTATAAAGACGAATAACAAATACTTGAGGTGTATCTTGAAAACTTACAAAAGTACTTTTTACATAAAACCCCATCAAGTTTTATAAATTACAATAAGGACCCTAACAATTATAGAACTTCAAATTACTTTTCTTTTAGTCTGACTCGGGTTTGAGTCTGACTATTTCTGACTTGAATATGATTCAAGTCAATTTACATTCTTTAATATTTCAACTCAATATGAACACATGATTCCCTGAATCCAGTTAACAATCTATTCAACTTGACTGAACCGAACCGAACCATGGATATATATTCCTTTTACATGATTCCCAATATTCCATTTACATGACTCTCCGGTTATAACCGTTTCCTGATATCATGGTTTCGGTCAGTCAGTCAATCAATCAACAACCAGTACAAATTACGAGATAACAATACAAACAAGATATCGCGGGGTTTTAAGGGGTAGATTGGTACGGAAGGTGTTAAAGGTGGCACGAGGTGGTCCGATTAAGACACCTAACCTATATTCCATTGCTGTTGTACTGTGGCATAACGGTTTCTTGAGTTCCTGATACCATAGTCTCCGGGGCAAGTGAGACTCCTCTCGTATACACTAGCATCCTTCTGTACCAAGCTACAAACAACAGCGTTAACATAACATTTCAACAATAGATTACACTTTAAAATGTATCTTCTTATTCAGTCTTCTCTACTTTCCTCTTACCTTTGGGACTTACCGAGCGATCTGTTCGCTGACGACATTCTGTTTCTCTCTTCTTGAATGTCGTCAGGTGATCTGGACCCGGCAGAAGTTGAGCCAACACAAGAAGACTTGGAGCATTTTGCCGAAGACCCTGCAGTATAATTTCATTGTACACTTTTCTTTTCGGTACTTTCCATTTCCTGTTATGCCACTGTTTAGGCATCTTTATTTCAGTTGTATTTTCCCTTTCCATGTATTGTACAAAGAATGTTAATAAATAAAAGTTGCTGTTTTTTTATACTCTTGTCTCTTGTGTATTTATTTTATATTTCTTAGCTACGCTTAGCGTATATACTTCTGAGTCCATACGTAGCGGACCTCGTCGCGTCCCCTTCGCCGTACACTGGGAAGCGGGGCGTGACAGGTTTTGTTGGTGGCCCATGCAGGTCAGAGCTGTATGGAACCCTAAGCAATATAAAACACAAGAACCAGCAACTAAAACATTCTTTACAATTCATATTCCTTGAATCTTGCAAATTTCTATGCCTTGAATCTTATCATTTCATGTACTTGAATCTGTCCTAACCCAAATTTTTCTTCACGGTTATGGATTCCCCGAACAACACCAGCACCAACGTCAACAACACCCCTTCAGCACTACCTCTCACACCAGCTGTTCCTGCACCACCCACTGAGCAAACGATGCTATTTGAGGCGATCCGCAGTCTTCTCGAGGGACAGCAACAACTTTTGAACCGTCCTGAGACCGATGCACCGGGAGTAAAGAAATTCAGGGCTTTGCACCCAAAGCAGTTCTCTGGTAAAGGAAGCCCTCTTGAAGCGAAAGAGTGGGCATAAAGTATCGAAGACGATCTGGCAGCAGCTCAAGTGCCAGACAACGCTTGGGTCCGTGTAGCGAAACTACAACTCACGGACAACGCTCGCAATTGGTGGAAGGCGGAAGAAAGCCGTCTGGTACAGCCGATTGAATGGAAGACATTTCGCGAGAAGTTCGACGCGAAATATTTCCCGTGACTGCCAGGTTCGCCATGGAGCAGCAGTTTATTCATCTACAGCAAGGATCAATGTGGGACAAATCGGTAGATGAATACGACGCTGAATTCACCATGTTGAGCCGATTCGCGGCACACTTGATACCGACGGACGAGATCAGAGCCCGTCGCTTTCAACAAGGTCTGGACATAGAGATTAAGGCTGTTTTAGCCACAGGAAATTTTTTGACTCATGAGGAAGCTCTAGAAGCTGCCTGCAGTTATGAGGCAGTGATAAAAGAGAGGGGCAGACCTCAGTCTGTAGGAGTCAAACGCCCTGCCAACCAGATGGCAGGAGGGGCCTCTTCCAGGCCAACGTTCGAACCCAGGAGAACTGATGAACCCAATCACCAGCCAAGACCACATTTCTGTTTCCATTGCAAGAGAGATGGACATTTGATAAAGGACTGTAGGCGTGCAAAAGGCCTGTGCCTAGTTTGTGGCGCGTCCAATCACAGAATTGAGACCTGTCCATATAGATACAACTCAGCTCACACGCACACCAACCAACCGCAGCGGACAACCATCCAGGCTTCTGCAACTCGTCCTGCACTACCTGCTCCACCACCTGCACATCCTGCTCGCCAATTCCAACAGGCAATGAGGGACATGCTTAGAGGGTAGAAAAACAGGTCCCAAAGGCAGAATGTGCCTCCAGCCATAAGGAATATACCACGGCGACAGACCTTCACATTAGAAGCCGTAGAAGCCGAGACTGTAGGTCAAGGTAACACCGGTAAGCCTTTTTCCCCATGTATCTCTTTGTTATTTTATACACTATCTATACTACAGTCACCAAACTTCTTTGCACTGTTACACTTTCCTTTTAAAAATTTCGAGGACGAAATTTTTATAAGGAGGGTAGAATGTAACAACCCTAAATTTCCCATACAAAATTTTTTCAAATATTTTTTTTTCAAAAATCCATAAAGGGGTATTTATTGCCTGAGCACAAGATTTAAGTAATTATTTTTGTTTTTAATTACAAGCTACAAGAATGAAATACTCCATTTTTAGTGTACATGAAATTACTTTAAAATTTAATGTATACTTGGAGTATTTACTCTTGCCGCTATCATTTTAAGTAATTAAATAACACAATAATTACAAGAAAGAGCTTGTAGCTTATTGGTAATACCTTGCACTGCTGAACCAATCCACCAGAGTTCGAATCCCATACCCCACATTATTTTTAGTTTATTTTTCTTTAAAAATCCTTGGAAGCCCAACAGTCCACAGGCCATAACTCCCAAATATTGAACTGAACCCCAAAAATAAAGTATGCCATAGTCTACGTCGGAGAACCCCGCACCCGACCATGGCCGAACCCGGCCGGGATCGGCCAACTCGGCCAGCCGGACGGCCGAATCGGCCGGCGCCGCCGGCCGGAGTTGGGCCGATGGCCGGGGTCCCAACACAAAAATTGTGGCTTTTCAGCTCCCTTAACCCCCTGTTAACTCCAATTTATTAGGTCGGTTCTCAATTGTTAAATACAACCAATTTATTGCAAATTTTAATACTTTTTATTTAAATTTTTATATATTTTTTAATATACAAAACCCTTCACCTACCCTACCCTAACTACCCTATAAATAGACCCCTACCCCCTACCTTCTCATTCCAAAACCTTAGAATTACTCTCTTGAAAATTTCCATAAGAAAAGTGTGTTTTGAAACCGAGTTCACGGCGAAGCGCTGACGGATTTCCGGCGACGTTCTTTGAAGCAACCGGCGACGAAACAAAGCCTCGACCATTTCCCTTGATTCTCTATACTCTTTAGAAGAGTTTGAAACCCGTAATTCCCATTCTTCTCTCTTTTCTATTTCTTAAAATACGACTTTATGAAACCCGACGGAAATCGGAACAAACCGATTTCTGATTCGGTTTTTCTACAAAATCCCACTTGTCACTTAATCCATAACACTTAAACATATTCATGATGACTATTAATCTTATAAAAATCAATTTGGACAAAGTTTCTCACATGAAATGATAACTTTCTTGTAATATCGTATTCTTTTCACAATAATACCATAAAGTTTATTTTTCTTCTTCTAATCAATTCCCTCATTCCTAAACATGTTCATCTTGACCACTAAACTTGTAAAAATCAATTTGAATGAGTTTTCACACATGAAATGATAACTTTTACAAATATCGTATTCTTACACTTAAATACCCTCATGTTTAAATTATCATGTTTAACCCCTAAACTTCACAATACCTTTAAATAAGTCACGAGGTAATGACCTACCTCCACACACAGGCAAATACAACCTTAATTGATATCATCAAAATTTAGAATACGAAAATACAAGACTTTTCACTAAAATACCATTTTCTTTATAAACCTTTCTTGAAAGCTTTAAATTGTACACAATTTTAAATAAAATCTTTTAAAATGAAAGTACGATTTGTCATGGACATCGATAGTTTATCTAAATCTGACTTTGTGGTGTCTAGGCAAGTGTGTCAAGGCTAGTGGTTTTTAATTAGGCTCACTACTGTGGTTCCTTCCCACTTACCTGGCACTTACCTGGCCGCAATTGGCGGTGACGAGGTGATTTGAGGCTTCTAATGACTTATCGTTTAGACCTTAGAAATATGATAGTTGGCTTAGGAAACCCTAGAAACTAAAATACGGAAATTTACAAATAAATACCTTATTTTTATAAAACCGTTTTCTAAATGAATAGTATTTATTAAATCTTTGCAAAGCGCCACTACAACCCACCCTTGGAGAACTCGTTAGGGATTGTACGGTTTATCGTGCACCCTCGAGCCTAGTAGTGCGAGATTCAGACCTCCGCAAGGAGCATTCGGTCTCGAAAGGTTTAAAATACGACATTTAAGAAAAATGAGATTTTTGGAAATAAAATATTTATATAAAATTATTCTTGTATAAACATATGCATATTTATCATTTAAACACCTATTTTAGTATAAGATAAGTTTCCACCTTTTTCTAAAAATTACAAGATTAAAAGTTACATTAAAATACCATGAACTTTAAATAATTCAATATTATAAATTAATACTTTTATTAGGATATATTCACAAGAATAACACAAGTAAAATTTACACTCATTATAACTATAAAGACGAATAACGAATACTTGAGGTGTATCTTGAAAACTTACAAAAGTACTTTTTACATAAAACCCCCTCAAGTTTTATAAATTACAATAAGGACCCTAACAATTATAGAACTTCAAATTACTTTTCTTTTAGTCTGACTCGGGTTGGAGTCTGACTATTTCTGACTTGAATATGATTCAAGTCAATTTACATTCTTTAATATTTCAACTCAATATGAACACATGAATCCCTGAATCCAGTTAACAATCTATTCAACTTGACCGAACCGAACCATGGATATATATTCCTTTTACATGATTCCCAATATTCCATTTACATGACTCTCCGGTTATAACCATTTCCTGATATCATGGTTTCGGTCAGTCAGTCAATCAATCATACAACCAGTACGAATTACGAGATAACAATACAAACAAGATATCGCGGGGTTTTAAGGGGTAGATTGGTACGGAAGGTGTTAAAGGTGGCACGAGGTGGTCAGATTAAGACACCTAACCTATATTCCGTTGCTGTTGTAGCGTGACATAACGGTTTCTTGAGTTCCTGATACCATAGTCTTCGGGGCAAGTGAGACTCCTCTCGTATACACTAGCATCCTTCTGTACCAAGCTACAAACAACAGCGTTAACATAACATTTCAACAAT
Organism: Agapanthus africanus; assembly: GCA_030015575.1. Lineage (NCBI taxonomy): Eukaryota > Viridiplantae > Streptophyta > Magnoliopsida > Asparagales > Amaryllidaceae > Agapanthus > Agapanthus africanus. The sequence continues at coordinate 113,286,658 of CM057342.1, read as the reverse complement.
AGATTACACTTTAAAATGTATCTTCTTATTCAGTCTTCTCTACTTTCCTCTTACCTTTGGGACTTACCGAGCGATCTGTTCACTGACGACATTCTGTTTCTCTCTTCTTGAATGTCGTCAGGTGATCTGAACCCGGCAGAAGTTGAGCCAACACAAGAAGACTTGGAGCATTTTGCCAAAGACCCTGCAGTATAATTTCATTGTACACTTTTCTTTTCGGTACTTTCCATTTCCTGTTATGCCACTGTTTAGGCATCTTTATTTCAGTTGTATTTTCCCTTTCCATGTATTGTACAAAGAATGTTAATAAATAAAAGTTGCTGTTCTTTTTATACTCTTGTCTCTTGTGTATTTATTTTATATTGCTTAGCTACGCTTAGCGTATGTACTTCTGAGTCCATACCTAGCGGACCTTGCCGTGTCCCCTTCGCCGTACACTGGGAAGCGGGGCGTGACAGAGGATGGCCTCGCCCGAGGATTTGAGAAATTTAATAGAGCGGAATTGGAGCCACACCATCGCGCAGACCCGGAGTGGGGGTAGCCACCACTCCGACTGTGCAGAATCCTCGGGGTACCACCACCGACTTGAAGTCCTTGAAAATAAAATTGAAGGCATACAACGGGATGGCCATGCGTTCGTCAAAAGGGCCAGGTACTCCGCCGACTCACTAACAATGCCCTTTACAGAAGAGCTGCTGGCCGAGCACGTCTCGTTCAGGAACAAGCCACCAAAAGTGGCCCTCTTCAACGGGAAATCCGACCCAAAGGACCACCTAGACGCATTTACGGCGGGCATGAGCTTCCAGGATAACTCGGACTCAGCTCAATGCCGAGCTTTCCACACCACCCTCATCCGGGCCGGCCGGGACTGGTTCCAAAGACTTATGCCACGCTCCATCTCGAACTTCGACAAGCTGGCCACCCAATTCCTCGGTCACTTCATCGGAAACCGATGATTGAAGAGGACGGTCAACTACCTGTTCACTGTCAAGAGCGGAGACAAGGAATCCATCAAAGGATACGTCACCCACTTCTATAATGCCCTCCTAGAGGTCTTTGAGCACCGTGATGAAATAGTTATCACCGCGCTGAGGTCGGGGCTTAGGCACAAAGAGTGGTTCCGCTCTTTTGCATTAGCGCAACCTAAGACCATGGCCGAAGTGAAAGCCTGGACCGAGCGAGAAATCCAGCTCGAGTCTGAGGTGAACTCAAACCTCTCCCGAGCCGACCAGGAAGACAGAAAGAAGAGGGATAGGCAGGAGAAGAAGAAAGTTGATTGTCCGAAGCCTTACTCCCCGAGGTTTCAGGAGTACACTCCTCTAAACATCTCTCAGATTGAGCTACTGGAGGAAGCTAAGGGTGAGAGGTTCTTTAAGCTCCGCAAGTCATCCAAAGAGCAGGCAGGCGTCTCCGCGGTCCATACTGCGCTTTCCACAGGTCACAGAGTCACCCCAGTAAGAACTGCAAATAACTCCGTGGCTACATCGAGAAGTTGATCCGCTCAGGCCACCTGGCAAAATACCTGCGGGACAAGCGGCAGGCGGAGTGGGAGCAAAAGGACCTAACCCCTCCCGGGGAATTAACGATCGGGAAGATCATGGTCATTACCTCAGATCTAGCTCAAGAAAGTGGGGGGAACCACAACATCCTCCCAGTCGAAGGCACAAGTGATATACCGCCCAAGAGGTGCAGAAGGGACGAGCCGATCATTTTCACTAATGAAGAATTCCACGGCATATCGCTCCCCACAACGACCTTCTCGTGATAACGGCCAGAGTCTATCGATACGAAGTCCAGAGGATATTGATCGACTCAGGAAGCTCGGCGGATATCCTGTTCCACGACTGTTTCCAACGTATGGGACTAGGACCATCCGACCTTCAACCTACCTCCCATGTCTTCTCTGGGTTCACCAATCATTCCGTCCCTGCCGAGGGATTGGTCACCCTCCTTCTCAACATTGGAGAAGCAGGCAACACGCGAACCATACCGGTGGACTTCCTCGTCGCCAAGATCCCTTCGTCCTATAACATTCTCTTGGGATGTCCTACTTTAAACGCTCTCCGATCCCAGATTTTGACTTATCACCTTGCAATCAAATTTCCTTTGGGTCAAGGGGGAATAGGCCGGGCCTACGGAGACCAGCAAACCGCTAAGATTTTCCTTGCCTCGACGTCCACTGTCGGAGAGCAGGGTGACGATTTTAAGCCGCATGACTTCCAAGGGTCCTTAGATACACGCGACGACCAAAGGGAGGTTAGAGGTGCCCCGGTGGAAGTATTGACGGAAGTCCCCCTCGCAGAAGAGGTCGATGGCCGGACAGTCCAGATCGGCTCTTTCTTGACAGAGGATCACCGCGAAGACCTAATCCGGTTCCTCCGAGATAACTCAGATGTATTCGCTTGGGTGCCAGCGGACATGCCCGGAATCGACCCTAGAGTGATCTCCCACAAGCTCGGGGTCGACCCGAAGGCGAAGCCCGTCCGAAAAAAGAAGAGGAGCTTTGCGCTGGCCAAACAAAAGGCGATAGAAGACGAGGTAGATAGACTGCTCGCCACCAACTTCAACGGAAACCTGGACTACTCAGATTGGCTGGCGAATGTGGTCATGGTCAAGAAGGCAAACGGGAAATGGCGCATGTGTGTCGATTCCATGGATTTAAATAATGCCCGTCCCAAAGACAACTATCCACTTCATCGGATAGACCAGCTAGTAGACAGTTCGGCCGGCCACGAATTATTGAGTTTCATAGATACTTTCTCCGGTTACAATCAGATCAGGATGAACCCGGCCGACGAAAAACTTACCGCCTTCACCACTGATCGGGGGATATACTGCTACAAAGTGATGCCCTTCGGACTCAAGAACGCTGGGGCCACATATCAGCGCCTGGTTAATAAGCTATTCAAACCTCAAATTGGCAGAAACATGGAAGTCTACGTCGAAGACATGCTCATAAAATCCATCTCAGCAGCTGGGCACACTAAAGACCCTGGAGAGACATTCGACATCCTGCGCAAGTACAAAATGAAGCTCAATCCAGCTAAGTGTGTGTTCGGAGTCACCAGTGGGAAGTTCTTCGGGTTCAGGTAACCCACCGAGGAATCGAAGCAAACTCTGAAAAGATCAGTGCCATCCTCAACATGGCAACACCCAAGAGCAATGTCGACATCATGCGACTTACGGGAAGGGTTGCTGCCCTGAGTCGCTTTATATCCAGATCTGGAGAGAAGTGCCTCCCGTTTTTTAGGGCCTTAAGGAAAATCCCTAAGTTCGAATGGTCGGAGGAGTGCTAGAACGCTTTCGAACAACTCAAGACGCATCTAGCGACCCCACCGCTACTCACCCGACCAGTCGAGGGTGACGAGCTATTGCTATATCTGGGCATTTCCGACCAAGCTGCAGGCTCAGTGCTTGTCAGAGAATGCGAAGGCATACAGAGGTCGGTCTATTACGTTAGCCATGTTTTCAAGGACACAGAAACAAGATATTCTCGTCCTCACCGAGCGACCTTTAGGGTCGATTCTCACTTCCCCCGAGTCATCAGGACGTTTGGAGAAGTGGAGATGGGAACTGTCCCAATTCGATATAAAGTATCACCCCCAACAAGCCATCAAAGCACAGGTCTTGGCAGATTTTGTTGTCGAATGCACCATCCCCACTAAAGAAGAAACGCCTACACGGGGCCCCGAACCGCATCTCTCGGTCGAGGAGGTGCCTGACCCCATCCCGGATTGGGTGCTCTATGTTGAAGGATCCTCTACCGAGGAAGGGAGCGGGGCTGGCCTGATCATCCGCGGTCCAGACTAAGCGGAAATGGAATACTCCTTAAAGCTTGGGTTCAGAGAGTCAAACAAAGCCGCGGAATATGAGGCCTTATTGGAAAGACTGCGAATCGCCTCCGGGGTAGGACTGAAGACCATTAGAGTTCGCAGCGACTCCGCACTGGTTGTCGGCCAAGTAACTGGACGCTTCGAAGCCCGGGATTCGCTTATGATAAAATACCTGGCCGAGGTAAAAAGGCTTCGAAAAAATTTCGACAAAGTCCAAGTGGAGCAGATCCCTAGGAACTTGAACACCCGGGCCGACGCTTTGAGCAATCTCGCTTCTTCCTATTCGGCCACTCATAAAAGAAATATCCTCTTCGATGTCTTACCACGACCCAGCGTGGAGGAGGGAGAGGTAACGCTCCATATCTACACCACCTAGGAAGAAGGCCAAGATTAGAGGAAGCTCGTCGTGGAGTTCTTAAAAGACAGTGTGCTCCCCGAAGACAGAGGAGAAGCTCGCCGGTTACGGGCCAAAGCACGCCATTTCGTCTGGAGCAACGGAAACCTGTATAAGAAGCCATACACTTAGCCTCTGCTCCGATGTATCGACCCCCACGAGGCTGACTACATTCTGCGGGAAATACATGAAGGGGTCGGGGGAGTGCATCAAGGAGCCCGCACCTTGATCTAGAAGACGTTGCTCCAAAGGTACTACTGGCCGAAATTGCACCAGCATGCCGAGAAGCTGGTCAGAAGGTGCAAGAACTGCCAACTCTTTGGCAGCATACCTCGCCTTTCCGCAACTGAACCAACACCACTTAGCTCCCCTTGGCCGTTTGCATAGTGGGGGATGGATATGGTCGGTCAACTCCCCACCGGCATGGGCGGGCACAGATACATCATCGTCGCTGTGGACTACTTCACAAAATGGATAGAGGCCGTGCCTATTAGAAAACCGGACGCCGCCTCTATGATAAAGTTCCTGCAGAACAACATAATTTTTCGATTCGAAATATCGAGGTGCATAATTACCGACCATGGGACCAAGTTCGAAAACGATAAAGTCAAAGAGTTTTGCAGTGAATACTACATACTGATGAAGTTTGCCGCGGTTGTACATCCTCAATGCAACGGGCAGGCCGAGGTAGCGAACCGAGGCGTCATCTACGGTCTCAGAGCCCATTTGGAAGGAAGGCAAGGCGGCTAGGTCGAGGAACTGCCGCGGGTGCTATAGGCATTACAAATATCGAAGAAAACACCCACGTGAGAACGCCATTTAGCCTCTGCTAAGGTACTGAGGCAATGGTCCCCACAGAGATTGGACTGTCCAGTTACAGGGTAGAACATTTTGACGATGAAGCCAACATCTCGGCGCTTCGAAGCAACTTAGACATCTTATTGGAAAAACGGGATTGAGCGCAAATCAGAGCAGTCGCCTACTAGTAGCAAACCGCACGCTACTACAATGCTCGAATTAAACATCGGGCCTTCAAGATGGAAGAACTGGTCTTACGAAGAAACGAGTTTGTAGACCAAGGGAGACTGCACAAGTTCTCCCCGAAGTGGGACGGACCATTCCTCGTAACGGAAGTATTGCCCGGTGGAGCATACCGCCTGCAAGATGCTGGGGGCATAATTTTCCTCGGCCATATAATGCCGAAAATCTTAAATTGTATAAATAAACATGTATCGTCTTTTAAAATAATGTAATTTCCTTTTTGCATTTAACTAAGTCTTCCAGGCTAAGTTCTCTTATGGAAAAGTCTTTGTGTACCCCCGCAGGGCTCTAGCCCTTTGATTCTTTTCTCGGTTCCAAAACTCCGAAGCTTTTTAGGAAAACATAAAATATGTATCAAGAAGAGGAAAAGAGATGGTACATTACAATCAAAGACAAGTTTATTTATTCAAAAGGTTTTATGGGCTCCTCAGCCTTACAACAATTACAATAAAGGAGGGCGGGGGTTAAGGAAACATTGTCGATGGTACACCGAAGAAAGCTCCTCCAGCCGATCCCAAGCAGGTTCGACCTACTCCCTCCGACGGTACTCACGGACCCTAGAAGCCACAGATTCCCCGAGCGAGGGAGGATCCTCTTCCGCCGAGCAGGAAGCGATGACCAACCTTTGTTGGAAACTCTCAAGAAGGAGGTCCACCGAGCGATCCCGCCTACTCTTTGAGATCGGACCAAACCTATGGACCGTGTGCATTTTATCGAATGCCTCGTCCATTAGCCGCGGGGATAGGGTATTGTGCAGACCTGGAGAAATCCTCCATATCGCATAAATCAACATCTGAAGGAGAGGAGATCTCCGGGGGAGTAAGCGTTCACAGTAACCATCAAAGCGGCTTATCACCGCCTCGTACGTTTCCTCAGAACGATCAAGTTTGTAAAAGTATACATCGTCACGGGAAATGATCTCCCCGATGGTATACATGCGGCCGACCATCTTCAGGGAGTGCCAGACTAGAAAGAAATTGTAACTACTCCAATTTCATTGTACAAAAATTTTCAAATTAATTTACAGAATAGAGTTTCAAGCCTGAGCATAAGTAATAAATTAAAATTGTTTAAGAATAGCAAGAAATAACTTGTAGCTCATTGGTAAAGCCCTTGCACTGCTGTGACATAGCTCTTGTGTTCGAATCCCATCAGCCATATATATTTTTACTGATTTTTCTTTTAAACATTTTGGAAGCCCAAAAGTGTACACGTGCAGCACACATAAAATAAAAAGTCTGAGAAAAACAAACATGTCTTGAATGTAATATAAACCGACCAAGACACGTGGCAAAGATCCAGAGACCCACCTCACCCTTACGGCCGGCGAGATCTTCATTTGGGCCGGCGACGCCGGGCTCAACCGTAGGTAATGCTCCCAAACACTACACACTAGTCTTTTGGCCTACCTCCACTACTCCAGTACTATTTGAATTCTCTGCATTTATCCAGAGAGTGTTAATTCACTCATAAATCCTATTTTAATACATTTTTAATTCTCACTTCATTCTCAAAACCATAATTCTTCCCTATAAATACAACATCACACCCTAGCACTCTTCATTCTGAAATCTTTTATTAAAATTCTCAAAATTTTCCAAGTCAAAGAAAAGTACAAGTGGAGTTAGCACTACGTCAATTTCCGGCGACGATTCGAGAAGATTCCGGTGACCCCGCGACTCCACGAAGCCATCAAACGTTCTCTCAACCTCCTCTCTATTCTCTAAGCTAGTAAGTTCCCTCTCTTCTCTTCTTTTCACATCTCAAAACTTTTTCTTTTCGATGATGTCGGTAAGTGGAGTTATACCGACATTCATTTCTAAAACTTTTTAAAATAACAACTTTTCTTAAGAACTAATTATCTAAATCATTATACTTTGTTTGTTAAACATTAAACAATAATTATAAACAAGTTTCATTTCAAACTCCATATAAAACAAATTTTATTACACTTTTACGTTTAAATACCATAAAATTACATATGACATCTTTTTATCATTTTTGCTTGTATTACCTTTAGAAAATCTCACGAGGTAATGACCTACCTCTCACAACACGTATCATGACATAGCACGATTAGCTTTTAACAATATATATATTTTGGGACAAATACGACTTTTATATTAAAATACCATAAACTATTAAAAACCGTATTCTTTAAATTGTATTATTTAAATTCCTTGCGATTGTGCCTCTACAACCCACTTTTGGGGAATCTGATTTGGTTGGTGCAGGTTATCGCAAATCTATCGGACTAGTAGGGCGAGATGCAAACCTTCTCACGGAGTATACGATCTCGGTGGAATTTTTAATACAATTTTAAGAAAAACGTGATTTTCTATTTAATAAATAAATTTTATTTTTAATAATTATATATAAATATTATCAAACCATCTATTTTAAATATATAATAAATTTCATGTTTTTTCTAAACAAAAGAATTACAAATTTCATGAAAATACCATCAAGAATCCATACAAATCAACTTTACACTAAAATACCATGTATTATTCAAACTAGGTATTTATTCACTAGAATACCTAACTTTTAAAAATTACATCCATGAAAATGTTAAATACGATAAATAAATACTTGAGATTTAATTTGACAGTATACTAGAAATATTTTTTCATAGAACCCCCTCAAGTTATATTAATTTACATTTAGAACCCTAGTAAATATAGGTTTAAACGGGACCAATTCTCTTGAGCCTTAGGGAGCCGGAGAAAGTGGGTGCTTGCCTATTTAAGGTAGAAAACTAAAACGGGGTTATCAATGGTAATTGGGTTGGAAAAAGTCACAAATCTTACCGTCCATGTGCAGCAGTTACCGATAACTCCAAAACCTCATTCAGGAATCCAATTCTGTTTAAGTGTCTGACTCAATCTGAGTCTCAGTCTAATCCGAATATAATCGAAACATGAACACAATCCAATCTTAACTCCAATACAACATGAATCCAATCTATACTTAAACTTGAACATGAATACCAGAACTATATCAGAACAAAATCAACATGACTTGAATTGACCGAACCATGGATATATCTTGACTTCACTACATGACTATCCGTTTACATCCTTATCCATTTACATGAATAATTTATACCATGGTCTCGGCAAGTCTTACATCTATAAAACAACACAGTATACATTTACGGGGTTTTTAATGGGTAGATTGGTACGGAATGTATTAGAAGTGGAATGAGACGGTCACTATAATACACCTAACTTGAATATTCGTTGCCGTTGTCCCATGGGTTTTGACGGGACCTTGTACTCCATATGTCTTAGTCCACGAAACAAGTTGGACTCTTCTCATGTGCAGTGATATATTCTGTACCAAACTACAAGCAACTATGTTATCATAACTAACATTTTTCTTTATCAGTTCTATTCACTCTATTTGTCTATTTCTATCCTATCTCTTGGGACTTACCGAGCGCTAGTTCGCCGACGACATTCCTATTTCTTTTTTCTTTGGAATGTTGTCAGGACGACCCGATTCTCAGGAGATCGAGCCCAGCCAGGACGATTTGGAGCATTTTACTGAGGATTCGGAGTTTTAGTTCACTTGTACTTACTTTGCTTTCAGTTCACTTGCCATTGTTTAGGCATCGCTTTCCAGCATTATATTTATTTTCCAGTTGTATGTAAAGAATGTTTAATCGATAAAAAAGTTGCTGTTTAGTTATATCACTTATCATTTCTTATGTATATTTATTATATTGCTTATTTATGCTTAACGTGTTTACTTTTGAGTAAATACATCGCGGGTATTGCCACGTCTACTTTCCCGTACACTGGGAAGCGGGGTGTGACAGGTTTAGTTGGTGGCCCATGCAGGTCAGTTCTGCCTGGAACCCTACCATGCAGGTCAGTTCTGCATGGAAAACTAAGCAATGTATATCACAAGAATTATAAGAATCAGCAACTAAACATTCTTTACATTTCATATTTCTTGAATCTTTCCTAACCCTATTTTTCTTTTAAAGGTTATGAATTCTCCCAACAATACCAGCATGAATGTCAATGGCAACACCCCACCACCACCTCCTCTTCCACTTCCACCTACCGTAGCAGCTCCTATCAATGAGCAGACGGTATTGCTTGTGGCAATCAAGAGCCTCTTGGAAGGACAACAACAGCAGACTGCTATCCTTTTGCATCGCCCAGAAACTGAAGCACCCGGTGTGAAACAATTCCGGAAACTGCACCCTAAACAATTCTCTAGGAAAGAGAGCTCTTTGGAGGCAGAGGAATGGTCTCAGTCGATTGAGGACGATCTGGCAGCAGCACAAGTGCCAGATATTGCTTGGGTAAGAGTTGCGAAGCTGCAACTAACTGGCAACGCCAGAGTATGGTGGAAGGCTGAAGAAAACCGAATTACTCAGCCAATCGAATGGAAGACTTTTCGCGACATGTTCGACGTGAAATATTTTTCCGAGATTGTCCGTTTTGAAATGGAGCAGCAATTCATCCACCTACAACAAGGCTCTATGTGGAGAAAATCCATGGATGAGTATGATGCTGAATTCACCATGCTGAGCAGGTAAGAGATGTTTCAAATATTCAAGTTTTCTAATATCACATACTACACAGCTAACACAAGACCGTAACAGGTTCGCGGCATATTTCATACCAACTGCTGAGATCAGGGCTAGACGATTTCAGCAAGGATTGGACCCGGAGATCCAAGCTGCTCTAGCTACAGGGAATTTCCCAACCCACGACCTTGCACTAAAGGCTGCCCAAAGATATGAGGCAGTTGTGAAGAAGGGCAAACCTCAATCTGCCGGTGTGAAGCGCCATGCTACTTAGATAGCAGGAGGAGCCTCTTCCAGGCCACCGTTTGTACCCAGGAGACCGGGAGTACCTTTTAACCGGCCCAGTCCAGATTTCTGCTTCTATTGCAAAAGAAATGGACACTTGGCGAAGGATTGCAGGCGTGCTAATCGCCTATGCTTAATCTGTGGCTCATCCACACACAATATTAGATCTTGTCCTCGTAGACTCAATCCAAATCTTGCACCTTGACCAGCAATCACTTATCCGCAGCGGCCAGCTATCCAGACACCCGCTCCTCGACTTGCTCTCCTAGCCCCACCTTCTCGTGGACCTACTGCACCTCCTCCTCGTCAGTTCCATCAACCACAAAGGAACCTACCTCAAGGACAGAGGAACGGACAGAGGAATGCTCTCACAGCAAGGAGAAATATACCTAGGCATCAGGATTTCACAATGACTGTGGAAGAAGCTGAAGCCACTGGCCAAGTCATCACTGGTAACTTCCCATCTTTCAAATCTGTTCAATACTTGTTTACATCCATATATCTTTTCCTATACCTAAACATATTCCACACGACTTAGGTACAATCTTAGTAGCCTCACGTCCTGCCTTAGCACTCTTCGATATTGGAGCATCACATTGCTTTATGTCTCAACGGTTCGTCCGAACTCATGCGATTCCAGTCAAACCACTCGTATCCAGCTGGAATGTCAGTTTAGGGAACGGCGTTCTAAAGGAAACTTTGGGATACGACCTGTGTCCAGTGATCATCTGCAGTAGAGAATTTTATGCTGACTTCAAGGTGCTGGACATACCGAACTTTGATGTAGTCTTGGGAATGGATTGGCTAGGAACATTCTACCCTACCATCGACTGTCGTCAATGGAGGGTAGTGTTCGAGATTCTAGACCATCCGGTCTTTTATTTCAAGAGTGGGGACCTTACACTGGAACCTAACACCTACAAAGCTAAACCGAAGAAGGCAATAGTTGCTACGCTACAAGCTGAAGAAGACAAGCCAGAGGTAGTTCGAAGACGTATTTCCTGAAGACATCTCAGGTTTGCCTCCCGATCGAGCACTTGAATTCGGTATTGATTTAGTACCTGGTGCACAACCGGTGATCAAAGCACCATATCGCTTAAGTCCTGAAGGATTGAAGGAGATCCGTACTCAATTGGACGAACTTCTAAAGAAAGGATGGATTCGTCCCATTACTTCAAGTTGGGGATCTCCAGTTCTACTTCTGAAGAAAAAGGAAGGTTCATACAGAATGTGTGTTGATTATAGAGTTATGAACGAAGCCACGATAAAGAACAAGTATCCACTACCGTGCATCGACGATCTATTCAATCAGCTAAGTGGGTCTTGCATTTTATCAAAACTAAATCTTCGTTCTGGTTATCATCAGGTGAAGGTCAATTAGTCTGATTTTCCGAAGACGGCATTCAGGACTCGCTATGGTCATTATGAGTTTCTCGTGATGCCATTTGGAGTGACCAATGCGCCAGTCATATTCATGAATCTGATGAACCAGGTTGTCCGAGAGTACCTAAACAGGTTTGTTATTATTTTCATAGACGACATCATGGTGTATTCAAAGAGTCGGAAAGAACACGCTGAACATTTGAGGATTGTCCTGGATACTTTGCGACAGCATCAACTCTATGCCAAGTACAGCAAGTGTGAATTTTGGTTAGATCAAGTCAGATTTCTAGGACATATCATTTCAGGCAAAGAAATCTCTGTGGGTCCAGCTAAAGTATTAGCAGTAAGCGAATGGCCGACACCAAAGACAATGAAGGACATTCGAAGTTTCTTGGGTTTAGCAGGATACTACCGAAGATTCATAGAAGATTTTTCAAAGATTGCAACACCCCTGACCAAGCTTACACGTAAAGATGAAGCATTCGTGTGGTCAGAAGCATGTGAACAAGCTTTTGTAGAACTTAAGTCAAGATTGACATCAGCTCCTATCCTTGAAATACCGGACCAATCTGAAGGTTTCGTTGTGCATTACGATGCATCCGGTAAGAGATTAGGATGTGTTCTACACCAGCACGATAAAGTTGTAGATTATGCATCAAGACAGGTGAAGATTCATGAGCGCAATTATCCAACACATGATTTAGAGTTGATGGCCGTTATCTTTGCACTTAAGATTTAGTGATATTATCTACTTGGAGAGCGAGTAGACATATACACGGACCACAAGAGTCTGAAATATGTGTTTACTCAGACGGAGTTGAACATGCGGCGGAGAAGATGACTAGAACTCATGGTGGACTTCGACATCAACCTACAATATCATCCAGAGAAGGTGAATGTAGTTCCTGATGCACTTAGTCTCCAACCACTATCAATGATCTCACCGCACAGTGAAAACTTCAACAAGAATTACACAAGATGGAGATAGAATTGGTTATGCCACGTCATACTTCTAAGTTGATAAACTTACAAGTTCAGTCTACTATTGTCAATCAGATCAAAGCAGCTCAAGCAAATGATGCCAAGTTGCAAAAGATCAGAGAACAAGTAGAAAGTGGACTTAGAACAGACTTCATCATCCACGAAGACGGATCTTTAAGATATGGAAGCAGATTGTGTAACTACAAGGTCCTGTTCGGGAAGAGTTGATGAAAGAAGCTCACAGCTCTCCATACTCAGTACACCCTGGTGGTACAAAGATCTGCGGCAACATTACTGGTGGCATGGAATGAAGCGTGATGTAGCCAGAAGTGTAACCAAATGCTTGGTGTGTCAGTAAGTAAAAGCTGAACAACACAGGACTGTTCGTTTACTTCAACCGTTTTTTATCCCAGAATGGAAGTGGCAACACATCACCATGGACTTCGTGGCTGCACTTCCTCATAGCATGAAAGGTAATGATGTGGTATGGGTTATTATGGACCGACTCACAAAATCGGCTTACTTCATCCCATTTCGAGTTGGCCAATCTACCGAGACACTAGTAAAGAAGTACATGGAAGTAAGTCTGAATCTAAGTATGATTTAACTCTTCATAGTGTACTATTTCTTATACCCATGAACTCATGCAGGAGATTGTTCCCTGATTAAAAATCAGGAAAGGACTCAGAAGAGGCATCACGTGCTCACACGTGACCAGTGGTCACGTGTTGGCACGTGACGTTTAAAGCAGCAGCACAAAGCTCATTCAAGAAAAAGCTCCAGAAAAGGCATTACGTGCTCACACGTGACGTGACCAGTGGTCACGTGTTGGCACGTGACGACTGAGCAGCGGCCAGAGAACAGAGCGCAGAAGAAGAGAAGCCCATTCCAGGGGTCACGTGCTTACACGTGACCAGGGGTCACATGCCTACACGTGACCAGGGGTCACTTGGCCACACGTGACCGGCTTTAAAAGCCTTATTCTTTAACAGAATTAAATTCTGAGAAGAGATCATTCAAATCTTTCCAAAATAGAGAAGGATTATTTGGAACCGTTGAATTAAAAATCTAAAGGTGATTAAATATCACCAATTTATGGAAAAATCTTGAACTTGGAAAGATTTCCCCCCTAAATCTAACCGAGATAACAAAGGGATATCTTTGGATTTAAAATCCAATGGTGAATAAAATTCACCGAACAATCTAAAGGCCCAGATTAATGATAAATATAAATCAAATCTCTCAACATACAAATCAAATTTCTCAATGAGAGATTTACTAAGCAGATTGGTTCTCTTCCTTCTCCTATAAATAGGAGCCAAGAAAAGAAGAGGAGGACCTTTTTTTTTTTTGACCTTAAGACCTTTGGATCTTTTTCTTTTGAGAGAGAGAGAGATAGAGTCTTCGATTCTCTGCAAAAGGAAAACCTTAGGTAAGAAAAGAAAAAAGAGGCTTCAAAGGAGAATTTAATTCTCAAAGAGTTTAACTCTTATATTAAAGAAAAGAACTTAGTTCTTTCTCTGGTTGAGGATCTGCAAAGTGCACATCTCCCCATGAATTGAGAATTTAATTCTCATTGGGTTGAGATCCTGCCATGCAGATCTAAAACACAGAAGAGGAACTGAGTTCAGAGAATTTAATTCTTACAAAATGATAGGAATTCAATTCCTTTGAGATAAAATTAGGGTTTAACCCTATGTTATAGGAATTTAATTCCTTCAAAATAAACAGAACTAGGTTTTAACCCTAATGGAGAACATAATTCTCTCAAACTCACAGGAATTTAATTCCCTTAAGAAAAGAAATCAGGGTTTAACCCTATTTAAGAATATAATTCTTCAGAAGAAAACAGGGATTTAATTCCTCTAAAGTTTAGGGTTTAACCCTATGAACAGACTTTTAAAACATGCAGAGTCACGTGCTACCACGTGACCCCTGCAAAGACCCACAGAATAGAACTCTGAAGTAAACACCTCACGTGTTACCACGTGACTCCTGTGAAGATATATAAAAGAGAACTTTGAGGCAATGCCTCACGTGCCCCACGTGACCTCTGAAGCACACAAAGAAAAAGGCAAAAGGAACAGGAAAGAGCCCTAGGGCGCCCTCACGTGCTACCACGTGACCTCTAGTGAGCATTTTAACAGACAGAGCATGGGCTTCTATCACGTGCTCACATGTGATGGCCGTCATAATTAAAGTGTTAAAAGCTGATCCACTGAATAGAATAAGGGGAATCAGGGCGCTCTCACGTGTCCGCACGTGACCCCTCTTTCCTTAGTGTTTAACACCAATCTGAAGATTTTGTCCCCACTGTTTAACACTGATTTTCTTAGTATTTAACACTAATCTGAAAAACTCTATTTCCAGTGTTTAACACTGATTTGCTTGGTGTTTAACACTAATTTGAAAACTCTGTTCCCAGTGTTCAACACTGATTATCTTTTAGTGTTTAACACTAATTTGTCAATCTTATTCCCAATGTTCAACACTGTTGGTCTCTAGTGTTTAACACTAGTTTTAGCCCAATTGGCTAAATTTCCCGAGGCAAAGCCTCTCCTTCAATGAATTAACAGAGGGCCAATATCCCAAACATAATTGGACTTAGCCCAAGATGGCCATAAGTCCTCAATTCAAACTCAACTGGGTCAATAGGCTCATAATATAATAATTGATCTTAGTTTCCAAATTGGACTACAAATCACTTAATCTACCTTGGTTTAAGGGTACATCTCTTCATCCCTTTGATACTTGGCGTTGTAATTCCTCAACGTCTTCAAAGAGATGACGGTCCCGATAACCACATACATTGATACGGACTGTGGGATCCTTAAACTCATGGACTATGAGGTCCTTAACCTTGACCGTAACGTCTTAAAACTAATGCCGGACTGTGGGGTCCTTAAACTCATGGACTATGAGGTCCTTAACCTTGACCGTAATGTCTTAAAACTAATGCCGGACTGTGGGGTCCTTAAACCCTCGGACTATGACGTCCTTAACCTTGACCGGAATGTCTTAAAACTAACAACGGACTATGACGTCCTTAACCTTGACCGTGATGTCTTAAAACTAACATCGGACTGTGGAGTCCTTAAATCCACGGACTACGACGTCCTTAACCTTGACCGCAACGTCTTAAAACTAACACTGGACCGCAATGTCCTTAAACTACCTATTGACCGTAATGTCACTAAACTAAACAAAATGGCTCCCTTAATTGCTCTCTTGTTGGATCTAAATGATCCCGTTAAGTTGATCTTAGTCTAAAACTAGACTAACGCATCCTTAACAAACGTTTAAGTTGATCTTAATCTCAAATGAGGCTAACGTACCCTTAAACACAACCCCCAAACCCAAATCTAAGAAAGATACGGATTTGGACTAGTCCACGCCCTATGGGCGACGACATAACTCAGTCTCCGTATACAATCCACGGGCAACTAAACACAAAACAAACACCCACGACACGAAGTGATCATCTGGAGAAGGAGAAAGTTGTTACCGCAATGCGGTAGCGTAATTAACTGCAGAGGCTTGCGCCTGCAGGGAAGAGCGTCCCCACAATCAAAAACCCCTCAAGCGAGGGGGAATCTGACGAAGTCTGCTACATCGGACGCATCCGTCTAAACCTTCGATACACGGTGCCATAAATCAACTTGGCATCTTTGGAGAGGTAGACGGATAGCACCAATTAGCATCTGCCCCGAATTTCAGGCTAGACGTCCTGTCGCGCCGTCTTTCGGAGGGGAACAAATTCTGGCACGCCCGGTGAGACCTTTTCCTCTTTCCACTCCACACTTCGTGTGTCGTGATTCGCGAACCAATCGCGGTTTGCTAATGGTTGCCTTTGGGTTTCGAAGTACTAAGACTTGGTGTTTCGTTTGCTGCAGAAAGCAAAAAGGATCAATGGCTGACAACTGCTCGAACTGCTCGAACTGCAAATGCAACCGACGCTCCGCCTCACCTGGAGGTGTAGCATATGGACCTCAGGCTGCTTCCCTATTCACTATGCCTGTGGAGCAAGTGACTCAAGCTATCACTGGTCTATTCTTTGGGACCATGCTCCCGCCAGTGAACATTAACATCCCAATACCCGTGCCGGAAGTGTCAAAGACGTCGGTTTTTGATCGACTTGCTACTCCCACGGCCCCTCTCAGCGGGTCGTCCAACTCCTCGGTCTTCACTAGACTGAGCCTGAACTCCAAAAGGCCCGCTAAAAAGCCCGTGATACCTGAGAAGGCCATCCCAAAGGGGAAAGCTGCTCCCGAAGTCGTCAAGGCGGCTCCTCCTCCCAGAGGGTCGGTCTTCGCAAGACTGACTACCCCTGTTCCCGCTTCCGTTCAGAAATCTGTAGCTTCTCAACGAACGTCAGTCTTCAAGAGGCTGACACCGGCAGCAGCCCTTCCCCAGAACAGGGGGCAAGACGCAGCCGTCACTGAATCAATCCCAACAACCCGTCGTTCCCGACGTCGCCACTGGCGCCGGATAAGGAAGACTGGGGGCAACTCCCCCTCCGAACTAACTCCACCAGCTCCAACGGTGGAAATTGAGGCTGCTGTTCCAACCGGGAACAACTTAGAGCTGCTGAACAGGGTACGCAGAAATTCGCCAACTGCGGTTCTCAAAAGATCCCCTCCACCTGTGGAGAATGTTATAGAGGCAAAGCCGGAACAGCCTCCTCAACGGCTGTCCTCCAAAATTTATAAGGTCTGGCGGAAGGTTCAAGACTCGGTAATTGACCAAGATCACTCTCGTCAATAGAAAAGGGCGAAGGTGCAGGAAGAAAAGAACCGTCATGTCAAACAACAAAGGACGACAACCGCTTGGGTGCCCACTGCAACGGCTCCCTCCACTACTCAAAAGAGAAGAAGGCCGGATAGAGTCCCCGCTCCTGCAGCAAATATCAAGGACAATAAGCCTAAACGCCCTAAGTCTGGGGGCATGATGGTGCATACGGTATACATGGCGCTGGGAAAAGAAGACAGCCGTACATCCACGGGTCATAGACTTCTTACACGGTCGGTGACTCAGGAGCAACAGCAGAAGCTCCAGGAAATGATGAACGTGATGGCCGCACTCACTGGGCCGAAAGAAAGCCCCGAAGCGTCATCTGATCAACGTCAGGAGCAAGAAACTGACACCGAATTCCTTCGTAGGATATTGGAGATGAAGGATAAAGAGGCTGCCGAGCAAGCAGCCAATATACAACGAATGGCCTTCCTGTTCCAGGACATGGTGGGAATGATGATCCAACAAGATTCTCCTGCTGAAGATCCTCCAATCGTTCTTGAAAACGACAGGGGAGAAACGTCAAATCCTCCACCTGCTCTGTCAACAGCCAAGGAGGAGACAATCTCTAAAGCTGACCTGGACGAATACATAGCTCAGCAGATACGGGTTCACCAGGCCACTGAAGCAGCTGGTCAAGTTGTCAGAACAGGGCGGCCATATCCGAGCTGGTATGATCAGATCAAGTACCCGCCGGGCTACACAATACCGAAATTCCATGTCTATAAGGGGACAGGCAATCCCCACCAGCATGTGGCCCAGTTCAGGGCGCTTTGCGGCAACTCCGGTGGCGATGATAAGCTCTTGCTTCGCCAATTTGTCGGCAGCTTGTCAGAAACAGCGTTCGAATGGTATTTTGAGCTCCCGAACGATTCCATCAAGACGTTCGCTGAAATGGAGTTGCTATTCACTCAGCGATTCACGAGCGCCGGCGAACGTACTCCAATAACGGCATTGATTAATGCCAGGGTGAAACCAGGCGAGACGTGGATGCAGTACGCTATACTCTGGCGAAACTTGTGGTCGAATTGCGAACAACGCATTGAGAAAGCGCCCGTGGTGGGTATGTTCTTGGGTACCCTAGATCCTCATGCAACTATCTCACAGTTCATGATGTTCTTTAAGCTAACCACGTTCCAAGCTTTGATCGACAAGCTGGCCCAGATGGACCAGATGGGTCATAGACCGTCTCTCCCGAAGCCGGAACCTCGGAATGACAAGGGTAAAAGGAAGGCAACCTTCGTTGCGAACGCTCAGCAGCAACCCAGTGCCCCAAAGCTGGCGGATCAACTGGAAGAAAGACGACGGTATTATAATGAGAAAATGAAGCGCCCCTACTCATTCCTGCGGGATAAGACGAAGAGGCTATTCGAGCTGGTAGTACGCAACAGGCTTATAACTTGCCAAATCCAAGGCGACCACCGCAACCCAGTGAGGTGAATAACCCCAACTACTGCCCTTACCATCAAACGGTAAGCCATCCGATTGAGGACTGCTTCATCTTCAAAGGATGGATTGAAGATCAATACCTACAGGGCAAGTTTGCGCTGTCCGAGAAGTGGAAGGTTAACCCGCCACAACCTCACACTCCTAAGAAGGCGGACACACCGGGGGCAACTTGTTCTTTCATTGAAGAAGCTCCATGGGAAATCGTGCTTTCAGCAAAAACTAAAAGAATGCTGAATGAGCTCCAAACATGCCCGGCAGTCAGGTGGAAGAACCCGCTGGAACCCCAGATCATTGAAGAGATGCTGAAGCCGCGCCCAACTCTGAAGATCAGTGGTGATGGCCCGAGCACTCACAACCAGCCGTCGAAATCTTCAAAGAAAAAATAGAAGAAATCTAAGAAGCCCGTGAAGCCTGGCAACAAGCGTACGGACTTGCAGAAACAGATCGATGCGCTGGAGGAGTACAATCAAAAGGCGTGGACTCCCATCACACTCCAAGAGTTCCTCAACCACGTCTTTCAGGAGGAAGATAATGGAGAAAGCTCGTCGGATGAATCCGAAGGATACGTGGCAAGTTGTAATGTGATCTCCCACTCGTTTACCGACGATGAAAAAACTCCTGGCACTAAGAAACTGGGGGCAGAGCCTGAACTGGAGCTTGTGTGGCCGACAGATGAAATGATCGACACTTTTCTAGACGAAATTCGTTTGAAAACTAAGGATGACCAGGAGCGTGAGACGACCGCATCAGAAGGAGCCAAACGCAGGCGATTAAATGAAAGAGTCGAAGCACTCCCGCCAGATCGAAAGACACCCGACGCGGATAAAAACATATTCAAGACGACGAAAAGGTTTGCCAAAGCCATGTCAATGGGAATGAAACTACCACCCTCGGAAGAAAACACGCTCAATGGGGCGGAGAGGCACCCTAATTACTGCTCATATCATCAGAAGATTTCACACCCCACTGAGGAGTGCGACGCTTTTAAGACATGGTGGCAGGGATATGTTGCTCATCGGCAATATTTTAAGCGAATGAAACGCAGAACTCGTCGGGAGCAGAGAAGTACGACCGAAGGACACAAAAGAACCACCGGTAACTGTTACACGGTCAACGCTGGGGGATGGCAAGTGCTCACATTCGGGAGCGATTCTGACGAGGAAATGGCTCTTAGCCCCCTCTTTAAAGAGTCCACCTCGGGAAAAGAGGAAGAACCAGAAGCCTGCGAAAACATTCAGCTGCGAAATCGCACGCACCCGTAAAAGAATCTCGGACCCGCAATTAGAAAAGATAAGGGAAAGGAAAAGGTCGCTGAGAATATCACCTTAGATGACCAAGTTATGAAAGAGCTGACTGCCAAGGGCCCGCCTAAGAAGAGTAGGGTGGACTACAACATCCTAGCGCACCTGAGGAAGCTACCCTCGCAGCTCAGCATTCTCGACGCCCTCCTATTATCAAAGGAAGCGAGAGATTCATTAATCAAGGCGCTACAAGAGCCCGAACAATTCCAAGCCTTCCTCGCCGATGAGAGGATGAAGGATGAACTAGAAGAAGTGCGCACGGCCGATATCACTTTCGGTGACGAAGACCTGCTCCTTAGGACGTGCGACCACAACCATCCCCTATACGTCTCTGGATATTGCCACGATATAAAGATAGGAAAAATCTTGGTTGACAATGGGTCTTCCGTTAATCTCCTCAACGTGCGGGTGTTAAAGGAAATCTGCATGAGCGTCCAGCACCTTGCTCGGGACAAGATCACCATCTCCGGGTTCGACTCCCAATCATCGAGAACTCTTGGGTCTGTGATATTGACGCTACGCTTTGGGCTACTCATCACAGACATTAAGTTTCACGTCATAGATGCTAAGACATGTTACAATGCTCTGCTCGGCCGGCCTTTGTTTCACGAGTACAATATCATCCCTTCTACGCAACATCAGGTATTGCACGGTCCGGATTTGTCCCTCATGAAAAAGATGAGTCAGGCATACTCTTTTCCTCAGAATAAAACACGGAAGATACTTGACATCGCTTTAAAACATCGAATGATTACACTTCCGGAGTTTAAACACCCTGAGCAAGCTAACGAGGTCCCTCATCCGGGCTATTGCTCTTATCACCGAGCTATAGGACACCCTATCGAAGACTGCTTCACCTTCAAGAACTGGGTCGAAGACCAATACCAGCAAGGCAGATTTGCAATATCCGACAGCTGGAGGGTAACGCCGCCACAAAAGCACGAACCCAAAGCCACAAGAGCAGAACCAGATCCACATCGGTCTTGGAAGCAAGCTCGTACCTGTCGTGTGATAACGATATCAAAAGAAGAGCCTGAGAATATGGATGACTTTCCCTGGTGCTTCGAAAACAATGACGACAAGGTAATCTCAGAATTTCCACCGGCGCCGAAAGAGCTGGAAGATGGCATACATACCACTACAGATAACCTCAAGAAGATTGAGTTGGGAACGACGAACGACCCGCGACCGACATTCGTCAGTGAGCTGCTATCTGAAGAAAGGGTGGCTGCGTTAAAAGACGTGCTTATGCAGCATAGAGATTGTTTCACATGGAACTATTCTGAAATGCCAGGACTAGATCCAGAAATTGCTGTGCATAAACTGGCAATATCCCCGGACGTCAAGCCAGTCAAACAGGCGCCGAGAAGAATGCGGCTCGAGCTTGAGATGAGCATCAACGCCGAAGTCAAGAAGCTGATCGATTCTGGGTTTATCCAGGAAGTTCAATATCCTGAATGAATCGCCAACATCGTCCCGGTAATGAAGAAAAATAAGACAGTGCGCATATGCGTGGACTTCCGGGATCTCAATAAAGCCTGCCCGAAGGATGATTTCCCAGTGCCAGTCACAGAGCTGATGATAGACAATACGTCCACTCATGAGGTTTTCTCCTTCATGGACGGCTCATCAGGATACAATCAGATAAAGATGCACCCAGAAGACCAGAAGCACACCGCTTTCCGGACCCCTCTGGGTATATTCTGCTACAAGGTGATGCCCTTCGGTCTAAAGAACGCTGGTGCCACCTATCAAAGGGCCATGACGAAGATCTTCGATGACCTTATACATGAAATCGTCGAATGCTATATCGACGACCTCGTCGTGAAAAGCAAATCATATGAGGAACATCTCGAGCATCTGAAGACCGTATTTCAACGCCTTCGGCAATACAACTTGAAGATGAACCCCCTCAAATGCGCGTTCGGGGTATCCTCAGGCAAGTTCCTAGGGTTCGTTGTCCGGCACCGGGGTATCGAGATAGATCCGTCGAAGATCAAGGCGATCATGGAAATGCCACCGCCAAGGACTCTCAAACAATTGCAGTCTCTCCAAGGGAAGCTCGCGTATATACAGCGATTTATAGCCAACCTTTCAGGCAAGTGCCGTTCTTACAGCCACCTGATAAGACGCGTTGGACGAGATCAAGCAATACCTCCAGAATCCGCCAGTATTGACTGCTCCGGTCAAGGGAAAGCCCCTCATTCTTTATACTACCGCCCTCGAAGGTTCATTAGGCGCATTATGGGCGCAAGAGAACGATCAAGGGAAAGAAAGAGCACTCTACTATTCGAGTCGAGTTTTACTGGGGGCAGAAAGAAACTATTCCCCTATTGAAAAACACTGCTTGGCGCTGATCTTCGCGATAACAAAGCTCAGGCACTATGCGTTGGCGCATGAGGTCCGTCTCATTTCGAAGGTGGACCCTCTTAAATATTTAATGTCGAAGGCCATATTGACGGGACGACTCGCTAAATGGGCCCTACTCTTGATGGAGTTCTCGACAACGTATCAAGCTCTCAAGGCAGTGAAAGGCCAGGCCATCGCCGACTTCCTTGCCGAGCATCCGATACCCGCCGATTCTCCTCTGAATTGCGATCTTCCAGACGAACATGCGTTTGATGCGATCGACGGTGGTGATACCCGATGGGAGCTTTATTTCGATGGAGCATCTTCCGTGAAGAAGCGCAAAAAAAGTACCCCTATAATCAAATCGGGGGTAGGACTCATCTTTGTAACTCCACAAGGAGGGATAATGCGCTTTGCTTTCTCCCTAACAGAGCCGAGGACAAACAATGAAGCTGAATACGAAGCTTTGATAGCAGGCCTCGAGATCGCCATCGACATGGGAATTAAAAACCTCCTCATATACGGAGATTCCCAACTGGTCGTTAGTCAAGTAAACAGCGACTACCAGACATGCAAACCAGAATTGGTGAAGTACGGCGAAAATGTGCAACAATTGTTGACCTAAATCCCCTCCTACATTTGGAGAACATATCGCGTGTGGAAAACAGCAAAGCGGACGCATTGGCCAAGCTCGCTAAAGAATTGGCTGACGAGAACCTCGATGACGTCAGAATCGTGGTACAAAACCGTCGGGTGCTTGCCCCAGCAGGAATATCTCCAGAATCATCTGAAGAAAAGGGAGCGACTGAGCAGACGACCCTGCAAATAAAAAACCGGGAAAAGGTTGAAGATTGGAGAGAAGTCTTCATAGACTACTTCAAATCCCGTTGAACGCCTGAAGATGCGTCCTCAAGACATCAGCTCATGAAATAAGCTCTGTCTTTCGCCTTCGTCAACGATACTTTGTACAAGTGGTCATTCGATTCTCTGTGGTTGAGATGACTGGGACCTGACGAAGCGAAAAGAGTCGTTCAGGAAGTTCACGACGGACTCTGCGGTTCTCACCAAGCAGGCCCGAAGATGAAGTTGAAGATTAAACAGATGGGCTATTATTGGCCAACGATGATCCAGGAATGCCTCGAGTATGCGAAACAATGCCACTCATGCCAAATTCATGGGGACTTCATCCACCACCATCCAAATCCACTCCATCCAATGGTGGCTAGCTGGCCATTCAAAATGTGGGGAACTGACATAGTCGGCCCCATCGAACCAGTATCGTCCAGGGGACATCGTTTCATCCTGGCGACGACTGACTACTTCTCCAAATGGGCAGAAGCAGTACCTGTTTCTTGATTTAAAATCAAGAAAGGTTACGAAGGAGGCATCACGTGCTAGCACGTGACCAGCAGTCACGTGTTGGAACGTGACATTTAAAAGCACCAACAAGGCAGATTCAGCTTCCTGTGTACACCAAAGAAAAGGGCTTCAGAAAGGGTCACGTGCTCCCACATGACCAGCAGTCACGTGTTGGCACGTGACATTTAAAAGCGGCTTCAAAGGAAAACCGGTTCCCTAATCAAATCAAGGAAAAGGGCTTCAGAAAGGGTCACGTGCTCCCACATGACCAGGGTCACGTGTTGGCACGTGACACTCAAAAGCAGCAGACTCAACTCCCTGATTAAATCAAGAAAAAAGGCGCCAGACGAGAGTCACGTGCCCACACGTGACCAGGGGTCACGTGGTGGCACGTGACGGCTAGGCGGCAGCCAGAAGGCAGAGCGCAAAAAGGAAGAAGAGGTCTCGTTCCCAGGGGCGTCACGTGCCCACACGTGACCAAGGGTCATGTGGCCACACGTGACCGGCTTTCAAAGCCTATCTGTCAACAGAATTAAATTATGAGAAAAGGCCTCCCAAATCTTTCCAAAGGAACCGATTGAATTAAAGATTTAAAGATTCTTAAATATCACCTATCTATGAAAAAAGCCTGAACTTGGAAAGATTTCCCCTTAAAATCTAACCGAAATAACAAAGGAGAATCTCTGGATTTAAAATCCAATGGTGAATAAAATTCACCTAATAATCCAAAGGTCCAAAACGAATGGTGAATACAAATTAAATCTCTCAATAATAGATTCACCAAAACTAATTGATTCGGCTGCTTCTCCTATAAATAGAAGCCAAGAGACACACAGAGGGAGGGGCATGCAGAAAGGAATCGATACATAAAAAAAGAGGAGAGCCTTGATACTTTGGAGGAATTTGGATTTTCTGCAAAAGAAAACCCTAGGTAAGAAAGGGAAGGCTTTTTGAAAGGAAAAGAGAATTTAATTCTCAACAGAGTTTAACTCTGATATAAAACAGAAGAACATAGTTCTCTCTTTGGTGGAGGATCTGTAAAGTGCACATCTCCCGTTGAGTTGAGAATTTAATTCTCAATGGGTTGAGATCCTGCCATGCAGATCCAAAGCATAGAGAGGGAATGGAAGCTCGAGAATTTAATTCTCACAGAACTATAGGAATTTAATTCCTTCAAAATAAAATTAGGGTTTGACCCTATGTTATGGGAATTTAATTCCTTCAGAATGAACAGAATCAGGGTTTAACCCTAGTTAAGAACTTAGTTCTGTTAAAATAACAAGAATTTAATTCCCTCAAGAAAGAAGAAATGAGGGTTTAACCCTATTTAAGAATATAATTCTTCAAAAGAAAGTAGGAATTTAATTCCTCTAAAGTTATTGATAGGGTTTAACCCTATGAAGAATTCAATTCTTAAAAAGATAAACACATCTTCAAACAGGCAAAGGAAGAGGGTCACGTGCTACCACATGACCCCTGAAAAGAAACAGAAAAGAGCTTTGGGGCGCCCTCACGTGTCGACACGTGACCCCTAATGAACAGTCTAACAGATCAAAGCGCAGGCCCCCATCACGTGCCCACACGTAATGGCTTTCAGAATTAAAAGTGTTAAACACTTATCTGTAGAACAAAATAAAGGGAAAGAGGGCGCTATCACGTGCTACCATGTGACCCCTTGGCTGAAGCTTTAACGGACAAACACCAGAATTCCCATCACATGACAGAACGTGATGCTCCAAAGTATTCAATACTTTTGGCAGAATAAAATGAATTGAGGGCGCTCTCACGTGCTACCACGTGGCCCCTCTTGCCTTAGTGTTTAACACTAAAATTGAATTTCTTAGCGTTGAACACCAACCTGGAAAACCCTGTTTCCAGTATTTAACATTGATCTTCCTTAGTGTTAAACACTAATTTGAAATCTTCATTGCCAGTGTTTAACACTGATTTGTTGTAGTGTATAAACACTAATTTGAAAGCCCTGTTGCTGGTGTTTAACACTAACTATCTTTTAGTGTTTAACACTAACTTGTCAATCTTATTCTCAGTGTTCAACACTGATTGATCTTTAGTGTTTAACACTAACTTTAGCCCTATTGGCTAAGTGTCTAGAGGTAAAGACTCTCCTCTAATGGACCAATAGAGGGCCAAAATCATAAGCATAATTGGACTTAGCCCAAGCTGGCCATAAGTCCTCAATTCAAATTCAACTGAGCCAATGGGCTCATAATATAATTAATTGGTCTTGGTTCCAAATTGGGCCAAAGATTATTTAATCTACCTCGGTTTAAGGGTACATCTCTTCACTCCTTTGATACTTGGCGTTGTAATTCCTCAACGTCTTCAAAGAGGTGACGGGTCCCGGTGACCACATATTAATACGGACTGTAGGGTCCTTAAACTCATGGACTATAAGGTCCTTAACCTTGATCGGCATGTCTTAAAACTAACAACGGACTGTGGGGTCCTTAAACTCATGGACTATGAGGTCTTTAACCTTGACCGTGATGTCTTAAAACTAACATCGGACTGTGGAGTCCTTAAATCCACGGACTACGACGTCCTTAACCTTGACCGTGATGTCTTAAAACTAACATCGGACTGTGGAGTCTTTAAATCCACGGACTACGACGTCCTTAACCTCGACTGAGATGTCTTAAAACTAACATTAGACCGCAATGTCCCTAAACTACCCATGGACCGCAATGTCCTTAAACTACATATTGACCGCAATGTCACTAAACTAAACAACATGGCGCCCTTAATTGCTCTATTGTTGGATCTAAACGATCCCGTTAAGTTGATCTTAGTCTGAAAACTAGACTAACGTATCCTTAACAAACGTTTAAGTCGATCTTAGTCTCGAATGAGGCTAACGTATCCTTAAACCTGAAACCCCCAAACCCAAATCTAAGATAATACGGATTTGGACTAGTCCACGCCCTACGGGCGACGACATAACTCAGTCTCCGTATACAATCCACGAGCAACTAAACACAAAATAAACACATGCGACACGAAGTGACCATCTGGAGAAGGAGAAAGTGGTTACCGCGATGCGGTAGCGTAATTAACTGCAGGGGCTTGCGCCTGCAGGGAAGAGCGTCCCCACAATCAAAAACCCCTTAACTGAGGGAGAATCTGACGAAGTCTGCTACATCGGACGCATCCGTTTAGACCTTCGATACACGGTACCATAAATCAACTTGGCATCTTCGGAGAGGTGGACGGATAGCACCAATTAGCATCTGCCCTCGAATCTCAGGCAAGACGTCCAGTCGCGCCGTCATTCGGAGGGGAACAGTACCGTTAAGAGAAGTGAAGACAGAGAATATCCTCCATTTCTTCAAAACGCATGTCATTTATCGGTTTGGAACTCCGCGACTGATCATCTCTGATAACAGGCCAGCTTACAGAAGCCACAAGATCAGTCGCTTCGCGCAACAACATAATATAGACTGGAGATATTCCTCGGTTTATAATCCGCGAGCTAATGGTCTAGCCGAGGCCTTCAAAAAGACCTTGACAAAGATCATGAAGAAGAAGGTGTCCCGAAATAAGAAGGACTGGCATGAGAGGTTGCAAGAGGCTCTTTGGGCGTATCGAACTACGTTCAAGACGGCCATGAATACAACGCCATATACGTTGATATTCGGTACAGAAGCAGTACTCCCCCTCGAGATAGAGTTACTTTCTCTACGAGTGGCAGTCTACTACGAGCTGACGGACGAAGAAAATTCTCACCTTCGGCTTGAGGAGCTTGATGCCCTTGATGAAACCCGGCTCATAGCGCAACAAAATCTGGAAACCTATAAAGCAAAGATGACGCACTCATATGAAAGATTGACCCGGCCGAGGACATTAGCCAAGGCGAACTCGTGCTAGTGGTAAAAAAGCCTATGATCCCCAATCGCGCCAAGCGGGGAAAATTCGAGCCAAACTATGAAGGCCCGTACATCATAGACAAGGTCTACCAGGGTGGAGCATATCTACTCATGGATATGCACGGTGAAAGGCCTTACAGGCCAATAAATGGTCGATTCCTAAAGAAATACTACGCTTAGCGAGTTACTGCCTAGGTCAATGATAGATGACGACGACTATGTCCGCTCGCTATCTTCCTAAGCTCAAACTTTATAAGCAGTAGCCAGCCTTCTCCTGGACAGACCGAAACGTCCTTAAACTAATGGCGGACCGAAACGTCCTTAAACTAATGAAGGACCGAAACGTCTTTTAAACTACTACCGCAGCATCCTTAGGCTGACGAGATAAAAAAAATATATAAAAAAATACATAATAAACGGTATGTCCATAAGCAAAATGGGCACGGATGAAAACCCGAAAGGGCTCCGTGAGTAAAAACAGCAGGGCTACCGGCGAGTGTTCATGAAAACCCGAAAGGGCGCGACTTCGTAAAAAAAAGAAGAAGAAAATAAAAAGAATAAAAAAAACGGTATGTCCATAAGCAAAATGGTCACGGATGAAAACCCGAAAGGGCTCCGTGAGTAAAAACAGCAGGGCTACCGGTGAGTGTTTGTGAAAACCCGAAAGGGCGCAACCTCGTTAAAAGACACTTACAAGGTCCTCTCGACCTTGTAAGGAGAAACCATCCGCATAAGATCCTTACGACTCACAGGGAAGCAACACACTTAGGGATCCCCACGATTCCTAAGGAGAAAATACACTTGCGAGATCCTCAGGACTCGTAAGGAGAACTCTCTTATGGGACCCTCACGGCTCATAAGATTTGAAAGTCTTAAGTTACAGAGACCTAAACCTGTGCTTAAGCAACCCCCACAACCTTTGATATTGCCCTACAAGTGGCTCAATACTGACCCTTGTATATAATCCACGGGCGCGAATAAACATTTCCCTAACCAAGTCCCATCCGTGACTGGGGATATGTACGCATGATGAACAACCCTTATAAGTCCTCTCGACTTACAAGGAGAAAACCCTCTTGTAGGATCCTTACGACTTACAGAGGAACATACACTTAGGAGTCCTCACGATTCCTAAGGAGAAAATACACCTACAAGATCCTCACGACTTGTAGGGAGAAATACCTTTGTGAGACCCTTACGGCTCATGAAGTTAAAAGCCTTAGTCGATAGGACCTTAACCCTGTTCGCTAAGCCACCTTTGTTCGACATCGACAGAGGCAAATGATGATTCGCTCCTGGCAATATCCTAGTTGTAGCGGTGCTGATGCCGAAATCGGTGTCTAATTTCAGGTTTACGGTGGAAAGCCAGCAAGCCGCACATGCATACCAAATAGCCGAAATGATAGGGCAGCTTGCAATAAAAAGCAGCAAGTAAAGGAAATGTATGCATATAAGATAGCCGAAATGATTGGGAAACTCGCAATAAAAAGCAGCGAGTAAAAATAAAATAAATAGCCGAAATGATTGGGCACCGCGCAAGATAGCCGAAATGATTGGGCAATCGCGACCTTTGTGATACAAAACTGAAATGATAGAGCATCGCGGGAAAAGAAAGAAATAAAAAAAAAATTACGCCCTACAGGTGATGTTGCATCTATCCCTGCATACAATCCAAGGGCGCAAACGAAGAAGGAATCATACTCCTCCCCCTTAGGTTTCATCAAAAGAAGAAGCCAAATCTCGACGGGTCACAAGTGACCTAGAGATCATCTCAACACTCGTCTCGTAACAACGGACACAACTTCAAGCAAAGCGGAACGGCGGCAACTCCCAGTTCCATGGCTCGGCAATATACAGATCACCAAGAGTCAAACCCTCATCCCGTGAAATGCGGATACAATAAACAAATTCCTGGTTACATGGAACGCGGATAACGTCACTCTTTGACCCCGTGGAAAACGTCCAGAGCGGATCCTGGTCCTCGCAGAACACGGCAGTGAACCCGTGTGAAGCATCCAGAGCGGAGCCTAGTCCTCGCCGAGCACGGCAGTGAACTCATGTGAAGCATCTAGCGCAAAATTCCTGGTCACGTGGAACACGGATAACGTCACTCTTTGACCTCGTAGAAAACGTCCAGAGCGGATCCTGGTCCTCGTAGAGCACGGCAGTGAACCCGTGTGAAGCATCCAGAGCGGAGCCTAGTCCTCGCCGAACACGGCAGTGAACCCGTGTGAAGCATCTAGAGAAAAATTTCTGGTTTCGTGGAACGCGGATAACGTCACTTTTTGACCCCGTGTGAAGCATCCAGAGCGGAGCCTAGTCCTCGTCGAGCACGGCAGTGAACCCGTGTAAAGCATCTAGCGCAAAATTCCTGGTCACGTGGAACGCGGATAACGTCACTCTTTGACCCCGTGGAAAACATCCAGAGCAGAGCCTAGTCCTCGCCGAACACGGCAGTGAACCCGTATGAAGCATCTAGAGCAAAATTCCTGGTTTCGTGGAACGCGGATAACGTCACTTTTTGACCCCATGGAAAACGTCCAGAGCGGAGCCTGGTCCTCGCAGAACACGGCAGTGAACTCGTGGGAAGCATCCAGAGCAAAATTCCTGGTTTCGTGGAACGCGGATAACGTCACTCTTTGACCCTGTGGAAAACGGCCAGAGCGGAGCCTGGTCCTCGCAAAACACGACAGTGAACCCGTGGGAAGCATCCAGAGCAAAATTCTTGGTTACGTGGAACGCGGAAAACGTCACTCTTTGACCCCGTGGAAAACGTCCAGAGCGGATCCTGATCCTCGCAGAGCACGGCAGTGAACCCGTGTGAAGCATCCAGAGCGGAGTCTAGTCTTCGCCGAACACGGCAGTGAACCCATGTGAAGCATCTAGTGCAAAAATTCCTGGCTACGTGGAACGCGGATAACGTCACTCTTTGACCCCGCGGAAAACGCCCAGAGCGGAGCCTGGTCCTCGCCCAGCACGGCAGTGAACCCGTGTGAAGCATCCAGAGCAAACACCGGACTGTGGAGTCCTTAAAATCCACGGACTATGACGTCCTTAACCTCGACCGTGATGTCTTAAAACTAACGATCAACCACCATGATTCTAGACTGATTTTACCTGGGTTAAAGGGTACATCTCTTCACTCCTTTGATGTTTGGCGTTGTAATTCCTCAACGTCTTCAAAGAGGTGATAGGTCCCAGTAACCACACATTTCGCGGACTGTGGAGTCCTTAAATCCACGGACTATGAGGTCCTTAACCTTGACCGTGATGTCTTAAAACTAATATCGGACTGTGGAGTCCTTAAACCCACAGACTATGAGGTCCTTAACCTTAACCGTGATGTCTTAAAACTAACATCGGACTGTGGAGTCCTTAAATCCACGGACTATGACGTCCTTAACCTTGACCTTGATGTCTTAAAACTAACATCGGACCGTGGAGTCCTTAAATCCACGGACTATGACGTCCTTAACCTTGACCGTGATGTCTTAAAACTAACATCGGACTATGGAGTCCTTAAATCCACGGACTATGACGTCCTTAACCTTGACCGTGATGTCTTAAAACTAACGCCGGACTGTGGAGTCCTTAACCCCACGGACTATGAGGTCCTTAACCTTGACCGCGATGTCTTTAAACTACGGTACCCCGGAAAACATCCCAAAACAACCCCTGACCCCGTGAAATACGGATAAGGGCGACCGCACCCAGCACTTGTGGGTCCTCACGACCTGCAAGGAAGAAAACTCTCTTGTGAGATCCTTACGACTCCCAAGGGAAAACCCGCTTAAGAATCCTCACGATTCTTAGGAAAAACTTACACCTATGGGATCCTCTCAACCTGTAGGGAGTAAAACTCTTTATGAGACCATCACGGCTCATAAAGCTCAAAAGTCTTAGGAAGCAGATCTTAACCCTGAATCCTAAGCCATCGCTACCCTGCAAGGAGACCAAGATGAATTGTCCGCAGAATACATTCAATAAAAAGGGGACACACCACTGAGAAGAAAAATATGTCTTTATTCATAAATCAAAATGGGCACAAAGTACAATTCATGAAAGAACAAAAAGAGAATACTCTCATTCAGGAGTATGTACAAAAAAGAAAGGAAAAGATACAAATTTTTCAAGCCGGCGGGCGATTTAGTAATTTTGCTAGTTCATCCTGCTTTTGCTGGGCCACGGCTTCATGATTCAGGATCGCCAGAAGACGGGCCCCCGCCTGAGCCTGCTGGGCCTGATACGAGGCGAGCCGGCCTTCGAGCTCTTTCTCGGTAGCCTTGTGAGCCTCAACCCTTTCGCGAGTGAACACGACAGCTTTATCAAGAGCCACCTGTTCGCTACACATCGCTCTATCGGATCACGTAAGCCCGCTGTCATGACCGCAACCTTTGAAACAGGACATATACGCTCAAGACCGTATAAACAAGCCTCCAGCCGATAGCAATAGTCGATCTAAAATGCACAAACATCATCTGGTATGGGAAGTAACAAAAAATTCTCGATGTACATCCTATCAAGAATGCATTCGTAACTTTATGAATATCCGAAAAGAAATAATACCTGAAGTTCTGATGTGCATGCAACATAGTGATAGTGTTCGCAATTAAGGAAAGTTCTCATGGGAAGAACACAAAGTTCATTTATGCAAGCAAAAACATACATACGAATACCCAGTACACATGAAAGTTCAACATAAAGCATGCGAAAACTAATTTGAATATACTACACTAGCGGGAAAATGTCGCCGAACAAAGGATCGGTAGCGCAAGGGTTGACAAAACAAATAACAAAGTTCCCCATCTCTCTCTCCGCTCTCTCCAATACGTCAAAGCGATGGTTCTCGCGAGGAGTCGCTCCCCATCGATTGGCGCCATGTTCGTCCGCAAAAGCAGACATAACAGCCCGACGGGCTTTTATTTCGCTCAAAAGGTGAACTGAGCGATCTTTCAAAGCTTGAGTAATTAGGCATGCTTCGTGAAAGCCCTCGAGCTTTTCTTCAGCCGCATCAAGCATCGCCAGGGTCATCTCTGCCGGGTGAGGAGGGATGTCGGCAAGCACGGCAGCAAGAATCATCCGGAGCTAGAGGGAGCCCATTGGGAGGGGAGACCCCCTGCGGATCGAGAGTTCATATGCCGCTGAGTCGCTTTCATCGTCGGTAAGGAGGGGATCCACCAATCGTGCGGCAAAGCGGGGGATCATCTCCTCGATAGGAACTTCCCATGGCTGTCGACGAGCAAGAGGGCGATTGCAGGCCATGGCGCTCAGTTGTCTCTCAAGACAAATCACACCAAAATGAGAATAAATTTCTCTGTAGAGAGAAAAGAAGGCCATGGCCCCAGGATATAAAGAGGGGCATTAAATGCTGCGCACGGAAAATCCTGCATGGTGGAGCTATTTCCAAGGCCCAAAAAAGGGGAAGGCATTGGAAATCAAAGAAAGGGAACTATTTCCAAGGCTCTTTTTCTGCGTCTAACGCCATACACAGAAAATGTAGCATGAAAAATTAAATAGCTCCATAAAAGGGCCCCACGTGCGGAGCACGTGAGCACCATGCCTAGTGAGTGATGGAAAATGAAATAATGCCCTACACACTAAACACATCAGCAGCAACAAAAAAAAATGATGACAAAATCCCATAGAAAGGCATGCAAACACAGAAGGGCCCGATAAAACTTATCATTCATGCTTTAAAAAGTTCATACAAAATGAAAAGAACATGTTTACAATAGTAAGATCTCAGACGCGGGGCATGGATTGAGGAACTCGAACGTAACTTTGTCCAAGATCTTCCATGCATTTCGAACCGCCCTAGTATGTTTTCTCTCACGATCACAAGCGTCGGGGTCCTCGCGAATGTCCTCCACCCTCTGATAGGCGGCAAGTATGGCCGACTGCTGAAATGCCTGGTGCAAGAGATCAATGAGGTTGTCGCGCCTTCTCTTCGAGATTAGACTCATCAGATACACCGAATGTATCTTATCCTCGGCAGCGTCCAATGCCCTGAGCGGTACACCGGTGCAGAAGAGAGGAAGCGCCTCCCAAATCGCCAGCACGATGAGTCTCAGAAGAGAAGAGCGACGGGGGAGTAGCCGATGGTTGTACTCGTCAAAGCGGCTCATAATCTCAGCACACTGAGCGTTGGTGAACTCCTGATTCTGACTACGGCCCAGTGCACGAATATTCCTGTAAGAAATGATTTCGTTAAGATCATACAAATGAGCATCCATGACACCTGAAATAACGATCAGGAAAAATTCATCACAAACTTTTTCCTCTCGGATGTGAAAGAGGACAACCTAGGGCAAGAAAACCCTAAGAAGCCTCCATGGGAAGACCCGAGTTCTTCATGGGAATTAAATTCCTTATTAAGAGAAGGGAATTAAATTCCCAGAAACATTTTCTTTAAACGGAATTAAATTCCTCGGAAAAAGCAACCAACATCATCATCTCCCTAAAGGATCAGATGAACCCTAAAGAGATTTACTGTTGAAGATTAAATGGTTTCATATTTCGGTTGAAAAACTTAAAGGAAAAATGGGTTCATATTAAAAGGGTGAAACCCTTGAGGAGGATTTAAAATCCAGAAAACTTTATGTATGAAAAGTTCTTCGTTCGCTCAAGGTGATTACCTGATGTAAAGGAATCGATCAACAGAGTTAAACTCTGAAAAAATTTTGAGGCAGAGAACTAAGCTCTGGAAACGAGAATTAAATTCTCAAAATGAAAAGTTGCAAGGAAGAAGATAAGCAAAAGTGGAGGCGCTTCTGAAGTGACCCCTATATTTATAAGACGTGATGGAGACGCTTCATCTACCCTACTCCCAAAGCAGATCCGACGGTCACAAAAGTGACAGCGTTGCACTTACGTGCAGACACGTGAGAACAACGCTGTGGGGGCATTTGTTCCCTGATTAAAAATCAGGAAAGGACTCAGAAGAGGCATCACGTGCTCACACGTGACCAGTGGTCACGTGTTGGCACGTGACGTTTAAAGCAGCAGCACAAAGCTCATTCAAGAAAAAGCTCCAGAAAAGGCATCACGTGCTCACACGTGACCAGTGGTCACGTGTTGGCACGTGACAACTGAGCAGGGGCCAGAGAACAGAGCGCAGAAGAAAAGAAGCACATTCCAGGGGTCACGTGGCCAACACATGACCAGGGGTCACGTGGCCACACGTGACCGGCTTTAAAAGCCTTATTCTTTAACAGAATTAAATTCTGAGAAGGGATCATTCAAATCTTTCCAAAATAGAGAAGGATTATTTAGAACCGTTGGATTAAAAATCTAAAGGTGATTAAATATCACCAATTTATGGAAAAATCTTGAACTTGGAAAGATTTCCCCCCTAAATCTAACCGAGATAACAAAGGGATATCTTTGGATTTAAAATCCAATGGTGAATAAAATTCACTGAACAATCTAAAGGCCTAGATTAATGATAAATATAAATCAAATCTCTCAACATACGAATCAAATCTCTCAATGAGAGATTTACTAAGCAGATTGATTCTCTTCCTTCTCCTATAAATAGGAGCCAAGAAAAGAAGAGGACGACCTTTTTTTTTGACCTTAAGACCTTTGGATCTTTTTCTTTTGAGAGAGAGAGAGATAGAGTCTTCGATTCTCTGCAAAGGAAAACCTTAGATAAGAAAAGAAAAGGGAGGTTTCAAAGGAGAATTTAATTCTCAAAAGATTTTAACTCTTATATTAAAGAAAAGAACTTAGTTCTTTCTCTGGTTGAGGATCTGCAAAGTGCACATCTCCCCATGAATTGAGAATTTAATTCTCATTGGGTTGAGATCCTACCATGCAGATCTAAAACACAGAAGAGGAACTGAGTTCAGAGAATTTAATTCTCACAAAATGATAGGAATTCAATTCCTTTAAGATAAAGTTAGGGTTTAACCCTATGTTATAGGAATTTAATTCCTTCAAAATAAACAGAACTAGGGTTTAACCCTAATGGAGAACATAATTCTCTCAAACTCACAGGAATTTAATTCCCTTAAGAAAAGAAATTAGGGTTTAACCCTATTTAAGAATATAATTCTTCAGAAGAAAACGGGGATTTAATTCCTCTAAAGTTTAGGGTTTAACCCTATGAACAGACCTTTAAAACATACAGAGTCACGTGCTACCACGTGACTCCTGCAAAGACCTACAGAATAGAACTCTGAAGTAAACACCTCACGTGTTACCACGTGACTCCTGCGAAGATATATAAAAGAGAACTTTGAGGCAATGCCTCACGTGCCCCACGTGACCTGTGAAGCACACAAAGAAAAAGGCAAAAGGAACAGAAAAGAGCCCTAGGGCGCCCTCACGTGCTACCACGTGACCTCTAGTGAGCATTTTAACAGACAGAGCATGGGCTTCCATCACGTGCTCACACGTGATGGCCGTCATAATTAAAGTGTTAAAAGCTGATCCACTGAATAGAATAAGGGGAATCAGGGCGCTCTCACGTGTCCGCACGTGACCCCTCTCTCCTTAGTGTTTAACACTAATCTGAAGATTTTGTCCCCACTGTTTAACACTGATTTTCTTAGTGTTTAACACTAATCTGAAAAACTCTATTTCCAGTGTTTAACACTGATTTGTTTAGTGTTTAACACTAATTTGAAAACTCTGTTCCCAGTGTTCAACACTGATTATCTTTTAGTGTTTAACACTAATTTGTCAATCTTATTCCCAATGTTCAACACTGTTGGTCTCTAGTGTTTAACACTAGTTTTAGCCCAATTGGCTAAATTTCCCGAGGCAAAGCCTCTCCTTCAATGAATTAACAGAGGGCCAATATCCCAAACATAATTGGACTTAGCCCAAGATGGCCATAAGTCCTCAATTCAAACTCAACTGGGTCAATAGGCTCATAATATAATAATTGATCTTAGTTTCCAAATTGGACTACAAATCACTTAATCTACCTTGGTTTAAGGGTACATCTCTTCATCCCTTTGATACTTGGCGTTGTAATTCCTCAACGTCTTCAAAGAGATGACGGTCCCGATAACCACATACATTGATACGGACTGTGGGATCCTTAAACTCATGGACTATGAGGTCCTTAACCTTGACCGTAACGTCTTAAAACTAATGCCGGACTGTGGGGTCCTTAAACTCATGGACTATGAGGTCCTTAACCGTGACCGTAATGTCTTAAAACTAATGCCGGACTGTGGGGTCCTTAAACCCTCGGACTATGACGTCCTTAACCTTGACCGGAATGTCTTAAAACTAACAACGGACTATGACGTCCTTAACCTTGACCGTGATATCTTAAAACTAACATCGGACTGTGGAGTCCTTAAATCCACGGACTACGACGTCCTTAACCTTGACCGCAACGTCTTAAAACTAACACTGGACCGTAATGTCCTTAAACTACCTATTGACCGTAATGTCACTAAACTAAACAACATGGCTCCCTTAATTGCTCTCTTGTTGGATCTAAACGATCCCGTTAAGTTGATCTTAGTCTCAAATGAGGCTAACGTACCCTTAAACACAACCCCCAAACCCAAGTCTAAGAAAGATACGAATTTGGACTAGTCCACGCCCTACGGGCGACGACATAACTCAGTCTCCGTATACAATCCACGGGCAACCAAACACAAAACAAACACCCACGACACGAAGTGATCATCTGGAGAAGGAGAAAGTTGTTACCGCAATGCGCTAGCGTAATTAACTGCAGGGGCTTGCGCCTGCAGGGAAGAGCGTCCCTACAATCAAAAACCCCTCAAGCGAGGGGGAATCTGACGAAGTCTGCTACATCGGACGCATCCGTCTAAACCTTCGATACACGGTGCCATAAATCAACTTAGCATCTTCGGAGAGGTAGACGGATAGCACCAATTAGCATCTGCCCCGAATTTCAGGCTAGACGTCCTGTCGCGCCGTCTTTCGGAGGGGAACAGAGATCGTGAGAATACATGGAGTACCAGTTTGTATTGTTTCCGATCGTGACACCAGATTCCGATCACAGTTTTGGCAGAGTCTGCAAGATAGCCTGGAAACGAGTTTGAACTTCAGCACAGCTTATTATCCACAAACATATGGTCAGTCTGAGCGAACAATTCAGATCCTTGAAGATATACTAAGAGCGTGTATGTTAGACTTCGGAGGATCGTGGGAAGATCACCTACATTTTGTGGAGTTTTCATACAACAACAACTACCAAGCGAGTATTGGTATGGCACCGTTTGTAGCTCTCTATGGAAGGAAGTGTCGTTCACCATTAAGTTGGGACGGCATCGGAGATATGGAACTCCTTGGACCATAGATGATCGTGGTTACCGTGGATGTAGTTTGCATGATCAGGAAAAGAATGCACATAGCCCAAGACCGACAGAAGCACTGGGCTGACGCAAAGCGCTGACATCTGAAGTTCCAGCCGGGAGATCATGTGTTCTTAAAGATCTCTCCAAATCGTGGAGTAATTCGCTTTCGAAAGAGGGGTAAGCTCAGTCCTAGATTTATTGGACTGTTCGACATACTCGAACGAGTCGGAAAAGTGGCTTATCGTTTAGCACTTCCACCCTCATTAGAAGGAGTGCACAATATATTCCACATATCCCAGCTTTGAAGATATGTGAGTGGCCCCAGTCACATTCTTGATCACTCCGAGCTCACTGTACAGAGAGATTTATCTTGTGAGCAACAACCCGTTGAGATTCTGGACAGAAAGGTGAAGACACTACGGAACAAGGAAGTAAACTTGGTCCGAGTGATGTGGAGAAAAGATTCACCAGAAGAATCAATGTGGGAAAGAGAAGACGACATGCGTGCAAGATACCCTTACTTGTTTGTAAATTAGTCCTTAAATAATTGTAAATTTCGAGCATGAAATTTTTTGTAAGGAGGATAGAATGTAACGACTCTAATTTCATTGTACAAAAATTTTCAAATTAATGTACAGAATAGAGTTTCAAGCCTGAGCATAAGTTATAAATTGAAAATTGTTTAAGAATAGAAAGAAATAACTTGTAGCTCATTGGTAATGCCTTTGCATTGCTGTGACATAGCCCCTGTGTTCGAATCCCATCAGCAACATATATTTTTACTAATTTTTCTTTTAAACATTTTGGAAGCCCAAAAGTTTATATGAACCGACCTAGACACGTAGCAAAGATCCAGAGACTCACCTCACCACTACGGCCGGCAAGATCTTCATTTAGGCCGGCGGCGCCGGGTTCAACTGTAGGTAATGCCCCTAAACTCTGCACACTAGACTTTTGGCCTACCCCCACTACTCCTGTACTGTTTGAATTCTCTGCATTTATCCAGAGAGTGTTAAATCACTCATAAATCCTATTTTAAATAAATTTTTAATTCTCTCTTCATTCTCAAAACCCTAATTCTTCCCTATAAATACAACATCACACTCTAGCCCTCTTCATTCTGAAATCTTTTGTTAAAATTCTCAAAATTTTCCAAGTCAAAGAAGAGTACAGGTGGAGTTAGTGTTGGATATAGTGCCCTCAGAGTCAATTATTGGATCACAGGCACGTGATTGCAATGATTAAGGGAGGACCTATGCCGGTAGGACAGTCTTACTCGAGATTATAGTATGCTATCTGGTTTATCTTCATCGTCGTGTATATACTTTAGGTGACATTACAGGTCACTATTGCACGTTGATAGAGCCCATAGGATTCTTGCTTGACGGCCAGCAGTATGATGTCGATCATATACGTGGGAGCTGGGGTCTATAAGCACATCCTTAAAGTGGTCCCTAGTCGTGGGAGTTTCGAGACTGGGCATCGATACTCCATTAGTAGACTAGTGTATACAGTCGAGACCCCGACGAGGGGCGGTGGCTGGTCTCACAATATATTGGTGTCAGTTGGTTCACCTAAGATGTATACAGGTGCTCATTGGGTTATGAGTACACCGGACAGGACTCGCCGGGAACATGCTAGTTGGTATTATACCTGACGTCAGATAGCAGTTCCCTGGTGACATGTGTACAGGTTAGTTCATCGACTTGAGATCGTCATTTGTCTCGTGTGA
Source organism: Agapanthus africanus (assembly GCA_030015575.1). Taxonomy (NCBI): domain Eukaryota; kingdom Viridiplantae; phylum Streptophyta; class Magnoliopsida; order Asparagales; family Amaryllidaceae; genus Agapanthus; species Agapanthus africanus. Next base: position 113,247,041 of record CM057342.1, on the reverse strand, counting down.
GTTCCCACTGTGCTTTGATTACTACCCTACCACGGCTCAAAGGAGTCGTGCAAACAGGTTTTAGTTGGGTACAATCTCGAGCCATATGGAGACAGTGAGCAGATCGGTAGGGGTTTCGTCTCTCCCGGTATTGGGGATGAGATTGCGCTGTGTCTATGAGAGCCATTACACGAAGTCCTTGGCCAAGGCAGGAGATTTACTGGTAGGTATTATAGTAGTATCTCAGGGAGTTCTGGGCTACAGTCCGACACGACTTGTACCACTTTTGGGGGTCTGACTTTTACCAACCCCCTAGGCCCGACATGCGATGCTCATAGATGAACGGACCAGATTATACGGATATTGTCACTGACAGGCTCAGTAGGGTGTCAGGATGAGTTCGCTCTTCGACCTCCCTTTTGGTCAATACATGGTAGCCCGTTACGTACGGCTAGTATCTCTGACGTGCCAGTGATTAAATCCACAGCCAAAGTATTGACGAGTTTTTAGAGTCCCCCACAGACAGTTTCTCAAGTTTCGGGCGAAACGTTGTAGAGGTCGTATGATATATGGCAGGGTCTGATCATATACGTGCAGTAGTGCACGGATCATGATCGGGCGGATCATACTAGTGGGCTTTGGTTTAAGCCGGATCCTAGTATTAGATTTGTTGGATTACTTTAGTCTCATCGCATTCGCATTCGGTCGGAATGCGGATGCAGGTATGTATATACAGGTGAGGGGTATCCTTATGATCCGTCACGAGTTTACTTTAGATGTTGCCGTATCTTTTTTTTGTTGTAAACATTTGGGTTGATGTTTACAAACGGAAATAATGAGCTAAAAGTCATGATTAAGAGCATTAATTGTGGCACATGCACAAGTGGTGACTCATGGTCTCTTTCTTTGTGCATGTGTCATATTATTTGATTGATTTATGGGTGGATATGATGAGAAGATAGAGAGAGGGCAGCCAAGGGGAGGTTTGCTCTTGTATTATTCATGCTCTCACTCTCATTTTCATCATACAACATAAGAAAGAAAAGGCTCATCTTCTTCTTCTTCCTCTAGCTCACCATTTCCATTAATGGCTTCATCTTCAACCTCCATCCATACACTCTCATGCGTTGAGAATCAATGGATGCAAGAGACAAAGTGATCACACACATTCTCTACATCACCTTGGACACGTCGGCTAGCAAACTTCGTGTCCGAGTTGCTTCGGACGAAGCGGGAGCCCATAAAAGGATTTGAAGATGTGGTGCCCTTTCCGACGAGTAGACCGGAGATCGGTGATGCCACGAGGAGCTTGGGTTGGTGGCCAAAGACCGAAGGACACGGATCGATCGGTATAGCTTTTCTAACCCTTCTCTAGTTAGCTAGTTATAGGTTAATGGTTCGATCCGGGATTAAAGTCTGCGATAGCGCCGGTTTCAAGTTTTGAAAAAGTTTTCATTTCCGCATTTTGGCCTCGGATAGACGGCCGGGGCGCTACCGTAGACTTACATGGTATCAGAGCCACGCCATTAACCTTTACTAGCTTGCTTTTACGTGTTTAAAATATCGATCGAACGAAATTTCCGAAACCGCGATTCCATTTCATGAAGTTTCTGTCGAAATTTTTTTGTCGTCGAAAAATTATTTTGAGTGTGTCAGAAAATCAGGCAGGCTTTTCTAAGACCACTACAGAAATTTTGTAGAATGATCTCACTGTAGCACCGCAGAACCGCGGCCGTACCCATGTTTTGGCCGCGGTTCCGCTGCAGTACTGTAGCTTCACTGCACCAAATTTTCTACAGTGGTCTCTTTCTTGGAATTGGGGTTTCTGGAATGTTTATTTTTGTCCCAGATATTTTGAGTGCTGGATTTGTGCTTGGGGCCCACTTCGGGAGATTTTGTCGATCGAATATTTTAAATACGTTAGTTTACAGTACTTACATTATATCTACGACCGTGAATGTCATTTGATCGGTAAATCTTGTCTAATTGCTATAGCTCTTTTAGAAGGATTTGCGAACGTGACATTTACGTTGATGTTCTGTGTTGTGCTGTGATGTTGCGGATTTGTCGTGGTGGATAGCCTGGATGCAATGGTAGTACATTTTGGTTATATTTGTACATTTGATATTGCGGGGCGAGCGTCCGACATGTGGACTGCCGTCACTGCCTGTTTGTATATTATTCTTTTGGGACACGACCGGGCTGAGGTTGATGTACCCGTTGTATATATTTTACTTTATGTACTAGGATTACCCCGTGGTGGGGTGCACGGATAGCCGGGTTCTAGAGGGCAACGTGCCCGCATCTCATAGCTTTAAGATGGAAGGGGCTTCACTCTAGAATTGGCGGGCTATTTGCCGCACTCGTAGGGGGTACAGGTTGACCCAAGGAGGGGTGCTCAAGTTACCGGATTCTGTGAAGTGCTGGGTGGTCCATTCACTTTGCTTTAGGGGGCTGCCTCGCTTCAGGTTTTGGCGGGTAACTTGCCGCGCCCGTAGGGGTCTAGGATTTCATTGCACAGGCTATCCACACGACCAGAGGAAAGTCGGGTTTCACTTGCGGCTCTATGAAACCTGGGGCTCCCAGATTATCTGTATTGTTCTGTGATGCTTATTACATTTCTGTGATGTTGCATTTTATCATGCCATGAGCGATTATTATATATTGATATATATACTAGTAGATGTTGTATATGTTTTACACCCGCGCTGGTCCAGTCCCCGCTCTGTCGTTAGTTAAGTAACCTAACGGGTGATGACAGGACCCAGTGGCGAATGCGGATGGCATATACGTACATCATATTTTCGTTCTTTTGTGGTGTGATTAATTGATGGGGCTGCATTGATTCGGATCAATGCAAGCTAAACAAACATATTCTGATATTGTTGGAACATTTTTCAAAAAGCTGTTATTGCAAGGACGTTCTCTTTTGTTTTGCACAGTGGTATTCGGTTATGAATATCCAGCACCTCAGTCGACGAGGTAAGGGCCGAGATCCCTTCACCGGGAGTGACCCCTTGGACCGAAGTTTGCGTCAGGGTAATAACTTCACTATAGCCGATTGCCTTTCTGCTTTGCATCGCGGTATTTAGTTGGAATATCTTGCACCTCATTCTACGGGGAAAGAGCCGAGATCCCTTCACCGGGAGTGACCTCTTTAGCAAAGGTTTTCGCCACTATATTTTTATAAAAAGCTATCCGGTTCCTTCAACAATATCAAGTTCATTACGTTAAAGGTTTTTCGCCAAAAACCATTCGTAGCCCTCCGTCATTTCAGACGGGTAGCACTTAGTATTCATGCTATGTTTGTTGGTCTTCGTCATGGCATAGTATATGGTAGCTATTTGTTACTTTTCTGCTGCATAAATAGATGCGTTGATTTGGGACAGTCGTACTGCTATTTTGGCCTTCGTCAAGGGTATGTACGGGTGGGTTCAAATTAACATGGATAATGATGGGTAGAACTTGACATGTGACTTATGATATGTTGGCCTTCGTCAAGGTCATAAGAGCATTGGGTAAAAATCACATCGGGAGTTTCTAAAAAACTAAAACTTGCCAGATATGTGCATATCTTCTGGAGTGTGATAACGTGAGTGGATTCCATCACGTTATCATGCGATGATAGTTAGATCCCGATTCCCACTGATGAGTTGGTTTACTCATCGGGTGATCCCGACTAATTCTTCTTTCAGATTTGGAGGAGAATTTGAGGTTACAGTGGGAAGTTTCCTGATTAGATAAATTGATAACCATTCTGATCTAGGTTAGAGTGCACGCTGAGTGTTTCTTTTCTCTCTCTCTTTGGCAGCGACCATGGCTCGACCCTAGACTATGACTCAGTGACCAAGTTAACCGAACCTTTTTAAAACACTGGCTTTTTGATTGTCAGAGTTGCATACCTCATTGTCACTCCTACTTTTACCCTTTTCTCCAGAACACCCCGTATTACTACGAACATCCACTTCCATTAGATAAAACCATCGTATGGTTATATACGAACTCGAAGGAACTTGTTCCAGATTCGAGAATGGTTTTCGGTTCTAGAGAAAATGAATAGGACTATTCAGTTGTCTTTTCCTTTTACCTTCTCTCAGGTTGCGAGTGCTCCTTGGATTAGGACGGTACACCTATTACGCTAATTGGATAGTTTTCATCCAAACTATAGGCAGGTGCCGAACGGTAGGGAATGAAGAAAACCATTTAGCCTAAAAGGTGTACAGAAGGTATTAAGTAAAAACAAATAAAGGGATTAGTAAGAGGGCAAAGTAAATGGCGACTGCTATCATTCACGACCAAACCAAGTATTTCATCGCCACTCCTGCTTCACCTTTGTATTTCTCCAGAACACTCCATATCACTACGAAGATCCACAGTTATTTGGATACTCCATCGTATGGTTATATACGAACTCGAAGGAACTTGTTCCAGTTCGGGGATGGATTCTGGTTCAGGAGAAATAGGAATAAGGTTTTATTCAGTTGTCTTTTATCTTTACCTTCTCTCGGGTTGCGAGTGCTCCTAGGATTAGGACAATACACCTATTACGCTTATTGGATAGTCTTCTTCCAAACCATAGGCTGGTGCCGAACGGTAGGGAAGGAAGAAAACCATTTAGCCTAAAAGGGTGTACAGAAGGTAATGACTAAAGGCATATAAAGAGATTTGGAGAGATGGCGAAAAAATATATGGTTACAGTTGTGAATCTGATAATGGAAGAGGCATTACTAGGAATACCTGGATACCCCTTCGAAACATTTACATGTTTCAGTTTCACTGTGTATTGTTAAAAGAAAAATGATTTCCCAATTATTCCTTGCTCCAGGGTATGTATTTACCAGGTTTAATTCTCACATCTGTATGGTTTTACAGATGATGAGTGGGAGTAAGTTATTGGGAATTGGGTGATCATCCTCATTATATCGGGATTCGTTGTAATTGGTGATATTTGAGAAAATCGCCTGGGTTGTTTGCCGGACGGTAAATATTTGGTTTTGAATATCCGTTGTTATGCACCAATTTCAAATTAATATATCTGTACGTTTATTTTTATAAAGCGAGATATAACTTTTTGAAATTATGTCTGTGATATTTACCTATATCAGTGGATGGTTAGGTAAGGAGCATTAAACAGCGGTGTAATTCTTCTTAACCATAAGTACAGTTTTCAACCTACGACGCGCAGGGTTTGAGTTATTCAACTCAGCGGACTTATACAAAGTATATTGTATGTTGTCCTGTGTCCATTTGGACAGAGGGGTTAGTACTCGTACTATATTCTGTTTACTTATGACTTCTCTAGTTCTTAGACATGTGTTTCGTAGAAATGCAAGGTCTAAGTTTTGAGAAGTTATAGGTATATGAATAAAGTAGAGAACTAGGTATTGCAAGTATCAGGATTCTTCAAGGTGATCGAAGATATAGATACTTGTGTATGGTATTCAGTTGATAATAATGATTATGAGAAATTGCTTCTCTTTTAGGTTACTCATAATTGGATGCACTCCTAAGTTGAGTAATGCTGACCAGCCTCTCTCCATTTAGTTGACATGCACTGGAGACAGCTGCATGATTTGAATCTGGTTCCAATTAAATCAGTGGCTCTGTTTCTATATTGGATATAGAATAGTTCATATCTTAACAATGTTAAGGTACGGGGAGTTGTCCGGCTTATACTTAAAACCAGACTTTGGATAATTCAAGGCACGTTTCTGTAATGGCCGTTTGTGGGTTGACCCGGGCTATGATGAGGGTTAACTTTCTACCATCTGGAAGATCAATAGTGATATTGTTCTTGACTCGCCACACTTTTAATAAAATGGATTTTTTCAGAAAACAGTAGTGGGATTATGGTAGAACTGGAAATGATTCCAGAACCGCAAACGATTACTGAAAATTTAATAGGACCTAAAGATTCAATCTGATTTGACATTTCATTGGCCACTCCGCAGATATGGTGGGTAACCTCAGACATCCGAGAGGTACTCTGGTAGCCTCAAGTACGGTGACAAGGAGGTTCTTATTTACTCAGACTTGCCATTTCTGTTGTTCCAGACTGTGAGACCCGGCAGGAGGATGAGTATGGCGTCGTTCTAAACTAGCTTTAGAAGTATACGTGTATATGACTCTGCCAGAGGGTTGTCGTAGTCAGTGGGAGTAGCGGAAGCATAGTGGACAAGTAGCTTATGTCTATTTATAGACTAAAGCAGATATAGCGGAGATAGATCATCTATTTCTGATGTGACAATCATAGGTTTGACTTCATCAGAATAGGGGATGGATCTGTTAAGAAGGCAGTAGAGTGTGATGTCCTGGTATTTGGATGACATACACAGAGTATGAAGTGAAATTCCTATACTACGCTCGGTTATACTTTGGTTGTCACACAGTGGTTTCTCCACAAAGGACATAGATTTTATATCAGACATTCTGGTTACTAGATCTATGGTTTTAGATCTAGATTTGGGTAGTTTCCCAATCTGGGTACTCAGACAGCATTCTAAAGGTGTTTTAGAATGGACAACTCCTGGCACGGTAGTGTACCTACAGGTGATGGAGTCACCCTCTCTAAAGGTGTCTTACGGACTAAAGGGGAGAGGGATGCGCATGATTGGCACATCACTTGCTTAGGCAATTGAGTCAATCATGAGTTGTCAAGTACCACACCAGATATTGTTTTTGTACTAGATGCAATAAGTTGTGATATTAATCCTATCCTGGAGAAACGTTCGGAAACAGTTTTAGAACATAAGTTGATATTCTAGGGATATGATAACAACAGCCTCTTTTAGGAGACAGTTATCATTCCAGGCTTCCAAGGTGACCTGGATGACAGAGTGACTATCAGAGTTGTAGTTTTCCCTCTGACGAGGGGTAGTATATTGGACAGGTGGTCCAAGCGGATACTGAAGGAGGCATGGCACATGATACTGATTAAGTTCAGTTGACGATACAGTCTAAGAAGTTTGGATTTGGAGTTCATTTATGAACCAGGTCCCATCAGATATCCAGACATATTCTAAGACAGGTATTGCTCATTTCGGGAGATGGCTTTCTCCGGGAACTTGAGATAAAGAGAGACATAGAAAGAAACATTAGGGCGGATCCACTCACTGAGGCTATTCCTCGAATGCAATAGTTTCGCAATCGGGATTTGTGAAACTGATTAGTAGAGGAGTTGGGTGTTCGGTATCACACGGGCTGTGAGTATGCGACATCGCATTAATTAGCCTTGAGTGCAAGTGGGAGATTGTTGGATATAGTGCCCTCAGAGTCAATTATTGGATCACAGGCACGTGATTGCAATGATTGAGGGAGGACCTAAGCCGGTAGGACAGTCTTACTCGAGATGATAGTATGCTATCTGGTTTATCTTTATCATCGTGTACATGCTTTAGGTGACTTTACAGGTCACTATTGTACGTTGATAGAGCCCATAAGATTCTTGCTTGACGGCCAGCAGTATGATAGTGATCATATACATGGGAGCTGGGGTCTATAAGCACATCCTTAAAGTGGTCCCTAGTCATGGGAGTTTCGAGACTGGACATCGATACTCCATTAGTAGACTAGTGTATACAGTCGAGACCCCGACGAGGGGCGGTGGCCGATCTCACAAGACATTGTGTCAGTTGGTTCACCTAAGATGTATACAGGTGCTCATTGGGTTATGAGTACACCGGACAGGACTCGTCGGGAACATGCTAGTTGGTATTATACCTGGCGTCAGATAGCAGTTCCCTGGTGACATGTGTATAGGTTAGTTCATCGACCTGAGATCGCTATTTGTCTCGTGTGAGTTCCCACTGTGCTTTGATTACTACCCTACCACGGCTCAAAGGAGTCGTGCAAACAGGTTTTAGTTGGGTACAGTCCCGAGCCACATGGAGGCAGTGAGCGGATCGGCAGGGGTTTCGTTTCTCTCGGTATTGGGGGTGAGATCGCGCTGTGTCTAGGAGAGACATTACACGACGTCCTTGGCCAAGGCAGGAGATTTAATGGTAGGTATTCCAGTAGTATCTCAGGGTGTTCTGGGCTACACTCCGACACGACTTGTACCGCTTTTGGGGGTCTGACTTTTACCAACCCCCTAGGCCCGACATGCGATGCTCATAGAAGAACGGACCAGACTGTACGGATATTGTCACTGATAGGCTCAGTAGGGTGTCAGGATGAGTTCGCTCATCGACCTCCCTTTTGGTCAATACCTGGTAGCCCATTACGTACGGCTAGTACCTCTGACGTGCTAGTGGTTAAATCCACAGCCAAACTATTGACGAGTCTTTAGAGTCCCCCACAGACAGTTTCTCAAGTTTCGGGCGAAACGTTGTAGAGGCCGTATGATATATGGCAGGGTCCGATCATATACGTGCAGTAGTGCACGGATCATGATCGGGCGGATCATACTAGTGGGCTTTGGTTTAAGCCGGATCCTAGTATTAGATTTGTTGGATTACTTTATTCTCATCGCATTCGCATTTGATTGGAATGCGGATGCAGGAATGTATATACAGGTGAGGGGTATCCTAGTGATCCGTCACGAGTTTACTTTAGATGTTGCCGTATCTTTTTTTTGTTGTAAACATTTGGGTTAATGTTTACAAACGGAAATAATGAGCTAAAAGTCATGATTAGGAGCATTAATTGTGACACATGCACAAGTGGTGACTCATGGTCTCTTTCTTTGTGCATGTGTCATATTATTTGATTGATTTATGGGTTGATATGATGAGAAGAGAGAGAGAGGGCAGCCAAAGGGAGGTTTGCTCTTGTATTATTCATGCTTTCACTCTCATTTTCATCATACAACATAAGAAAGAAAAGTCTCCTCTTCTTCTTCTTCCTCTAGCTCACCATTTCCATTAATGGCTTCATCTTCAACCTCCATCCATACACTCTCATGCTTTGAGAATCAATGGATGCAAGAGACAAAGTGATCACACACATTCTCTACATCACCTTGGACACGTCGGCTAGCAAACTTCGTGTCCGAGTTGCTTCGAACGAAGCGGGAGACCGTAAAAGGATTCGAAGATGTGGTGCCCTTTCTGACGAGGAGACCGGAGATCGGAGATGCCGCGAGGAGCTTGGATTGGTGGCTAAAGACCGAAGGACACGGATCGATCGGTATAGCCTTTCTAACCCTTCTCTAGTTAGCTAGTTATAGGTTAATGGTTCGATCCGGGATTAAAGTATGCGATAGCGCCGGTTTCAAGTTTTGAAAAAGTTTTCGTTTCCGCATTTTGGCCTCAGATAGACGGCCGAGGTGCTACCGTAGACTTACAGTTAGCACTAGATCAATTTCTGGCGACGATTCGAGACGATTCCGGCGACCCTGCGACTCCACAAAACCATCAAACTTTCCCTCAACCTCCCCACTATTCTCTAAGCTAGTAAGTTCCCTCTCTTCTCTTCTTTTCACATCTCAAAACTTCTTCTTTTCAATGATGTCGGTAAGTGGAGTTATATCGACATTCATTTCTAAAACTTTTTAAAATAACAACTTTTCTTAAGAATTAATTAACTAAATCATTATACTTTGTTTGCTAAACATTAAACAATAATTATAAACAAGTTTCATTTCAAAACTCCATATAAAACAACTTTTATTACACTTTTACGTTTAAATAACATAAAATTACATATGAATCTTTTATCATTTTTGCTTGTATTATCTTTTGAAAATCTCACGAGCTAATGACCTACCTCTCACAACACGCATCATGACATAGCACGATTAGCTTTTAAAAATATATATTTTTGGACAAATACGACTTTTACATTAAAATACCATAAACTATTAAAAACCGTATTTTTAAAATTGTATTATTTAAATCCTTGCGATTGTGCCTCTACAACCCACTTTTGGGGAATCTAATTTGGTTGGTGTAGATTATCGCACATCCATCGGACTAGTAGGGCGAGATGCAGACCTCCTCACGGAGCATACGATCTCGATAGAATTTTTAATGCAATTTTTAAGAAAAACGTGATTTTCTATTTAATAAATAAATTTTATTTTTAATAATTATATATAAATATTATCAAACCATCTATTTTAAATATATAATATATTCCATGTTTTTTCTAAACAAAAGAATTAAAAGTTTCATGAAAATACCATCAATAATCCATACAAGTCAACTTTACACTAAAATACCATGTATTTTTCAAACTAGGTATTTATTCACTAGAATACCTCACTTTTAAAAATTACATCCATGAAAATCCTAAATATGATAAATAAATACTTGAGATTTAATTTGAAGGTATACTAAAAATATTTTTTCATAAAACCCCCTCAAGTTATATTAATTTACATTAAGGACTTTAGTAAATATAGGTTTAAGCGGGACCAATTCTCTTGAGCCTCAGAGAGCCGCAGAAAGTGGGTGCTTACCTATTTAAGGTAGAAAACTAAAATGGGATTATCATTGGTAATTGGGTTGGAAAAAGTCATAAATCTTGCTGGCCATGTGCAGCAGTTACCGATAATATCAAAACCTAATTCAGGAATCCAATTCTATTTAAGTGTCTGACTCAATCTGAGTCTCTGTCTAATCTGAATATAATCTAAATATGAACACAATCCAATCTTAACTCCAATACAACATGTATCCAATCTATATTTGAACTTGAACATGAATACCAGAACTATACCAGAACAAAATCAACACGACTTGAATTGACCGAACCATGGATATATCTTGACTTGACAACATGACTATCCGTTTACATCCTTATCTATTTACATGAACAATTTATACCATAGTCTCGGTAAGTCTTACATCTATAAAACAACACAATATACATTTACGGGGTTTTTAAGGGGTAGATTGGTACGGAATGTATTAGAAATGGAATGAGACGGTCATTATAATACACCTAACCTGAATATCCGTTGTCGTTGTCCCGCGGGTTTTGATGGGGTCTTGTAATCCATACGCTTTAGTGCACGGAGCAAGTTGGATTCCTCTCATATACACTGGTATATTCTGTACCAAACTACAAATAACTACGTTAGCATAACTAACATTTTTCTTTATCAGTTCTATTCACTCTATTTGTTTATTTCTATCTTATGTCTTGGGACTTACCGAGCGCTAGTTCGCTGACGAAATTCTTCTTTCTTCTTTCTTTGGAATGTTGTCAGGAGGACCCAACTCTCAGGAGATCGAGCCCAGCCAGGACGATATTGAGCACTTTACTGAGGATTTGGAGTTTTAGTTCACTTGAACTTACTTTACTTTCAGTTCACTTGCCATTTTTTAGGCATCACTTTCCATCATTGTATTTATTTTCCAGTTGTATGTAAAGAATGTTTAATCAATAAAAAGTTGATGTTTATTTATATCTCTTGTCATTTCTTGTGCATATTTATTATATTGCTAATTTATGCTTAACATGTTTACTTCTGAGTAAATACATCGCGGGCTTCGCTACGTCTACTTCCCCGTACACTGGGAAGCAGGACGTGGCAGAAATCGATGTACCTTCAATATATATAAACTCAACAAAATCTTCCAACAGCCGAGATTTACTCGCACAGCGACGCAAATCACGGAATATCGCACTATCCAGATATGGCACTGCCACGTGTCACCCGCGACGGTCACCATTCCCGTCCTTTACGGGTTAAGGGAGGTTGAACGATGCCCAAGAAGATACTATACAGTCAATAAATCCCTCGTCGAAAGGCGACCGAGTAGCTTCCTGCTCGGTCCATCCGCAGTGGGTATCTTCCTGCCCAACTACGCTGTGGATCAAAAGCCCTCCTCACGATGCAATCGAATAGTTTTCTACTCGGTCCATCCGCAGTGCGTAGCTTCCTGCCTAACTACGCTATGGATCAAAAGCCCTCCTCACGAAGCCACCGAGTAGGTTCCTGCTCGGTCCATCCGCAGTGGGTAGCTTCCTGCCCGACAACGTTGTGGATCCAAAAGCCCTCCTCACGAAGCCACCGAGTGGCTTTCTGCTCGGTCCATCCGCAGTGGGTAGCTTCCTGCCCTACTACGCTGTGGATCAAAAGCCCTCCTCACGAAGCCACCGAGTAGTTTCCTGCTCGGTCCATTCGCAGTGGGTAGTTTCCTGCCCAACTACGTTGTGGATCAAAAGCTCTCCTCACGAGGCCACCGAGTAGTTTTCTGTTCGGTCTATCCGCAATGGGTAGCTTCCTGCCCGACAACGCTGTGGATCCAAAAGCCCTCCTCACAAGGCCACCGAGTAGCTTCCTGCTCGGTCCATCCGCAGTGGGTAGCTTCCTGCCCTACTACGCTGTGGACCAAAACCCCTCCTCACGAGGTCACCGAGTAGTTTCCTGCTCGGTCCATCTGCAGTGGGTAGATTTGTAACGACTCTATTTTAATGTCTATAAAATTTGTTTAAAAGTTAACGTACAAATGGAGTATTTGCAATCCTGTGTATGGTATAAGTATTTAATTTGCTTTTGAACAATAAGAAAGCATTTGTAGCTCATTGGTAAAGTCTTGCACTGCTGTGACGTAGCCCCTGTGTTCAAATTCTCCCAGCCACATATTATTTTTAATAATTTTTCTTTTAAACTTTTGTAAGCCCAAAAGTTTACACGTGCAATACACGTAAAAATGAAAATTCAGATTAAACAAATATGTGGAAAATGCTATATGAACAGCTTAGGACACGTAGCCCCAATCCAAGGCCCTACCCTTCTAAGATGGCCGGCGAGATATTGAATTGGGCTGGCGCCACCGGTCCAAGCCGTACCAAATACCCCGAAAATTTAAACTCTAACCCTTTGGCCTCCCCCATTACTTCTATTATGTTTGATTACTCTGCAATTATCCAGAGAGTGTAATTTCACTCTTTAATTGCAATTTTAATGCATTTTTAATTCTCTCTTCATTCACAGTACCCTAATTCTATCCTATAAGTACCCCCTACACTTTGGCCCTCCTCATTCTGAAATTTATTGCCAAAACTCTCTAAAATTTCTAAGTTCAAAAGTTGTACATGTGGAGTTAGCCAAGGTCAAAGTTCCAGCGATATTTCGGGAAGAATCCGGCGATACCTTGACTCCCCGACACATTCAAAAGTTCCATCTACCTCTCCCTTTTCCTTTCAACCAGTAAGTCTCCTTTTCCCTCCTCGCATTCTAATCTAAAACTCTCTCATTTCAAAACTCGTCGGAAGCGGAGTTATTCCGACTTCCGATTCTCTTTTCTTTAAAAACCCAAATATTCTTAATAACAAACCTACCAATTCTTTATATATTGTTTAACAATCATAGCCAAACACTTTAGAACATGTTTCATCTCAAAATAACATGTTATGCAATTTTTATCCCATTTTTACGATTAAATACCACAAACTTTACATTCTACATATTTCATCATATTCCTTTGTATTACCTTTAGAAAACTCATGAGGTAATGACCTATCTCATCACAACACTCATTCTTGACATAGCACGATGGCTTTTGGAATTTTAGTTTATGGGATAATTACAAGTTTACAATAAAATACCTTAAACTATTACAAAACCGTATTCTTTAAATTGTCTTATTTAAATTCCATACGATTAAATCCGTACAACCCATTTTGGGGAATCCGACTTCGTTGGTGTGGGTTATCGTACATCCATCAGACTAATAGGGCGAGATGCAGACCTCCTCACGGAGCATACGATCTCGATGGAATTTGTATTACAATTTTAAGAAAAACGCGATTTCTACATAATAAATAAATTCTATTTTTTAATATATATATATATATATATATATATATATATATATATATATAATCAAAATATCTACTTTAAATATATTATATATATTTCATGTTTTCTATCAGAAGAATCACAAAAGATCATGAAAATACCATCACATTCAATACAAGTCAAATTACGAGAAAATACCATGTACTATTAAAAGTTAAGTTTATATCCACTAGAATAAAGCATCACTTTTAAAATTAACATCTATGAAAACCCTGAAGACGATAATTAAATACTTGAGGTTTATTTTGAAAATATATCAAAACTATTTTTCATAAAACCCCCTCAAATTATACTAATTTATAATAAGGACCCTAGTAAATATAGGTTTAAGCGGGATCGGTTCTCTTGAGCCTCAGGAAGCCGGGGAATATGTGTGATTGCCTATCTAAGATAGACAACCTAAAAACGGTGTTATCAATACGGTAATTGTCTTGGAAAAAGACAAATCATGTCGTCCATGTGCAGCAGTTACCGATAACTCCAAAAAAACTAATTCAGGACTTCAATTCTGTTTAAGTGTCTGACTCAGGAAGAGTCTCAGTCTAATCTGAAATCAATCGATCTATCCTTGAATATGATTCAAGTATAACTCCAATTCAACATGAATCTATTTATACCAGAATTCAATCTATATCAACATGAACATGATTTGACCAAACCATGGATATATATTTGATTGGTCTACATGATTATCCGTCTATATCCTTTCCATTTACATGAACTGCTGATATCATGGTTTCGGCAAGTCGTACATCTATTAAACAAAATAATGTACATCAATACATAATACATTACGGGGTTTTAAAGGGGTATAATGGTACGGAATGTATTAGAAGTGGCACGAGACGGTTACTTTAATACACCTAACCTGAATATTCATTGCTGTTGTTTCGTGGCTTAACGGTTCCTTGTGCTCCGTATACCTTAGTCCACGGAATAGTTGGACTCCTCTCGTATACACTAGCATATTCTGTACCAAGCTACAAACAACTACGTTAACATAAAAAACTCACAATACACCAAGCCAGCCGTCTTTATAGAAAAAGGGTTGCGGGCATGAGGGCTTTGTTTTGTTTGTGCAATGTTGCCTGCAATACCTCTCTGGCGAACCTGCGATCGTTGTCTCTAACTGAATGCTTAACTGAGGTCGTGTACAACAACCTTAACCGCACAATCCTGGGCCCCAAGAGTGAGGGGTACCTTACCCGGAACGAGTAAGCAAGTTCAAACTACGACGAATTGACTGCGATGTACTGCTTGTACAAGTCTGGATCCAGTCGCTGCAGATCAGTCGCTGCGATCCATGTATTCTCGGACAGATCTATACAAACTTATCCTTCCACTTTACTAAGAATTTCCCGTCTATTCATTTGTCTATTCTATTCATACTTTTCTTTGGGACTTACCGAACGACTATTCGCAGACGACATTCCTTCTCTCTTCTTTCTTTGGAATGTTGTTAGGTGGATCCGACTCACTGGAGATAGAGCTCAGTTCAGAGGACTTGGATCAGTTCAGCGAGGACCCCGAGCTTTAGACTCTTGTATATACTTTGCTTTCATGTTCATGCCATTGTTTAGGCATTGCTTTCATCATTGAAAGAGTGGGTAATAGCTCACTGATCGAGCGCTCTTGCGCCGAAGATGAACGGGGCTAAACGATCTGCCGAAGCTGTGGGATGTCAAAATGCATCGGTAGGGGAGCGTTCCGCCTTATAAGGAAGCGCCCGCGCAAGCAGGTGTGGACGAAGCGGAAGCGAGCATGTCGGCTTGAGTAACGCAAACATTGGTGAGAATCCAATGCCCCGAAAACCTAAGGGTTCCTCAAGGTTCGTCCACGGAGGGTGAGTCAGGGCCTAAGATCAGGCCGAAAGGCGTAGTCGATAGACAACAGGTGAATATTGTTGTACTACCCCTTGTTGGTCCCGAGGGACGGAGGAGGCTAGGTTAGCCGAAAGATGGTTATCGGTTCAAGGACGCAAGGTAACCTTGCTTTTTCAAGGTAAGAAGGGGTAGAGGAAATGCCTGGAGCCAATGTTCGAGTACCAGGCGCTACGTCACTGAAGTAACCCATGCCATACTCTGAGGAAAAGCTCGAACGACCTTCAACTAAAGGGTACATATACCCGAAACCGACACAGGTGGGTAGGTAGAGAATACCTAGGGGTGAGAGACAACTCTCTCTAAAGAACTCGGCAAAATAGCCCCATAACTTCGGGAGAAGGGGTGCTTCCACACAATGGGGGTCGCAGTGACCAGGCCCGGACGACTGTTTACCAAAAACATAGGTCTCCGCCCATCACATTATTTCAAATTCAAAAAATTAGATTTTAAATATTCCTATATACGGTGACGAAGAATAAAACTATCACTATATTTTTTCCTT
Source organism: Agapanthus africanus (assembly GCA_030015575.1). Classification (NCBI taxonomy): domain Eukaryota; kingdom Viridiplantae; phylum Streptophyta; class Magnoliopsida; order Asparagales; family Amaryllidaceae; genus Agapanthus; species Agapanthus africanus. The sequence goes on along the minus strand of CM057342.1, from coordinate 113,230,924 downwards.
TTCCTACTTCTTCTTCCAAGCGCAGGATTACCCCAAGGGGTTGTGGGTTTTTTCTACCAATTGGGGCTCTCCCTTCCCCGTCCCCATGGGGATGGTCTACAGGGTTCATAACTACTCCTCTTACTACAAGACGCTTACCTAGCCAACACTTCAATCCGGCTCTACCAAAACTTTTTTGGTTGACCCCAACATTACCCACTTGTCCGACTGTTGCTTTTTGTCTAAAAATATCCAGACACAGTGGCATTTTGATACCACCGGGGGCGGAAAAAAAAATTAAAAGGAATCAAAAAAATTTAAAAATTGGATCTATGTCCAACGAATCACACATACCAAAAAAAGTATTTTGTTTTGGTTCGGCCCGTAGTCACATATGAAATAGCTGATGGGATAAATTTAGCAAAACTTTTCCCTCAAGATCTCTTGCAGGAAATAGATAATGTCCAACTTAGAGTTGTCAATTATATCCTTTATGGAAACGGAAAGTCAATTCGAAGAATTTATCACACAAGTATTCAATTAGTTCGGACTTGCTTAGTATTGAATTGGGATCAAGAAAAAAACGGTTCTATAGAAGAGGTTCATGCTCTGAGTGGACAAAAGCGGCGGATTGCTAATCCGTTATACGAGTTATTTGTACCGAGGGTTCGAATCCCTCTCTCTCTGCTCTCTCTGATTACTTCAGACTTTCACAATTTCTTCAAATTTCAATCCCTTTATTTTTTCATCATAGGTAAATGTATGGAATAAATAAAAAAAAAGTAAAGAAAAACTCAATTTTTTTATTCCACACGTCCAGGATTACGGCCCGGATCGTTAGATAAGAATCCGAAGATGAAAAGAGAAACAAAAAATATCACTACTGTGTAAACGAAGAATTTGAGAGTAAGCATTACAAAATCTCCAAGATTATTTTTTTGGAAAAAGGAAATGGATTGCCTATTTTTTTATCACATACACTATTTTGACATAACATCCCAAAAATGAAGTCTTTTCTTGAAAAAAAAAGAGTAACTTGCTATCCTCTTGCCTAGCAGGCAAAGATTTACCTCTGTGGAAAGACCGATTCATTCGGATTGACATGAGGGTCCAACTCCATTGCATTGCCAGAATCCATGTTGTATATTTGAAGCAGTTGACCCCCTTGCTTCTCTCATGGTACAACCCTCTTTCCGCTGAGCCGCTGTTCCACTCCGAATGGCGGCGCGACGTAGAGACGTTTTGCCTGAGATTCAGGGCAGATGCTATTTGGTTTTATCCGTCTACCTCTCCGAAGATGCCAAGTTGATTTATGGCACCGTGTATCGGAGATTTAGACGGATGCAGCCGATGTAGCAGACTTCGTCAGATTCCCCCTCGCATGAGGGGTTTTTGATTGTGGGGACGCTCTTCCCTGCAGGCGCAAGCCCCTGCAGTTAATTACGCTACCGTATCGCGGTAACAACTTTCTTCTTCTCCAGAATTTCACTTCGTGTCGTGGGTGTTTGTTTTGTTTGTGGTTGCCAGTGGATTGTATACGGAGACTAATTTATGTCGTCGCCCGTAGGACGTGGATTAGTCCAAATCCGTATTTTCTTAGATTTGGGTTTGGTGTTTTGGTTTGAGGATACGTTAGCCATATTTGAGGCTAAGATCGACTCAAACGTTTGTTAAGGATTCGTTAGTCCAGTTTGAGACTAAGATCAACTTAACGGGATCGTTTAGATCCAACAAAAGAGCATTAGGGCTATATTGCTCCAGTTTATGGACATAGCGGTCCGTTGCATGCATGGCCGTCGGGACCTGTCACCTCTCTGAAGTCGTTGAAGGATTACAACGATAGGTGTCAGAGGAGTTCAGAGATGTACCCTTGAACCAAAGTCGATTGGAGGGGATCTATAGTCCAATTTGGGACTAAAGCCTGTTTGAAGGTTTAAGGATACGTTAGCCATATTTGAGGCTAAGATCGACTTAAACGGGATCGTTTAGATCCGACAAAAGAGCATTTGGGGGCTCTATTGTTCCATTTTAGGGACGTAGAGGTCCATGTTCCAGTTTAGGGACATAGAGGTCCATGTTCCAGTTTAGGGACATAGAGGTCCATTGCCAGTTTAGGGACATGGTGATCTATTTAATATATGGCCGTCGGGACCCGTCACCTCTCTGACGACGTTGAAGGATTACAACGACGGGTGTCAAAGGAGTTCGAAGATGTACCCTTGAACCAAAGTTGATTGGTTTAAGAGAGCAGCTGTGCTCAGTCAATTTAATTTGAGGACTTACGACCATGATTGGGCTAAGTCCAGTTGAGAATACTCAACGTTTTATTTGCATTTGGCCTGTTAGGCCTTTACTAGGGCTCTGGCTCTGTTTAATAATGCAGTGCATTTTCTCTGGCCTTTTAGGCTCAGAGCATTTTATTTTGGTCTGATAGACCTTTATTTGGGCCTTGCCCCTTTTTCATAATGCACTGCTTTTTTTTATTAGGCCTGTTAGGCCTTTTTAATTGGGCTCTACCCTTTAATAATGCGCTGCATTAATGAGTCTGATAGAGTGCCACGTGGCTTGTCAGGCGCTTTGCGCCAATTGAGGAGCGCAACGTGCAAGTCCATGAGGAGGTGACACGTGTCATGCTCAGGAGAGCGCAAGCGCAGTGCGCTGCGCTATTGCGCTGCTGACACGTGGCGCGCTCTGGTGAGTTGTGCCAATTCATTAGAGCAGTGCTCTGTTTTTAGAAGCGCATAGCGCAGGTCATTATGGGGTTGACACGTGGCGCTCTCTGGTGGCTTGCGCCAACCCAAGAGCGCAACAGTGTAGACTTTGCAAGTGCAGGGCACTGTTTGTTATTTTGATCAATTTTAGATCAAAGAAAACAAATTTTCTTGTTTTTAAAGAACCAGTGGTTCATCAAAAGGCAATGCCTTTTTTATTATTCTATTTTTATTGAAGATCTTTGATCTTGTTCTTAGATCAATGATCTTCTTAGAAGAAATTCTTCTTTTATTCAAGGTTTTTACCTTTCCTTTCTTTGAGCTCTTTTCAAAATTTTCTTTTTAAAGGAGTTCTCTCTTTTTCTCTCTGTGTTCCCTCCTCCTTTGAGTTGGGGTCTAGGGGTCTTTATATAGTGCCCATAGATTTGTTAAGTTTGTTAAAGAGATCCTTCTCTGAGTGATTTGGGGAATTTTCCCCACCGTTGGATTTTTGATCCGAGGGTTTCTGTTTTACAGAAGACAATCTTCTTGTTTTAACAAGAACAGAAAAATCTTACTGAATTTTAATTCTGTTTGGCGCAAACGCACCTGCGCCTGATACGTGTCGCGCAGCGCAGAGCGCAGCGCAACTGCGCTAGCGCGACTGCGTTGCCACGTGTCATGCAGCGACTGCGCTAGCGCGACTGCGCTGCCACGTGTCTCGCAGCGCAGAGCGCAGATAATCTGAAACGTTGCTTCTTTTAATTTTTGTTTTAAATAGAGCCTTGCTTTAATTGGGCACGCTGCCTTGGGCGCTGCGCCTGACGCATCAACTTCTGATACGTGGCACGTTGCGCGCAGCGCACGGGATTTGAAGCGTTGCTTCAATTTTTGATTTTTTGAAATTCAAACAGAGCCTTGCTCTGATTGGGGGAAACAAATGCCCCCCACCGTTGCGCTCATGTGGCGCGCACGTGAGTACAGCGGTGGCAAGATCCTAGCCATTGGATCAACCGGTGAGGTGAAAGGGCGCAGGCGCCTATAAATAGGACCCTTGGTCTTTAGAAAATTTTTACCATTTTCCAAGAACTTGATTTTCAGAGCCTTGCTCTTGCTTAAGAATTTTAGAGCCTTGCTCTCGTTTCTTTCCAAGAACTCCAGAGTTCAGATTTTTAGAACAACTTAGATAAAATTTTAAATTAAATTAAATTAAATTAAATTTGATTAACAGAGCCTTGCTCTTATAGATCTTTGATCTAAAGAAAACCCCTTTGGGGTTTTATTAACAGAGCCTTGCTCTCAAAAATTTATAGATCTACAGAGATCTTGTTCATGGGTTTTAACCCATGAACAGAGCTTTGCTCATGGATCAAATGTAGATCTTTTTTTTGATCTAAAAATGGAGAACACCTAAAAGTTTTCATGGATCTTTAAGATCCCAAATTTTTAATCTTTAGGAGTTAAAGTTTTCTTTTGATGGATTTTTCCATCATTATTATAGAGCTAGGCTCTTTTTAAGAAATTTTATTCCCTTGAGACCAGAGTTTGACAAATGTCACTCTGTGACAGAGCTTTGCTCTGAAAGAGGAGATTTTCTCCTTGTCTCTAGGGATTTCCCATTAATGAGAATATTCTCATGGGGATCTTTTCATTAATTAACAGTCTCACCCAATGATGGGGTTGTCTTATTAAATGATGCACTGTCATCCAGATTTTGTGGGTCCCCATTTGGTCCCCTACCCACTGCCTTGCAATGTGGTAAAAAAAGAATTTTTAAAACGCCAAGCGTTGGAATTACAACACTGACGGCTAATTTTTGTCCCTTCGCAGGAAACATGTCTGCCAATTTGTCTTTCCCGTTTGTTCGCTCGGAGGGAGGGTTTCCCCAGGCACCGGTGGACCGAGTGGTGCTCGCTCTCATTAAGGATCATGACCCCGAGCACAAGAGCCTTCACTTGTGGGGTAGGTGGTATAATGAGATCATCCAGGGTCACCGAAGTTTCAGTTCCGCCACGCCGTCTGAGCCCATAGTTTTGATCCCCTATGCGGATGAACCCCCGGTGAAGTATGCCGTGGAGGTCAAAAATTGGAATTCGGATGACCTCCTCCAGCCTGCAATTGGTGCCATTCCCGTGCAGTCGCCGCCGGCAATAGACATTTTGGGAAGGCGAATCTGTCAGGGTGAAGCACGCCCTTAGGGATCCCGCGACCGCCCGCCGGATATTTACAGTGGGCCCGGTACATCTTATCGGTGAAAAGGACTCATTTGACGAAAATTGGTTTGTATTCGGCTATCTACGTCTCACTCTTTGAGTATCCCTCTCCTCCAACGTGGTGGATTAAGGGTTTTATCGAGTAATGGAATATCCCCACCCACACCTTCTTGATGACGGACAGGGAGGTCTCTATTTCCTTGGAGGAGTTTGTCGAAATCTCGGGTTTTCCGATGAGGGGGGAGCATTACGAAGAGTTGCTTCCTCCTGATGAATACGTCGTTGCCACCAAGCCGCTAGTGTTTGATCTGACTCCGGAGAATGCTATTCAGCACCAGTATCCGGGCTTGGTGAAGGTGTTGGACATCTATGAAGGGCTCTATCTGGAATCGGGCGTCCGGGGAGTCAGTTTCGCAGATTTTATCGCCCGCTTCATTCCACCGGAGTTTCTATCTGAGCGAAGCGAGAAGTTCGCCCAGCTCGATGACCCTTTTGGCTTCGGCTTAGACCGCCGACCCATATAGGAGAATGATCAAAAAGACTTTTATCTTCCCGGCGCCGCCGTCGTCCCTTTCTCAGAAATCGCCGTCCCGGGCATGGATGAGGAGACCTTTTTTGTAGGGTTCCTGGGCTTGTGGCTGTGCAGCTTTGCGCTCCCCATGCATCCACGCCACATGCGGCCATCTGTTTTCTACCCAGCGCATCGGATGGTGGCTGGTTTGCAGTTGTCAGTAGGAATTGTCGGGCTGGCTTATCTTTATAATGGACTTAGCGTAGCGGCAGACGCTAGTGAGCCTGGGGTGCAGCCCGCTAACTTCCCGATGCACTACTTCACCTCCTGGATGGAAATGCACGTGTACGGGGTGTTCGGCGCCCATAAGATTCCTCCATTTTTTGAAAAATGCAGACTCCCTAGAGTCATGCGGTTGGTCGGCGCTTCAATCGTGGTTGCATCTCCGCGGGATTCTAGGGGGCTGCTCCTTCGCCCGCACCTGGTCGGAGCGAAGTTTTCCTTTATGGATAAAGTTATAACCATAGGCTCAGAGACCACCAAGTCAGTAGTGCCGTTGCGCAATGATTTTAAAGACGGGGCTTCCATATTGAAGGCTCGGGAGATCCTCCATCTTTACTCTATTCGGCCGGGCTACCTGGTGTTTAGGAAGAATGAGACGGCACTCCTTATGAGGTATAACCCTCACCGGTTCGCTCAGCAATCGAGCTATCACCAGGGGATCCCAATGGAAGCGTTCTTGGAAGATCCCGTGGTTAGCCAAGAAGGGATGAGGAACACAATCCACCATTTCATGCGGCTTAACACGGGCTCCTATTTCTTCATCAGCGAGCCGAGCTGTGTCCCTAAGGTCCTCAACACGTACGTGGCTTGGTACGCGCATGCCATGGGTCCAGTTTTCCATATGGAGAAGCGCATGCCGGTTGACCGCAAGGGTGTGCCTCCCGGCGGTGATCGTAAGGCTCCCTTGAAGCCAAGGACCCCGGTCATTCCTCCGCTGAAAGACGCCGGAGTTGATCGACCACGCGTGCTGAGCCCCCGCGTGGATTGCCGCTGCCTGTTACGGGGAATGTGCCACCGGCGCCCCGTGCTCCAAAGGAGACGGTCAATGTGGTATCGCCGGAGTCAGGCATAGGTGCGGATATCGGGACCCGCCGCCCCAAGGTGCCCGCAAAGCGCAAATCGATCCCGGGTGCACCCAGGGCTGGCGGGCAAAAGAAGAAGAAGTCGCTCCTCTCCCTCGACGGTATTCTCGGTTTAGAGCCTCAGGCCCCTTTAATCGAAGGTATAAGCGAGTATGGCAGCAATGAAGGCTTCTCGGTGGATCCCGCAGACACCAACCTGGCGGCCGCCATTGCGGCTTCCGAGCGGTCAGCGAGGCTCGAAGCGATGATGAATAAACTCGCTCAGTCAGGTAATCGTTAGCTGTGTTCTTCGTCATTTTATTGCATTTTTATCATTATTTCCTCCATTTTTTAACAGGTGTCACTACCGAAGAGGCCATCGCTGCTTTTTTGAAAACCTTCCAGGAGGAGGAAAATAAGCGCGCTTTAACGGGCGTTGGTACGTTTCGTCTTATTGAGTTTTTATCCTCCTTTCTGATGGCCAATCTAACCTTCTTCTTTTGTTTCTTTACAGGGGCTGCGCCAGCTGATGCGGGGACTCTCCCCGGGCCTGAAACTGAAGTCCTGGTCTCTTCGGAGCTGCCGCGAGAGCCTCGACTCGACAAGTCAACGAGGGATGCCTTGAAGGATTTGGAGGCATCCTTGTTTACGGACGAGGACGTCTCATGACGAAAGACTTGGAGAGTTCCGTCTTGACGGCTCGAAAGGAGAGAAAGCGGCTAAGGCGCGAGGCGAAGGCACGCAGGGCTGCTTTGGCTGTGGGAGCGGGCCCAAGCACCGTCTCTCGTGCTGATACCCCCTCAGAAGAGCCTCCGGTTGCCTTGTCCACTGCTCGCAGACAGGTGGCGCGTGCATTCCGGAGTGCTAACGATAAATCCTCTTCAGGTAATGTATCTTTCGAGATTTGTTTATAAGAATCGTAAACTTGTCAGTTCTTATATATCTTGTCTTTCAGGGCCAAGTCCAACCGAGGGGGAGACGGAGACCGTCGAACCCAAGGGGCCAGAGGAAGGAGCACCGGCCGAACCCGAGCCGACGGTGGGCAACGTCGCTGGGGTTTCCGAACCTGAGCTGGGGGCTGAGGGAGCTGTACCTGAGAAGGTCGTTGATGCCGAGCCTGAGATGGCGGCAAATGAGACGACCGCTATAATTGAGCCCGAGGCAGCGGCGGATGAGGCGCGTGAGACCGGCGACCCCATGGTGACGGCGGATGAGACAATAGCGACCGCCAAGCCCAAAGAAGTAGCGGGTGAGACGGGTACGACTCTTGGCGAAAAGCCAGCCGCTCTTTCTCAAGAGTCCGGCAATGCTCCAATCATTGCTCTCCCTGTCTACGCTCTTCTGCGGTCTCCTGGCCGGGCGAGTACGACGACAGCCCCTGTCGAGTTTGGTGATGAGGCCACGGGAGGTGGACTCGTATCGATGGAGGAGGGAGACGCTTCCGTTTCGGCCGGCGGCTCATCAGGTAAATTTCGGATTACTGTCCTTTTTCCTTTATCTCGCAATCTTTCCTGACAGGTTTATCCTTGTTTTTAACGCAGGTGTGGCCAGTGCCAATGCTCCATTGCTCGAGGGAGCGCCGTCAACTACTGCCTTGGCGGTGGTCACCGCTCAGCCCTCCCTTATACCATCAAAGATGTTGGAAGGTATGGGTTTGCAACTTATTAGTTTTATCTTTCAGACGCATAATTTATGTACTAAAGTCGTACTGTTGTGTCTTTTCAGGAGTGCTTTTTGACCATCTCTATCAGGTGTTGCTCCCACACTTCTCCTTCCCATCTGAACTCGCTTCTTCCTCTGGTGGCGTCTGTGAGTATAGTTTCCGACCGATATCTTTCTTTTTCAGTAATGGAATTATTTCTAACTTTCCCTCGTCCTGATTGCAGTGCTACAAATCGAAGGAGGGGATGAAAGATCGGCCGCGCCGCCGGCGCTTCCGGCCTTGCCGCCTGCTGCAGCTGGTATAGCAAACTATCGCATTGATGACCCTTTTTTTGTATTTCTTGAACTATCATCTAATCGTATCTTGTTTTTTCAGCTGTCGTTCCGATCTCGGCGCCTTTCGAGTCTAGTGTCATAATGCCGGCAGGCCCTTTCTTGAGACGTCCGTCCTCGAAAGGTGCCGCGAATAGTCTGCGCATATTGAGCGACTCCATCGAGGAACTCGACGTCGAAACTCCTACGTCTGCCGCAGATTTTGCTACGGCGGTTAACCCAATGCTGGTTGTTCCCCTCCGAAAGGCGGCGCACAGGACCGCGATGTCCTGACGCTGAGATTCGGGGCAGATGCTATTTGGTTTTATCCATCTACCTCTCCGAAGATGCCAAGGTGATTTATGGCACCGTATATCGAAGGTTTAGACGGATGCGGCCGATGTAGCAGACTTCGTCAGATTCCCCCTCGCTTGAGGGGATTTTGATTGTGGGGACGCTCTTCCCTGCAGGCGCAAGCCCCTGCAGTTAATTACGCTACCACATCGCGGTAACAACTTTCTCCTTCTCCAGAATTTCACTTCGTGTCGAGTGTGTTGGTTTTGTTTGTGGTTGTCCGTGGATTGTATACGGAGACTGAGTAATGTCGTCGCCCGTAGGACGTGGATTAGTCCAAATCCGTATTTACTTAGATTTGGGTTTGGTGTTTTTAGTTTAAGGATGCATTAGTCGCGTTGCGGCTAAGATCAACTTAAACGTTCGTTAAGGATACGATAGTCCTGTTTGAGACTAAGATCAACTTAACGTGATAATCCATTTAATATCTGGCCATCGGTCCAATATTAGTTTAAGGACGTTTCGGTCCAACATTAGTTTAAGAACGTTTCGGTCCAACATTAGTTTAAGGACGTTTCGGTCCACGAGTTTAAGGACCCCGCAGTCCATATTCATGTGTGGTCGTTGGGACCCGTCGCCTCTCTGACGTCGTTGAAGGATTACAACAAGAAGTGTCAGAAGAGTTCGGAGATGTACCCTCGAACCGGAGGTAAATTGATTTAGGGAGCAGCCGTGCTCAGTCAATTTAATTTAAGGACTTACGGCCAAAATTGGGCTGAGTCCAATTGAGAGTATACTCATCATTTTTTTTTGTTTTTGCATTGGATTTCTTTTTATTTTTATTTGGGCTCTGCCCATAAAGGATGCGGAGCATCAATTTGTTTTGGGCTCTGCCCTTTTTATTGTTTTGCAATTTATTTTGGCCTGCTAGGTCTTTTGACTTGGGCCTGGCCCTTTAATAAAAGAAATGCATTGCATTTGTCAGGCGCTTTGCGCCAATCAAAGAGCGCAAGCGCTTGTGGTGTTGACACGTGTCATGCAAGCACAGTGCGCTGCGCTAATGCGCTGCGCCTGCGCTGCTGACACGTGGCGCGCTCTGATAGGTTGCGCCAGTTCCAGAGAGCAAGGCTCTATTTCAAAAGTGCATAGCACAGATGGTTCAGATGCTGACACGTGGCACTCTCTGGTGGCTTGCGCTAATCTAGGAGCGCAACAGCGCAGTTTGCAAGTGCAAGGCACTATAATTTGAGAATCTTTTAGAACCAATGGTTCATGACAAAATGCAAAGCACTGTTTGTTTTCTTCGATCTAATGAGAATCAAAGAAAACAAGTATTTCTTGTTTTTTCTTGTTTAAAGAACCAGTGGTTCATAAGAAAGTGCAAAGCACTATTATTATTTATTTTTCTTTTTATTGAAGATCATTGATCTTCTTCTCAGATCAATGATCTGTTCATAAGAGAATTTTCTCTTTTTTTTCTAAAGGTTTTTACCTTTTTTGTTCTTGAGGAATTCTCTTCAATTCTTCAGAATTCTCAATGATGATGTTGATGATTTTAAATTGAGGTCTAGGGTTCTTTTTATAGTGCCTATAAATTAGTTAAATTTGTTAAAGAGATCTTTCTCTGAGTGATTTGGGGAATTTTCCCCACCGTTGGATCTTTGATCCAAGAGCTTCTGTAATACAGAAGAAAATATTCTTGTTTTAATAAGAACAGAAAGATTTCTTAGAATTTTAATTCTGTTTGGCGCAAATGCTCCAGAGCATGACACGTGTCAAGCAGCGCACAGCGCAGCGCAACTGCGCTTGCGCAACCGCGCTGACACGTGTCGCGCAGGGCAGCGCGCAGCGCAACCGAGCTGACACGTGTCGCGCAGCGCACAGCGCAGCGCAACCGCGCTGCCATGTGGCGCGCAGCGCAACTGTGCTAGCGCAACTGCGCTGCCACGTGGCGTGCAGCGCAGAGCGCAGGCCAGCTGAAGCGTTGCTTCTTTAATTAAAGTTTGAATTTTAAACAGAGCTCTGCTCTGATTAGGTGCGCTGCCTTAGGCGCTGTGCTCCCTGCGCTGACGTGTCTGATTTTGACACGTGGCGCTCTGTGCGCAGCGCAGGTGATCGGAAGCGTTGCTTCATTTATTTTAACTTTAATTCTCACTTTAATTTTCAAGACAGAGCTTTGCTCTGATTGGAGGAGAACATAAGCATTGCTTCTTTTCCCACCTTAGAATTTGAACAGAGCTTTGCTCTGATTGGGGTAAACAAATGCCCCCCCCACTGTTGCGCTTACGTGGCCTTAAACGTGAGCGCAGCGGTGGCCGAATTCCAACCGTCGCGGCAACTTTTGGAAGTTGAAAGGGCATTTGATGCCTATAAATAGGACCTTTGGTCCCTTAGATGATTTTCATCTCTAAAATTTTACTTTCAGAACTCAGAGCCCTGCTCTTTATTTTCAAGAACTTCAAGAGTTAAACTCTTAAAACTTTTAGGTGAAAATTTTAATTTGGATTAAATTAAATTAAATTAATTTTTATTGATAGAGCCTCGCTCTCAATAGATCCATGATCTAAAGGAAACCTATTTAGGGTTTCACTTAGCAGAGCTTTGCTCTACAGGTGTTAAAGGGATCTAAAGAGAACTAAAGGGGACCCTACTAGGGTTCCATAGAGGTCTGCTCTCTGAAAGATTTTCCCTGTATTTTCTTATTTCATTAATGGAGCTTTGCTCCTTCCAAATCATTCAACAGAACTCCTAGGAGTTTTTCATTGATCTTGGAGTTAAACGATGGCGTTTTATTCCTCGGTGTATTATAACGTTTTGCTTAATCAGTCTTTCTGATAATTCTGTTGATCATCTTTCACAGGAACAATGAACGCCCACATGTATGCTCTTAACGAGATCATCTCTTATGGGGACATCCGCCGACTTGGCCGCTCTCAGAATCGGGAGTTCACAAACGAGGAGTGTGCGGAAATAATGAGTCGCTTCGACGCGTACAATGGTCCACTGCTTCCCCGACGTTCCTCCCTCCTTAAGCTTATCGTGGGAGCCATCTGGGAAGCGCTTCCTCTCTTCTGTTCCGGCGTGCCACTTAGGGCGTTGGATGTTGCTGAGGACAAGGTGCACTCGGTGTACCTATTGAACTTTATCTCGAAGAGACGGCGAGACAGTCTTATCGATCTCTTGCACAAGGTTTTTCAACAGTCCGCCATACTCGCTGCTTATCAGAGGGTGGAAGACATCAGGGGGGACCCTGACGCTTGTGCTCGCGAAAGGAAGCACACTAGGATGGTCCGCGAGGCTTGGAAAGTCATAGATAGGGTCGCTTTTGAATTCCTCAATCCATGCCCTGGATCTGAGGTTATTCCATTGTAACTTTCGTTTATTGTTTTTATGACTGTAAGAACTTGGGCAATATTATTGGAAAACTTTTTTTTTATCCCAGCTTGTCTTTATTATATATCTTTTGTCCTGAGTCTTTTTGCCCATGCATGAATGAATGTGTCTTGAACGCTTGATCAAATGTAAATCGGATGCTCTTTCTGTTGCTTTTCCTCTTTCTCAGCATGTCGTCACAATTAGTAGTAATAGAGTAAGCTTCTTGACTTCTTCAGGAGATAGCGAGGGCTTAGGCCGCAGGTTCAGATCTGCTGCCTAAGACTTTTCAATTCTATGAGCCGTGGGGGTCTCGTAGAGATTTTTCTCCCTACGGATCGAGAGGATCTCGTAGGTGGGCTTTTCTCCTTAGGAATCGTGAGGATTCCTAAGTGTGGTTTTCTCTTATAAGTCGTAAGGATCCTATAAGAGAATTTTTCCCTCTTACGAGTCGAGAGGATTTGTAAGCGGTTGTTTCCCTCCTTGTCGAAGTTCGATGTTGGAGAGTGAGACCCGTGGATGGTATGCAAGAGACCGTTTTAGGCCAGCTTGCGGGGTCCCAGTGCTTAGGAAACAGGCTTCTTTTATGCCCACTGCCTAAGGCTTTATCTCACGAGTCGAGCCGCCTCAACAATTTTTCCGCAAGTCGAGACGAATCGAGCGTTTCTCGCAAGAACATCTTAACGTTGCATTTAACCTCTGCTCTTTACGACAGAAGCCCGTTAAGGTTGGTGGTACTTAGGGTTTTGGCCATCGTACCGTCGCATAAGCTGATATAGTCCTCGATAGGCAATCGTGCTGTTCGAGTAGCCCTGCGACTGCCGTGTCTCTGATCCCTTCGAGGGCTGGACAAGACGTCTTCAAGCAATCCTCCTTGGCAGTTTGACCGTCGGAAGAGCAAGCGTTAGGAATTTGCCACGTCGCTTTTTACTTGAGGTTAGGCTTATTTTGGCGAGCCCCGATGAGTCATAACCACTGCGCGCTGGTGTGGGGATGATCTCCGATAGTCTTTCGGGCTTTATGTGAGTTGCCGTCAAGACCCTGAAGCTAGGAATTTGGCCTTTGCTTCGTTTCCTGGCATTGTGTCTGCTGTACCGAGACGAATGTTGCGGTGGGAACTAGGGATTTTGTCGTGGCTCCGTTTGTTTGATGACGTTGCATCTGCTGTATCGAGAAGAACGTTGGGGTGACATCTCGTCTGCTATATCAAAACGAACGTCGAGGTTGTCTCTAGGTTGCTGGTGAACCGCCGAGGTTTGGAACTAGGGATTTTGCCGTGGCTCCATTCGTTTAATGACGTTGCGTCTGCTGTGTCGAGACGAACATTGGGGTGACATCTCGTCTGCTGTATCGAGACAGACGTCGAGGTGGTGACCATTCTGTGCTGATGCGAGATGATCTCCGATTGTCTTTCCAGTTTTATGTGAGTTACCGTAAAGACGTTGAAGCTAGGAATGTGGCCTTCGCTTTGTTTGCTTTGTCACGTTTGAATCCCACTGGAGGAAGAACGCTGGGGTGACAACTCGTCTACTGTATCGAAACGAACGTCGAGGTGGAGCTGGAATTTTGCCGTGGCTCCATTTATTTGATGATGTTGCGTCTGCTGTGTCGAGACGAACGTCGAGGTGGTGACCATTTCACGCTGACATGAGACGATCTCCAGTTGTCTTTCTGGCTTTATATGACTCGCCGTTAAGACTTTGAAGCTAAGAATTTGGCCTTCGCTTCGTTTGCTTTGTCACGTCTGAATCCTGTAGGAGGAAGAACGCTGGGGTTGACATTTCGTCTGCTGTATAGAGACGAACGCCGAGGCGGTGACCACTCTGTGCTGGTGCGAGATGATCTCCGATTGTCTTTCAGGCTTTTTGTGAGTTACCGTCAAGACGTTGAAGCTAGGAATGTGGCCTTCGCTTCGTTTGCTTTGTCACGTCCGAATCCTGTAGGAGGAAGAACACTGGGGTTGATATTTCATCTGCTGTATAGAGACGAACGCCTAGGCGGTGACCACTCTGTGCTGGTGCGAGATGATCTTCGATTGTCTTTCAGGCTTTTTATGGGTTACCGTCAAGACGTTGAAACTAGGAATGTGGCCTTCGCTTCGTTTGCTTTGGTATGTCCAAGTCCTGTTGGAGGAAAGATGATGCAGTGACATCTCATCTGCTGTAACGAGATGAATGCTAAGGTGGAACTGGAATTTTGCCGTCGCTCCGCTTTGTTTCGACCATGAGGTCTTTTGTTGATGTTGCATCTGCATCCTGCTGGACTGCGAAGGAACGTCGTTGTTAACATCTCGTCTGCTGTATCGAGACGATTGTTGAGATGAAGCTAGGACTTTGCCGTCGCTTCACTTTGTTTCGACCACGAGGTCTTTTGTTGGCGTTGTATTTGCATCTTGATGGATTGCGAAGGAACACCTTTGTTAACATCTCGTCTGTTGTATTGAGACGATTGTTGAGATGAAGCTAGGATTTTGCCGTCGCTTCACTTTGTTTCGACCGCGAGGTCTTTTGTTGGCGTTGTATCTGCATCTTGATGGATTGCGAAGGAACACCTTTGTTAACATCTCTTCTGTTGTATCGAGACGATTGTTGAGATGAAGCTAGGATTTTGCCGTCGCTTCACTTTGTTTCGACCGCGAGGTCTTTTGTTGGCGTTGTATCTGCATCTTGATGGATTGCGAAGGAACGCCTTTGTTGATTCTTAGGCCGTAGATATTGCCGTTAAGATTTGGAACTAGGGACAATGCCGTGGCTCCATTTCATTGCGACTCTGAGGTCGGTTGTTGACGTCAAGACCCTGAAGCTAGGGGTCTTCCTTTTTCTCCGTTTATTGACATTGTGTCTGCAATATTGTGACAAATGTCGAGATTGTCTCTAGGTTGTCTATGAACCGTCGAGATTTGGCTTCGCTTTCTGATGGGGCCTGTTGGGAAGGTATGGTTCCCTCTTTGTTTGTGCCCCTGGATTGTATACAGGGATCGATGTGATCTCACCTGTAGGGTAGAAGTTTCATTCATTTTTTTTTCATTATTATTTTCTTTCCGCGATGCTCTATCATTTCAGCTTTTATATCGCGAAGGTCGCGATTGCCCAATCGTTTCGGCTATTTTTCGCGTTGCCCAATCATTTCGGCTGTTCATTTTATTTTTACTCGCTGTTTTTTTTATTATTGCGAGTTGCCCAATCATTTCGGCTGTTTAGCATGCATACATTTTTACTTGCTGCTTTTATTGCAAGTTGCCCCATCATTTCGGCTATTTCATATGCATGAGCGGCCTACTGGCTTTTCGCCGTAAACCTGAAATTAAACACCGATTTCGGCATCAGCACCGCTACAACTGGGATATTGTCAGGAGCGAATCATCATCTGCCTCTGTCGATGTTGAACAGGGGTAGCTTAGCGAGCAGGGTTAAGGTCCTGTCAACTAGGACTTTTGACTTTATGAGCCGTAAGGGTTTCACAAAGGTATTTCTCCCTACAAGTCGTGAGGATCTCGTAGGTGTGTTTTCTCCTTAGGAATCGTGGAGATTCCTAAGTATGTGTTCTCTTATAAGTCGTAAGGATCCTACAAGAGTGCTTTCTCCTTATAAGTCGAGAGGACTTACAAGGGTTGTTCACCGTGCGAACATATCCCTAGTCACGGATGGGACTTTGTTAGGGAAATGTTTATTCGTGCCCATGGATTGTATACAAGGGTCAGTATGAGCCGCTTGTAGGGCAAAATCGAAGGTTGTGGGGGTTGCTTAAGAACAGGTTCAGGTCTCTGTAAGTTAAGACTTTCAAATCTTATGAGCCGTGAGGGTCCCATAAGAGAATTCTCCTTGCGAGTCGTGAGGATCTCGCAAGTGTATTTTCTCCTTAGAAATCGTGGGGATCCCTAAGTGTGTTGCTCCCTTGTGAGTCGTAAGGATCTCACGCGGGTGGTTTCTCCTTACAAGGTCGAGAGGACCCTATAAGTGTCTTTTAACGAGGTTGTGCCCTTTCGGGTTTTCACAAACACTCGCCGGTAGCCCTGCTGTTTTTACTCACGGAGCCCTTTTGGGTTTTCATCCGTGCCCTTTTTGCTTATGGACATACCGTTTTTATTTATTATATTTTACTTTATTTATATTTTTTTTATTCACCTCGTCAGCCTAGAGATGCTGCGGTATTAGTTTAAGGACGTTTCAGTCCTTTGCAAGTTTTAAGACATTGCGATCCATCATTAGTTTAAGGACGTTTCGGTCCATCATTGCCGCATTTGAGGCGAAGCTCTAGTTTACTGACTTTTCGGTCTATGGGGCTTTCTCCATGACTGACCATGTTGCTCCCGGCGTATCCATTTTTCTCGGAGCATGCGGTTGTGGCGGGTTCACCTTCCAATTTTCGAACAACACGAACTTGCCTTGTTGGTATTGGTCTTCAACCCAGTTCTTGAAGACGTAGCAATCCTCGATCAGATGACCTACTGTTTGATGGTAAGGGCAATAATTAGGATTATTAACATCGCCGGGCCGCAACGGACATTTTGGACTCGGCAGATTGATGAGTCTGTTGCACACTGCCAGCTCGAACAGTCCCCTTGTTTTATCTTGCGGAAACGAGTAAGGTCGTTTCAGCTTTTCCTGGAGGGGTTGCCGCTTGTTGCTTTGGCGAGCAACCGGTCTAGGGTCACCTGATTGTTGTTGAGCGCTGGCGACGAGGGCCGTTTTCCTTTTCCTTTATCCTTTTTGTTCGATCCTTTGTTTACGGGGCCGAGATTTTTTCCGAATAGCGTGCGATTGCACAGCTGAACGTTCTCGCAGCCCCTTAATTCCTTCATTTTTGAAATAGATTCCCTGAGGGAAGAGTTGGGGGTAGCTTCTTCGTCAGAGTCGCTTCCAAAGGTGATAATTTGCGATCCCTTGAAGTCGGCTATATGACAGTCGTCGGCGGTTCTTTTGCGCTCATATATCGCATTTTTCCGATGTCCACAAGCTTCACACTTTGTCCTGTCGAAGTGTTGCTTTCGAGCGACATACCCTTGCCACCAACAGTTGAAGGATTCACAGTCTTCGGTAGGATGTATGATCTTCTAATGATATAAACAGAAGTTAGGGTGCATCTCTACCTCAGCGAGAGTTTTCTTCAGGGGGGTAGCTTCATTCCTACTGATAGAGCTTTGGCGAACCTTTTTCTCGTTTTGAAGTTGTTTTTATCTGCATTGGCTGGCTTTTGACTTGACGGGAATGCCTTGGATCTTTCTAGTATGTCCATCTCACGCTCTCGGTTGGCTTTTGCTTTCAGACGAATTTCATTTAGGAAGACATCGATCAACTCGTCTGATGGCTGTAGAATTTCCGGTTCGGGGTTCGCCATTGATTTCTCGGCACAAGAAGCCTCTTCATCATCTGCCAGTGAGTGAGAAATCACATGACAAGTCGCTACGTAGTCTTCGGATTCATCTGATGAGTTTTCTCCATCATTTTCATCCTTGACTAAAGAACAACCTGCCCCCGGCGTGTCCGTCTTCTTTGAAGAGTGCGGCTGTGGTCGGTTTACCTTCCAGTTTTCCGATAGCGCGAACTTGCCTTGTATGTACTGATCTTCGATCCATCCCTTAAAGATGAAACAATTCTCAATCGGGTGACTTACCATTTGGTGGTAAGGGCAATAATTGGGATTATTAAGATCGCCTGGCTGCGACAGACGCTTTGGACTTGGCAGATTAATGAGTTTGTTGCGCACTGCCAGCTCGAACAGTCTTCTCGTTTTATTCTGAGGAAACGAGTAAGGACGTCTTAGCCTCTCTTCGAGGGATGGGCATGGACGCACGTTGTTTTGGAGAACGACCGGCTTTGAGTTGTTCGACTGTTGTTGAGCATTGGCGACGACGATCGCTTTCCTTTTTCCTTTCTCATTTCGGGAATCTGGTTTTGGAGGAAACGGTCCATGGCCCATCTGGTCCATTTGGGCTAATTTGTCGATCAAGGCCTGGAAGGTGATCGGCCTGAAGAACATCATGAATTGCGAGATGGTCGCCTGCGGATCAAGAGTGTCCACAAACATGCTTACCGCAGGTGCCTCTTCTATGCGTTGTTCGCATTTCGACCATAGGTTTCGCCATCGTGTTGCGTATTGGACCCACGTTTCGCCTGGCCTTATTCTGGCATTTATTAGTGCTGTTATCGGGGTGCGTTTACTAGCACTCGCGAATCTTTGTGTAAACAGCAGCTCCATCTCTGCAAATGTTTTGACAGAATCATTAGGTAGCTCCGAATACCATTCAAAGGCTGTTTCTTCTAAGCTGCCGATGAATTGACGTAGCAACAATTTGTCATCGCCTCCAGTATTGCCGCATAAGGCCCTGAATTGAGCGACATGCTAATGCGGATTCCCTGTCCCTTTATATACATGGAATTTAGGGATCGTATATCCCGGCGGGTAACTGATTTGGTCGTACCAGCTCGGATACGGTCGTCCGGTTCTAACAATTTGCCCAGCCGCTTCATTCGCCTGATGAACCCGGATCTGCTGAGCTATATAATCGTCTAGCGCGGCCTTGGAAATGGTTTCATCTTTGGCTGCTGAAAGAGCCGGCGGAGGATTAGATGTCTCCCCTCCATCATCTTCAATAATGATTGGAGGGTCTTCAGCTGGAGGGTCTGGCTGTAACATCATCCCTACCATATCTTGGAAGAGGAGGGCCATTTTCTTTATGCTGGCTGCTTGTTCCGCAGCTTCTTTATCCTTCTTTTCCAATATTCGGACAAGAAACTCAGCGTCAGTTTCTTGTTCCTGACGCTCATCCGAGGACGTTTCAGAGCTTTCTTTTAGCCCAGTGAGTGCGGCCATTGCAGTCATCATTTCCTGGAGTTTTTGCTGTTGCTCTTGGGCTTTCGTCACTGATCGGGTGAGCGGTCGGTGACCCGTCAAAGCGCGGCTTTCCTCCTTTCCGGAAGCCATATAAACTGTGTGCACTACCATGCCCCCAGACTTAGGGAGTTTGTGTTCAGCGCTTTCACGGTGTGCCTTGTTCACAGGGGCTTTTTGCGGCCTCCTTCTCTTTTGAGTGATTGGCGTTGAGGGTGTCGCTGCAGTAGACACTCGAGTAGCCGTTGCTTCTTCTGGTCTGACAGAGTAATCTTTCTTTTGCCGAACCTCCATCCTTTTCTGTCGGTGGAGATAGTTTTCATCAATTACCGACTCCTGGACTTGCCGCCAGACCTTGTAAATTTTAGAGGATAGCCGTTGAGGGGGCTGTCCTAGCTTCTTCTCTGGAGTATTTTCTACAGGCGAAGGAGTTCGCTTCAACACCGCGGTAGGAGAATTTCTGCGCACCGAGTTCAGCAACTCAAAGCTGTTCCCGGATGGAACAGCAGTATCGATCCCCACCGTTAGAGTTGGAGGAGTAAATCCAGAGGGGGGTTGCCCCCAGCCTTCCTCACTCGACGCCAGTAGCGACGCCGAGCATGTCGTGCTGATAGAGTTGTTTCAGCTATAGGGTGACCTCCTCATGCTCCCTGCGTTGGTCAGAATCTACTGGTACCAGCCTTTTAAAGACCGACGTCCGTTGAATGGGGACGGCCAACCTATCAAAAGCAGACTTCCGAGTAGGGGAAGCAACCTTGGTGATTTCTTCTGAAACTGGAGTAGGGAAAGCTATCCGCTTCGGGATAACGCCTTCTGGTATTGCAGGCTTCTTCATGGGCCCTTTAGAGCTCTGGCCTAGTCCGTTAAAAACTGAAGCAGTGGAGTTGGGCGATCCATTGATAGGGGTCGCGGCAGTGGTAAGTCGATCGAAGACCGACTTCTTTGGAGCTTCTTGCGATGTCATTGGGGCGTTGAAGCTCATTGGTGGGAGTATGGTCCCAGAAAATAGTCCAGTGGTGGCTTGAGCCACCTGCTCCACCGGCATTTTGAAAAGGGAGGCCGCTTGGGGCCCATAAGTCACTCCTCCAGCAATGACGGAGCGAGAGTTGTAGCTGCAGGCGGTGCAGTTCGAAGCCATCGATCTTCTGTTTTCTGCACGGAGCAAGACACCAAATCTTAGTACCTTGAATCCACAGGCAACCACAGCAAACCGCGATTTGCTCGCGAACACAACACACGAAGTGTGGAATGGAAAGAGGAAAAGGTCCCACCGGGCGTGCCAGAATCTGTTCCCCTCCGAAAGGCGGCGCACAGGACCGCGATGTCCTGACGCTGAGATTCGGGGCAGATGCTATTTGGTTTTATCCGTCTACCTCTCCGAAGATGCCAAGGTGATTTATGGCACCGTGTATCGGAGGTTTAGACGGATGCGGCCGATGTAGCAGATTTCGTCAGATTCCCCCTCGCTTGAGGGGTTTTTGATTGTGGGGACGCTCTTCCCTGCAGGCACAAGCCCCTACAGTTAATTACGCTACCGCATCGCGGTAACAACTTTCTCCTTCTCCAGAATTTCACTTCGTGTCGAGTGTGTTTGTTTTGTTTGTGGTTGCCCGTGGATTGTATACGGAGACTGAGTAATGCCGTCGCCCGTAGGACGTGGATTAGTCCAAATCCGTATTTACTTAGATTTGGGTTTGGTGTTTTTAGTTTAAGGATGCAATAGTAGCGTTGCGGCTAAGATCAACTTAAACGTTCGTTAAGGATACGATAGTCCTGTTTGAGACTAAGATCAATTTAACGTGATAATCCATTTAATATCTGGCCATCGGGACTCGTCACCTCTCCAACGTCGTTGAAGGATTACAACGGCAGATGTCAGAGGAGTTCAGAGATGTACCCTTGAACCAAAGTCAATTTGGGGTTTTATAGTCTATTTGAATGTTTAAGGATACATTAGCCGTGTTTGGGGCTAAGATCAACTTAAACGGGACCGTTTAGATCCAGCAAAAGAGCATTTGGAGGCTCTATTGTTCCAGTTTAGGGACGTAGTGGTCTATTTTCCAGTTTAGGGACATGGTGGTCCATCGCCAGTTTAGGGACGTGGTGGTCCATGTTCCAGTTTAGGGACGTGGTGGTCCATTATTAGTTTAAGGACGTTTTGGTCCATCGTTAGTTTAAGGACGTTTCGGTCCAATATTAGTTTAAGGACGTTTCGGTCCAACATTAGTTTAAGAACGTTTCGGTCCAACATTAGTTTAAGGACGTTTCGGTCCACGAGTTTAAGGACCCCGCAGTCCATATTCATGTGTGTTCATTGGGACCCGTCGCCTCTCTGATGTCGTTGAAGGATTACAACGAGAAGTGTTAGAAGAGTTCGGAGATGTACCCTCGAACCGGAGGTAAATTGATTTAGGGAGCAGCCGTGCTCAGTCAATTTAATTTAAGGACTTACGGCCAAAATTGGGCTGAGTCCAATTGAGAGTATACTCATCATTTTTATTTGTTTTTGCATTGCATTTCTTTTTATTTTTATTTGGGCTCTGCCCATAAAGGATGCAGAGCATCAATTTGTTTTGGGCTCTGCCCTTTTTATTGTTTTGCAATTTATTTTGGCCTGCTAGGTCTTTTGACTTGGGCCTGGCCCTTTAATAAAAAAAATGCATTGCATTTATCAGGCGCTTTGCGCCAATCAAAGAGCGCAAGCGCTTGTGGTGTTGACACGCGTCACGCAAGCACAGTGCGCTGCGCTAATGCGCTGCGCCTACGCTGCTGACACGTGGCGCGCTTTGGTGGGTTGCGCCAGTTTCAGAGAACAAGGCTCTATTTCAAAAGTGCATAGCGCAGATGGTTCAGATGCTGACACGTGGCACTCTCTGGTGGCTTGCGCTAATCTAGAAGCGCAACAGCGCAGTTTGCAAGTGCAAGGCACTATAATTTGAGAATCTTTTAGAACCAATGGTTCATGACAAAGTGCAAAGCACTGTTTGTTTTCTTCGATCTAATGAGAATCAAAGAAAACAAGTATTTCTTGTTTTTTCTTGTTTGCTAGCTCCCGCTTGGGGATGCCTTTTATTGATTTCATATACTATTCATGTTGTATCCCGTTTGGGAGTCAGTTTTTACAAAGGAGACTCTGCCGAAATTTTCAGGAAATATTTGATGTTTTTAAAACCGCATAATTCGGCTTATGCTATTAAACTACTTATTTTAAATTGGTTTTCCTTCACTCTACTACTTTTCTTGGTTTGGATTTCTGGGTTTTTCGGTTTACGTAGATTACGTACGTCTCGAAACGTTCGTAGTTTAAGTGCCGGTCATGTTTCGTACTTTTGGGACGTGACAGTATGGTTATATATGAACTCGAAGGAATTTATTCGAGGATAGTTTCCGGTTCTGGAGAAAACGAATAGGACTATTCAGTTGTCTTTTCTTTTTACCTTCTCTCAGGTTGCGAGTACTCCTTGGTTTAGGAGATAGTACACCTATTACGCAAATTGGATAGTCTTCTTCCAAACCTTATATTAGGTTTACCTAGCACCCTATGAGAGGTTTGGAAGCATCACATGTCACAAAGATCAAATTTTTATGGTGCTAAGTAAGCATACAAAGGATCTATCCTAGAAAATTAGGGTTTCATAATATAAAGGCAACAAAGACTAGGGTTTAGAGAGTACAACCTTTGTGGCTCCCTGCGCTAAACTCCTTGGCCTCTTGAGAGTTGGAGGAGGGTTCTCTTAAGGTCTTCTTGTGTCCACGACGATCCACCCGAAGCTCCTTGTCCAAACTAACAACTTCACTTTTCCAAGAGAATGAAATGAAGCAAACACTCTAAACAAGTGGGCTAAACTTGTGTAGAATGATGTTGTGGTTCTTATTCTCACTTCAAAATCCAATCTTGTTAAGTATTTTGCTCACCACAAAAGTCTAGAGAGCAAAAGAGGAAGGAAGTAGAAGATGATGGCTTTTCTTTGAACACGAGTAAAAGAATAACTCATGAAGAGAAAATGAAAATATATCTATATATATTTATCACTTCTTATCTCAAACCATGGTTAAATGTTTAAGATATTATTTAATTTGAGTTAAAACACAAAGAGAAGGTTAACCCATGGTTAGAAGTAGGTGAGCATGGTAAGGTTAAGGAAGAGTGTAGAAACTAACCAAGAATTATCCTTCTCTTCTTTTCTTTTGTTTTAACAAAAAATTAAATAATAATCCATATATTTAAACCATGGTGTGAGTCTTATATTGCCACCATTTTCAATGTGTAATCAACCATGAAGGATGATGTATGTATGTATGTATGCACATCCATATGTGCATGAAACTAAAAAGAAAGAAAACATACATGCATGCATGCATCCATCATATACAAGAAAAGATTTTAAGTGAGAAAACTAATGGTTAAATGATAAATCAACACTTGATTTATCAATCCGGCAATATCACATACGACCCTACCAAAAGCAAGCCGCCCGATCAATATACGGTATCCTATACGCGCATTTTAATCGGGTCCATGCGCATATCGCATACGCGCACCACAACGTTTCGCCTGGACTAGGTAACTCCTTTATGGGACTCTTAGACTCGTCAATACGCCGGCAGTGGGTGATGATCATATCAAGCACCCCCAAGCCGCAAGCGGTCAGCTAAACGTAACGGCCACCCGGGTATTGAGCGATCAGAAGAAAACAAGCGAACCTGTTACAACTCCCGTCGAGCCAACCGGCAACACTACCGTACAGTCCGGTCTCTTCGTCATATATGCTGCATATCGAGTATAGAGATGGTCACGTCGACCCCAATAACTCAATAAGTCATGCCAGTGAATGGTCTATAACAGATCGAGAAACTACTGATAACACTTATCAGTAAATCTCAGCAGCCCTGGCCAGGGACTTACTGATATAACCAGTCGAGCACAGCACAGCATCAACTCCCAATACCGGGAGAGACGAAACCCCTCCTATCGCTCATCGCCTTCGCGTGTCTCGGGGCTGTACCCAACGGCCACCTGTTTGCACGACTCAGTAGAGCCGTGGTAGGGTGGTAATCAAAGTACAGTGGGAGAGCACACAAGTGGTTCATAAGAAAGTGCAAAGCACTATTATTATTTATTTTTCTTTTTATTGAAGATCATTGATCTTCTTCTCAGATCAATGATCTGTTCATAAGAGAATTTTCTCTTTTTTTTCTAAAGGTTTTTACCTTTTTTGTTCTTGAGGAATTCTCTTCAATTCTTCAGAATTCTCAATGATGATGTTGATGATTTTAAATTGAGGTCTAGGGTTCTTTTTATAGTGCCTATAAATTAGTTAAATTTTTTAAAGAGATCTTTCTCTGAGTGATTTGGGGAATTTTCCCCACCGTTGGATCTTTGATCTAAGGGCTTCTGTTATACAGAAGAAAATCTTCTTGTTTTAATAAGAACAGAAAGATTTCTTAGAATTTTAATTCTGTTTGGCGCAAATGCTCCAGAGCGTGACACGTGTCAAGCAGCGCACAGCGCAACCGCGCTTATGCAACCGAGCTGACACGTGTCGCGCAGCGCAACCGCGCTGACACGTGTCGCGCAGCGCACAGCGCAGCGCAATCGCACTGCCACGTGGCGCGCAGCGCAGAGCGCAGCGCAACTGTGCTAGCGCAACTGCACTGCCATGTGGCGCGCAGCGCAGAGCGCAGGCCAGCTGAAGCGTTGCTTCTTTAATTAAAGTTTGCATTTTAAACAGAGCCCTGCTTTGATTGGGTGCGCTGCCTTGGGCGCCGCACTCCCTACGCTGACGTGTCTGATTTTGACACGTGGCGCTCTGCGCGCAGCGCAGGGAATCTGAAGCGTTGCTTCATTTATTTTAACTTTAATTCTCACTTTAATTTTCAAGGCAGAGCTTTGCTCTGATTGGAGGAGAACATAAGCATTGCTTCTTTTCCCATCTTAGAATTTGAACAGAGCTTTGCTCTGATTGGGGTAAACACTGGTGATACTCGTAAACTTCCATAACGAGGGCATCGTCGCGTCTTGGGTTAATCACTGCAGGGAGATCGAGGCTCGCCTGCATCAACTGGAGTTCATGCGCCCTGCTCCCGAGACCTTAGCCGCAAGCCATCAAAGAGCAGCGTGGATTGAGCAAAGCGCTTCTTACTTCCGCTATCTTGAACAAGAAGTTACTTCAAGGCGTAAGGAGCGCGGCGAGACTTCGAGCAAATCTGCCCAACTGCATGCTCGGGTGGAGGCAAACGCTGTACGGTTGAAGGTTATCTTTGAAGGCCTTCTGCGATGCCTCTCCGAAGGGTTAACACTGAGGCAACAGCTTGACGTTGTCGAGCGGGATGCACCTAATCAGGAGGCAGCCCAGCAGGCAGCTGAGGAGCAACTTTCATCCTATTTGCAGCAGCGGACCCAGGTGGAAGCGGAAGTGGCCGCGGCAGCCACTCAGGAGGAGGCGCTAAAGGAAGTGCAAGAGCAGCTCGCGGATTTGTTAAAGACACTTCTTTCTCAGTAGCTACTTTTTGTATTATTTGTACTTGTAAATAAAAATGTATATTTTTTTTATTCTTTAACACAATGTATCTTGTACTCAATCAAGTTTATGAATAAAAGATATACATTCTTTGTAATGTCTTGTGTCATTTCTCCGTCTTTTTCTTTCTTTTATTATCAGCATGTTACCTTGGTAAACATGGTTGACAGGTGATAGAGCCAGCATCCTGTATTGGCTTCTTCAAAAGGCAGCGATGGCTTAGATCGCAGGTTCAGATCTGCTGCCTAAAACTTTTCAACTTTATGAGCCGTGAGGGTCTCATAAAGACTTTTCTCCCTACGGATCGAGAGGATCTCATAGGTGTATTTTCTCCTTAGGAATCGTGAGGATTCCTAAGTGCGTTTTCTCTTATAAGTCGTAAGGATCCTATAAGAGAATTTTCCCTCTTACGAGTCGAGAGGACCCGTGAGCGGTTGTTTCCCTCCTTGTCGAGATTCGAGTTTGGAGAGTGAGACCCGTGGATAGTATGCAAGAGACCATTTCGGGCCGACTTGCAGGATCCCAGTGCTTAGGGAACAAGTTTTTTTTTTTAATCCTTACTGCCTAAGGCTTTATGTTACGAGTCGAGCCGCATCGAGAAGTTCTCGCAAAGACATCAATTTCTTCACAAGTCGAGACGAATCGAGCATTTCTCGCAAGAATATCCTAACGTCACAGTTAACCTTTGCTCTTTACGACAGAAGTCCGTTAGGGTCTGTGGTACTTAGGGTTTTGGCCGTCGTACCGTCGCATCAGCTGATATATTCCTCGATAGGCAATCGTGCTGTTCGAGTAGCCCTGCGACTGCCGTGTCTCTGATCCCTTTCGGGGGCTGGACAAGACGTCTTCAAGCAATCCTCCTTGGCAGTTTGACCGTCGGAAGAGCAAGCGTTAGGAATTTGCCATGCCGCCTTTTACTTGAGGTTAGGCTCATTTTGGTGAGCCCCGATGAGTCATATCCACTCCGTGCTGGTGTGGGATGATCTCCGATAGTCTTTCAGGTTTTATGTGAGTTGCCGTCAAGACCTTGAAGTTAGGAATTTGGTCTTTGCTTCGTTTGCTGGCATCGCGTCTACTGTATCGAGACGAATGCCGAGGTGGAGCTGGGATTTTGCCGTTACTCCATTCATTTTGATGATGTTGCGTCTGCTGTGTCGAGACGAACGTCGAGGTGGTGACCATTCCGCACTGGTGTGAGACGATCTCCGATTGTCTTTCAGGCTTTATATGACTTGCCGTTAAGTCCCTGAAGCTAGGAATTCGGCCTTCGCTTCGTTTTTCTTTGGCGCGTCCGAATCCTGTTGGAGGAAGAACGCTGTAGTGACATCGCGTCTGCTGTATCGAGACGAATGTCGTGGTTGTCTCTAGGTTGCTAGTGAACCGTCGAGGTTTAGAACTAGGGATTTTGCCGTGGCTCCATTTGTTTAATGATGTTGCGTCTGCTGTGTCGAGACGAACGTCGAAGTGGTGACCATTCCGCACTGGTGTGAGACGATCTCCAGTTGTCTTTCAGGCTTTATATGACTCGCCGTTAAGACCTTGAAGCTAGGAATTTGGCATTCGCTTCGTTTTTCTTTAGCGCGTCTGAATCCTGTTGGAGGAAGAACGATGTGGTGACATCGCGTCTGCTGTATCGAGACGAACGTCGAGGTGGTGACCACTCCATGCTGGATGATCTCCGGTAGTCTTTCAGGTTTTATATGAGTTATCGTCAAGACCCTGAAGCTAGGAATTTGGCCTTCGCTTTGTTTGCTGGCATTGCGTCTGCTATATCGAGATGAATGTTGTGGTTGTCTCTAGGTTGCTGGTGAACCATCGAGGTCTGGAACTAGGGATTTTGCCGTGGCTCCTTTTGGTGATGTCGCATCTGCTGTATCGAGACGAACGTCGAGGTGGTGACCACTCCATGCTGGATGATCTCCGGTAGTCTTTCAAGTTTTATATGAGTTACCGTCAAGACCCTGAAGCTAGAAATTTGGCCTTCGCTTCGTTTGCTTTGGTGTGTCCGAATCCTGTTGGAGGAAGGACGCTGTAGTGACATTTCGTCTGCTGTATCAAGACGAATGTCGCGGTGGAGTTGGGATTTTGCCATCACTCCTCTTTGTTTCGACCATGGGGTCTTTTGTTGATGTTGTATCTGCATCCTGCTGGACTGCGAAGGAACGCCGTTGTTGACATTACGTCTGTTGTAACGAGATGAATGCTGAGGTGGAGTTGGGATTTTGCCATCACTCCGCTTTGTTTCGACCATGGGGTCTTTTGTTGACGTTGCATCTGCATCCTGCTGGACTGCGAAGGAACGCCGTCGTTGACATTACATCTGTTGTAACGAGACAAATGCTGAGGTGGAGTTGGGATTTTGCCATCACTCCGCTTTGTTTCGACCATGGGGTCTTTTGTTGACGTTGCATCTGCATCCTGCTGGACTGCGAAGGAACGCCGTCGTTGACATTACGTCTGTTGTAACGAGACGAATGCTGAGGTGGAGTTGGGATTTTGCCATCACTCTGCTTTGTTTCGACCATGGGGTCTTTTGTTGACGTTGCATCTGCATCCTGCTGGACCGCGAAGGAACGCCGTTGGTGATCTTTAAGTTGTCGATGTTGACGTCGAGACCCTGAAACTAGAGATCTTCCTTTTGCTTCGCCTGTTGAATTATGCCTGCAATATTGCGACAAATGTCAAGGTTGTCTCTGGGTTGTCTATGAACTGTCGAGATTTGGCTTCACTTTCTGGTGGAGCCTGTTGGGAAGGTATGGTTCCCTCTTTGTTTGTGCCCCTGTATTGTATACAGGGATTGCTGTGCTATCGCCTGTAGGGCAGAAGTTTCATTCATTTTTTCATATTATTATTTTATTTCCGCGATGCTCTATCATTTCAGCTTTTATATCGCGAAGGTCGCGATTGCCCAATCATTTCGGCTATTTTTCGCGGTGCCCAATCATTTCGGCTATTTTTCTTTTTTACTCGCTGCTTTTTATTGCGAGTTGCCCAATCATTTCGGCTTTTTTTTACTCTCTGCTTTTTATTACGAGTTGCCCAATCATTTCGGCTCTTTTTGTATGCATACATTTTTACTTGCTGATTTCGTTGCAAGTTGCCCCATCATTTCGGCTATTTCGTATGCATGTGTGGCTCGTTGGTTTTTCGCTGCAAGCTTGGAATTAGACACCGATTTTAGCATCAGCATCGCTACAACTGGGATATTGCCAGGAGCGAACCATCATTTGCCTCTGTCGATATCGAACAAAGGTGGCTTAGTAGACAGGGTTAAGATCCTGTCGACTAAGGCTTTTGACTTCATGAGCCGTAAGGGTCTTATAAAGGTATTTCTCCCTACAAGTCGTGAGGATCTCGTAGGTGTGTTTTCTCCTTAGAAATCGTGAGGACTCCTAAGTGTATGTTCTCTTATAAGTCGTAAGGACCTTACAAAAGTGTTTTCTCCTCATAAGTCGAGAGGACTCACAAGGGTTGTTCACCGTGCGAACGTATCCCTAGTCACGGATAGGACTTTGTTAGGGAAATGTTTATTCGCGCCCATGGATTGTATACAAGGGTCAGTATTGAACCACTTGTAGGGCAATATCGAAGGTTGTAGAGGTTGCTTAAGTACAGGTTTAGGTCTCTATAACTTAAGACTTTCAAATCTTATGAGTCGTGAGGGTCCCATAAGAGAGTTCTCCTTACGAGTCGTGAGGATCTCGCAAGTGTATTTTCTCCTTAGGAATCGTGAGGATTCCTAAGTGTGTTGCTCCTTTGTGAGTCGTAAGGATCTCACGCGGGTGGTTTCTCCTTACAAGGTCGAGAGGACCTTGTAAGTGTCCTTTAACGAGGTTGCATCCTTTCAGGTTTTCACAAACACTCGCCGGCAGTCCTGCTGTTTTTACTCACGGAGCCCTTTCGGGTTTTCATCCGTACCCATTTTGCTTATAGACGTACCGTTTTTTTATTCTTTTTATTCTTTTTTTTTCTAACGAGGTTGTGCCCATTCTGGTTTTCACAAGACTCGCCGGTAGCCTTGCTGTTTTTACTCACGGAGCCATTTCGGGTTTTCATCTGTGCCCATTCTGCTTATGGACATACCGTTTTATTTTTATTTTTCATTTTTATTTTTTATTTTTAATTTTATTCTTTATTCTTTTTTTTTATCTCGTTCACCTGAGGATGCTGCGGTAGTACTTTAAAGACGTTTCGGTCGTTTGCAAGTTTTAGGATATTGCGGTCCATCATTAGTTTAAGGACGTTTCGGTCCGCCGTCGCCGTATTTGAGGCGAATCTCTAGTTTTACTGACTTTTCGGTCTATGGGGCTTTCTCTATGACTGAGCATGATGCCCCCGGTGTATCCATCTTTCTCAGAACGTGCGGTTGTGGCGGGCTCACCTTCCAGTTCTCGGAGACGACGAACTTGCCCTGTTAGTATTGGTCTTCGACCCAGTTTTTGAAGACGTAACAGTTTTCGATCGGATGGCCCAATACTTGGTGATAAGGGCAATAATTAGAACTGTTGACATCATCCAGTTGTAGTTGGTATTTCGCCGCCGTTAGAGTGATAAGCCTGTTATGCACTGCCACTTCAAAGAGCCTCCTTGTTTCATCCTGGGGAAATGAGTAAGGACGTCTTAGCCTCCCCTCGAGGGATATGCGTAGACGCATATTGTTTTGACGAACAACCGGTCTAAGGCCACTCGACTGTTGTTGAGTGTTGGCGACGAAGGTCATCTTCCCCTTTCCTTTATCCTTTTTACTCGATCCTTTGTTTGCGGGGCCGAGATTTTTTCCAAGTAGCGGGCGACTGCACGGCTGAGTGTTCTGGCAAGTCCTCAATTCTTTCATTTTTGAAATGGATTCCTTGAGGAGAGGGTTGAGGGCAACTCCTTCGTCAGAGTCACTTCCGAAGGTGATAATTTGCGATCCCTTGGAGTCGGCTATGTGATAGTCGTCGGCGGCTCTTTTGCGCTCATCTATCGCATTTTTCTGATGTCTAGGAGCTCCACGCTTTGTCCTGTTGAAGTGTTGCTTTTGAGTGACATACCCTTGCTACCAACACTTAAAGGAGTCACAGTCTTCAGTAGGATGTATGATCTTCTGATGATATAAGCAGAAGTTAGGATGCATCTCTATTCCACTGAGAGTATTTTCTTCAGAGGGTGGTAGCTTCATTCCCACTGATAGGGCTTTGGCGAACCTTTTCCTCGTCTTGAATTTGTTTTTATCCGCAGCGGATGACTTTTGATTTGACGGGAGTGCCTCGACTCTTTGGTCCAGTCGTCGGTGTTTGGCTCCTTCCAGTATGGCCATCTCACGCTCTTGATTGGCTTTAACTTTCAAACGAATCTCATTCAGGAAGGCATCGATCAACTCGTCTGACGGCCGCGGAATTTCTGGTTCAGGGTCCGCCCTCGGTTTCTTGGCGTAAGGAGCCTCTTCATCATCCGCCAATGAGTGAGAGATCACATGATAACTCGCTACTTAGTCTTCGGATTCATCTGATGAGTCTTCTCCATCATTTTCGTCCTCAACAAAAGAACAAGCTGCCCCCATCGTGTCCGTCTTCTTTGGAGTGTGCGGCTGTGGTGGGTTTACCTTCTAGTTTTCAGACAGTGTAAACTTGCCTTGTAGGTACAGATCCTCGATCCATCCCTTAAAGAAGAAACAATCCTCGATCAGGTGACTTACCGTTTGGTGGTAAGGGCAGTAATCGGGATTATTGAGATCGCCTGGCTGCAACGGACGTTTTGGATTCTGCAGATTGATGAGTCTGTTGCGTACTGCCAGCACAAACAGTCTTCTCGTTTTATTCTGAAGAAACGAGTAAGGACGTCCTTGTAGGGTTCCTAGGCACACCAAGGAGGTCTCACAAGGCATCAACCATGCCAATTTGAAAAATTGCGGTGCCGAGAAATCCTAGACTAGATCGTTGACTAGATTTTTAGGCGAAAAAGAAACTAGTTTACAACTAAACTAAAAGAAAGGAAATACAACCTTAGTAGATCCGTTTCTCCACCTCCATAGCTCCATGATGAAGTCCTCTCCGCTGTCCAAATCGAACCATGACTCTTGCATCGGCTTCATCGGAGAAAAAGCGGGCTAGGTCATCGACGACGATGCCGAAGATGATCTACGTCGAGGCATCACTAGATCAAGCTCTACCTTCACCAAGCTATGAAAGCTTGTGAAGGAAACACACTCTACTACTTGGCAAGAGGTAGAGGATGAAGAAATAGGAAGTGGGTAGACTTTAGAATTGGATTTCTCACTCTTTTCTTCACTTGCCATTGATGGAGGCAAGCTTCTTCTTGAAGAAGAAGAAGATGATGATGAAAAATGTTATGATAAGTTAATTCAAAATAGAAAATAAATTGAATAATTATCATGTTGCAACCATGGTCAAGTGTAGAGAATAAATCATGGTTAAATGGAATGGTTAGGGTTAAGCATGAAGACAAAATGGTCACTTAGTCAAAGCTTCATGAACTTTCAATGTAAAACAAAACTAGCAACCATTTTCTTTTCTTTTCTTTTGCCATTTCTTTTCCAAAATAAAATAAATGAAATAAATAAATGAATGAAAAAGAAAACCCTAACCATTACACAACCATGGTTTAATCTTTACACAAACCCTAGAGAGCATGTATCATCAAACATGATACAATCAAGTGCACAAAAAGTATATCACATATACAATGTGCACATCCGAGCGAGAAAATCCATTTAAAGTGAACCGATACTAGTTAATGAAAGTAATATATCAAATATATAATTATGCATTAAATCATTAAATCAACACTTGATTTAATGATCCGGTCATATCGCATATAACCGACTAATATCTACAGTAACAACTTATCGAATCAACACTTGATCCGATAACCCGGCTATATCGCATATAACCGATCAATGTCACAAATCACGAGAATCGAATACAGTATCATATACTGGTATCATTCTCGGTCCTGAACATATCTCATATGCGCTCATATTTCGTTTCGCTTGAGCCAGGAAACCTCTGTGTAGGACTCTAAAGACTCGTCAATACGCCGGCAGCAGATGATGATCATATCAATCACCCACAAGCCGTAAGCGGTCTGCTAAACGTAACGGCCACCCGGGTATTGAGCGATCAGAAGAACGACGAGCAAGCCCGCTCACACTCCTGTGAATCCAACCAGTAACACTTACCGTACAGTCCGGACTGTTCGTCTGATATGTCGCATATCTCGCCTAGGGGTGGTAAACGTCAGACCCCAATAGCTCGATAAGTCGTGTCGATATGAGGTCTATAACTATTCGAGAAACTACTGGTAACACTTACCAGTAAATCTCAGCAACCCTGGCCAGGGATTTCCGGTTATAGCCAATCGAACACAGCGCAACATCAACTCCCTATACCGGGAGAGACGAATCCCCTCCTATCGCTCATTGCCTCCATGTGATTCGGGACTGTACCCAAAAGCCACCGTTTTGCACGCCCTCTTGGACGTGGTAAGGTGGAAATCAAAGCACAGTGGGAACCACATAAGACTCTATGACGATCTCGGGTCAACAGACTACTCTGTACCAGTGTCACCAGAGAACTGCCATCTGACGTAAGGTATAATACCATCTGGGAGTTCTCGGCGAGTCCGTCCAGTATACCCAGTCTCCACTGAGCACCCGTATATCATCTCTGATGTCAAACACCAATGGATATGGTATCATCCATCGCCCATCTGTATGGGTCGAGAAGGTATACGCTAGTCTACACTGGTATATCGATGCCCCGTCTCGATACACCCACGACTAGGGACCTTGAAGGATGTACTTATGGACTACCATGTCCCCACTAGTATGATCTGCATCATAGTCCAGGTAATCAAGTACATATCCTAAGGGCTTTACCAACATGTAACAGAGAGACAAACAGTATACACGTTAAGGTAAAGATCAACCAGATAGCATACTATCATGTCGAGCAAGAAAGTCCTCCCTATATATGTCCAAGCATCCACTACAATATACATCCTATGTATAGTAGTGGCCTCTAGGGCATACATATAACTAACAATCTCCCACTTGCACTAGGGCCATCTGATAGCAGTGGTTGTAGTATCTCATACTCAACCATCCCATAAAAATCTCTCTCTGGGAACAGGCCTTTGTGAGTGGATCCGCTGTGTTTGTCCTCTGAGTCTACTCTCCAAACCTGGATCACCCTGGAGATCAACCATCTCCATGATCAGGTGACACTGCCTTAGAGTTTGTCTGGATCACTGATGGGACTAGTGTTACTTGGCATAAGCCACAACTCCATTGTCACACAATGGGAGGAACGAAGTTCATCTCATGAACTAATATACACCCAGACTGCCTCTTTGGTAGCATCTTTAGTAGCGATGTATCGAGCCTTTATCGTCTAGTATGCCACGGTATCTAGCTTGGAACTCTTCCAACATACCGTCCCTTTACTGAGGGTAAAGACAATGCCTGTGACTGACACTCAGTCGTCTTTATCACCCTGGAACTCTTCCAGTGATTCTCCCCAGGATCGATGGATACCATCTCACTACATCTAGTGAGTTTCCTAACATCCAATTACATCTATCTCATAGATGAAAACTAAGGATTTAGGAGGTATCACTTTGATCCTCTATGGAGAATCATTGTGATAAGCGGAGATTGACCGAGCGTAGCATAGGAAACTCCTTCCCTATCAAGAGCATGTCATCCACGTACTCTACGAGGATCAACACCATACTCCCTACTACCTTTTTGTTTATACAAAGTTCATCTACCATTTTGATGATGTCAAACTCTTTGACTAATCACATCAAAACAGATGTTCCAACTCCGCGATACCTGCTTTATCCTATAAAGCATCTTGTACACGTTTCCGCTGCTCCCACTGTCTACGAAGCCCTCTGGCTGTGTACTTATAGACGCATTCTTCTAAATCAATATTTAGAAAAGCAGTCATGACACCCAACCACCAGATATCGTAGTTATGGTATGTAGCCGCGACAAGTAGGATCTGGAAGGACTTAAGCATAGCTACTTGAAAAGGTTTCATCATTATCCACACCTGGTCAATGATGCAAACATTTAACAAATCTAGCTTTGAAAGTCTCAACTTTTCCATCTACACCAAGTAATCTTCTCAAGATATACTTGCTCCTGATAGAGATTTAACCCTTTAGATATAGCATCCAAAGTCCATGCTTTGTTGGTGTATAAGGATTCCATCTCAGATCACTAAGCATCCAGCCATTCTTACAGAGTCCCACTCCTGATGGCCAGGTCGAAACTAGTTGGGTCATTATCTCATGATGCAATCCTCGCTCCCACTGTCATAGAGTAACCGAAGTATCTCTCAGGTGGGTGAGGAACCCTACTAGATCGGCGGAGAGGCTGAGGTTCGTTGGTAACTATTGAATCCTTTGGTTTTATCAAATCATCTGTTGTAGTTTGTATAGCTGGAACCTTTCCAGTTCTACATAACTGACCTTGCCTCGAGTTTGTCCGGATTTTGCTTTTAGACATAGGCCGGACAACCCCAAATCTTAACTAACTTAAGATATGGGCTCTTCCCTTTCCATATCACATATGAAGTGGTAGGCATTGATTTGATTCGAACCTAATTCAATAGGTATGCATCTTCTCAAGTGCATAACTCCCAAAAGGAAAATAGGAAACTCAATAGTACTCATCATAGAGCACACCTTATCATATAGGGTGTGATTGCTCCACCCCGATATACCATCGTGCTATGGTGTATACGGAGGAGTAATGCTGAGAGAGAATCTCATTCTCCTTTAGAATAGTCCAGGATTTCCGTGCTCAAGTATTCTCCTCCTTGATCTCATCAAAGGACATAATACTTATACCCGTGTTTTGGTTTTCTACTTCTAAATCATATTCTGTGAATATCTCAAAAGGTTCGGACTTGTGTTTCAACAGGAACATATGTCTGAATCTAAAGAGATCATCAGGGAATGTAATGAAGTATAAAGAACCGGTCTTGGCATGTGTAGACAGGGGACCTTTCATACATCAACATGTATCATCCCAAGAGTTCACTAACTCTTTCTCTGTTTCCAATAAACAGAGCTGATGTCATTATATCTTTGTGACATGACTGGCAAGTTTCACAAGATGTAGATTCAAACTGATTTAAATATGCATCTATGTGCAACTTAGCTAGTCGGGTCGCATTGATATGACCTAGTCTACAATACCATAAGAAGGATTCGTTCATTTCTGGACTCTTCCTCTTGTGTGTGTTCTGTATACTAAGAACTGTAGTTTGATTTAAAACATCAATGCTTTTAGATATCGTGCCTGAACCGATCAACTTTTGATATAGGAAATGTTCAAAACATTATCCAACAATACAAAATTTTATCATTTCTTTACTGATAAAGAGACTGATATGATTTTGTATATCAGGTTCGGTATCTAATAACATTCGTTCAGAATCAATGTATTGGTAATACAGGGTGACAGTGACCAACAGACTTGGCTGCAACTCTTGCCCCGTTTTCTGCCTCATGAAACTTATCACCCATTCTCAGTTCTTCTACCTTTCTGTAGCCCTATGTAACATATTACATATCTGGTATCCTGATCTGGTATCACATACCCAGGACGTAAAGGATACTGAGAAACAGTTCTCTATAATGAACACACCTGAAGATGATGCATCAGCATGCACTCTCTTCGTTTGGGCGGCACGGGAAATCTGGTATTCCCCAATTTCCTGCTCTGTCTTATAAAAATTATAAGTTGGAGCGGGACCAATGTTCCCCAGCTCAGTATAACAAGCGGGTTCGGTCAATAATCCGTATTATTATCTTGATTAAGGCGTGATATGGTCGCTACCTGGAGAGAGAGAGAAGAAAACACTCAGCATGCGCTCTTGCAAGAATAGATTGGTTATTATTTTATCTAATCAGGATGGCTCCCACTGCTTTTTATCAAATCTTCCTTCAAACCCTAAAAGGAAAGACTAGCCGGGATTAATTACACACTACAAGTTCACCAATCTTTCAGCCAGGCCAGTGTCGGTACTTTGAGGGAGGTCTTTCGTGCTTTCGCACGAACCTAATTAATGAAAACCTCGTTTTCCCATAGGCGTAACCCCATTAACACCTTTCTAGACACCTACTTGATCGGCTAATTGTGATTTGTAAAACTCTCCCAGGAGTAACTCTTACTCGCAGCGGGTATCGGGATCCAACTATCTCATAGAAAGTATGCAATCTCATTGCAAATTTCAACACTTGAAATTCCCGATAATATTTTGCCCCTAACGTGCTATGACCTTGACGAAAGCCAACAAACCATAGCGCGCTAGTCAAGTTCAACCCGTACATTTCTTGATTGAATTAAACCCACCCGCACGACCCTTGACGAAAGCCAACAAAGCCGCACGACTACCCTAATCCAATCGCATCGTATGCAGCAGATAAGCAGCATATAGCTACCGCACACTGCACCTTGACGAAAGCCAACAAATGCAGCACGAATACTATATACAACTTATCTGAAATGACGGAGGGCTACGACAGGTTTTTCTGAAAACCTATTGCGTAATGAACTTGATATTGTTGTAGAATCAAATGATTTTAAAATGGAGTGTTTTTGAGGCTTTTGTAGTTTTGCTAAAGGAGTCACTCCCGGTGAAGGGATCGTCGGTCCTTTCCTCGTCGAATGAGGTACGGGATATATCATATATATCACTGTGCAAAGCAAAAACTCTTAAAAGCAATCAAAAGACAAACCGAGTGTGTAGCATCTGCCGGTTATTGCTAAAGGAGTCACTCCCGGTGAAGGAATCTCGGTCCTTTCCTCATCGAATAAGGTGCAGGATATATCACATATACCTCTGTGCAATGCAAGAACTGTAGCTACCTGTTTTAATTTTGAAATTCGATTCTACAACATTTTAGGTTTCTTTTATTTCATTGATCACATTAATGAAGTCCCATCATTTAAATTACCTAAACATCATAGATAAATACGACGTACACTTATGCCATCCGCATTCGCCTCGATGTCCTCTCGTGCACCGTTAGGTTAGGTAACTAACGGCAGAGCGGGGCAGGGCTAGCGCAAGTGCAAAACATAAGTAGCGTTTATATAATATATCATATATACTATATACAGTAGCCATCACAGAACATATCACATGATCACATCACAGATATCGCAGCAGAAGAATCATATGAAATATTGGATATACTAGGACGTCCGTGTTTTCAATACGAGCCAGTATAAAACACAGATTCCACGGTCGCGATGAATAGCCAAACCCACACCTCTAGACCCCTACGAGAGCGGCAAGCAACCCTACCAATTCTAGAGTTAGGAGACCCGGACTCGACTCCTCGAGTTGGTCTCCCACTGGACCCTAGAACCCAGTCACTTGTGCTCCCCTCCTTGGGTCTATCCTAGTGCGGAAAAGTAAATAATATACAAAGGGTGACAACTTCCGCAACCTAGAAGTGCCCCAAATAAAAGAATATTACATACAAGTTTTTACATGAATGAAAATGAAAAACACTCATCTCACATAAAAACCCCCCGGCTATTCAAACACGACGATCCAATATAACATATCCAGCAACACATAATATCACATGTCATCAACGTAAGTAAATATGCGCATCCCAATTGTCGTTGACATATAGCAACGAAACCGGCGATATCACACATTACACTTACGGTCACAGAAAAGAAAGTGTAAAACTACAACAGTTGGAATCCGCAACATCCTCAGACATCGCATGCCTGACTAAATGAATTACTTAGACATCGCATGCCTAACAATTATAAACCCCGCATTTTAGTCCCCAAATCGAAAACACTTTTCAATATCAAGTCGGGCAATTCAACAAGATTCCCGACATCCTGATCGAATGCTCGTCGCAAACTTCAATATACGGCTGCACCTCCGATACCGTCGACGAAGTGCACCAAGGCGGAACACCGCTGCCGCGAGCACCCGAACGGATGCTTTCGGCGACGGGGTTCTCCTACAGTCACTTGGTCGGGGCTATGGAGCGAGGCTGTTTATTAAGTTTACCCGGCGAGTATCCGCGTACCCTATGTGATTGCGACAGACTTTTGATGACATCAAAATTCCGTGGCAACCGATCAAGTGAGACTAAACTGTTATATTTATAACATTCATTCAGTTATCTCATAACTTATTGTGAATTCCAAATATTGTATCACATTCCGAATAAGATAGAAAATGTTAAACTTTCCGATCGAACAATCGAACACCCAAGTTTTCCCGAAACAGCTCAACACATGAAATAAGTCTAACAACATTCAGTTCGTGCCTCAGTACCAATGGTCCAGCCGTAGAAGGGTCAAGCCAACGCCTCACATGTGGCACGCCGTACTGCCCCAAACTCTAAGGTTCTAAGGGCAGTTCAAGACGGTCACATAATCGAGTTAAGATTTGTTGTCTTCTAGAGAGACCATCGCGTTACTTGCACTACTTAAAACGTCGTTAAACTACAGAAAAATCCAACACTTGGAAATTTCCCGACAGGGGAAAAATTGGGTATTTATATCCGGTCGAACTTTTTAACATATTCTAAAATTTATCCGGAAAGCCACATAGACAAAATCTGATACTCCGATCGAAACACCGAATCCCCAAAACAACCCCAGAAAATTCAACTCTTGAATAAATATTAAAAATTCCCATAAAATCCAGCATAATAAAATAGGAGTTACTGTGCAAACAGCGGATGATGATGTCATTCTTCAGCCGCGGAACTGCCGCAGAAGGCATGCTTCCGCCGCGGTTCCGCCGCTCTTTGTACTGTTCATGAGTCAAATTTTGCACCGTAATTCTTATAATTCCCTGCTGAATTTTTTAAGCATTTTTAATGTGGAAAAATCCTAGTTTTTAGAAAAAGTCCAGAGAGCATGTTTTGGGTTAGGGTTTTGGTTCGATCGGACTTCAAACTCCGCCTACGCATTGCCTAAGGCTCTATCTAGGCTCTGATACCACTGTAGGGTTCCTAGGCACACCAAGGAGGTCTCACAAGGCATCAACCATGCCAATTTGAAAAATTGCAGTGCCGAGAAACCCTAGACTAGATCGTTGACTAGATTTTTAGGCGAAAAAGAAACTAGTTTACAACTAAACTAAAAGAACGGAAATACAACCTTTGTAGATCCGTTTCTCTACCTCCATAGCTCCATGATGAAGTCCTCTCCGCTGTCCAAATCGAACCATGACTCTTGCATCGGCTTCATCGGAGAAAAAGCGGGCTAGGTCATCGACGACGATGCCGAAGATGATCTACGTCGAGGCATCACTAGATCAAGCTCTACCTTCACCAAGCTATGAAAGCTTGTGAAGGAAACACACTCTACTACTTGGTAAGAGGTAGAGGATGAAGAAATAGAAAGTGGGTAGACTTTAGAATTGGATTTCTCACTCATTTTCTTCACTTGCCATTGATGGAGGCAAGCTTCTTCTTGAAGAAGAAGAAGATGATGATGAAAAATGTTATGATAAGTTAATTCAAAATAGAAAATAAATTGAATACTTATCATGTTGCAACCATGGTCAAGTGTAGAGAATAAATCATGGTTAAATGGAATGGTTAGGGTTAAGCATGAAGACAAAATGGTCACTTAATCAAAGCTTCATGAATTTTCAATGTAAAACAAAACTAGCAACCATTTTCTTTTCTTTTGCCATTTCTTTTCCAAAATAAAATAAATGAAATAAATAAATAAATGAAAAAGAAAACCCTAACCATTACACAACCATGGTTTAATCTTTACACAAACCCTAGAGAGCATGTATCATCAAACATGATACAATCAAGTGCACAAAAAGTATATCACATATACAATGTGCACATCCGAGCGAGAAAATCCATTTAAAGTGAACCGATACTAGTTAATGCAAAGTAATATATCAAATATATAATTATGCATTAAATCATTAAATCAACACTTGATTTAATGATCCGGTCATATCGCATATAACCGACTAATATCTACAGTAACAACTTATCGAATCAACACTTGATCCGATAACCCGGCTATATCGCATATAACCGATCAATGTCACAAATCGCGAGAATCGAATACAGTATCACATACTGGTATCATTCTCGGTCCTGCACATATCTCATATGCGCTCCTATTTCGTTTCACTTGAGCCAGGAAACCTCTGTGTAGGACTCTAAAGACTCGTCAATACGCCGGCAGCAGATGATGATCATATCAATCACCCACAAGCCGCAAGCGGTCTGCTAAACATAACGGCCACCCGGGTATTGAGCGATCAGAAGAACGACGAGCAAGCCCGCTCACACTCCTGTGAATCCAACCAGTAACACTTACCGTACAGTCCGAACTGTTCGTCTGATATGTCGCATATCTCGCCTAGGGGTGGTAAACGTCAGACCCCAATAGCTCGATAAGTCGTGTCGATATGAGGTCTATAACTATTCGAGAAACTACTGGTAACACTTACCAGTAAATCTCAGCAACCCTGGCCAGGGATTTCCGGTTATAGCCAATCGAACACAGCGCAACATCAACTCCCTATACCGGGAGAGACGAATCCCCTCCTATCGCTCATTGCCTCCATGTGATTCGGGACTGTACCCAAAAGCCACCGTTTTGCACGCCCTCTTGGACGTGGTAAGGTGGAAATCAAAGCACAGTAGGAACCACATAAGACTCTATGACGATCTCGGGTCAACAGACTACTCTGTACCAGTGTCACCAGAGAACTGCCATCTGACGTAAGGTATAATACCATCTGGGAGTTCTCGGCGAGTCTGTCCAGTATACCCAGTCTCTACTGAGCACCCGTATATCATCTCTGATGTCAAACACCAATGGATATGGTATCATCCATCGCCCATCTGTATGGGTCGAGAAGGTATACGCTAGTCTACACTGGTATATCGATGCCCCGTCTCGATACACCCACGACTAGGGACCTTGAAGGATGTACTTATGGACTACCATGTCCCCACTAGTATGATCTGCATCATAGTCCAGGTAATCAAGTACACATCCTAAGGGCTTTACCAACATGTAACAGAGAGACAAACAGTATACACGTTAAGGTAAAGATCAACCAGATAGCATACTATCATGTCGAGCAAGAAAGTCCTCTCTATATATGTCCAAGCATCCACTACAATATACATCTTGTGTATAGTAATGGCCTATAGGGCATACATATAACTAACAGTCCTAGTCTCTCCTCGAGGGATAGGCGTAGATGCGCGTTATTTTGGCGAACGACCATCTTTGAGTTGCTCGGCTGTTGTTGAGCATTGGCAACGACAGTCGCTTTCCCTTTTCCTTTCTCATTTCGAGAGTCTGGTTTTGCAGGAAACGGTCCGTGGCCCATCTGGTCCATTTGGGCTAATTTGTAGATCAATGCCTGGAAGGTGGTCGGCCTGAAGAACACCATGAATTGCGAGATGGTCGCTTGCGGATCAAGAGTGCCCACGAACATGCCTACCGCAGGTGTCTCTTCTATGCGTTGTTCGCATTTTGACCATAGGTTCCGCCATCGTGTTGCGTATTGGACCCATGTTTCGCCGGGCCTTATCCTGGCGTTAATCAGTGCTGTTATCGGGGTGCGCCCGCTAGCACTTACGAATCTTTGTGTAAACAATAGCTCCATCTCCGCAAATATTTTGACAGAGTCATTAGGTAGCTCTGA
The DNA here is from genome assembly GCA_030015575.1 of Agapanthus africanus. Taxonomy (NCBI): domain Eukaryota; kingdom Viridiplantae; phylum Streptophyta; class Magnoliopsida; order Asparagales; family Amaryllidaceae; genus Agapanthus; species Agapanthus africanus. The sequence continues at coordinate 113,188,712 of CM057342.1, read as the reverse complement.
ATACCATTCAAAAGCCGTTTCTGCTAAGCTGCCGATGAATTGGCGAAGCAACAATTTGTCATCGCCTCCAGTATTGCCGCACAAGGCCCTGAATTGAGCGACATGTTGACGCGGATTCCCTGTCCCTTTATATACATGGAACTTAGGGATCGTATATCCCGGCGGGTAACTGATTTGGTCATACCAGCCCGGGTAGGGTCGTCCAGTTCTAACAATTTGACCGGCTGCTTCATTTGCCTGGTGAATTCGTATTTGTTGAGCAATGTAGTCATCCAGGGCTGCTTTGGAGATCGTTTCTTCTTTAGCTGTTGAAAGAGCCGGAGGAGGATTAGATGTCTCCCCTCTGTCGTCTCCAACAATGATCGGAGGGTCTTCAGCTGGAGGGTCCGGGTGTAATATCATCCCTACTATATCTTGGAAGAGGAGCGCCATTTATTTTATGTTGGCAGCTTGTTCGGCTGCCTCTTTGTCCTTCTTTTCGAGAACTCTGCGTAGATAGTCAGCGTCAGTTTCTTGTTCATGACGCTGCTCTGATGATACTTCCGAACTTTCTTTCGGTTTGGTAAGTGCAGCCATCACAGTCATCATTTCCTAAAGCTTCTGTTGCTGCTCCTGGGGTTTTGTCACGGATCGGGTGAGCGGTCGGTGACCTGTCAAAGCACGGCTTTCCTCCTTCCCGGAAGCCATATAAACCGTGTGCACTACCATGCCCCCAGACTTGGGGCGTCTGTGTTCAGCGCTTTTACGGTTCACCATATTCACAGGGGCTTTTTGCGGCCTCTTTTTCTTTTGAGTGATTAACGTTGAGGGAGCCGTTGCAGTGGGCACCCATCCAGCTGTCGCTTTTTGTGGCTTGATGGAGTAATTCTTCTCCTGAACCTTTATCTTTTTCTGTCGGCGGGAGTAATCTTGATCAATCACCGACTCCTGGACCTGTCGCCAGACTTTGTAAGTTTTGGAGGACAGCCGCTGAGGGGGCTGCTCCAGCTTCTTCTCTGGAGCATTCTCCACAGGTGGAGGAGTTCGTTTCAACACCGCAGTAGGAGAGTTTCTGTGCACCGTGTTCAACAATTCAAAGCTATTCCCGGTTAGAACAGCAACATCGATCCCCACCGTTGGAGCTGGCGGAGTTATCCCAGAGGAGGAGTTGCCCCCAGCCTTCTTCACTCGACGCCAGTGGCGACGTCGAGCGTGTCTTGCGGATGGAGTTGTTTCAGCTATAAGGGTGACTTTGTCATGCCCCCTGCTTTGAGGAGAGATTGTTATCGGTGCTAGCCTGTCGAAGACTGACGCCCGTTGAGAAGAAATGACCACTCTGTCAAAGACAGACCTCTGGGCAGGGGAAGCAGCCTTGAGGACCTTGCCAGGAGCAGAAACCGGGATGGTCAGCCTTGTAAAAACTAATTTCTTGGAAGGAGAAGCATTTCCAATGATTTCGTCCACTTGAGCCGAGATGGCTATACGTTTTGGGATGGCAACTTCGGATATTGCGGGCTTGTAAACGTCCTGGCCCAGTCCGTTGAAAACTGAGGTATTAGAGTTGGGCGACCCGTTGAGAGGGGCTGCGGCGGTGGTGAGTCGATCAAAGACCGACTTCTTTGAGGCTTCTTGCAATGTCATTGGGGCATTGAAGTTCATCGGTAGGAGCATGGTCCCAAAGAATAGCCCAGTGGTGGCTTGAGTTACCTGCTCCGCTGGCATCTTGAAAAGAGAGGCCGCTTGGGGCCCGTAAGTCACTCCTCCAGCAGAGACCGAGCGAGAGTTGCAGTTGCAAGCAGTGCAGTTTGAAGCCATTGATCTTATGTTTTCTGCACGGAGCAAGACACCAAATCTTAGTACCTCGAATCCACAGGCAACCACAGCAAACTACGATTCGTTCGCGAAGACGACACACGAAGTGTGGAGTGGAAAGAGGAAAAGGTCCCACCGGGCGTGCCAGAATCTGTTCCCCTCCGAATGGCGGCGCGACGTAGAGACGTCTTGCCTGAGATTCGGGGCAGATGCTATTTGGTTTTATCCGTCCACCTCTCCGAAGATGCCAAGTTGATTTATGGCACCGTGTATCGGAGGTTTAGATGGATGCGGCCGATGTAGCAGACTTCGTCAGATTCCTCCTCGCATGAGGGGTTTTTGATTGTGGGGACGCTCTTCCCTGCAGGCGCAAGCCCCTGCAGTTAATTACGCTACCGCATCGCGGTAACAATTTTCTCCTTCTCCAGAATTTCACTTCGTGTCGTGGGTGTTTGTTTTGTTTGTGGTTGCCCGTGGATTGTATACGGAGACTAATTTATGTCGTCGCCCGTAGGACGTGGATTAGTCCAAATCCGTATTTTCTTAGATTTGGGTTTGGTGTTTTGGTTTGAGGATACGTTAGCCATATTTGAGGCTAAGATCGACTCAAACATTTGTTAAGGATACGTTAGTCCAGTTTGAGACTAAGATCAACTTAAAGGGATCGTTTAAATCTGACAAAAGAGCATTAGGGCTCTATTGCTCCAGTTTAAGGACATAGCGGTCCGTTGCATGCATGGCCGTCGGGACCCGTCACCTCTCTGATGTCGTTGAAGGATTACAACGATAGGTGTCAGAGGAGTTCAGAGATGTACCCTTGAACCAAAGTCGATTGGAGGGGATCTATAGTCCAATTTGGGACTAAAGCCTGTTTGAAGGTTTAAGAAAACGTTAGCCATATTTGAGGCTAAGATCGACTTAAACGGGATCGTTTAGATCCGACAAAAGAGCATTTGGGGGCTCTATTGTTCCAGTTTAGGGACGTAGAGGTCCATGTTCCAGTTTAGGGACATAGAGGTCCATTGCCAGTTTAGGGACATGGTGGTCTATTTAATATATGGCCGTCGAGACCCGTCACCTCTCTGACGACGTTGAAGGATTACAACGACAGGTGTCAAAAGAGTTCGGAGATGTACCCTTGAACCAAAGTTGATTGGTTTAAGAGAGCAACCGTGCTCAGTCAATTTAATTTGAGGACTTACGGCCATGATTGGGCTAAATCCAGTTGAGAATATTCAACGTTTTATTTGCATTTGGCCTGTTAGGCCTTTACTACGGCTCTGCCCTTGTTTAATAATGCAGTGCATTTTCTCTGGCCTTTTAGGCCTAGAGCATTTTATTTTGGTCTGATAGACCTTTATTTGGGCCTTTCCCCTTTTTCATAATGTACTGCTTTTTTTTATTAGGCATGTTAGGCCTTTTTAATTGGGCTCTGCCCTTTAATAATGCGCTGCATTAATGAGTCTGACAGAGTGCCATGTGGCTTGTCAGGCGCTTTGCGCCAATTGAGGAGCGCAAGGCGCAAGTCCATGAGGAGGTGACACGTGTCACGCTCAGGAGAGCGCAAGCGCAGTACGCTGCGCCAGCGCGCTACGCTATTGCGCTGCTGACACGTGGCATGCTCTGGTGAGTTGCGCTAATTCTTGATAGCTGTGCTCTGTTTTTAGAAGCGCATAGCGCAGGTCATTATGGGGTTGACACGTGGCGCTCTCTGGTGGCTTGCGCCAATCCAAGAGCGCAACAGTGTAGACTTTGCAAGTGCAGGGCACTGTTTGTTATTTTGATCAATTTTAGATCAAAGAAAACAAATTTTCTTGTTTTTAAAGAACCAGTGGTTCATCAAAAGGTAATGCATTTTTTATTATTCTATTTTTATTGAAGATCTTTGATCTTGTTCTTAGATCAATGATCTTTTTAGAAGAAATTCTTCTTTTATTCAAGGTTTTTACCTTTCCTTTCTTTGAGCTCTTTTCAAAATTTTCTTTTTAAAGGAGTTCTCTCTTTTTCTCTCTGTGTTCCCTCCTCCTTTGAGTTGGGGTCTAGGGGTCTTTATATAGTGCCCATAGATTTGTTAAGTTTGTTAAAGAGATCCTTCTCTGAGTGATTTAGGGAATTTTCCCCACCGTTGGATCTTTGATCCGAGAGCTTCTGTTTTACAGAAGACAATCTTCTTGTTTTAACAAGAACAGAAAAATCTTACTGAATTTTAATTCTGTTTGGCGCAAACGCACCTGCGCCTGACACGTGTCACGCAGCGCAGAGCGCAGCGCGACTGCGCTAGCGCAACTGCGCTGCCACGTGTCGTGCAGCGCAGAGCGCAGCGCGACAGCGCTAGCGCAACTGCGCTGCCACGTGTCGCGCAGCGCAGAGCGCAGATCATCTGAAGCGTTGCTTCCTTTAATTTTTATTTTAAATAGAGCCTTACTCTGATTGGGCGCGCTGCCTTGGGCGCTGCGCCTGACGTATCAACTTCTGATATGTGGCACGTTGCGCGCAGCGCACGGGATTTAAAGCGTTGCTTCAATTTTTGAATTTTTGAAATTCAAACAGAGCCTTGCTCTGATTGGGGGAAACAACCACCTTTCTCCTCGGTCCATAGAGAAAAAATGTAGGACTAGTGCCAACAGTTCATCACGGAAGAAGGGACCCACCGAGCCGGGATCACTAACTAATTCTAATATAATAGAAAAGAACTGTCCTTTCTGTATACTTTCCCCGATTCCGTTGTTACCGCGGGCCTTATGATTGAATGATTTTTAGGGTGTGTCGAATGGAAAATTATGTAGAAATCACAACCAAAAATATTTTGACCGCAATCAATAACGGTGTCGGATGTAGCGCGTTAGTAAGTGCGGATCGTCCACAGGGAAAGTGAGATCCGTTCAATTTCCAAATTAGATGAGTTGAAAATTTAAGGAAAAGAAAAGAAAACAATTCATGATTTGCATTTGAAGATCAAGAAATAAGAAAAATCTAAATCTAAAAGAAACATTAAAAACAAGAATTGAGATGTGTGATAATTTCCAACCAACAATCAAGATTAGAAGTATGGCTCATAGGAGTAGATCGGATCTATAGATGTGATGAGATCTAATGATTACTCATTCTTATCCATTAACGAATTAATACTAGATCGATGCAAATTCATCGAGGTTTAAGGATCGTGCGAGGAAATTAGGGATTTCGCAACTCATCTTTTGTCCTTTCGATGGATCGCATTCAAATTCTAGCTTCTAGTTAATCAAATGGTCAATAGTTGTTCCCTAGTTTCGAGTGAACACGATCAAGAAAGCATCATCTCGAAACTAGGTAATTAATCATTTGATTCACTAGAATTTCCAAACATTATAGGATTTAAGAATTGTAAAAATATCTAAATCATCATCATCTAAAGATCGTCACAACTCCTACACGAGCGGAGATTACTCAAACATCATGATCACAAACAAAATCAAAAATTGAGATCTAATCATTATGCTTGAATTAAAAGATAAGCAAGAATATAGAAAATTCACCTTTATTTATCGACAAATTTCGTTACAACTCTCTTGAATTTACAAAAGGATGGAACTAGATCGTCGATTTCGGCTTCGCTAGGCTCCTTGAGTCGCGGATCGGCGGGGATCTCTTGCTCCGTTGAAATCCGGCGTCGCTTCTAAAGGTTGAAGGCTCTCTTGCATGAATTGCTCTCGGGATCTTGATCTTCAAATGCAAATCATGAATTGTTTTCTTTTCTTTTTCTTAAATTTTCAACTCATCTAATTCGGAAATTGAACGGATCTCACTTTCCCTGTGGACGATCCGCACTTACTAACGCGCTACATCCGACACCGTTATTGATTGCGGTCAAAATATTTTTGGTTGTGATTTCTAAATACAATTTTCTAAAAACTGACACACACCGGAAAAATCATATCAATCAAAATGGCGCCGTTGCCGGGGATCGTGTGCTAATTTGTTCATTTTTTGAAATTTGAGTTGAAAAGTTTATTCCATCAATATTTTTATATCAAAACCCGCGCAAAACACTAAACGAGTTGTTGTGGTTAATTGCAAGGAAATCTGGAGCTTGCTGTGAAATTGTAAAATTATTTGGAGAATTCCAGAGAGCTAAGGAAGTGTTCAGGAGTGCTCTGGTGAATTTTTGTGCAGAGAGGAGCTTGAGGCGCGGCAGAACCGCGGCATAAGGCAACTATCGCGGCAGAATCGTGGCGGTTAAAGGGCTTCTCTGTAAAAATTTTAGCAGGTAACCTCTAGCTTTCTTATCTCCTTCCTAAAATCTGCTCCAATTAACATTTTGTGTAGGCTTCTTTGCAAAAATCGCAGCGCCGCAAAAAGCAAAATAAATTGTGTTTGTTTTTTATTTTGTGGTTGTTTGCATAATTAATACGGACATTAAGGGGAACGGACAAATCCAGATTAGGTGTGGAGTTCATTACCCTTCCTAAGCCCCAAAAATCACAAACTTGCATCCGCATTACCCTCATTAACTAAAAAATATCTAGAGATGACTTTAAGGACCGTCGCGCTCACTTAGGACAGAAGAAGACCGTGGGTAATTAATTGATTATCCACGTTTCTTTTTGTGGTGTCTAAGGCAAGTGTGTTGAAGGCTAGTGGTTACTTAATTAGGCCCACTACTTACGTAGTGGAGAACCTCCCACTTACCTGGCACTTACCTGGCCACAGGAGAAACAAAGAAGCAGTGGAGGATTTTATCCTGCGACTTGTCTTTTGGAAGTTAGGAGCGGTCTAGAGCTTTGACCTAGGTGACCATAGATTTTAGGGTTGCTTGTTGCATTTGTTGTGATCGCATCATATTTTCAAAATCCGTATCATTTTTCAAAACAAACACCGCATTCATTCATTCATTCCCCTAATTATAAATCACGCTGCCACTTGTACTAACCCCTTTTAGTGCAAGATAGGCTGGACACAGGATTCTAGTGCCCGACTTGTCCGTGTCCCTTTGATCGACTTCGAAGTCGATATTTCTCCATTTACCTTTCTTTTACCCACCACCACACCCACACCGATGGATCCGTCTCCATCGAACCTCTTTACCGCTGCTCTGCCGCTGTCCGTTGGTGTGCAGAATCCTCCCCGCATCTCTCTCCAAGAGAGGTGCTACCCTTTGCGAGGTCCTCTCTCGACCTGCTTATCCATTCCACCAGCCAACGGGGATAACTTTGAGATTAAGCCCTAGTACATCAACCTTCTACCCAAATTCCACGGTCTCAAGACTGAAGACGCGTACGTTTTTATCACCAAATTTGAAAACGTATGCGCAATGATGGGTACATCACAACTTTCTATGGATGCCATGCGTCTACGACTTCTTCTATTTACCTTGTGCGATATAGCCGAGAAGTGGCTGTATAACACCACCGCACATTCCATCATGAATTGGGAAGAATTCGTTGCGGCATTCCTTAAGAAATTCTACCCTATGCAAAAGACAGCTCGAATCCGTAGCGAACTATATCAATTCTCCCAGCTTCCGGCTGAACCATTTTCAAAATGCTTTGAACGATTCAAGAATCTTTTGGTTCAATGCCCACATCACGGCATCCCGAGATGGGACCTTTGCCGAATCATATATGAGGGCAGTAACCCTACCACTAAACAAAACCTTGAAAACATGTGTCAAGGCACCTTTATGACCAAGGATGATGGGGAAGCTTGGAAATATTTAGAAGAGTTCGCTGAAAAGTCCTTACAGTGGGTGACTGGAACCCAGCCATCGAGTAGGGATGGCGTACACCAAATAGACGTGTCCATAGGTGTTCGAGCTGAGATGGTAGCAATGCAAAAGAAGCTCGACGCTATGGAACACAAATTCTTAGCAGCCTCCCTAAACCCAATGTCGCTGCCCAAAACTGTTTGTGGGTGCTGTTCTGATCCATCTCACTTAACGGAAGAATGTCCATCAAACTCTCAGTTTCAAGGTCTCGAGCATACCAATGCCGCATTTCAAAGACCTAGAAACGATCCATATTCTTCCACGTACAATCAGGGTTGGAGGAATCACCCGAATTTTGCCTGGAACCAATCCCAAAACACAGTTCCAAACCCGAATCAATTCCAAAGGGTCCTTCCTCCACAACAGCAACCACTTCAACTCACTTAGTACCCCTACCAGTCACAAAATTTCCAAAACCAGGTCAACCTTCCTGCACCTTCTAATCCTATGCAGTCGACCTGTTCTGACGAGTTCTCTCAATTCACTCAAACCATGAAATCACTCTTGTCAAATTTCATAGAAATGTCGGCCGAGGTTAGGTCTTCTGTCGGTGAGATAAAGAAAAACTCAGCGTCCCAAGCTGAGAGTATCAGAACGATGGAAGCTGAGATTGCACGACTTAAGGCCGAAATGAGTGCGAGAGAAAAAGGGAAACTTCCGTCTCAACCTCTACCGAATCCTGGGCATTACAATGTAAATGCCGTCACAACGTTGAGATCAGGAAGAGTGCTGGATAACCATGTTGGGAAAGAAGTTGATGATACTGAAAATCCTATCAATGCCCCGGCTGAGACCTTCCCTCACACACACACTTCTACGTCTGATTCTTGTTCTTCTACCCCACCGCCTTCTCGCGAGCCTATTCTCCATTTCCCTCTAGGCTCGACACCTCAGCCCACCTCTTCTAGCTCTTCACAGACGATCCCCACTCCTCTTTTGGGATCTCGTCTACCCCTTCTTCCTGCTCCTATGATGGACCCAGCGCTTATTGCTAAAGCACCTTACCCGAACCGGTTAAGGGCTAATAAATCGAGTCCTCATATGGAGAAAATTATGGAAATGTTCAAACAGGTTAACATCAACATCCCTCTCCTAGATGGGATTCAACAAGTCCCCGCTTATGCGAAAATTCTTAAGGACTTGTGCACTAGGAAGAGAAGACTCAAGTGCCGAAGAAGGTCTTCATGTCCAACAACATTAGCACTGCTTTTATCCCTCAGCTACCAAAGAAACGTAAGGACCCAGGATGGCCTACGATATCGATTTCTATTGGGGGTAAAAACATCAACCGTGCTCTTTTAGACCTTGGCGCAAGTGTTAACCTACTTCCATATTCTGTATATGAGCAACTAGGTATCGGAGAGTTGAAGCCAACCTATTGCACTCTCCAGATGGCTGACCGATCAATCACCAAACCTAGGGGTGAACTGGAGGATGTCTTAATAAAAATCGGGGAATTTATATTCCCTGTGGACTTTATTGTAATTGATACACAGCCTGTAGCGAACCCACGAAATCAAATTCCGGTGATTTTAGGTCGCCCCTTTTTGGCCACTTCCAACGCTATCATCAACTGTCGTAATGGTTCTATGGCCCTATCCTTCGGGAATAGGTCAATTGAGCTGAACATTTACAAGTTGGGAAGTGTACCCTCCGAACCTACTGCTCAGGTCTGTTCTGTCGACTTAATAGATGTCGACAGCAGCGAATTTGATGATCCTCATGATACTGATCTTGACTCTTTTCATACGATGTTGTTTGACCCTACTATGTATCATACGCATACGGACTCTTCCACCGAGATGTCCGGGTCAACAACTAACACCGATTATGAACTGCTTTTAGAGTCTGAAGATCACCCCGCACTTTGTGATGACATTATTCTTCGGGGTATTGACGGAACTATTGAGGAGATCTTCGCTGATGAACTCGCATTTTTGAATGACACGGGTGTTGAGATGAATCATCTCCCAATCAATGAAATTGAACCTCCACCCCTTCTTCTGAACTGTAAAAAGAATGCGAGCAATCCATCACATTCACTGTATCGTCTCTCCAAAATGAAACGCACACACATTCTATTCCACCACTTACCCTTTCCTCACTTCTTCTTCCACCAATCTGAGCACTGCATTGATAAAATTTTCGAATGGTTGGTGTTAACCTTCGGTCTTTGCAAAGATTGGCATCGACCAATGATTTTTGACCCCTTCATGTGATTTTCAAAGATTAACATTGCATAACTCAAGTTTGGGGGGGCAATTTTTCTGGCTCTTGAAAAGAAAATTTTTACAAAAATTTTGAGCCAAAAATAAGTTTGGGGGAGGATCTTCACTTATATATTTTGCCCCCACTAATAAATTCCTCCCAGGCTTACAGGTTTTGTAGATATAGCGGCTGGCAACAGTGAGGACACTGTTGAAAATAAGTTTGGGGGAATTATGTAGAAATCACAACCAAAAATATTTTGACCGCAATCAATAACGGTGTTGGATGTAGCGCGTTAGTAAGTGCGGATCGTCCACAGGGAAAGTGTGATCCGTTCAATTTCCGAATTAGATGAGTTGAAAATTTAAGGAAAAGAAAAGAAAACAATTCATGATTTGCATTTGAAGATCAAGAAATAAGAAAAATCTAGATCTAAAAGAAACATTAAAAACAAGAATTGAGATGTATGATAATTTCCAACCAACAATCAAGATTAGAAGTATGGCTCGTAGGAGTAGATCGGATCTATAGATGTGATGAGATCTAATGATTACTCATTCTTATTCATTAACGAATTGATACTAGATCGATGCAAATTCATCGAGATTTAAGGATCGTGCGAGGAAATTAGGGATTTCGCAACTCATCCTTTGTCCTTTCGATGGATCACATTCAAATTCTAGCTTCTAGTTAATCAAATGGTCAATAGCTGTTCCCTAGTTTCGAGTGAACACGATCAAGAAAGCATCATCTCGAAACTAGGTTATTAATCATTTGATTCACTAGAATTTCCAAACATTATAGGATTTAAGAATTGTAAAAATATCTAAATCATCATCATCTAAAGATCGTCACAACTCCTACACGAGCGGAGATTACTCAAACATCATGATCACAAACACAATCATAAATTGAGATCTAATCATTATGCTTGAATTAAAAGATAAGCAAGAATATAGAAAATTCACCTTTATTTAGCGACAAATTTCGTTACAACTCTCTTGAATTTACAAAAGGATGGAACTAGATCGTCGATTTTGGCTTCGCTCGACTCCTTGAGTCGCAGATCGGCATGGATCTCTTGCTCCGTTGGAATCTGGTGTCGCTTCTAAAGGTTGAAGGCTCTCTTGCTTGAATTGCTCTCGGGATCTTGATCTTGATTTTGAATTGGGGTTTGACACAAGTCGTGTCACTCGACTTGTGGGTAGAAGATGATGGTGATTCTTGAACAACCTTCACCCTAGATCTAGGTTCTCTTATATAGACCTCAAAATTCTAGATCTAGGATTGAAATTTGAATTTTCCCTCCACAAGTTAGTTAGCACAAGATTTGAATTTCCCTCCAAAAGTTTGTTAAGTGATCCTTCTAGAAATAGTTTGTTAAGTCGGGCCTTCTAGATGCGCCACGTGGAGCTTCTGGGGTCTTCTGGAAGCTTTGGCAGTTACTATTAGGCATATGGGAAAAATTGAGCCGCTGATGTCATCAAACCGCTGCAGATCCGCGGCATAAAGGGGGTTTGGGCCGCGGATCCGCGGTCCTTTAGTGGCCTTGGTGCTTTATTTTTTTATGGTAACTCTTGGGCTTCCTGGTGGGCCTTTATACAATATGTGAAATCTCATTTGGCCTTCTGTATTGCTCCAGATCTTTAGCCTTTGAATTGGCGTGTCTTTTATCAGTTCTTTTCCTAATTTAGGCTCTGCTTCTGGAATTTCCTGCATTAGACCCCAAGACAAGAGTTGCGCAATACAAGGGTGATGTGATGCCATGAAAAACACACAATTTCCCTAAAAGTGCCGGTTTTAGTATACAGTACAAGTAATCCAGTATTTTACATGTGTTTTGCTAATATGTGCGATATGAATACCGGATACCTTTACATGAATGCAAAAGGTAGGGAAATTGCCGTGCTAGAAATGCAGTATTTTCGACTGATCACCTTACGCAATCAATCGGATCATATAGATATCCCTTCAACACAACATAGGTCATCGAAAGGATCTCGGATGACTCACCAAAGCACAAAAGCCAGGATCTTTCAGAAAATGGATTCCTATTTGAAAAGTGCATAACCGCATGGATAAGCTCACACTAACCCGTTAATTTTGGATCCAATTCAGGACTGCAATATGATGAGAGGCGATTCCTCTCAGAACAAAAGGATCAAAACCCTCCGCGCCCCACGCTGGACTTACAGATTGTACTTCCCAGTTAGTCCATAAGGATCGGACACCCATATTCCAGGACCATATAAGCCTGTTACATGAAATGCGCCAAAGCCAAAGCAAGTCACCCCTAAGAGAAATAAATGAATTCCAAAGATCTTGGGCAAATCCAAAGAGGGTTTTCCCGTACGTTCATCAGAGAATATTTCTAGGTCCCAATACACCCAATGCCAGATGGCCGCCAAAAAGCATAAGCCAGAAAACACAATATGTGCCCCTGCCACGCCTTCATAACTCCAAATACCCGGATTCGTTATAGGTCCTCCTGAAATATTCCAACCACCCCACGAATTGGTTATTCCTAAACGAGTCATGAAGGGTATAACGAACATACCTTGTCTCTACATTGGATCAAGAACGAAACTTAATAGTATACCACTTCTACGAATGGCCCGTAATGCCGCGTCTCTTCCGAGACCGAGACCTTTTATCATAACTTCTGCTTGTTGCATACCCTGATCAACCACAGTACGAATAGTATTTAAAGCCGCGGTTTGAGCAGCATAGGGTGTCCCTCTTCTTATGCCTTTGAATCCAGAAGTACCGGCGGAGGCACAAGAAACCACCCGGCCTCGTACATCTGTTACAGTTACAATGGTATTGTTGAAACTCGCTTGAACATGAATAACTCCTTTTGATATTCTACGTCCATTCTTACGTGAACCAATACGTCCATTCCTACGTGAACCAATTCTTGGTATAGGTTTTGCCATATTTTATCATCTCATAAAATTTGAATCAGAAATATACAAAAAGATACGGAGATATCTATTTCATGTTAAAACAGATCCTTTATTATTTTTACTTTTACATGGCCTTTCTTTGAGAAACTTTAGTGAAAAGTTATACTTTTCGTTTGCTGTAAGTCATTACTGACAGTCCCGAATCTAAGGAATTCTTGAAGCTGGACCATAAAAATGAAAAATTCTTCATTTCTTTTTGCGTTTTCAACTTCCCCTTCAACTGCCGGATCTTATGTTATGAATTTGAATTTGGATCAATTGGATCTCAAATGTTCAAATAAAGAAGCCTGTCCCTTGAACAAATAAATGAATTATGTTATATATGTTTTAATATATGTGTGTTTCATTTTTGATATTGTTTAATATATGTATGTGTTCTTTTCCAGTTAAGTAATTAAGTAAATTGATTAAAAAAATACTAATAAAAAAAAGATTAATACTTAATAAGATAAGAATATGAAAAATATTCATATTCTATAGTATATTCTATAGTTCTATAGTATTAATAATACTAAGAAATGAGAGAAATATATTGAATAAAAATAATAATATAGATAGGGATAACCCCTATATAACTAGTATATATCTATCATCACATATACATTTGTTTCTTTCATAACGTAAACTGCCCTATTTTATATTGAAATTTTCTATTGAATCGGATTTTAGAAGTATTCTTCGAAAGATATACAGGGCCTGTGACTAGACTTATAGACATTACATATATCTATTGTGACCCCCCTAACCCATCCACCATTTCGTAATATCGTCTATCTTTCCTCCTACAACTCTAGTCGTATATACTTATGTATTTCTATCTATTATGTTCCCCAACCAAAAACCAAGTAGATTTTCTTGAACCATGTATTGTCTCAATTGGGATAAGCTAAAAAAAAGACTATTTCGAATACTAATCAATGATGACCCTCCATGGATTCCCCTATATAAGCCGCAGCTAAAGTTGCAAAAATAAGAGCTTGAATCGCCGTGTTATTAAGTATTTTGCTTTAAGTTCTTTTCTCTATAAGAGGTGGAATAGAATAACCCGGTTGAAGCGTAATGATCATACGTCTGTAATGCATTGTATGTCCCATAATAGGTCCCATTCTTCTCCCCCCAGATGAACCATATAGCCAAGAGAAACCATGAACCAGAATAGAAGAGCTTGCCCCATCCATGAGTAAATATTTCATAGTAGCCTCATTAGACCGTACATCTCTCTTGGTATATCCAGATAATAGGTAGGAACATAAACTGAAACATTCTGGAGCTTGATCTCTGATAACACTTTTTTAGTTAGGGATGGTAATGGTGACAGTTATTCTGTATATTTTGATATTGAAAATCATATTTTTGAGGTTGACAATAATAGTTTTTTTCTGAGCGAACTAGAAAGTTTTTTTTCCAGTTATTTGAATAGTAGGTCTAAGAGTAACAATCACCACTATTATCATTACATGTATGTGTTGGAGATAGTGCCCTCAGAGTCAATTATTAGGTCACAGGTACGTGATTGTAATGATTGAGGGAGGACCTATCCCAGTAGGACAGTCTTACTCGAGATGATAGTATGCTATCTGGTTTACCTTTATCATCGTGTACTGCTTTAGGTGACATGACACGTCGCTATTACACGTTGATAGAGCCCCTAGGATTCTTGCTTGACCACCAGCAGTATGAGGGCGATCATATAAGTGGGAGCTGGGGGTCTACAAGCATATCCTTAAAAGGTCCCTAGTCGTGGGAGTTTCGAGACCGGGCATCGATACTCCATTAGTAGACTAGTGTATACAGTCGAGACCCCGACGAGGGGCGGTGGCCAGTCTCACAAGCCACTGGTGTCAGTTGGATCACCTGAGATGTATACAGGTGCTCATTGGGTTATGAGTACACCGGACAGGACTCGCCGGGAACATGCTAGTTGGTCATATACCAGACGTCAGATGGCAGTTCCCTGGTGACATGTGTGCAGGTTAGTTCATCGACCTGGGGATCGTCATTTGTCTCGTGTGAGTTCCCACTGTACTTTGATTACTACCCTACCACGGCTCAAAGGAGTCGTGCAAACAGGTTTTAGTTGGGTACAGTCCCGAGCCACATGGAGGCAGTGAGCGTATCTTCAGGGGTTCGTCTCTCCCGGTATTGGGGGTGAGGTCGTGCTGTGTCTAGGAGAGCCATTACACAAAGTCCTTGGCCAAGGCAAGGAGATTTACTGGTAGGTATTCCAGTAGTATCTCAGGGTGTTCTGGGCTACACTCCGACACGACTTGTACCGCTTTTGGGGGTCTGACTTTTACCAACCCCCTAGGCCCGCCATGCGATACTCATAGACGAACGGACCGGACTGCACGGATATTGTCACTGACAGGCTCAGTAGGGTGTCAGGATGAGTTCGCTCATCGACGTCCCTTTTAGTCAATAGCTGGTGGCCCGTTACGTATTGGCTTATACCTCTGACGTGCTAGTGGTTAAATCCACAGCCATAGTATTGACGAGTCTTTAGAGTCCACCACACTTTCAGTTACTCAGCTTTCGGGCGAAACGCTGTAGAGGCCGTATGGAGATATGGCAGGGTCCGATCAGATACGTGCGGTATTGCACGGATCAGGATCGGACGGTTTGTACTAGTAGCCATATAGGTTTATGGCAGGGTTCGATCAGATACATGCGGTATTGCACGGATCAGGATCGAACGGATATTACTAGCCGGCTTTGGTATAAGCCGGTCCTAGTTTAGTACAGTGTAGATTTTGTCTCATTGCATTTGTATCCGGACGGAATACAGATGCGGGTGTGTATGCACAGTATTGGGGTTTTCCTGTAATTTATTACGGGACCAGTTTTCTGGAGTTGCCAGTTTGCATTCCGTTCCGGCCGGTTTTCCTTTGTTCTTTCCCGGCCGGACTTTTTCGATGGAGGGGGTTATTTGCAGTTTTGCAAATAACACTTTGTGGGGGGGTTTCTTGCAATTGTATTGATTATGATGGCTTTCATATCTTGCACCATTGACTTGCTTTTTATTGTGATTGAAAGGGTATGGGTTGAATAGTAGAACAAGCATGGTTCATGTTTGTTTGTGGTCACCTCTTCACTTCTCCTACACTCACCTCCCTTCTAGCTTCATATGGTTTTTTCCTCCACCCTTGATTCTCACTTGATGATAAGTCTTTCATGGTTGTGAGAAGAAGAAGAGAGAGCTTCATTCATGAGAGTTTTCTTTCTTGATCTAGTTTTCATGCTAGAAAAATGCAAGCACCATTTTTCTAGTCCTTGTTTCCTCCATCATCCTCATTGGCAACAACATAACCCCAAAGAGACAAGCATCTTCTACACTACATTCTACCGCATATCTTGAGCATGTCGAGTTGCCGGCTTCATGCTCGAGTTGCCTCGGTATTGAGGCGGGAGCCCGTAAAAGACGAAGGCGATGTGGTGCCCTTTCCGGCGAGGAGGCGACGATGTGGAGCCAAGATCCCGCGAGGAGATCGGAGTGAAGAGAAGACCGGAGGACTTGGATCGTCGGTATATCTCTAACCCATTCTCTTGTTTGCTTAGACTTGTTAATGGTTACGATCCGGAGTTTAGTGCGCGGTGGTGCCGGTTTGCAAAGTCCGCAAAATTTAAGTTATTCACCGCTTCCGCATTCCGGCGTCGGATTGACGGCCGGGGCGCCGCCGTGCACTTACAGTGGTATCAGAGCCTCGCCATTAACTTAGTCTAGCTTTGTCTAATGTGTTTGTATTTCCGATCGATCAAAAAGTCCAAAAACCCGTATTTTTCCCACATCAGTTTCTGTCGAATTTTTTTTGAGTCCAAAAATTTTTCAGGTTGTCTCAGAGTGATGTGCAGGGAATTCTAAGGTCACTGTTAAAATTTGGTTCAAGGATCTCTTCATACCGCCGCGGAAGGGCGGCCAAACCCCTGGTTTGGCCGCGCTTCCGCCGCGTATTTTACTGTTCACCCCAAAAGTTTTTTACAGTGTGTTCCTGAATGATAAATGTGGTTTTTGGAATATTAAAATTGGGCCCAGGTTTTCTGTGGTTGCTACAGTTTTGTTTGGGGGCCCACTTGTTAATGTTTGATCAATCGGAAATTTTTTAAACACATTTTTCACAGTATTTACATTATATCTGCGACCGTGAATGTCACTCGATCGGTAAATCCGGTCTAACTGCTATAGCCCGGTTAGACGGATTTGCGAACGTGACTTTCACGTTGATGTTCTATGTATTTGCTGTGATGTTGCGGATCGGTCGTGGGGGATAGCCTGGATGCAATGCTAGTACAGTTTTGTTGTATTATGTACATTTGATATTGCGGGGCGAGCGTCCGACATGTGGACTGCCGTCACTGCCTGTTTGTATTATTCTTTTGGGGCACGACCTGGTTGCGGTCGATGTACCCGTTGTATGTATATTTTACTTTCTGTACTAGGGTTACCCCGCGGAGGGGTGCACGGATAGCCGGGTTCTGGAGGGCAACAAGCCCGCATCTCATGGCATTGAGACGGAGGGGGCTTCACTCTAGGATTGTCGGGCTATTCGCCGCACTCGTAGGGGGTACAGGTTGACCCAGGAGGGGTGCCCAAGTTGCCGGATTCCGTGAAGTGCTGGGTGGTCCATTCACGGTGCTGAAGGGGGCTGCCTCGCTTCAGGTTTTGGCGGGTGACTTGCCGCGCCCGTAGGGGTCTAGGATTCTCATTGCACAGGCTATCCACACGACCAGGGGAACGTCGGGTTTCAGCGGCTCTGTGAAACCCGGGGATCCCAGATATCTGTATTGTTTCTGTGATGCTGTTCATTCTCTGTGATGTTGCATTCTATTCACGCCTTGGGCGAAATATAATATATTGGTATATATATTAGTAGATGTTGTATATGTTTTGCATCCGCGCTAGTCCAGTCCCCGCTCTGTCGTTAGTAAGCTAACCTAACGGGTAATGACGGGACCCAGTGGCGAATGCGGATGGCATATACGTACATCAGTATATTTTCGTTCTTTGTGGTGTGATCAATTGATGGGACTGCATTGATTCGGATCAATGCAAAGTTAAAAACAAACCTAATCTGATGTTGTTGGAACACTTTTCAAAAAGCTGTTATTGCAAGGACGTTTACTTTTGTTTTGCATCGTGGTATTCATTGGAATATCCTGCTCCTCAGTCGACGAGGCAAGGGCCGAGATCCCTTCACCGGGAGTGACCCCTTGGACAGAAGTTTGCGTCAGGGCATTAACTTCACTATAGCCGATTACTTTTGCTTTGCACCGTGGTATTCAGTTGGAATATCCTGCACCCCATTCTACGGGGAAAGAGCCGAGATCCCTTCACCGGGAGTGACCTCTTTAGCAAAGGTTTTCGTCACTATATTTTCTAAAAAGCTATCCGTTCCTTCAACGATATCAAGTTCATTACGTTAAAGGTTTTCGCCAGAAACCATTCGTAGCCCTCCATCATTTCAGTTAAATATTCGGTAGTATTCAAGCTATGTATTTTGACCTCACGCCAAGGCATAGTGTTTGGTAGCTGCCGGGTATTTATCTGTTGCATAGATAGATGCGTTGGTTTGGGACAGTCGTACTACTATTTTGGCCTACGTCAAGGGTATGTACGGGTGGATTCAAATTAACCTGGATAATGATGGGCAGAACTTGACATGTGACTTATGATATTTTGACCTCACGCCAAGGTCATAAGAGCATGGGGCAGAAATCACATCGGGAGTTTCAAAAGTACTGAAACTTGCCAGATATGCGCATACCTTCTGGAGTGTGATACCGTGAGCGGATTCCGTCACGTTATCATGCGATGAGAGTTGGATCCCGATTCCCACTGATGAGTTAGTTTACTCCTCGGGTGACCCCGACTAATTCTTCTTTCAGGTTTGGAGGAGAATTTGAGGTACAGTGGGAGGATTCCAGATTAGATAAATTGGTAACCATTCTGATCTAGGTTAGAGTGCACGCTGAGTGTTTCTTTTCTCTCTCTCTTGGCAGCGACCATTGACCCGACCCAAGACTTATGACTCAGTGACCAAGTTGACCGAACCTTCTTTACACTGGCTTTTGGATTGTCAGAGTTGCGGACCTCATTGCCACTCCTACTTTTACCCTTTTCTCCGGGACACCCCGTATTGCTACGAACGTCCACTTCCATTGGACAAAACCATCGTATGGTTAGATACGAACTCGAAGGAATTCGAGGATGGTTTCCGGTTCTGGAGAAAACGGATAGGATTATTCAGTTGTCTTTTCCTTTTACCCTCTCTCAGGTTACGAGTACTCCTTGGTTTAGGGGTAGTACACCTATTACGCAAATTGGATTGTCTTCTTCCAAACCTTAGGCTGGTGCCGACCGGTAGGGAATGAAGAAAACCAATTAGCATAACGATGGTGTGCAGAAGGTATTAAGTTTAGACAAAGCAAGGGATTAGTAAGAGGGCAAAGTAAATTGCAACAGATATTCACGACCAAACCAAATATTTCGTTACCACTCCCACATCACCTTTGTATTTCTCCAGGACACTCCGTATCACTACGAAGATCCACAGTTTATTTGGATAATCCATCGTATGGTTATATACGAACTCGAAAGGAACTTGTTCCAGTTCGGGGATGGATCCTGGTTCAGGAGAAATAGGAATAAAGTACATTCAGGTGTCTTTTATCTTCACCTTCTCTCGCATTGCGAGTGTTCCTAGGATTGGGACAGTACACCCATTATGCTTATTGGATAGTCTTCTTCCAAACCATAGGCTGGTGCCGAACGGTAGGGAAGGAAGAAAACCATTTGGCCTAAGGGGTGTGCAGAAGGCAAAGACTAAAGACATATGAAGGGATTTGGAGAGGTGGCAAAGAACTATACGGTTACAGTCGTGAATCTGGAAGAGGCATTACTAGGAATACCAAAATACCCCATCGGAACATTTCAATGTTTCAGTTTCACTGTGTACTGTTAAAAGGAAACTGATTTCCCAATTAGATACTTACTCCAGGGTATGTATTTACCAGGTATGATTCTCACATCTGTATGGTTTTTACAGATGATGAGTGGGAGTAAGTTATTGGGAATTGGGTGATTATCCTCATTATATCGGGATTAATTGTAATCGGTGATATTTGAGGAAATCACCTGGGCTGTTTGCCGGTCGGCAAATATCTGGTTTTGAATATCCGCTGTTATGCACCAATTTCAAATTGATATATCTGTACGTCTATTTTCATAGAGTGAGATATACCTTTCTGAAATTATGTCTACGACATTTACCTATATCAGTGGATGGTTAGGTAAGGAGCATTAAACATCGGTGTAATTCTTCTTAACCATAAGTACAGTTTTCAACCTACGACACACAGTGAATGAGTTATCAGACTCAAGGGACTTATACAGAGTATTGTATATTGTCCAGGGTCCATCAGGACAGAGGGGTTGGTCCTCGTACTATATTCGGTTTACTTATGACTTCTCTAGTTTTTAGACAGGTGTTTCGTAGAAACACAGGGTCTAAGTTTTGAGGAGTTATAGGTATTTGAATAGAATAGAGAACCAGGTATAGCAAGTATCGGGATTCTTCAAAGAGATCGAAGATGTAGATACTTGTGTATGGTATTCAGTTGATAGTAATGATAAAGAGAAATTGCTTCTCTTTCAGGTTACTCATAATTGGAAGCATTCCTAAGTTGAGTAACGCTGATCGGCCTCTCTCCATTTAGTTGACATGCACTGGAGACAGCTGCATGATTTGAATCTGGTTCAATTAAATCAGTGCCTCTGTTTTTTATATTGGATATAGAACAGTTCATATCTTAACGATGTTAAGGTACGGGGAGTTGTCCGGTTTATGATTAAAACCAGACACTGGATAACTCGAGGCACGTTTCTGTAATGGCTGTTTGTGGGTTGACCCAGGCTATGACGCGGGTTGACTTTCTACCATCTGGATGAACAATAGCAATATTGTTCTAGACTCGCCACAGTTTTATTAAAAATGGATTTTTTTTCAGAAAACAGTAGTGGGAGTATGGTAGAACTGGAAGTAATTCCAGAACCACAAACGATTACTGAAGATTTGATAAGGAACCTAAAGATTCAATCTGGATTGACATTCCATTGGCCACTCCGCAGATAAGGTGGGTAACTTCAGGCACCCGAGAGGCACTACGGTGGCCTCAAGGACGGTGACAGGGAAGTTCTTGTTTACCCACAATTGCCATTGCTGTTGTTCCAGGTTACGAGACCCGGCGGGAGGATGAGTATAGCGTCGTTCTAAAACTAGTTTTAGAAGTGTACGTGTATATGACTCTGCCAGAGGGTTGTCGTAGTCAGTGGGAGCAGCGGAAGCATTGGTGGACAGGTAGCTTATGTCTATTTATAGACTAAAGCAGATGTAGCGGAGATAGATCATCTATTTCTGACGTGACAGTCATGGGTTTGACTTCATCAGAATAGGGGATGGATCTGTTGAGAAGGTAATAGGGTGTGATATCCTGGTATTTGGATGATATACACAGAGTAGGAAAAGAAACTCCTACACTACGATCGGTTATACTTTGGTCGTCACACAGTGGTTTCTCCACAAAGGACATGGATTTTATATCAGACATACTGGTTACTAGATCTATGGTTTTAGATCTAGATTTGGGTGGTTTCCCAATCAGGGTACTTGACAGCATTCTAAGAGTATTTAGGATGGACGACTCCTGGCACGGTAGTGTACCTGCAGGTAATGGAGTCACCCTCTCCAAACGTGTCTTACAGACTAAAGGGGAGAGGGACGGGCATGATTGGCAGATCACTTGCTCAGGCAATTGAGTCAATCGTGAGATGTCAAGTACCACACCAGATGTTGTTCTTGCACTAGATGCAATAAGATGACATTAATCCAATCCTGGAGAAACAGTCGGAAGCAGTTTTAGAACATAAGTGAATGTTCTAGGGATATGATAACGACAGCCTCATTCAGGAAACAGTTATCATTCCAGGCTTCCAAGGTGACATGGACGGCAAGGAGGTTGTCAGAGTTATAGTTTTCCTTCTTATGAGGGGCAGTATTTTGGACAGGTGGTCCAAGGCAATACTGAGGGAGGCATGGCGCGCAGGATACTGATTAAGTTCAGTTGACGATACAGTCTAAGAAGTTTGGATTTGGAGTTCATTTATGAGCTAGGTCCCATCAGACATCCAGACATATTCTGAGACAGGTATTGCTCTTTTCGGGAGATGGCTTTCTCCGCGAACTTGAGATATAGAGAGACATAGAAAGAAACAACTAAGCGGATCCACTCACTGAGGCTATTCCTCGAACGCAATAGTTCCGCAAACGAGCTTTGTGAGACTGACTAGTAGAGGAGTTGGATGTTCGGTATCACACGGGCTGTGAGTATGCGACATCGCAATAATTAGCCTTGAGTGCAAGTGGGAGATTGTTGGAGATAGTGCCCTCAGAGTCAATTATTAGGTCACAGGTACGTGATTGTAATGATTGAGGGAGGACCTATCCCAGTAGGACAGTCTTACTCGAGATGATAGTATGCTATCTGGTTTACCTTTATCATCGTGTACTGCTTTAGGTGACATGACACGTCGCTGTTACACGTTGATAGAGCCCCTAGGATTCTTGCTTGACCACCAGCAGTATGAGGGCGATCATATAAGTGGGAGCTGGGGGTCTACAAGCATATCCTTAAAAGGTCCCTAGTCGTGGGAGTTTCGAGACCGGGCATCGATACTCCATTAGTAGACTAGTGTATACAGTCGAGACCCCGACGAGGGGCGGTGGCCAGTCTCACAAGCCACTGGTGTCAGTTGGATCACCTGAGATGTGTAAGTCCGTGTTGCCCACCCCGGTGCTTACGGGGAGGCGGAAAACATAATAAAAATCGGATTTTTAATGACTTAGGCAACATGGACCTTGCATGTGAGGATCTTTGCTAAACTAAAACTAGCTAAAGTAAACTAACAACTAACAAAGTTGTAGAAAGGTTATACCTTGAGCTCGAACTCCTTCTCGCCTTGCTCGTCGGAATGGTAGAAAGGCCTCACCTTGCTTGTCTTCTTCCGTCAAAGAAGGATCCACCCGAAAGCCTCGACCTTTAGCTTCAACTCCAAGCTAGGAGTAACTAGAGTGCAAGAAATGCTAAGACTTGAACCCTAGAAGTGAGTAGAGAAGATCAAGTGAAGGTTTTTCTCAAGCTTTTTGTTTCTCAACACATGAGAGGGAGAGAGCTTGAGGGAGAGGATGAGCAAGAGAGAGAAAGGATATGATAGAATGAAATATTAGTGAGCCATTCTCACTAATATGTGTGAGTTATTTTAATTAATTAATTAGCAAGAAAATTGTCATGGTTTAATCAAGAGGTGACCATTATCATTTCATTATTAATGCAAATTGCAAGAATCAAAGAGCATCTTCCAAATGAAATGATCATGGTCAAATTGTCAACTTGGTCAACAAGTCAACAAAGTCAAAGTGTCAACAACAACAACCATGCACAATAATTAAGCTAATTATTAATTAACAATAATACACACAAAAACAATAGGGTTAATAAAATGACAATAGTCATTAACCCTAAACAAGGTCCTCTCCCTCAATCTCAAGCAACCGTGCATACGCACCCGCATTCGTGATCCGAGGAACACGAACACAATGAGAAAAACCAATCACAAATCATATACTAGGATCCGGCTTAAACCAAAGCCCGCTAGTATAAACTGTCCGGACAGCAAACGTGCACAAGTGCGCGGATGCGAACGAACCCTATCGCAAAACCATGCGACCTCTACTCATTTTGCCTAAAGGCGAATAGCTCTCTGTGTGGGACTCTAAAGACTCGACACTACGCTGGCAGTGGGTTTAACCACAGACCGCAAGCGGCACTAGCTGTACGTAACGGTCCCCAGGTAGATGTCGATAAGAAGACTGACGAGGTGAACCCCATCTGCACTCCTACTGAGCCTGTATGTGACAGTCTCCGTACAGTCCGGTCTGTTCGTCTGATACATCGCATGGCGGGCCTAGGGGGGCGGTGAACGTCAGTCCCCTAATAGCGGTACAAGTCGTGTCGGAGTGAAGCCCAGAACACCCTGAGATAACACTGGAAGCCTACCAGTATATCTCGCTTGCCCTGGCCAGGGACTACTCGTGTAATGGCTCTCCTGGACACAGCGCGATGTCAACCCCCAATACCGGGAGAGACGAATCCTGTCTAACCGTCACTGCCTCCAAGTGCTTCGGGACTGCACCCAAAAACTACCTGTTTGCACGACTCCTCTGAGCCGTGGTAGGGTAGTAATCAAAGTGCAGTGGGAACACACTCGAGGCGAAGTGACAGTGTCAAGTCAGCGGACTAAGCTGTACTCATGTCACCTGGGAACTGATAACTGACGATAGGTATATTACCAACCAACAGTTCCCGACGAGTCCTGTCCAGTGTACTCGTAACCTAACGAGCACCCGCATACTATCCCAAGTACGACGTACTAACGGCTGTGGGACAGACCGTCTCCCACACTGGGATGAGAAGCGCATACGCTAGTCTACTCCGGAGTATCGATGCCCTGTCTCGATAGTCCAACGACCAGGGACCTGTATAAGGATGTGCTTATAGATTACCCAGCTCCCACGAGTGCGAGCGCCATCACAACGCTGGTAATCAAGCAAAGATCCTAAGGGCTCTACTAATATGTATACCAGCAATATGCTAAAAGAAACACATGCACATATTAAAGCAGAGACAAACCAAGTAGCATACTACCATTTCGAGCAAGATTGTATATACAACTGTGAATATCCCAAGCTTCCATTAAGTAATATACAAGCTAGTATGATACAGTAATGGCCTCTAGGGCATATACACTAACAATCTCCCACTTGCACTAAGGCCATGTACTGGCGTATCGAAGACCTATCATCTCGATCAGCCGCTCGAACTGAGTCTGGGGCAAGGCCTTGGTGAATGGATCTGCTGTGTTATCCTCTGATGCAACTCTCCGGACCTCGATCTCCTGGCGATCCACGATCTCCCTGATCAGGTGATACCGCCTTAAGATGTGTCTGGATTTCTGATGGGACCTGGGTTCCTTCGCTAAAGCTATAGCCCCGTTGTTGTCGCAATACAGAGGTATTGGGTCAACAATGGACGGAACCACCTGAAGTTCTTTCAAGAACTTCCTCATCCAGACAGCTTCTTTTGCGGCATCAGATGCAGCGATGTATTCCGCTTCCATAGTCGAGTCAGCAACGGTTTCCTGTTTGGAGCTCTTCCAACACACCGCCCCTCCATTGAGGGTAAAGACAAAACCCGACATGGACTTGGAATCATCCTTGTCACTCTGGAAGCTGGAGTCAGCAAAGGCCTCAATCTGCAGGTCTTTTCCGCCATACACCAAGAACATCTCCTTAGTCCTTCTCAGGTACTTGAGAATGTTCTTTACTGCTATCCAATGTTTCTCCCCAGGGTTTGACTGATACCTGCTTACCACACTCAGTGCATAAGCCACATCCGGTCTGGTACACAACATTGCATACATTATAGAGCCTACCGCAGAAGCGTAGGGTATAATAGACATGCGATCCCTCTCCAAATCAGTCTTGGGAGACATCTCTTTGGAGAGGGTGATCCCGTGACAAGCCGGTAGATTACCGCGCTTGGAATCTTCCATACTGAATCTCTTCAGTATGGTGTCGATGTACCTGGACTGCGAGAGTCCTAATATCCTCTTGGATCTGTCACGGCAGATCCGGATACCCAGAATGTAGGAGGCATCACCCAGGTCTTTCATGGAGAACCTGTGTGACAAGAACCCCTTGACAGATTGTAGCATAGGAATGTCATTTCCTATTAAGAGAATGTCATCCACGTATAAAACGAGGAATACTACAGTTCTCGCTACAAATCTACAATAGATGCATGGTTCATCTGGATTTTTGATAAAGCCAAATTCTTTGACCGTCTCATCAAAACAGATGTTCCAGCTCCGCGATGCCTGCTTGAGTCCATAAATGGACTTGAGCAACTTGCACACCTTTCCGCTGCTCCCACCCTGAATGAAACCCTCTGGCTGGTCCATATAGACACACTCCTCTAAATGACCATTTAGAAAAGCTGTCTTTACGTCCATCTGCCAAATCTCATAATCGTGGAAAGCAGCGATGGAAAGAAGGATCCGAATGGATTTCAGCATAGCTACTGGAGAAAAGGTTTCGTCATAGTCCAAACCAGGTCGCTGACGAAAACCCTTTGCTACCAGTCTAGCTTTATAGGTCTCAACCTGTCCATCTACACCAATCTTCCTTTTGAAGATCCACTTGCATCCTACGGGTTTTACCCCGTCTGGAGCAATGTCCAACGTCCATACTTTGTTGGTGTACATGGACTCCATCTCGGTCCGCATTGCATCCAGCCATTTTACCGAGTCGACGCTCTGAATGGCTTGCTGGAAGCTAGTAGGCTCATCACAATCTAGGATGCAGTCCTCTCTATCCCCGTCAATGAGGAAACCGTAGTACCTCTCGGGCGGATGAGACTGCCTACTACTCCTGCGGAGTGGCATGGGAATGTCCTATTCTTTTGAACCTTCTGGTTCCACTAAGCTTTCAGTAATAGTTTGTGGTTCTGGAATTTCTTCCAGTTCTATTGCGCTCCCACTTATTTCTTTTTCTAAAAACTGATGTTCCAGAAAGTGGGCATTGCGAGAAACAAGGACTTTTTGTTCCTCTGCGTAATAGAAAAGATACCCCCTGGAGTTCTTTGGGTATCCCACAAACTTGCACAGTACTGAGCGTGCCTCGAGCTTGTCCGTATGCTGCTTTTTGACATAAGCTGGACATCCCCAAATCTTCAAGTATTGAAGATAGGGTTTCTTCCCACTCCATAACTCATATGGTGTGGTAGGCACAGTCTTAGTGGGAACACGGTTCAAAAGATATGCAGCTGTTTCTAGCGTATACCCCCAGAACGATCGCGGTAACTCAGCATTACTCATCATGGACCGTACCATATCCAATAGGGTTCGGTTCCGTCTCTCCGATACACCGTTATGTTGCGGGGTGTATGGAGGAGTAAGCTGAGAGAGAATTCCATTCTCTTTTAAGTAATTCAGGAATTCGGCACTTAAGTATTCTCCTCCTCGATCCGATCTTAGGATCTTGATACTTTTGCCGGTCTGTTTTTCTACTTCATTCTTATATTCCTGGAACTTATCAAAAGCTTCGGATTTATGCTTTATTAAGAAGACATGTCTGAATCTTGAGAAATCATCCGTAAAAGTTATGAAGTAAGAAAAACCGCTTCGCGCATGTGTAGACATTGGACCGCACACGTCGCTGTGTACGAGTCCCAAGAGCTCGCTCGCTCTTTCTCCGTGTCCAGAAAACGGAGCCTTTGTCATCTTTCCTTTGAGACAGGATTGACAAGTTGCATACGATTGATATTCGAACGAATCTAAATATCCTTCAGTATGTAACTTAGTCAATCTTCTCTCGTTGATGTGACCCAGTCTACAATGCCATAAGAAAGTTTTATTAATTTCTGGAGACTTTCTTTTGTGTGTATTCTGGATATTGAAAACCTGTGGTTGGTTTAAAACGTAAATACCGTTGTTTAATGTACCTGACCCAATCAAAACTTGATTAAGGTGAATGTTCACTACATTACTTACAAATGCAAATTCATAACCTTCTTTAGATAATAAAGATACAGAAATGATATTACAGGTTGCATTTGGTACATAATAACAACTACGCAAAACCAAAAAGTGTCCATCTGATAATCCCAGGTGATAGTCCCCCACGGCCTCTGCATCCATGCTAGCACCGTTCGCAACTCTGAGGGTCATGTCACCTGCCTTCAAAACTCTACGCTTTCTCAACGCCTGCAAAGAATTACAGATATGAGATCCTGATCCGGTATCCAATACCCAGGATGTAGAGTTTATTGATAGACAATTTTCAATAACATACACACCTGAAGCTGAAGCTGCAACTCGCTTCAAATCCTGTGTTCTGGCTTTCCAAGCCTTGCAATCTTGTTTCCAGTTGCCACTTTTGTGACAATAGAAGCATTCTTCCTTCCCCACCAGCTTCCCCGCTACCTTTGTTGCTTTACCCTTTCCCTTCGTATCCACTTTACCGACACCGCCTCTTGGTTTGGCGGGGGCTTTCTTCTTCTTGCCCTTGGCTTTCGCCCTGGACCTAGAAGAGGAAGATCCTCCTACAAACAAAGTGGATGTCTCCCTACCCTTCTGTAGGGTGCCCTCAGCAGTCCTCAACATGTTCAGAAGCTCGGCAAGTTCTACCTCCTTTCCTTGCATGTTGAAGTTAAGAATGAACTGGGCGTAAGTGGAAGGAAGGGACTGGAGAATCAGATCAGTATAGAGTTCATTCTCCAACGTGGTCCCAAGGTCCGCGAGCTCCTCTATGTAGCCGATCATCTTAAGCACGTGGTCCGCTACCGATGATCCGACGGCCAACCTTGCCGAAAAGAGCTTCTTCGACACTTCGTATCTTGCGATACGAGATTGCTCTCCATACAGTTCTTTTGTATGGAGAAATATGGACTCTAGGTCCATATTCTCGTGCCTCCTCTGATGTTCATTGTCCATCGAGGCTAGTACGAGGCATTTGGCCCTCGCGCAATCTATCTCCCATGTCTTACGGATTTCTACATCCGCGACGCTGGAGGTGGGACCTGGGACGGGGGGAGCTTTGGTGGTAAGTATATACCCCAGCTTGTCATAAGTGATAGCCATCTTGACATTCCTGAGCCAATCTTTGTAGTTTGGCCCTGTCAATATGTTTTTATCTAATAGTAACTTAAGTCCGGTCATCTTGAATGGTCGCTGCAATTAGGAGAGAGAAAAGAAACACTTTAGCATGATGCTCTTGCAAGTTTAGAGTGGTTTTTAGTTTGTCTAAACTGGATGGCTCCCACTGTCTCTCGAATCCCTTCTCAAACCATAAAGAAAAGGATTAGCCGGGATCATTCTCACCGTACAATACTTGCTTAACCGTTCAGCCAGGCCAGTGTCGGTACTTCGAGGGAGGTTTTCCAACGCTTTCGCGAAGTTCCTTAATTAAGTAACCTCTTTTCCCTGTGGGCGTAGCCCCGCTAACACCTTTCTAGGCACCTACTAGGTTTATAGCATTGATCGTTAAGTGAGAGTTTTCCCGAGGAGTAGCATATACTCACAGTAGGATCGGGATCCAAATATCATCGCGTGATAAAACCGAAGGAATCCTACCAGAATTATCACACTCCAAATGGTATGCAACGCTAGCAAGTTTCAGTACTTATGAAACTCCCGATGTGGATTTTTGCCCCATGCTCTTATGACCTTGGCGTGAGGTCAAAATGTCATAAGTCACATGTCAAGTTCTTCCCATCATTATCCTGGTTAATTTGAACCCACCCGTACCTACCCTTGACGTAGGCCAAAACGGCAGTACGACTGTCTCAAATCAACGCATTCTATCTATGCAACGGATAAATATCCGGCATCTACCAATCACTATGCCTTGGCGTGAGGTCAAAATACATAGCTTGAATACTACCGAATATTTAACCGAAATGATGGAGGGCTACGGATGGTTTTGGCGAAACCGTGAACGTAGTGAACTTGATATAATCGATGGAACGAGATAGCTTTTAAAAGGAGTGGTTCAAGCTCCGCGTTTAAAAGTTTAGTTTTTGAAAAAGAACCGAGTGGTTTTCAAAGTGTTCCAATCGACTTTTACTTGGTTTATTTCTTGCATTAGTTCTTTTAATGCGTCCCATCATTTAATCCTACCATTGCAGAAAACAACCAAAATATGACGTACGCTTATGCCATTCGCATTCGCCACGGGGCCCCGTCATCACCCGTTAGGTTACTTAACTAACGACAGAGCGGGGGCTGGGCTAGCGCGGCTGTAAAACATAAGCAACGCCTAAATAGTTATTATATATAAATATATAGCAATGATAGACATTACAGATCACAGATGAATACATTGGATATACTAGGAATCCGCAATGCGTTCGAGCCTGCAACGCAAAACGAATTACACGGTCGCGGTGAATAGCCAAAACCCCACCCAAGACCCCTACGGGTGCGGCAAACTACCCGCCAAGCACCCGAAGCGAAGCAACCTCCCTCACCACCGTGAGTAGGCCACTCGGCGCTTCGAGATACCCGGTAGTTTGTGCACCCCCTCCATGGGTCTATCCTAGGAGCAAAAACAGTAAAAAGAATTATACAATGACGGCTACAACCCCGACCCGGTTGTGCGGCCATACAAAGAATATTATTACATCAATTTACATGTTACAAATGAATGAAAGAAAAACAACGCTCATCTCACATCCAACCCGGCCATTCACCCGCGACAATCCAATCCATTCATATCCACAAACCAATAACAATCACAGATCATGTATAACCCCGACTAATCGTCTTATAGCGATTAGCCGACGTTCAATACATGCAAGCATTACAGATATAACCGATGTAGTTAAAGTGTAGTGAAGTTCCGAAAAATACGGATTTATAGGCCCCCAAAAGTAAATTTTAGTTCTGGAAAATCTGGGCATATATTATATATCCTAAAAATCCCAAAATCAACACATACAGACACTGCACGAAAAACGATGCAGAGAGGACATCAAACCGCGGCGGTTCCGCGGCACAAGCCTACCTCGTGCGGCGGAAGCGCGGCGGTTTGAACGAATCTCTGTGTCGTTTTTCATGGGTGTTCATAAAAAACCCTGAGATGAATTTACAAATATAAAGTTTTCTATTTTGAGCAGAAAAAATTTCAACAGAAACTAGGGTTTTTCAAAAGTTCGGTTTTTGGATTTTCGGTTTCGAAACTTCGTTACACTTCACTACCTAGCTAGTTTGAGTTTAGTTAGGCTCTGATACCACTGTAAGTCCGTGTTGCCCACCCCGGTGCTTACGGGGAGGCGGAAAACATAATAAAAATCGGATTTTTAATGACTTAGGCAACATGGACCTTGCATGTGAGGATCTTTGCTAAACTAAAACTAGCTAAAGTAAACTAACAACTAACAAAGTTGTAGAAAGGTTATACCTTGAGCTCGAACTCCTTCTCGCCTTGCTCGTCGGAATGGTAGAAAGGCCTCACCTTGCTTGTCTTCTTCCGTCAAAGAAGGATCCACCCGAAAGCCTCGACCTTTAGCTTCAACTCCAAGCTAGGAGTAACTAGAGTGCAAGAAATGCTAAGACTTGAACCCTAGAAGTGAGTAGAGAAGATCAAGTGAAGGTTTTTCTCAAGCTTTTTGTTTCTCAACACATGAGAGGGAGAGAGCTTGAGGGAGAGGATGAGCAAGAGAGAGAAAGGATATGATAGAATGAAATATTAGTGAGCCATTCTCACTAATATGTGTGAGTTATTTTAATTAATTAATTAGCAAGAAAATTGTCATGGTTTAATCAAGAGGTGACCATTATCATTTCATTATTAATGCAAATTGCAAGAATCAAAGAGCATCTTCCAAATGAAATGATCATGGTCAAATTGTCAACTTGGTCAACAAGTCAACAAAGTCAAAGTGTCAACAACAACAACCATGCACAATAATTAAGCTAATTATTAATTAACAATAATACACACAAAAACAATAGGGTTAATAAAATGACAATAGTCATTAACCCTAAACAAGGTCCTCTCCCTCAATCTCAAGCAACCGTGCATACGCACCCGCATTCGTGATCCGAGGAACACGAACACAATGAGAAAAACCAATCACAAATCATATACTAGGATCCGGCTTAAACCAAAGCCCGCTAGTATAAACTGTCCGGACAGCAAACGTGCACAAGTGCGCGGATGCGAACGAACCCTGTCGCAAAACCATGCGACCTCTACTCATTTTGCCTAAAGGCGAATAGCTCTCTGTGTGGGACTCTAAAGACTCGAAACTACGCTGGCAGTGGGTTTAACCACAGACCGCAAGCGGCACTAGCTGTACGTAACGGTCCCCAGGTAGATGTCGATAAGAAGACTGACGAGGTGAACCCCATCTGCACTCCTACTGAGCCTGTATGTGACAGTCTCCGTACAGTCCGGTCTGTTCGTCTGATACATCGCATGGCGGGCCTAGGGGGCGGTGAACGTCAGTCCCCTAATAGCGGTACAAGTCGTGTCGGAGTGAAGCCCAGAACACCCTGAGATAACACTGGAAGCCTACCAGTATATCTCGCTTGCCCTGGCCAGGGACTACTCGTGTAATGGCTCTCCTGGACACAGCGCGATGTCAACCCCCAATACCGGGAGAGTCGAATCCTGTCTAACCGTCACTGCCTCCAAGTGCTTCGGGACTGCACCCAAAAACTACCTGTTTGCACGACTCCTCTGAGCCGTGGTAGGGTAGTAATCAAAGTGCAGTGGGAACACACTCGAGGCGAAGTGACAGTGTCAAGTCAGCGGACTAAGCTGTACTCATGTCACCTGGGAACTGATAACTGACGATAGGTATATTACCAACCAACAGTTCCCGACGAGTCCTGTCCAGTGTACTCGTAACCTAACGAGCACCCGCATACTATCCCAAGTACGACGTACTAACGGCTGTGGGACAGACCGTCTCCCACACTGGGATGAGAAGCGCATACGCTAGTCTACTCCGGAGTATCGATGCCCTGTCTCGATAGTCCAACGACCAGGGACCTGTATAAGGATGTGCTTATAGATTACCCAGCTCCCACGAGTGCGAGCGCCATCACAACGCTGGTAATCAAGCAAAGATCCTAAGGGCTCTACTAATATGTATACCAGCAATATGCTAAAAGAAACACATGCACATATTAAAGCAGAGACAAACCAAGTAGCATACTACCATTTCGAGCAAGATTGTATATACAACTGTGAATATCCCAAGCTTCCATTAAGTAATATACAAGCTAGTATGATACAGTAATGGCCTCTAGGGCATATACACTAACAAGATGTATACAGGTGCTCATTGGGTTATGAGTACACCGGACAGGACTCGCCGGGAACATGCTAGTTGGTCATATACCAGACGTCAGATGGCAGTTCCCTGGTGACATGTGTGCAGGTTAGTTCATCGACCTGGGGATCGTCATTTGTCTCGTGTGAGTTCCCACTGTACTTTGATTACTACCCTACCACGGCTCAAAGGAGTCGTGCAAACAGGTTTTAGTTGGGTACAGTCCCGAGCCACATGGAGGCAGTGAGCGTATCTTCAGGGGTTCGTCTCTCCCGGTATTGGGGGTGAGGTCGTGCTGTGTCTAGGAGAGCCATTACACAAAGTCCTTGGCCAAGGCAAGGAGATTTACTGGTAGGTATTCCAGTAGTATCTCAGGGTGTTCTGGGCTACACTCCGACACGACTTGTACCGCTTTTGGGGGTCTGACTTTTACCAACCCCCTAGGCCCGCCATGCGATACTCATAGACGAACGGACCGGACTGCACGGATATTGTCACTGACAGGCTCAGTAGGGTGTCAGGATGAGTTCGCTCATCGACGTCCCTTTTAGTCAATAGCTGGTGGCCCGTTACGTATTGGCTTATACCTCTGACGTGCTAGTGGTTAAATCCACAGCCATAGTATTGACGAGTCTTTAGAGTCCACCACACTTTCAGTTACTCAGCTTTCGGGCGAAACGCTGTAGAGGCCGTATGGAGATATGGCAGGGTCCGATCAGATACGTGCGGTATTGCACGGATCAGGATCGGACGGTTTGTACTAGTAGCCATATAGGTTTATGGCAGGGTTCGATCAGATACATGCGGTATTGCACGGATCAGGATCGAACGGATATTACTAGCCGGCTTTGGTATAAGCCGGTCCTAATTTAGTACAGTGTAGATTTTGTCTCATTGCATTTGTATCCGGACGGAATACAGATGCGGGTGTGTATGCACAGTATTGGGGTTTTCCTGTAATTTATTACGGGACCAGTTTTCTGGAGTTGCCAGTTTGCATTCCGTTCCGGCCGGTTTTCCTTTGTTCTTTCCCGGCCGGACTTTTTCGATGGAGGGGGTTATTTGCAGTTTTGCAAATAACACTTTGTGGGGGGGTTTCTTGCAATTGTATTGATTATGATGGCTTTCATATCTTGCACCATTGACTTTCTTTTTATTGTGATTGAAAGGGTATGGGTTGAATAGTAGAACAAGCATGGTTCATGTTTGTTTGTGGTCACCTCTTCACCTCTCCTACACTCACCTCCCTTCTAGCTTCATATGGTTTTTTCCTCCACCCTTGATTCTCACTTGATGATAAGTCTTTCATGGTTGTGAGAAGAAGAAGAGAGAGCTTCATTCATGAGAGTTTTCTTTCTTGATCTAGTTTTCATGCTAGAAAAATGCAAGCACCATTTTTCTAGTCCTTGTTTCCTCCATCATCCTCATTGGCAACAACATAACCCCAAAGAGACAAGCATCTTCTACACTACATTCTACCGCATATCTTGAGCATGTCGAGTTGCCGGCTTCATGCTCGAGTTGCCTCGGTATTGAGGCGGGAGCCCGTAAAAGACGAAGGCGATGTGGTGCCCTTTCCGGCGAGGAGGCGACGATGTGGAGCCAAGATCCCGCGAGGAGATCGGAGTGAAGAGAAGACCGGAGGACTTGGATCGTCGGTATATCTCTAACCCATTCTCTTGTTTGCTTAGACTTGTTAATGGTTACGATCCGGAGTTTAGTGCGCGGTGGTGCCGGTTTGCAAAGTCCGCAAAATTTAAGTTATTCACCGCTTCCGCATTCCGGCGTCGGATTGACGGCCGGGGCGCCGCCGTGCACTTACAGTATGATACTCAATCTAGTTGGAATAATCACATTAATGGTTGCATTGATAATTATCTTCGTTTTGAAGTCAGTATTCATAGTTACATTTTCAGTGGTTCTGACAATTACAGTGACAGTTACATTTCTAGTTTCATTTGTACTGAAGGCATAAGCGGTAGTGAAAGTGGGTATTCTAGTATAAGAACTGGTGGTAACAGCCGTGATTTCAATATAAGAGGAAGAAGATCTAATGATTTTGATATATTTAATTTCTCATATATCGTATCGGGGAGGACCATTAGTATTTCATTACTACAAATATGCATTATTGAAAAACTAAAATAAGACATGTTATTTGGATATTTCTATTCAACTCCGAAGTATTGTATTTTTTATTTGATACGAATAGTTGAAGTGGATTCTCTAAAGAGAGGATGGATTATGAGAGTGTGTGACTTGAACTATTGATTGGGCCATGTCGATATATGATTTTATCTGCCGCGTTGGAACTCACAATCAAACGTGTCTCTGCGTCCAACCACCACGTAAATCCCCTATGTAGCATAAGATAGGCCGGTTCGCTTTAGTAGAATCTTTTCTATGATCATACCTGAATTATGTCATACATGAACAGGATCTGTAAGATCCTGAAGAATAGAATAAGTGATATGGCATGATCCAATGTTCTATCTATTTCACTTACTTATTTATAGTATGGAAATGCATTCATTTCCTCTGTTCCAAGACTCAGTGCTTGATGAAAATTGTTCTCATTGACCAAAAAAATCCAAGGTCCGATGAGAAAATGAGTGCTTCTCTGCCATACAATAGGGGACTTCTCAAAAAGAGGTGCCTGTCATAGCGTCTCCTTCTGCTCCAACCTCTTATAAAAGAGTGAGGCCATAGAAAAGTCTATCGTTGTAGGCAAAACCCAAAGGAGAGATCTCTAAACGCCCTAAGTCTAGGTGCATAACTACATATACGGTCTAAATGACCAATGGTAAAGAAGAGAGTTGTGCTTCTGTGAGTCACGGACCGCATACCCGGTCGTTGATGAAAGCTCAGAAGCAACAGCAGAACCTCCAAGAAATGCTTGCCAAGATGGCAACACTTACCGGACCTAAAGAAAGTCCGGACAAAGAAACTTAACAGCGCTAGGAACAATAAACCGATATAGAGTTCTTGCGACGGGTGCTGGAAAAGAAAGATAAGGAAGGTATAGAGCAAGCTGCCAACATAAAGCAGATGGCTATTCTATCCTAAGATATGGTTGGGATGATGATCTAACTAGAATCGCCAGCTGAAGATCCTCCGGTGATTATCGAAGATGATAGTGGGGGAACATCGAATCCTCCCCAGGCCCTATCAGCACCCAAGGAGGAAACGATCTTCAAGGAGCTCAGCAAATCAGAGCTCATCAGGACAATGAAGCCGCAAACCAACTGGTGAAAATTGGACGACCCTATCCGACCAGGTACGTCCAGATAAAGTACCCAACGTGATATACGATCCCGAAGTTCTATGTATTTAAAGGAAAGGGTAATCCCTATCAGCACATCACACAATTCAGAGCTCTGTGCGGCAATACCGAAGGAGACGACAAACTTCTGCTTTGCCTATTCATTGGAAGCTTATCAGAGATAGCTTTTAAATGGTACTTGGAGTTCCTAAATGACTCCGTGAAAACCTTCTCTCGAATGGAGCCGCTATTCACACAACGATTCACCAGTGCAAGTTCGAATTGGCATAACATGAAACCTATTAGGCCGAAAGCATCATGGAGAGCAACAAAAGTCCACAGCCCTCCTAATTGACACCAACGAGTAAAATCTCCTTGTGCTTCAGGGCCCCATAGTAGCAACAAAGAGTGTGCTAAACTATTTGCAGGGGTAGAATCTGCAGCTGTTAAGAAATTACAACCTTCCAAATAGGAACTGGCCAATCCATGGGTATACCATGAAGTTACAAAAGTTGTACCTGTGATCCAGCCCCCTAAAGCGAAATAAGCACAAGGAAAAAGCAATAGGCCGGACCAACCTACAAAAATGAAACGGTCCCTCCGTAACCAATCATCCATAATATCAAATAAATCATTTTCTTCTAGATATTTTATTTGATGAATTCATACTTAATTAGACTTATTAGACTTTTTACTTTACTAGTATAAAAGAATTTAGTTGGGCCCTATACGCTTACAAAATGATTTTTGGTATAGAAAAAATTCTTCTTATTTTAGTTTATTATATTTTTTATAGTTGTTCCATATATGTTCTCTTACTTTTGTTTTATTCTATGCGGGTCGTTGTGCCAAGGGAACGAGGAAATAGAATCTAACATGTTTTGCTCGAATAAACATTCTGAAGAAACTTCAATTATATTAAAAGGGAAATTAGAAAGTTCTTTCCACTACCATTATGCGGAGAAAACATCCATTCTTCATTCGATTCATTTCAAAATACTTCAAATTGGTACGCGTAAGAAATAGGCTAATTCGGCAGCTTTTTGCTCAATTTCTCGTGGAGTCAAATTCTCATCAGTACGAGTCAAGGGAATGTGATAAAGGATCATTATGAGTCAGACTTAATAGAATTTGATCAATCCTTTTTTCTATCATTAAGGTAGAGAACTGAACCAAGAATTCTCTTTCTTCATCATCAATCGAATCACTGTTCGAGACCCAGGATTCGATTTTATCATCAATCCAATCACCGTTTACGTTTTTTTCTTTTTCTTATCAATGAATAGATCTCTTTACTTGTATGACTTAGATGTCTCGTATTTCTCAAAAAAGTGATTCGATTGATGGGATTTGGTATGATACTTATGAGATCGATGAGATTGATATTCAAATATTTCTTCTTAGAACGTATTGATTTGACCCTATAAGCGGGACCACCAACCAATAGCATGTTGCCACCAGAAGCAGAACCCCATATTTCTTCCAG
Organism: Agapanthus africanus; assembly: GCA_030015575.1. Taxonomy (NCBI): domain Eukaryota; kingdom Viridiplantae; phylum Streptophyta; class Magnoliopsida; order Asparagales; family Amaryllidaceae; genus Agapanthus; species Agapanthus africanus. The sequence continues at coordinate 113,151,306 of CM057342.1, read as the reverse complement.
AGAATCTCCTAATTGTCATAGCGATCCCTTTTTTTGTATTTTATCTTATTCAAATAAAGAATTTGAAATCAATGTAATGTAACGATGAAATGGCTGGAAATTTATATATTCCATTTCTTTGACTTTATATGTAATTGGCGGAAAGATTCTTGAACCTGAAGTAAAACAAAATCTGTCTGTATATGTATAATATAATATGAGCAAGTCCTATGTATATATAATATATATTATGTATTGTTATTGTATTGTTTTGTTCTATTTCAGTAACAGTGGCTTTTTAGTTAAGTCAAAAGGGTCTATGATTCTTTAAATATCCAAGATTACCCCCGGTAGCAATTCTTCGTTGTATATCATGGATACGAAAAGATTCTATTTTTCTTATTCTTGATTCTTATTTTCTCTTTCAGATGAAAGATAGAATAACTTCCACAATGGACTCTGATAAGTGAGATTTCGAATAAGTGTTTACAGAATCTTCTTTTGTCCGAAGAAATAATTCATCGAAATAAAGAGTCACCCGTTCCATTGATATGGGCACATCTGAGATCAAGAAATGCTCGGGAGTTCCTCTATTCAATCCTTTTCCTTCTTCTTGTTACTGGATATCTCGTTCGTATCCATCTTCTCTTTTTTTCCCGAGCCTCTAGTGAGTTACAGACAGAGTTAGAAAAGATAAAATCTTTGATGATTCCATCATACATGATTGAGTTGCGAAAACTTCTGGATAGGTATCCTACATCTGAACTGAATTTTTTCTGGTTAAAGAATCTCTTTCTAGTTGCTCTGGAACAATTAGGAGATTCTCTGGAAGAAATAAGGGGTTCTGCTTCTGGTGGCAACATGCTATTGGGTGGCGGTCCCGCTTATGGGGTCAAATCAATACGTTCTAAGAAGAAATATTTGAATATCAATCTCATCGATCTCATAAGTATCATACCAAATCCCATCAATCGAATCACTTTTTCAAGAAATACGAGACATCTAAGTCGTACAAGTAAAGAGATCTATTCATTGATAAGAAAAAGAAAAAACGTAAACGGTGATTGGATTGATGATAAAATCGAATCCTGGGTCGATAGTCATACCAGCGATTTGGAGGAGATCTCTCGAAAAGTATTTAGTGCTCATTTTGGTCAACTCTCCATTATCTTTCTTTGGCTGAGTGGCATGTACTTCCATGGCGCCGTTTTTTCCAATTATGAAGCATGGCTAAGTGATCCTACTCACATTGGACCCAGTGCCCAAGTGGTTTGGCCAATAGTAGGTCAAGAAATATTGAATGGCGATGTGGGCGGCGGTTTCCGAGGAATACAAATAACCTCTGGTTTTTTCAGCTTTGGCGAGCATCTGCAATAACTAGTGAATTACAACTCTATTATACCGCAATTGGTGCATTGGTCTTTGCATTATTAATGCTTTTTGCCGGTTGGTTCCATTATCAATAGGTACAAAGATAGTTATTAAATCGTTAGAATATAATATAAAAAACGAGCAGTTCTAGTAAGATTTGTAATATGAATACCTTTACGCTTTGCGGAGATGTAAGGGGCCATTCTAGGATTCCATTTCTTAGTACCATGACCAAAATGAACTCCTGCTTCCATCATCTCTTCCAAATGGATATTCCAATATCTTCCTGTCATTTTTCCCACGCTTTCTCTTTTTTTTTAACAAATAAATAATTGTTCCTAGGGAACCTTCTACCGGGATTGACCATTGATACACAGCACAAACCATTAATTTTTTTTATTACTTACTTAATACTTCATTTTATTTATTACCAAATAAAATCAATATCTAGAAAGTAAAAAGAAGAAATCTCTCTTTAGGAATTACAAAATCGCGTAAATGGTTTTTCTGGTGTGTTATGGAAATTGTTTGGGGCACAAGAAAAAAAATTTCTCTTTACTTTTCAGTTGTATTGTAAAGAAATGTTTAATAAATAAAATTTGATGTTCATTTACATTTCATGTCTTCTTGTGTATATTTACGTTATATTGCTTAGTTACGCTTAGCGTGTTTATTTCTGAGTATATACGTAGCGGGCTTCGTCGCGTCTCCTTACCCGTACACTAGGAATGGGGGCGTGACAAGCTTCCTACCCTACTATGCTGTGGATCAAAAGCCCTCCTCACGAGGCCACCGAGTAGTTTCCTGCTCGGTCCATCCGCAGTGGGTAGCTTCCTGCCCAACTACACTGTGGATCAAAAGCCTTCCTCATGAGGCCACCGAGTAGTTTCCTGCTCGGTCCATCCGCAGTGGGTAGCTTCCTGCCCGACAACGCTGTGGATCCAAAAGCTCTCCTCATGAAACCATCGCCTGTGCTTGACACGTGGCGCGCAGCGCATCTGCGCTAGCACGCCTGTGTTTGACACGTGGCGCGCAGCGCAGAGCGCAGCACAACTGCGCTAGCACACCTATGTTTGACACGTGGCGCGCAGCGCAGAGCGCAAGGGACCTGAAGCGTTGCTTCATTTTTAAAATTTGAATTTTGAAACAGAGCTTTGCTCTGATTGGGGGTGCGCTTCCTTGGGCACAGCGCTCCTGACGCTGGCGTGTCTGCTGTTGACACGTGGCGCTCTGCGCGCAGCGCAAAGAATCTGAAGCGTTGCTTCAATTTTTGAATTTTGAAATTCAAACAGAGCTTTGCTCTGATTGGAGGAAACAAATGCCCCTCCACCGTTGCGCTCACGTGGCGCACACGTAAGTGCAGCGGTGGCAACATCTGAGCCATTGGATCAACTCAGAAGTTGAGGAGGCGCTTCAGCGCCTATAAATAGGACCCTCGGTCCTCAGATGATTATTATCTTTCCTTCAAGAATTTTAATCTCAGAGCCTTGCTCTTCTTTTCAAGAACTTCAAGAGTTAGAACTCTAGAAAATTTTAGGTAAAAATTAAATTAAATTAAATCAATTTTAATAACTTAGGGGTTTTACCCATTAACAGAGCCTTGCTCTCATAGATCTTTTGATATAAAGAAAACCCTATTAGGGTTTTATAAACAGAGCCTTGCTCTCAAGAACCCATAGATTTAAATAGATCTTTCCTTAGGGTTTCTTAGCCCATGGGTCAGAGCTCTGCTCTTTTGACAATGTATAGATCTTTTGATCTTTTGATGAAGAACTCTTAAGAGTTTTTCCATGGATCTTTAAGATCCCAGAACTTTAATTCTTAGGAATTAATTTTTCTTTGATGGATTTTTCCATCATTATTACAGAGCTAGGCTCTTTAAGGAATTTTATTCCCTCATGACCAGAGTTTGACAAGTGTCACTCTGTTACAGAGCTTTGCTCTGAAAGGGAGATTTTCTCCTTGTCTCGAGGGATTTCTCATTTAATGAGAATATTCTTTGAGGATTTCCTTATTAATTGACAGTCTCATGCAATGATGAGACTGTATTATTAACTGATGTATTGTCATCTGGATTTTGTGGGTCCCCCTTTGGTCCCCTCTCCACTGCATTGCAGTGTGGTACAAATTTTAAAGTACCAAGCGTCGGGATTTTAAAATTAAATTATGATTCTGATAATTGAATTTCGCTTTTTTTTTTGCGGGCAACATGTCTTCTAATCTCTCGTTCCCGTTTTTCCGTTCAGAAGGAGGATTCCCTGAGGCACCGATAAACCGGGAGGTTCTTGCTCTCATTAAAGACTATGACCCGGAGGGCAAAAACCTTCACTTGTGGGGTAGGTGGTACGACCAAATAATTAAAGGTCGCCGAAGCTTCTCTTGCGTGACGCTATCGGATCCGATCTCGTCGATCTCGTACGCAGATATACCCCCGGTGAACTACGCCGTGGAGGTCTTAAATTGGACTTCGGAGGGCCTTCTTCAACCTTCGATTGCTGCTATACCCATGCAGCTGCCGGCAGCCTTGGATATTTTGGGGCGGCGCATATTCCAGGGCGAGTCGCGCCCTTGGGGATAACCCTACAACATTGGATTGACTCCTCGACATTCGGCCGGGTATTTGCAGTGGGCCAGGTAGATTCTGTAGGGTTCCTAGGCACACTCATGAGGTTCCACAAGGCATCAACTATGCCAAAATCAAATTTTTTTGTGCTTAACAACTCTATGCAAGATCATTAACTAGAGGTAAGGCGAAACTATAAGCAAGCAAACAACTTTACTAATAAGTGAAAGGGATTGCAACCTTTGTAGATCCGGTCCTTCACTTCTAATGCTCCGTGTTGACGTCCCTTAGCTGCGATCATCGGGATCCCAGACCCTAGCGTTGGTTTCATCGGAGATATGAGCGGGCTAGGTCGTTGACTTCGAGGCCGAAGATGATCTACGTCGGGAAGACTCAAACTCAAGCTATTCATTCACTTGGTCAAAAACTTTGTGAAGAGAACACCCTATACTACATGGCAAGTAGTAGAGGATGAAGAAATAGGAAGTGGGCTCACTTTAGAATTGTCTTTCTCACACTTTTTCTCATGGCACCATTGGAGCTAGCAAGCTTTTTGATGGAGCTTGATGAAGAAGAAGAAGAAAGAAGAAAGAAATTATCTCATCCAAAAGAAAGCTTATCTATTTAATTATGGCACCATGGTTGATTTAAGCCCTCATGCTTAACTCATGTAGAGAATTGACTAAGATATTAAGTTAAGGGTTAGGTTAAAGCATATCAAGAGAAATGACAAAGGAGTGGACTTTGTCAATGTTTCTCCAAGCTTCTTCAAGCTTGACAACTTTGACTAAGTTCAACTCTTTTGTTAAATCTCTTGATAAAACAATACCCTAATCTTAAACCTAATCTTGATACAAGTCTCATACACACAACTTGTATGTATCATCAAGCATGATACAAATATGTACACTTGCATATATCACATATAAACAATGTGCACAATCTAGTGAGAAAATCAATCTTAAGTGAACCAATACTAGTTAATCTAAAGTAATATATCAAATATATAATTATACATTAAATTATTAAATCGATACTTGATTTAATGATCCGGTCATATCACATATAACCGACTAATATCAAGTGTATCAATGTATTGAATCAACATTTGATTCGGTAACCCGGCTATATCTCATATAACCGTCCGATGATACAAATCGCGAGAATAGAATACAGTATCACATACTGGTATTATTCTCGGTCCCGCACATATCTCATATGCGCTCCTATTTCGTTTCGCTTGAGCCAGGAAACCCCTATGTAGGACTCTAAAGACTCGTCAATACGCCGGCAGTAGGTGATGATCATATCAAACACCCACAAGCCGCAAGCGGTCTGCTAAATGTAACGGCCACCCGGGTATTGAGCGATCAGAAGATCAACGAGCAAGCCTGCTCTCACTCCTGCGAATCCAACCAGTAACACTTACCGCACAGTCCGGTCTGTTCGTCTGATATGTCGCATATCTCGCCTAGGGGTGGTAAACGTCAGACCCCAGTAGCTTGATAAGTCATGCCGATGTAAGGTCCATAACAAGCACGAAACTACTGATAACACTTACCAGTAAATCAGTGCAACCCTGGCCAGGGATTTCCAGTTATGGCCAGTCGAGCATAGCGCAACATCAACCCACAATACCGGAAGAGACGAATCCCTTCCTATCGCTCATTGTCTCCATGTGAATCGGGATTGTACCCAAAAACCATCTGTTTGCATGACTCAGTAGAGCCGTGGTAGGGTGGAAATCAAAGCACAGTGGGAGACACACAAGACTCTATGACGATCTCGGGTCAACAGACTAAGCTGTACCAGTGTCACCAGAGAACTGCCATCTGACGTGAGGTATAATACCATCTGAGAGTTCTCGGCGAGTCCGTTCAGTGTACCCAGTCTCCACTGAGCACTCGCATACCGTCTCTGATGTCAAACACCAATGGATATGGGATCATCCATCGCCCATCACATGGGTCGAGAAGATATACGCTAGTCTACTCTGGAATATCGATGCCCCGTCTCAATATTCCTACGACTAGGAACAATGAAGGATGTACTCATTGACTACCCAGGCCCCACTAGTATGATCTACATCATAGTCCTGGAAGTCGAGTACACATCCTAAGGGCTTTATCAACATGTAACAGAGAGACAGCAAGTATACATGTTAAGATAAAGAGCAACCAGATAGCGTACTATCATGTCGAGCAAAAAAGTCTTACCTATATATGTCCCAGCATCCACTACAATATACATCTCATGTACAGTAATGGCCTCTAGGGCATACATATAACTAACAATCTCCCACTTGCACTAGGGCCATCTGTAGCAGTGGTTGCAGTATCTCATACTCAACCATCCCATAAAAGTCTCTCTCTGGGAAAAGGCCTTTGTGAGTGGATCCGCCGTGTTGTCCTCTGAGTATACTCTCCTATCCTCGATCACCCTGGAGATCAACTATCTCCATGATCAGGTGATGCTGCCTCAGAATATGTCTGGATCACTGATGGGACCGGGGTTCCTAGGCCAAAGCCACACTTCCATTGTCACACAATGGTAGGAACCAAGTTCATCTCATGAACCAATATACACCCAAACTTCCTCTTTGGTAGTATCATTGATAGCGATGTCACCAGCCTTTATCGTCTAGTTTGCCACGGTATCTCACTTGGAACTCTTCCAACATACCGTCCCTCCACTGAGGGTAAAGACAAAGCCTGCGACTGACATTCAGTCGTCCTTATCACCCTGGAACCTTTCCAATGATTCTCCCTAGGATTGATTAATACCATCTTACTACACCTAGTGAGAACCCTAACATCCATTTAGATCTATCTTATAGATCCAAAACCTAGGATTTAGGAGGTATCACTTTGATCCTATATGGAGAATCCGTGTGATAAGAGGAGATTGACCGAGCGTAGCATAGGAAACTCTTTTCCTATTAAGAGTATGTTATCCACGTACTCTACGAGGATCACCACCCTACTCTCTACTACCTTTTTGTATATACAAGGTTCATCTACCATTTTGATGAAGTCAAACACTTTGACTACCACATCAAAACAGACGTTCCAATTCCGCGATGCCTGTTTTAATCTGTAAAGCAACTTGCACACGTTTCCGCTGCTCCCACTGTTTACAAAGCCCTCTGGCTGTGTACTTATAGACGTTCTCTTCTAAATTAGTATTTAAAAAAGCAGTCATGACACCCAACCACCAGATATCGTAGTCATGGTATGTAGCAATGTTAAGTAGGATCCGGATGGACTTAAGCATAGCCACTGGAAAAAGGTTTTATCATTATCCACGCCTGGCCGATGATGAAAACCATTAACAAGTCTAGCTTTGAAAGTCTTAACTTTTCCATCTACACCAAGTAATCTTCTCAAGATAAACTTGCTCCTGATGGGGATTTAACCCTTCAGATATAGCATCCAAAGTCCATACTTTGTTGGTGTACATGGATTCCATCTCAGATCGTTAAGCACCCAGCCATTCTTACAGAGTCCCCACTCTTGATGGCCTGTTCGAAACTAGTTGGGTCATCATCTCATGATGCAATTCTCGCTCCCACTGTCATCAAGAAACCGAAGTATCTCTCAGGCGGATGAGGAACCCTGCTAGATCGGCGGAGAGGCTGAGGTTCGTCGGAGACTATTGAATCCTTTGGTTCTATCAAATCATCAGCTGTAGTTTGTATAGCTGGAAATCCTTCCAGTTCTACAGAACTGACCTTGCCTCGAGCTTGTCCGGATTTTGCTTTTGACATAGGCCGGACAACCCAAATCTTAACTTTTTTAAGAGATGGGCTCTTCCCATACTATATCTCATATGGAGTGGTAGGCAGTGATCTGATTCGAACCTAATTCAATAGGTATGGAGCTTTTTAAGTGCATAACTGCCAAAAGGAAATAGGTAACTCAGTAGTACTCTTCATAGAGCGCGCCATATCTCATAGGGTGCGATTGCTCTGCCCCGATACATCATTGTGCTGTGGTGTATTCAGAGGAGTAATGCTGAGAGAGAATCGCATTCTCCTTTAGAATAATCCAAGAATTCCATGCACAAGTATTCTCCTCCCTGATCTCATCATAGGATATAATACTTATACCTGTATTTGGTTCTCTACTTCTAACTTATATTCATTGAATTTCTCAAAAGCTTCAGACATGTGTTTCAATAGGAATATGTGTCCGAATCTTGAGAGATCATCAGTGAATGTAAGGAAGTACAAAGAACCAGTCTTGGCATATGTATGCTGGGGACCTCTATACATCACCATGTATCAGTCCCAAGAGTTCACTAACTCTTTCTCTGTTTCCAGTAAACGGAGCTATGGTCATCTTATCTTTGTGACATGACTGGCAAGTTTCATAAGATGTAAATTTAAACTGATTTAAATATGCATCTAATGTTACTTAGCTAGTCGGGTCGCATTGATATGACCTAGTCTACAATACCTCAAGAAGGATTCGTTCATTTCTGAACTCTTTGTGTTCTATATACTAAGAACTGTAGTTTGATTTAGAACGTATATGCTTTTAGATAACGTGCCTAAACCGATCAACTATTGATATAGGAAATGTTCAAAACATTATCCAACAATACAAAATTATATCCTTCTTTAATAAAAAGAGACTGATATGATGTTGTATATCAGGTTCGGTATCTAATAACATTCGTTCAGAATCAATGTATTTGGTAATACAGGGTGATAGTGGCCAACAGAATTGGCTGCAACACTTGTACCATTTTCTGTCTCATGAAACTTATCACCTGCTCTCAGTTCTCTACCTTTCTGTAGCCTATGTAACAGATTACATTTATGGGATCCTGATCCGGTATCTAATACCCAGGACGTAGAGGATACAGAGAAACAGTTCTTTGTAATGAACACACCCGAAGAAGATGCATCATCATGCACTTTCTTCGTTTGGGCAGCACAGGAAATCTGGTATTCCCCTAATTCCTGCTAGGTCTTATAACAATTATAAGTTGGAGCAGGACCAATATTCCCCAGCTCAGTATAACAAGCGGGTTCGGTCAATACATCCATATTATTATCTTGATTAAGGCGTGACATGGTTGCTACCTGGAGAGAGAGAGAAGAAAACACTCTGCGTGTGCTCTTGCAAGATTAGATTGGTTATATATTTTATCTAATCAGGATGGCTCCCACTGTTTTTATCAAATCTTCTTTCAAACCTTAAAAGGAAAGACTAGCCGGGATTAATTACACTCTACAAGTTCGCCAATCTTTCAGCCAGGCCAGTGCCGGTACTTTGAGGGAGGTTCCCCTTGCTTTCGCACGGACCTAATTAAAGTAAATCTCATTTTCCCGGGGGCGTAACCCCGTTGACACCTTTCTAGACACCTACTTGATCAGTTAATTGCAAAGTGTAAAACTCTCCCAGGAGTAACAATTACTTGCAGTGGGTATCAGGATCCAACTATCATATAGAAGGTATGCAATCTCATTGCAAATTTCAACACTTGAAACTCCCAATAAAGGTTTTTATCCCTAGTACTTATGACCTTAACTATGGTCAACAAATCATAAGCACTAGTCAAGTTCTACCCGTCATTTCGTGATTAATTCGACCCACCCACATGACCCTTAACTAAGGTCAACAAAGTCACGCGACTGTCCTAACTAATCGCATCATATGCGGTGTAGGAAGACATCACTTAGCTACCGTACACTATGCCTTGACTATGGTCAACAAACACAGCACGAATACTAAGTACTCTACTTTCTAAAATGACGGAGGGTTGTGGATGGTTTTTATGAAAACCTTTAACGCTTTGAACTTGATCTCGTTGCGGAATCAAATGATTTTTAAATGGAGTGTTTTTTAGGCTTTTGCTAGTTTCGCTAAAGAGGTCACTCCCGGTGAAGGGATCTCAGCTCTTTCCTCGTCGAATGAGGTGCAGGATATACACAATACCACTATGCAAAGCAAGAACTAGAAAAGCAGTCAAAAGACAAACCGAAGGTTGTAGCATCTGCTAATTATTGCTAAAGAGGTCACTCCCGGTGAAAGGATCGTCGGCTCTTTCCTTATCGAATAAGGTGCTGGATGTTCTACAAGGAACACCGCTATGCAAAGCAACAACTAGAGCTACCTAATTTTATTTTTGAAATTCGATTCCACAACATCTTTTAGGTTTATTTTCTTTCATTAATCTCATTAATGAATGCCCCATCATTTAAGTCTACCTAAACATCACAGATAAATACAACGCACACTTATGCTATCCGCATTCGTCTCGATGTCCCGTCTGCACCATTAGGTTAGGTAACTAACGGCAGAGCGGGGCAGGGCTAGCGCGGGTGTAAAACATAAGCAACGTCTATATAATATATCATATATACTATATACAGTATCAATCTGAACATATCACATGATCACATCACAGATAACGCAGCAGAAAATATCATATGAAATATTGGATATACTAGGACGTCCGTGTTTTATTTTGAGCCTGTATAAAACACGGATTCCATGGTCGTTATGAATAGCCAATCCTACACCCTTAGACCCCTACGAGAGCGGCAAGCAACCCTACCAATTCTAGAGTTAGGAGACCCGAACTCGACTCCTCGAGATGGTGTCCCACTGGACCCTAGAACCCGGTTACTTGTGCTCCCCTCCTTGGGCCTATCCTAATGCGGAAAAGTAAATAATATACAATGGTGACATCATACTCAACCCAGAAGTGCCCCAATAAAAGAATATTACATACAAGTTTTTTTACATGAATGAAAAAGGAAAAACACCCATCTCACATAAAAACCCCCGGCTATTCAAACACGACAATCCAATATAACATATCCAGCAACACATAACATCACATGTCATCAACGTAAGTAAATATGCCCATCCCAATTGTCGTTGACATATAGCAACGAAACCGGTGATATCACATATTACACTTACGGTCGCAGAAAAGAAAGTGTAAAACTATAACAGTTGGAATCCACAACCTCCTTAGACATCGCATGCCTAACAATTACAAACCCCGTATTTTAGTCTCATTATCGAAAACACTTTTCAATATCAAGTCGGGCAATTCAACAAGATTCCCGGCATCCTGAACGAATGCACGTCGCAAACTTTAGTAGACGGCCGCACCCCCGATACCGTCGACGAAGTGCACTAAAGTGGAACACCGCTGCCGCGAGCACCCGAACGGATGCTTTCGGCGACGGGGTTCTCCTGCAGTCACTTGGTCGGGGCTATGGGGCGTGGCTATCTATTAAGTTTACCGGCGAGTATCCGCGTACGCAACGTGATTGCGACGGACTTTTGATCACATCAAAATCCCGTGGCAACCGATCAAGTGAAACTAAACTGCTAGATTTATAACATTCAAATGTTGTTGATTCCAATTATTGTATCAGATTCCAGATAAATAGACAATGTTAAACTTTCCGATAGAATAATCAAACACCCAAGTTTTCCCGAAAAGCTCAACACTTGAGGGGAGTTTAAAAAACATCCATTTCATGCCACAGTACCAACGGTCCAGCCGTAGAAGGGTCAAGCCAACGCCTCACATGTGGCACGCCGTACTGCCTCAAACCCTAAGGTTCAAAGGGCAGTTCAAGACGGTTACATAATCGAGTTAAGGTTTGTTGTCTTCTAGAGGGTCCATCGTATTACTTGCACTACTTAGACGTTCTTAAACTACGGAAAAATCCAACACTTGGAAATTTTCCGGCAGGGGGGAAAATGGGTTATTTATATCTAGTCGAACTTTTTAACATGTTCCAAAATTACCCGGATAAAATAAACAAAGTTAAATAATCCGATCGAAACATCGAGTCCCCAAAACAACCCAAAAAACTCAACTGTTGAGTATAGATTAAAAATTCCCAGAAAATAGAGGAATTACATACGGGCATTACTGTGCAAAGCACGTGCCAAGAGTCACCTTTATGGCTGCGGAACCGCCGCGCAAGCCACGGTGGGGCCGCGGTTCTGCGGCGCATTGGTAGAGGTAGGGTCACGTGCTCCACAGTAATTCCTAGAAAACCCTGCGGAATTTCCACAGTTTCAGAAAATGTACAGAGAAGGGTATCGATTAGGGTTTCGAGGTTCGATCGGGTTTCTAACTTCGTCTACACTTCGCTTAAAGCTCTAGTTAGGCTCTGATACCACTGTAGGGTTCCTAAGCACACTCATGAGGTTCCACAAGGCATCAACCATGCCAAAATCAAATTTTTTTGTGTCTAACAACTCTATGCAAGATCGTTAACTAGAGGTAAGGCAAAACTATAAGCACACAAACAACTTTACTAATAAGTGAAAGGGATTACAACCTTTGTAGATTCGGTCCTTCACTTCTAATGCTCCGTGTTGACGTCTCTTCGCTATGATCATCAGGATCCCGGACCCTAGCGTTGGTTTCATCGGAGAAATGAGCGGGCTAGGTCATTGACTTCGAGGCCGAAGATGATCTACGTCGGGGATACTCAAACTCAAGTTATTCCTTCACTTGGTCAAAAACTTTGTGAAGAGAACACTCTATACTACATGGCAAGTAGTAGAGGATGAAGAAATAGTAAGTGGGCTCACTTTAGAATTGTTTTTATCATACTTTTTCTCATGGCACCATTGGAGCTAGCAAGCTTTTTGATGGAGCTTGATGAAGAAGAAGAAGAAAGAATAATTAAATTATCTCGTCTAAAAGAAAGCTTATCTATTTAATTATGGCACCATGGTTGAGTTAAGCCCTCATGCTTAACTCATGTAGAGAATTGACCAAGGTATTATGTTAAGGGTTAGGTTAAAGAATATCAAGAGAAATGACAAAGGAGTGGACTTTGTCAAAGTTTCTCCAAGCTTCTTCAAGCTTGACAACTTTGACTAAGTTCAACTCTTTTGTTAAATCTCTTGATAAAACAATACCCTAATCTTAAACCTAATCTTGATACAAGTCTCATACACACAACTTGTATGTATCATCAAGCATGATACAAACATGTACACTTGCATATATCACATATAAACAATGTGCACAATCTAGTGAGAAAATCAATCTTAAGTGAACCAATACTAGTTAATGTAAAGTAATATATCAAATATATAATTATACATTAAATCAGTAAATCAATACTTGATTTAATGATCCGGTCATATCGCATATAACCGACTAATATCAAGTGTATCAATGTATCGAATCAACATTTGATTCGGTAACCCGGCTATATATCATATAACCGTCCGATGATACAAATCGTGAGAATAGAATACAGTATCACATACTGGTATTATTTTCGGTCCCGTACATATCTCATATGCGCTCCTATTTCGTTTTGCTTGAGCCAGGAAACCCCTGTGTATGACTCTAAAGACTCGTCAATACGCCGGCAGTAGGTGATGATCATATCAAACACCCACAAGCCGCAAGCGGTCTGCTAAAAGTAATGGCCACCCGGGTATTGAGCGATCAGAAGATCAACGAGCAAGCCTGCTCTCACTCCTGTGAATCCAACCAGTAACACTTACCGCACAGTCCAGTCTGTTCGTCTGATATGTCGCATATCTCGCCTAGGGGTGGTAAACGTCAGACCCCAGTAGCTTGATAAGTCATGCCGATGTAAGTTCCATAACAAGCAAGAAACTACTGATAACACTTACCAGTAAATCAGTGCAACCCTGTCTAGGGATTTCCAGTTATGGCCAGTTGAGCATAGCGCAACATCAACCCCCAATACCGGGAGAGACGAATCCCCTCCTATCGCTCATTGCCTCCATGTGAATCGGGATTGTACCCAAAAACCACCTGTTTGCACGACTCAGTAGAGCCATGGTAGGGTGGAAATCAAAGCATGGTGGGAGACACACAAGACTCTATGACGATCTCGGGTCAACAGACTAAGCTGTACCAGTGTCACCAGAGAACTGCCATCTGACGTGAGGTATAATACCATCTGGGAGTTCTCGGCGAGTCCGTTCAGTGTACCCAGTCTCCACTGAGCACCCGCATACCGTCTCTGATGTCAAACACCAATGGATATGGGATCATCCATCGCCCATCACATGGGTCGAGAAGATATACGCTAGTCTACTCTGGAATATCGATGCCCCGTCTCGATATTCCTACGACTAGGAAAAATGAAGGATGTACTCATTGACTACCCAGGCCCCACTAGTATGATCTACATCATAGTCCTGGAAGTCGAGTACACATCCTAAGGGCTTTATCAATATGTAACAGAGAGACAACAAGTATACATGTTAAGATAAAGAGCAACCAGATAGCGTACTATCATGTCGAGCAAGAAAGTCCTACCTATATATGTCCCAGCATCCACTACAATATACATCTCATGTACAGTAATGGCCTCTAGGGCATACATATAACTAACATATTTTGTCAGCGAAGAGGGTGCATTTGCTGAAGATCGGTCTGTACCCTGCGGTTTACGCCTCGCTGTTCGAGTATTCTGGTCCTCCGACATGGTGGACTAAGGCGTTCGTGGAGCAATGGAACATCCCCACCCATACCTTTCTTCTAATGGACAGGGAAGTTTCCATCTCTCTAGAAGAATTTGCTGAGATTTCTGGTCTGCCGGTGAGGGGGGAGCATTATGAGGAGCTACTTTCTCCGGAAGAATATGTTTTTGCCACCAAGCCGTTGGTGATGGACTTAACGCCAGAGAACGCTATTCAGCACCAGTTTCCAAGTCTGGTAAAGGTGTTGAATATGTATGAAAGTCTTTTCTTGGAATCGGGAGGCCGGGGAGTTAGTTTCGCAGACTTCATCGACCGCTTTCTTCGGCCGGAGATTCTATCGCAATGGGGCAAAAAATTCGCCAAGCTTGACGACCCCTTCGGCCTTGGCTTAGATCGTCGACAAGCACTGGAAGCCGATCAAAAAGGTTTTTATCTCCCCGATGCCGCAATCATCCCTTTGTCGGAAATCGCTGCTCCAGGCATCGACGAGGAGACTTTCTTTCTCGGATTTCTGGGGCTGTGGTTGTGCTGGTTCGCGCTCCCCATGCACCCTCGCTACATGAGGACGTCCGTCTTCTACCCGACACATCGAATGGTGGCTGGCATACAATTGTCCATTGGAATTGCCGGGTTGGCCCACCTGTACCATGGTCTTAGCGTGGCGGCGGACGCAACTGAACCGGGGGTGCAACCCGCTAATTTCCCGATGCACTACTTTACTTCATGGATGGAAATGCATGTGCTCGGGGTGTTTGGCATTCATAAAAGACCCTCGTTTTATGAGAAGTACAGATTTCCGAGAGTTATGCGACTGATTAGTGCTTCTATCGTGAATCCGCCTCCGCGGGAGGCTAGGGGGTTGCTTCTTCGTTCACGCACGGTCGGACCGGGTATTTCACGGACAAAGTCCTGACAATCGGCCCGGAGACCTCCAAGGCGGTTTTGGCGTTGCGTAATAATTTCAAGGATAGGGCCTCCGTATTGAAAGCCCGGGAGATTCTACATCTATACTCCATTAGGCCGGACTTCCTCGTTTTCAGGCAGAACGATGCGGCGCTTTTTATGAGGTATAACCCCCATCGTTTCGCCTAACAACTAAGTTATAACCAGGGGGTCCCACTGGAGGCATTTTTGGAAGAGCCTGCGGCCACCAGGGAGGGAATACGGAGCGCATTGCATCACTTTATGCGGTTAAACATGGGCTCCCACTTTTTCATTAGCGAGCCGAGTTGCATTCCAAGGGCCCTCAACGTATATGGGGCCTGGTATCAGCACGCGATGGGCGCTGTCATCATGGAAGAGAAGCGGTTGCTGCTTGATCGCAAGGGTGCGCCCCCCGCCGGCGATCGCAACCTCCCCCTAAAGCGAAGGACCCCTGTGCCTCCTCCACTAAGAGGAGATGCTGGAGATGAGTCTCCACGTGTGCTAAGCCCCACGTGTGGATTGCCCCGTGATCCTGTAGACGTGCCCTCAGCGCCCCCTGCTCCCGTGGAGACGGTCAACGTGGTTTCACCCGAATCCGGTGTGGGCTCGGATATCAGGACCTGCCGTCCCAAGAGGCCCACGAAGTGTAAGCTGATTTTGGGTGCGACCGGAGTTCACGCGCAGAAGAGGAAGAAGAAGTCGATTCTCTCTGCTGATGTCGTATTTGGTCAGGAACCTCATGCTCCTTATAGCGAGGGCTTGAGTGAGTACGGGACCAACGAGGGCTTATTTATGCCGCCAGACGACACTGATCTGGCGGCCGCCATCGCAGCTTCTGAGCGATTGGTAAGGCGCGATGAGTGGTTGGCTAAACTCGTGCAATCAGGTAATCATTAATTGTATTTTCCCGTCATTGCGTCGTACCTCTATCATTGTTTTTGACTAACGCTTTTCCTTCTTTAACAGGCATTTCTACCGAAGAAGCCATTGCTGCTTCTCTTAAGACTTTCGAAGAAGAGGAACGACTTAGAGCGTCCTTAGGCCTTGGTACATTTCGGTTCACTATTTTTCTCCTTCCATTTCTTATGAGTATTCTGACCCTCTCTTTGTCTTGTCACAGGGACCACAAGACCTACCTCGCAAGCCGATGCGGGAATTCCTCCTGGGCCAGCCACCGAAGTCCCGGCCTCTTCGAGATTGCCACAAGAGGCCCTTCTTAAAAAGCCGATGATGGAAGCCTTGACAGCTCTGGAGGCAACCCTGAACACGGACGATGATGCCTTGCTAAAGGAGGCTTCAAAAAGGTCTGTAGCAACGGCTCAGGAGGAAAGGAAACGCCTAAGGCGCGCAGCAAGAGAGCGTAGCGCTGCTTTGGCCGTAAGAGCAGGCTCAAGCGCCGTTACTCCTGCTGCTACTCCTTCAGAGGAGCTCCCGGTCGCCTTATCTACTGCTCATAGCCGGGCGGCACGTGCAGTTCGGGAAGCCAATGGTAAATCTACCTCAGGTAATGTGTTTTTGAGGCTTTTCTGTCAAAGTTTTAAAACTATCGGTTCTTATATATCTTGTCCCGCAGGGCCGAGCCTCACTGAAGGAGTGGCGGCGACCGTCGAGCTTGAGGGGATGGTGGAGGAGGTATCGGCTGAACCCGAGGCGATGGCAGGCGATGTAACCATAGCTGCCAGGCCCAAGATAGTGGCTGACAAGACAGTCACAACTGCTATGCCCGAGAAGGCTGCCAATGCCGAGCCCGAGGGGGCGGCGGGTGAGAGGTTGCTACAGCCGAGCCTGAGGCAGCAGTGGATGAAATGGATGTTACGAACGAGCCTATGGCAGCGATGGACGAGACGGCTGCGACCGCTGGGCCCGAAGTGGTAGCGGATAAAACGGGCATGATCGCTGAGCACGAGATGGCCGCTCTTTCTCAAGAGTCGGGCGCCGCTTACGGTCCCTTGTCGTCTCCCGGCGTCGCGAGCGTGAGGACGGCTCCTGTAGAGTCGGGCGATGAGGCAACGAGGGGTGAAACCATGCCAATGGAGGAGGGAGACGCCACCGTAGCATCAAGTGACGCCTTTGTCACGGCTCCGGTTGGCGACTCATCAGGTAAATTTTGGGTTACCGTCTCTTTTTTTTATTCTGCAATCATTCCTGACAGGGTTTATCTTGTTTCTAACACAGGTGCGGCTAGTGCTGGTGCCACGTTACCCGAAGGAGCGCCGTCAGTTACCGCTCTGACGGTGACCACTTCTCTTCCTTCTCTCGCACCGTCACAAACGCTGGAAGGTACGGATTTGTAACCCATTAGTCTTATCTCTCGGGCGTATAATTCATGTACTGACGTCGAGTCATCGCGTATTTGTAGGAGTTCTTCTTGACCATCTGTACCAGGTGTTGCACCAATATTTCTCGTTCCCATCGGAGATGGCTTCATCTAGCGGCGCTGGTGAATATAGCTTTCAATTAATGCTTTTTCTTTTACCGATAATGAAATTATTTCTTATTTTTTTTGCTTTGATTGCAGTGCTACAGATTGAAGGAGGAGATGAGAGATCAGTTGCGCCACCGGTCCTCCCGGCTTTGCCACCTGCTGCAGCCGGTATAGTAGACTCTACTTTTTTCTTATTTTCTTTATTCCTGAGCCAACCTCTGATTATGATCTATTTCGCAGCAATCACATCAACTCCAACCCCGTTCGAGTCTTGTATTATAATGCCAGCCGGGCCCTTTTTAAGGCGTCCATCATCCAAAGGTGCCGCGACCAGCCTACGCATGCTAGGCGAGTATATCGAGGAGTTCGACGCAGAGGCTCCCAAGTCTACCGCGGATTTTGCCGCAGAGATTAACCCTATGCTAGCGACGCTCATGAACTTTCACGGTGAGTGCGTCGTTGAGTTTTGGGTTAATCGCTGCCGGGAGGTCGAGACTTGCTTGCATGAGCTTGAGCTCAAGCGTCCGGCACCTGAGATTCTGGTCATGAGCACTCAACGGGCGGCATGGATCGAGCAGAGCACTTCTTACTTCCGCCATCTCAAACAAGAAGTGGCTTTAAAGCAAAGAGAATGCAAAGAAACTTTAAGCGAGTCTGCTCGACTGCGTGCTGAAGTTGACGCGAATGCTGCTCAGGTGAAGGTTATCTTCGAGGGCCTTCTGCAATGTATCTCTGATGGGCTAACATTGAAGCGGAAGCTCGATGTCGTTGAGCGTGATGCAAAAGACCGTGAAGCAGCTCAGCGAGCAGTCGAGGAACAACTCTCATCTTACTTGCAGCAGCGAGCCCAGGTCGAAGCAGAGTTGGCCGCGGCAGCCGATCAGGAAGAGGGGCTGAGGGAAATGCGCGAGCGGCTGGTCGGACTACTGAAAGCGCTTTCCTCTCAATAAAATTTTTGTACCATTTGTAATTTTGAATAAATGTATTTGTTCTTTAATTCTTTAATACGATGTATTTTGTACTCAATCGAATTCATGAATAAAAGATGCACGTTCTTTGTAATATCTTGTGTCATTTCTCTGCTTTCTTCTTTCTTGCTGTGTTGTTTGCCATGCGATTTTAGCTAGTGCGATCTGTAGATAGTATATAACTGTCAATCTTATGCTTTTTGTAGAGTGGCGATGTCTTAGAAAACAGGGTTAAGGTCTGTCACCTAAGACTTTTCAACTTTATGAGCCGTGAGGGTCTCATAAAGTATTTTCTCCCTACGGGTCGAGAGGATCCCGTAGGTGCGTTTTCTCCTTAGGAATCGTGAGGATTCCTAAGCGTGTTTTCTCTTGAGAGTCGTAAGGATCTCACAAGAGAATTTGCTCCTTTACGAGTCGTGAGGACCCGCAAGTGATGGGTGAAGTTGCCCTTATCCGCATTTTACGAAGTCAGGGGTTGCTCTGGATGCTTCCCACGGGTTCATTGCCATGTTTGGCGAGGACCAGGCTCCACTCTGGATGTTTTCCAGGATATCGTAGTTTAAAGACATCGCGGTCGAGGTTAAGGACATCATAGTCCGTGGGTTTAAGGACTCCACAGTCTGTTGTTAGTTTTAAGACATCCCGGTCGAGGTTAAGGACATCATAGTCCATGATTTTAAGGCATCACGGTCAAGGTTAAGGACATCATAGTCCGTGGATTTAAGGACTCCACAGTCTGATGTTAGTTTTAAGATATCACGGTCGAGGTTAAGGACATCATAGTCCGTGGATTTAAGGACTCCACAGTCTGTTGTTAGTTTTAAGACATTACGGTCGAGGTTAAGGATATCATAGTCCATGAGTTTAAGGACCTCACAGTCCAATGCTAGTTTTAAGACATCACGGTCGAGGTTAAGGACATTATAGTCCGTGGATTTAAGGACTCCACAGTCCCATGCTAGTTTTAAGACATCATGGTCGAGGTTAAGGACATCATAGTCCATGGATTTAAGGACTCCACAGTCCAATGTTTGCTCTGGATGCTTCCCACGGGTTCACTGCCGTATTTGGCGAGGACCAGGCTCCGCTCTGGATGCTTCACATGGGTTCATTGCCGTGCTCTGCGAGGACCAGGATCCGCTCTGGACGTTTTCCACGGGGTCGGAAGTGACGTTATCCATGTTCCACGTGACCAGGAATTTTTCTCTATATGCTTCCCATGGGTTCAGTGCCGTGTTCGGCGAGGAATAGGCTCCGCTCTGGATGCTTCACACGGGTTCACTGCCGTGCTCTGCGAGGACCAGGATCCGCTCTGGACGTTTTCCACGGGGTCAGAAGTGACGTTATCCGTGTTCCACGTGCCCAGGAATTTTGCTCTAGATGCTTCCTATGGGTTCAGTGCCGTGTTCGGCGAGGACTAGGCTCTGCTCTGGATGCTTCACACGGGTTCACTGCCGTGCTCTACGAGGACCAGGATCCGCTCTGGACATTTTCCACAGGGTCAGAAGTGACGTTATCCGCGTTCCCTAGATACTTTCTGTAGGGTGTTTTTCGTCACCCCATTGAGATGGGAATACGCGCGCGCTTGTCAGGCGTACTACAGATTCCCTCAGCCTAGGGTAGGCCGGGGTTTAATGATTATGGGGATCCGAATCTCCGGCAGCCGCGGACTAAGCTGCCGTTAATTACCCATCGCCTTTGGGGCGAGGGAACCTCCGATTAACGGGTTAAACTGGTCATGCGAACTCAATGTGCAGTGTACGTGTGTTTTGTTTTGAAAAGGGGGTTTTGGGTATATCGGGAGCCACGCAGAGTTTTTACGGGGGTCCCGCTACCCGGATAGCGGGCTGGGGGTCAAGGGGGCTAGCAGCCCCCTTGCGGGGTGCGGGGCAGCGCCCCGGCCCAAAATTTTTTGAGGAGGCCAGTATTGTGGAGTGTGTGTGTATGTGTACATTTGTATACAAATGTATATATATATGTATATACATAAAAAGAGGGGGAAAAGGCATCCAAGGGATGCGTAGTTGCGCAAGCGCGCGCGCCACGTGACGGCACGCGGGCGCCTTGCGCACTTGCGCAGTTGCGCAAGCGCGCGCGCCACGTGTCGGCTCGCGGGCGCCTTGCGCACTTGCGCAGTTGCGCAAGCGCGCGCGCCACGTGTCGGCACGCGGGCGCCTTGCGCACTTGCGCAGTTGCGCAAGCGCGCGCGCCACGTGTCGGCACGCGGGCGCCTTGCGCAACTGCGCAGGTGCGCAAGCGCGCGCGCCACGTGTCGGCACGCGGGAGACTTGCGCACTTGCGCAAGTCGCGCACTTGCGCAGTTGCGCAAGCGCGCGCGCCACGTGTCGGCACGTGGGCGACTTGCGCACTTGCGCAGTTGCGCAAGCGCGCACGCCACGTGTCGGCACGCGGGCGCCTTGCGCACACAACAGGCTTTTAGCCTAAAAAGATTTCTCTGAAGAGAAATCAAAGAGGAGTTAGACTCCTGAGTGTGTCTTGTCTTTTTTTTTTTTTGTTGGGTTAATGGAAGGGTTCTTCTTCTTCCTCCTGTTGCTTGCTGGGTCTTGAAGATCAAGAGATGTAAAATCTCAAAATCTCTCCTTTTTAAGATCTGATGGCAGATCCAAGTTCCCCTTTGTGGGTTTTGTGGTGGAAAACTATTTAGTTTTGAAAAAGGAAGAGTAAAACTCTTGATTTAATTCAAGAGAAAGAAGAAGGTTTTGGAACCTTGAAGAAGGAAGAAAGAGCTCAGCTCTGAAACTTTTTTTTGGAGAGAGAAAAAGTTATGTTACTTTATTCATCATCATTTTTGCCTTTTATAGGCTTACATATTTACATATAGCCCCTTGGGCTTTACAAAAATGGCATTTTAGCCATCCCATGGCACATGTGCCATTTCATTTTTGCACATAAGCCATGGGCTTACAAATGTTGGCTTTATGCCCATTTTTTTTTTACATTCATGCATAAACAATTACATAAAAATTATTTATTACATGATTTTGTTGTTGGCATGGGGAGGCTGGCTGCGGGCTCAATTTGGGCATGGGCCCGCTTGACCTGGGCTTAGGCCCACCTAGCTTGGGGGTTGACCTTGACTTTGACTCGGTCGACCGGGGTGTAAATTTTTACCCCAACAAATTGCCCCCCATCAATAAATGCACACAGCATATGTAGGTCGTGTGCATGAAATTGATGGATCTTCTTTCGTGTAGAGGCGACTTGCTTTGGTTCCCACTTTTTGGGATGCACTGCCCTTTTTACGACATGGACGGTCGACGCTTGACGCGTATCCGAGAAAGAGTGTCCGTGGTAGACGTTTCCCTTGCCCGGAGCGATCCGGTTCCTGCTTTGTAGGAAGCCTGCACTGCCCTTTTTGCGACATGGACGGTCGACGCTCTGTTACGAAGCGATTTGGGTTCCCAATTTGCGGGAGCCCGCACTGCCCTTTTTGCGACATAGACGGTCGACGCTCTGTTACGAAGCGATTTGGTAGACGTGTCCCCGGCATGGAGTGTCGCTGGTCGACGTTTCCCCGAGGCGGAGTGTCTGTTGTCGATGTGCCCCCGGCACGGAGTGTCTGCTTGACGTTTCCCCGAGGCGGAGTATCGGCTGGTTGACGTGTCCCCGGCACGGAGTGTCGCTGATGGACTTTTCTCCGGCGCAGAGTGTCGGGTTGACTTTTCCCCGGCACGGAGTGTCGCTGATGGACTTTTCCCCGGCACGGAGTGTCGGGTTGACTTTTCCCCGGCACGGAGTGTCGCTGATCGACTTTTCCCCGGCGCGGAGTGTCGGGTTGACTTTTCCCCGGCACGGAGTGTCGCTGATGGACTTTTCCCCGGCGCGGAGTGTCGGTGGTTTGATTCCGAGGCGGAGCATAATTCCGGCTGGTTGACTTGATTCCGAGACGAAGCATAATTTCGACAGGGAAGACAGGTACACCGAGGTGAAGTATCATTTCGACACGGGGTGCACATTCTGAGACGAAGCTTGATTCCGACGCAGAGCTGGTTGGTTGATTTGATTCCGAGACGGAGCATAATTCCAGCAGGGAAGGTAGATATCCCGAGGCGAAGCGTGATTTCGACACGGGGTAAATTCTGGGACAGAGCATGATT
Source organism: Agapanthus africanus (assembly GCA_030015575.1). NCBI lineage: Eukaryota > Viridiplantae > Streptophyta > Magnoliopsida > Asparagales > Amaryllidaceae > Agapanthus > Agapanthus africanus. The sequence continues at coordinate 113,128,495 of CM057342.1, read as the reverse complement.
CCGCCGTGGAGGTGTTGGTTTGATTTGATTTGACATTAGCATCGCTACACTGGAATATGGTACCAGGAGCGAATCATCATGTGCCCCGAGAGGATTTGGATTTGGTTTTTGCTTGGCATCAGTATCGCTACACTGGAATATGGTACCAGGAGCGAATCATCATTTGCTCTTTCTTATTAGGAAGCGATGGCTTAGGAGATAGGTTTTAGGTCCCTATCACCTAAGACTTTCAATTTTGTGAGCCGTGAGGGTCTCACAAAGCATTTTCTCCCTACGGGTCGTAAGGATCCCGTAGGTGTATTTTCTCCTTAGGAGTCGTGAGGACCCCCAAGTGTGTTGCTCCTTTGTGAGTCGTAAGGATCTCACGTGGGAATTTTCTCCTCACAAAGTCGAGAGGACTTTGCGAGTGCATTTCATTTCTTTTTTTTTTTTTTTTTTTTTTTTACGAGTTTGCGCCCTTTCGGGTTTTCACAAACTCGCCGGCAGTCCTGCTGTTTTTACTCACGGAGCCCTTTCGGGTTTTCATCCGTGCCCGTTTTGCTTGTGGACATACCGTTCTTCTTTTTTTTTTTCCTTATTTTTTCTTTTGGAGAGATCGGGATTGTTTTACGCCCGTGGATTGTATACGGTTTTGCAGGATGTATGATCCAGACCGTAGGGCCAGAAACATTTCAGGACTTTGTTGGCGTCTGCATCGCTGCACTGGAATATGGTACCAGGAGCGACTCATCATTCGCCGTTGGGGTATGGGATTTGGAATTTGGTTGGCGTCTGCATCGCTCCACTGGAATATGGTATCAGGAGCGACTCATCATTCGCCACTTGGGGATTGGGGAGCGATGGCTTAGGAGACAGGTTTGGATCCCTATCACCTAAGACTTTTCAATTTTATGGGCCGTGAGGGTCCCATAAAAGCATTTTCTCCCTACGAGTCGTAAGGATCCCGCAGGTGTATTTTCTCCTTAAGAGTCGTGAGGACTCCTAAGTGTGTTTTTCCTTGGTGAGTCGTAAGGATCTCACGAAGGTTTGTTCTCCTCATGCATCGTGAGGACACATGAGTGGGTCTTTCCAATGAAGCATAATTCTAAAGGCGGAGACCAGCCGCGTAACTGGTGGTTGCGGTGGGGCATGGGTATGCTGAGAATTATTTGAGCCCGTGGATTGTATACGGTAGTCAATTTGGGGACTGGCCGTAGGGCTGGGAGAATTTTGGGAAATTGGATTTTTGTTTGGCGTCTGCATTGCTGCACTGGAATAATGCCAGGAGCAACTCATCATCCGCCCTTGTTTTTTTTTTTTTTTTTTTTTTTATTTTACCGCGATTGCTCTATCATTTCAGCTTTTCTTATCGCGAAGGTCGCGATTGCCCTATCATTTCGGCTATTTATTCGCGGTTGCCCCATCATTTCGGCTTTATTTTCATTTTTATTTTTACTCGCTGATTTTTATTGCGAGTTGCCCCATCATTTCGGCTTTTCTTTATTTTTCTTTTATTTACACATTTTTTTTATTTACATTTTTTTTTACATTCCCAGTTTAACGACTTAGAGGTCGATTGTTCCCAGTTTAATGACGTGGTGGTCGATTGTTCCCAGTTTAATGACGTGGTGGTCGATTGTTCCCAGTTTAATGACGTGGTGGTCGATTGGTGTTCCCATTTTAACGACGTGGTGGTCCTTTTTGCTTATCCCAGCTCCTTGAACTTTGATCTTGGCGGAGCTGTGTTGATGACCTAGCTCTGTGGCTTGCCGATACATCCGAGGATTGTGAGGTTTTTCCAAGCTTATATTGGTCCTCTGCCCAATCTTTGAAAATATAGCAGTCTTCGATGGTATGACCCACCATTCTATGATATGGGCAGTATATGGGATTGCCGGTCATGTTCATTTCCTGTGGCCTCTTTGGAACAGGCAGTTGCAGACCGCTGTTCAGCGCGTCCATGAATATTTTGCGGACTTCATCCCTCCTGAAGGAGTATACCTTTTTCTTTCCCTCCATTGGAGTAGGTGTCTTTACTGATGCTGGTCCTCGAGGCACATGTCTGGGAGGATTAGGTTCCTGAAAGGTTTCAGTCTCCATTTGCATGAAATCGGCGATCGTAGCTTGACTGTTTGCTAACACGCCTTTAGAAAGTTCTATCTCTCCCATCTTGTATTGCCTTTCGACCCAATCTTTGAAGACGAAGCAGTCCTCAATGGCATGACCTATCACCCTGTGATAGGGGCAATATTTTGGGTCGTCGGTCATATTCTCTTCTTGCGGTCTCTTTGATTCTGGCAGTTGTAGACCGTTTCTTAGGGCGTCCCTGAATATCTTGTGGACCTTTTCCCTCTTGAAGGAATAGACCTTTTCCAGCTTCTCTTTCAGAGGCGATTCCCCCCCAGTGTATGTATCGGAGGGACTGGAGGCTGATTGTGGCCGTTTTTCGCGAAGGCGCTCCGCTTTTAGGTTGAAAGGGATATCAGTTGGCTGCCCCCGGGTACCAATCCCTGGCTCATGAGCCAAAATTTGATTCTACTGTAATTGCAACCGGGCGACTTGGGTCGCGAGATCTGCCACGACGTTTGCCAGCTCGTCGACTTTGGAATAGACCTCGGCCATCTTCTCATCCCTGTCCTAAAATTGCCTTTGAAGCCATTGGAATAATGCTTGCTCTGTAGTTCCGGCTATGACAACCGGGTAATCTTTATTTCCTGAGCTCCATTCCGTAGGAACCACGGGCTCCTCTGGCTTATCGGCCTGAGCGGGCTCTTCATCATTTAGATCGAGCCGATGCTGGGTAGCGTCAACCGTATCATCGCCATGGCTATGAAGAAGAAGAGGGTTCGTTTCTTCATGTCCAGCCATGTAGACAGTGTGGATAACACATTCAGCCGTTCTTTCACCGCTGGCAGCTGGTTTCGCGGAGCGGTCCGGGCTTTGGAAATTCATAAATTTTAACATGGCCAGAGCCCTAGCCCTTTTGTTGGCTCTATATCTGAGCCGCTTCTGCCTCAACTTCTCTGCCTTAAGCGCTTGGCAGGCTTCTGCTCTTCGGGAAGCCGCCATAGGCCGAGTGATGGGGATGCTTGAGAAGATACCCGATCGAGCAATTGTTAAGGGCACCGCCAGAGCTTGCTCGAGAGGCCTTGTTGCTTTGTCGGTGTTGATGGCCTTGCCCCCAGCTGAGGTCAAGGAAAGTCGTTCAGACACCGACTTGCGTTTGGGTTGGGGCGCCCTCGAGATCACCACATTTGGTCTCCTGCCTTTCGAGACCGGTTTGTCTACCACCGGGGCTTGAGGAGCTGGGATGGCGCCAACTGGCATGAACATGATAGAGCCGAATGGTAGCAGCGGCTCCTCCCATTGTCGCCCAAGACTGGCCGGAAGGACCGTCCTGGAGTCTATCTTCATCGTGTATGAGATGAGAGCCGTGTTGAGAGCTGAGCAGGTTTTTGGAGACATCGTTGAGAAGTGATTGCTTGAGAACCTGCATGAAAGAGCATTATTTTAGTATAAATACATGTATGTATATTGATTGAGTTCGCATGAACGCTTAACCCGAAATATGGGAGGAGAGATTGGTCCCACCGGGCGTGCCAGAACCTGTAGGGTGTTTTTCGTCACCCCATTGAGATGGGAATACGCGCGCGCTTGTCAGGCGTACTACAGATTCCCTCAGCCTAGGGTAGGCCGGGGTTTAATGATTGTGGGGATCCGAATCTCCGGCAGCCGCGGACTAAGCTGCCGTTAATTACCCATCGCCTTTGGGGCGAGGGAACCTCCGATTAACGGGTTAAACTGGTCATGCGAACTCAATGTGCAGTGTACGTGTGTTTTGTTTTGAAAAGGGGGTTTTGGGTATATCGGGAGCCACGCAGAGTTTTTACGGGGGTCCCGCTACCCGGATAGCGGGCTGGGGGTCAAGGGGGCTAGCAGCCCCCTTGCGGGGTGCGGGGCAGCGCCCCGGCCCAAAAATTTTTGAGGAGGCCAGTATTGTGGAGTGTGTGTGTATGTGTACATTTGTATACAAATGTATATATATATGTATGTACATAAAAAGAGGGGGAAAAGGCATCCAAGGGATGCGCAGTTGCGCAAGCGCGCGCGCCACGTGTCGGCACGCGGGCGACTTGCGCACTTGCGCAGTTGCGCAAGCGCGCGCGCCACGTGTCGGCTCGCGGGCGCCTTGCGCACTTGCGCAGTTGCGCAAGCGCGCGCGCCACGTGTCGGCACGCGGGCGCCTTGCGCACTTGCGCAGGTGCGCAAGCGCGCGCGCCACGTGTCGGCACGCGGGAGACTTGCGCACTTGCGCAAGTCGCGCACTTGCGCAGTTGCGCAAGCGCGCGCGCCACGTGTCGGCACGCGGGCGACTTGCGCACTTGCGCAGTTGCGCAAGCGCGCACGCCACGTGTCGGCACGCGGGCGCCTTGCGCACACAACAGGCTTTTAGCCTAAAAAGATTTCTCTGAAGAGAAATCAAAGAGGAGTTAGACTCCTGAGTGTGTCTTGTCTTTTTTTTTTGTTGGGTTAATGGAAGGGTTCTTCTTCTTCCTCCTGTTGCTTGCTGGGTCTTGAAGATCAAGAGATGTAAAATCTCAAAATCTCTCCTTTTTAAGATCTGATGGCAGATCCAAGTTCCCCTTTGTGGGTTTTGTGGTGGAAAACTATTTAGTTTTGAAAAAGGAAGAGTAAAACTCTTGATTTAATTCAAGAGAAAGAAGAAGGTTTTGGAACCTTGAAGAAGGAAGAAAGAGCTCAGCTCTGAAACTTTTTTTTGGAGAGAGAAAAAGTTATGTTACTTTATTCATCATCATTTTTGCCTTTTATAGGCTTACATATTTACATATAGCCCCTTGGGCTTTACAAAAATGGCATTTTAGCCATCCCATGGCACATGTGCCATTTCATTTTTGCACATAAGCCATGGGCTTACAAATGTTGGCTTTATGCCCATTTTTTTTTTACATTCATGCATAAACAATTACATAAAAATTATTTATTACATGATTTTGTTGTTGGCATGGGGAGGCTGGCTGCGGGCTCAATTTGGGCATGGGCCCGCTTGACCTGGGCTTAGGCCCACCTAGCTTGGGGGTTGACCTTGACTTTGACTCGGTCGACCGGGGTGTAAATTTTTACCCCAACACTTTCCATGGGTTCAATGCCGTGTTCGGCGAGGACTAGGCTCCGCTCTGGATGCTTCACACGGGGTCAGAAGTGACATAATCCGTGTTCCACGTGACCAGGAATTTTGCTCTAGATGCTTCCCACGGATTCATTGCCGTGTTCGGCGAGAACTAGGCTCCGCTCTGGAAGTTTTCCACGGGGTCAGAAGTGACATAATCCGCGTTCCACGTGACCAGGAATTTTTCTCTAGATTCTTTCCACGGGTTCACTGCCGTGTTCAGCGAGGACTAGGCTCCGCTCTGGATGCTTCACATAGGTTCACTACCGTGTTCTGCGAGGACCAGGATCCGCTTTGGACGTTTTCCACGGGGTCAGAAGTGACGTTATCCGCGTTCTATATGACCAAGAAATTTGTTGATTATATCCGCATTTCACGGAGTTGGGATTTGACTCTCGGTCATCTGTACATTGACGAGCCATGGAACTGGGAGTTGTCGCTGTTCCGCTTTGCTTGATGTTGTGTCTGCTGAGACGAATGTTGAGATGATCTCCAGGCTATCTGTGACCCATCGAGATTTGGCTTCTTCTTCTGATGAAACCTGGGGAAGAGGAGTGTGATTCTTTCTTTGTTTGCGCCCCTGGATTGTATACAGGGATTGATGTAATATCACCTATAAGGCATAAATTTCATTTTTCTTAATTTCTTTCCGCAATGCTCTATCATTTCAGCTCTTATATCGCGGAGGTCGCGATTGCCCAATCATTTCGGCTATTTTTCGCGGTGCCCAATCATTTCGGCTATTTATTTTATTTTTACTCGCTGCTTTTTATTGCGAGTTGCCCAATCCTTTCGGCTATTTTGCATGCATACTTTTTTTTTACTTGCCGATTTTGTTTGCAAGTTGCCCCATCGTTTCGGCTATTTCGTATGTATGTGTGGCTCGCTAACTTTTTGCCGCAAGCTTGGGATCAAACACCGATTTTGGCATCAGCACCGCTACAACTGGGATATTGTCAGGAGCGAATTATCATTTGCCTCTGTCGATGTCGAACAAAGGTGGCTTAGTAAACAGGGTTAGGATTCTGTCGACTAAGGCTTTTGACCTCATGATCCATAAGGGTCTCACAAAGATATTTCTCCCTGCGAGTCGTGAGGATCTCGTAGGTGCGTTTTCTCCTTAGGAATCGTGGGGACTCCTAAGTGTATGGCTTCTTGTAAGTCGTAAGAATCCTACAAGAGAGTTTTCTCCTTATAAGTCGAGGGGACTCATAAGAGTTGTTCATCGTACGAACATATCCCTAGTCACGGGTGGGACTTCGTTAGGGAAATGTTTATTCGCGCCCGTGGATTGTATACAAGGGTCAGCATTGAGCCGCTTGTAGGGCAGTATCGGAGGTTGTGTGGGCTGCTTAAGAACAGGTTCAGATCCCTGTAGCTTAAGATTTTCAAATCTTATGAGCCGTGAGGGTCCCATAAGAGGATTCTCCTTACGAGTCGTGAGGATCTCACAAGAGTAATTTCTTCTTAGGAATCGTGGGGATCCCTAAGTGTGTTGCTCCCTTGTGAGTCGTAAGGATCTCACGCAGGTGGTTTCTCCTTACAAAGCGAGAGGACCTTGAAAGTGTCTTTTAACGAGATTGCGCCCTTTCGGGTTTTCACAGAACTCACCGGTAGCCCTGCTGTTTTTACTCACGGAGCTCTTTCGGGTTTTCATCCGTGCCCTTTTTGCTTATGGACATACCGTTTTCTCTTTTTTTTTATTCTTTCTTTTTTTTTTGTTCAAACGAGGTTGTGCCCTTTTGGGTTTTCACAAGACTCGCCGGTAGCCCTGCTGTTTTTACTCACGGAGCCCTTTCGGGTTTTCATCCGCGCCTATTTTGCTTATAGACATACCGTTTTTTTTGTTTTTTTTACTTTTATTTTTATTCTTCTTTTTGTATCAGCTTTGGAATGCTGCAATCCACCATAGTTTTTCGACATCTCGGTCAACAGCTAGTTTTAGGACACAGTGGTCCGTCGTTAGTTTAAGGACGTTTCGGTCCGCCGCTAGTTTAAAGACGTTTCGGTCCATTGTTAGTTTAAGGACGTTTCAGTCCGCTGTTAGTTTCAGGACGTTTCGGTCAGCTGTAAAGCAAGCCGGTTACTACTTATAGAGTTTGGGCTTAAGAAGATAGCGAGCGGACATAGTCGTCGTCATCTATCATTGACCTAGGTCGTGACTCGTCAAGCGTAGTATTTCTTCACGAAGCGACCATTTATTGTCCTGAAAGGTCTTTCACCATGCATGTCCATGAGTAGATAGGCTCCACCCTGGTAGACCTTGTCTATGATGTACGGGCCTTCATAGTTTGGCTCGAATTTTCCCCGCTTGGCACGATTGGGGATCATACGTCTTTTAACCACTAGTACGAGTTCGCCTTGGCCGAATGTCCTCGGCCTGGTCAATCTTTCATATGAGCGCGTCATCTTTACTTTATAAGCTTCCAGATTTTGCTGCGCCAGGAGCCGGGTTTCATCAAGGGCATCGAGTTCCTCAAGCCGAAGGTGGGCATTCTCTTCATCCATTAGCTCATAATGAACTGCCACTCGTAGAGAGGGTAACTCTATCTCGAGGGGGAGTACCGCTTCTGTACCGAATACCAACGCGTACGGCGTTGTGTTCGTAGCCATCTTGAACGTAGTTCGATATTCCCAGAGAGCTTCATGCAGTCTCTCGTGCCAGTCCTTCTTATTTCGGGACACCATCTTCTTCACGATCTTTGTCAAGGTCTTATTGAAAGGCTCAGCTAGACCGTTAGCTCGGGGATTATAAACCGAGGAGTATCTCCAGTCTATGTTGTGCTGTTGTGCGAAACGGCTGATCTTGTGGCTTCTATAGGCTGGCCCGTTATCGGAGATGATCCGTCGCGGAGTTCCAAACCGATAAATAACGTGCTTCTTGAAGAAGTGGAGGATATTCTCTGTCTTTACTTCCCTCAGCGGTACTGCTTCTGCCCATTTGGAGAAATAATCAGTTGTCGCCAAAATGAAACGATGTCCTCTGGACGATGCTGGTTCGATGGGGACGATTATGTTAGTCCCCCACATTTCGAATGGCCAGCTAGCCACTGTCGGGTGTAACGGATTTGGGTGCTGGTGGATGAAGTCCCCATGGATCTGGCATGAGTGGCATTGGTTCGCATATTCGAGGCAGTCATGGATCATCGCGGGCCAATAATAACCCATCCGTTTGATCTTCAACTTCATCTTCGGCCCGGCTTGGTGAGAACTGCAGAGTCCGTCGTGAACTTCCTGAACAACTCTCTTCGCCTCTTCAGGTCCTAAGCATCTTAACCATAGAGAATCAAATGATCTCTTATACAGGGTATCATTGACGAAGGCAAAAGATAGGACTCGCTTCATGAGCTGATGTTTTGAGGATGCATCATCAGGCGTTCGACGGGATTTGAAGTAGTCTATGAAGATTTCTTTCCAATCTTCCACCGTTTCTTGGTTTTTTACTTGTAGAGCCGTTTGCTCGGTCGCTTCCTTTTCCTCGGATGATTCCGGAGATATCTCCGCCGGTGCAAGAACCCGACGGCTTTGTACCACGATTCTTACGTCATCGAGGTTCTCATCGGCCAATTCTTTAGCGAGCTTAGCTAGTGCATCTGCTTTGCTATTTTCTGCACGCGGTATGCTTTCCAGCATGTATGAGGGAATTTGAGTCAGCAGTTGTTGTACTCTCTCGCCATACTTCACCAGCTCTGGTTTGCACGTCTGGTAGTCGCCGTTTACTTGACTAACGATCGGTTGGGAGTCTCCATATATGAGGAGGTTTTCAATTCCCATGTCGATGGTGATCTCAAGGCCTACTATCAAAGCTTCATATTCGGCTTCATTGTTTGTCCTCGGCTCTGTTAAAGAGAAAGCAAAGCGCATTATTCCTCCTTGAGGGGTCACGAAGATAAGGCTTACCCCTGATTTGATTATAGGCGTGTTTTGTTTGCGCTTCTTCATGGAATATGCTCCATCGAAATAAAGTTCCCACCGGGTACCACTTCCGTCGATCGTGTCAAACGAATGTTCGTCTGGAAGTTCGCAATTCAAGGGAGAATCGGCCGGTATCGGATGTTCAGCGAGGAAGTCAGCGATAGCCTGGCCTTTCACTGCCTTAAGAGGCTGATAGGTTATTGAGAACTCCATTAAGAGCAAGGCCCATTTAGCGAGTCGCCCTGTTAGTATGGCCTTCGACATCAAGTATTTGAGAGGGTCTACCTTCGATATGAGGCGGATTTCATGTGCCAACGCATAGTGCCTGAGTTTCGTTATTGCAAAGATTAACGCCAGGCAGTGTTTTTCGATGGGAGAATAATTGCTTTCTGCCCCCAGGAGAACTCGACTCAAATAGTAGAGGGATCTCTCCTTCCCTTGGTCATTCTCTTGTGCCCATAATGCGCCTAAGGAACCTTTAAGGGCGGTTGTATACAGAATGAGAGGCTTTTCCTTGACCAGAGCAGCCAGCACTGGCGGATTCTGCAGGTATTGTTTGATTTCGTCCAGCGCGCTTTGGCATTTGTGATCCCAGACGAAAGGGGTTCCCTTCTTCATTAGGTGACTATAAGGACGGCACTTGACAGAGGATTGGCTATAAACCGTCGAATGTACGCGAGCTTCCCTTGGAGAGACCGCAATTGTTTGAGAGTCCTTGGGGGAGGCATTTCCATGATCGCCTTGATCTTTGACGGATCTATCTCGATACCTCGGTGTCGGACGATGAATCCTAGGAATTTTCCTAAGGATACCCTGAACGGGCATTTGAGAGGGTTCATCTTCAAGTTGTATTGCCGAAGGCGTTGAAATACGATCTTCAGATGTTCGAGATGTTCCTCGTATGATTTGCTTTTCACCATGAGGTCATCGATATAGCATTCGACGATTTCATGTATGAGGTCATCGAAGATCTTCGTCATGGCCCTCTGATAGGTGGCCCCGGCGTTCTTTAGACCGAAGGGCATCACCTTATAGCAAAATATTCCCAAAAGGGTCCGGAAAGCGGTGTGCTTCTGGTCCTCGGGATGCATCTTTATTTGATTATAACCTGATGAGCCGTCTATGAAGGAGAAGACTTCGTGAGTGGACGTATTGTCTATCATCAGCTCGGTGACCAGTACTGGGAAGTCGTCCTTCAGGCAGGCTTTATTGAGATCCCGAAAGTCTACGCAGATGCGCACCGTCCCATTCTTCTTCATCACTGGGACGATGTTGGCGATCCAATTAGGATACTGAACCTCTTGGATGAAGCCCGAATCGATTAGCTTCTTAACCTCGGCGTTGATGCTCATCTCAAGCTCAAGCCGCATTCTCCTCGGTGCCTGTTTGACTGGCTTGACGTCCCGGGATATTGCCAATTTGTGGACCGTAATCTCTGGATCTAATCTTGGCATTTTGGAATAGTTCCATGCGAAGCAATCTCTATGCTGCATAAGCACGTCTTTTAACGCGGTTACCCTTTCTTCAGACAATAGCTCACTGACGAATGTCGGCCGCGGGTCACTTGCCGTCCCCAAATCAATTTTCTTAAGCTTATCTGCAGTGGTGTGTATTCCATCTTCCAGCTCTTCTGGCGCCGGTGGAAATTCTGAGATCACCTCGTCATCATTGTTTTCGAAGCACCAGGGGAGGTCATCCATATTCTCGGGTTCCTCTCTTGATATCGTTATCATATGACAGGTACGAGCTCGCTTCCAAGACCGATGTTGATTCGGCTCTACTTCCGTGGCTTTGGGTTCATGCTTCTGCGGCGGAGTTATCGTCCAACTGTCGGATAGAGGGAACTTGCCGAGCTGATATTGGTCTTCGACCCAATTCTCGAAGGTGAAGCAGTCTTCAATAGGATGTCCTATTGCCCTATGATAGGAGCAATAGTTCGGATGAGAGACCTCGTTAGCTTGCTCGGGGTGTTTAGACTCCGGAAGTGTAATCATTTGATGTCTCATGGCAAGATCAAGTATCTTCTTTGTCTTGTCTTGAGGAAAAGAGTATGCTCGACTCATCTTCTTCATAAGGGACAAATCTGGACCGCTCGATTCTCGATCGCATGACTTCTTGGTCCCGCTTTGCCGCTGTCGAACGTCTTTTCCGCTCTTTGACTTGTTTCTACCTCTGCGTCGAGCCTTTTGTACAACAGGTTGATAGGGAGGGGCATTTTCGTCTTTCGTAGCCTGTTGAAGAAGGTGTTGCGTCCTGGCTTTCTCGTAGATGGCCATTTCGCGATTATGGTCGTCTCAGACCTTTTGACCCGCTTCCCTTATAAGCTTGTCCATTTGTTCTTCGAACGACGGACTGGGCATTTTTACGTCGGGGACTTTTTCTGGTTCAGGATTAGCACTCTCCCATTGAGCATCTCCTTCTTCATCAAAGTCATGTACGACATAGCAGTCGCGGAGTAGCTCCCGTTTTTTGGACCGAACGTATCCAAGCCCGATCGCTTCCATTCTCCCTTTGGGCAACTTGCGCTGAGTTCCGGAAACGTTCCAGACCATGTCATAGAACTTAGCTTTTCGAGCGGTCTGTTTGAAGGGTATCCCTTGGCGCTTCAATAGCTTTTTCAAGCCTTCTGTGTAATATCTAGGCAAACGGATGGGCTGGAGCCTGTCAAGTGTAGAATCCGCGCCGTGCCAGATTTCTTTCTCCACTTTGGTTTCCCCGGAGCGGTAGAATAGGATCGCCTTTTCACCTTCTCACCTGGGAGGGACATAGAACGTCTGCAGCTCTTCCACACTGTAAGTATCAAGCGCGTCTAGTTCTTTACGATGTTTGGGCGGAACCATGGCAATTTGCAAACTTTGCTCTTCATCAGCGAACGTTTGTATTGAAGGCCGAGCGGAGAATATAGCATGGACCTCATCTTCCGAGTTGCTGCCAAAGATCAACATAGGAGCGGACGGTCCCGGCTTGTTGTACTGGGGTGGGCCCGAATAAACTATTGCTTCCTCTTCTTCAGTATCACTCCCGAAGACTGGAATGGTGGTGATAGCTTTGTTCTCCGGTTTGTGACATCTCTCCGTGTCCTCAAAATCTGGCAAAAAGTATTTTGCATCTTCGTACTTGCGGACTTCGTTCACGGAGAATGGGTTCAGCTCTCCTGTTACGGTATACTCGATACCATCTTTAAAGTATTTCATACACTGATGTTGTGTTGAAGGGATGATGTTGTACTCGTGTAACCAAGGCCGGCCGAGTAAAGCGTTATAGCACGTTTTGGCGTCAATGACATGAAATTTAATATCCGTGACAGGCAGCCCGAATCGTAATGTCAATATCACAGACCCGAGAGTCCGCGATGACCGGGAGTCAAAACCAGAGATGGTGATTTTATCACGAGCGAGATGCTGGACGCTCATGCAGATTTCCTTCAACACTCGCACATTGAGGAGATTGACGGAAGACCCATTGTCGACCAGGATTTTGCCTATCTTTATATCGTGGCAGTATCCTGAGACATAGAGGGGACGGTTGTGCTCACACGTCCCAAAGAGGAGGTCTTCGTCGCCGAAGGTGATATCGACTGTGTGTACTTCCTCCAGCTCGTCCTTCATCTTTTCATCAGCGAGAAAAGCTTGGAATTGCTCTGGTTCTTGTAGCGCCTTGATCAATGAATCTCTCGCTTCTTTGGATAGTAAAAGGGCGTCGAGAATACTGAGCTGCGATGGTAACTTCCTCAAGTGCGCCAGAACGTTATAGTCCACCTTACTCTTCTTTGGCGGGTGTTTAGCGGTCAGCTCTTTCATGACTTGGTCATCCAGGGCGATATCCTCGGGGACCTTTTCTTTTCCCTTATCTTTTCTACTCGTGGATCCGAGATTCTTTTCTGGAAGCGTGCGATTGCGCGGCTGAATGTTTTCACAGGCCTTCGGTTCTTCCTCCTTCCCCAATATGGATTCTTTAAAGAGAGGGCCAAGAGCCATCTCTTCGTCAGAGTCACTTCCGAAAGTGAGAACCTGTGATCCCCCGGTGTTGACCATACGACAGTTACCGGTGGTTCTTTTATGCTCCTCGGTCGTACTTCTCTGCTCCTGATGAGTTTTGCATTTCATTCGCTTAAAATGTTGCCGGTGAGCAACATATCCCTGCCACCATCTTTTAAAAGCGTCGCACTCTTCGGTAGGGTGCGAAATCTTTCGATGATATAAGCAGTAGTTAGGATGTGTTTCTGTTTCACCAAGGGCATTCGCTTCGGAGGGTGGTAGTTTCATCTCCATCGATATGGCTTTGGCGAACCTTTTCCTCGTCTTGAACTTGATTTTATTTGTGGCGGATGTACTTTGATCTAGCGGGAGCGTTGCAACCCTTTCATCCAATCGCCGGCGCTTGGCTTTTTCAAATATGGCCATTTCATGCTCTCGGGCAGCTTTGCTTTTAAGTAGCGCTTCATTCAGGAACGCATCAATTATTTCATCTGGCCACAGGAGTCCTGGCTCAGGATCTGCCCCCAGTTTCTTTGTGCAAGGGGCCTCTTCATTGTCTAGCGATGAATGAGAGATCGCATGGCAGCTTGCCACGTAATCTTCAGATTCATCTGATGGGTCTTCTCCATCATTTCCGTCCTCAAAGACGTGGCTGAGAAACTCTTGGAGCATGATTGGAGTCCGTGCCTTCTGGTTATACTCTTCCAGCGCGTCAATCTGTTTCTGTAGGTCCGTGCGCTTGTCGCTAAGCTTCACGAGCTTCTTGGGTTTCTTTTTCTTCTTCGAAGATTTCGACGGCTGGGTGTGTGAGCTTTGGCTATCGCCACTGATCTTTGGAGTTGGGCGCGGCTTCAGCATCCCTTCGATGATCTGAGGTTCCAACGGGTTTTTCCACCTGATCGTCGGGCATGTTTGGAGATCATTCAGCATCCTTTTGGTTTTGGCCGAAAGAGCCACCTCCCATGGAGCTTCTTCGACAAAAGAGCACGTTTCCCCCGGTGTGTCCGTCTTCTTAGGAGTGTGCGGTTGTGATGGGTTTACTTTCCACTTCTCGGACAGTGCAAACTTGCCTTGTAGGTATTGATCCTCGATCCATCCCTTAAAGACAAAGCAATCCTCGATCAGGTGACTTACCGTTTGGTGGTAAGGGCAATAATTGGAATTATTTACCTCGCTGGGTTGCGGTGGTCGCCTTGGATTTGGCAAGTTGATAAGCCTGTTGCGCACTGCCAGCTCGAACAGCCTCTTCGTTTTGTCCCGTGGGAATGAGTAAGGACGCTTCATTTTTTCATTGTAATAGCGTCGTCTCTCTTCCAGCTGATCTGCTAGCTTTGGGGCACTGGGCTGCTGTTGAGTGTTCACAACGAAGGTCGCCTTCCCTTTACCCTTGTCGTTCTGAGGTTCCGGCTTTGGGGGGACGGTCTGTGACCCATTTGATCCATCTGGGCTAGCTTATCGATTAAAGCCTGGAACGTTGTCGGTTTAAAGAACATCATGAACTGTGAAATAGTTGCATGAGGGTCTAGGGTGCCCACGAACATGCCCACCACTGGTGCTTCTTCGATGCGCTGTTCGCACTTCGACCACAGGTTCCGCCATCGGATTGCATATTGAACCCAAGTTTCGCCCAGCTTCACCCTTGCATTAATCAACGCTGTTATTGGGGTGCGTTCGCTGGCGCTCACGAATCGCTGGCTGAATAGCAACTCCATCTCTGCGAAAGTTTTGACGGAGTCGTTTGGAAACTCGGAGTACCACTCAAACGCCATCTCCGATAAGCTGCCGACGAATTGGCAAAGCAAAATCTTATCATCGCCCCCGGTGTTGCCGCACAGAGCTCTAAACTGGGCGACGTGCTGGTGGGGATTGCCTATCCCCTTGTAGACATGGAATTTCGGGATCGTGTAGCCCGGCGGGTATTTTATCTGATCATACCAGCCCGGATATGGTCGCCCCGTTTTGACGACTTGGCCGGCCGCTTCATTTGCCTGATGAACTCGTATTTGTTGAGCAATATAATCATCCAGGGGAGCCTTAGAGATTGTTTCCTCTTTGGCTGTTGAAAGAGCCGGAGGTGGATTTGACGTTTCTCCTCTGTCGTCTTTGAGGATAATCGGAGGAGCTTCAGCTGGGGGATCCGGCTGGATCATCATGCCCACCATATCTTGGAACAGAAGAGCCATTTGGTTTATATTGGCTGCTTGTTCCACAGCCTCCTTTTCCTTCTTTTCGAGTATTCTACGAAGGAATTCAGCATCAGTCTCGTGTTCGCGACGTTGTTCCGATGACGCCTCCGGGCTTTCTTTTGGCCCGGTGAGTGCAACCATCGCAGTCAGCATCTCCTGGAGCTTCTGCTGCTGCTGTTCCTGGGCTCTTGTGACGGATCGGGTGAGTGGTCGATGGCCCGTAGAAACGCGGCTATCCTCCTTCCTGGGTGCCATGTAAACAGTATGTACTACCATGCCCCAGACTTAGGGCGTTTGGGCTCAATGCCTTTGACATTTGTCGCAGGCACGAGGATCTTCTCCGGCCTTCTCTTCTTGTGAGCAGTCGAAATTGAGGGGGGCGTCGCAGTGGGCACCTCTTTTCGTGGCTTGGTAGGATAGCTTACTTCCTGTTGGACCTTCAGCTTCTTGTGCTGGCGGGAGGAATTTGGATCGATCACCAAGTCTCGGACCTGCCGCCAGACTTTGTAGATCTTGGAGGACAGCCGCTGCGGGGACTGTTCTGGCCTTGCTTCCATAACCTTCTCCAGTAGTGGAGGAGGCCTTTGCAGTACAGCGGTAGGAGAATTCCTGCGCACCTTATTCAACAGCTTAAAGCTGTTTCCGGTTGGAACAACAGCATTAATTTCCGTCGTCGGGGCTGGTGGAGTTAGCCCAGAAGGGGAGTTGCCTCCTGACTTCCTCACTCAGCGCCAGTGGCGATGTCGAGCATGTCGATCTGATAGAGTTGGCTCGGTGATGGGGATGGCCTTGTCTTGCCCCCTGTTCAGGTGAGGGGCCGTTGCCGGTGTCAGCCTATTAAAGACTGATGTCCTTTGAGTAACAGGAGCGGGAATGGGAGTTGGGACGGCCAGTCTTGTAAAGACCGACCCCTTGGTAGGAGAAGCCGCCTTGACGACTTCGGGAGCACGGTTGGTTACTCTATTCGGAATAACCTTCTCTGGGACTGCAAGCTTCATTGTGGGCCCGCAGGAATTTTGGCCCAATCTGGAGAAGACCGAGGCGCTGGTGTTGGACGACCCGTTGAGAGGGGCCGCAGTAGCTGTAAGTCGATCGAAGAACGACTTCTTAGGAGCTTCTGGTACAGGCACGGGAGCAGTGAAGCTTGTTGGCGGGAGCATGGTCCCGAAAAACAGCCCAGTGGTGGTTTGAGTAATCTGCTCCACGGGCATCGTGAACAGAGCCCGCTTGGGGCCCGTAGGTTATGCCCCCAGTTGAGGCAGGACGCGAGTTGCAACTGCAGTTGGAGCACTTCGAGTAGGTGAATGCCATTACTGTTTTGCTTTCTGCGCCAAGTAAGAAACCAAATCTTAGTAACTTAAAACCCAAGGGCAACCATTAACAAACCGCGATTCGTTCGCAAATACGACACACGAAGTGTGGAGTGGAAAGAGGAAAAGGTCCCACCGGGAGTGCCAGAATCTATTCACCGCCGGAAACCGGGAAGACTGGACGTCTTGCCTGAATCTGAGGGCAGATGCTAATTGGTGCTATCCGTCCACCTCTCCGAAGATGCCAAGCTGATTTATGGCACCATGTATCGAAGGTTTAAACGGATGCGGCTGATGTAGCAGACTTCGTCAGATTCCCCCTCATTCAAGGGGTTTTTGATTGTGGGGACGCTCTTCCCTGCAGGCGCAAGCCCCTGCAGTTAATTACGCTACCGCATCGCGGTAACAACTTTCTCTTTCTCCATATGGTCACTTCGTGTCGTGGGTGTTTGTTTTGTATTTGGTTGCCCGTGGATTGTATACGGAGACTAAGTTATGTTGTCGCCCGTAGGGCGTGGATTAGTCCAAATCCGTATCTTTCTTAGATTTGGATTTGGGGGGTTGTGTTTAAGGATACGTTAGCCTTATTTGAGGCTAAGATCAACTTAAACATTTGTTAAGGACACGTTAGTCTAATTTTAGACTAAGATCAACTTAACGGGGTCGTTTAGATCCGACAAGAGAACAGTTAGGCTCTATTGTTTAGTTTAATGACATTGTGGTCGATAATTAGTTTAAGGACATTGTGGTCCGATGTTAGTTTTAAGACATCGCGGTCAAGGTTAAGGACATCATAGTCCGTGAGTTTAAGAACCTCACAGTCCAGTATTAGTTTTAAGACGTCACGGTCGAGGTTAAGGACATCATAGTCCATGAGTTTAAAGACCTCACAGTCCGACATTAGTTTTAAGACATCACGGTCGAGGTTAAGGACGTCATAGTCCATGAGTTTAAGGACCCCACAGTCCGTAGCAATGTGTGGTTGTCGGGACCCGTCACCTCTCTGACGACGTTGAAGGATTACAATGACGGATGTTAGAGGAGTAAAGAGATGTGCCCTCGAACCAGGTGTAAATTGATTGGAAGAGCAGTTGTGCTCAGTTCAATTTATATTGAGGACTTATGTCCAGAATTGGGCTAAGTCCAGTTAAAAATGTTTAACATTTTATTCATGTTTGGCCTGTTAGGCCTTTATTTGGGCTCTGCCCTTTTAATAATGCATAGCATTTATTAGGAACAAAGTGGTGTTCTGACAGTGCGCCACGTGGCGCATCAGGCGCTTTGCGCCAATTAAAGAGCGCATTGCACTAGTGCACATAAGAGTGACACGTGTCGCTTAGCGCTAAGCGCAAGTTTGTTAGCGCACTGCGCTTTCTGAGTGCGTTGCGCCAATGTGCTGCGCCAGTAAACGACACGTGGCGAGCTCCGACGCTATGCGTCAGTCCAAGAGCGCAGTGCGCTGTTTTAGAAGCGCATAGCGCAGATTGTGTCTGTGGTTGACATGTGGCGCGTTCTGGCGCAGTGCGCCAGTCCAAGGAGCGCAAAGGCGCATTTCAAGAGTGCAAGGCACTGTCCAATAGCGCAGAGCGCATCTTGATCAAATTAAGATCAAAGAACAAGTTTTTTGTTCTGTTCTTCAAAAGAGGTATTGCCTCAAGATCCAAGAACCAAGGTTCTTATTCTCATCAAAAGGCTGTGCCTTTATAAATCAAAAGATCTATGAATGAAGTAAATTACTTCTTTTATTTTTTTATGATTAGATCTTTTGTTCTTTTTCTTTTCTATTGAAGATCTTGATCTTATTCTTAGATCTCTGATCTTTTTAGAAGATGGTTCTTCTTTTGTGAGATGTTTTCATCTCTGTTCTTCAAGAATATGATTTTTTACCTTTAAAGATGAAGGAAATGATTTTCTTTCTTCAAAGGCTTGCCTTTTTTTTCTCTTTGAGGTTTTTCTCAAAGTTTGCAGAGGGTTCTCTCTCTTCTGTGTCTATATGAGACTTGGAGTCTAGGGGCCTTTATATAGGGTCAATTGATTTGTTAAGTTAGTTACAGAGATCTTTCTCTGATTGATCTGGGGATATTTCCCACCGTTGGATCTTTGATCCTAAGGCCTCTGTTTTACAGAAGACAATCTTCTTATTTTAATAATATCGGAAAGATCATTCTAGAATTTTAATTCTTATTAATTAATAATTTATTATTTAAATTCCAGTGCTGGCGCAATTGGCGCTAGCGCGCCTGTGTTTGACACGTGGCGTGCAGTGCAGCTGCGCAAGCGCGCCTGTGTTTGACATGTAGCGCGCAGCGCAGAGCGCAGCGCAACTGCGCTAGCGCACCTATGTTTGACACGTGGCGCGCAGCGCAGAGCGCAAGGACCTGAAGCGTTGCTTCATTTTTAAAATTTGAATTTTGAAACAGAGCTTTGCTCTGATTGGGGGTGCGCTGCCTTGGGCGCAGCGCTCCTGGCGCTGGCGTGTTTGCTGTTGACACGTGGTGCTCTGCGCGCAGCGTAAGGAATCTGAAGCGTTGCTTCAATTTTTGAATTTTGAAATTCAAACGGAGCTTTGCTCTGATTGGAGGAAACAATCGAGTAGCTTCCTGCTCGGTCCATCCGTAGTGGGTAGCTTCCTGCCCTACTACGCTGTGGATCAAAAGGCCTCCTCACGAGGCCACCGAGTAGTTTCCTACTCGGTCCATCCGCAGTGGGTAGCTTCCTGCCCAACTACGCTGTGGATCAAAAGCCCTCCTCACGAGGCCACCGAGTAGTTTCCTGCTCAGTCCATCTAGAGTGGGTAGCTTCCTGCCCAACAACGCCGTAGATCTAAAATCCCTCCTCACGAGGCCACCGAGTAGCTTCCTGCTCGGTCCATCCATAGTAGGTAGCTTCCTACCCATAAATGCTGTGGATCTAAAGCCCTCCTCACGAGGCCACTGAGTAGCTTCCTTCTCGGTCCATCCGCAGTGGGTAGCTTCCTTCCCATCAATGTCGTGGATCCAAAGCCCTCGACATCGAGGCGACCGAGTAGCTTCCTGCTCGGTCCATCCGCAGTGGGTAGCTTCCTGCCCATCAATGCTGTGGATCCAAAGCCCTCGACGTCGAGGCAACCGAGTAGCTTCTTGCTCGGTCCATCCGCAGCGGGTAGATTCCTGCCCTGCAAAGAAGCGGATCTAAAAGACCTTCCTCACGAGGCCACCGAGCAGATTCTTGCTCGGCCCATCAATCGGTTCATACTCGATGCGCGATCGCCACCTCGACTCCGGGGAAAAGGAGGATATCGACCTTCCTACACTTGGCTATCGTTCGACTCTACTTGATGAACGGTCAGCAAGTGTGGGAAGTTTGGACACCGGCCTAGCACTTGCAAGATAAAAAGACCTATGAGCTAAAAATACTTGCAAAATGAAGATTCGAACAATGAAAAGTATACAAGCTAAAAGTACTTGCGCAGCGAGCAGACATTTGGGAAAAGGAAAAAGTACACTTTATTCACGATCAAAATTATGTACAAGGGTATTATGGGCTCATCAGCCTTACAAAATGCCCGGAGGCTTACAAAATTTTAAAGAAAAAAAGAAGAAGGAAAATCTTCAAGGGAGGAAAGCTTAGGCCGCCCACTCGGCCGGGATCTCGTCCTGCTCGATGCCGCCATTGGGGACCAAAACTGTGACCTCAGGGTCGGCGCTTCCGTCGAAAGCCTCGCCCCCAACGGCCGCCTCGGCGACTTCCTCCTGCGGCACTTCCTCGGCCAGGGGGTACTTAGCGTGGAGCTCACTGTCATCGAACCCCGGCACAGACTCCTTGACGGCTTCGAGGGCGTTGTGCCACACGACGGCTGCAGATTCGGCGAGATCGGCGTAAAATTGGTCATACGCCTTGTATCCCTCCACGGCCTTTGCCGCCCGGCTCCCGGCGAGCTTCACCGCGTCCATAGCCACCCGGACATCACTCTTGAGGACGTCCTTCGACTTCTTCATCAAGTTGTAGAGGCTGTTCACCTCCTCCAACTTGGCTTGGATAGCCTGGTTGGACTCATCCAGGGGCCGATGAGACTCCTTTAGCTTGGTGTTTGTCAGCCCCTTGGCGACCAGTCGAGTGTCGAGGAGAGCCGCCTTCCCCTCCGCCTACCGCAGTTGGAGGCGGAGTTCCTCCTCCCGCGAGGAGGATTCGCCCGTCTTTTTCATGGCCGGGGCTACCTCCTCGAATTCCATGGCGACGAGGAGAGCGCAGTGATGAAGGACCTAAGGAAAGAGGCAAACGGGTTAGAAAGCTCAAACCGAGGAAACAAGACTTGAGAAATTTTAAGAAAAGTAAAGTACCGACCTGAACCGCCTACTGCGCTATGGCGGCCACCTGGGCCTTCATGGTCCCCCGGGGAATCTTTCCCCCGGCTGCCTGCTCCATGTCCAAAAGAAAGATGTCGGCGACGGAGAGCCCCGAGGTCACCTCAATGCAGAAGTCACCCTCCTGCATTGGGATCCCGGTAGAAAGTGGCCGAGAGACCATCCGCTTCAGCCTTTTGAGGGGGATTTCGGCGGGCTTAGCTCCTCTTCCTCTCTCGTCCGGGGCGCCGGGTCCCGTGCGTGCTTATGACCCCCCCACCCCCCCACGCGGTGTTCTTCTAGGGCTTGGGGAGCGGCAGAAGGCTTGGACAGTGGAGTTGGCCTTGGGGCCAAGCTTGGACCGGGGCGGGACGAGGTTGCGCCTCAAGCCTTCCTTCCTTGTGTCTTGGCGGCCATGGCGGCCAGGATTTTCAATTGGTCCATGGGCTCTGCAAAAAAGAACACACAAACAAAAGGGGGTTGGCGACACTGAAAAGGCGAAGGAAGTTAACGAAGTCTAAACAGGTCATCGAAGGCTCTAACTTACCCAGAAAACGTGCAGGACTGAGCCCAGCCCAGCTCAGTGCCTGATCGGATAGCACAACATCCGCCTGCTGGATCGGTTCCCACTGGGACATGATTGATCGGGTGGAAGTACGCATTCCGTCTTATCCTATTTTTTCTACTTACCGCAATCAAGACGGTGTCACTTTGCAGCTTAGCCGGTTGAGCACGGGGCGATCTACAGGGAGATGGTAGTATTTCCGTTCGTGTTTTAGACGAGTCAATGAAAGAATGTATATATGTTTTCAATTCTATCCTAAGTGTTTGTATGTATATTCAAGTAAGCTTGTTAGGGTTAAGATTAGTTAGTAGAGTTAGGATTAGTCTTGTACTTATCTTTTGCCATTCTTAAAACGATGTTGGGATAATCGAAAGTAGCAGGAATTAGGAGGACATAGGAATTGGATTTGCGAGTTTAAGCAAGCTTTCCAACACTAAATCCAATCCTAGTGCCCTTTGTCCGTCCACTAAGTGCGCTTATTTCCAACCCCAGGCCAAACACCCGCAATCACGTATCCAATTAAGTCACAAGTACATGTCACGTTGTAGTGCGCTTAAAGGACTTCTCGACTTAGGTCACGGCTATATGTCATGTATAGCGCGCCTAAGTGAGGGGGTTGCGTTTGTTTAGTCTAGATTCATTTTAGGATGTTTGGCGAAGAGAAACACAAGGGATTTTCCATCCCTCATACTAATCTTCCTTAGCCCCTAAAAAGTATGGAAATTATTCACACATTTAAAAGGAAAAAAACAAGAAAAGAAGAAATGAAAGAAAGGAAAAATACAATTTTACAAAATGGTAATAAGCTAACTACTTGGGCCCTCACCTTAGTAAGGAGTTCCGTCGAGTATCATGGCTTGAAAAATACGGATAAAAAGAGAAGGAAAAAGAAAACAAGAAAAGAAAAACAACAACTACTTAACAACAATTAATAAAGTTAGAATAAGAAATTAAAATATAATGTATGGAAATAAAAATACAAGATAAGAAAAAATAACCCTCATCTTCATTGATTTTCTACTCAAGAACTCTTACTACAATTTCATGGAGAATAGATGAAGAAGAAGAAGATATAAACTAAACTACACTAATTCTAACAAAGAATAAGCATCATCACTTGGCACAAAACTGGGCTATTTATAGGCAGGGAGATGAAACTCTAGGGCTAAATTCTAAGCCCAAATACAATGACAAAACTACCCCCAAAATATCATCAGGAGAAGACACGTGTCCACGGCGGAACCACCGAGAAAACCCATATTTGGCGGCGGTTCCGCCGTGGTTTTGGGGAATTAGCTCCTCGTTTTTCAGTGCTTTCCTATGTTGCTATCTTATGTTGTTCTACATGTCCCAAATTGCAAATTGCTTCCAAAATTTCTTCAGATCTGCAACAGTCCAAAATGGCTTCACTTTTAATGCATTTGATCTTATCTCCCTCGAGCTCCGCGCACCCATTGAATCTTATGCTATCCCTCTCGTGCTCTGTGCTTGTCCGAAACACGAATGACCACTGTTCTTTGTCTTGTCTCATGAACTGATAAGTGGCACTGGATGGATATGGATGTCCGGAACCCGGCTTTTATCTGTCGGCAACAGATGTGCTGGATTTTAGCGTAACTGTGGAGATTTTGTATGATTTGCGTTATTTTAGATTAGGAACCTGTAACCTGTAAATATGTAGCAAACACGAATCAAAAGCACCTACCTATAAACAAACGAGCAGAAAAATGGGCGGTATTAAATGCAATATTCTGGTGTGAACAAATACCCCCAAACTTAAGTTTTGCTCGTCCCGAGCAAAGCCAATTATTCACAAAAAGTCCTAAGCTCACTTTCGGAGGGAACGCAATTGCACTGAGCTCGTGCAACAAGCCATTAAAGCTCTAGGTGTCCCTAGTAGGAGGAGTGTTGTCTCCTGAGGGTTTTCAGAGGATACTACCCACAAAATCCCGTCAAGCTAGTTTCACAAGTTAACATTGATTCTACTCCTACAGTTTAGCATCTAAGTTAGAAACTCTATTATCCTAAATTAGAAATATCCAACCCTTATGTTTCACACCTCCTATTTATTCAACCCCAGATCCATACGTTTTACAGTTTAGAAAGATTTCGGTTTTTCTTGAGTTTTCCTTCTAAAGCGCGGTCTCCAATCCGGAATTTTTATCAACTTTACGGAAAATATAAGTCTTATTCTTTAATCCTATTTTGCCTCCAAACATCGATCGTATACCCCCACGCGTGTTTAAATTTTCACCCCTACACTCAAGAATTCAATTCAATATAAAGTACCCTTTCCTTATTACCTAATACCACTTCTTTTGATTAATGGATGGACGGTTTTGCTCACACACCTTTCATGTGACTATTAATGCTTCCTGAGGCACTAACAGCCGATTACTGAATGTGTGAGTTTAAAGCGTAAATAGTAGTTTTCAGGTCTTGACTTTATTTATTTTTTCTCTCTCTTTTTCTTTATTTTTCTTTTGCAAGACCGGATATTTTTTTCAAAGATGCTCTTTTGGTGGTTAGTTTTAAATACCGTTTATTCTTTCATACTATGTTTTCAGGTAAGAGTATTTTTAGGTATACTCTACTATCCCAAGTTTCAAGGTGCGTGTATGTGCAGTTTGTAAGGTATATACTTTTTAAATTTGGATTCAAGAATAGAAACTATTTTTTAGACTTATCCTTCAGTAAAGCTTTCAATACTTTCACTCCATCTCGACTTAACTCAAGAACTGAACTCAAGATTACCTACTTCTCTAAAAATAACTACAAGGACGTATAATTATCAAGGTTAAACAGAATGAAGGTTATTTTTAGGATTTTCAATTCCTAAACCTAGGACTTAGTTATTTCTAACGTATCAACTAAACTTTCGGAATCAAAATCTAGGTTACCCTATTAGCTAACTTAACGACAAAGTTTTTATATTTTTGTAAAATTTTCGATTTTTATAGGTTTTTAAATAAGTATGCCAATGCAAAATATACACATGAATGCGAAGGTAGAAAGCTTACCGAGCACACACCCCCAAACTTAAACTTGGCAGTGCCCTTACTGTCAGGCTATACCAAGATGGTCAAAATTGTCGGCGCTCTCTTTTATTTTATTTTATTTTATTTATTTATTTTTTATACAAAACAAAAGGCAGACCAAAAATATATACACAAAAAGATCCCCCAAAACTTAAATGAAACAGTGTTGTCACTGTTTAAGCGGTGAAGTTCAGGATTAGGGGGGAGAGAAAAAAGTATCAATCTATACAAGGCCTTACACAGGCTAAATGTTAGCACCAACCATTCAAAAATTTTATCGGGATAAGGCTCGGACTGCTGAAAGAATGCGGAGAGGAAAGAAATGGAGAATACGCGAGATCGTTTGGGGATAGGAGCGAGATACGGTCTCAGTATATAAGGAGAAGAATGGCGGAAGGAAAAAAGAAATGGAATACGAACTTGAGGGTGGAAATGGAGTGAATAAATTAGTGTAATTTGTAATGACCGATGTAAAAAAAGCGATTGTATAAATCTATGAACCCAATGAGAAATGGGGTCATACCTCTCAAGATTCGTGAGAAAACATGGGTAGAGCGAACTTGGTGAACCAGACATAAGAAAAGAAGGTGATACGGTGGCTTGCGAAGTAGGAATGATGCAAAGGATGGAAGGAAATGATTGAGGACTGGTATCGGTTAAAGGTTCAGGAGGGTGTACACAGTCAATGAAAGGGAAAAGATGAATTGGAAAATCCGACTCATCTAGTAAAACTGTTTCATCCTCAATACTATCCTCAAAATTCTCCTCAAAATTCAGCTCATCCATGCATTTATCCTCAAAATCCAGACGCATATGGGGTTCGGGAAAAACGGTTAATGGATCGGGATGATGTCCACACGGAAGTGAAAGGACATGATGAATTGATGAGAAAAACTCATCCAAAATTGCGAGTTCATCATCCAAAATATTCCCAGCGTCGATATCCTCAATCAAGTGAAAATCAAATTTCTCAGACACCTCATCAATAGCATGGATTTCAATCAATTCAGGTTCTAGAGTAGAGGTGTAGAGATCAAAAGGATTGGGTGTGGTTTCACCTGACAGGATCCCTTCACAATCCGGTAATCAAACACTACAAAGTCGCACAACTCATCAAACATTCTATCTTCAATTGGTGATTCATGTGGGACACTCGATAGACTTTCAAAACCGGAGTTGTGGAATTCAATTTGCAACGGGTAGATTTGATTTGGAAGGGTGTACTGCTCACTCTCACCACTCAAATTCTCAACCTGTCCTATCGCCTCATCATACATTGGAGAATGTGGAGCTAGTTGGAAACTAGTTGCCGGTTCGTTAGGTTGTATGAGGACGGTCATGGACGCATTCAAATCCATCATCTGTTGGCACGACGCCACCCGAAATTCTTCCAACGACTGTTCAAGACTAGACATGGGTTGTGAGGGGCTTTTAGTAAAAAATTCAAATTCGTGTGGATACGTAAAACTCCCAAATGGCTGTTCAGAAGCAATGTCTAGAGAATGTGTAAAAGTCGGGTAGGAGTGATAGGAATCGAATGGTTGGACATGATTAAGATCAACGTTATGATAAGAAGGCGATTGGTATTGTTGATCAAAAGAATTGGAAGTGGTGAAAGGGGTAAAAGATCGGTTACGAGATTGTTCAATTCGGTCAGGTATGGACATGGGTTTCGGAGTCGCAACATGACTCGTAAAATAGGTATCAACGTAAGAAGGTGGGGTAGGTTGAAACGGTTGATACAAAGTGGATTGCGGAGTCCAATTGTTTGTCCTAGACACGTCTATTCGATCTTTCAATGAAATTTTGGGCATGGATGGATCGTTCGAAGTTCGGCCAAAGCAAGAACCTTAAGAAGAAATGTCTAGCTGTGGGTACCAAAGTTCGGTAAGAGTTGGTCGTTTTGGGGTACCCATGTTATGAAAAGTGGGGAGGGTGGAAGTGGAAATTTTTTATAAATTTTTGAAATTTTTTCTAGGAGTTTTCGAAATTATTTGTTTTTGAAAGAATACGGAATTATGGGACTAAACTTTACATAAGCACAATCACAATCACAATATGCACAACAATCACTTAGAGTTAGGCTCTTCAAAGTCCAACTAGACCACTTCTAGACTTCCAAGCGACAAGTTGCAGGATAACCCTCGAATCATCTCTTCACTGCCAATTGTGGCCAGGTAAGCACAAGTGAGGTTAAGGAGGGTTCCGCTCATGAATCACCGTGAGACGGGCCTTTTAAAATTACCTCCTCCCTTGTCTAACCTAGGCACCACAAAATTAAGTTTAGATAAACGACCGATTCCCCGCAACCCTCACCTGTCCTAAATGAGCGCGACAAGTCCTTATAGGTTTGGTCTAGATATTTTTTATTAACTCAAGGTGATGCGTATGCTTTTTGTGATTTGTGGGGTCTTAGAAAGGGTGATGAAATCCCCACCCAATCTTAATTGGTGTTATAGCCCCTTAATGTCCGTATTATTATATGCAAAGCGGTAAATAAACAAAATCTAAAACAACAAAAAATTTATTTGGCGGCGGCGCAATCCTTGCAAAGAAACCTGCATGAAATACAGTTCAGTGGAGTTCACAGAGGAGGTAAAAGGAAAGAGAAATGGTGAAAAAAATTGGGGCTCAGAAGTCTCAATGGAACCGTGGAACCGCCACGAAATCCAAGCTTTGACCGTGGTTCCGCGATTGAACTATGGAGTTGGCGCTTCATCTTTGGTCACTGCACTCCCTTTATTCTCTAATCCAAAATAAAATGCTCTGTTTTCTTATTTGATTACTGTACTTGCTCCAGATAGCCTGCACACTTGCACACAAAAAAAATATCAAAAATAACAAAATGGTTTTTTTTTATTTATATTTTTATAGATGCAAAAAAAAACCCAAATAACAAGAAAGAAAATACGTTACTGTCTCTACGGCAACGACGCCATTTGATTGATCGGGCGGAAGTACGCGTTTCGTCTTATCCTATTTGTTCTGCTTACCGCAATCAAGACGGTGTCACTTTGCAGCTTAACTGGTTGAGCACAGGTCGATCCACAGGGAGATGGTAATATTTCCGTTCGTGTTTTAGACGAGTCAATGAAAGAATGTATATATGTTTTCAATTCTATCCTAAGTGTTTGTATGTATATTCAAGTAAGTTTGTTAGGGTTAAGATTGGTTAGTAGAGTTAGGATTAGTCATGTACTGTCTTTTGCCATTCTTAAAACGATATTGGGATAATCGAAAGTAACGGGAATTAGGAGGACATAAGAATGAGATATGCGAGTTTCAGCAAGTTTTCTAATGCTAAAACCATTCCTAGTGCCCCTTGTACGTCCGCTAAATGCGCTTATTTCCAACCCATGGCCAAACACGCGCAATCATGTATCCAATTAAGTCACAAGTACATGTCACGTTGTAGTGCGCTTAAAGGACTTTTCGACTTAGATCATGGTTATATGTCACGTATAGCGCGCCTAAGTGAGGGGGTTGCGTTTGTTTAGTCTATATTCATTTTAGGATGTTTGGCGAAAAGAAGCACAAGGGATTTTCCGTCCCTTATACTAATCTTCCTTAGCCCCTAGTATGGAAATTATTCACACATTTAAAAGTAAAAGAAACCAAGAAAAGAAAGAAAGGAAAAATACGGTTTTACAAAATGGCAGTAAGCTAACTACTTGGGCCCTCACCTTAGCAAGGGGCTCCGTCGAGTATCATGGCTTGAAAAATACGGATAAAAAGAGAAGGAAAAAGAAAACAAGAAAAGAAAAAAAAAACAACTACTTAACAACTATTAATAAAATTAGAATAAGAATTAAAATACAATGCATGGAAATAAAAAAATACAAGATAAGAAAAATAACCCTCATCTTCATTGATTTTCCACTCAAGGGCTCTCACTACACTTTCATGGAGAATAGATGAAGAAGACAATGAAGATATAAACTAAACTACACTAATTCTAACAAAGAATAAGCATCATCGCTTGGCACAAAACTGGACTATTTATAGGCAGAGAGATGAAACCCTAGGGCTAAATTCTGAGCCTAAATACAATGACAAAACTACTCCCAAAATATCATCAGGAGAAGACACGTGTCCGTGGCGGAACCGCCGCGAAAACCCACATTTGGCGGCGGTTCCGCCGCGGTTTTGGGGAATTAGCTCCTCATTTTTTCTGTGCTTTCCAATGTTGCTATCTTATGTTGTTCTACATATCTCAAATTGCAAATTGCTTCCAAAATTTCTTCAGATTTGCAATAGTCCAAAATGACTTCACTTTTAATTCATTTGATCTTATCTCCCTCGAGTTCCGCGCACCCATTGAATCTTGTGCAGCCCCTCTCGTGCTCTGTGCTTGTCCGAGACATGAATGACCACTGTTCTTTATCTTGTCTCATGAACTGGTAAGCGGCACTGGACGGATACGGATGACCGAAACCCGGCTTTTATCTATCGGCAACAGATGTTCTGGATTTTGGCGTAACTGTGGAAATTTTGTATGATTTGTGATATTTTGGACTAGGAACTTGTAACTTGTAAATATGTAGTAAACACGGATCAAAAGCACATGCCTATAAACAAACGAGCAGAAGAATGAGCGGTATTAAATGCAATATTCTGGTGTGAACAGGATACCACCCTTGTCTCGAGGGAAGTCGACTGCTTTTCCCTCTGGCAGTCGGCCATGTGTCACTGTGTAGGCACAAGCCAATTCTCGCCCTCAGGTAGCCCGACAAATACAAACTTCTCCTTCCATTCGTGGATTGAAGAAGGGACGACTACTACCCCCGATCCGGTCGTCCCACCCCTATGTTTTTATATGAAAAATACACCCAGCTCGGCTCTTCCTTGCTGGTGCATGGATGATTTTATAATAAAGGAAAGACACAAGGAGGGTCAAATTGAAGGGGATCTAATCTAATTTCAACCAGACCAGAAACTCGAGGAGGATCCTCCACAAGTTCGGTGCTAGCTGGCTCGGGGCAAGACGGAAGCAACGAAGCACCCCACAAACCTTGGTTGGGAAGGGCATACGCATTCCTGTCTGGAACACTTCAAAATACAGGACAATCTTCTTACCCCGCACCTGGTCCGCCCGCTCACCCTCTCTAGCTAAACGGAGTGAGTAGCTAAAGGGGATATGGAATCGAGTACGAATTTCGGAAAGCTCGTCCAGACTCTTCAAAACGGAGGGCGCATCGCGGGTGTTCATGATGCGCACCTTGGGAGCCCTTGTCGCCGCTCGACAGCTAGTGACAAGGGCGGCCCTGACTCTAGGGGGCGAACCCGACACAGAAGACGAAGAAGATGAACCCTCTTGGCTATCTGAAACCGAAAAGGATGAAGACCCACTGGACTCGGCCCCAGAAACTGAGGCCTCATCGTCCGACTCTACCCCTACTACCTCTACAGACTCCTCGGATGAAGGCATTTAACCTGATTCAAAGGAAGGGATCCACCGAGAAAAATCAACAGAGGATCCGATCTAAGAAGTAGAGCTCTGGGCAATCTTCAACAATGAAAGAGAATTAGAGCAAAATGTTGGCCCTAGGATGGTCCCCTCCTATTTATACACCCCAAAGGAGAACATCCTATGACCCAGATTGATTCCCTTAAAAATGAAACGTCGCGCTCAGCGGCCGGAGGGGCTCCATGTGGCGATCGTCCATTGGGGACATCTCTTCAACTGCAGGAGTCAAAAACAGCCTGTCGCTTCCGCCAACCAACGTCGGACACATGGCCCGTACCCTAACTGACGAATTGACTAAAACGGCGCCCCTCTTTAAAGCGCAATCATTTCACTGATCCGCTAACGCTATCGGAGATACGCGCGAAAACTCAGGCGTACGACAAGACGACATGTGGGTCTAGAGATTGAAACGACGCAACCGCCAAATGCCATGTCGTTCTCAGGCGATCCACATTCTGATTCTCGGCGCCAAACTGAGCCGAAGAAAATCGAGCAGGCCATTCTCGACCCGACCCATAAATAGGTCGGAACGAGAGTGGGGGGATAATGATGATGCTCATAAGTGGTATTTCCTCATATTACGACACGTGGTGGATGACGTGTCCCGAAGGCTACGAAGGTGGAATAAATGAGTTGCATTAGGGGTGTTCCTCGGGATCTCGTCTCGTAGGATGTATCCGAACTTTCAGGAGACCTCCCTGGGTACTTTCCACCTTCACCTAGCAAACGGCCAACAGCTCGTCTTCGAGCTTTCTTGGTCTCCTTGCTCGTCTCCGAGCCATCTGTCAGGCCAAGCTTCCTCGGTCTTCTTGCTCGTCTCCGAGCCATCTGACAGGCCGAGCTTCCTCGGCTTCACTGCTCATCTCTGAGCAATCTGACAGGCCGACCTTCCTCGGCTTCTCCGATCAACCGAGAGCGCGGAACCCAAGCGCCCCCGCAACGGCTCCACGTATCCCTCCAGGAAAAGATATCCGCTTCTCCACGTTCCGCGTCCCACGCTAGCGCGTCCCTCCATTAATGGGCGTATCCCGCCATTAATGCGAGAATAACACAGGGGCGTAACTGACGGCGATGATCTCGTACCTACTCGCTCCACGTGACCACTATATAAACCCCTCTCTCAGACGACTCAGGTAACTCGAACTCATTCCAATACGTCGTTACTCGGCACTCATTTCCCGGCACTACCTTGATCGTTGGAGGGTTCTACGGTGGTCACCCACCCCGGGACTTCTTTCGCAGATAGCTCGACGTCAACGCCAACCTATTGAGATCCACACGCTCAACAACTCCCAAACCAAATTTCAACCGTCAAAGAACGCCATAACAGGATCGACGGAGGACAACATCTGAAGGAGATCACAGGCTCCATCAAAGAGTAAGAGGAAAGCATTTATTTCAAGCTTTGGAGTTAGGTATGAAAATCTCTTCCGTGCATTCGGTTATCAGGGGAAGCTTGTTTGTTGCATTAATTAACAACAAACATATGGATGGCATGTTTAATTGCTCTGCAAGGATAGCTCGGGAGTATGAATATGCATTTTATCGACATAGTACTATGATTGCAAATCCCATTAGGCAAATTTTCCCAGCCATTAAATGATCGCTATACCCAATAGCAAGACGTTATTCATACCATATTTTCAATGATTCACTTGTAGAATACAATGTAACGTGTCTAAGAAAACCTAGTTTTCATAATGATCTTTATGATGTCTGTTCATCGCCGGAAGACGGACCGGGACGTTGGGACGTCTGGTCTGAATTCTAGGGGCAGATACTATTTGGATTTATCCGTCCACCTCTCCGAAAATACCAAGTTAATTTATGGCACCGTATATCGGAGGTTTGGATGAATGCGGCCGTTGTAGCAGACTTTATCAGATTCCCTCTCGTTTTTTTAGGGTTTTTTTATTGTGGGGATGCTCTTCCCAGCAGGCGCAAACCCCTGCAGTTAATTACGTTACCATATCACGATAACCACTTTCTCCTGCTCCGAAAGTTCACTTCGTATTGTGTGTGTTTTTGTTTGTTTAGGTTGCTCATGAATTGTATACGGAGACTAGTTTCTGTTATCACCCGTAGGGCGTGGATTAGTCCAAATCCGTATATTTTTAGATTTGGGTTTGGGTTGATTTAAGGATCGTTAATCTGATTTGAGATTAAAATCGACTTAAAATGTATGAGCGTTCGAGCTCGATTATTTTAGTTTAAGGACATCGCGGTCTATTATTGCCATGTTTGAGGCGAAATTTTAGTTTAAGGACGTTTTGGTCATCTGTCGTCGTATTTGAGGGCGAATGTTACTTTAAGGACATTTCCGTCCCTTATTCAACTCGCGCGCACGTGTATTTGTTACGTGGCGGAGTGAACGATGTTGATATGGAATGTTCCCAATGTGGGGTACGCTCCGATTTGAGGCGTGCACGTCAGTTTGGAAGTGCATCAACGAAAAAAATTGTTGGTCGTCGGGACCCACCACCTCTCTAAAGACGTTGAGAAATTACAACGATATATATCAGAGATGTGAAGAGATGTACCCTTGAACCAAATCTCGTATTTGAGGGAAAAGGGTTGTGGTGGACCTAAGAATCATTAGTCGTATTTGAGACTAAAATTACTTTAGGAGATATAGGATGAATATCATTTTAAATATCATCAATGGGAGACCACTAGTCATTTTTTAGACTAAGATCAGCTTGGAAAACCATGAGCCATATGAGCTCGATTGATTTTAAAATAAAAAAGGTTTAACCTCAGGAAACTTAATCAATTTTGGGTTGAGATTGAGTTTCCATAATTACCTAACAGCGCTGAGCACTGGGACATACAGCGGTCACGTATGAAACACGTGAGGTACTAAATTAGTGCTAAGCACTAAAGTTCCATGGCGCTCACGTGTGAAACACGTGAGGCCCCCAGATGTGAACGTTTGTTAGTCATTTTGGACTAATCATGATACTCACGTGAGTACTGTGCTTTGGGCTTTATTTGCTCGTTTCTTTCTTTTTACAGAAATGCTAAGCACTTGGATAGAGCTCACGTGCATTTCACGTGACTGCTTTCTTTTGGGGCGACTGCCTAATCGACAAAGAAGCTTTTCTTTGCTTTTTAGGTGCCCACATGAGAATCACGTAAGGTAGTTTTGGCCATTCTTTTTGTTTGTTTAAAGCATTCACGTGGGAAACACGTGAGGCTTCAAAATAGTGCTAAGCACTGACGAGTCAACAAGATATTCTTGTATTTTCTTAGAGATATTGATCTCTATTAATGACATTTTAGTCATTAATGATCATCAACTTTTAGGTTTTGAGGATCTTGGATCATCATCATTTGAAGAACCAAGTTCTTTATATAGAGTTAAATCCTAATTTTTGGAGGAATTAAATTCCCATATGCTCGTGTTATTTCCTTTTCTTTTATAACCTAATTCTTTTCTCCTAAGTTTTGAATATGCAGAGCAAAATCTTCCCGATGAGAATTAAATTCTCAACTTGTGGGGAGATTTGCTTCTGCAAATTTCAACTAGAGGAAGAACTAAGTTCTTATGTGAAGGGTCAAACCCTTAGATAGGTAAAGAAAAGACACTATGATCTGTGTGTTTTTTAACTTAGGGTTTAATGAGGCAAGTCTTCTTCTTCTTTTGAAAATTAAATTCTCTTTCTTTTTCAAGAGCTTACTGTGTATTTTTTTTTGCAAAAGCTTGTGTGGAGTTCTCTCCTTTTTAGATTCTATCTTCTTGCTCCTATTTTTATAGGAGAAGGGAAAAAATCAGGATGTTGAGAAAATCTCTCATTGAGAGATCATGAAAATTAATTGGTAAATTTTATGCACCGTTGGATTTTCAATCTAAAGGCTCTCTGTTTAACAGAAAAGATTTCTTATTTGTTTAATAAGATTAAGAAATGATTTTCTATGATATAATTTTATTCTACCAGATGATCGGGATGCGATTTTATAATCACCGTTGGATTTTTGATCCAAAAATCCTCCGTTTAACAACAGAGATGATCTTTTTAGTTTGAGAAAAATCAAGGAAATATTTCCCATATAGAATTTAATTTTATCAGGTGGTTTGATTGGTGATATTTTATTTCATTTGGATTTTAAATCCAAAATTCTCTGTTAGAGAAGCAGAAAGATCGGGGAAAATATTTCCCAAATAGAATTTAATTCTATCACATAGAATTTAACTCTATCTTGCCAAAGAGAGCAGCAGGAGAACTCACGTGTTTAACACGTGACCCCTAGGATGGGTTTTAGCACACTTTATTTTCAGCGCTCATATGATTTGCATATAAGCGCTCACATGTTTAACACGTGAGGCCTGTTTGGCCTTTAGTTTATTTTATTCAGCGTCCATATGCTTTGCATATAGGCGCTCACGTGTTTAACACATGAGGCTTATTTAACCTATCATTTGTTTGATTGCAGCATTTATAGGCGCTCACGTGTTTAACACGTGAGGCTTATTTAGTCCATTAGGTGTTTTGATTGCGGCGCCTATATGCTTTGTATATAGGCGCTCATGTTTTTAACACGTAAGGCTTATTTAGTCCATGAATCGTTTTAACTGTAGCGTCTATATATTTTGCATATAGACGCTCACGTGTTAAACACGTGAGATTTGAATAGAGGGAATTTTCTCTCTCTCTCTCTCTTTTATTTTTATGAGGGAAGAATGTCATTCCTAGGAAGAAGGATCATTCAATATCATCATCTTAAGAGACCGACTTGCAGTTGCTTTTGGGTTTGTTCTGAGATGCCTTGCACTTATAAACAAACAAGATGACATTGATTGACTAATTAATCATTTAGATCTGATGATTCACTATGTAAGGTTTTCGTACACTTCTTTCCTTTATTGGTATTTAGATTTTTAGATTCTCCGATACCACTTTGGTGTTGTGCCTAGCATCTTTACTGAAAATACAATACGATATTTTTTTTGTGTATTTTTGTACGTCCTCTCATTAGGTCGGAAAAGCCATCATACATCTCATTCTTTTGTAAAGATGTATCCATCAACATGGCCAAAAAGATGTAATCATCAACATGGATAATGTTGCGACTCAAAGCCAATCTAAAACAGTAAGCATTTATAGACATCATTTTAAAACATCTCAAATAATTTTATGAGAAAAGTGTTCCTAAGAAGCAAATCGTAAACGACAAGGAATTTTCCTTTGAGCTATGCCTACTTTTCCGTCTGAATACATTATACCGGGCACATAAGGGGCTGTTTGGTTGCAGGATTATGGAATTTGGATTCCAAAATAGTACGGTTGAAATTTCTGGATTTGGTAATTTGTTGTTTGGTTGATTTTGGATTCCTAGTATTGGATTTGTAGATCCTTGTAATCTTTGTTTGGTTGGTAAAAAAAATGGGATTTGGATTTGAGAATTTTAGAGAGAGATAGAGAGAGAGGGGATTGTTAAATAAATAAAGTGCATGTGCCTCCATCTAAAAGTACAATGAATAGTGCAAAATCCTTGAAAATCTTTGAAAATTTTTAGGATTCCATAATTCTTGTTTTGTGGTGGGCCCCCATAAAAAACAAAGGAATCCTAGAAATCCTAATCTTGCAACCAAACACAAAATTAAGAAATCCTAAGATTCCACAATCCAAAATCCAAATCCAAACTCATAATCCTGCAACCGAACAGGCCCTAAAGTAATTTCCCATTATGCTATCAACAGTTGTAGCCGAAGCTCATGAAAAGGCACACATGAAACTCAGTGCCTTTTACTTTCCCAGTTCCCACAATCGCACCCAGATTCGGTCAAATACCATCACCAAAATAGGTCAGTACAAATTAATAAAAGAAAATTTATTTAGTACATTCTCTCTCACACTCCTAATTTCCCTTTCATTTAAGGGTTAGGGATTCTCATTCATCCCTCTCTCTCTCTCTCCTCTCTCTTGCCGATCAATTCAATTGTTAACCCCACATTCATCAAATAAGAGAGAGGAGAAAGAACTCAATTGATCGATTGATGCATGGCACATCAAAACAACAAATTTGTCTCGGTGAATCTCAATAGATCCTATGGCCAACCCTCGAATCCCTACTCTTATCCTTCGAATCTCCGATCTCGCTCCGCATCCACCGGCGGCGGCGGAGGCGGCATGGTGGTGCTCTCTCGCCCTCGAAGCTCGTCGTCGTCCTCCGCCCAAAAGGGAGGCACCGCCCCCAAGCTATCTGTACCGCCCCCCTT
Source organism: Agapanthus africanus (assembly GCA_030015575.1). NCBI lineage: Eukaryota > Viridiplantae > Streptophyta > Magnoliopsida > Asparagales > Amaryllidaceae > Agapanthus > Agapanthus africanus. Next base: position 113,092,328 of record CM057342.1, on the reverse strand, counting down.
GAACTTGCCCTCTTTAAGAAAAGAGAACGAAAAATTTGATCTTTCATCGTCTTCGAGCTCCTCGGCGAGGCCCGGGAGCTCAGGGATCGGATCTGGGCTGGGCTCGTCGTCTATGGGATGGACGAGGCCGGCGCAGGCAACAGCGCTCCTTCAAGAGAAGGAGGCGCCGCTGTCCTCGGGCAGATCGGGCAGCGGCAGCAGTTATATGCCGCCTGCTGCGCGTGGGATCGGGCACGGGGTGCCTGTGGCGGAAAAAGCTGTGTTTTTGAGTGGGGATGAGTTCCCTTCGCTGAAAGCGACGGTGAATTCTAGTGCTTTGAAGCAGAAGGATTTGTTGAAGGAGAAGGCGAAGGAGGATGAGAGGGAGAGGGCTGAGTTTAGCTGTTCGTCGATGCGAATGAGGCCTCAGATAAGATCGTCTCGTCTTGTGAGTAGTAATGTGAGTGACGGGGATGAGAAGTTGCAGAAGAATCAGCAGCAGCAACAGGAGAAGTATTTTCCGGGTCCTTTGCCTTACGTGAAGCTGACTCATACTTCAGATTGGGCTGATGACGAGCGCGATACCGGGCTTAGCCTCCCTGAACGAGATCGAGATCGTGGGTTTTTGAGGTCAGAGGAGTTGTATAAAGGGGATTCGTTTGGGATTGGCCCGAATAAAGATGGCTGTGATGCTGCAAGTTCTTGGAGAATGCCGCCGCCGCAACAACAGAGAGATGATAGAGTTGGTAACAGGGATACTAATTTCAATCATTCGCCTTACGGCAACAATGCAAGCACAGATTCACGTTACAGACGAAGAGATTTGGGCTTTGGGATGAATTCCCAGAATTTTTATGGAAGGAGCAATGATCAACAGAATATGCGTGGCGGTCGATATGACGATTTCTCTAACAATCGATACAGAGGAGATTCATTTCAGCATAACGCAGTGGCAAAGGCACCATTTTCTTACAGGACTAAAGGGCCGTCTTTGAATGACCCGATTCTGAATTTTGGTAAAGAGAAAAGACTGAATTCACCCAACAGTGGTTTCGATAGTACCGATCCTTTCTCCGATGACCCAATTGCGGATGTTAATATGAAAGTGTTCAAGAGGAAGAAAGAGATACAGAAACAGGTTGATTTTCATGATCCCGTAAGAGAATCGTTCGAAGCTGAGCTAGAGAGAGTTCAGAGGATTCAAGAACAGGAGCGGCAGAGGGTGATGGAAGAGCAAGAGAGAGTCATGGAGCTCGCTCGTAGAGAGCAAGAGGAGAGGGAGAGGGTAGCTAGAGAGGAAGAGGAAAGGAGAAGGTCAATAGAAGAGGAGGCGAGGGAGGCTTCTTGGAGAGCGGAGCAAGAGAGGATGGAGGCTGCAAAAAGAGCCGAGGAGCAAAAAATTGCGAGAGAAGAAGAAAAGAGAAGGTTGTTTATCGAGGAAGAGAGAAGAAAAGAGGCTGCAAGGCAGAAGCTTCTGGAGCTAGAGGCTAGGATTGCAAGAAGACAGTCTGAAAATAATCAGAAAGATGATAAAGTACAAGAAAAAGATGCTACTACTCAAGTCGTTGCAACAGATGTTGGAGATTGGGAGGATGGTGAAAGAATGGTGGAGCATATCACTAGCACGGTAACTTCTGATTCCTCGACGAATAGGTACCATGACACAGGCTCTTCTAGATTTTCCTCCACAAGGGATATGGGTTCTTCATTTATGGAAAGAGGAAAACACGGGAATTATTTGAAGAGAGATGCATATGACAATGGCACGAGCTCGATGTTTCATTCTCAAAATCAAGAGAACGATTACCGTGGTATAAGGAGAGATGCTGCATTTAGTTCCAACAGGGACTTTCAAAGGAAAGATAACTATGGAGGCAATTTTAGGGCAGCACCAATGAGGCCGACTTCTAAAGGGAGCACATCCGAACATTCTTCAACCGGCCCAGATGATTTCCATTATTCAAGGGGAAACAGATGGAATGCAAGTGGCGAGGGCGATCATTATGCTAGAAATTTGGATGTTGATGGTGCCGATTTTCTTGAGAATGACAGGTTTGGTGATGGTGGGTGGGAACCCGTTCGTTCTCAAAGACCATTTCAGAACTCTGAAGTTGATGGAGGATTTCCCTCATATGGGAGATCTCGACATTCATTGAGACAACCTCGTGTGCTCCCTCCACCAATAATTTCCTCAACACGTCAGAGCCTGAGCTCATTCAGAGCTACATCGGATCGTCCCATTTCCTCATCATTTCATGATAACCATCCAAGATACCAACATGGCAGAAGCAACGAAGAAGAAATTATGCGGTCAGGCTACGATAATACTGTTTTCCATCAAAGGGTCCAACAACCTAGAACACTCGAGACCCTTGAGAGCGATGTTATCTCTTCTGAGCAGCAAGAGAAGGATAGCCCGAGATGTGACTCACAATCATCGCTATCTGTCTCAAATCCGCCCAGTTCGCCGACCCAGCTTTCTCATGACGACTTGGATGAAGCTGAAGCTGAAGATTCTCAGGCGCTCAAAATTTCTGGTGAGGAACAAACTATTCTATCTGATAATGAGGTGGAAATTACGAACTCTAATGGCGAGGACGATGAGTGGGCGGTTGAGGCCAATGAAGAAATGCAGGATCAGGAAGAATACGATGAAGAAGAAGATGGTGCAAATCTCGACTTGAACGAGGAGTTTGATGGTCCGAGCTCGGATGAGCCGAATGCAACTGATGAGATCGGTCAGTCGGTCTTAGGTTTTGACGAGGGTGTTGCAGTTGCCATCCCCTTGCATGATTATTTGGAAAAGAGCTCCCAGAAACTTGACAAGGAAGTCAATGAAGATTCGGCTGGTGACCATACATTTACCGAAGAGTTGATTAGTGAGCCGTCGAAAATTATGAATGAAACTGAGAAGGCTCTACAAGATTTGGTTCTTGATCCGGTAACTTCATCCTCGAGCAACATTTTAGATAATGCTCAGTCAACTACTGTTCAATTGCCAGTGGCTTCTACTTCCACAGTTCAACCCATCTCATCCACTGTCTCGACGGTTGACACTCAAGCCGAAGCTCCAATTCGACTTCAATTTGGTTTGTTTTCGGGCCCTTCATTGATACCATCGCCTATTCCTGCGATTCAAATCGGTTCAATTCAGATGCCACTACATCTACATCCTCCACAAACTCCATTTTTCCAGTTTGGTCAGTTGCGATACCCTTCGCCTCTCACTCAGGGTATATTACCGTTGGCTTCTCAAACTGTCTCCTTTGTTCATCCTCCTGCTTCCACCCAATATCCTTCCACCCAAAAGAATCTTGGAGCCTCTCCAAATAACCAAGCAAGTGAAAACTCTTCCTCACAGAAAAATTCAGCTGATAAATTAGCTCCAGGTTCGGTAGAGGAGCAGCCTGGCCTGTTGACAAAGCCAAGCAAACTGTCTCCGGATAACATAAAATTTGAGGTTTCTGCTCAAGGTCAGACTGATGCTAGTGCAGATAAGAATAGGCAGTTCTTGGGTTATCAAAATAATCGCCATGTTATCCGTGATGTCTCTTCAAGGAAAAATTATAGACCTGTTATCAATAACAGAGAATCTCTTGTATATCCTGGAGAGGTTTCATCAAGAGCTCCAGGAATAATATCTAATAGCAGCAGAGGAAAGAGATTTACTTACACTGTGAGGAATGCTCCATTTTCTATGCCGGATAATTCTAGAACAGATTCAAACGTGTTTCAAAGAAGGCAGAGGAGGAGCATACGAAGAACTGAGTTTAGGGTCCGGAAGAATGTTGATGAGAGACAAAGAGAAGAAATGGACATCATTAACAGTACTAGCCAGGATAGGAGGCCAAATTACAGTGGTAGAGTGCCAAACAGATCAACCAAGGCACCGACCGAATCTGAAAACTTTAATTTTGGTGCTTCTAGTTCGCGAGTTGCTAGTTATGATGGTAAAGTAGTTGAGAAACTCTCGGAAAAAGAGATCCCATTAAAGAAGAATGTCTCTTCTCTTGAGAATTCTCGTGCTGAAGGAGATAATGGGAAAAGGAATGTGAGTATTGAGGAGGATGTTGATGCTCCTATACAGAGTGGAATTGTCCGCGTCTTTAAGCAGCCAGGCATAGAAACTCCTAGTGATGAAGACGACTTCATCGAGGTAAGGTCTAAGAGGCAGATGCTGAATGACCGAAGAGAGCAGAGGGAAAAAGAGATAAAGGCCAAGTCTAAATTGATAAAGGCAAGAAGTTCATTTTCTTGTATCCTCCTACTTCATTTGCCACTATATTGAAGAATATGTTTAAAGCTTGTGCATTGTTTTGTCAATATCAGGCACCTCGAAAACATTGTGTTCCTACTTCAAGCAACGCGATAAGGTCCAATTCAAACAAGGCAGTATCACCTTTGGGAGGAAACACATCCCGCAGTGTTCGCTCTGGTCCTGTTATCACTAGCGAAAGGGGGTTTGCTAAAGTTGAGGCATCACCTGTATTTACTTCTAATGTGACATCTCAGCCTCTGCCCCCAATCGGCACCCCTCAAGGAAAAGTTGACTCCAATACAAAATCCAACAATTTGAAGTATATGCAGTAACACTTGGATGGCTTATTAATTATTTATATTTACATCTACATCTATATTTGAGTCATATCTAACTCATCATTCATCAGGCCTAGCCAGACGAGCACCATGTCTGTCCCATCTAGTGCTGCCGCGAAATTTGTACCAGGCTTATCCTTTGACAGCAAAAACACTGGTCTTGTCAATGCTTCCTTGTCTTTGGGTTCTTGGAGCAATCCAGATGTAAATCAGCAGGTATTTTTTCAATTTTTAAGAGTGAATAAATTTGACTTTTCTTTCCTTTATATATTTTATCTATTGATTGTGAATTCGGGAAATGAGCTTATTGTGTTTTAGGCTTTTTATTGTTGCGATTATACGTATACCTATATACTGTTATACCTGTTCTTTATATTACTCCAGATTATTTGGCAGCTACATCCCATGTGCTTCCGAGGGTAATCTGTTCCAATAACCTGCTTGCCGTTCTTATTTCACACGCATGTAGTTTCTGTACACTACTCTGTTATTTGTGTGAACGCGTTCTGCAATCAAGCTTTATCTTAGCAATACAGAAAAACATACTTCCCTATTAGCAAACATATCACCTTACATTCTTTTAGATTATCCCCTCCCCCAAACCAAATTTTTCGATGAATTTCAGGGTGCCAATTGGTCATTTAGGATTATGGAAAGCGCCTCGTGTCGACTAACAATTTGGCATTAAGAGGTTTGATGTCGAGTTTTGAGTTGAACTAATGAACACTCTGAATCATTGTGAAAAGTTTGTCAAGTCCTTCGTGGAGCAGTGTGTCATATGTGATTCCATTCTATGGGAAAAAGCTTAGATGATAATGATCATATATTAGTATCATAAATGAGCTATTGAGCTATTTTTGGCCTGTGCTGCAATGTAATACATCAATTGAATCACAATAAGCTCATTTCCCGAATTCGTGTTCACATTTGCAGACCTCCTTATCCTCTAAATCTACATGAGGGCTGCTAGGATAGGTTTTATTCGACATAGAGTGACTTGAACCTGTAGTAATGTTAAAGCGAGGAATGCCACTGAAAAACTGAATTTTATATTATAAACTTGCCGCATGTCTATCTAATCTTACTTTGAACATGTTTCAACAGATTCATGTATCTGGTCAATCATCCTACTAGAATTGGTGAACTTTTATCTCATTTATTCTCTGCAAATATGGGAGATACATTTATATGCATGCATATGAGCATATGAGTTCATGAATATGATATATGATAATTTAAGTTGTCAGATTCACTTGTATTGAGTTAACCATCAAATTTCCTCTGTTTGCTATTTCTGGATCCTGGCTTCTTAATTAAACTTCGGAAAATAACATAGGTAATACAGCTGGATATTTAATATACTAGGTGCACCTTTTTAGTTTGATTTTAAAGTGATTCAACCAAATGCTCTGCCACTTATTAAATAGATTTTTTCCCTGCGCCTTCATGGACTATCCTTTTGAAGCTTTCTGTTTTATACTAATCTTTTAAATTGATGTTGGCCTGACTTAGAAGTTGGCCTTTTTTGATTAACATAATTCACATGGAGAGAGATAATATCCTGCTACCAAACATTTGCTGAAGACAAATTTTCCAGGTGATGGCCTTAACTCAGAGCCAACTTGATGATGCCATGAAGCCAGTGCAATTTGACGCCCAAGTAGCGCCAAGCGTTTCTGTCGAACCCACCAAGCTTTCGACATCTATCATGTCCCCGGAGCCATTTCTTCCATCAGCAAATCCTCTAAACTCCTTACTTGCTGGGGAGAGAATCCAATTTGGTACCCCTTGCTTATAAAAGTTAGATTTAGCTATTTCGTTGGATACCTTGTGTGTGCATTATGTGTTAACCGCAACCTATTTGTTCTCTTCTTTCTGAATCCATGTTCAGGTGCTGTAACTTCTCCAACCATTCTTCCACCAGTTGGGATTGGGGCTCCGGGTTCATCAAGATCAGATGTTTCCAAGGACAACTTGTCTGCTTCAAATAATGAAAACATGTACTTTGATAAAGATAAGCATCCCAAGGAATCGTGTGCTCGTTTAGAAGATCCCGAATCTGAAGCCGAAGCAGCTGCTTCTGCTGTAGCTGTTGCTGCTATTAGTAATAATGATGAGATAATTGGAAGCAATTTAGGTGTCGAAAGATTCAGTGAAGATAATACTGAAACAAAAACATCAGGAGGTGACACACTAAACTTTTACCCTTGAAAATTTTATATATTTATTATTTGCTAAAACAGACCAACCCACCCTTAACTATGACTGTTCACTAAACTATCTTAAACTTTTTTTTAAAATTACAATAATCTCCCTTAAAGGACTAGATTTAAGGTGTTTTGGTGAAAAAAGCCCTGTTAAACTAAAGGTTAAGGGAGTTTACTGCTTTACCAAATTAAATACATTAGGTAGTTTAGTGAAAAATAGTGCAGCTTAGAGTATTTTAGTGGACTTTCACCGTATCTATTTGCTGTGTGATGAACCTTGAAATTTGCAGCAGGTCAAGAACAAACAACTCAATCAACATCCGAAGAGTCCCTTACTGTCTCTCTTCCAGCCGATCTTTCAGTGGACACTCCTGCTCTTCCATTATGGCAACCTTTGCCAAGTCCACAAAGCACTTCAGGCCCTACTCTTTCGCATTTTCCTGGAGGTCCTCATTCTCACTTCCCTATGGGATTTGACATGAACCCGATATTCGGAGGACCCATTTTCGCCTTGAATCCTCATGATGAGTCAGCAGGTGGGACCCAAGCTCAACCACAAAGAAGCACGACATTGGGTTCAGGGCCGCTCGGGCCTTGGCCCCATCATTCCGGTGTTGACTCATTTTATGGGCCCCCAGCGGGCTTCACTGGTCCTTACATTAGCCCCGGTGTTCAAGCGCCACCTCATATGGTGGTCTATAACCATTTTGCTCCAGTTGGACAATTTGGGCAAGTTGGGCTAAGTTTTATGGGCACGACTTATATTCCTACAGGAAAGCAGCCTGACTGGAAACATAATCCGGTATCTTCTTCAACAATTGGAGTCGGTGAGGGTGATATTGGAATTTCTAATGTTGTTCCAGGGCAGAGAAATCAACCTGGTTTGCCTTCTCCTATGCAGCATTTATCCTCAAGCTCACCTCTCATGCCGATGGCTCCTCCTTTAGCCATGTTTGACATGTCGCCCTTTCAGGTATGCTTCAGATAATTACTGACACAGTCAAACCTCTTTATCATCCTGAATTGTCATTTATATTAATATTAAAATGATCAAATCATATGATTATCTGATGCTGTCAAGCATCTCTAACTTAGAAAGATTACTTTTGTACGAAAGATATCCTTACATTTTGTAGCAGATCAACATTTTTCTATCCAATAAATCTCCTTTTAGATTCATGTATATTGCCATCATGCCTTTTAAGATATAAATTGCATTCAAGTGGTGTTGAAAACTGTGGTCAGGCTGCGTCTTTCCAAAAATTTGATTTGGCTAATTTTTTTTATAGTTCAACTAGAAGTTGGGTCATCTTTGAATTGACCCATAAATCAAACTGGTGCTGTCCTAATCTGGACTGTACCATCTAGACCAGGGCATTTATCTAATGGAGAGAGGGTTCCTACACAACCCTTTTCTCCACAACAAACTACACAACACCCACAAGATCAGCGGGTCCTGTACGTTAGTGCGTGCGCGTCACACCAAGTGTTTTGAGTATGTTGCGTAGTTTGTTGTGTAGGAAAATTGTGTAACTACTCTTTGCTCATATCTAATACGCAGAAGTATCAAATATTAGTTGGTGTATGTACGGTTTTGAGTTCTTTTGTAATTCTAAACTTCTGGTTATCTGCATGTTTATAACTTCTCAACACCATCCATCTAATCTCTTATTACTCAAATAGTGGGGCTGAGGTGACGGCCTTGATCTTGAGATCCCTATCTTCCAATGTTAGGAGCTATTATTGCCTTCTCTCCCCCCCCCCCCTCCCCCAAGTGGTGGGAAGTTCCACTTCCTACATATTCGGGCCGGTGGTAGCTGGAGAAAGGAGAATTCTCCAAGGATTTGATAATGTTGGCATCTTAAGATGCAAGGGGGAATGATATAATGATTGAATTTTCTTATAGGGGAAGGTCACGCCATTTGCGGACGCTTCATTGCAAACTTTATTGAGGCAAACACAGACCAAATAGTATCTTACTGCCAGAACAAAAAATCATTTGTGGTGGGAGTTCTTGTTTGTCGCTGTTTCTGAGATTCCTTGCCAGCATTTTGTTTAGTCTTAACAGGATTGTGCAAAATTTCAGGAAACAGTTGAGCTGTTTGGGTGTGGGCTAAACAATGTATATCAAGCCAATATAACACTTTGCACAAGAAATCTCAATTTCTTTTCCCTTTCACTTGACGCTGCTAGTGCCAAGTTGAAACTCCAGACTTTAGTTCTCAATTGGATCCAAATTCCAATGCTGTAAGGTGGATACCTTGAAGTTACATAACTTGTGCATAATATAGGTATACTAAGGACCAACGCAATTCATGGTGCCTATGTTCATGAAATGTTGATTCTAATTTTTATGTAGGCCTATTTTCACTAACATACCAAATACTATACAGTATACCCATTTTTCAACCAAACTGCCGAAAACAAAAATCATATTTTACAATATTAATTTTTTTACTGTACTACTGTAATGGTAAGACTGCTGTAATGGTGTCTTACAAATTTAGTTGACATGTTATATTGGTTTAGTAAATTATGGGTGTAATTCAGTTGAGAATTACCGCTAGCATGAAGCCTTTTGGTAGTTTCTTGTTCTACAGAGTTTTTTCGTAGATTCAAAGTTTTTGGTAGTTTAGTGAAAAATAAGGACAGTCTAGTAGTTTAGTGAAAGTAGGCCTTTTATTTATGCCTTCTTAGCATCATATCATGCGACTTCAAACATTCATATGGTATATATTTTCAGGCTACTGGTGACATCCCATTTCAAGCTCGCTGGTCTCATGTTCCGGTTCCTCCAATCCACTCTGTTCCCCTAGACATGCATCCTCAGCAGATGCAACATCAGCAACACCCCCCTCAGCAGCACCAAAAAGATTCCACATCTCAAATCAACGATCCCCGTTCTTCAATATCTGTTGATGCTAACAGAAATTTCTCAGTTTCAAGCAAAAACATTCATTCCTTCCCAACAAATACTGGCACTAACTCTCAGATTATCAGGCCTCCTTTGAACACAACTAGCAACAAAGTTCCAAACAATTCATCAAAGATCTCATCAAGAAGTGATGGCCCAAACACAGCATCTTTGTTCAATAATCAATCCACATCATCATCAAGCCATCTTCATCATTCAATTGGAGTCGGTGCTTCTCATAAGCCAACATCATCGGGAGGTGAGTGGCACCGTAGGATGGGATATCATAGCAGAGGCCATGCTTCGGGCTCGGACAAGGGTTTCACGACTTCGAAGATGAAGCAAATTTATGTGGCCAAACCTCCAACAAGTGGACCTCCAACCACGGGCTAAACATGGAAGGTTTGGATTAGTCCTTATTGTTCCATGTTTAAGCTGAGAAATTTGGGATGTGATTATTAATGGAGCATCAGCCTCTATATCAGATACCAGTTTCTGTTTTGATGTATAACGATATCTGTTTGGATAGTGTTTCCATAATTATTATAATTGTATTTCTTGTGGATTTGGAGGGGCATTACTTGTACGGAATCTAGTTGGTAATTATCATAACTTTATTGGGTGATTGAAGCAGGGATTATTTTGTTTTCCTCTCTTCAATTTGGCCAAAATTTTATTTATAAGTTGTTTGAACGCATACATGAGTAGGAATAAATCAGGCATGCTAGAAAGAATTGAGTAGGAATAAATCAGGCATGCTAGAAAGTTTGCATCAGATTCTGCTGCATTTGCTGCATGGATAGTTGCAAACAATTATTATAATATTTGTACAGAAAATGAAACAGAAAATTTCAAATCATTGCTGGAAGGAAAAAACAGAAAAGAGGAAAACCCTGCAGAAAATTTCTGAAAGCTCTTCACAGTAGTGTGCAATTTGTTGTGCTCAGGATGCGGAGCCAGAGAGAGTTTGGATTATGGTTGTATTCCATGGGCTTGAAAGATGTGATATGAGGTTGTCTATAGGGCCGGTGTGAGTGACATTTGCCTGAACAAAGAACCCATGCATAGCCACCATAGCCAGTCTCCCTGCAATCAATAACATCGTTTTTTCGTGCGTTAAGTGGTGTGAGTGACATTTGCCTGAACAAAGAACCCAACCATAGCCACCATAGCCAGTCTCCCTGCAATCGATAACATCGTTTTTTTGTGCGCTAAGAGTTGAACGTAATTCCTTATAGCTCTGCTCTACATGGTTTACCCGGCCAAAAATTTATTATTAACTAAAGGCGATGACATCAGCTCTTCATAGCCTGTCACAAAATCTTGTTAAATCATTTGTCAGGTCTCGATTCGTAACTATGATAGTGATCTCCTTACAGAAAAAGAGACTGGAATGCAAGCCTGAAAGTTTAGTAATCTCACCATTCTTGATCTTTTTAAGCTTCAATTCATTTGCATTTCGGATGTCTTTGGCAAGGCCAAGAGGATTGAGCAGAGGTCCGCCAGGGTACCTGTCAATAATTTTTACTTAATGATAGAAAAAACCATCTCTGGCCCAGACAGCATCAAACACATCCGCCTGTCTCTTGGATAGATTAGATAAACGAATATTCTGTGAACTACGAGAACATTAATATTACCCAGGTTCTAAGCCTTCAAGAGCTGTTTCGAGGCCAAAAAACGTGCCATTTTTGGCTTGAGACCCAGGGCTGATGAAATCCATGTACCTTTTGGTTTCTACAAATCTGTCATGTGCTAAGTAAAAAACTGTTAATGCAGATGCCAAAAGCCTATCTATTACTGGAGTTTAATTAAAAGATTTGATTGAACTATCTTTTTTTTTACCCCATGAGAAGCAGTTTAACAATGAAGAGTGCCTCAGTGCTGGCAAACTCAAATTTTACTGCACCTGCTTCATACCAAACTGGTACTTTGCTGATTCCTGTCACACGAAGCATCTACAAGAGCCACCAAAAAATGCTCAGAATGAGATTTTATTAATCCATTCAAAAGTCGAATACCGACCAAGTTTCAGAACCAATCCAAAATTTAGAAACTTACGTCTGTGAAAAGAATGCCGGCAACTCCAGCCATGGCGAAGCGGCAGTGCACAAGCTCAGCCTGAACGTACCATCGCAAACTCTTCGGATCCTCTCCAAGACCCAAAGGATCAAAACCATAATCCCCAACAAGACTGCATATAATATGATTTACGTCAACAACCAACTAATAATGTTAAAAAGAAGAAATCTTAATCCAGTATAAAATCTTCGATATCTAAATCGCTTCAGTTAAAAATTTATGTAATTCAAGGCATTACTGACGTGCCATAATGTGTAATTCGCCTCATAGGATTGCAACTTGCGTTGTATCGGTTAAATCGTAATCGACTTAACGAGAACAACAATGACGACAACAGCAATAAGTGATTATGTTCATAGTAATGATGGAGACGACCTGCCGTCAAGATGAGGAGGGAGGTCGAGTCCGGGAAGCGAGGATGCCCTCTGGGCCCGCACCGTAAACTGAGAACGTGACCGGTATGCAGCTAGGGAAACAGTACTACTCTTGTTAATCATGGGCATTAATGAGGTCATACAAAATGCGGATTTAGACGCGGATGGCGGCGCCAATCCGGCATGGCTTGCCATGGCAGCGGCGGTAGTACTGCCGATGTGCATTTTTTTCAGGATGAGCACCATGGAGAGAAGGAATTTTTTTTATCCTTGTGCAGAGTTTGAGTGGTGAAGAACAAAGCAGAGCAAGTCTCTTTGGGATGTTTGGGGATATATGGTTTCGGAAGCTCCTCTCAAATTTGTTATATACCTAGCCTAAGTGGACCACATTGGCTCAACCATCATTGGTCATTTGTTTTTTGTTGTAAATGTCAAACTCGATGTATATATATATAATGAAGGAAAGAGACCATATAAGGAAAGAGACCATATGGTGTCAAAAGAATTCCCACTTTCTTATTTTTTTCGACGATAGGTACTCACCGTCTTCATCGTTATCATCTAAAATGTGGGTACGCCAAATTTGATATGATTCTACAACTTTTTTACCGTTGATTTAGTGGGTTCAAAATTATATATATGAGAATAATAAGAGGGAATTTTCTCCTATGGCGTCAAAAAAATACGCCCTCCATCATATATTCCGACGATCGGAATCCATCATCTTCATCGTTATCATCGAAGATGTGGGTACGCCAAATTTTATGTGATTCTACAACTCTCTCACCGTTGGTTTAGCAATGTAAAAAATTCTATTGTCGGTAAACGGTTAATTTTGAACCCACTAATTCAACGGTGAAAAAGTTGTAGAATCATATGAAATTTGGTGTACCCATATCTTAGATGATAACGATAAAGATGATGGGTGCCGATCGTTGGAAAAAATGATGGAGATTGTATTTTTCGACGCCATAGAAGGAAATTCCCTCCTGTGGCATTTTTCCTTCATTATTCTTTCTATATACAGAGAGAGAATAATGGAGGAAAAGATGCCATAGGAGGGAATTTTCTCGTATGGCGTCGGAAAAATACACCCTCTCTCATTTTTTCCGATGATTGGCGCTCATCATCTTCATCGTTATCATCTAAGATATGAGTACACCAAATTTCATGTGATTCTACAATTTTTTCACCGTTGATTTAACAATGTAAAAAGTTCTATTGTTTGTAAACCGTTAATTTGAACCCACTGATCAACGGTGAAAAGGTTGTAGAATTACATGAAATTTGGTGTACCCACATCATGATAACGATGAAAATGATGGATGCCGATCGTCTGAAAAAAAATAAGAGATTGTGTATTTTTTCGACGTCATAGGAGTAAATTCTCTCCTATGGTTTCTTTCCTCCATTATTCTCTCTCTCTCTCTCTCTTTATATATATATATATATATATATATATATATATATATATATATAAACCTTGGTAAGCTTTTCCTAAGTCATAAACCTCATTACTGTAATAATTATATAGTTTCTTGAAATATCTAAGAAAACTGTTTAGATATTGCAGCCGGAGGTTTTTAACATTGGAAAAGTATGATTAGAAGTTTTTGGAAAAGATTCTTTAGATCATTGGTTTTTTTTGACAGCCTAAAAGTATGTCAACGCTTTTTTTGGCAATTTACCATTAATCATTCCTCCCATAATATGAAGGAAAATATTTTTCCTACCCACTTTGGTATCTTATCCTCATCGTAACCAAGAGAATGAGAGATATTAACTTGGAGCCAGATAACGCCTACTAAGAGTCCACATTGTCTAAAAAGTAGTGCTATATCTTGGATATCAAGAGAGTGGAAATCTAAAGTGTCATGTCCCGTTTCCTAAAATACGGAATACTAGGGTGACAAGGCCAGCCATACTTCTACGGTCAGAGAATAATCCCGTCATAGTCACATTTCGGCTTCTAGCATTATATGGTAATCAGTAAACACACCATAAAAGTAAAGAAAATCACAATGCACAACATTATTATATTTAATCAACAGAGTTCAAAATACAATTATTCGAACGAAAAAAACTCCTAATCAAAAGAAATAACAATGTACTTATTGCTAGCAAAAGACGATAACGTTGGTGTCACGGTCTAAATCAACGCGATCTCGAATGGCAGGTCTTGCTCGTCAGCTGGGTCCACTTCGTCCTCTAAGTATGCACATTCAGGTCGTCAGAGCGACACATATAGTAACACACACACACACAATAATATTAAGCATGAAATGAACGGCATAAAATAGTATCATGAGAACATGGAATATCAGGTAGATGTGAACAGTATAGTATGTGCAACATGTTGGCAAATCAAGGCAATATGTGTGTCGCTCCCTATTAGTCATTAAGTCAATTGAAGTCGATTGATGGAAAATGATACTTGTGTTTAACAAGGGTTTCGTGCATGCCCGATACTACGGTTCGCTGTTGCCCAGAACATAACCTTGCAGTTGTGCCACTAGATCCATGACCTAATAAGTATATATCGCTAATATTGAATGATCATCCTTTTAATCGCTGTACCTCGCTAAATACGAGTCTGATTCCACTTCGATTTTCTCATTTCCCCAGGTTATAGTATGCATTTAGGTATTAGATAGGTTGTGAACAACTACATATCACTTTCACTATTCAGTCACGCTTTCGCTTATCAATATCACTTTCAATCACTATTTCACTATCGTACTTGTCACAACCCAGTCACTAGCACTTATCAGTCAACAATGCAATCAGTCACTAAAGTTTCAATATAAGCGTTCACTAAGCAAGGGTGTAAAGAAATCACAAGATGTGGTAGAAATGTGTTAAGTAAATATTCGCTAAATTATGTGCAGTCAGTGTCGTATAACATGCAAAATTCATAATTAATCACACGTGCAGAACTGAACAAAATAATATGAAAGGCATATGAAGTATACTTGATTATCTAAGCATTAAAATTAGTTTCATATCAATAGGCATTATGTTTTAAGAGTTATGTTCCTTTAAAAATGGGTGTAAGCTGCTGGAATTCCAGTTTTAGAATTGGAAATCCAACTTCAAGCATAGCTTTCTATAGTTTATGATCAGATTCAGGGAGTGCTACAGTTGAATAGAAAATAGCCCTATCAGTTAGGTTTCCCACGCAATAGACGGATCAATAATATCCATTGTATACGGGAAGATATGTTCAGTTTAATGTCAATGTCTATAAACTGTTATTGCAGAAGTCTGCTAGACATGTTGACAAATTAATATGTGTTTAAAATATCAAATAACGATGGAATTTAGTGAAACCAGTGGCATAAGCTAACTTAATTCTCTACAAATCTATATCGGGTTCTGCATATTTGTGCATTTTAAAAGTTAATTACAGATGTTTAATTTAAGATATTAGCAGAGATCTCTGCTCTGGACTGCAGTTCAGAGCAATAAATCTCTTCAGTTTTCACTATCAAAATGACATGATATTCGGTAATCGTCACCATAAATTCATAGATTATTCAGTTCTCTTAGCAACGAACCTAAACATGCTACGATCCGATATATATACAATTTACTATAAATTTTATGGGATAACATGTACGGGAATTCCAGATTTCGCATCGGTTGTTGGAAATGTCATTTCATGTGTGAAACGAAGTTTTTTACATCTAAATTTTCACACAATATTCATAAACAGTAAAGAGATATTTATCATGAGTTCCGCCATTTTTATTAAGTTTTCACATAGGGTCCCATATCGAACATCTAGCCATGCAACCAATTATCGGTCGAAAAGTCGATTACTTTTATTCCATTTACACGATGTTAATTTACGAACTTCTATTCGAAGTTAGCACGAGATATTAGACTCAATTATGTCCCAATAAAAACAACTAAATTAATACGGTTCATTATTAAAAATACGACGATATTTTACGGTGTGTCTATATATATAATCGTAATAGCATGTTCACTTGCCTTATGACGACGGTGACATGACAGTGATGGCGGCGATCGACGACACGGCTATGACACACGCACGGCAACAGCACGGCCCGGCTAGCGCTTGGGCTTGGGTTTTGGCGTCGGCACAGTAAAGCTCGCGTTAAAGGAGGATGAGACAACGGTGATGACAACGATGCTGCTGGAGTTGGGCTCGGCGGTTGGATGAGACGATGATGAAGATGCTGCATGGGTCAAGGTTGGGGATCTCGGTTTGGGTACCCGGCTTGGTGATCTGGTTCGGCGGTTGATGGGTTTTGGGGCTGAGATGTGGATGGCGACTGGTGACGGCTGCGGTGCTTGAGGCGACGACGATGCTGATGAGGCGGCAAGGTGCTTGGGTGATGATTGGTTGGAAAGGTGGCAAGGCGTGCTCGAAGTGATGGTGGGTTCTAAAGTTGGGTGAGAAAAAGAAGTGTCGTGGCGGTGGCTCGTCGGAGGAGGTGGCCAGCGACGTCGGGGGGGTGGGGGTGGGGGTGGGGTGGTAGCTGTGAGATGGTGTTGTTGTAGAGGAGGGCTTTAGGTGTTTAGAGATGGAGAAGGTGGCGGCTGGAGGAGTTGGTGGAGCTGACGACGGGATCGTCGACGTTGAAGGGGATGACGGCGAGGTAGTTTGCGGTGAAAGGAGTAGGAGGGGAGCTCGGTGGGGTTTTTTTTTTTGGGGGGGGGGGAGAGTTAGAGATAGAGATCGAGACTAAGAGAGGGTGAAAGAGACGTTGAGGGAAGAGAGGAGGTTGACGAGGAGATCTCGGGGAGGCAGTTAGGGCTCGGTCGTGATGGGACCACGGGTCACGATGGGGACGTTGCGAGGGAGGAAGAAGACGTGGGGAGCTCGGGTGAAAAGAAGAAGAAGAGGGAAAGTTTTTGGGCTCGCGTGTGGATTTGGGTTTGGGTATTGGGCTTGGTTTATGGCTGGGGCTTTGATATTAGATTAGGAAAAAGGGTTTAATTTAGGGTTAGGATTTTAGAAAAAAAGAAATTATAAATAGAAGATAAATAGAAACATAGTGATTTTAATTAGGAAAAATCAGGGGAAAAAGTTTTATTGAATACATAAATATTTACAAGGAAACTGGGTATTACACAAAGTGGATTGGAAAAGTATTTTCCTAATACGAATGTTGTCTCCCGTATGTCTCACGGAGTAGATCAAAATTGGTCAAACTATAAAAATTGTGTTTTTTGTTTTTTGTGCTGCTTGTGCTTGTTGTTGGCTGTTGTCTGAATCGTTAGTGTTTCATTTTCTCACACACACATATACACACATAATGCTTGTTTGGTTTCCACGTACAAAATGTTTGATGTATTGCATGTTCAACGTATGTTGGATATTTCTTATGACCAAAACGGACCTGCAGTGGCCTGACCTAGGGCCTCAGGGTTTTTATTGCAAAAAAACACCGGGGACCACAGTGGTGTAGGTTAGGCCAATAGAGGCAAGGTCCCTGCGGGCCCCTCAAACTCATATGGCACTATATCTCCTCGATGACTTGACTGCACAAAAGAGAGATAAATCTAGCTCATCTCCCACTTGTAATATTACTAGTGTAATAATGTATATAATTTTAACAAATTATATACATGAGAAAACGGGGTTCTAGGTGTCATTGTAGACTTTCAACTATATTGACAAGACTCATGAGGACGAGAGTTTTACCAATAAGCCCATGACTAATTTGCAAATAGCCCCCTAAGCCTCATTCCTCATGAGTTTTGTCACTCTAGTTGAGATATATACTACGGTTATTGTAACGATTTTGAAATCCCTGTACAAAATTATTTGTTTAAATGTATAAAAAAGGATATTTCAGTATGTGTAGGAGTTATAAGTTATTTTTGTTCAATGAAAGAAAGAAGCAATTTGTATCTCACTGGTAAAATCTCTACACTGCTGTGACATAGCCTTTGTGTCCCATCAGTCCTAATTATTTTTTTATATTTTTCTTTTTAACTTTTCGGAAGCTCAAGAGTTGCACGTGCAATACACGGAGAATAAAAAAGTTTCAGAAAAATCAAACGGGATAAATGAGAAGTTAACACTGATTAAAACACTTAGCACGAATCTCGAGGTAAGGCATCAAGATCCGACCGCCCGTTTCTCCTATTTGCCCACCGCCGACGGTCTTAATTGCTCCAATCACCTCCATGTTTTGCACACACACCTTTTCAGCTCCCTTTTACTTCCCTGCACCGTTTGATTTTCGTGCAATCAAACAGAGACATTTCAAATCCTTAATTAACAACATTTAATCTATTTTTAATTCATTTTATTTTACACACTCTCACATTTTTACTCTACAAATACTACCCCATGCCCTAGCTCTCTCCCATCCTGAAATTTCTATCAAAATTCTCTAAGTGCCAAGTGGAGTTAAGCAATCAAGTGGAATAGCAAACCAATCTAGACGACCCGAGCTTTCCCAACGCTACCGCGACGTCAAGGAGACCCTCCCTCTCTTCCTTACTCTCTTTTCAACACTACATAATCAGTAAGTCCCTTCATCTCTCTCTTTTCACTTCAATATAATTTTTAAAATATATCGACAAAAGCGGAGTTAACATGTACTCTAATCCTTTAAACTAATTTTTGTCGCCCTTGCCATGTTAATAGTTCTTTCAAATTCTTTAAAACCACCTTAACATATCATTCATATCATTTAGCTTTTAGTATAATAAAATTTTCCATGAGAAATAACCATAAAATGAACTTTTCAGAAAAATACCATGAACGTTAGTGTAACTGTTATTTCGATAATTAGCATAAATACTTTTAGGAAAATTCATGGGGTAACGACCCCCCCTCCCCCCACACACATACACTTAATTCATAGCATGAGATTTAGATGTATGACTAGTCAAAGAGAATAAGTTTTTCATTAAAATACCACAGTTTTACAAAAAAAGGGTTTCTTTTAATCGATATTTTTGAATTCTTGGCAATTACGCCTCTACAACTCTCGTTAGGGGACCCGCTAATGGATGGTATGGATTATCGCACATCTTTGGGATAGTAGAGTGAGATGCAGAACTCCTCACGGAATACTCGGTCTCGAAAAGAAATAAAAATACGGTTTTTAAGAAATACGACTTTTCTAAACAAAACTAAACTTTGGAAAATTATATAAAACTATAAATCCATATTTTCAATAATTTTTTTTATAAAACTATATATTTTAAAATGAAAGATTAGAATTTTAATAAAATATCAACAAATTTCCAAAAGTAGTAGTTTTTATAAAAGTAGCATAAACTTTTAAAAGGTAGGTTTTATCATTAAAATACTACAAAAATTAAAATACATGTTCATGTAAACTCTAAATGTTATAAATCACCCTCGAGGTTTATTTTTAAATAATATTAAAGTATTTTTCATAAAACCTCCTCGAGAAATGCAAATGATATAAATACAGAGTAAACAACTATAATAAATATTTAAGAACTCTAAATTAATATAGGTTTAAGCGATATCATTTCTCTTGAGTTTCAGGAAACCGGAGAAAGTGAGTGCTTGCCTATTCAGGTTAGACAAATTTAACGGAGTTATCAATGGCAATTATCTTGGAAAAAGACAAATCCTGTCGTCCATGTGCAGCAGTTGTCCAATTACTTCCGAACTTAAGAAATTCAAGAATTTAATCCTTTTATAAGATACTGACTCCAACCTGAGTCCAAACTCAAATCAGAATCCAAAAACAAATACAAACTTTAATACATGATCATGAATCTGAACACTTGAATTCAAATATCAAACTTGAACTTGAATACTTGACTCGACTTGATCGAACCATGAATATAACTTGACATAAATTTGATATGAATATCTGAATACATGATTATATCTTGAACATGAACATGTACATTTTTATATCTATGGATTCGGCCAAGACCTGTAATCTTAAAACTATACAATACAATACGCGGGGATAAAGGGATAGATTTGTAAGGAATGTATATAGTGGCATGAAAGGTCACTTTAAAAGACACCTACATGAATTCACGTGCCTTTGTCCTGTGTGTTATGACGGGATTTTGTACTACATATTACCATAGTCCATAAGATAAAATGGACTCCTCTCGTATACATGAATATCTTCTTTATCAAAATATAAATAACCACGTGAATAATTATGTTATACCTGTGATTGATCATATACAACTTTACCTGTCCACTGTTCATTTGGTTTCTTTTCAAATTATATACTATCTTCTCTTATTTCTTTTGAGACTTACCGAACGCTAGTTCACCGACGACATTCCTCCATATTTTCTTTCTTTGGAAAGTTCGTCGGGAGGACCGGATTCTGAGGATATAGAGCCGAGCCAAGAGGACTTGGACCAGTTTATTGCTTAGCCAGACTATTAGTTTCTTCCTGCCTGTACTTACTTTCATTATGCCATTGTTTAGGCATTTCCATTGTTATTGTATCTTTTATTTCCAGAAAGTTGTATGTAAGATTGGATGTAAATAAAGTTGCTGTTTCATTTTATTACTCTTGTCATTCTTGCACATTGTTATATTCCTTAATTATGCTTAACGCATTTTCATAGTAAATACGTTGTGGGCTTACCACATCACCGTTTCTGTCTACTGTGAAGCAGGGCATGACAGATTTTGTTGGCGGTTCATGCATGTTAGTTCTGCATGAAGTTTTAAGTAATATATCGCAAGAATTATAAGAATTAGCAACTATACATTCCTTGCATTTAAAAATTCTTAAATCTATCCTAATATGTCTATTCTATCATGGTGATTGATTCTCTAAATAACACCAGTGTTTCCCCCAATCAGAGCAAAACTCTATTGAAATTCAAAATTCAAATTTTGAAGTAACGCTTCAAATCATGGGCCCAACGCGCCACGTGTCAGGCGCTGATACTTCAGCGCAGCGTCCAAGAAGGCGCGCCCAATCAGAGCAAAACTCTATTAAAAAACAAAAGGAAGCAACGCTTCAGTTGCGCTGCGCTTTGCGCTGCGCGACACTTGTCAGCGTGGATGCGCTAGCGCAGTTGCGCTGCGCTGTGCGCTGCTTGACACGTGTCACGCGCTGGGGCATTTGCGCCAAACAGAATTAAGATTTTAAAGAAATCTTTCTGTTCTTGTTAAAACAAGAAGATTTTCTTCTGTAAAACAGAAGCCCTTGGATCAAAGATCCAACGGTGGGGAAAATTCCCCAAATCACTCAGAGAAAGATCTCGTTAACAAATTCAACAAACTTATGGGCACTATATAAAGACCCTTAGATCTCAAATCAAAGGCATTAACATTTGTGAGAAATCAAGAACTTCAAACAGAGAAAACTCTGAAAAAATTTCAAGAAAAAGGTAAAAACCTTCATAAAATAGAAGAAATTTCTTCTAATAGATCATTGATCTAAGAACAAGATCAATGATCTTCACATAATAGACAGTGCTTTGCACTTTTTATGAACCACTGGTTTTTTAAAACAAGAAGAACAAGAAATACTTGTTTTCTTTGATTCTAATTAAATCAAAGAAAACAAACAGTGCTTTGCACTTTGTCATGAACCATTGGTTCTAAAAAGATTCTCAAATTATAGTGCCTTGCACTTGTAAATCTGCACTGTTGCGCTCTTGGGTTGGAGTAAGCCACCAGAGAGCGCCACGTGTCAGTATCTGAACCACTTGAGCTATGCACTTTGAAATAGAGCCTTGCTCTCTGGAATTGGCGCAACTCACCAGAGCGCGCCACGTGTCAGCAGCGCAAGCGCAGCGCATTGGCGCAGCGCACTGCGCTTGCGTGACACGTGTCAACACCACAAGCGCTTGCGCTCTCTGATTGGCGCAAAGCGCCTGACAAATGCAATGCATTTCCTAAAGGGCCAGGCCCAAATCAAAAAGACCTAGTAGGCCTAATTAAATTGCAAAGCAATAAATGGGCAGAGCCCAGGTAAAATTGATGCTCTGCATCTTTTATAAAAGGGCAGAGCCCAAGTAAAATTGATGCTCTGCATCATTCATAAATGAGCAGAGCCCAAAATAAACTGATGCTCCGCATCCTTTATGGGCAGAGCCCAACCAAAAATAGAAAATAATGCAATGCATTATTTAAAAATGGGCCAAGTCCTAGTACAGGCCAAAAACAAATAAAAGTATCGAACATTTTTTCAATTGGACTTAGCCCAATTGTGGCCGTAAGTCCTCAAATCAAATTGACTGAGCAAAATTGCTCTCCTAAATCAATTTACCTCCGGTTCGAGGGTATATCTCTGAACTCCTCTGACACCTATCGTTGTAATCCTTCAACGATGTCAGAGAGGTGACGGGTCCCGACGACCACACATTAATACGGACTGCGGGGTCCTTAAACTCGTGGACCGAAACGTCCCTAAGCTAATATTGGACCGAAACGTCCATAAACTAATATTGGACCACCACGTCCCTAAACTGGCGATGGAACGAAACGTCCTTAAACTAATGATGGACCACCACGTCTCTAAACTGGCGATGGACCGAAACGTCCTTAAACTAATGATGAACCACCACGTCCCTAAACTGGAACATGGACCACCACGTCCCTAAACTGGAATAATAGAGCCTCCAATGCTCTTTTGTCGGATCTAAACGATCCCGTTTAAGTTGATCTTAGCCCCAAACACGGCTAACGTATCCTTAAACATTCAAATGGACTATAAAACTCCAAATCAACTTTGGTTCAAGGGTACATCTCCTAACTCCTCTGGCACCTGTCGTTGTAATCCTTCAACGTCATCAGAGAGGTGACGGGTCCCGACGGCCATATATTAAATGGACCACTACGTCCTTAAACTGGAAATGGATCTAGACGATCCCGTTAAGTTGATCTTAGTCTCAAATTAGACTAACGTATCCTTAACAAACGTTTAAGTTGATCTTAGTCTCAAACGCGGCTAACGTATCCTTAAACTAAAAACACCAAACCCAAATGTAAGTAAATACGGATTTGGACTAATCCACGTCCTACGTGCGACGGCATTACTCAGTCTCCGTATACAATCCACGGGCAACCACAAACAAAACAAACACCCACGACACGAAGTGAAATTCTGGAGAAGGAGAAAGTTGTTACCGCGATGCGGTAGCGTAATTAACTGCAGGGGCTTGCGCCTGCAGGGAAGAGCGTCCCCACAATCAAAAATCCCTCAAGCGAGGGGGAATCTGACGAAGTCTGCTACATCGGCCGCATCCGTCTAAACCTCCGATACACGGTGCCATAAATTAACTTAGCATCTTCGGAGAGGTAGACGGATAAAACCATATAGCATCTGCCCCGAATCTCAGGATAGACGTCCTTGCGTCGTCGCCGTCTTTCGGAGGGGAACAGATTCTGGCACGCCCGGTGGGACCTTTTCCTCTTT
Organism: Agapanthus africanus; assembly: GCA_030015575.1. Classification (NCBI taxonomy): domain Eukaryota; kingdom Viridiplantae; phylum Streptophyta; class Magnoliopsida; order Asparagales; family Amaryllidaceae; genus Agapanthus; species Agapanthus africanus. The sequence continues at coordinate 113,068,801 of CM057342.1, read as the reverse complement.
CCACTCCACACTTCGTGTGTCATCTTCGCGAACCAATCGCGGTTTGTTAACGGTTGCTTTTGGATTTCAAGTTACTAAGATTTGGTCTTTTGCCTGGCGCAGAACTCAAGCATCAATGGCCTCTAACTGCACGAACTGCTCGAAGTGCCACTGCAACGGACGCTCCACCCCACCTGGAGGTGTAGCATATAGGCCTCAAGCGGCCTCCTTCCTCGCTCTGCCAGTAGAACAGGTGACCCAGGCCACCACCAGCCTGTTTTTCGGGACCATGATCCCACCTGCAAGCTTCTCTATGCCAATACCTGCACCAGAAGCGAACAAGAAGTCGGTCTTCGACCGGCTCACCGCTACGACAGCTCCTGTCAACGGGTCGTCCACTACCAAACCAACAGCCTCCGTCTTCGCCAGGCTGGATCAGAACTATGAGGGGCCCGCTAGGAAGCCCATGAACTCTAAGGTGGCTATCCCTAAGAAGGCAATAACCGCTGCTCCAGAAGTCGTCAAGGCGGCTTCCCCTGTCAAAGAGTCAGGCTTTTCAAAACTGACTATTCCTGCTCCTGCCCCTACTCGAGGATCTGTCTTCGACAGGTTGAATATCATCCCTCAAAGGACAACCTCAGTCTTTAAGAGGTTAACACCAGCGGCGCCTCATTCAGACAGGGGGCAAAAAGAGGCTGTCTCTATCTCCGAGCCAGTCCCAACGGCTCGTCATGCTCGACGTCGCCATTGGCGACGAGTGAGGAAGACAGGGGGAAACTCCCTCTCAGGGCTAACTCCACCGGCTCCAGTGGTGGAAGTCAACGCTGCTGTTCCAACTGGGAACAGATTTGAACTGCTGAGGAGGGTACGTAAGAACTCTCCAACTGCTACACTAAAAAGATCTCCTCCACCTATGGAGACAGTTCCGAAAACAAAGCAGGAACAGCCCCCTCAACGGCTGTCCTCAAAAATATACAAGGTTTGGCGAAGGGTTCAAGACTCCGCGATCGACCCAGATCACTCTCGTCAACAAAAGAAGGCGAAGGTGCAAAAAGAAAAGGACCGTCCTATTAAACAGCAGAGGACAACAGTCGCTAGGGTGCCCACTGCAACGGCCCCTTCAACTCCAACGGCCCACAAAAGAAGGAGGCCGGAGAAAACCCCCGCGCCCGCGGCAAACGCCAAAGATGGTGAACCTAAACGCCTTAAGTCCGGGGGCATAATAGTTCATACAGTGTACATGGCGTCAGGAAAGGAGGACAGTCGTGTATCCACGGGTCATAGACCACTTACACGGTCAATGACCAAGGCTCAAGATCAACAGCAAAAGCTCCAGGAGATGATGAACGCAATGGCCGCACTCACTGGGCCAAAAGAAACCCCTGAGACATCCTCGGATGAACGTCAGGAACAGGAAACTGACGCGGGGTTCCTTCGTCGCATATTGGAGAAGAAGGATAAAGAAGCTGCGGAACAAGCAGCCAGCATAAAGAAAATGGCCCTCCTGTTCCAGGACATGGTGGGTATGATGATTCAACAAGATCCACCTGCTGAAGATCCCTCGATCATCCTTGAAGATGATAGGGGAGAAACGTCGAATCCTCCTCCGGCTCTGTCAACAGCCAAGGAGGAGGCAATCTCCAAAGCCGACCTGGACGAATATATAACTCAGCAGATTCGGGTTCATCAAGCGACTGAAGCAGCGGGTCAGGTCGTAAAAACAGGGCGGCCGTATCCGGGCTGGTACGACCAGATCAAGTACTCACCAGGTTATACGATACCAAAATTCCATGTGTATAAGGGGACTGGTAATCCCCACCAGCATGTCGCCCAGTTCAGGGCGCTTTGCAGCAACACTGGCGGTGATGATAAATTGTTGCTTCGCCAGTTCGTTGGCAGCTTGTCAGATACGGCGTTCGAGTGGTATTCCGAGCTCCCGAATGACTCTATCAAGACCTTTGCTGAAATGGAACTGCTGTTTACCCAACGTTTCGCGAGTGCCAGCGAGCGTACCCCGATAACGGCATTGATTAATGCCAGGGTGAAGCCGGGCGAAACATAGGTCCAATATGCTATACGGTGGCGAAATTTATGGTCAAAATGCGAGCAGCGCATAGAAGAAGCTCCTGCAGTGAGAATGTTTGTGGGAACCCTCGATCCGCAAGCAACCATCTCACAATTTATGATGTTCTTCAAGCCGACCACCTTCCAGGCACTAATCGACAAGCTGGCGCAAATGGATCAAATGGGCCATAAACCTCCTCTTCCAAAGCCGGACTCCCGAAATGAGAAGGGAAAGGGGAAAGCGATTGTTGTCGCTAATGCTCAGCAACAGCCGAACAACCCGAAGCCGGTCGTTCATCAAAATAATATGTGCCCGTACGTAGCCCTTGAGGAGAGGATGGGACGTCCTTACTCGTTTCCCCGAGATAAAACGAGAAGGTTATTCGAGCTGGCGTTGCGTAACCGACTCATAAATCTGCCGGATCCAAAACGTCCGTCGCAACAAAGTGATGTCAATGAGCCCAACTACTGTCCTTATCATCGAGTACTGGGTCATCCGATCGAGGATTGCTACGTCTTCAAGAATTTTCTTGAAGACCAGTACCGACAGGGCAAGTTTGCATTGTCCGACAAATGGAAGGTGAATCCACCGCAGCCCCATACCTCTAAGGGAATGAATACGCCGGGGGCAACATGCTCTGTCGTTGAAGAAGCTCCTTGGGAGGTCGTATTATCAGCCAAGACAAAAAGGATACTAAATGATCTTCAAACATGCCCAGCGATCAAGTGGAAGAACCCGTTGGAGCCGCAGATCATTGAAGGGATGTTGAAGCCTCGTCCAACTCAAAAGATCGATGGAAGTGGCCCAAGTATTCATAACCAGCCGTCGAAATCTTCAAAGAAGAAGAAAAAGAAATCAAAGAAGCCCGTGAAGCCTGGCGACAAGCGCACGGACTTGCAAAAATAAATTGACACGCTGGAGGAATACAACCAGAAGGCACGGACTCCCATTACATTCCAAGAGTTCCTTGACCACGTCTTTCAAAAGGAAGATGAGGGGGATAGTTCATCGGATGAATCCGAGGAATATGTTGCGAGCTGTCACATGATTTCCCATTTGCTCACAGACGATGGGGAGACTCCTTGTACTGAAAAGCTGGGGGCAGATCCTGAACCAAAAATTTTGGGGCCATCGGATGAAGTGATTGACGCATTCCTTAATGAAGCTCTCTTAAAAAGTAAAGCTGATCGGGAGCGCGAGGCGGTTATATTCGAAGGGGCAAAACGCCAGCGCCTCGACGAAAGAATTGAGATACTCGCATTGGAGCAAAGCACACCCACTACAGATAAAATCAAATTCAAGATGAGGAAGAGGTTTGCTAAAGCCATGTCAATGGGTATGAAGCTACCATCCTCCGAAGGAAACATTGCTGGTGAAATGGAAATGCACCCCTCCTATTGCTTATATCATCGGAAGATTTCACACCCCACTGAAGAGTGCAAAGCTTTCGATAGATGGTGGCAATGATATGTTGCTCACCGGCAGCATTTTAAGCGGGAAAAGCGTAAGACCCGCCGGGAGCAAAACGGTACGACCGAAGGGCTTAACAGAACCTCCGGCAATTGTCGCATGGTCAACGCTGGGGGATCACAAGTGCTCACATTCGGGAGCGATTCTGATGAGGAGCTGGAGCTTAGCCCCCTCTTTAAAGAGTCCACCTCAGGAAAAGAATAAAAGCCGAAGGTCTGCAAAAATATCCAGCTGCGCAATCGGACGCTACCTGAAAAGAATCTCAGACCCTCAAACAAGAAAGATAAAGGGAAAGGAAAGGTCTCTGAGGACATCACCCTAGATGACCAAGTCATGGAAGAGCTAACTGCCAAAGACCCGCCGAAGAAGAATATGGTAGATTACAACGTCTTAGCGCATCTGAGGAAGCTACCCTCGCAGCTCAGCATTCTTGACGCCCTTTTGTTATCAAAGGAGGCGAGAGATTTGTTAATCAAGGCACTACAGGATTCGGAGCAGTTCCAGGCTTTCCTGGCCGAGGAAAAGATGAAGGATGAATTGGAGGAAGTGCACACGGCAGATGTCACTTTTGGCGATGAAGACCTTCTCCTTAGGACGTGCGAACACAATCGCCCCCTCTATGTCTCGGGATATTGCCATGATATAAAGATAGGCAAAATCCTGATCGATAACGGATTGTCTGTTAATCTACTCAATGTGCGGGTGTTAAAAGAAATCTGCATGAGCGTCCAACACCTTGCTCGGGACAAGATCACCATCTCCGGGTTCGACTCCCAATTATCAAAGACTCTTAGATCTGTGATACTGACGCTACGTTTCGGACTGCTCGTCACGGACATTAAATTCCACGTCATAGATGCCAGGACATGCTACAACGCTCTGCTCGGCCGACCATGGTTACACGAGTATAACATCATCCCTTCTACACAGTATCAGTGTATGAAATATTTTAGGGATGGTCTCGAGTATATCGTGACGGGGAGAACTGAATCCGTTTTCCGTGAATGAAGTTCGCAAATATGAAGATGCCAAATATTTCTTGCCGAATTTCGAAGACACGGAAAGGCGTCATAAGACGGACAATAAAACTAACGCTACCATCCCTGTCTTCGGCAGTGATACCGAGGAAGAAGAGGAGATAGTTTATTCGGGTCCGCCCCAATACACTAAGCCGCGACCATCTGCTCCTACATTGATCTTTGGCAGTGATTCATAGGATGAAGTCCATGCTGTATTCTCTGCTCGACCTTCAATACGAACTTCCGCTGATGAAGAGCAAAATCTGCAAGTCGCCATGGTGCCGCTTAAACATTATAAAGAACTGGATGCGCTCGATACCGACAGTGTAGAGGAGCTGCAGACGTTCTATGTCCCGCCCAGGCGAGAAGGCGAGAAGGCAATTCTATTCTACCGCTCTGAAGAAAACAAAGTGGAGAAAGAAATCTGGCACGGAACGGATCCTACACTGGACAGACTTCAACCCATCCGTCTACCCAGATATTATACAGAAGGCTTGAAGAGGCTGTTGAAGTGCCAAGGGATACCCTTCAAACAGACCGTTAGAAAGGCCAAATTCTATGACAAGGTCTGGAATGTCCCCGGAACTCAGCACAAGCTGCCCAGTGGGAGGATGGAGACAATCGGGCTCGGATACATTCGCCCCAAGAAACGAGAGCTGCTCCGCGACTGTTACGTCGTGCATGACTTTAATGAAGAAGCGAATGCTCAACGGGAGGACACTAATCCTGAACCAGTAAAAGTTCCTGATGTAAAAGTGCCCAGTCCGTCGTTTGAAGAACAAATGGACAGGCTTATAAGGGAAGCTAGTCAAAAAGTCCGAGATGATCACAATCGTGAAATGGCAATCTACGAGAAAGCCAAAACGCAACGCCTCCTTCAATAGGCCGTGAAAGACGAAAGTGCCGCCCCATGTCAACCTGTTATAGAAAAGGCTCGACGAAGAGGCAGAAACAAGTCGAAAGGCCAAAAAGGCGCTCAACAGCAACAAAGCGGGGCTAAAAAGCCACGCAAGCGGGAGTCGAGCGTTATTGATCTATCCCTCATGAAGAAAATGGGTCGAGCGTACTCATTTCCTCGGGACAAGACGAAGAAGATTTGATCTTGCTCTAAAACATCAAATGCTTACACTGCCGGAGTCCAAGCACCCCAAGCAAGCAGGCGAAGTCTCTGACCCAAATTATTGCTCTTACCATCGAGTAATTGGGCATCCTCTCGAAGACTGCTTTACCTTCAAGAATTGGGTTGAAGATCAGTACCAGCTCGGCAAGTTCGCTCTGCCTGACAACTGGAGGGTAACACCGCCACAGAAGCACGAACCCAAATCCACAAGAGCAGATCCAACTCCACATTGGGATTGGAAGCGGATTCACATTTGTCGCGTGATAACAATAGTAAATAACAATAGTAAAAGAAGAGCCTGAGAACGTGGATAACCTTCCCTGGTGCTTCGAAAACAGCAATAATGAGATGATCTCAGAATTTCCGCCAGCGCCGAAAGAACTGGAGGATGGAATGCATACCACTGCAGATAACCTCAAGAAAATTGAGTTGGGGACGGCGAACGATCCGCGACCAACATTTGTCAGCGAGCTAATATCTGAAGAAAGAGTGGCTGCATTAAAAGACGTCCTTGTACAGCATAAAGATTGCTTCGCATGGAACTATTCCGAAATGCCGGGACTAGATCCAGAAATTGCTGTGCATAAATTGGCGATATCACCAGATGTCAAGCCAGTCAAACAAGCGCCGAGAAGAATGCAGCTCGAGCTTGAGATGAGCATCAACACCGAGGTTAAGAAGCTAATCGACTCCGGCTTTATCCAGGAGGTCTAATATCCTGAATGGATTGCCAAAATCGTCCCGGTGATGAAGAAAAATGGGACGGTGCGCATATGCGTGGATTTTTGGGATCTCAATAAAGCCTGCCCGAAGGATAATTTCCCGGTGCCAGTTACCGAACTGATGATAGACAATACATCCACTCATGAGGTTTTCTCCTTTATGGACGGCTCATCAGGGTATAATCAGATAAAGATGCATCCCGAAGACCAGAAGCACACCGCCTTCAGGACTCCTTTGGGTATATTCTGTTACAAGGTGACGCCCTTCGGTTTAAAGAATGCCGGTGCCACCTATCAAAGGGCCATGATGAAGATATTCGATGACCTTATACACGAAATCGTCGAATGCTATATCGACGATCTCGTGGTTAAAAGCAAATCATACGAGGAACATCTCGAGCACCTGAAAACTGTATTTCAACGCCTTCGGCAATACAACTTGAAGATGAACCCTCTCAAGTGCGCATTCGGAGTTTCCTCGGGCAAATTACTGGGATTCATCGTCTGACACCGGGGTATCGAGATAGATCCATCAAAGATCAAGGCGATCATAGAAATGCCTCCGCCAAGGACTCTCAAACAACTGCGGTCTCTCCAAGGGAAGCTCGCGTATATACGGCGATTTATAGCCAACCTTTGAGGCAAGTGTCGTCCTTACAGCCACTTGATGAAGAAGGGAACCCTGTTCGTCTGGGACCAAAAATGCCAAAGCGCGCTAGACGAGATCAAGCAATACCTGCAAAACCCGCCAGTATTGGCTGCTCCGGTCAAGGGAAAGCCTCTCATTCTTTATACCACAGCCCTCGAAGGTTCCTTAGGCGCATTATGGGCACAAGAGAACGACCAAGGGAAAGAAAGAGCACTCTACTATCTGAGTCGAGTTCTGCTGGGGGCAGAGAGCAACTACTCTCCCATTGAAAAACACTGCCTGGCGTTGATCTTTGCGATAACAAAGCTCAGGCACTATGCGTTGGCGCATGAAGTCCGTCTTATTTTGAAGGTGGACCCTCTTAAATATTTAATGTCGAAGGCCATATTGACGGGGCGACTCGCTAAATGGGCCCTGCTCTTGATGGAGTTCTCGATAACGTATCAACCTCTCAAGGCAGTGAAAGGCCAGGCCATCGTCGACTTCCTCGCTGAGCATCCGATACCCGCCGATTCTCCTTTGAATTGCGATCTTCCAGACGAACATGCGTTTGATGCGATCGACGGTGGTGATACCCGATGGGAGCTTTATTTTGACGGAGCATCCTCCATGAAGAAGCGCAAACAAAATACCCCTGTAATCAAGTCAGGGGTAGGCCTCATCTTCGTGACCCCACAAGGAGGAATAATGCGCTTCGCTTTCTCCTTAACAGAGCCGAGGACAAACAATGAAGCCGAATATGAAGCCTGGATAGCAGGTCTCGAGATCGCCATCGACATGGGAATTGAAAACCTCTTCATATACGGATATTCTCAACTGGTCGTTAGTCAAGTAAACGGCGACTACCAAACATGCAAACCTGAGTTGGTGAAGTACGGTGAAAAGGTGCAACAATTGTTGACCCAAATTCCCTTCTATACTTTGGAAAGCATACCCCGCGCGGAAAACAGCAAAGCAGACGCGTTGGCCAAGCTTGCTAAAGAGCTGGCTGACGAGAACCTCGATGACGTAAGAATCGTAGTACAAAGCCGTCGGGTGCTTGCTCCAGCAGAAATATCTCCGGAATCATCCGAAGAGAAGGGAGCGACTGAACAAATGACCTTGCAAATAAAAGACCGGGAGAAGGCTGAGGATTGGAGGGAAGTCTTCATAGACTACTTTAAGTCCCACCGAATACCCAAAGAAGCGTCCACAAGACATCAGCTCATGAAGCGAGCTCTGTCTTTCGCCTTCGTCAATGATACTCTGTACAAGAGGTCGTTCGATTCTCTGTGGCTGAGATGCCTAGGTCCTGATGAAGCGGAAAGAGTCATTCAGGAAGTTTATGACGGACTCTGTGGTTCTCACCAAGCGGGCCCGAAGATGAAGTTGAAAATCAAACGGATGGGCTACTACTGGCCCACGATGATTCAGGATTGCCTCGAATATGCGAAGCAATGCCACTCGTGCCAAATCCATGGGGATTTCATCCACCAGCATCCAAATCCACTCCATCCAACAGTGGCTAGCTGGCCATTCGAAATGTGGGGAACTGACATAGTCGGCCCCATCGAACCAGCATCGTCTAGAGGACATCGCTTCATCCTGGCGACAACTGATTACTTCTCTAAATGGGCAGAAGCAGTGCTGTTGAGAGAAGTGAAGACGGAGAATATCCTCCATTTCTTCAAAATACACATCATATACCGGTTTGGAACGCCGAGACGAATCATCTCCGATAACGGTCCAGCCTACAGAAGTCACAAGATCAGCCGCTTGGCACAGCGGCATAATATAGACTGGAGATATTCTTCAGTTTACAATCCGTGAGCTAATGGTCTAGCTGAAGCCTTCAACAAGACCCTGACGAAAATCATGAAAAAGACGGTCTCCCGAAATAAGAAAGACTAGCACGAGAGACTGCAAGAGGCTCTTTGGGCGTACCGAACTACGTTCAAGACGGCCACAAACACAACGCCGTACGCGTTGGTATTCGGTACGGAAGCAGTACTCCCCCTCGAGATAGAGTTACCCTTTCTGCGAGTGGCAGTCCACTACGAGCTGACGAACGAAGAAAACGCTCACCTTCGGCTTGAAGAGCTTGATGCCCTTGAAGAAACACGACTCATAGCGCAACAAAATCTGAAAGCTTATAAAGCAAAGATGACGCGCTCATATGAAAGATTGACCAGACCAAGGACGTTCTGCCAAGGCGAACTTGTGCTAGTGGTCAAAAGGCCTATGATCCCCAATCGCGTCAAGCGGGGAAAATTCGAGCCAAACTATGAAGGCCCATACGTCATAGACAAAGTCTACCAGGGTGGAGCCTATCTACTCATGGATATGCATGGTGAAAGGCCTTTCAGGCCAATAAACGGTAGATTCCTAAAGAAATACTACGCTTAATGAGCCACATCCTAGGTCAATGATAGATAACGACGACTATGTCCGCTCACTATCTTCCTAAGCTCAAGCTTTATGAGCAGTAGCCAGCCTTCTTCATGATGGACCGAAACGTCCTTAAACTAATACCGTAGCCTCCGTAAGCTGACGAGACAAAAAAAGAAGAAGAAAAATAGAATAAATAAAAACGGTATGTCCATAAGCAAAAAGGGCACGGATGAAAATCCGAAAGGGCTCCGTGAGTAAAAACAGCAGGGCTACCGGCGAGTGTTCATGAAAACCCGAAAGGGCGCGGCCTCGTAAAAAAAAAGAGAGAGAAGAAAATAAAAAAAAAAAAAAAAAATGGTATGTCCATAAGCAAAATGCGCACGGATGAAAACCCGAAAGGGCTCCGTGAGTAAAAACAGCAGGACTACCGACGAGTGTTTGTGAAAACCCGAAAGGGCGCAACCTCGTTAAAAGACACTTATAGGGTCCTCTCGACCTTGTAAGGAGAAACCACCCGCGTGAGATCCTTACGACTCACAAGGGAGCAACACACTTGGGGATCCCCACGATTCCTAAGGAGAAAATACACTTGCAAGATCCTCACGACTCGTAAGGAGAACTCTCTTATGAGACCCTCATAGCTCATAAGATTTGAAAGTCTTAAGTTACAGAGACCTAAACCCGTGCTTAAGCAACCCCCACAACTTCCGATATTGCTCTACAAGTGGCTCAATACTGGCCCTTGTATACAATCCACGGGCGCGAATAAACATTTCCTTAACCAAGTCCCATCCGTGACTGGGGATATGTACGTATGATGAACAACCCTTATAAGTCCTCTCGACTTACAAGGAGAAAATCCTCTTGTAGGATCCTTACGACTTACAGAGGAACAAACACTTAGGAATCCTCACGATTCCTAAGGAGAAAATACACCTACAAGATCCTCACGACTTGTAGGGAGAAATACTTTTGTGAGACCCTTACGGCTCATGAAGTCAAAAGCCTTAGTCGACAGGACCTTAACCCTGTTCGCTAAGCCATCCTTGTTCAACGTCGACAGAGGCAGATGATGATTCGCTCCTGACAATATCCCAGTTGTAGCGGTGCTGATACCGAAATCGGTGTCTAACTTCAGGTTTACGGCGAAAAGCCAGTAGGCCACACATGCATATGAAATAGCCGAAATGATGGGGCAACTTGCAATAAACAACAGCAAGTGAAAATGTATGCATGAAAAATAGCCGAAATGATTGGGCAACTAGCAATAAAAAGCAGCGAGTAAAAATAAAATAAACAGCCGAAATGATTGGGCACCGCGAAAAATAGCCGAAATGATTGGGCAATTGCGACCTTCGCGATATAAAAGCTAAAATGATAGAGCATCGCTGAAATGAAACAAAAAAAAATGATAAAACTTTTGCCCTACAGTTAAGATCACATCGATCCCTGTATACAATCCAAGGGCGCAAACAAAGAGGGAACCATACTCTCCCAACAGGCTTCGCCAGAAAACGAAGCCAAATCTCGATGGTTCATCCTAACCCCGAAGAAGCCAGTGTCTTCGGCAAAATATCTCAACTCAGGGAAACAAACATCCTTGATGAGAGCCTCCTGATTCGCGTCGACTCGCAGAGAAACCAGTGTCTCCGTGGGAAATTCTTGATCCGTTTCAACACCAAGGAAACAAATAATCCTTGGCACATACCTCAACTCAGGGAAACAAACATCCTTGACGAGAGTCTCCTGATTCGCATCGACTCGCAGAGCAACCAGTGTCTCCGTGGGAAATTCTTGATTCGTTTCAACACCAGGGAAACAAATAATCTCTGGCGAATACCTCAACTCAGGGAAACCAGCGTCCTTGACGAGAGCCTCCTGATTCGCGTCGGCTCGCAGAGAAACCAGTGTCTCCGCGGGAAATTCCCGATTCGTCTCAACTTGCAAGATGAAGTCTCAGGCAGCAGGGATTAAAAAACTTGCTTCCTGAACAATGGGACCCTGCAAGTTGGTCTAAAACGATCTCTTGCATACTATTCACGGGTCTCACTCTCCAAAGTCGAGTTTCGACAAGGAGGGAAACAACCGCTTACGGGTCCTCTCGACTCGTAAGAGGGAAAAATTCTCTTATAGGATCCTTACGACTTATAAGAGAAAACACACTTAGGAATCATCACGATTCCTAAGGAGAAAACCCACCTACGAGATCCTCTCGATCCGTAGGGAGAAAAGTCTCTATGAGACCCTCACGGCTCATAGAGTTGAAAAGTCTTAGGCGGAAGATCTGAACCTGCGGCCTAAGCCATCGCTATCTCGTGAAGAAATCAAGATGCTTACTCTATTATCTGCTAATTGTGACAGCATACTGATAATAAGAGAAGACAGAAAGCAAAAGAGTATACAAGACATTGCAAAGAAAAATGTGTATCTTTATTGAATGTAATCAAATACAGGATGAAGCGTACAAAATAATGAAGAATGGATACATATTATTTAAAAAGAAAATTTTTACAAGTATCTAGATACAAGGAGAATTATTGGGAAGGAAGCGTCTTGCACAGCTCTAGCAATTGTTCGCGCACTTCCTTCCCCACTTTCTCCTGATCGGCCACCACCGTCAGCTCCGCCTCCACTTGGGCCCGTTGCTGCAAGACAAATGCAAGCTATTCTCTGACGACCTGATGAGCAGCTTCACGGCCTGGGGTATCACGCTCGGCTACATCAAGCTTTCGCTTCAAGTTTAGCCCATGGGAGATGCGCTCTAGGAGACCCTCAAAGATAGCCTTCACTTGGGCAGCATTCGCTTCAAGCTCAGCACGCAGACGGGCCGTCTCGCTCGAGGTCTCTTGGCATTCCCTTAGCTTTAAAGCTGCTTCTTGTTCCAAGTGGTGGACGTAAGAAGCGCTTTCCTTGATCCATGCTGCTCTTTCATTACTCGCGGCTAAAGTCTCGGGGGCGAGACGCATCGACTCCAACTGATGCAGGCGAGTCTCGATCTCCATACAATGGTTAACCCAAGATGCGATGATGCCCTCGTCATGGAAATTCACGAGTATCACCAGCATCGGGTTAACCGCCGTAGCGAAATCCGCAGCAGGCGTAGGGGTTTCGACGTCGAGCTCCTCAATGTAGTCGCTCAACATACGCAAGCTGTTCGCGGCGCCTTTAGAAGATGGACGTCTCAGGTAAGGATTTGCCGGCATTGTGATGCGAGGCTCGAAGGGCGCCGAGACCGGAACGACAGCTGAAAAGAAACAAGATGTGATTAGATAACAGTTCAGGAAATAAAAAAAAGGGGGAGTTATCAATGTGATAGTCGCTATACCAACTGAGGCAGGTGGCAAGGCCAGAAGGGTCGGCGGCGCAGCCGATCTTTCATCCCCTCCTTCGATTTGTAGCACTGCAGTTGAGACAAGAAAAAGGTTAGAAGTAATTCCATCAGTGAAAAGGAAGGAGATCAATGGAAACCATACTCACCAGCGCTACCGGAGGAAGAAGCGAGTTCAGATGGGAAGGAGAAGTGTGGGAGCAACACTTGATATAGATGATCAAAGAGCACTCCTGAAAAGACATGACAGTATGACTTTAGTACACAAATTATATGTCTGAAAGATAAGATTAATAAATTGCAAACCCATACCTTCCAACATCTTCGATGGTATGAGAGAGGGTCGAGAAGTGACCACCGCCAAGGCAGTCGTTGAAGGCGCTCCCTCGAGCAGTGGGGCATCGGCGCTGGCTGCACCTGCGTTACGAAAAAGGTGAATTTGTCAGAAAGGATTGCAAGGTAAAGAAAGACAACAACTTGGGATTTATCTGATGAGCTGCCGGCTGAAACGGAGGCGACTCCCTCCTCCATCGACATGAGGCTACCGCCCGTGGCCTCATCACCCGACTCGATAGGGACCGTCGTCGTGCTCGCGCGGCCATGAGACGGCAGAAAATCATAGGCGGGGAGGGCAATGATTGGAGCGTTGCCGGACTCTTGGGAGAGAGTGGCTAACTCTTCCCCAAGAGTCGTATCCATCTCACCCGCTACTTCTTCGGGCTCCGCGGTCTCCATCGGCTCATCCGCCGTCACCACGAGGTCGCCGGCCTCAAGCACCTCGTCCGCCACCACCCTGCGCTCAGTGGTAATGATCATTTCATCTGCCGCCACTTCAGGCTCGGCATCAATAACCTTCTCGGCAGCAGATCCCTCAGCCTCCATCTCAGGCTCCGCAGCCCCAGCGACGTTGTCGATCGTCAGCTCGGGTTCGGCAGGTGCCGCCTCCTCTGTTTCCTTGGGTTCAACGGTCTCCACCTCCCCCTCGGTCGGACTTGGCCCTGCAAGATAAAATATATAAGAACCGATGGCATTATAATTCTTACAACAAAATTCTGAGAGAAATATTACCTGAAGTAGATTTATCATTTGCGCTCCGAACTGCGCGCGCCACTTGTCTGTGAGCAGTGGATAGGGCGACAGGGGCCTCTTCGGAGGGAGTATCAGCACGAGGGATGGTGTTGGGGCCCGCTCCCGTGGCCAAAGCAGCCCGGCGTGCCTTCGCTTCGCGCCTTGACCGTTTCCTCTCCTCCCGAGCTGTCGTGATGGATCTCTTCGATGCTTCTTTCAAGGCGTCGTCGTCTTCGTTCAGAGATGCCTCTAGAGCCTTTAAGGCATCTCTCATTGGCTCTTCAAGACGGACCTCCCACGGTAGCCCCGAGGAAGCAGGAACATCGATAGATGGCAGAATGTCCGCGTCGCTTGGCGGGAAGGCATTGAGGTTCCTGCGATAAAAAGGGAGAGGTTAGATCGACCATAACATAGGGGAAATGAAAACTTGATGAATTGAAACTTACTAAGGCCCATGGACGCTCTAAGACGTTCCTCCTTTTGGAAAGTCTTCAGGGAAGCGGCAATGGCTTCTTCAGTGGTGATGCCTGTGGGAAGAAAAGAAGAAAAAAATATTAGTCAAAGGCAATAATAAAAATATGATGCAATAAAATAAATGTGTGACTAGTGATTACCTGATGCCGCAAGCTTACCCAGCCATGCGTCGCGCCTCGCTAACCGCTCCGAAGCTTTGAGGGCAGCCTCCAAATCTGTGTCATCCGGCATGACTAATCCCTCGTTAGTCCCATATTCACTCAGGCCCTCGGCATAGGGAGCGTGGGGTTCCTGACCGAACGCGACGTCTGCGGCGAAGAGCGATTTCTTTTTCTTCTGCCCGCCAACCCTAGGTGCACGCGGGATCGACTTACGCTTAGCAGCCACCTTGGGACGGCGGGTCCCGATGTCCGCACCCATTCCCGACTCTGGAAAGGCTACAGCCACTGTCTCCACTGGAGCACAGGGCGCTGGAGGTGCATCAGCAATATCGGGGAGCGGCGATCCGTGTGGAGGACTTTGCGCACGCGATAGTCCGACCCTGGCATCTTTTAGAGGGGGGACCACCGGGGTCCTTGGCACTAAAGGAGCGTTACGGTCGGTACCTGGAGGCACACCCTTACGGTCGACCAGCAATCGCCTTTCCTCCTTTATAACGGCCCCCATCGCATGATTATACCATTCTTTATATACGTTAAGGAGTCGTGGGGTGCAGGCCGGCGCATTGATAAAAAAATGAGAACCCGTGTTCAGACGCATGAAGTGATGCAGCGCGTTCTCCATCCCTTCTTCAGTGGTAGCAGGTTCCAGTAGGAAAGCTTCCAAGGGTACCCCTTGATCGTAGCCCAGTTGTTGGGCGAAACGATGCGGGTTATATCTCATGAAAATTGCCGCACCGTTCTGCCTGAAGACTAGGAAGCCCGGTCTAATAGAATACAAGTGGAGGGTCTCCCGGGCCGTCAAAACTGAGGCTCCATCCTTAAAGGAGTCTTGTAATGGTCGCACCGCAGTGGTGGACGACTTTCCAATGGTCAATACCTTGTCAACAAAGGACATCCCGGCTCCAACGGTGTGAGGGCGAAGGAGTAAACCCCTGGCGTTCCGTGGTGATGGGGTCACAATTGATGCGCCGATCAGCTGTATAATGCGAGGGAAACCACACTTGTCGAAGAACGAGGGCCTTTTATGCATGCCGAAGACACCCGCCGTGTGTAGTTCGAGCCACGATACGAAGTAGTGCATTGGAAAGACCACGTGCAGTACCCCAGGCTCATTAGCATCCGCTGCTCGACTGAGGCCATGATATAAGTGTGCCAAGCCGGCGATCCCAACGGCCACTTTTACCCCGATGGTCATCCGGTGGGCTGGGTAAAAGACAGAGGGCCGCATATGGTGAGAGTGCATTGGGATCGCAAACCAACTTAGCCATAACCCAAGAAATCCTAGGAAAAAGGCTTCCTCGTCCATCCCAGGGGCTGCAATTTCTGCAAAAGACATGGCTGGGAAGTCCGGAAGGAAAAAACCCTTTTGGTCTATCTCCTTCGCCGGCAGGTTATCCACACCTAGACCGAAAGGGTCATCCAGGGTAGCGAACTTGGCAGCTTCTGATGAGAGGACCCTTGGGCGAAGGAACCGAGCGATGAAATCCTCAAAGTTAACTCCTCGACTCCTATGTTCGATGAAAAGGGACTCATAGATGTTCAACACTTAAATCAAGCTTGGGAATTGGTGTTGGACAGCATTCTCCGGCGTGAGCCCGCTTACCACAGGCTTAGCACCGAAGACGTACTCGTCTGTCGGGAGCAACTCCTCGTAGTGTTCCCCTATGACTGGTAAACCGGATACCTCCGTGAACTCCTCCAAAGAGATTGACACTTCCCGATCCATGGCAAGGAAAGTGTGGGTAGGAATGTTCCACTGCTCCAAGAAAGCCTTGAACCACCAGGTGGGGAGCGTGGGATACTGGAAGAGAGAGACGTAGACCGCGGTGTACAATCCTAACCTTATCAACTGCAACTTCTTCGTCGACAGGATATACCGGGCCCACGGCAGATAACCGATCGGGTGGCGGGGGATCAGACCAATATTATATGATTGCCCCCAAGGTCGCGCCTTGCCCTGACAGATATGGCGTCCTAGGATATCCAAAACCATAGGACGCTTGACCGGAATCGCATCCATAGCGGGATGAAGAAAGCCCTTCGAGGTCCAATCAACCATCTCCACGGCATACTGCACCGAGGGTGGGGTAGCATAGTGAATCGCCGTAATGGGTTCCGACGGCACTGCGCAGGTGAAGCTCTGTCGACCCATGATAATCTGATTATACCACGACCCCAAAGGTGGAGACTCTTGCATTCCGGGTCATGGTCCTTAATCATGGCTAGAACTTCACGGTCCAGGGGCGCTTCAGGAAACCCTTCCTCCGAGCGGGCGAACGGGAACGAGGTATCGAGAGACATGGTCACTGCAAAGGAACAAGAAATAGCCGTTAGTGCTGCAATTCCAACGCTTGGCGTTTAAATTTTTTTCGATTAACTGAATTTGAAAATTAATTAAATTAAAATTAATCACACCACACTGCAGTGCAGTGGGTAGGGGACTAAATGGGGACCCACAAAATCTGGATGAAAATGCCTCATTTAATAAGACAGCCTCATCATTGGATGGGACTGTCAGTTAAAGAAAAGATCCCCAAGAGAATATTCTCATCAATGGGGAATCCCTAGAGACAAGGAGAAAATCTCCTCTTTCAGAGCAAAGCTCTGTCACAGAATGACACTTGTCAAATTCTGGTCTCAAAGGAATAAAATTCCTTAAAAGAGCATAGCTCTGTGGTAATAATGGAAAGATCCATCAAAATTTTTTTTAACACTTAAAAGAATTAAAATTTTTTTTTGGAATCTTGAAAAATCCATGAAAACTTATAATAAGTTCTTCATTTTTCAGATCTAAAAGATCTACATTTGATCCAAGAGCAAAGCTCTGTTCATGGATTATAACCCATGAACAAGATCTCTGTAGATCTATAAGTTTTTGAGAGCAAAGCTCTATTTATGAAACCCCAATGGGGATTTCTTTAGATCAAAAGATCTGTGAGAGCAAAGCTCTTTGGTTTAAGATTGGTTTGAATTAATTAGTTTAATTTAGATTAATTTTACCTAAAGTTTCTAACTTTGGAAATGAGCAAAGCTCTGAAGTATTTAAGCAAGAGCAAAGCTCTGTTGAAATCAAAATCTTAAAAAAGATGGTGAAGATTTTTTAAGGGCCATAAGACCTATTTATAGGGCGCTTGTGCCCCTTCAGCGCACCCGTTGATCCAGCGGTCAGAAGCTTGCCACCGCTGCACTCACGTGCGCGCCACGTGAGTGCAACGGTGGGGGGGCATTTGTTTCCCCCAATCAGAGCAAAGCTCTGTTGAAATTCAAAATTCAAATTTTGAAGCAACGCTTCAAATCTTGGGCGCAACGCGCACGTGTCAGGCGCTGATACTTCAGCGCAGCGTCCAAGAAGGCGCGCCCAATCAGAGCAAAGCTCTATTAAAAAACAAAAGGAAGCAACGCTTCAGTTACGCAAGCACTGCGCTGCGCGACACGTGTCAGCGCGGATGCGCTAGCGCAGTTGCGCTGCGCGACACGTGTCAGCGCGGATGCGCTAGCGCAGTTGCGCTGCGCTGTGCGCTGCTTGACACGTGTCAACGCCGTTGCGCTGCGCTTTGCGCTGCTTGACACGTATCAGCGCGGATGCGCTAGCGCAGTTGCGCTGCGCTGCGTGCTGCTTAACACGTGTCACGTGCTGGGGCATTTGCGCCAAACAGAATTAAGATTTTAAAGAAATCTTTCTGTTCTTATTAAAACAAGAAGATTTTCTTCTGTAAAACAGAAGCCCTTGGATCAAAGATCCAACGGTGGGGAAAGTTCCCCAAATCACTCAGAGAAAGATCTCGTTAACAAATTCAACAAACTTATGGGCACTATATAAAGACCCCTAGACCTCAAATCAAAGGCATCAACATTTGTGAGAAATCAAGAACTTCAAACAGAGAAAACTCTGAAAAAATTTCAAGAAAAAGGTAAAAACCTTCATAAAATAGAAGAAATTTCTTCTAATAGATTATTGATTTAAAAACAAGATCAATGATCTTCACATAATAGACAGTGCTTTGCACTTTTTATGAACCACTGGTTCTTTAAAACAAGAAGAACAAGAAATACTTGTTTTCTTTGATTCTAATTAAATCAAAGAAAACAAACAGTGCTTTGCACTTTATCATGAACCATTGATTCTAAAAAGATTCTCAAATTATAGTGCCTTGCACTTGTAAATCTGCACTGTTGCGCTCTTGGGTTGGCGCAAGCCACCAGAGAGCGCCATGTGTCAGTATCTGAACCACTTGCGTTATGCGCTTTGAAATAGAGCCTTGCTCTCTGGAATTGGCGCAACTCACCAGAGCGCGCCACGTGTTAGCAGCACAAGCGCAGCGCATTGGCGCAGCGCACTGCGCTTGCGTGACACGTGACAACACCACAAGCGCTTGCGCTCTCTGATTGGCGCAAAGCGCCTGACAAATGCAATGCATTTCCTAAAGGGCCAGGCCCAAATCAAAAAGACCTAATAGGCCTAATTAAATTGCAAAGTAATAAATGGGCAGAGCCCAGGTAAAATTGATGCTCTGCATCTTTTGTAAAAGGGCAGAGCCCAAGTAAAATTGATGCTCTGCATCATTCATAAATGAGCAGAGCCCAAAATAAACTGATGCTCTGCATCCTTTATGGGCAGAGCCCAACCAAAAATAGAAAATAATGCAATGAATTATTTAAAAATGGGCCAAGTCCTAGTACAGGCCAAAAACAAATAAAAGTATCGAACATTTTTTCAATTGGACTTAGCCCAATTGTGGCCGTAAGTCCTCAAATCAAATTGACTGAGCAAAATTGCTCTCCTAAATCAATTTACCTCCGGTTCGAGGGTACATCTCTGAACTTCTCTGACACCTATCGTTGTAATCCTTCAAAGATGTCAGAGAGGTGACGGGTCCCGACGACCACACATTAATACGGACTGTGGGGTCCTTAAACTCGTGGACCGAAACGTCCCTAAACTAATATTGGACCGAAACGTCCCTAACTGGCGATGGACCAAAACGTCCTTAAACTAATGATGGACCGAAACGTCCCTAAACTGGCTATGGACCGAAACGTCCTTAAACTAATGATGGACCACCACGTCCCTAAACTCGAACATGGACCACCACGTCCCTAAATTGGAACAATAGAGCCTCCAAATGCTCTTTTGTCGGATCTAAACGATCCCGTTTAAGTTGATCTTAGCCCCAAACACGACTAACGTATCCTTAAACATTCAAATGGACTATAAAACTCTAAATCAACTTTGGTTCAAGGGTACATCTCCTAACTCCTCTGGCACCTGTCGTTGTAATCCTTCAACGTCGTCAGAGAGGTGACAGGTCCCGACGGCCATATATTAAATGGACCACTATGTCCTTAAACTGGAAATGGATCTAGACGATCCCGTTAAGTTGATCTTATCTCAAATCAGACTAACGTATCCTTAACGAACGTTTACGTTGATCTTAGTCTCAAATGCGGCTAACGTATCTTTAAACTAAAAACACAAAACCCAAATCTAAGTTAATATGGATTTAGACTAATCCATGTCCTACGGGTGACGGCATTACTCAGTCTCCGTATACAATCCACGGGCAACCACAAACAAAACAAACACCCACGATACGAAGTGAAATTCTGGAGAAGGAGAAAGTTGTTACCGCGATGCGGTGGCGTAATTAACTGCAGGGGCTTGCGCCTGCAGGGAAGAGCGTCCCCACAATCAAAAACCTCTTAAGCGAGGGGGAATCTGACGAAGTCTGCTACATCGGTCGCATCCGTCTAAACCTCCGATACACGGTGCCATAAATCAACTTGGCATTTTCGGAGAGGTAGACGGATAAAACCATTTAGCATCTGCCCCGAATCTCAGGCTAGACGTCCTCGCGTCGTCGCCGTCTTTCGGAGGGGAACAACCAGCACCAACGTCAATGGTAACACACCACCACCTACCTTATCACCCCTACCGTTGCTGCTTCGATCAATGAACAAACGTTACTTCTAGAAGCCATCAAAAGTCTTCTGGAGGGTCAACAACAACAGACTGCTATCCTTATGAACCATCCCGAAGCCGAAACACCTGGAGTGAAGCAATTTCGTGCGTTGCATATAGGGAACTTTTCTAGGAAAATGTGTCCCCTTGAGGCTGAAAAATGGGCCCAAAGTATCGAGGATGACCTTGCAGCAGCATAGGTACCAGGCATAGCTTGGGTCCGTATGGCCAAGTTCCAACTCACCAACAGCGCAAGAGTCTGGTGGAAAGCCAGAAAAAGCCTTCTTATACAACCAATAGAGTGGAAAACATTCCGCGATCTGTTCGATGCAAAGTTTTTTTCCCGAGACTGCCCGTTTTGAGATGGAACAACAGTTCATCCACCTGCAATAAAGCTCCATGTGGGTAAAATCAGTGGTTGAATATGATGCCAATTTCATCATGCTTAGCAGGTAAAGAATTCATCTCAAAATATGTTTCGTAAAACATGTAACTATCCTGACATCAACATTTTATCAGGTCTGAGGCAGACTTGATCCCGACCGATGAGATTCAGGCTAGACGATTCCAACAGGGCTTAGACCCAGAGATTCAGATGGAATTAGCCATATATGACTATCCAACTCATGAACTCACTTTGAAGGCAGCACGCTATCACGCCCCGCTTCCCAGTGTACAGTAAGGAGACACGACGGGTGACGCGACGTATTTACTCAGAAGTAAACACGCTAAGAGTATTTAAGCAATATAAAGTAAAGTACACAAGAGACAAGAATGTAAATGAACCGCAACTTTATTTATTATATATTCATTTACAGGTACAACTGAAATGTAAATACATGAATAGAAAGCGATGCCTAAACAATGGCATAACTGAAATGAAAATGTATAAGTGCCTACAGCTCTGGGTCAAACGCTAACTGCTCCAAATCTTCAGTGCCGGGCTCAATCTCCAATGAGTCCGAAACACCTGACAACATTTCAAAGAAAGAAGAAAAGGAATGTCGTCAGCGAACAAATCGCTCGGTAAGTCCCAAAGGTGAGTAGAGATAGAATAGACAGAAAAAGAATATAACTTATAATATTTGATTATATTGTTAACGCTGTTGTTTGTAGCCAGAAAATTTCAGTGTATACGAGAGGAGTCCCACTATTCCGGAGACTAAGGTATATGGAGCATAAGGAACGGTTCAGCCACGGTACAACGGTAATTGATATTCAGGTTAGGTGTATTATGGTTATAGTCTTATGCCACTTCTAACACCTTCCATACCGATCTACCCCTTTAAAACCCCGCGATGTCTTTTGTATCGATTTTATTGTTTGTTATATAGATGGATGACTTGCCAAAACTATGATATCAGTAAATAAAATGGATAAATGGAGAGTCATGTAGACGGAGTATATCTATGGTTTGGTTCAGTCAATACAGATTGATATAGATTGAATAGACGGATTCATGGATTCATGTTGTATTATAGTTTTATACTTGAATTATATTCAAATCAGATTGATTAGATTGAGACTTAGTCCGAGTCAGACACTTTGAAAACAAATTGAAATCCTGAAGTAGTTTTGATATTATCGGTAACTGCTGCACATGGACGGCAGAATTTGTTTGTTTTTCCAAGACAATTATCGTGTTGATAACACCGTTTGTTAGATTGTCTACCTTAAATAGGCAAGAACCCATATTCTCCAGCTCTCTGAGGCTCAAGAGAATTGGTCCCGCTTAAACCTATATTTACTAGGGTCCTTATTATAAATTAGTATAACTTGAGGGGTTTTTTTAATGTAAAAATAGTTTGGTATATTCAAAATACACCTCAAGTATTTAATTATCGTCTTTAGGGTTTTTATTGATGTATATTTTATAAAAGTAAAATTTCTAGTGAGTAGAACCTAGTTTTCACAGTATATGGTATTTTCTTGTTTAAGAAAAATAGAGTTTTTAAAGAAAACCGAATCGGAAGTCAGATCAACTCTGCTTCCGTCGGGTTTTAGAAATGAAAGTTTTTAAAATAGAAGAAGATAGGGGGAGAGGGGACTTACTGGCTACTGAACAAGAGAAGGGGGAAGGGAAACTAAGGAAGGCTTCGGGACGTCGTTTCGTCACGGGAATCTCCTTGGAACGTCGCCGGAACTTCACCTTTCGCTAACTCCACTTGTACACTAAAAGGACTTGAGAATTTTTGAGAGTTTTGACAGGGAATTTTTGAGTGAGGATGAGTGAAATGGAGTGTGGTATTTATAGGGAAAATTATGGTTTAAAGGGTTAAAGAATGCATTAAAATTTGCATTAAAAATTGATTTAAAGGGCATTTTATTGTTCTCTGGATGAAAGCAGAGTAAACAAACAACATGGGGGAAGTGTGGTAGGCCAAGGGGTGCTTGATTGATCTGTTTTAAAGAAGTGTTTGTAAAATAACCGCAATCAATAACGGTGTCGCGTGTAGCTAGACCGAGATGAGTACGGGTCGTCCTCAGGGATATATGGAATCTTTCAATCTTAGTTCAGAAATGTTGAAAAATGGGAAGAATAGAGGAATAAAGAATAGTGGAAATAGTTTCTAGATCTACATCAAAATACGGATGTAGAATACATATCTAGTTTGAATACGTATATTGATTTTATAAGAAGAATGCTTGTACGGTTCGTTCGGATTTAGTAGTCATGGATGACTAATAAAGATTATTTCTTTTATCTATTGATAGATTTAATACTAGATAGATAGTGATGAATGAGGATTAGGGTTCTTGGAAGAAACTAGGGTTTCCCCACTATCGACCCTTGTCCTTTCATTGATCTCTATTCATGTCTAGCCCTTAACAAAACAATTGTTAAACTGATCTCAAATCGCGGTCAAGACTAGCAATAAATTAGTAGCGCGTCCGATAAAGATGTTAACATTTATTTTGCTAAAGTTTATAAACTTCATAAGACTTAAAAGAAGTTAAAACATTTTTTCATCTATTGATCTACCCTAATCTTTCGAACCCTATCAAGCAGAGAATTACTCGCGCATGATGGAGATAGAAGAAGAACGGATAGAGAAAGAATTCATAATGTAAATGTAGGGTTATTAGGCATGCTAATGAGGTCTCACAAGGCATCAACCATGCCTATTTTAAATTTTACAAGTGCCGAGAAACCCTAATACGGATCGTTAACTAGAATTTTAGGCGAAACAAAAGCAACTGGTTAACAACTTAACCAAAAGAACGGAAATACAACCTTTGTAGATCCGGATTTCCACCTTCATAGCTCCGCGATGATGTCCCTCCGCTGTCCAAATCGGATCCCGGACTCTTGCGTCGGCTTCGTCGGAGAAATGGGCGGGCTAGGTCGTCGATGTCGATGCCGAAGATGATCTACGTCGAGGCATCACAAGATCAAGCTCCCACTTCACCAAGTCATGAAACTTGTGAAGGAAACACCCTATACTACTTGGCAAGAGGTAGAGGATGAAGAAATAGGAGGTGGGTTCACTTTAGATTTGGATTTCTCACTCTTTTTCATCAATCACCATTGATGGAAACTTGGTTTTCTTCTTGAAGGAGAAGAAGAAGAAGAAGATGATAATAAATATGATAAGTTTTAAAAATAAAAAGGAAAATGAATACTTATCATATTCAAACCATGGTCAAGTGTAGAGACTAAACTAAGGTTAGGTGAATGGTTAGGTTAGGCATGAAAACAAAAATGGAAGACTTTTTCAAAGCTTCATGAAGCTTCAAAAATCAACCATTTCTTTACTTGCCTAAAAAGGAAATGAACTAAATAAATGGTTAAGAAAAGATAACAAAACCCTAACCATTCACTTAAACATGGTTTAAAGTCTTACACAAACCCAAGTGAGCATGTATCATCAAACATGATACAAACTTGTGTACAAAAGTATATCACATATACAATGTGCACAAACAAGTGAGAAAAACCATTTAAAGTGAACCAATACTAGTTAATGCAAAATAATATATCAAATATATAATTATGCATTAAATCATTAAATCAACACTTGATTTAACGATCCGGTCATATCGCATATAACCGACTAATATCCAATGTATCGTTTTATCGAATCAATCCTTGAATCGATAACCAGGTTATATCACATACAACCAATCGATACATTCATCGCAAGAATGGAATACGGCATCATATACACGCATTATTCTCGGTCCCGCACATATCTCATATGCGCTCCTATTTCGTTTCGCTTGAGCCAGGAAACCTCTGTGTAGGACTCTAAAGACTCGTCAATACGCCGGCAGCAGGTGATGATCATATCAAACACCCACAAGCCGCAAGCGGTCTGCTAAACGTAACGGCCACCCGGGTATTGAGCGATCAGAAGATCGACGAGCAAGCCCGCTCACACTCTTGTGAATCCAACCAGTAACACTTACCGTACAGTCCGGTCTGTTCGTCTGATATGTCGCATATCTCGCCTAGGGGTGGTAAACGTCAGACCCCAATAGCTTGATAAGTCGTGTCGATTTAAGGTCTATAACAGTTCGAGAAACTACTGATAACACTTACCAGTAAATCTCAGCAACCCTGGCCAGGGATTTCCGGTTATAGCCAATCGAACACAGCGCAACATCAACTCCCTATACCGGGAGAGACGAATCCCCTCCTATCGCTCATTGCCTCCATGTGATTCGGGACTGTACCCAAAAGCCACCATTTTGCACGCCCTCTTGGACGTGGTAAGGTGGAAATCAAAGCACAGTGGGAACCACACAAGACTCTATGACGATCTCGGGTCAACAGACTACTCTGTACCAGTGTCACCAGAGAACTGCCATCTGACGTAAGGTATAATACCATCTGGGAGTTCTCGGCGAGTCCGTCCAGTGTACCCAGTCTCCACTGAGCACCCGTATATCATCTCTGATGTCAAACACCAATGGATATGGGATCATCCATCGCCCATCTGTATGGGTCGAGAAGGTATACGCTAGTCTACTCTGGTATATCGATGCCCCGTCTCGATACACCCACGACTAGGGACCTTGAAGGATGTACTTATGGACTACCATGTCCCCACTAGTATGATCCGCATCATAGTCCAGGTAGTCAAGTACACATCCTAAGGGCTTTACCAACATGTAACAGAGAGACAATCAGTATACACGTTAAGGTAAAGAGCAATCAGATAGCATACTATCATGTCGAGCAAGAAAGTCCTCCCTATATATGTCCCAGCATCCACTACAATAGACATCCAATGTACAGTAATGGCCTCTAGGGCATACATATAACTAACAATCTCCCACTTACACTAGGGCCATCTGATAGCAGTGGTTGCAGTATCTCATACTCAACCATCCCATAAAAGTCTCTCTCTGGGAAAAGGCCTTTGTGAGTGGATCCGCCGTGTTGTCCTCTGAGTCTACTCTTCTAACCTTGATCACCCTGGAAATCAACCATCTCCATGATCAGGTGACACTGCCTTAGAATATGTCTGGATCACTGATGGGACCCGCGTTCCTTGGCATAAGCCACAACTCCATTGTCACACAATGGGAGGAACAAAGTTCATCTCATGAACTAATATACACCCAGACTGCCTCTTTGGTAGCATCTTAAGTAGCGATGTATCCTGCCTTTATCTTCTAGTTAGCCACGGTATCTAGCTTGGAACTCTTCCAACATACCGTCCCTTTTACTGAGGGTATAGACAATGCATGTGACTGACATTCAGTCGTCCTTATCATCCTGGAACATTTCCAGTGATTCTTCCCGGGATCGATTGATACCTTCTTACTACACCTAGTGAGAATCCTAACATCCAATTAGATCTATCTCATAGATCCAAAACCCAGGATTTAGGAGGTATAACTTTGATCCTATATGGAGAATCATTATGATAAGCGGAGATTGACCGAGCGTAGCATAGGAAACTCCTTCCCCATCAAGAGTATGTCATCCACGTACTCTACGAGGATCACCACCATACTCCCTACTACCTTTTTTGTTTATATAAGGTCCATCTACCATTTTGATGATGTCAAACTGTTTGACTATTTCATCAAAACAGAAGTTCCAACTCCGCGATGCCTGCTTTATCACATAAAACATCTTGAACACGTTTCCGCTGCTCCCACTGTCTACGAAGCCCTCTGGCTGTGTACTTATAGGCGTTCTCTTCTAAAACATCATTTAGAAAAACAGTCATGGTACCCAACCGCCAGATATCGTAGTCATGGTATGTAGCCGTGGCAAGTAGGATCTGGATGGACTTAAGCATAGCCACTTGAAAAGGTTTCATCATTATCCACGCCTGGTCGATGACGAAAAGCTTTAACAAGTCTAGCTTTGAAAGTCTCAACTTTTCCATCTACACCAAGTAATCTTCTCAAGATATACTTGCTCCTGATGGGGATTTAACCCTTCAGATATAGCAACCAAAGTCCATACTTTGTTGGTGTATAAGGATTCCATCCAGATCACTAAGCATCCAGCCATTCTTATAGAGTCCCACTCCTGATGGCCAGCTCGAAACTAGTTGGGTCATCATCTCATGATGCAATCCTCGCTCCCACTGTCATAGAGAAACCGAAATATCTCTCAGGTGGGTGAGGAACCCTACTAGATCGGCGGAGAGGCTGAGGTTCGTTGGAATCTACTGAATCCTTTGGTTCTATCAAATCATCAGCTGCAGTTCGTATAGATGGAACATTTCCAGTTCTACATAACAAACCTTGCCTCGAGCTTGTCCGGATTATGCTTTTCAGACATAGGCTGGACAACCCAAATCTTAACTAACTTAAGAGATGGGCTCTTCCCTTATCATATCAAATATGATGTGGTAGGCAACTGATTTGATTCGAACCCTATTCAATAGGTATGCAGCTTCTCAAGTGCATAACTCCTAAAAGAAAACAGGTAACTCAGTAGTACTCATCATAGAGCACACCTTATCATATAGGGTGTGATTGCTCCGTCCCGATATACCATCGTGCTATGGTGTATACGGAGGAGTAATGCTGAGAGAGAATCTCATTCTCCTTTAGAAAAGTCCAAGAATTTCGTGCTCAAGTATTCTCCTTCTTGATCTCATCATAGGACATAATACTTTTACCCGTATTTGGTTCTCTACTTCTAACTTATATTCTGTGAATATCTCAAAAGGTTCGGACTTGTGTTTCAATAGGAACATAGGTCTGAATCTCGAAAGATCATCAGAGAATGTAACGAAGTACAAAAAACCAGTCCTGGCATATGTAGACAGGGGACCTATCATACATCAACATGTATCATCCCAAGAGTTTACTAACTCTTTCTCTGTTTCCAATAAACAGAGCTGAGGTCATTTTATCTTTGTGACATGACTCGCAAGTTTCATAAGATGTAAATTCAAACTAATTTAAATATGCATCTAAATGTAACTTCAGCCAGTCGGGTCACATTGATATGACCTAGTCTACAATACCTCAAGAAGGATCCGTTCATTTCTGAACTCTTTCTCTTGTGTGTGTTCTGTATACTAAGAACTGTAGTTTGATTTAGAACATCAACGCTTTTAGATAACGTGCCTGATCCGATCAACTTTTGATATAGGAAATGTTCAAAACATTATCCAACAATACAAAATTTTATCACTTCTTTACTAATAAAGAGAGTGATATGATTTTGCATATCAGGTTCGGTATCTAATAACATTTGTTCAGAATCAATGTATTGGTAATACAGGATGACAGTGACCAACAGACTTGGCTGCAACACTTGCCCCGTTTTTGTTAGTGTATATGCCCTAGAGGCCATTACTGTATCATACTAGTATGTATATTACTTGATGGAAGCTTGGGATATTCACAGTTGTACAGACAATCTTGCTCAATATAGTAGTATGCTACTTGGTTTGTCTCTGCTTTAATGTGTACATGTGTGTTTATTTATTATATCACCTATACGTATTAGTAGAGCCCTTAGGATCTTTGCTTGATTACCGGCGTTGTGATGGCGATCACACTCGTGGGGGCTGGGTAATCTACAAGCACATCCTTATATACGTCCCTGGTCGTGGGAGTATCGAGATAGGGCATCGATGCTCCGGAGTAGACTAGCGTATGCGCTTCTCATCCCAGCACGGGAGACGGTCTGTCCCACAGCCGTCGGTACGTCGTACTTGAGATAGTATGCGGGTGCTC
The DNA here is from genome assembly GCA_030015575.1 of Agapanthus africanus. Lineage (NCBI taxonomy): Eukaryota > Viridiplantae > Streptophyta > Magnoliopsida > Asparagales > Amaryllidaceae > Agapanthus > Agapanthus africanus. The sequence continues at coordinate 113,040,257 of CM057342.1, read as the reverse complement.
GTTAGGTTACGAGTACACTGGACAGGACTCGTCGGGAACTGATGGTTGGTATTATACCTATCGTCAGTTATCAGTTCCCAGGTGACATGAGTACAGCTTAGTCTGCTGACTTGACACTGTCACTCCGCCTCGAGTGTGTTCCCACTGTTCTTTGATTACTACCCTACCACGGCTCTTCTGAGTCGTGCAAACAGGTAGTAGTTGGGAGCAGTCCCGAAACACTTGGAGGCAGTGACGGTTAGACAGGATTCGTCTCTCCCGGTATTGGGGGTTGACATCGCGCTGTGTCTAGGAGAGCCATTACACAAGTAGTCCCTGGCCAGGGCAAGCGAGATATACTGGTAGGTTCCAGTGCTATCTCAGGGTGTTCTGGGCTTCACTCCGACACGACTTGTACCGCTATTAGGGGTCTGACGCTTTCCGCCCCCTAGGCCCGACATGCGATGTATCAGACGAACAGACCGGACTGTACGGAGAATGTCACATTCAGACTCAGTAGGAGTTGAGATGGGGTTCACCTCGTCAGCCTTCTTGTCGGCATCTACCTGGGGACCGTTACGCACAGCTAGTGCCGCTTGCGGTCTGTGGTTAAACCCACTGCCAGCGTAGTGTCGAGTCTTTAGAGTCCCACACAGAGGGTATTCGCCTCTGGGAAAAACAGAGTAGAGGTCGCATGGTTTTGCGGCAGGGTTCGTTCTCATTCGCGCACTTGTGCACGTTTGGAGTCCGGACGGATTATACTGGCAGGCTCTGGTTTGAGCCAGATACTGGTATATGTTTTGGGGTTGCTTTTATATCTCGGTATTCTTGTTCCTCGGAACGAGAATGCAGGTGTGTATGCACAGTTGCTTGAGGCGGAGGATGAGGTATTTCATTAGGGTTTCGGAACGGGTGCGTATGCACAGTTGACAGTTATCATTTTCCAAACCCTAATGGATTTATGGATTATCTATTAATAATAGTAATTAAATGAGAATTATATTATGGTTGATTTTGTTGACTTGTTGACCATGGTTGACGTGTTGACCATGGTTGAATGTTGACCACCATCATGCTTTGTAAAGATACTCCTTGATTCATGCTTACATTTCATTTAATGAAGCATGATAGTGGTCATTCCAAAACTACCATCAACTATTCTCATTTTGAATTATTATTATTTAGATAATTCTTTTTCTTTTGGCATTATGGTTGCAAGAAAGAAAAAGAGAGCTCATTCTTTCATAATGATTCTCTCTCCTCACTTCATCTTCTTCTTCCTCTAGCTCAAGGTGATTCCTTCTCATGTGTTGAGAATCCTTCACCTTGAAAAGAAAACAACCCCTAGACACTCTCTACTCTCTCTAGGGTTCAAGGTTTGGCAAGCCGGAAATCCTAGTTCACTCAAAGATCGAGGAAGAGCCCAAAGGATGAAGCCCTCAGGTGGATCTATCTTCGGCAAAGAGGAGACGAGGAGGGGAAGCCATTCAAGCTACTACAAAGAACAAGAAAGAAGAACAACAACAAGAAGAGAAGGAGTTCAAGTTGAGGTATAACCACTTTGCATAGTAGTTAACTCTTCTTTGCAAGTATGCTAGTTTAGTTTAGCAAAGATCCGGCTTTTACGGTCCATGTTACAAAGTTTAGAAAAATTTTGATTTACCGTTTCCGCAACCCCGAAAGTACCGGGAGAGGTAACGTGGACCTAACAGTGGTATCAGAGCCTAACTAAACTTAAACTAGCTTGGTAGTGAAGTGTAACGAAGTTCGGAACCCAAAAAATCCAAAAACCAAACTTTGCAAAAACCCTAGTTTCTGTTAAATTTTTTTCTGGTCAAAACAAGATTTGTTATACACCTAAAATCGGCTCAGGGTTTTGTGTGAACACCCAAGAAAAACGATGGCCTAATTCATTTAAATAGCCGCGGATCCGCGGCCTCACCTTTGCTCAGAGCCGCGGATCCGCCGCAGTTTGTATTCTTCTGGTGATCGTTTTTCGTGCAGTGTGTCTCTGTGTTGGTTTTGGGATTTTTAAAATATATTATATGTGCCCAGATTTTCCAGAACAGAAATTTACTTTTGGGGTCCTATAATTCCGTATTTTTTCCGAACTTCACTGCACTTTGGCTATGTTGGTTATATCTGTGATGTTTGCATGTATTGAATGTCGGCTAATCGCTATAAGTCGATTAGTCGGGGTTATACATGAACTGTGTTGGATATTGGATTCTGTATATGAATCTGTTGGACTGTCGCGGGTGAATAGCCGGGGTGGATGTGAGATGAGCTTTTGTTTTTCTTTCATTCATTTGTAAATGTAAATTGATGTAGTATTATTTTTTGTATGGCCGCACAACCGGGTCGGGGTTGTAGCCGTCATTGTATAATTCTTTTTACTGTTTTTGCTCCTAGGATAGACCCATGGAGGGGTGCACAAACTTCCGAGTACTTGGCGGGTAGTTTGCCGCACCCGTAGGGGTCTTGGGTGGGGTATTTGGCTATTCACCGCGACCGTGTAATCCGCTTTTCGTTGCAGGCTCGAAAGGATTGCGGATTGCTAGTATATCCAATGTATTCATCTATGATCTGTAATGTCTATCATTGCTTTACTATTTAGGCGTTGCTTATGTTTTACAGCCGCGCTAGCCCAGCCCCCGCTCTGTCGTTAGTTAAGTAACCTAACGAGTGATGACGGGACCCCGTGGCGAATGCGAATGGCATAAGCGTACGTCATATTTTGGTTGTTTTCTGCAATGGTAGGAGTAAATGATGGGACGCATTAAAAGAACTAATGCAAGAATATCACACATTAAAAGAACTAATGCAAGAAAATAAACCTAAAAGACGTTGTTGGAACAATTTTTTCAAAAAGCTGTTATTGCAAGGACGTTCATTTTTGTTTTGCATCGCGGTATTCGGTTATGAATACCCAGCACCTCAGTCGACGAGGCAAGGGCCGAGATCCCTTCACTGGGAGTGACCCCTTGGACAAAAGTTTGCGTCAGGGTAATAACTTCACTATAGTCGATTATTCTTGCTTTGCATCGAGGTATTCATTTTGTAATATCCTGCACCTCATTCGACGAGGAAAGAGCCGAGATCCTTTCACAGGGAGTGACCTCTTTAGCAAAAAGTTTTTCGCCACTATATTTTCAAAAGGTGTATCACGTTCCTTCAACGACATCAAGTTCATTACGTTAACGGGTTTTTCGCCAAAAACCCAGCCGTAGCCCTCCGTCGTTTCTTATAAGTTATACTTAGTATTCGTGCTGCGTTTGTTGACTGTGTCAAGGCGCAGTGAACGGTAGCTAAGTGTTGCTTATTTGCTGGATACAATGTGATTGGTTAGGACATTTATGTAACCTTGTTGACTGTGTCAAGGGTTATGCAGGTGGGTTTAATGCAATCAAGACAACGACGGGATGAACTTTACTAGGACTTTTTGATTTGTTGACTGTGTCAAGATCACTTGAGTCCTAGGGGCAAAAACCACATCGGGAGTTTCAAAAGAACTGAAACTTGCAGATTTAGCATACCTTCTGGAGTGTGGTGACTAGAGTGGATTCCATCTAGGTTATCACACAATGACAGTTGGATCCCGATCCCACTGATGAGTTGGTTTACTCTCGGGAGATTATTTCACTTAACGATCAATGCTATAAACCTAGTAGGTGTCTAGAAAGGTGTTAGCGGGGCTTCGCCCCCAGGGAAAAGAGGTTCTTTAATTAAGGAACTTCGCGAAAGCGTTGGAAAACCTCTCTCGAAGTACCGACACTAGCCTGGCTGAAAAGGTTAAGCAAGTATTGTGACGTGAATTAAAACCCGGCTAGTTCTTCTTTTAAAAGAGGTTTTAAGAAGAATTTGAGGAAACAGTGGGAGACATCCTGGTTAGATAAATTAATAAACCAATCTAATCTTGCAAGAGCATACGCTGAGTGTTTCTTTTCTCTCTCTCCAGGAAGCAACCTTTTCACGCCCTAATCAAGATAATAAAATGTATCGCTTGACCGATCCGAATTTTTATTCAGGACTGGGGAAAGTTGGTTCAGCTCTAACTTGTGACAACAGTCATGAGTATGAGAATGGGAAAGAGGAAAGTATGGATTTCCAGGATGCCCAGTCGAAGAAGAAGCATGGTTTTGCATCTACTTCATGTGTTCTTGTAATTGAGAACTGTTTTACGGTCAGCCCTACCTCCTGGGTACTTGATACCGGATCAGGATCTCATATCTGTAATTTATTACAGGGACTGAGAAAAAGTAGGAAAGTTGCACCGGGTGATATGTCGCTCAGAGTAGCGAACGGAGCACAAGTTAATGCGGCAGCCGTCGGTGAATATCACCTAGTATTGCCAAATGGCAAGACTATGATTTTGAACGATTGCTACTATGTACCCTCCATGGTTTGCAACATCATATCAGTTTGTTTACTCGATAAAGATAGATATAAGTTTGTTCTTGAAAAGAATATCGTGAACATTTACCTTGATAAGGTACTGGTTGCAGAGGGTACACTGTTTAATGGTGTCTACGTTCTAAATCAGAATACAGTTCTCAATATACAAAACACACGCAAGAGGAAGAATTCAGATACGAATGAATCCTACTTGTGGAATTATAGACTTGGTCATGTTGGAGAGAAAAGACTGAGTAAGTTGCATAGAGATGGACTCTTGGATGCGTTCGAGTTTTCATCTTATGAAACTTGTCAGTCTTGTCTCAAAGGGAAGATGACCAAATCTCCGTTCACCGGACATGGAGAAAGAGCAGCAGAGCTCTTGGGACTCGTACATAGTGATGTATGTGGTCCGATGTCTACACATGCAAGGGGTGGGTTCTCGTACTTCATCACATTCACTGACGATCTCTCTAGATTCGGATATGTGTATCTGATGAAACACAAATCTGAAGCTTTTGAGAAATTCAAGGAATTCAGAAAGGAAGTAGAGAACCAGACAGGCAAAAGTATCAAGATCCTCCGGTCTGACAGGGGAGGGGAGTACTTAAGCACGGAATTCCTAGATTACTTAAAAGAGAATGGTATTCTCTCTCAGCTTACTCCTCCTTATACACCACAGCACAACGGTGTATCGGAGCGGAGGAATCGTACCCTATTGGATATGGTTCGCTCCATGATGAGTAGTGCTGAGTTACCTCTTTCATTCTGGGGATATGTACTTCAAACTGCAGCACATCTATTGAATCAAGTTCCATCCAAATCCGTGCCTAAGACTCCGTATGAAATATGGAGTGGTAAAAGTTTGTATCTTAAACGTATTAAGATTTGGGGTTGCCCAGCTTATGTCAAAAAGCAGAACCCAGACAAACTTGAGGCACGGGCAGTTTTGTGTAAGTTTGTGGGATACCCAAAAGATTCAAGTGGGTATCTATTCTACCATGCAGAGGAACAGAAGATAATTGTTTCAAGAAATGCCACATTTTTAGAAAAAGAATTTCTTGTTAAAAACATTAGTGGCAGCACGGTAGAACTGGATGAAATTCCAGAAACACAAGCTTTAACAGAAAATTTGGAGGAACCACTAGATTCAATAACCCCAAACGAACCTCAGCCACTCCGCAGATCTGGTAGGATTTCTCATCCGCCCGAGAGATACTACGGTTTTCTCATAGACGGGGATCGAGAGGATTGCATCTTGGAAGAAGATGACCCTACCAGTTTCAGGCAGGCCATTATCAGTAGGGACTCTGATAAGTGGCAGGAAGCAATGCAATCCGAAATGGAGTCCATGTACGCCAATAAAGTGTGGACCTTGGATATTGCTCCACCTGGGGTAAAACCCGTTGGATGCAAATGGATTTACAAAAGGAAACTTGGTGTAGATAGGCAGGTGGAAACCTATAAAGCTAGACTCGTTGCAAAAGGTTTCCGTCAAAGACCTGGTTTGGACTATGACGAAACTTTTTCTCCGGTGGCTATGCTCAAATCCATTCGGATCCTACTTGCCATTGCTGCCTTCCATGACTATGAGATCTGGCAGATGGATGTTAAAACGGCTTTCCTAAACGGTTGTTTGGAAGAGTGCGTTTACATAGATCAACCAGAAGGTTTCGTAGACAGTGGGAGCAGCGGAAAGGTGTGCAAGTTGCTTAAATCCATTTATGGATTAAAGCAGGCATCGCGGAGCTGGAACATCTGTTTTGATGAGGCAATCAAGGAATTTGATTTCATCAAGAACGAAGATGAACCCTGTGTATATAAGAAGATTGTAGGACGAACTGTCGTATTCCTAGTCTTGTACGTGGACGGCATTCTTTTGATAGGAAATGACATTCCTATGCTACAATCGGTCAAGCTGTTTTTGTCACAAAGGTTCTCTATGAAGGACCTGGGTGATGCCTCGTACATTCTGGGGATCAAGATCTATAGAGATAGATCCAAGAGACTATTGGGACTTTCGCAGTCCAAGTACATAGAGACCGTACTAAAGAGAGTTAGTATGGAGGATTCCAAGCGCGGTAACATACCCGCATTGCACGGAATTACCCTCTCCAAGAAGATGTCTCCTAAGACTGACGAGGAGAGGGTTCGCATGAGCACTATACCCTACGCTTCGGCGGTAGGATCTATAATGTATGCGATGCTATGTACAAGACCAGATGTAGCTTACGCGTTGAGCGCAGTAAGCCGGTATCAGTCAGACCCAGGGGAGGACCACTGGACAGCAGTGAAGAACATTCTCAAGTACCTGAGAAGGACTAAGGAGATGTTCCTGGTTTACGGTAATGGAGACCTCAAGATCGAGTCCTTTACCGATTCAAGCTTCCAGAGTGACAAAGATGACAGCAAGTCTGTCTCGGGTTTTGTGTTTACCCTCAATGGAGGGGCGGTATGTTGGAGGAGTTCCAAGCAGGATACCGTCGCAGACTCGACGATGGAGGCTGAATACATTGCTGCAAGCGATGCCGCAAAAGAGGCGGTCTGGATTAAGAAGTTCATTAGTGAACTTCAGGTGGTTCCATCCATTGTTGACCCAATACCTTTGTATTGCGATAACAATGGGGCTATAGCTTTAGCGAAGGAACCAAGGTCCCATCAGAAATCCAGGCACATCTTAAGGCGGTATCACCTGATCAGGGAGATCATTGATCGACAGGAGATCGAGGTGCGGAGAGTAGACACAAAGGACAACACTGCGGACCCATTCACGAAGGCTTTACCCCAGACTCAGTTCGAGCGGCTGATCGAGATGATAGGTCTTCGATACGCCAGTACATGGCCTTAGTGCAAGTGGGAGATTGTTAGTGTATATGCCCTAGAGGCCATTACTGTATCATACTAGTATGTATATTACTTGATGGAAGCTTGGGATATTCACAGTTGTACAGACAATCTTGCTCAATATAGTAGTATGCTACTTGGTTTGTCTCTGCTTTAATGTGTACATGTGTGTTTATTTATTATATCACCTATACGCATTACTAGAGCCCTTAGGATCTTTGCTTGATTACCGGCGTTGTGATGGCGATCACACTCGTGGGGGCTGGGTAATCTACAAGCACATCCTTATATACGTCCCTGGTCGTGGGAGTATCGAGATAGGGCATCGATGCTCCGGAGTAGACTAGCGTATGCGCTTCTCATCCTAGCACGGGAGACGGTCTGTCCCACAGCCGTCGGTACGTCGTACTTGAGATAGTATGCGGGTGCTCGTTAGGTTACGAGTACACTGGACAGGACTCGTCGGGAACTGATGGTTGGTATTATACCTATCGTCAGTTATCAGTTCCCAGGTGACATGAGTACAGCTTAGTCCGCTGACTTGACACTGTCACTCCGCCTCGAGTGTGTTCCCACTGTTCTTTGATTACTACCCTACCACGGCTCTTCTGAGTCGTGCAAACAGGTAGTAGTTGGGAGCAGTCCCGAAACACTTGGAGGCAGTGACGGTTAGACAGGATTCGTCTCTCCCGGTATTGGGGGTTGACATCGCGCTGTGTCTAGGAGAGCCATTACACAAGTAGTCCCTGGCCAGGGCAAGCGAGATATACTGGTAGGTTCGAGTGCTATCTCAGGGTGTTCTGGGCTTCACTCCGACACGACTTGTACCGCTATTAGGGGTCTGACGCTTGCCGCCCCCCTAGGCCCGACATGCGATGTATCAGACGAACAGACCGGACTGTACGGAGAATGTCACATTCAGACTCAGTAGGAGTTGAGATGGGGTTCACCTCGTCAGCCTTCTTGTCGGCATCTACCTGGGGACCGTTACGCACAGCTAGTGCTGCTTGCGGTCTGTGGTTAAACCCACTGCTAGCGTAGTGTCGAGTCTTTAGAGTCCCACACAGAGGGTATTCGCCTCTGGGCAAAACAGAGTAGAGGTCGCATGGTTTTGCGGCAGGGTTCGTTCTCATCCGCGCACTTGTGCATGTTTGGAGTCCGGACGGATTATACTGGCAGGCTCTGGTTTGAGCCAGATACTGGTATATGTTTTGGGGTTGCTTTTATATCTCGGTATTCTTGTTCCTCGGAACGAGAATGCAGGTTTGTATGCACAGTTGCTTGAGGCGGAGGATGAGGTATTTCATTAGGGTTTCGGAACGGGTGCGTATGCACAGTTGACGGTTATCATTTTCCAAACCCTAATGGATTTATGGATTATCTATTAATAATAGTAATTAAATGAGAATTATGTTATGGTTGATTTTGTTGACTTGTTGACCATGGTTGACTTGTTGACCATGGTTGAATGTTGACCACCATCATGCTTTGTAAAGATACTCCTTGATTCATGCTTACATTTCATTTAATGAAGCATGATAGTGGTCATTCCAAAACTACAATCAACTATTCTCATTTTGAATTATTATTATTTAGATAATTCTTTTTCTTTTGGCATTATGGTTGCAAGAAAGAAAAAGAGAGCTCATTCTTTCATAATGATTCTCTCTCCTCACTTCATCTTCTTCTTCCTCTAGCTCAAGGTGATTCCTTCTCATGTGTTGAGAATCCTTCACCTTGAAAAGAAAACAACCCCTAGACACTCTCTACTCTCTCTAGGGTTCAAGGTTTGGCAAGCCGGAAATCCTAGTTCACTCAAAGATCGAGGAAGAGCCCAAAGGATGAAGCCCTCAGGTGGATCTATCTTCGGCAAAGAGGAGACGAGGAGGGGAAGCCATTCAAGCTACTACAAAGAACAAGAAAGAAGAACAACAACAAGAAGAGAAGGAGTTCAAGTTGAGGTATAACCACTTTGCATAGTAGTTAACTCTTCTTTGCAAGTATGCTAGTTTAGTTTAGCAAAGATCCGGCTTTTACGGTCCATGTTACAAAGTTTAGAAAAATTTTGATTTACCGTTTCCGCAACCCCGAAAGTACCGGGAGAGGTAACGTGGACCTAACAGTTTTCTGCCTCATGAAACTTATCACCCGTTCTCAGTTCTCTACCTTTCTGTAGCCCTATGTAACATATTACATATGCGGGATCCTGATCCGGTATCATATACCCAGGACGTAAAGGACACTGAGAAACAGTTCTGCATAATGAACACACCCGAAGATGATGCATCAGCATGCACTCTCTTCGTTTGGACGGCAAGGGAATTCTGGTAATCCCCAATTTCCTGCTCTGTCTTATAACAATTATAAGTTGGAGCGGGACCAACGTTCCCCAGCTCAGTATAACAAGCGGGTTCGGTCAATATTCCGTATTATTATCTTGATTAAGGCGTGATATGGTCGCTACCTGGAGAGAAAGAGAGAAGAAAACACTCGGCGTGCGCTCTTGCAAGAATAGATTGGTTATTATTTTATCTAATCAGGATGGCTCCTACTGCTTTTCATCAAATCTTCCTTCAAACCCTAAAAGGAAAGACTAGCCGGGAATAATTACACACTACAAGTTCGCCAATCTTTTAGCCAGGCCAGTGTCGGTACTTTGAGGGAGGTTCCCCGTGCTTTCGCACGAACCTAATTAATGTAAACCTCGTTTTCCCAGAGGCGTAACCTCGTTAACACCTTTCTAGACACCTACTTGATCGGCTAATTGTAATGTGTAAAACTCTCCCAAGAGTAACAATTACTCGCAGCGGGTATCGGGATCCAACTATCTCATAGAAGGTATGCAATCTCATTGCAAATTTCAACACTTGAAATTCTCGATAATATTTTGCCCCGAACGATCTATGACCTTGACAAGGTCAACAAACCATAGACCGCAAGTCAAGTTCAACCCGTCATTTCTTGATTGAATCAAACCCACCCGCACGACCCTTGACAAGGTCAACAAGGCCGCACGACTATCCTAACCCAATCTGCATCATATGCATAAGCAGATAAATACTGGTTAGCTACCACACACTGCGCCTTGACAAGGTCAACAAACGCAGCACGAATACTAAACAGGACTTATCTGAAATGACGGAGGGCTACGACAGGTTTTTCTTAAAACCTATTGCGTAATGAACTTGATATCGTTGTAGAATCAAATGATTTTTAAAATGGAGTGTTTTTGAGGCTTTTCTAGTTTTGCTAAAGGAGTCACTCCCGGTGAAGGGATCGTCGGTCCTTTCCTCGTCGAATGAGGTGCGGGATATATCATATATATCACTGTGCAAAGCAAAAACTCTTAAAAGCAATCAAAAGACAAACCGAGTGTGTAGCATCTGCCAGTTATTGCTAAAGGAGTCACTCCCGGTGAAGGGATCTCGGTCCTTTCCTTATCGAATAAGGTGCAGGATATATCATATATACCGCTGTGCAAAGCAAGAACTGTAGCTACCTTTTTTAATTTTGAAATTCGATTCCACAACATCTTAGGTTTCTTTTATTTCATTAATCATATTAATGAAGTCCCATCATTTAAGTACCTAAACATCACAGATAAATACGACGTACACTTATGCCATCCGCATTCGCCTCGATGTCCCCTCGTGCACCGTTAGGTTAGGTAACTAACGGCAGAGCGGGGCAGGGCTAACGCGGGTGTAAAACATAAGTAACGCCTATATAATATATCATATATACTATATACTGTATCCATCACAGAACATATCACATGATCACATCACAGATATCGCAGCAGAAGAATCATATGAAATATTGGATATACTAGGACGTCCGTGTTTTCAATACGAGCCAGTATAAAACACGGATTCCACGGTCGTGATGAATAGCCAATCCCACACCCCTAGACCCCTACGAGAGCGGCAAGCAACCCTACCAATTTTAGGGTTAGGAGACCCGGACTCGACTCCTCGAGTTGGTCTCCCACTGGACCCTAGAACCCGGTTACCTGTGCCCTCCTCCTTGGGTCTATCGTAGTGCAGAAAAGTAAATAATATACAAACGGTGACATCTTCCGCAACCTGGAAGTGCCCCAATAAAAGAATATTACATACAAGTTTTTACATGAATGAAAATGAAAAACACTCATCTCACATAAAAACCCCCGGCTATTCAAACACGACGATCCAATATAACATATCCAGCAACACATAACATCACATGTCATCAACGTAAGTAAATATGCGCATCCCAATTGTCGTTGACATATAGCAACGAAACCGGCGATTACACATATTACACTTACGGTCACAGAAAAGAAAGTGTAAAACTACAACAGTTGGAATCCGCAACCTCTTTTGACATCACATGCCAAATCAAATGAATTCCTTAAATATCGCATGCCTAACAATTATAAACCCCGCATTTTAGTCTTAAAATCGAAAACACTTTTCAATATAAAGTCGGGCAATTCAACAAGATTCCCGACATCCTGATCGAATGCTCGTCGCAAACTTCAGTAGATGGCCGCACCCCCGATATCGTCGACGAAGTGCACCAAGGCGGAACACCGCTACCGCAAGCACCCGAACGGATGCTTTCGGCGACGGGGTTCTCCTACAGTCACTTGGTCGGGGTTAAGGGATGTAGCTGTCTAATAAGTTTATCCGGCTAGTATCCGCGTACGCTACGTGATTGCGACGGACTTTTGATCACATCAAAATTCCGTGGCAACCGATCAAGTGAGACTAAACCGCTAGATTTATAACATTTATTCAGTTATCTCATAACTACTTGTGAATTCCAATTATTGTATCACATTCCGAATAAGATAGAAAATGTTAAACTTTCCGATCGAACAATCGAACACCCAAGTTTTCCCGAAACAGCTCAACTCATGAAATAAGTTCAAAGACATTCACTTCGTGCCTCAGTACCAACGGTCCAGCCGTAGAAGGGTCAAGCCAACGCCTCACATGTGGCACGCCGTACTGCCCCAAACCCGAAGGTTCAAAGGGCAGTTCAAGACGGTCACATAATCGAGTTAAGGTTTGTTGTCTTTGAGAGGGACCATCGCGTTACTTGCACTACTCAGAACGTCCTTAAACCACAGAAAAATCCAACACTTGGAAATTTTTCCGGCAGGGGAAAAGTTGGGTATTTATATCCGGTCGAACTTTTTAACATATTCTAAAATTATCCGGAAAGGCACACAGACATAATTAGACAATCCGATCGATACACCGAGTCCCCAATACAACCCAGAAAATTCAACTCTTGAATAAATATTAAAAATTCCCAGGAAAACCAGCACTACAAAATAGGAATTACTGTGCAATTTTTAAAGCCTGATGTGACAACTTGGCCACGGAACAGCCGCAGAAGGCAGGCCTTTGCCGCGGTTCCGCCGCGACTTAGTCGAATTGGACACTCGTGTTGCACAGTAACTCTTAGATATTCCTGCTGATTTTTCTGCATATTTTTAATTCTGAAAAATCCACGAATTACAAAAATGTACAGAGAGCATTTTAGGGTTTGGGTTTTGGTTCGATCGGACTTCCAATTCCGTCTGAGCATCGCCTAAGGCTCTAGCTAGGCTCTGATACCACTGTTGGTCAGGCAGCAACCCCATCCAATGGAGTCGCCGTGGCACCAACGGGTCCCTCAGCAGCTACTTTTTAAGCATGCCCCCTCGCGAAGACTACAACCCGCCGGAACACCTTCCGGTCTCGGGACACCGTGGGGGTAAGAGCCTATGCTTCGCCACACTGTCACACAGTGAGAACCCCCCATAGGTCGATATCCAATACCTAGTAGCTCTGATACCACTGTAGGGTTCTTAGGCACGCTAATGAGGTCTCACAAGGCATCAACCATGCCTATTTTAAATTTTACAAGTGCCGAGAAACCCTAATACGGATCGTTAACTAGAATTTTAGGCGAAACAAAAGCAACTGGTTAACAACTTAACCAAAAGAACGGAAATACAACCTTTGTAGATCCGGTTTTCCACCTCCATAGCTCCGCGATGATGTCCCTCCGCTGTCCAAATCGGATCCCGGACTCTTGCGTCGGCTTCGTCGGAGAAATGGGCGGGCTAGGTCGTCGATGTCGATGCCGAAGATGATCTACGTCGAGGCATCACAAGATCAAGCTCCCACTTCACCAAGTCATGAAACTTGTGAAGGAAACACCCTATACTACTTGGCAAGAGGTAGAGGATGAAGAAATAGGAGGTGGGTTCACTTTAGATTTGGATTTCTCACTCTTTTTCATCAATCACCATTGATGGAAACTTGGTTTTCTTCTTGAAGGAGAAGAAGAAGAAGAAGAAGATGATAATAAATATGATAAGTTTTAAAAATAAAAAGGAAAATGAATACTTATCATATTCAAACCATGGTCAAGTGTAGAGACTAAACTAAGGTTAGGTGAATGGTTAGGTTAGGCATGAAAACAAAAATGGAAGACTTTTTCAAAGCTTCATGAAGCTTCAAAAATCAACCATTTCTTTACTTGCCTAAAAAGGAAATGAACTAAATAAATGGTTAAGAAAAGATAACAAAACCCTAACCATTCACTTAAACATGGTTTAAAGTCTTACACAAACCCAAGTGACATGTATCATCAAACATGATACAAACTTGTGTACAAAAGTATATCACATATACAATGTGCACAAACAAGTGAGAAAAACCATTTAAAGTGAACCAATATTAGTTAATGCAAAGTAATATATCAAATATATAATTATGCATTAAATCATTAAATCAACACTTGATTTAACGATCCGGTCATATCGCATATAACCGACTAATATCCAATGTATCATTTTATCGAATCAATCCTTGAATCGATAACCAGGTTATATCACATACAACCAATCGATACATTCATCGCAATAATGGAATACGGCATCACATACACGCATTATTCTCGGTCCCGCACATATCTCATATGCGCTCCTATTTCGTTTCGCTTGAGCCAGGAAACCTCTGTGTAGGACTCTAAAGACTCGTCAATACGCCGGCAGCAGGTGATGATCATATCAAACACCCACAAGCCGCAAGCGGTCTGCTAAACGTAACGGCCACCCGGGTATTGAGCGATCAGAAGATCGACGAGCAAGCCCGCTCACACTCCTGTGAATCCAACCAGTAACACTTACCGTACAGTCCGGTCTGTTCGTCTGATATGTCGCATATCTCGCCTAGGGGTGGTAAACGTCAGACCCCAATAGCTTGATAAGTCGTGTCGATTTGAGGTCTATAACAGTTCGAGAAACTACTGATAACACTTACCAGTAAATCTCAGCAACCCTGGCCAGGGATTTCCGGTTATAGCCAATCGAACACAGCGCAACATCAACTCCCTATACCGGGAGAGACGAATCCCCTCCTATCGCTCATTGCCTCCATGTGATTCGGGACTGTACCCAAAAGCCACCATTTTGCACGCCCTCTTGGACGTGGTAAGGTGGAAATCAAAGCACAGTGGGAACCACACAAGACTCTATGACGATCTCGGGTCAACAGACTACTCTGTACTAGTGTCACCAGAGAACTGCCATCTGACGTAAGGTATAATACCATCTGGGAGTTCTCGGCGAGTCCGTCCAGTGTACCCAGTCTCCACTGAGCACCCGTATATCATCTCTGATGTCAAACACCAATGGATATGGGATCATCCATCGCCCATCTGTATGGGTCGAGAAGGTATACGCTAGTCTACTCTGGTATATCGATGCCCCGTCTCGATACACCCACGACTAGGGACCTTGAAGGATGTACTTATGGACTACCATGTCCCCACTAGTATGATCCGCATCATAGTCCAGGTAGTCAAGTACACATCCTAAGGGCTTTACCAACATGTAACAGAGAGACAATCAGTATACACGTTAAAGTAAAGAGCAACCAGATAGCATACTATCATGTCGAGCAAGAAAGTCCTCCCTATATATGTCCCAGCATCCACTACAATATACATCCAATGTACAATAATGGCCTCTAGGGCATACATATAACTAACAGTAAATGCAGAAAATAAATGCTAAATAATGATCTACTTTTATTAATCAACTTCACAATTACAAAGCTTTCAAGTTTAGATTACAAGAGGAAGAAGAAGTTGCTCTCGATCTCTTCCTTGTAGCAAGTAGATACTCCGTTGAATCTCTCGTTGCTCTATCACGTCGAATCGTGGACCTGTCGTGGATCTTGTGTTCTTTGACGGTGATTTTCTTTGCGTAAAAGGTGATGATTTCTAATTTCAGCCCTTGGTCCTTTATATAGCCCTCAAAGAAGAAAACCTAGTTACCATATATGGTGACTTTCCATATATGGTGATTTCCTAATATGGTGACTTGTCTTTAAGATCCTACCCAAAAAATCCAGAACCCCAATTCCTTATAACGGTCGCGGATCCGCCGCATATGGTTTGTTTTGGCCGTGGAACCGCGACCGTTTGGCGTGATCATTGCTTCAAAATTCTTGGGCTGCTTCATAGTGACACATAGAGATTTATTTGATGTGGGCTGTTTCATAGTGACACATGGAGATTTATTTGATGTCTGGAATCTTCATATCTTTTCTGAGTCTTTGCCAGTATTTATTCTTCGATTTATTTAACTTCATCGGCAGATTTTTGATTCCCGACACTCGATATCTCGATCTTCTGACCTGAGCTAAACCTTGCACAATATCTCAATGAATAATATTAGTAATATTTGGTATTTTTGAGATTTTATCCTAACCATTGGATATGATATTATATTTTAAGAATATTGGTTAAGGATATTTGATATGATATGCATATTTAAATTATCAAAATATTATATAAATATTATATGTATACATTTTCCTTCATAATATTAATTATAATATATAAACATATGAAAATAGTATTTTTACAGATAAACTCTCTTATGTGTCATATTTATAATAAACACCTTTAGATATTTAAGAATAGTAAGGAAAATATCATATCAAATGTGCACTTTTATCGACTGAACTGTGCTCAGGCAAAAATATCAGAGCAGTACCTACGGGGGGAACCGGCGGTGCCAGTCTTTTGGTGATTTTTGCCGGTCCAATTCCGGTGGAATTGAGTTAGATCATCGCCACGTGTCCCCGTCGTCTCAGATTTTCTCGTGCACATGTTTATTTATTCTGTAACTTATCATATTTCATGTAGTGCACGTGCAAACCCTTGGGGTTCTAAAAGATTAAAAGAAAATTAATTAAAAAGATAATGTGGCTGGGGGGATTCGATCACAGGGCCTACGTCATAGCAGTGCAAGGCTTTACCAATGTGCTACAAGTACTTTCTTGCTGTTCTAAAGTAAAACAAATACTTATAGTGTACAGATTGCAAATACCCCAATTGTACATTTACTTTTAAACAATTTTCTGTATATTAAAATTGGAGTTGTTACAGTCTACCATCCTTACAAAAATTTCGTCCTCGAAATTTACAATTTATTTTAAGGATTAGTTTACAAATAAATGAGGGTATCTTGTATGCATCTCATCTTCCCTTTCCCATATTGATTCTCCTGGTGTGTCTTTTCTCCACATCACTCGAACCATGTTGACTTCCTTGTTCCGAAGTGACTTCACATTTCTATCCAGGACCTCAATAGGTTGTTGCTTACAAGATAAATCTGACTGTACAGTGAGTTCGGAGTGATCAAGAATATGGCTGGGGTCACTCACATACCTTCTGAGTTGAGATATGTGGAACACATTGTGCACTCCTTCCAATGAAGGTGGAAGTGCCAAGCGATAAGCCACTTCACCGACTCATTTGAGTATGTCGAACGGTCCAATATATCTCGGACTAAGCTTACCCCGTCTTCTAAAATGAATCACTCCACGGTTCGGAGATATCTTCAGAAATACATGTTCTCCCGGTTGGAACTCCAAATGACAGCGTTTTGTATCAGGTCAGTGCTTCTGTCGATCTTGGGCAATGCGCATTCGTTCCCTGATAATACGAACTACGTTGATAGTTGCTACTATCATCTCAGGTCCAAGGAGTTCTCTATCTCCGATATCGTCCCAACTTAATAGCGATTGACACTTACTTCCATAAAGTGCTGTAAAAGGTGCCATTCTTATACTTGCTTGGTAGCTGTTGTTGTATGAAAACTCTAAAAGATGTTGGTGATCTTCCCACGATTCTCCGAAGTCTAGCATACATGCTTTAAGCATATCTTCTAAGATCTGAATAGTTCGCTCAGACCGACCATCTTTTTGTGGATGATAAGCCATGCTGAAGTTCAGACTTATTCCCAAGCTAGCTTGCAGACTTTGCTAAAATTGCGATCGGAACCCGGTGTCACGATCGGAGACAATGCAGACCAGTACTCCATGTAATCTCATGATTTCCTGCATGAGTTCATGAGTATCAGAGATAGTACATATTTGAAGAGTTTAAATCTTACTTATATTCTTACCTCCATGTAGTTCTTTTCTAGTGTCTCCGTAGATTGGCCAACTCGAAATGGAATAAAGTGAGTCGACTTTATGAGTCGATCCACGATAACCCAAAACGCATCTTTACCTTTCGTGTTGCGAGGGAGTGCAGTCACGAAATCCATTGTGATGTGTTGCTAATTCCATTCTGAGATAAGTAACGGTTGAAGTAATCCAGCAGTCCTGTGATGTTCAGCCTTTACTTGCTGACACACTAAGCATTTAGCGACGCTTCTGGCTACTTCACGCTTCATTCCATGCCACCAGTAATTTTGACGCAGATCTTTGTACATCTTTGTACCTCCAGGGTGTACTGAATAAGAAGAACCATGAGCTTCTTTCATCAACTGTTCTCGCACAAAACCTTTTGGTACACACAATCTACTGCCGTATCTTAAAGATCCGTCTTCATGGATGATGAAGTTTGTTCGAAGTCCACTTTCTACTTGTTCTCTGATCTTTTGCAACTTAGTATCACTTGCTTGAGCTACTTTGATCTGATTGACAATGGTAGATTGAACTTGTAAGTTCATAAAACTTGAAGCGTTACCTGGTATGACCACTTCAGTCTCCATTTGATGCAAGTCTTGTTGAAGTTTCCACTGTACGGTGAGATTCAATGCTAATGGTTGGCGAATAAGGGCATCAGGTACCACATTCACCTTCCCTGAGTGATATTGCAGGTTGATGTCAAAGTCCGCCATGAGTTCTAACCATCTTCTCTACCGCATATTCAACTCTTTCTAAGTAAACACATATTTCAGACTCTTGTGATCTGTGTATATGTCCATTCGTTCACTAAGAAGATAATGGTGCCGAATCTTAAGAGCAAAGATTATGGCTGCCAACTCCAAATCATGCGTCGAATAATTGCGCTCATGATTCTTCAGCTGTCTTGAAGCATAAGCCACAACCTTACCGTGTTGATGTAGAACACATTCTAATCCCTTACCGGATGCATCACAATGCACTACAAAACCTCCGATTGGTCCGGTATGACGAGAATAGGCATTGATGTCAATCTTGACTTGAGTTCTACGAAAGCTTGTTCGCATTCTTCTGACCACATGAATTTTTCATCTTTACGTGTGAGTTTGGTCAGGGGTGTTGCAATCTTCAAAAATCCTTCAATGAACCTTCTGTAATATCCTGGTAGACCTAAGAAACTTCGAATGTCTTTCATTGATTTCGGTGTCAGCCATTCGCTTACTGCTAAAACTTTAGCTGGATCTACAGAGATTCCATCGCCTGATATAATCTGTCCAAGAAAACCGACTTGATCTAGCCAAAACTCGCATTTGCTGTACTTGGCATAGAGTTTATGCTGTCGTAGAGTTTCCAGGACAATTCGTAGGTATTCGGCATGTTCTTTCCGACTCTTAGAATACACCAAGATGTCGTCGATGAAGATGACAACAAACCTGTCTAGGTACTCTCGGAAAACTTGATTCATTAGGTTCATGAATATAGCTGGTGCGTTGGTCACTCCAAATGGCATCACAAGAAATTCGTAATGTCCATAGTGAGTTCTGAATATCGTTTTATGGATATCAGATTCCTTGACCTTCACCTAATGATAACCCGAACGAAGATCTAACTTGGAGAAAACGCAAGATCCACTTAGCTGATCGAACAGATCGTCGATGTGCGGGAGTGGATACTTTTTCTTTATAGTTACTTCATTCGGAGCTCTATAATCAATGCACATTCGATATGAACCTTTCTTCTTTTTTACAAGCAGAACTGGTGGTCCCTAACTTGAAGTGCTGGGACGAATCCATCCTTTCGCCAATAATTCATCCAACTGAGTTCGGACTTCCTTCAAACCTTCCGGACTTAATAGATACGGTGCTTTGATCACCGGTTGAGCTCCAGGTACTAAATCAATACTGAATTCAAGAGCTCGATCGGGAGGCAAACCTGATTTGTCTTCAGGAAACACATCGTCGAACTCTCGAACTATTTCTGGCTTTGATCCTTCCTCCGCTTGAATTGCTGCAATCACTGCCTTCTTTGGTTTCGCCTTATATGTACTTGGCTCCAGGGTATGGTCTCCACTTTTGAAATAAAAGACCGGATGGTCTGAAATCTTGAATACTACCCTCCTTTGACGACAGTCAATGGTAGCATAGAATGTTCCGAGCCAATCCATACCCAAGACGACATCAAAATTCGATATATCCAGTACCTTGAAGTCAGCATAGAATTCTCTGCTGCAGACGACCACTGGACACAGATCGTATCCCATTACTGCCTTTAGAACGCCGTTCCCTGAACTGACATTCCAGCAAGATATGAGAGGTTTGACTGGAATCGCATGAGTTCGGACGAACCGTTGCGACATAAAGCAATGCGATGCTCTAGTATCCAAGAGTGCTAGTGCAGGAAGTGAGGCTACTAAGATTGTACCTAAGTTATGTGGGATAGTTTTAGGTATAAAGAAAATATATGAGTATGTATAGATGGAAAATAAAGCTTGATGGGGAAGTGTTACCAGTAATGACTTGGCCGGTGGTTTCAGCCTCTTCTACAGTTATTGTGAAAGCCTGTCGTCTCAGCACATTCCTCCTTGCCGGAGGAGCATTCCTCTGTCCGTTCCTTGGTCCTTGAGGTACGTTCCATTGAGCTTGATGGAACTGACGAGGAGGAAGTGCAGTCGGTCCACGAGGAGGTGGAGCAGGTAGTTCGAGTCATGGGGTAGGTGCCTGGATGGCTGGGCGCTGCTGATAATTGATTGCTGGCCTGGGTGAAGCATTTGGGTTATGTCTCCGAGGACAAGACCCAATGTCATGAGTAGCTGAGCCGCAGATTAAGCAAAGGCGATTTGCACGCCGGTAGTCTTTCACTAAATGTCCATCTCTTCTGCAGTAAGTACAAAAGGCTGGGTTGGGCCGGTTATTCGGTACTCCCGGTCTCCTGGGCACAAATGGTGGCCTTAAAGAGGCTCCTCCTGCCATCTGAGTGGCAGGGCGCTTCATCCCGGCAGATTGAGGTCTGCCCCTCATTTTCACCACTGCCTCATATCGGCGGGCAGCTTTCAGAGCCAATTCGTGGATTGGGAAATCCCCTGTAGCTAAGGCAACTTGGATTTCCTGATCTAACCCTTGCTGAAACCATCTGGATCTGATTTCAGCAGTTGGTATCAAATGTACCGCGAACTTGTTAAGGTCTTGTGTTAGCTATGTAATATGTGATATTAGGATATCGAATATTGAGACATATCTTACTTGCTGAGTATGGTAAACTCAGCATCATACTCATCCACAGATTTGGTCCACATCGAACCCTGTTGTAGATGGATGAATTGTTGTTCCATGTCAAATCGGGCAGTCTCAGGAAAGTACTTCGCGTCGAACATATCGCGAAAATTCCTCCATTCGATCGGTTGGTCGAGACGGCTTTCTTCCACCTTCCACCAGACTCGTGCATTGTCAGTGAGCTGCAGTTTCGCAATTCGAACCCAAGCTATCTCTGGCACTTGGGCCGCTGTCAGATCATCCTCAATATTTTGAGCCAATTCCTCAGCTTCTAGAGGGCTCTCTTTTCCCGAGAATTGCTTGGGGTGCAAAACCCGGAATTGGTTTACCCCTGGGGCATCCGCTTCTGGGCGGTTCATCAAAATAGCAGTCTGCTGCAGCTGTCCCTCCAGGAGGCTGCGGATCGCCTTAAGCAGTACCGTCTGCTCATTGATCGGAGCAGCGACGGTAGGTGTAAGCGGTAGAGGTGGTGGAGTGTTGTTGAAATTGGTGCCAGTGTTGATTGGAGAATCCATAACCTTGAAAGAAAAATTTGGGTTAGGACAGATTCAAAATATATGAAATTGGAAGATTCAAGGATTATGTAAAGAATGTTTTTAGTTGTTTGTTCTTGTGTTATATTTCTTAGAACTTCATACAGAATTAACCCTCATGTCCATGCAGAACTGACTTGCATGTCTATACAGAGATGACCTGCATGTCTATACAGAGCTGACCTGCATGGGCCACCAACAAAACCTGTCACGCCCCACTTCCCAGTGTACGGTAAGAAGACACGATGGGTCACACGATGTATTTACTCAGAAGTAAACATGCTAAGCGTATTTAAGCAATATAAAGTAAAGTACACAAGAGACATGAATCTCAACTTTATTTATTAAACATTCTTTTACAGGTACAACTGAAATGTAAATACATAAATAGAAAGTGATGCCTAAACAATGGTATAACTGAAATGAAAATGTACAAGTGCCTACAGCTCTGGGTCAAATGCTAACTGCTCCAAATCTTCAGTGCTAGGCTCGATCTCCAATGAGTCCGAAACACCTGACAATATTCCAAAGAAAGAAAAAAAGGAATGTTGTCAGCGAACAAATCGCTCGGTAAGTCCCAAATGTGAGTAGAGATAGAATAGATAGAAAAAGAATATAACTTATAATGTTTGATTATATTGTTAACGCTGTTGTTTGTAGCTTGGTACAGAAAATGCCAGTGTATACGAGAGGAGTCCCACTATTCCGGAGACTAAGGTGTACAGAGCATAAGGAACCGTTCAGCCATGGTACAACGGCAATGGATTCAGGTTAGGTGTATTATGGTTACAGTCTCGTGCCACTTTTAACACCTTCCGTACCAATCTACCCTTTTAAAACCCCGCGATGTCTTTTGTATCGATTGTATTGTTTGTTATATAGATGGATGGCTTGCCAAAACCATGATATCAGTAAATGGAATGGATAAATGGAGAGTCATGTAGACGGAGTATATCCATGGTTCGGTTCAGTCAATACAGATTGATATAGATTGAATAGACGGATTCATGGATTCATGTTGTATTATAGTTTTATAATTGAATCATATTCAAGTCAGATTGATTTGAGTCTCAGTTTGAGTCAGACACTTTGAAATGAAATTGAAATCCTGAAGTAGTTTTGATATTATCGGTAACTGCTGCACATGGACGGCAGGATTTATGTCTTTTTCCAAGACAATTACCGTGTCGATAACACCGTTTGTTAAATTGTCTATCTTAAATAAACAAGCACCCATATTCTCCGGCTCCCTGAGGTTCAAGAGAATTGGTCCCGCTTAAACCTATATTTACTAGGGTCCTTATTGTAAATTAGTATAACTTGAGGGGGGTTTTTATATAAAAATAGTTTGGTATAATTTTCAAAATACACCGCAAGAATTTAATTATCGTCTTTAGGGTTTTCATTGATGTATATTTTATAAAAGTAAAATTTCTAGTGAGTAGAACCTAGTTTTCACAGTATATGGTATTTTCTTATTTAAGAAAAATAGTGTTTTTAAAGAAAACCGAATCGGAAGTCAGATCAACTCTGCTTCCGTCAGGATTTAGAAATGAAAGTTTTTAAAGTATAAGAAAAGAGGGGGAGAGGGGACTTACTGGCTATTGAACAAGAGAAGGGGGAGGGGACACCAAGGAAGGTTTTGGGGCGTCGTTTCGTCGCCGGAATCTCTTTGGACCTTCGCCAGAACTTCACCCTTTGCTAACTCTATTTGCACACTAAAAGAACTTGAGAATTTTTGAGAGTTTTGACAGGGAATTTCTGAGTGAGGATGAGTGAAATGGAGATTATAGGGAAAATTAGGGTTTAAAGGGTTAAAGAATGCATTAAAATTTGCATTAAAAATTGATTTAAAGTGCATTTTATTGTTCTCTGGATGAAAGTAGAGTAAACAAACAACATGGGGTAGTGGGGTAGGCCAAGGGGTTCTTGGGCAAAAATATCAGAGCAACCTACGGGGGGAACCGGCGGTGCCTGTCTTTTGGTGATTTTCGCCGGTCCAATTCCGGTGGAATGGAGTTAGATCGTCGCCACGTGTCCCCGTCGTCTCATATACCCTCGTGTACATATTTATTTATTCTGTAACTTATCATATTACATGTAGTGCACGTGCAAACCCTTGGGGTTCTAAAAGATTAAAAGAAAATTAATTAAAAAGATAATGTGGCTGGGGGGATTCGATCACAGGGGCTACGTCACAGCAGTGCAAGGCTTTACCAATGTACTACAAGTACTTTCTTACTGTTCTAAAGTAAAACAAATACTTATAGTGTACACAAGATTGCAAATACCCCAATTGTACATTAACTTTTAAACAATTTTCTGTACATTGAAATTGGAGTTGTTACAGACGCCGTTATGAAGTTGTGGTCAAGAAGAAGAGTAAGCCTCAAGCAGCTGGAATCAAATGCCTTGCTATCCAGATGACAGGAGGAGCCTCTTCTAGGCCGACTTTTGCACCCAAGGGGTCAGGAGGATCGTTTAACTTGTCCAGTCCAGATTTCTGTTTCTACTGCAAGAGAACTGGACACTTGGCGAAAGACTGCATGCGTGCAAATGGTCTATGTTTGAATTGTAGCGCATCTACTCACACTATAAGAGCATTCCTATATCATAGTAACACAGCACCAACACCCAGACCCGCAATTCCAGCTCCGCAGAGGCCAGTTATTCAGACACCTGCACCCCGTTTAGCTCTAACTGCACCAGCTCTATGAGGATCTCCAGCACAGCCTCAGCACCAATTCCATCAGGCATAGAGAAACGTGCCTTAAGGGTAGAGGAATGTGCCTACGGAGAGGAGGAATGTATCGAGACGACAGGCTTTTACAATGATGGTGGAGTAGGCCGAAGCCACAGGACAGGTCATCACCGGTAAATTCTTCCCATCCTTTCAACCTTCGATACTAGTACATCGTTATCTTTTTCTATATCTAAACACAACCTCACAAAATTTATATACTATACTAGTATCCACCCTTCCTGCACTA
The DNA here is from genome assembly GCA_030015575.1 of Agapanthus africanus. Classification (NCBI taxonomy): domain Eukaryota; kingdom Viridiplantae; phylum Streptophyta; class Magnoliopsida; order Asparagales; family Amaryllidaceae; genus Agapanthus; species Agapanthus africanus. The sequence goes on along the minus strand of CM057342.1, from coordinate 113,015,778 downwards.
GCACTTTTCGACACTGGAGCTTCACATTGCTTCATGTCACAACGGTTCATGAGAATGCATGCTATTCCTGTGAAGCCACTCATTTCGAGCTGGAATATCAGTTCTGCGAATGGAGTCTTGAAGGTAACTTTGGGATATGATTAGTGTCTAGTTGTAGTTTGCGGCCGAGAATTCTAAGCAAACTTCAAAGTATTGGTCATACCAAATTTCAAAGTTGTGTTGGGAATGGATTGGCTGAAAGTATTTTATGCTACCATTGACTACCGTTAAAGGAGAGTAGTATTTGAGATACTAGATCACCCAGTCTTTTATTTCAAAAGTGGAGATAGAATCTTGGAGCAAGGAAGCTACCGTGCTAGACCAAAGAATGCAGAAGCGTTTTCTCTACCAGCGGAAGAAGAAAAACCAGAGGTAGTTCGAGAGTTTGAGGATGTGTTCCCTAAAGATATATCAGGTTTGCCTCCCAATCGAGCTCTTGAATTCAGTATTGATTTACAACCTGGTGCACAACATGTAATCAAAGCTCCATACTGATTAAGTCATGAGGGATTGAAGGAGATCCGTATTCAGTTGGACGAACTCCTGAAGAAAGGTTGGATCGGACCTAGTACTTCAAGTTGGGGATCACTAATGTTGCTAGTGAAGAAGAAGGAAGGGACCTACCGGATGTGCATGGATTATCGAGCTCTGAACGAAGTAATGATTAAGAATAAGTATCCATTACCTCGCATCGATGATCTTTTCGATCAGTTAAGTGGATCTTGTGTCTTTTCAAAGTTAGATCTTCATTTAGGTTATCATCAGGTGAAGGTCAAAGAGTTCGATATTCCGAAAACGACGTTTAGGACTCGTTATGGCCATTATGAATATCTCGTAATGCCATTTGGAGTGACCAATGCACCTGCAATCTTTATGAACCTGATGAACCAAGTTTTTCGAGAGTACTTAAACGAGTTTGTTGTTATCTTCATCGACGACATCCTGGTGTATTCAAAGAATTGGAAAGAACACGCCGAGCACTTACGCTTTGTCCTGAAGATATTACGACAACACCAGCTCTACGCCAATTACAACAAGTGTGAATTTTGGCTAGATCAAGTCGGATTTCTCAGACACATCGTTTCAGGCGAAGGAATCTTTGTAGATCCAGCTAAGGTGTCAGCTGTCAGCGAATGGGCGACACCAAATGCGGTGAAAGATATAAGAAGTTTCTTGAGCTTAGCAGGATACTACTAACGCTTCATCGAAGGATTCTCAAAGATCGCAGCACTCCTGATCAAGCTCACACGTAAAGAAGAAGCATTTGTGTGGTCAGAAGCATGTGAGAATGCTTTTGTAGAACTCAAGTCAAGATTAATCTCTTCACCTATTCTTGTAATACCGGATCAATCTAGAGGATTCGACGTACATTGTGATGCATCCAGTAAAGGATTAGGATGCGTTCTACATCAGCATAGAAAAGTTGTGGCTTTTGCATCATGACAGTTAAAAGTTCATGAACGCAACTATCCAACACATGATCTAGAATTGGCAGCCGTCATCTTCGCACTCAATATTTGGCGTCACTACTTATTGGGAGAGCGAGTGGATATATACACTGACCATAAAAATCTGAAGTATGTATTTATCCAGAAGGAACTCAACATGCGAAAAAGAAGATGACTCGAGCTTATGGCGGACTTCGACATCAACCTACAGTATCATCCTGGAAAGGTGAATGTAGTTCCTGATGCACTTAGTTGCTAGCCATTAACAGTGAATCTCACCGCACAGTAGAAGATACAGTAAGAATTGCATGGATTATAGATTGAAGTAGTTGTGCCATATAACGTTTCATCTTTGATGAACTTACAAGTCCAGTCCACTCTTGTCAATCAGATCAAGGCAGCTCAAGCAAATGATGCCAAGCTATAAAAGATCCGAGAACAAATAGAAAGTGGACTTCGAACCGACTTCATCATCCACGAAGATAGATACTTACGATATGGGAGCCGTTTATGCATGCCAGTCAGCTCTGTTCGAGAAGAGTTCATGAAAGAAGCTCATAGTTCTCCGTATTCGGTACATCCCGGCGGTACAAAGATGTACAACGATCTACGGCAACATTACTGGTGGTATGGAATGAAGTGAGAAGTAGTAAGGAGCATAACAAAGTGTTTAGTGTGTCAGCAAGTGAAGGCTGAACATCATAGAATTGCAGGTCTACTTCAGCCCTTACCAATTCCAGAATGGAAATGGCAGCACATTACCATGGACATCGTGACTACTCTCTCTCGCAGCACGAAGGGTAACGACACAATCTGGGTTATTGTAGATTGACTCACCAAGTCGGCTCACTTTATTTCATTCCGAGTTGGCCAGTCAACTGAGACGTTAGTAAGGAAGTACATAGAGGTGAGTAGAAATCTAAAGTAAGATTTAAACTTTCAAGATGTACTATACTTATCTTAATACCTATAAACTCATGCAGGAGATCGTGAGATTACATGGAGTATCTGTCTGCATCATCTCCGATCGTGATACGAAATTCCGATCATAATTTTGGCAGAGTCTGTAAGCTAGCCTGGGAATGCGTCTGAATTTCAGTACGGCATACCATCCACAAACAGACAGATAGTCCGAGCGAACAATTCAGATCCTAAAAGATATGCTGAGAACTTATATGTTAGATTTCGGAGGTTCGTGGGAAGATCCCCTACACCTTGTGGAGTTTTCATATAACAACAGCTATTAGGCAAGCATTGAGATTGCACCATTCGCAGCACTTTACGGACGGAAGTGTCGTTTCCCGTTGAGTTGGGATGACGTTGGAGATCGTGAACTCTTTGGACCAGAGATGATCGTGGTAACCGTAGATGTGGTTCGCACGATCAGGGAAAAGATGCACATAGTTCAAGATCGACAGAAATATTGGGCATATGCAAAGCGACGACACCTGGAGTTCCAACCCGGAGAATATGTGTTCTTTAAGATCTCTCCGAACAAAGAAGTGATACGCTTTGGAAAGAGGGGTAAACTTAGTCCAAGGTACATCGGACTGTTAGACATATTCGAACGAGTTGGAGAAGTGACATATCATTTGACACTACCATCTTCATTGGAAGGAGTGCACAACGTGTTCCACATATTCTACCTACGACGATATGTGAGCAACCCTAGTCACATTCTTGATCACTCAGATCTTACTGTATAGACCAATCTGACTTACGAGCAACAGCTAGTTGAGATCCTGAATCGAAAGGTGAAGACATTGAGGAATAAGGAAGTGAACTTGGTCCGGATAATGTGGAGGAAAGATTCGCCAGGAGAATCGATTTGGGAAAGAGAAGACAATATGCGTGCACGATACGCATACCATTTTGAAAATTAGTCTCTATGTAAATTTCGAGAATAAAATTTTTATAAGAAGAGCAGAATGTAACGACTCTGAAATCCCTATACAAAATTATTTGTTTAAATGTATAGAAAAGGCATTTCAGCATGTGTAGGAATTATAAGTTATTTTTATTTAATGAAAGTAAGAAGTAATTTGTAGCTCATTGGTAAAGCCTCTACACTGCTATGACATAGTCTGTGTGTTCGATTCCCTTCAGTCCCAATTATTTTTTTATATTTTTCTTTTTAACTTTTCGAAAGCTTAAGAGTTGCACGTGCACTATACAGAGAATCGAAAAGTTTCAGAAAAATCAACGGGATAAATGAGGAGTTAACACTGATTAAAACACCTGGCACGAATCTCGATGCAAGATATCAAGATTTGACCACCCGTTTCTCCTATTTGCCCGCTGCCGATGGTCTTGATTGCTCCAATCACCTCCGTGCTTTGCACACACACCTTTTCAGCTCCCCAAAACTCTCCTGTACTGTTTGATTTTTCTGCAATCAAATAGAGACCTTTCAAATTCCTAATTAACACCATTTAATCAATTTTTAATTCATTTTATTTCACACCCTCTCTCATTTTTACCTTATAAATAACACACCATACCTTAGCTCTCCCCCATCCTAAAAATTCTATCAAAATTCCCAAAATTCTCTAAGTTCTGAGGGGAGTTAAGCAATCAAGTGGAGTAGCACACCAATCTCGACGACCGGAGCTTTCCTGACGCTACCGCGATGCCAAGGAGATCCCCTCTCTCTTCCTTACTCTCTTTTCAACACTACGCAACCAGTAAGTCTTTTCTTCTCTCTCTCTCTTTTCACTTCAATATAATTTTTAAAACATATCGACAAAAGCGGAGTTAACATGTACTCTAATCCTTTAAACTAATTTTTGTCACCCTTGCCAAGTTAATATTTCATTCAAATTCTTTAAAACCACCTTAACATATCATTCACATCATTTAATTTTTAGTGTAATAAAATTTTCCATGAAATGAACCTTTTAGAAAAATACTTTTAGGAAAATTCACGGGGTAACGACCTATCCCACACGCACACATTTGATTTATAGCACGAGATTTAGATGTATGACTAGTCTAACAGAATAAGTTTTTCATTAAAATACCACAGTTTTACAAAAATGGTTTATTTTAATCGATGTTTTTGAATCCTTGGCAATTATGCCTCTACAACTTTCGTTAGGGGACTCGTTAATGGATGGTGCAGATTATCACATATCTTTGGGATAGTAGAGCGAGATGCAGAACTACTCACGGAGTATTCGGTCTCGAAAGAAAATAAAAATACGGTTTTTAATAAATACGACTTTTCTAAGCAAAACTAAACTTTGGAAAATTATATAAAACCATGACTCCATATTTTCAATAAAAACAAATTATGAAACTATATTTTTTATAATGAAATATTAGAATTTTAATAAAATACCAACAAGTTTCCAAAATTAGTAGTTTTCATAAAAGTATCATAAACTTTTAAAAATTAGGTTTAATCACTAAAATACCACAAAAATTAAAATACATGTTCATGAAAACTTTAAATATTATAAATCACCTTCGAGATTTATTTTTAAACAATATTAAAATATTTTTCACAAAATCCCCTCGAGAAATGCAAATAATATAAATACAGAATAAACAATAATAATAAATATTTAAGGACTCTAAATTAATATTGGTTTTAAGCGATATCATTTCTCTTGAGCCTCAGTGAGCCGGAGAAAGTGAGTGCCTGCCTATTCAGATTAGACAAATTTAATGGAGTTATTAATGGCAATTGTCTTGGAAAAATACACAAATCCTGTCGTTCATGTGTAACAGTTTTCCGATTATTCCCGAACTTAAGAAATTCAAGAATTTAATCCTTTTATAAGACACTGACTCCAATCTGAGTCCAAACTCAAAACAGAATCCAAAAACAAACACAAATTTTAATATTTGATCATGAACCTGGACACTCGAATTCAATATCAAACTTAAACTTGAATATTTGACTCGACTTGACCGAAATATGAATATAACTTGACATGAATTTGACATGAATATCTGAATACATGATTACATTTTGAACTTGAACCTGTACATTTTTATATCTATGGATTCGGTCAAGATCTGTAATCTTAAAACTATACAATACAATACGCGGGGATAAATGGGCAGATTGGTACAGACTGTATATCATGGTATGGGAGGTCATTTTAAAAGACACCTATATGAATTCATGTGCCGTTGTCCCGTGAGTTATGATGGGGCCTTATACTGCATATTACCATAGTCCACGGGGTAAGATGGACTTCTCTCGTATATATGAATACTTTTTTTTATCAAACTACAAATAACCACGTTAGAATAACTATGTTATACTTGTGAATGATCATATACAATTTTACCTGTCTACTGTTCATTTGCTTTCTTTTCACATTATATACTATCATCTCTTATTTTTTTTTTGGGACTTACCGAGCACTAGCTCGCTGACGACATTCTTTCATGTTTTCTTTCTTTGAAATGTTCGTCAAGAGAACCGGACTCTGAGGACATAGAGCCAAGTTAAGAGGATTTGGACTAGTTTGCTACTCAGCCAGACTACTAGTTTCTTTCTGTCTATATTTACTTTCATTATGCCATTGTTTAGGTATTTGCATTATTATTGTATATTTTATTTCAGACAGTTGTATGTAAGATTGAATGTAAATAAAGTTGCTGTTTCATTTTATTACTCTTGCCATTCTTACACATTGTTATATTGTTTAATTATACTTAACGTATTCTCATAGTAAATACGTTATGTACTTATCACGTCACCGTTTCCGTCTATTGAAAAGCGGTCATGGCGGTTACACTCTGCCTACTTTTTATCATATTTATAATGTGTGGTGTTTTCTTATTTTGGAATGAGATTAGATATTTAAGTGAGAAGAATGACTTAATCAGTCAAAGTTAATTTGACCAAAGAGTACAAAAGAAAAGGGAAAAATAAAATAAAATTATGTAGGTGAAAACCAAACAAGGCCAAACATTGGCTTCTTTGGCGTTTCACATTGCTTCCCACCAACTTTGATCTTTTATTATTATTATAAATTGAATGGGTTCATGCCACAGTTTCTACTATTATCCGAGACCTTTCAGAGCAATTTTCATAGGGAATGGTTTTCATTAAAACCCCTTCAACTTTTATAAAAGCAACTCATTTCCCATTGTTCCTAAAACAACTAATAAAAAATTACAAACAACGTCTTCCTTCTTTTCTTTTTTAAATTTGGTATGCAAAAGGTCAAGTAAAGTAATCGGAGCAATTCTATGCGAGTGCAACATGGAAAATTAAACACAAATATTAGATTGTTGCATCCTGGTAGCTACCTGTGCAAATCCCTTCTACACAGCATGAAGCGAAAAGAAGCACAATGCAAGTGCAAATCACTAAATATAGGGCTTGACACTTGATCTTCTATACAATAAGAAGCAAAATGCCATTTTGAATTAACCTACTTATGGAAAGCATATTTTTTAAAATAAAAGAAAAATATGCTTTGTTCTACAATGTTTCCATACTTAATTTTCATGATTATATGTTGCATATATTCTCATTCACCACCATTCTACTTCCCTTCATCCTCCTCCTCCTCATTCGCTGACCGCTCCGGAAACGGAAAATTGAGCTTGGCATGCATGCCCTTGAACTCAATCGCCGCCTTATCGTATGCCCTCGCCGCGTCCTCCGCCGTATCGAACGTCCCCAGCCATTTCCTGCCATCCTTCCGCGGGTCCCAGATCTCCACCCCCCATCTCCCCCACTTCCTCTCTCTCACCCCTCTATACTTCTTCCTCCCCCTCATATCTATCCGCTGCTCACTCGTCTCCCCTCCTTCCACAACTGGCACTGCCGGTGACGTATCAACGTACGCAGACCCCTCAAACATGTTGCATCCGATGCATCCGTCGATGCCGTAGCCGCATTGTCTGCATATTGTTTCTGATCCACTCGAAATGTAGTCCACAAAATCGATGGGAGCGAAAATTGAACCAGTGGAGAGTATGTGGACAAGGGCGGAGACGATGGCCGAGTTTTCATGATCGGCATTGATCCAGGGGATCGACGACATTGTTTTGAGTTCTTGAAACATTTGAAGTTGAAAGGAGAGGGAAATGAGAGGAGTTCAAGTTTATATAAGCATCAAGATTGTGCCAGCTGGACTAGAACGCGGGTAGGTGCAATGAGGACTTGTTTATGTTTGGGTTCGCATCACTGATCGTGCCAGCTGGAATAGGACGAGGGTCAATGCAACGCGGGTCAACCCAAACATGTGAGGGAAATGAGCAAGGTTGGAGATATAAGCCGATACGTGTTCGTATATAAAAAAAAGCTGGGAAACCGACTACAAATAGTTAAGAGAGGGGGAGGGTTGAATAGGACAATGGTACGGATATGTCCAAATTAAAAAACCTATCAAACACTCGCTAATAGAGAACACAATGCAAAACTTAACAAATGATTTACCAATATGATAAGTGGCTAAACAAACTACAATTGTGAACATACAACATATAGCAAAAGATCAAGGATATAGCATCAAGCAAGCACAATGAATATAAAGAGCATATGAAGATAAAGCATGCAATTTCTAACTATAAGCAATGATAAGAGAAATAAAAAATTGCAAAGGTAAACACAATCGGTTATAGAGTTTCGGCGTCCCGATAATGTCTCAGTCTCTGTAACATTTCAGAAAAATAAAATATTATTTTTGGATTTTAAATAAATAAAATAATAAGTTTCATGGATATTATGAAAAGTATGGAAATTGATTTTAATGAAATAGTATGGTTATATACTTATGCTTGGAAAAATAATTGGAAAATTAATATGAACTATTGTTCTTGAAAGTGTTTAGTTGATTTGGATATTTTATAAATTATTATACAATAAATTGTATATTAGTTAATACTAAACTTGATTAATTTTTACTAATCATGCATAAATCTTGTTTATACATATGTCATGCAACAAAACATGTTGCAAAACCTTGCTTACTTTTATTTTAACCATGACATTATTGCATTCTTTTCTTCGTTGTTTTGTTTTAAAAAAATGAAAAGGGAAAAGATAACACTAGTAAAATAAGGGGTTGCCCCTACGGATAATAACATCCGTAGGGGCAGTTAATGTTTGGCCCTACGGATTAATCCGTAGGGCAAAACGGTTGCCCCTACGGTCCTTCAATATTTATTTAAAATTTATTAAATCTTAAAGTGTTGTTTGCCCCTACGGAGACGCAAACCAAACACCTACGGGTATATCCGTACGAGCTTATAAATAGGGATTTAAGAGATCGATCCCTACGCTGATTATTTCTTTTTCTTATTCTCGCGCGAAACCAAATTTTCCCAAATCGAGATCGTCGTTGCCGCCGCGTTGCAGTGATCTCGTCGTCGCCGAATCCAAGCCGAATCGTCGTCGCCACGCCTGCGCAGTGATCTCGTGGTCGCCACCGTGCTCCGTTCTCGTTGTCGCTACGGCCCTCGTCGTCGCCGATTGCGTCTCCGTCGTCGCCTACAGGTAATTAGTTAAACATTATTATAATGATGTTAGGGTAGCGATCGATGAGGGTTAGGATTAGGTATCGGTTGTGGTTAGGGTTAGGATTAGGGTTAGGGTACGGGTTCGATCGGCGGTTGGGGTTCGACGACTGGTGTTGGGGTTAGGGTTAGGGTTAGGGTTATGGTTCGGTTGGGGTTTGGTGTTAGGGTTGGGGTTCGGCTGGGGCTGGGTTGGGGTTAGGGTTAGGCCGGGTTAGGGTTTGGTGTTGGGTTGGGGTTCGGCTGGGGCTGGGTTGGGGTTAGGATGAGTTGGAGAGATTGAAGGCGAGCTGGGTTTTGGGAGAAGAGAAGGAAATGGCACTGCTTTCTGCTTCAATTTTTTGATATAGATAGATAAGGTTCTTTTGGGATTTTGGAGGGGTTTTGGGGGAAATAAATAGCTTTGGAGATGAAATGGGGCATTTCGGTAATTTGATTCTCTGTTGCAAATATTATTTATCAATATATTTAATTATAAATATTAAATAAAATAAAATAAACTATAAATAATATGAAACCAATATATGATACTCGATGATAATATGAAACCTTCATATTCCTATCGATACTCATATATGAAACTAAAAGCGCCACTTAGTCCCCGTCTATCGGTTAACATACGTGCGATGCTCGTCGTGACCTAGAACTATACGAAGGTTGTTAAATATCGGACAGTATAGCTCGATACTAACAACCGTCGTATAGTCTACGCGACGAGAAAATTCAATCGTATGGTAACCCATAGATTTGTCCCGTGTGGACAAGTTAAGAATGTATAAAGCAAACGCCTTCATTCACTTGTGTTTTCATCCGTTTCGAGATATTTCGTCGGTTCCTTTCCGCTGGTTCTCCGTGTACAAAGATAGATTAGATGTTCATTTCAACGCTGTTTCACAGCTTTGAAATGATTATCTATTCTATTACAGTGTACTCGGAGAACAGCGGGGAGGTGCTGCCGAAATTTACTCGAAACGGTTGAAAGCACAAGTGATGGGCGTTCGCTCTATACATTCTTAATGGGATAGAAGCCTACCCCCGACAGCCGGAACACACACATACAACAAGAATACACAACAAACGCATAATTAGAGAGCGATTCGAGATGTTCGGGTTAAAACCAATATATGATACTCGATGATAATATGAAACCTTCATATTCCCATCGATACTCATATATGAAACTAAAAGCGCCACTTAGTCCCCGTCTATCGGTTAACATACGTGCGATGCTCGTCCTGACCTAGAACTATACGAACGTTGTTAAATATCGGACAGTATAGCTCGATACTAACAACCGTCGTATAGTCTACGCGACGAGAAAATTCAATCGTATGGTAACCCATAGATTTGTCCCGTGTGGACAAGTTAAGAATGTATAATGCAAACGCCTTCATTCACTTGTGTTTTCATCCGTTTCGAGATATTTCGTCGGTACCTTTCCGCTGGTTCTCCGTGTACAAAGATAGATTAGATGTTCATTTCAACGCTGTTTCACAGCTTTGAAATGATTATCTATTCTATTACAGTGTACTCGGAGAACAGCGGGGAGATGCTGCCGAAATTTACTCGAAACGGTTGAAAGCACAAGTGATGGGCGTTCGCTCTATACATTCTTAATGGGATAGAAGCCTACCCCCGACAGCCGGAACACACATATACAAATGCATAATTATAGAGCGATTCGAGATGTTCGGGTTAAAACCAATATATGATAATATGAAACCTTCATATTCCCATCGATACTCATATATGAAACTAAAAGCGCCACTTAGTCCCCGTCTATCGGTTAACATACGTGCGATAATTTATTCTTTTCAACGACAAACACACACACAAAGCATATACACGGATTTTCTCCTTTGTCAGTAATTATCCCGTTCTTATATTTCTCAATATAGTCAGCATAACCTACAATTTATATGTTATTCAGTCTAACATGGCCCATGAGTACGTCAGAGTTAAGGACTGGATGTATGTGGATTGGAAACAACGTATGCAACCTAAGTTTGTCGCAGGAGTTGCTGCTTTCCTTGAATTTGCACGCGCACATAATAAGATCATAATAGAGAAGATTCTCTATCCGTGCGATAGATGTGGCAATAAGTACTGGCAGAAGGTAGAATTGGCAGAGCTTCATATTGTAAAACATGGGTTTACTAGACTTTATTCAACTTGGAAATATCACGGGGAAGGAGAAGAATGCAGTACTGCGGTAGAAGAAGAAGGAGAACACGATAATGCGGCAGGAGAAGAAGAAGAATTCGGTAATACGGCAGGAGACGGAAATTTATTTCCATCAGAAGAAATGGAGGATATGGTAGAGGCTGCCCTAGGTGAATCTATTCGTACCGAAGATGACATTCCTTCCGGTCAAAGACCGCGTGCGGATAAATATGAAAATTTCATGAATGATGCTAGGAAACCAATTTATGAGAATGCGAAGTATTCCACCCTCTCATGGTTCGTCCAACATTTCCAGATTAAGTGCCTAAATGGATGGAGCAACAAGTCATTCACAATGCTTCTTTCGTTCTTGAAAGATTCTATGCCTCCGGGAAATAATGTGCCCGAAAGCTGGTACGAAGCCCAGAAGATGATGTCTGATTTGGGTCTAAAGTGCGAGAAGATTCAAGCATGTCCTAAAATACACACATTGATTTAGAATGCTATATCATAAATACACACATTCCTTTTGCTCTTACTTAGCAATTTTTATTATTGTCTAGCTGTAGGTGGTGACACCACCGCACCTGCGGGTATGTTTATATATCCTATAGTGCATGCATATTGATTTAGAACGTTGTATTATTGATCTACACATTCTTTTTGCAATTACTTATATAATCTATTTTTAATTGTCTAATTATAGGTGGTGCGTCCACACCTTCCGCAGGGGCCACTCCTGCCGCTTCCATACCCTCCGCATCGTCTGCAGGTTAGTATGAATAAATTTAAAATATTTACTCATTTTACATATGCTCTATAGAATAAATATGAACTTCATGGAAATTTAGCGTTGATGTTTATTTTCTAGTTGGAGGGGATGCCTCCGCATCCGGGACCCCGGTTGTTCCTCACCGGAGGAACTATCGTCCCGCTCTTGCTGCTGCCCGGGCCCAGGCTCATGCGATAGTCACCGGAGGTATATATCACACTTGAATTTTCGTTTAACCTTGATTTCTTAATACAACTTTGTCTTATTATTGATTGTCTTGATATTTCGTGCAGACGCAGGGCCTCCCCATCCCCAGAGGGGGACTCGAGGCCCGAATCAGTCCCATAGGCTGAGGCCTGACAGAGCTAGGGGGGAGGCAGCATTCCCCCTTTTTTTTACTCTTGACTATCGCTATACCGGTCCTCATGCCGAGAGGTTCGGCCGGTATTTGGGGGACGAGAGCCGGCTCGTGAAGAACTATCCACTTCACGTTGAGTGGGGCGAGCAGCACCAGCGCTCATTCGCCCTCTTCATTGATCAGGCTCGGGTATGTATTAATATATATTTTCATTTGATCTATCCAATATATTTATTATTAACACTTGCAATCTAATAACAATGTTTTTTTGTATTTTCAGTTGGATTACGATTTTCAGCCTGTAGCCGACCCTGATCACCCGGAGAGGGTGCTCGACCTTCATGCTCTATACAATGGCCTGATGAAGAACATGCAGGCCAAGATCCGATACAACAGGAATGAGCTGAAGGCCGATTGCTACTCCCTGTGGATGGCGACCCCCGAGACAGAGAGAGCGGCCCTCCTATCTACTTCGGCGTTTGCGAGAGTCGACGTAGAGACATGGCCTCTATTGTGCGCTTATTTCGACTCCCAACGCAAACATGTATGTATTTTAAATGTAATTCATTATTTATGATATAATTTATTTCTTTGTGTTTCTTAATTAGAAAACTAAATGTTAATGCGTTGTGCAGAAACATGCGGCTCAGAATACAGAGAACAGGAAGTCGGCGAAGAGGGGTCGCCCCACTTACACAGGTGGCTCGAGGAACATTACTCGAGCCATGGAGTTATCGGTAAATTACAATAGACCGACGTTTGTGATATTCTGCAATATTAAGAGTTATTTTCTAATATTTCTAATATTAAGAGTTACTTTCTAATATTGCAGACATCTCGGACCGTGGCGTCAGGTGGTACACCGAGCGTGCTATCCGCATATCTTGCCGTCTACGGCACCTCGACAGATCCCGCCACTAGCGAGGTTCGATATCCCGACGTCGCTACCCAGTAGTACTGCGTAAGTGTTAATATTTTTTCTATCCAAATTTGAAATTTTAGTTTTGGAAGGTTCAAGTTTAAATCTTATACTTATACTTTACTGCTTAATGTGGGTGTAGGAGCGGGTGGTTGAGCAGGCCCAGGCCTCGGGGATCGATTTTACCGGGCAGAGCGATCCGAGGCTGCTGACCCCAGTTCTGGACGCCGCACACGGAGGGCACCACGGAGGTTAGGAGAGAGGCCGAGGACTGGGCCCTGGCAGGGCCCATATGAGGTTGGACTCCACCCCGGCGGTTACTTCCTCCGTCTCCGGTGACCGACGTGTCCATCAGGAACTGGAGAGCTTGAGGGCCACCGTTCAGGAGTTGAAGGAGATGCTGGTATGTATACTGCTTTATAGTAAAATATCATGTCATATTATATAGATATCAACATATCCATAATTAGTACGTAGCTTGAGCTTATTTGGTTTTAGACTTAAGTTTGATTAATCATACATACAGATGTAATTAAAATAAACAACAAACTAGATATCCAAACGGGGTTTCGAAATAACTTAATAATGATACGAATTCGAATAATACACAGTTCTTACACGCTTATTACACACGTTAGGTCCAGACGCGACAGGGTACATCGGCCGAGCCTCCACATGCATTTCCTTCGGCTGCGGCTCCGCAAGCCACTACATCGGCTGCGCTTCCGCAGACAGCTCCTGTAGCTCCACCGCCCACTCAGACTCCCGCAGCCGCGGCTCCGCAAGCTACTACCTCGACGGCGGCTGCGCAGACCACATCGCCAGCTCCACAGGCCGCTCAGACTCCCGCTCGTGCCGAATTGCAGAGTTTATTGACCGAGGAGCAGGCGCGCGTTATTATATCGTTATTCAGAGGTGGAGCTGGACCGAACTAGGGTAGCTTTTTGGTTCTTATTTTTTGAAACATGTACTTATTTATATCATACACATTGTACTACATTTTGAAACGATATCGATATTGGTTTATATTTATATCATATTCAGTTTTTGGATTTCTTTTGTATATTATATGCGTGAGATGTGATTATGAATACTGCGATATATGTTGTGTGATGATTATTTTTATATTTGATTGATGTATATATTATTGTGTACAGGACGGGAAAAAATCATGCAGCACTATTTAAAAAAAAAAATATAGACAATATGTACCTACGGATTTATCCGTAGGCACACATGTTGCCCCTACGGATATATCCGTAGGGGCAAAATGTCAGCAGCAACTGACATTTGCCCCCTGATCTCAGTACCAGGGGTTGGAAGTGCCCCTACGGACATATCCGTAGGGGCTACAGCCTATCCCCTACGAAGATATCCGTAGGGGCAAAATATGAGGATTCCTGATATTTTGCCCCTACGGATAAGTACCTACGCAGTTATCCGTAGGGGGTTGAACTTGGACCTACGGTCATGTCCGTAGGTACACTTAAAATATTAAAAAAAACCATAAATAATATAAATTTTTTTACCCTACGGCTTAGTCCGTAGGGACACTAGGACCTACAGAGATATCCGTAGGGGCAAGAATTTGCCCGTAGGGGCAAGTTCAGGGCCTCAACTTGCACCTGCGGCCTTTGCACCTACGGGGTATTTTTTCGCCCCTACGTATATATCCGTAGGGGCAGTGGGTTGCCCCTACGGATAAATCCGTAGGGGCAACCCTTATTTGTAGTAGTGTAAAAGGAAAAGAATAAATGAATATGTGGCATGGCATGGGAAATATGGAGGTATGGGCAAGAGAGAGTGAGAGAGGGGATATTTTTAGCCATGGCTCTTCTTCACTTCATCCCTCTTCTTCATTCTTCTTCATCTCTACACCACCTCCTCTTCCACCATACACCACGTCCTCTTCCACCCCAAAACACTATACTTACTTCACAAAAATCACTCAAAACCTCACTACAAATCCCATGGATAGATCAAGTGGAGATTTTGAAGTCTTTGGGTAATTCAAGAATTTTCCTTAGTTGATAATGGGGTATAATCCTACACTTTTAGTTAAACATATTGTTTTCCTAATACCCTATAGTAGTTTAGAGTTAAACTAAGATGATTTAGTGATGTCGGAAAATTCCAAGTTGAGGTTCAGGTGATATTATGAGTTGTGATGGTGTAATTGAGTGTAATTAGTGACCACAACCCCTGTAGTGTCAATATTATGGACCAAACCAGAGACCAAACCCTAAGACTTGAACATTTGAATTTTCCCGTTTCCCGTCTCAGTTTTCTTCGATTTGTGATGCTAAGATGAAATCTGGAGCAACTTGGGTTCCCTATAGGAAAAACAAACAATTACAGTGACCTAAATAGACCACTAGAAGACCACCATAGAAGAACGAGACCAAGACTCTAAGATTGAACCGGCGGCGGTAGGTACTGTAGCTTGTATCGCTGGACACTTTGTGGGGTATTGGTGTTGGGGTTTTGTTTGTAGCTCACACACCTTATAACCTAGCCCCTGTATTGTTAGTTTAGTCCCAATATACTTGAGCAAAAATCTGGGAGTATTTTGAGTTGATTTTGGCAATGTTTTTCCGATTTCTAAAACTTGGTTTTTGATATTTGAATTTGGATTTGGTCGTTGGACGTTTGTACGTCAACGACGAAAGTTATTTGGTTGTTTTTGCATGCGTAGGCTATAGGTTCTAACCTATGAGCATTTTGCATGTAGTGTCGGTTTTCGGATATGATTTTGATTCGATACGGTATGTTTTGAACTGTAGGTACCTTCACGTGGACTTCGGGACGACAAGAAGAGCAAGGCGTATTCGACTTCGGCAAGGCGAGGATTGAAGGTAAGTAGATGTATATTTACGGGGGAAGTCGGGTGGATGGCGTATAGCGCCCCCACAACCGTAGAATAGGTTATGGTTATATATTTATATATATTGATGTGATATATGGATGCTTAGCAAATAGGGTTTCTAGAAGATCTTAGGTTAGATTAGGCGTACTCATAGGAAGATCTACCCTAGTGTTAATTTACTTAGGGTGAGCCGTTAGTTGTGTTTCGTTGAGCACGCACACACACTTGGTTATGTGTGTATATGTGTATATATGTGTGTGTGTGTGTGTATGTTTATATATATATACATACATATATATATATATATATACATACATACATACATATATACATACATACATATATATATATATATACACACACACACACACGTGAGATGATGATAGTATATATTAATGGATTTGAGTTGATATGACTGGACATGATGTCGTGAGATTATGATATATGATTGAGTGAGACCTCATCTATGATATGACATATTTAAGGATTGTTGGGCGAAATATTCTTAACATGCGATAACATGTGACCTGGTAATATAATAGAATGCACGAGACCTTAGATCCGTACCCGTGATTATGATATAGTACGATGAATGATACCGTACGAATGATAATATATATGATAATTGACCCGTACCCTCTATTTTGAGGATGCCGTACGATGGACTATACCGTACGATATATATATATATATATATATATATATATATATATATATATATATATATATGATTGATCCGCACTCTTAACTCGAGAATGCCGTACGATAGATATTACCGTACGTGATGCTATGAGGCTGGATTGCCGACTACTAGATATATCGACTCAGATATGCTTTCGATTTCTATTTACTTTCAACTCATTTCTTAGTTTAGTTTTTAGTTGCTTAGATAGATGTTAGCTTAGGCTTGAGTCATACCTATTTCAAAACTACGAATCGTAGGCATTTTCAAAGGATAAACCGAGGGACACTACGGATTTTCAAAAAATATCGCTTTTCTCAAAATACCATAGTCCCTACTTTTCTAAAATCAACGATTCGTGCTTTTTAAACATGATAAATGGTATGGCTCGTATATAGAATTATATACCTTATTGTTGCTTTTACTGTTTACTTTCTGTTATAATCTCGTCTGCTAGGACACTTGCACCATTACCGGTGATGCGTATGTTGCACGTACACTTGCTTACCGGCTCACACACATCAGTATCGGTAATGGCCATGCCATGTATACTTTAGTAACCGTTACTTCATTCGTATATCCTGATAAACTGTAGCTAAGTAGTACTTTTTTGCATTCGTGATATCATATGCCAGTTTAGACTTCGTATTTCTTACTTAGATGCTATATGGATTTGTATACATACATTCTGGTTATGCACTGCAGTTTGTCTTTATGTCGGTATTCATTATCTCCTTATTAGCTCATGATTATGAGATTCCGATTTTCATGAGATTTCTGGATTTGGGAAACCGTATGTGAATTCGAAAACTTATGCTCCTTTTAAAAGAAAATTGCGGTTTTTCCCTTGATATGATGTGTGGCGTCCACTATGAAATTTCTCAGTTATGGAGCATATATGATATATGATTACCCGCCACGAGGAGCGAGGGCGACACCATCTGCGGATACATGGTGGACCCGGTGCGGTACCCCGAGGCAAGATTGACGTATATAGAGAGATAGAGATGTTGAGCCCGGTAGGGAAGCACTACCAACCAGTGATAGTTTGGGCCGATGAGGACTGACGGAGCCCGAAATACGAGAATTATGTGTCGCTGATGGACAAGGTTTTCATGATGTTTTCGAGTGTCGATACTTAGCATTCAGGTTTTATCATGATTTTGTGTGTCGTTGCTGAACACACGTTGATTGATGCATTTATAGATGATACACATGATATGTAGTTACTTTGTGACACGGACACAAGTACTTGGCTTTACACTTATGCTTATATTATTACCTTTACTGCTACTCGATGTTATCGTGTTATTATTATTACTGTATCGTACTGTATGTGTCACGCCCCGCTTCCCAGTATACGGCGAAGGGGACGCGACGAGACCCGTTACGTATACACTTAGAAGTACATACGCTAAGTGTAACTAAGCAATATAAAGTAAATCACAAGAGACGAATGATAAAGAAATAACAACAACTTTTATTAATAACATTCTTTGTACAATACATGGAAAGGAAAATACAACTGAAATAAAGATGCCTAAACAGTGGCATAACAGAAAATAAAAATACTGGAAAGAACAATGTACAATATCTAGAGCTCGGGATTTTCGTGGAACTGCTCCAAATCTTCACCGGTGGGCTCGATCTCAGCTTGGTCCAACACACCTGACGACATTCAAAGAAGAAAGAAATAGAATGTCGTCAGGGAACAGGTTGCTCGGTAAGTCCCAATGATAAGGAAGAATTAGGAAGACAGTGTAAATGTATTTTCTAAAGTATTATATTGTTGAATATTATGGAATATTGTGTTAACGTTGTTGTTTGTAGCTTGGTACAGAAGGATGCCAGTGTATACGAGGGGGTCTCTATATGCTAGAGACCAGAGCAAAAGGAAAGTACAAGGAACCGTTATGCCACGGTACAACAGCAATAGGATTCAGGTTAGGTGTCTTAATCTGACCACCTCGTGCCACCTTTAACACCTTCCGTACCAATCTACCCCTTAAACCCCGTAGTGTTTTAACAGTATTGTTGTATTGTATTGTGTAAGTTGGGTGACTGACCAAAACCATGATATCAGTAAACATGTTGTAACTGTATAATCAGGTAAATGGAATAACAGGATAATGGATGTATATCCATGGTTTGATTCAGTCAAATTGAATAGGTTGTTAACTAGATTCTAGGATTCATGTTGAGTTGAAATATAAGGAATATAGATTGACTTGAATCATATTCAAGTCAGAAATAGTCAGACTCTAACCCGAGCCAGACTAAAAGAAGGTAAGTTGAAGTTCAATATTTGTTAGGGGCCTTATTGTAATTTATAAAACTTGAGGGGGTTTTATGTAAAAAGTATTATTGTATAGTTTTCAAAATACCTCAAGTATTTATTATTCGTCTTTATAGTTATAATGAGTGTGAATTTTATTTGTGTTATTCTAGTGAATATATCCTAAATAAAGTATTAATTGTTTTATTTAAAATTCATGGTATTTTAATGTAACTTTTAATCTTGTAATTTTTCAGAAAAAGTGGAAACTTTATATTATGATAAAATAGGTGTCTAAATGATAATTAAATATATATTAATACAAGAATAATTTTGAATAAATATTTTATTTTCCAAAATCACATTTTTCTTAAATGCCGTATTTTAAACCCTTCGAGACCGAATGCTCCTTGCGGAGGTCTGAATCTCGTACTACTAGCCCGCGGTTGCACGATGAACCGTACTATCCCTAACTGGTTCCCCAAAGGTGGGTTGTAGTGGCGCTTTGCATAGGTTTAACAAATACTATTCATTTAGAAAAACGGTTGTATAAATATAAGGTATTTATTTGTATATGGTGTAATTTCCGTATTTTAGTTTCTAGGGTTTCCTAAACTAACTAGCCTATTTCTAAGGTCTAAACGATAAGTCATTAGAAGCCTCAAATCACCTCTTCACCGCCAATTGCGGCCAGGTAAGTGCCAGGTAAGTGGGAAGGAACCACAGTCATGGGCCTAATTAAAACCACTAGCCTAGACACACTTGCCTAGACACCACAAAGTCAGTTTAGATAAACGATCGATGTTCATGACAAATCGTATTTTCATTTTAAAAGATTTTATTTAGAATTGTGTACAACTTAAAACTTTCAAGAAAAGTTTATAATGGTATTTTAGTGAAAAGTCTTGTATTTTCGTATTCTATGTTTTGACGTTTATCAATTAGGGTTATATTTGTATGTGTGTAGAGATAGGTCATTACCTCGTGACTTATTTTTAAGGTTTAATGAAGTTTTAGAGGTTAAATATGATGTATTAAACTTGAAGATATTAAAGCGCAAGAATATGGTATTTGAAAACGTTATCATTTCATGTGTGAAAATTCATTCAAATTGATTTCTACAAGTTTAGTGATCAAGATAAACATATTTAGGAGTGAGAGAATTAATTAGAACAAGAAAAATAAACATTATGGTATTTTTATGAAAAGAATACGATTTTATAAGAAAGCTATCATTTCATGTGAGAAACTTTATTTAAATTGGTTTCTATGTGATTAATAGTCATCATGGATATGTTTAGGTATTATGGATTAGGTGCCAAGTGGAATTTGTAGAAAAACCGAATCGGAAATCGGTTTGTTCCGATTTCCGTCGGGTTCCAAAAAGTCGTATTTTTAATTAAAAGAAAAGAGAGATAGGAAAGATGGGATTTACGGTTTTGGACAAACTAAGGAGGCTAAGGAAGTGATGGTTGTCGATGCGTCAAAAACGTCGCGAAGGTTCTAGTACGATCGCCGGAATCCGTCGTCGGTTTCGGCAGCGCTTCGCTTCTCGCTCTTTTTCTACGTACCGAGTTCTTTTGAGAATTTGAGAGAGTGGACTTAGAGTTGTGGGGTGAAATGGTAGAGGGTAGGGGTGTTTATATAGGGCTAGGCTAGGGTTAGGGTTTGGATTAAAAAAAATATTAAAAAATATAAAAATTCATTAAAATTTCATTAAATTTGGGATTAAAAGAGGTGTAATGGGAAATTGGTAACAGTTCTGAAAAATTGAAGTATGCAGGGGTATTGACCAAGTCAACATGGAATTTTTCCATGTTGACGACTCGGCCAACCGGCCGAGTTCGGCCGGCGGCGCCGGCCGACTTGGCCGAGTTGGGGCCGAGTCGGGGCTCATTGTGTGGGGAATCTTCTGGGGGGATTTATGGTGTACTTTATTTTTTTTTATACAACATTAATTTCGTGTGTTATGGCTGTTTAACCGTTTGACTTCCCAAAAATCTAAAACAAAAAGATATAAAAAATATGTGGGGCATGGGATTCGAACTCTGGTGGCTTGGCTCAGCAGTGCAAGGTATTACCAATGAGCTACAAGCTTTTTCTTGTAATTATTGTAGGGAATAGATACTTAAAGTGTTATCAGCAACATTAATACTTCAAGTATATTTCAAATTTAAATCAAATTTAGGTATACAAAATTTGGAGTTGTTACAATCTACCCTCCTTACAAAAATTTCGTCCTCGAAATTTACAACTTTTATTTGAGGACTACTTTACAAAAAGGTGCGGATATCTTGCACGCATTTCATCTTCTCTTTCCCACGTGGATTCTCTTGGAGTGTCTTTCCTCCACATTACCCGGACCAAATTAACTTCTTTGTTCCGAAGTGTCTTCACTTTCCTATCCAGGATCTCCACAGGTTGTTGCTCACAAGACAAATCGGGCTGTATAGTGAGCTCGGAATGATCAAGTACATGGCTGGGGTTACTCACATACCTTCTGAGTTAAGATATGTGGAACATATTATGCACTCCTTCCAATGAGGGTGGAAGCGCTAATCGGTATGCCACTTCACCGACTCGTTCGAGTATGTCGAACGGTCCAATGTATCTCGGACTCAACTTTTCCAGTCTTCCAAATCGGATCACTCCACGGTTCGAAGAGATTTTCAAGAATACATGATCTCCTGGCTGGAACTCCAAGTGTCGTCTCTTCGCATCAGCCCAGTGTTTCTGTCTATCTTGGGCTATGCGCATTCTTTCCCTGATAGTACGAACCACATCAACGGTCGCTACTATCATCTCTGGTCCAAGGAGTTCCCTATCTCCGATGTCGTCCCAACTTAATGGTGATCGCACTTCCTTCCATATAATGCTGCAAAAGGTGCCATTCCTATACTTGCTTGGTAGCTGTTGTTGTATGCAAACTCCACAAGATGCAGATGATCTTCCCACGATCCTTTGAAGTCAAGCATACATGCTCTGAGCATATCCTCCAAGATCTGAATAGTTCGTTCCGACTGACCATCTGTTTGTGGATGATAAGCCATGCTAAAGTTCAGACTTGTTCCCAAGCTAGCTTGCAGACTCTGCCAGAATTGCGATCGGAACCTGGTGTCACGATCGGAGACAATGCAGACCGGTACTCCATGAAGTCTCACAATTTCCTGTATGAGTTCATGGGTATCAGAGATAGTACATTATGAAGAGTTTTTAAATCTAAATTAGATTATTACCTCCATATACTTCTTCGCTAGTGTCTCAGTTGATTGGCCAACTCGAAACGGAATGAAGTGAGCCGACTTTGTGAGTCGATCCACAATGACCCAAATCGCATCGTTACCCTTTGCGCTGCGAGGAAGAGCAGTTACAAAGTCCATCGTGATGTGCTGCCACTTCTATTCTGGGATTGGTAACGGTTGAAGTAGTCCAGCTGTCCTGTGATGTTCAGCCTTTAATTACTGACACACCAAACATTTTGTGACGCTTCTGGCTACTTCACGCTTCATTCCATGCCACCAATAATTCTGACGTAGATCTTTGTACATTTTGGTACCTCCAGGATGTACTGAATAGGGAGAACTGTGAGCTTCTTTCATTAACTCTTCCCGAACAGGACCTTTTGGTACACACAATCTGTTGCCGTATCTCAAAGATCCGTCTTCATGGATGATGAAATCTGTTCTGAGTCCATTCTCCACTTGTTCTCTGATCTTTTGCAACTTAGCATCGCTGGCTTGAGCTGCTTTGATCTGATTGACAATGGTTGATTGAACTTGTAGATTCATCAAACTCGAAACATCACCTGGCATGACTAGTTCGATCTCCATCTGATGTAGATCTTGCTGAAGCTTCCACTGGGCGGTGAGATTCATTGCTAATGGTTGGCGACTAAGAGCATCAGGTACTACGTTCACCTTTCCTGGATGATATTGCAAGTTGATGTCAAAGTCCGCCATGAGTTCTAACCATCTTCTCTACCGCATATTCAACTCCTTCTGAGTAAACACATACTTCAGACTTTTATGATCTGTGTAGATGTTCACTCGCTCACCAAGTAAGTAGTGGCGCCAAATCTTGAGAGCAAAGATGACGGCTGCCAACTCCAGATCATGCGTCGGATAATTGCGCTCGTGAGTCTTCAGTTGTCTTGAAGCAAAAGTTACAACCTTACCGTGCTGATGTAGAACACATCCTAATCCCTTACCGGATGCATCGCAATGTACTTCAAATCCTCCAGATTGATTCGGTATTACGAGAATAGGTGCTGATGTCAGTCTTGACTTGAGTTCTACGAAAGCTTGCTCGCATGCTTCTGACCACACAAATTCTTCATCTTTTCGTGTGAGCTTGGTCAGGGGTGTTGCTATCTTCGAAAAGCCTTCAATGAATCTTCTGTAATATCCAGCTAAACCCAAGAAACTCCGAATATCCTTCACTGATTTTGGCTTAGGCCATTCGCTGACTGTTGAAACCTTTGCTGGATCCACAGAAATTCCTTCTCCTGATACGATATGCCCAAGAAAACCAACTTGTTTTAGCCAAAACTCGCACTTGCTGTACTTGGCATAAAGCTTATGTTGTCGAAGAGTTTCCAGGACAATTCGTAGGTGCTCTGCATGTTCTTTCCGATTCTTAGAATATACCAGGATGTCGTCGATGAAGATGACAACAAACCTGTTTAAATACTCCCGGAAAACTTGGTTCATTAGGTTCATGAAGATTGCTGGTGCATTGGTGGCATCACTAGAAATTCTTAATGTCCGTAGCGAGTTCTGAAAGCTGTTTTGTGAATATCAGCTTCCTTGACCTTCACTTGATGATAACCTGAACTAAGATCTAATTTAGAGAAGACACAAGATCCACTTAGCTGATCGAATAAATCTTCGATGCGCGGGAGTGGATATTTGTTCTTTATTGTAACTTCATTCAAGGCCCTATAGTCGATGCACATTCTGTATGAACCTTCCTTCTTCTTTACCAACAGTACAGGTGCTCCCCAACTTGAAGTGCTGGGACGAATCCATCTTTTCGCCGGTAATTCGTCCAACTGTGTTCGTACTTCCTTCAATCCTTCCAGACTTAGTCTATAAGGTGCTTTGATCACTGGTTTTGCTCCTGGTACTAAGTCAATACTGAATTCAAGAGCTCGATCAGGAGGCAAACCTGATATATCGTCAGGGAATACATCATCGAACTCTCGAACTACCTCCGGTCTTGATTCTTTTTCTGCTTGAGATGCTGCAGCTACTGCTTCTCTTGGCTTTGCTTTGTAAGTACTTGGCTCCAATGTTCGGTCTCCACTTTTGAAATAGAAGACCGGATGGTCTGGAATCTCAAATACTACCCTCCTTTGACGACAGTCGATGGTAGCATAAAAGGTTCCAAGCCAGTTCATTCCTAGAACCACATCGAAGTTCGGTATGTCCAGTACCTTGAAGTCAGCATAAAACTCTCGACTGCAGACGACGACTGGACACATGCTGTATCCCATAGTTGCCTTTAGAACACCATTTCCGAAACTGACGTTCCAGCTGGATACAAGCGGTGAGACTGGAATCGCATGGGTTCGGACAAACCGTTGCGACATAAAGCAGTGGGATGCTCCAGTATCAAACAGTGCAAGTGCAGGTAGTGAAGCCACTAGGATTGTACCTAAGGTATATGGGATAGGTTTTAGGTTTAGGAAAAGCGTGTAGATAACCAAAACTAAAAGATAAGTTTGAGAAGGAAGTTTACCAGTAATGACTTGGCCAGTGGCCTCAGCTTCTTCCACAGACATCATGAAAGTCTGGCGCTTTGGCACATTCCTCCTGGCCTGAGGAGCATTCCTCTGAAC
Organism: Agapanthus africanus; assembly: GCA_030015575.1. Taxonomy (NCBI): domain Eukaryota; kingdom Viridiplantae; phylum Streptophyta; class Magnoliopsida; order Asparagales; family Amaryllidaceae; genus Agapanthus; species Agapanthus africanus. The sequence goes on along the minus strand of CM057342.1, from coordinate 112,990,929 downwards.
GTTCCTTTGAGCTTGATGGAACTGTCGAGGAGGTGGTGTAGCTTGTGATCCCCTGGGTGGTGCAGGCAGTGCAAGTCTGGGAGCAGGTGCCTGAAGAGCTGGTCACTGCTGATAAGTATTTGCTGGCCTGGGTGCAGCAACTGGGTTCTGTCTTTGGGGACAAGACCCAATACCATGAGTGGCTGAACCGCAGATCAAGTAAAGGCGGTTGGCTCGACGGCAGTCCTTCATCATATGTTCAGTTCTCTTGCAGTAGGTGCAAAAGGCTGGGCTAGGACGATGGGTTGGTACTCCGGGTCGCCTGGGCACGAAAGGTGGTCTGGACGTGGCTCCACCTGCCATCTGGTTGGCAGGGCGTTTGACTCCTGCAGCCTGAGGTCTGCCCCTCTCTTTTATTACTGCCTCATAACTGCGGGCAGCTTCTAGGGCTTCCTCATGAGTCAAAAACTTTTCTGTTGCTAGAGCAGCCTTAATCTCTGTGTCCAAGCCTTGTTGAAAGCGACGGGCTCTGATATCGTCCGTCGGTATCAAGTGTGCCGCAAATCTGTTTAAAGATTGTGTTAGCTGTGTAGTATGTGATAATTAAAATTGAACTATTGTGACATATCTTACCGGCTCAACATGGTGAACTCAGCATCGTATTCATCTACTGATTTGTCCCACATTGATCCTTGCTGTAGATGAATAAACTGCTGCTCCATTGCAAACCTGGCAGTCACAGGGAAATATTTCGCGTCGAACTTCTCGCGAAATGTCTTCCATTCAATCGGCTGTACCAGACAGGTTTCTTCCGCCTTCCACCAATTGCGAGCATTATCCGTGAGCTGTAGCTTTGCTACACGGACCCAACCGTTGTCTGGCACTTGAGCTGCTGCCAGATCGTCTTCGATGCTTTGTGCCCATTCTTCCGCTTCAAGAGGGCTTCCTTTACCCGAGAATTTCTTTGGGTGCAAAGCTCTGAATTGCTTTATTCCCGGTGCATCGGTCTCAGGACAGTTCAAAAGTTGTTGCTGTCCCTCGAGAAGACTGCGGATTGCATCGAATAGCATCGTTTGCTCAGTGGGTGGTGCAGGAACAGCTGGTGTAAGTGGTAGTGCTGAAGGGGTGTTGTTGACGTTGGTGCTAGTGTTGTTCGGGGAATCCATAACCCTGAAGAAAAATTTAGATTAGGACAGATTCAAATACATGAAATGATAAGATTCAAGGAATAGAGATTTGCAAGATTCAAAGAACATGAATTGTAAAGAATGTTTTAGTTGCTGGTTCTTGTGTTATATTGCTTAGGTTGTTCACGCAGACCAGAACTGTATGACAGGGATTCATACAGCTCTGACCTGCATGGGCCACCAACAAAACCTGTCACGCTCCGCTTCCCAGTGTACGGCGAAGGGGACGCGACGAGGCCCGCTACGTATACACTTAGAAGTACATACGCTAAGCGTAACTAAGCAATATAAAGTAAATCACAAGAGACGAATAATAAAGAAATAACAACAATTTTTATTAATAACATTCTTTGTACAATACATGGAAAGGAAAACACAACTGAAATAAAGATGCCTAAACAGTGGCATAACAGAAAATAAAAATACTGGAAAGAACAAGGTACAATATCTAGAGCTCGGGATCTTCGTGGAACTGCTCCAAATCTTCACCGGTGGGCTCGATCTCAGCTTGGTCCAACACACCTGACGACATTCAAAGAAGAAAGAAATAGAATGTCGTCAGTGAACAGGTCGCTCGGTAAGTCCCAAAGATAAGGAAGAATTAGGAAGACAGTGTAAAGGTATTTTCTAAAGTATTATATTGTTGAATATTATGGAATATTGTGTTAACGCTGTTGTTTGTAGCTTGGTACAGAAGGATGCTGTTCACACCATAATATTGTATTATTATATTCCCCATTCTTATTCGTTTTATAAATAAGCAGGTGCTTTTGACGCATGTCAGCTATATATTACAGGTTACAGGTTCTTGGATCTAAAACAGTGAAAACGATGAAAAGATGATGCAAAAGTGGACTTTGACCAACAAACAGAAGACTCTTGATCAAGCCTACATCAAAAATAAAATTCACAAAGTACAAGGCAATGCAAGGTACAAGATTATAAAGCGAACGGTTAAAAGTCTACCGCAATTATTCACTGGAGATCTGGAAGAAACATAGAAGCTATTTTAATAAAAGAACCAAATAATAAGGAAGCCCAAAGACAGAAGAGCCTACAAAGGAAATTTCAAGGCCCAATACTTCATTTTAAAGAGACAGTGACATAAAAATTTACCAAAGTTTGAAGTCTACTTTGACTAGGTCTTCCTAAGGATATTTTGGTAAATGTAGACACGCGAATCAATTGTAATCTAGGGTTTCCTATCCTCTATAAATAGGAACTCTAAATCATTGTAATGGCTATGCCTCCCTTCATTAATAAATTTCAGCATTCTTTTGGAGAGCATCATTTTTTGTAAGTTCTTTATTTTCTGCCCTAGGTTAATTTTCTATTCTTGCCTTAGATAAATTTAATTTCTTGCCCTAGTTAATCTTTTATTCTCTGCCCTAGATAAATGTATTTTAATTCCCTAATGAGTGAGTAGTCTCCTCGCTTGTTAGGGTTAGATCTGGGGAAGGTTTGAGAGACGAAAATCTCTCATCCCCTTTCTTGCCCATCATATATTTTCATAGAACTCCATGCATACCTTCTTATTCCGCTCCCTACGGCACTCTACCCATGAGGTAGCGGTGATACCGTAGTCTAAAGGCCCGGACTTTAAGGTTTTCCATGGAAGTTAGGGTAAAGATTAAGAAAGGAAGGACAAGGATCTAGAGGAAGAACAATCTTCCCAATCATCCTAATCCCTTTTATTAATATTTACCATAACACCTAATTAGATCTTCATATGGATATAGAAAGCAGTGAGATTTATAGACTTGATAAACTTAACCTAGACCTACCCCTAGCAAGACTTTGATATAGATTAATTAGGTTTTTAGATTTAATAACCATTCCGAACAACCTTCGGAATTAACTCGTAAGAACGAATCGGAAATTCACAAAATCCCTGTGGACTGACCCGTACTCACCGGCTAGCTTCATGCGACGCCGTTCTTGATTGCGGTTTAGAAATAGATTTTGACATACGAATCAAATGGCGCCGTTGCCGGGGATGGCGTAGAACTTTCCTTTTCGCAATTTCGGGTTAATCACAAAATTAAAAAAATCATAAAAATCTGAAAAGTCATAAAAAATATAAAAATATATTATCTGTTATTTTTGGAAAGGGTACTTTGTTGTTTGAATCTTGCAGGATATACAATCGAGACGGATCTGGAAATTTCCAGAAAGCAAAACAAAAAGAACCGTGGAGATCTGGAGAGCAAAAAAAAAAAAAGGCCGAAGCCACCAAACCGCGGCGGATCCGCGGTCTGAGGCTGCCATTCGCGGCGGTTCCGCGGTCATACCAGAGGATCAGATCCCCAAACTTCCTCTACGGTTAAAAAAAAAAAAAACCTCTGTAAGTTTTCTGATCTCTCCTCTGAATGTTTCGATATATATCTTTTGTTAAATTTCCTGCAAGATTCTGTGCACTTTAAAAATATATTCCCTCCCATATAACAGTCTTGTGCAGGATTTTTGGGCCCCACTTGAAATAAAATAGATTGTAAGTAATATTTTGCTGTTGCATATCTTTTCTATAAAATATTTTGCTGTTGCATATCTTTTCTCTAAAATCTTTTTGCAACAAAATTTTTCCAAATAAAGAGAAAGAAAAAATCAATGAAAAATGGAAATAAAAAGGACAAATATTTTATAGAACTTGCAAAATTTTTTTAGCCCCAAATAAATCCTAGCACGACCCAACCTTCCTTCTTGTCACCTTTCTTCTTACAACATGGGTACCCCACATAATAAATCATTAGCCGAACTTTGGTATCCCGAACCTAATTTTGCGTCGTACGTTAATTTGTTCGGTCAATTTAAAGACGATCCTTCCTTGCCAAAAATATCTTTGAAAGATCAAATAGAGGCGTCTAGGAGAAATATTTTGACTTTTCAACCCACTTTGTGTCAACCAAGTCAACCTTTACAACCTACATATGTTGATACCACTTCTTCAAGTCCTTCTGTCACTCCTAGGCCGATGTCCATTGCTGAGCATATTGCTCAATCTCGCAGTCGATCTTTCACCCGTCTCCACTCATCTAGTTTTAGGGATCCGCACGATTATTCACTTTCTTACCCATATGTTCACCCTACCCCTATCTTACCACCCACTTCCTACCAGTCATACCCGACCTTCCCACCTTCACTAGACACTGTTTCGACACAGCCATTAGGGAGTTTCACATACCCAACCAATTTTGAATGTTTTACTGAAACCCCCTCACCACCTAAGTCTAGTTTGGAAGAGTCGTTGGAGGCTTATATTGCTGCAACAAACAAAATGGTGAGGAATGTGGAAGCGTCCATGGCCACCCTTATGCAACCGAGTGAACCTGTAGCTAGTTTCCCGCTAGCTCCAAATTTTTCAATGTATGAGGAGGCGGTTGGATAGAGTGAGAATGAGAGAGGATTTCCAAATCAAACCTACCCATACCCAATTGAAGCCCACAACTCCTGTTTTCCATTGATTGCCCTAAATAGTTCACCTGTTGAAAATAAAAATGAGTTGTGTGATTTTGTAGTTCTTGATTTGCCAAATTGTGAAGAACCCCTTTCCAGTGAAACCGCACCTAATCCGTTTAACCTTTATACATCCACTCTAGAACCTACATTGATAAACATTCATGCTTTTGAGGAGGTGTCTAAAGAAATTGATTTTCACTTGATTGAGGATATAGACGCCGGGAATATTTCGGATGATGAACCTGTCGATTTGCTTGAAATTTTATGTTCAAATCATCATCCTGAGTTATTAAATGTTTCTCCCGAATCTCATATGCGTCTAGATTTTGATGATAACGGCATGGATAAGTTAAATATTGAGGATAGTACTGAGGAGAGTCTTGAGGATAATATTGAGGTTGATTCATTTTTTTTTGATGTGTCTGATTTTCCAATTCATCCTCCTGAACTTTGACTGTTATATCACCCTCCCTCCTTCCTATTGTTCCGACCGTGCAAGTGACCGTTACGTTTTCATCTCCAATACCAAATTCGGCGTACCCATGTTTTCTTGTGAATCTTGAGGGATTTGATCCCATTTCTCGACGAGTTGATAGCTTAGCGCAATCGCTTTTAACACATCGGTCATCACAAATTGCGCTTATTTATTCACTCGATTTACACCCTCAAGATCGCGCGTCCCTTCTTTCTCCTTTCCGCCAGTCTTCTCCTCAATCGAGACCATATTCTTTTCTTCCCACACGGTCTCGCGTGTTTCTCATCTCTTTTCTTTCTACTCCATTCTTTCACCAACTAGCCCATTACCGCGATAAGATTTTTGAATGGTTGGTGTTAACCTTTGGCTTGTGTAAGGCCAAGCTTAAGTTTGGGGGGGACCTTGTTGTATATATGTATATATTTTTTTGTTTTCTTTTTCTATAAAAAATAAAAAAATTTTCAAAACATTAAAAAAATATAAAAAATCTTTATAAATAAATAAACAGGGGAGTACCGATATTTTGACCCTCTTGGTTTAGCATGACAGTGAGGACACTGTCAAGTTCAAGTTTGGGGGTATGCTCGGTAAGTCTTCTTTCTTCGCATTCATTTGTACATATTTTTGCATTTGCATACTTATTTGAAAACCCATAAAAAATTGAAAAATTTCAAAAATTATAAAAATTATTGTATTCAATTTTGGCTAATTGACTTTGGTTTGACAAATAGGTCAACTGGTTAGGAACAACTAGATCTTAGACTTAGTGAATAAAAAACCTAAAAATAACATTCCTTAAAGTTTAACGGTAGAAAGTATATGTCTTTGTAGATTATTTAGAAATAGGCAAATTTTGGGTTCACTTCTTGGGCTAAGTCAAAATGAGGGAAGAGTATTGATGTTCTTATTAGAGTATAAGTTTAAAAAATAGTTCCTAGCTTAAATCTAGATTCTGAAAACGTGTACCCTACAAAATGCACAATCACGCATCTTGAAACTTGGAATAGTAGAAGAGACCTTGAAATGCTCTTGTCTAAAGTCCTTAGTACGAAGAAAATAAAAGAAAAAAAGTGTGAATAAAGAATAAAAAAAATGGACACTGGTTTTTGTGATTACTTAAGGCTGTAAAAATAGAAAAATATTTAGCGAGGGTGCCTCATCAACCTAGTGCCTTAGACCAACTGGTTTGGGAGTCACTGCTAAAGCCTTGGGTGTTACAAGACTAGGAAGTACACTTTAAAGTGCTAACGCATCTTGTAATCGGTTGTTGGTACCTTCAAGAAGTATTAACGGTCGCATGAAGGATGATGTAAGTAAAATTCAATTAAAAATTCACCAACTAATTAGTACTGTGGACAACGGATAAGGGGTATGATTGCTTGATTTGAATTTCCAAGTGTAGAGGTGATTTATACACACACGTAGGGGTATGTGATTGGGATTTAGATAAGAGAAAGGAGTGAAGAATAGAACTTGTATCTTTAGTAAGGGTTGATAGAAATTCCTAAGTGGAGATGATACCCTAGATAGAAAACTTAAGAAATGCCGAAAGCTAAGTAAGTCTACAGAACATATATAATCTTAAGTTAGATGATGAGGAAGCGTGAAAAATATGGGTGGATAATTTACGAGTCGAAGATAATAGAATTCCTTGTTAGAAAACCTAATTGAAAAAACAAAAGTCGAAAAGCCAAATTGATAGGATTTTGTGGGTAGTATCCGCTGAAAACCCTCAGGAGACAACACTCCTCCTACTAGCGACACCTAAAGGTTTAACGGCTTGTTGCACGAGCTCAGTGCAATCGCGTTCCCTGCGAAAGTGTGGTTAGGATTTTAGTGAATAAAAATAAGTTTGCTCGAGGACTAGCAAAAGATAAGTTTGGGGGTATTTGTTCATACCATAATATTGTATTATTATATTCCCCATTCTTATTCGTTTTATAAATAAACAGGTGCTTTTAACGCATGTCTGCTATATATTACAGGTTACAGGTTCTTGGATCTAAACAGTGAAAACGATGAAAAGATGATGCAAAAGTGGACTTTGACCAACAAACAGAAGACTCTTGATCAAGCCTACATTAAAAATAAAATTCACAAAGTACAAGGCAATGCAAGGTACAAGATTATAAAGCGAACGGTTAAAAGTCCACCGCAATTATTCACTGGAGATCCGGAAGAAACATAGAAGCTATTTTAATAAAAGAACCAAATAATAAGGAAGCCCAAAGACAGAAGAGCCTACAAAGGAAATTTCAAGGCCCAATAATTTCAAGGCCCAATACTTCCTTTTAAAGAGACAGTGACATAAAAATTTACCAAAGTTTGAAGTCTACTTTGACTAGGTCTTCCTAAGGATATTTTGGTAAATGTAGACATGCGAATCAATTGTAATCTAGGGTTTCCTATCCTCTATAAATAGGAACTCTAAATCATTGTAATGGCTATGCCTCCCTTCATGAATAAATTTCAGTATTCTTTTGGAGAGCATCATTTTTTGTAAGTTCTTTATTTTCTGCCCTAGGTTAATTTTCTATTCTTGCCTTAGATAAATTTAATTTCTTGCCCTAGTTAATCTTTTATTCTCTGCCCTAGATAAATGTATTTTAATTCCCTAATGAGTGAGTAGTCTCCTCGCTTGTTAGGGTTAGATCTGGGGAAGGTTTGAGAGACGAATATCTCTCATCCCCTTTCTTGCCCATCATATATTTTCATAGAACTCCATGCATACCTTCTTATTCCGCTCCCTACGGCACTCCACCCATGAGGTAGCGGTGATACCATAGTCTAAAGGCCCGGATTTTAAGGTTTTCCATGGAAGTTAGGGTAAAGATTAAGAAAGGAAGGACAAGGATCTAGAGGAAGAACAATCTTCCCAATCATCCTAATCCCTTTTATTAATATTTACCATAACACCTAATTAGATCTTCATATGGGTATAGAAAGCGGTGAGATTTATAGACTTTCAAACTTAACCTAGACCTAACCCTAGCAAGACTTAGATATAGATTAATTAGGTTTTTAGATTTAATAACCATTTCCGAACAACCTTCGGAATTAACTCGTAAGAACGAATCGGAAATTCACAAAATCCCTGTGGACCGACCCGTACTCACCGGCTAGCTTCATGCGACGCCGTTCTTGATTGCGGTTTAGAAATAGTTTTTGACATACGAATCAGATGCCAGTGTATACGAGGGGGGTCTCTATATGCTAGAGACCAGGGCAAAAGGAAAGTACAAGGAACCGTTATGCCACGGTATAACAGCAATAGGATTCAGGTTAGGTGTCTTAATCTGACCACCTCGTGCCACCTTTAACACCATCCGTACCAATCTACCCCTTAAACCCCGTAGTGTTTTAACAGTATTGTTGTATTGTATTGTGTAAGTTGAGTGACTGACCAAAAACCATGATATCAGTAAACATGTTGTAACTGTATAATCAGGTAAATGGAATAACAGGATAATGGATGTATATCCATGGTTTGATTCAGTCAAATTGAATAGGTTGTTAACTGGATTCTAGGATTCATGTTGAATTGAAATATAAGGAATATAGATTGACTTGAATCATATTCATGTCAGAAATAGTCAGACTCTAACCCGAGTCAGACTAAAAGAAGGTAAGTTGAAGTTCAATATTTGTTAGGGGCCTTATTGTAATTTATAAAACTTGAGGGGGTTTTATGTAAAAAGTATTATTGTATAGTTTTCAAAATACCTCAAGTATTTATTATTCGTCTTTATAGTTATAATGAGTGTGAATTTTATTTGTGTTATTTTAGTGAATATATCCTAAATAAAGTATTAATTGTTTTATTTAAAATTCATGGTATTTTAATGTAACTTTTAATCTTGTAATTTTTCAGAAAAAGTGAAACTTTATATTATGATAAAATAGGTGTCTAAATGATAATTAAATATATATTAATACAAGAATAATTTTGAATAAATATTTTATTTTCCAAAATCACATTTTCTTAAATGCCGTATTTTAAACCCTTCGAGACCGAATGCTCCTTGCGGAGGTCTGAATCTCGCACTACTAGCCCGCGGTTGCACGATGAACCGTACTATCCCAAACGGGTTCCCCAAAGGTGGGTTGTAGTGGCGCTTTGCATAGGTTTAACAAATACTATTCATTTAGAAAAACGGTTTTATAAATATAAGGTATTTATTTGTAAAGGGTGTAATTTCCGTATTTTAGTTTCTAGGGTTTGCTAAGCCAATTAGCCTATTTCTAAGGTCTAAACGATAAGTCATTAGAAGTCTCAAATCGCCTCTTCACCGCCAATTGCGGCCAGGTAAGTGCCAGGTAAGTAGGGAACGAACCACAGTCGTGGGCCTAATTAAAAACCACTAGCCTAGACACACTTACCTAGACACAACAAAGTCAGTTTAGATAAACGATCGATGTCCATGAAAAATCGTATTTTCATTTTAAAAGATTTTATTTAGAATTGTGTACAACTTAAAGCTTTCAAGAAAGGTTTATAAGATAATGGTATTTTAGTGAAAAGTCTTGTATTTTCGTATTCTATATTTTGACGTTTATCAATTAGGGTTATATTTGTGTGTGTGTAGAGGTAGGTCATTACCTCGTGACTTATTTTTAAGGTTTAATGAAGTTTTAGAGGTTAAATATGATGTATTAAACTTGAAGGTATTAAAGCGCAAGAATACGGTATTTGAAAACGTTATCATTTCATGTGTGAAAATTCATTCAAATTGATTTCTACAAGTTTAGTGATCAAGATAAACATATTTAGGAGTGAGCGAATTAATTAGAACAAGAAAAATAAACATTATGGTATTTTTATGAAAAGAATACGATTTTACAAGAAAGCTATCATTTCATATGAGAAACTTTATTTAAATTGGTTTCTATGTGATTAATAGTCATCATGGATATGTTTAGGTATTATGGATTAGGCGACAAGTGGAATTTGTAGAAAAACCGAATCGGAAATCGGTTTGTTCCGATTTCCGTCGGGTTCCAAAAAGTCGTATTTTTTATTAAAAGAAAAGAGAGATAGGAAAGATGGGACTTACGGTTTTGGACAAACTAAGGAGGCTAAGGAAGTGATGGTTGTCGATTCGTCGAAAACGTCACGAAGGTTCTAGTACGATCGCTGGAATCCGTCATCGGTTTCGGCAGCGCTTCGCTTCTCGCTCTTTTTCTACTTACCGAGTTCTCTTGAGAATTTGAGAGAGTGGACTTAGAGTTGTGGGGTGAAATGGTAGAGGGTAGGGGTGTTTATATAGGGCTAGGCTAGGGTTAGGGTTTGGATTAAAAAAAATATTAAGAAATGTAAAAATTCATTAAAATTTCATTAAATTTGGGATTAAAAGAGGTGTAATGGGAAATTGGTAACAGTTCTGAAAAATTGAAGTATGCAGGGGTATTGACCAAGTCAACACGGAATTTTTCCGTGTTGACGACTCGGCCAACCGGCCGAGTCCGGCAGGCTGCGCCGGCCGATTCGGCCGAGCCGACGGCCGACTTGGCCGAGTTGGGGCCGAGTCGGGGCTCATTGTGTGGGGAATCTTCTGGGGGGATTTATGGTGTACTTTATTTTTTTTATACAGCATCAATCTCGTGTGTTATGGCTGTTTGACCGTTTGACTTCCCAAAAATCTAAAACAAAAAGATATAAAAAATATGTAGGGCATGGGATTCGAACTCTGGTGGCTTGGTTCAGCAGTGCAAGGTATTACCAATGAGCTACAAGCTCATTCTTATAATTATTGTAGGGAAATAGATACTTAAAGTGTTATCAGCAATATTAATACTCGAAGTATACTTCAAATTTAAATCAAATTTTGGTATACAAAAATTGGAGTTGTTACAGTATGACCTAGGAGATAGTCATACACTCAGTTTCTACTCGGTGATGTCTTCTACTCACGAGTTGGCAACTCACCCCTGTTGTGCCACAGTTTTCTTGCAGGTTTGACCGCATAGGTTCCATTGCGGCTTGCTGGCACACTGCTTTCTTCCGGGTGATTTGCTTTGGTAGGTGGTGTTAGTTGTATGTATGCCCAAGAGGCCATTATTGTACATATGATGTATATTACATTGGATGCTTGGACATATATAGTGAGGACTTTCTTACTCGACATGATAGTATGCTATCTGGTTGCTCTTTATCTTAACATGTATACTTGTCTCTTGATACTGTCTTATGGTTACATGTTGGTAAAGCCCTTAGGATGAGTACTTGACTATCAGGATTATGATGCAGATCATACTAGTAGGGCCATGGTAGTCTATAAGTTCATCCTTTAATGTTCCTAGTCATGGGTGTATCGAGACGGGGCATCGATATGCCAGAGTAGACTAGCGTATACGCTTCTCGACCCATTTGATGGGCGATGGATGATCCCTATATCCATTGGTGTTTGACATCATAGATGGTATACGGGTGCTCAGTGGAGACTAAGTACACTGGACGGACTCGCCGGGAACTCCTAGTTGGTATTATACCTATTGTCGGATAGCAGTTCTCTGGTGACACTGGTACAGGTTAGTCTGTAGACCCGAGATCGTCATAGAGTCTTGTGTGATTCCCACTGTGCTTTGATTTCTACCTTACCACGTTCAAGAGGACGTGCAAAACGGTGGTTTTTGGATACAGTCCCGAGTCACATGGAGGCAATGAGCGATAGGAGGGGTTTCGTCTATCCCAGTATTGGGGGTTGATGTTGCGCTGTGCTCAATTGGCTATAACAGGGAAGTCTCTGGCCAGGGCTGATTTAGAAATTTACTGGTAAGTGTTATCAGTAGTTTCTCGACCCGTTATGAGCCTCGTATCGGCATAACTTATCGAATTATTGGGGTCTGACGTTTACCACCCCTAGACTTGATATGCGACATATCAGATGAGGAAACCGGACTGTACGGTAGTGTTACTGACAGACTTTTACAGGAGTTGGAGCGAGCTTGCTTGCTGATCTTCTGATCGTTCAATACCCGGGCAGCCGTTACGTCCAACTAGTACCGCTGATGGCTTGTGGGTGCTTTATGTGATCGTCACCTACTGCCGGCGTATTGACGAGTCTTTAGAGTCCTGCATAGAGGTTTTACTGGCTATGGTAAAACGAAGTAGGAGCATATATGTGATATATGCGGGACCGAGAATAATGCGAGTATGTGATACCGAATTCTATTCTCAATTGATTTGATAAGTTGGTACATATAATATTAGTAGGTTATATGCGATATAAAGTGTTGATTTGATAATTTAGTGTATAGTTGTATATTTGATATACTAGTTTACATTAAATAACATTAGCTTACTTAAGCATTTATTTTCTCACATGTGCACACTTAATATATATGTGATATATATTAATTGTGTTCTATATTGTGTCATGGTTGATGATACATGCAACATGGGTGTATGAGGATTACACCATGATAAAGATAATGTAGGGTTTATTTATTTATTGTAATTTATTTATTAGTTGGAAATTTGTCACATGGCATGAAACTTCATGAAGCTTTGAGACCCATTGACTTAGTCCACTAATTTTGTCTCACACTAGATATTTTGTTAACCCAACCTTATCTAAACTCATGGTTAAGTCTCTGCAAGGGTAATATTAGATTTTTTCCCACCCATGGTTGCCATTCACTCTCACAACATTATCTCTCTTCATCTTCTTCATCAAAGCTCAAGAGCTCTCTAGCTCTTGATCAAGTGAGAAAATTTAGTGAGAAAATTAATTCCAAATTAATCAAAAATCCTACTTCATCATCCTCTACTAGATTAGCACTTTAGTATAGGGTGTTAGCTTCATTAATATCATATTAGTAAAGAGGGTAGCTTGGGTTAGTTTCTCTTCGACGTAGATCATCTTCGGCCTCGAAGACTTCAAGCAAGTTCGTTACTTTCTTCTCATGGAGCCGTTCAAGAGTCCGCAAGATCATTTCATCACAGCGAAAGGACTACTACAAGGAGCTAATGAAGTGAAGGACCGATCTACAAAGGTTGTATTTCTAGTTCACTTAGATGTAAAGTAGTTTACATTATGTTTCGTATGATTTTCTAGTTAACGATTCTAGTTTAGGGTTCTTTAAAACGGCAAAATTTTGAAAATGGCATGGATGATACCTCCCGAAACCTTGCTGTCGTTCATATGAACCCTACAGGTGGGGTTTCACTTACATTGTGACCACCATTGTACTTTTATATTTATTTCAGTTGTATCTAGTTAAAAGCTCCATCAACCAAACTATGTATATTTGTAGACTTAGAAATCTCGAGTTGTATATTCTTTCGGCCATAGAGTTACGCTCATGTATTTATTATTGTTTCTGGTTTCTTGATGATGCTTTGGTTTCTTTATTTTCTTTCTGTGTTTTGATCCTCGCCTTCGGCGTTGTATATTTATATTATTTGTGTGGTTGTTTCCGCCAATTGGCGAAGAGCTAGCTCTCTCTTGGGGATGCTTTTTATTGTATTGCTTGTTTTCGGGTTAAATTATACAGAGGAGGTGCTGCCCAAATTTTTAATGACGAAAATATTTTCAAGTTAGATACAAAGATTATGTTTTCATATATTATATTACCTATGTCTTTAAAGAAGGAACCTGATTTCATTAAACTTTATTTCAAAACTTCACCTCCACTATTTTTCCTTAAAAAGGTTTAGATTTCTTGTCTTTTGGCTTATTTGAATTAGGTGGGGTCCCATAAACTTCACATGATTCAAGTGCCAGTCACGTGCCTTTTCCGGGTTGTGACAAAGTTGGTATCAGAGTGTTAGGTTTAACCTTGGTTTGAGTCTAGGTTTGACTACGCGGAGTCTAGGGCGTATATATATTTGGAACTCCGGCTTGACCTTACGGAACTTAGACTTGGCCGAGGGGGTATTAGACCCGAACTTTCATTGCGTAGGTTGACCTGGTTGATGGAGTAGATGACTTAAGTAGAGTAACATACCGTGTGTATGTTCCGCGGCATACTTACGATACACCACTTTTCTTAAGTAGCCTTCGGATGTACATTTCTAATGCACCGTATTTCTATTCGTTCTTATGATCTATCTTCATAGATATCGGATCGTGGTTTCCGTTACCTTGGCTACACGAGCAGAGAGAACTGGGCTAGAGATGCGGTCAGAGCGAGCTCGTCATGGACGAGGATTGATCAGGATGTATTCCGGTGGCGTACGAATGCGTTGATACATTGTTTTACTAGGATTTATCATTGATACGAGCGTTCGGGATCTACACTAGATGATCGGGCCACTACTAGAGGCCAGCTAGAATGTGAAGACTGTTGATGCATCGTCTACTCTAGATGTCTGAGGCGTTGTCTACAATGCGGACAGATGAGCCGGCTGTTGCTGAGTTGATAAAATATTACCCCCGGACTATTGAAGCGAATGCAGCATGAGTTTATACACGGGGATGTGACAGAAGGTAGCTAGTCCATCTTGAACAGAGTGACTGAGATGATTTGTCTGATCTGATGCGCAGATACAGGATCAGTTAAGTTGAAGAATTCCAGTTTGAAGGATCTTATATATATCTAGAGTAAATCGATCAAGAAAGGACATTGTTTGTGGATGCTCCGATATAAGATCAGTAAGTTGACCAGTTTCGAATAGAAGGACCTCACTCTGATGCGTTGTGAATTGATCGAGAAAAGGACGAACGAAGCGTATTCCTCCGATGACTTGGACGAGTTCCCGAGGACGTAATTGGCCAGATGCCTTCTACAGGATATTAGAGATGCCGAGTTCGTAGCTTCGAAGGAGACCCTAGATATGACTACAGCCAATTAGAGCATAGTTCACACAGCTACGAAGAGACGATTCCGAATTGGTCCATATTGACGGGAAGCGGAGTAAGAGGTTCGTGCGATATTTTTGCGAGTTGACGTTCCATTTCGTTAATGCCAGAGACTTGATACGCACGCAGAGGTTTGGATACGACCGTATTTCCAGAGAAAGGTCATGATGTGAATGCAGCTGTCTCGGAACAAGAAACGGATTAAGTAAAGAGTGCCAACTTCTGGGCAGCCCTGCAGAGATAAGATTAAGAAGAGACCCTGACAAGATTTCTCGAGAGTACTTCATGATAAAGATTTGAACCATGATTGATTGTATCGCACACACTCAGTGGGCCAGAGTTTGCCATCAATATCGATCACGTAAATATGGAAATATATCAACACACACACACACACACACACACATATATATATATATATATATATATATATATATATATATATATATATATATCATGTATCCAAATATAAGCGCAGCCGAAAAATGTATGAAAAATCCTTTTAAAATAACCGTATGATATGTATATCACGGCACAAGTAGTAGATGTAGTTTTATGAAGTATTATATGCGTTTTGTTTAAAGTATATGTCTCGCATTTTAGAATTGAATTTTAAGAGGGAGTCCGTTAAAAACATTCTTGTGTCGTCCCAGACATGTCAAAATAGTGAGACTATAGCTCATTTGGAAACCTCTTTATGTGCATTTATATGTGAAATAGTATTCACGTACTGTCCCATGGATCAGTCCTATTTGGCTATTACATGGCATAATTTATAACAGCGCATCTCGACGGATCACGCAAATATCCACATCTGAGTGTCCAATATCGACACTCCAAATCTCACGAGTGTCCATCAACGACACTCAAACTCATTCTCTACCGAGTGTCCATCATCAACACTCAAATCATCACAAATCTCGTGTCTCGACATGTAAATTCAGATATCTTAGGTACCGTCTCATCAGACCAGTCCTCTCTCGATATCAATAACTCCAGTCGTATCTCCCGGATATTCGCTGTGCTCCAGTCTATCTCCGGTATCGAGTGTTCTCGCTAGGCTTCCAGCCTCAAATACGGCTTTCCTGCCCCTCAGCCTTGACCGAGTCCACTATGTATCCGACTGTATACTCTCTCACTCAGTCCGGATAACATAGCGTGTCCGCAACTGTATAGCTCCCTAACCCGGTTCGGAATAAAATCAAATCAGAAAATATCAAACTCATGGTGGACGCCAACTCATCATATCAATAAAAAACCGCATTTTTAAAATATACTCGAGTTTTCATAAATCACATCGCGATTTTCTAATCCATGGAAAATATTAAGTTCTGAAGAACAAAATTTGGATAATTCATTTTGATGATTATATATATATATATATATATAATATATATATATATATATATATATATATATATATATATATATATATATATATATATAACAGTGTCCCATACCACTGAGATATATCATCGTAGGTAAAAACATCATAAAACCCATATCATATACAAATATCCATGATAATGGTACTCGCATCTCAATCAACAAGTATCTTAATGCGTCGTGCATAAATATAGTCAACACATGAACAGATGCGGCAGTTCTTACTGTGTCATGGCAATACTAATAATGTGTAGTGTAGCATACGCGTCTTTGCTCAAGCAGCATGTCAATCATTTGTATTTATGCAAGTGTTCTATCAATGTGTTCATAGAAGAACAACTCTCAATCCATATCCACAGCATACACCCCCCCAATCAACCCCCTGTATATAGGGAAGCCGTAATAAACCGTATCTACATCTATATGGACATAACATAGTATGCAGTCCTACAGTGTCATGGCAGTGCCAATGATATGTAGTGCAACATGCGTGTCTATGATTTGCGCAACATAAAAATCATTGGTAGTTATGCAATATTCTATTTGCGTGTTCGTATGAGAATATTAACGCAACTAGTATATATAATAGGTAATCGAATCGCGAGTGTATAAAAACTAATCTAATCATAATGTAAATAATCGTTAAACATGAGTAACTATTATGAGCTATACCATTACAGTTTAAATTAGAATGAAATGTTGTTTTACAAATAAGGAAGCTGCAGTATATTTAAAATATATATCCTTTTTAAAAGTAGGAGCATATCCTTACCATTTATCATTTAAAAGTGGAAACGAATCGTTAGTTTTTAAAAGCGTATAGCTCAAGCAATCGAAAGGTTTCAATCGGGTTAAACGCATGACTCCGCGAGTCCAAAAGAATCTCGGCCGTATTCGGTAAACTATCCTCATCATAATCCATTCGGAATCATCCATCATACAATATCCCATCAATGTCGTACGGACTTAAAGTCGCGTATGCATATAACAATAAACATATATATATATATATATATATATATATATATATATATATATATATATATATATATTCACGCATACATATAGTCTACTGGATACAAACTATATACTAAATTAGTTATAAACTAAGTTATCTAACATAACATTAGTCTAGATATATAGTATAGATATACTATTTAATTGGTTGCGGGGGTGCTATACAACATCCACCCGACTTCCCCCGTAGATATTGTTGGATATGTATGCCCCCTAGAGGCCATTATTGTATATGTATACATATGGATGTTCGGACATTTGTATGTACAGGACATTCTTGCTCGATATGATAGTATGCTATCTGGTTTGTCTTTATGTTAACATGTGCATAAGTTTTACTTGTTATTACATATTATTTATACATGTTGATAAAGCCCGTAGGATCATTGTGTTGGGTTACGGCAGCGCCCTGGCCATCAATCCGTGGCAAAATGCGGAACAAAAACTTTAAAAACCCGGTGCTAACGGAACCCTAATCGACGGATCGTACCATTAACCCTATACTAGTAATTAGAAAGGAGTTTATAGAGGTTATACCAATCTATCCGTGTCCTTCGGTCTTCAACCTCTGTCCCAAGCTCCTCGCGGCTTCCTCGATCAAGTTTGTTCTCCGGTCTCCCCACATCGAAGAAGATCCACGTCGAGGGTTAGTAATACGGGCTCCCACATCAAAACCGAAGCAACTCGGGTATCTAGTTTGCTAGCTTAGATAGCCAAGATGAAGTAGAGATAGTTTGTGATTACTTTGTCTCAAAACACCTAAGCATTCTCAACTCATGAGAGGGTTTGGGTGGAGGTTGAAGAAGATGCCATGGGAGATGAAGAGTGTGAGCTCAAGAAAAGAAAAGAGCAACTCAAGAAAGTGTGTTATGTTGTAAGATATGTGTTGTGAGCACTTAAAGAAATCACAAGGCAAGAAAAAGATCTTCCATCACACAAATTTCCCACAACAAATATCTTAGCCAAAACAAAACAACATATGACCCAATACCATGAGTCATCAAGTGCATGTGCAACATCAATGCACCAAACCAAAACTTGCACTCACACTTTACACCAATTAAACATTTAAACCAAAATGTTTAATCCCAAAAAGAAATGGCATCAACTAAAGAAATCTTGTAACGAATTATAAGAATACTCCTCATCCGTATATACATACACCTATCCGTATTCCGACCGAATACGAATACAACGAGATGAAAATAATCCAACAATATAATTCTAGGATCTGGCTTAAACTAAAGCCGACTAGTATTATCCGTCCGATCATGATCCGTGCACAAGTGCACGAATATGATCGAACCCTGCCATAAAACCATACGGTCTCTACAACGTTTCGTCCGAACTAGGGAAACCCTCTGTGTGGGACTCTAAAGAATCGTCAATACGCTGGCAGTGGGTTTAACCACAAGCACGTCAGTAGCACTACCTGTACATAACGACTGCCCAGGTATTGAGCGAAAGGGAGGCCGACGAGCAAACTCATCATGAAACCCTACTGAGCCTGACAGTGACAATATCCGTACAGTCTGGTCCGTTCGTCTATAAGTATCGCATATCGAGTCTAGGGGGTGGATAAAGTCAGACCCCTAATAACTTGACATTCAGTGTCGGTATGAAACCTATCACCACCTGAGAAACTACCGATCCTAGATCAGTAATTCTCGACTACCTTGGCCAAGGATTTCTGGTGATGGCCATCCGTGCACACCGCGACATCAACCCCCAATACCGGGAGAGACGAATCCCCTGACGATCTGTAACAACTCCATTTTTAGTGTACATAAATTTGACTTAAATTTAAAATATACTTAAAGTATTTAATGTTTCTGTTACCACTTTAAGTATTTATCTCACACCATAATTATAAGAAGGAGCTTGTAGCTCATTGGCAATATCTTGCACTGCTGAACCAAGCCACCAGAGTTCAAATCCCATGCCCCACATTATTTTTAATATTTATTTGTTTTAAATTTTATAGAAGCCCAACAGTCCACACGAGATAGCTCCCAAAATTCTACTGAACCTAAAAAACTGAAGGTACCAGAGGCTTCACCAGACGACCCCCCACCTCCCAAGCCTCTGACTCGGCCCGACTCGGGCCGGCGCCGCCAGCCGGATTCGGCCGGACGACCGAGTCGTCAACTGGGAATTTGTGTCTTTTGGCATTCCCCACTCCCCTGCATATTTTAAATCTGCAGACCACTTCCAGAGACCCCATTAACACCCATTTACTCCAATTTTTAATGAATATACATATATTTTTATAATTTTTAAATTAAAACCTTTCACCTACCCTAACCCTAACCTAACCCTATAAATACCACCCCTACCCTCTACCTTATCACCCCAAACTCTGAGCCAACTCTCTAGAATTTTCAAGAAACTTTTGTGTGCAATCGAAGTGAGCGAAAGGCGAAGCTCCGGCGAATTCTGCGGCGGATTTTTCGACAACTTCCGTAGGAACTCCCGGGGACGAAACGACGCACCATCGACTCCTTACGAACCATCTCCCTCTTATAGTTGTCCAAAATCCGTAAGTCCCATTTTCTATCTCTCTTTTCTATTCTAAAAATACGAATTTACAAAACCCGACAGAATCGGAACAAATCCGATTTCCGATTCGGTTTCTTCATAAAACTCCACTTCTCGTTAATATAATTATGCTTAAACTCCCTCATGTTGACTATTAAACACTAATCAACCAAATTGATCAAGTTTCAATTCATAAAATGATGTCTATTTCAATTTATCGTATTTTTCACTTAAATACCACATTGTTTCAATTTTACATTTAACTCCATTAAACTTGCTATACCTTTAAGTAGATCATGAGGTAACGACCTAGCTCTTCACACACTCATATGAAACATAACACGATACCCTCGAGAACTTAGAATACGGGAAAACAAACATTATCATTTAAATACCATTTACTTAATAAAACCATTTCTAAAAGATTTAGTATTGATACATCTTTATAAATAAATACCACTTATTATGAAAATAGGATAAGGTTGTGGGCATTCAGTCGTTTATCTAAACCTGATTTTATGGTATCTAGGCTAGACAAGTGAGAAAGGTAACTTTAAAAGGCCCGTCTCACGGTGATTCGTGATCGGATCCCTTCTTTCTTCACTTGTACTTACCTAGCCACAATTGGCGGTGAAGAGGCGATTTGAGGTATCTCACAACTTGTCACTTTGGACCAGTTAGGAGTAGTCTAGTTGACTTAGAAGACCGTGGAACATAGAATACGGGAAAACGACACCTTTTCATTTAAATACCATAATTAATAAAAACCGTTTCCTTAATGATTGGTATTTATACAAATCTTTGCAAAGCGCCGCTACAACCCATTTGGGGAGCCCGTTTAGGATGGTGTGGATTATCGCACATTCTCGGGCTTAGTAGTGCGAGATTCAGACCTCCGCAAGGAGCATTCGGTCTCGAAAGATTTAAAATACGACATCTTAAGAAAACGAGATTTCTAGAATATTATAGATATATACAAAATTATTTTCATATAAATATATGTATATGTAAAATAAACATATCTATTTTTGAAGTATTATAAATATTCCACCTTTTCTACAATATCATAAGGATTAATTTTACACTAAAATACCATGAATTCTATACAAACCAATATTACAAATAAATACCATTTATTATGAAATTAGGATATTTTCACTAGAAATATCACAATGTAAAATCTATAATCTACAATCTACAATCTACAATTTACAATATTACAATTTAACATGAATCCATGAATCCAATTATCAACTTATACAACTTGACTGAACCGAACCATGGATATACATTCCATTTATATGGTTCTCCAGTTATTCTATTTACATGATTCTACGGTTACATCTGTTTACTGATATCATGGTTTCGGTCAGTCATCCAATTATACAATCTATACAGTTTACAATACAAGACAATATAATACAACAATACAATCAAGATAACAATACGGAGTTTAAGGGGTAGACTGGTACGGAATATGTTAAAGGTGGCACGGGGTGGTCACATAAGACGTAATTACATCCATACCGTTGTTCCGTGGTATTATCGATGGAGACTTGTACTACGGGTTACCAAAGTCCCCAGTGTAAGTGGGACTCCTCTCGTATACACTGGCATCTTCTGTACCAAGCTACAAACAACAGCGTTAATACTAAATATAACAATATAATACAATTTTAAAAGCTACTCTCTCTCTCTTTCTTCTTTTCTATTTATCCTTTATCTTTGGGACTTACCGAGCGACCTGTTCGCTAACTACATTCTCTTTCTTTCTTCTTTGAATGTCGTCAGGTGATCTAGACACGTCAGAGATCGAGCCCACTGCTGAAGACTTGGACCAATTCAGTGAAGACACCGAGCTCTAGTTCATTGTACACATTCTATTCAGTACTTTTCATTTCTGTTATGCCATTGTTTAGGCATCGTTTTATTCCATGTATTTACTTTTCCATGCATTGTACAAAAGAATGTTAATAAATAAAGTTGCTGTTATCTTATATCTTGTC
The DNA here is from genome assembly GCA_030015575.1 of Agapanthus africanus. NCBI lineage: Eukaryota > Viridiplantae > Streptophyta > Magnoliopsida > Asparagales > Amaryllidaceae > Agapanthus > Agapanthus africanus. The sequence continues at coordinate 112,969,082 of CM057342.1, read as the reverse complement.
TCTTGTGATTTTACTTTTATATTGCTTGGAAGACTTTTCGTGATCTCTTTGATGCCAAATATTTTCCAGAAACCACGCATTTCGAGATAGATCAGAAATTCATCCACCTGCAACAAGGATCCATGTGGGATAAGTCAGTAGACGAGTACGATGCAGAATTCACCATGCGTAGCCGATTCGCCGCTCATGTAATTCCTACCGCATCGATCAGAGCTAGGCGTTTCCAATAAGGATTGGACCATGAAATTCAAGCCACCCTAGCAACGAGGGGAATACCCGATACATGAAGCAGTTTTGAAGTCAGCCCGTCGCTACGAAGCTGTTATGAAGAAGAAAGGAAGGCCACAGTTGGTTGGTATGAAACGTCCCGCCAATCAGAATACCGAGGGATCCTCTTCTAGGTCAACACTCCCAGTGCCAGCTATGAAGCACGGAGGATCATTTTTCGAGACTGAACCAAACTTCTGCATCTATTGTAAGAGGAACGAACACCATGTCAAGGATAGTCGATGACCAAACGGTATTTACCTGATATGTGGATCATGCTCACATACCATAGGAAGTTGTCCACACAATCGAACTGGCCCTAATTCCGCAGCTAGACCAGCTATCCAAGCTCCACCTACTCGGTTAAATCTTTCTGCACCACCTCCACGTAGACCACCTTTACCTCGACAACCATCGATGTACCAGCATTGATCAGTCGAAAATATTGCATATTTAACACGTCAATTTCCTTACCATTTGCACTCATCTAGAGGTGTTCAGTATTAATATAGCACATATTAGCAAAATAGCCGTAAAGTACCAAATTACTTGTGTTATACTTTAAAACCGACATTTTGAAGGAAATTGAGTGTTTATCATTGCATCGCATTATCTTTGTGTAGCGCAACACTTGTCTCGAGAATCTGTGCAGGAAATTGCAGGAAAAGAGCCAAAAACAGTTAAGAGTGCTGAGAAAAATACGCCAAGTCCAAGACTTGAGATCTGGCAAAAATCAAGAAAGCAAAATGTGATTCTACACATTTTTCAGAGGCCACAAAGTCAGCCCAATAACAGCCCAGAAGTTACATGCCTCAAGGCTGCTAAAGCGCCGTGGATCCGCGGCCAGAAGGACCTTGGAGCCGCGGATCCGCGGCGCTATGGTGACATCATTGCTTCTAATTTCAACACATGGCTTCCTGTAATGACCTTAGCTTCCAGAAGACTCCAGAATAACACGTGGCTTCATCCAGAAGGCTCGGCCTAACAAACTCAACCTAGAATATACCTTATTCTAAAATATTCCCTCCAACTAATCTCTTCTAGAAGCCTCTCTCTAACAAACTTTTGGAGGGAATTTTGAAATTTGAATTCTAGATCTAAGGTTGAGATGCTTATAAAAGGAAAACTTGATCTAGGGTTTTAGGTTATTCATTAACCATTACACACACAAGTTGAGTGACACAACTTGTGCATTGAAAACCCTAACCCTAATCCAATCAACTCCAAGCCAAAATCAAGAACACCGAGTACAATTCAAGCAAGAAGCCTTCAACCTTTTAGGAGCGAAGCCGATCTTCATCCGAGCAAGTGCTCTAAGATGATCCGCGACTCACGAAGACGAGTGAAGCCAAATCGACGATCGAGTTCTTTCCTCATTGTAGATCTTGAGAGAATTGTAACAAAATTGTTGATAAATAAAATGTGAAATTATTTATCTTGCTTTCTTTACATTCTTGCATCATGATTAGATCTTAAATCTTGATTGTGTTTCTTGTTATGATGTTTGAGTAAAACTCCGCTCGTGAAGGAGTCGAGAGAATCAATAGTTGATGATGATTATATTCTTGTACGATTCTTAAGTCCTATAAGTTTTGTAAACTTTAGTAAATTGAAGAATCGACAACCTAGTTTCGAGCGATACTTTCTTGATTGTGTTCGCTCTTAATTAGTGATCCACGATCGATTCTTGAATTTACTAGAGGCTAGAATGTGAGTGAAATCAACGAAAGGACAAGGGATAGATGATGAAACCCTAGTTTCCGCAAGAAATCCCTAATTCTCGTTGATCATCATCGATCTAATATCAAATCATTAATGGATAAGAAAACGTAATCAATAGTTTTCATCACGTCTATACATTCGATCGATTCCTACAAGCCTCACTTCGATTCTTGATTATTGGATTGGAAATCATCAATTCTTGATTCTTGATTTTAATGTTTTCTTGTTATTAGATCTAGATTTTAATAATTCTTGAAATTAACTTTATAATCTTGAATTGAATTGTCTTTTCTCTTTTCTTTAATTTTCAATTCATCTAATTCAAATTCGAACGGATCTCACTTTCCCTGTGGACGATCCGCACTCACTAATGCGCTATAATCGACACCGTTATTGATTGCCGTCAAAAATTTCTTTGATTGTGAAACATCATTTCTTAAACACGACACATCGAGAAATCGAAAATTCAATCAAATGGCGCCGTTGCCGGGGATCGTGTGCTGATTCGTTCGTTTTTGAAATTTGAGTTGAAAAATTTATTCCATCAAAAATTTTAGATCTAAATTCGCACAAACACTAAACGATTCGTTATGATTTTTTGCGAGGAAATTTGGAATCTGTGGAGCTTGTGGAAAAATTTTCTGAATATTCCAGAGAGCTCAGGAGGTGAACAGAGGTATTCTGTAAGATTTTTTTTGCAGTGATCTCCTCATTCAACCACGGATCCGCGGCATTAGAAGCCTCCCGCGGTGGAAGCGCAGCAGAACTTTAGCATCATTGTTCAAAAATTTTCAGGTGAATCCTTGACTTTCTTATCTCTCTCTCTGCCTGCTCCAATAACAAATTTGCTGCAGGTTTCTTTGCAAAAAATTCGCAGCGCCGCAAAAAGCAATAAAAATTGTGCGTGTTTGATCTTGGTTGTTTGCATATTAATACGGAATTTAAGGGGCACGGCCAAATTCAGATTAGGTGGGGAGTTCATTACCCTTCCTAAGCCCCGAAAATCACAAACTTGCATTCGCATTACCCTCATTAACTAAAAAAGATCTAGACATGACTCTAAGGACCGTCGCGCTCACTTAGGACAGAAGGAGGCTATGGGTAATCCATTGCTTATCCGCGTTTCTTTTGTGGTGTCTAAGGCAAGTGTGTCTAAGGCAAGTGGTTACTTAATTAGGCCCACTACTTACGTAGTGGAGAACCTCCCACTTACCTGGCACTTATCTGACCACAAGAGGGACAAAGAGGCAGTGGAGGATTGATCCTGCGACTTATCTTTTGGCAGTTAGGAGCGGTCTAGAGCCTTGACCTAGGTGACCATTAGACTTAGGGTTGCTTGTGCATTTGTTGTGATTTGCATCATTTTTTCAAAAAAAAAATCCGTATCTTTTTCAAAACAAACACCAACCAATCTTTCCCCTAATTATTACCAACGCTGCCACTTGTGCTACAACCATTTAGCACATGTTAGGCTGGACACGGGATTCCATTTCCCGTCTTATCCGCGTTTCTTTTATCGACCCCAGAGTCAGTAATTCTTCGTCTTCTTCCCCACCACCCACCACGACCGCGATGGACGGATTTCCATCAAACTTTAACACCACTCTGCCACCGCCCGCAGGTGCGCAGAATCCTCCATGCATTTCTCTCCAATAGAGACGCTATCCTACACGTGTTCCCCTTCCTACCTGTTTTTCTATACCACCTGCCAACGGGGAAAATTTTGAAATCAACCCCCAATTCATCAAACTGTTACCCAAATTTCACGGTCTTGATTCTGAAAACGCATACATGTTTATTTCCAAATTCGAAAACGTATGTGCTTTGATGGGAAATTCACAACCGTCTTTGGATGCTCTGCATTTACGTCTTCTCTCATTCACTTTGTGCGATTTAGCCGAGAAGTGGCTTTACAACACACCCCCATATTCTATTTCAACATGGGATGAATTCGTTGCAGCATTTCTTAAGAAATTTTATCCCAATCATAAGACCGCCCGTGTTCGGAGCGAAATCTTCAAATTTACCCAACTTCCCAATGAACCATTTTGGAAATGATTTGAACGGTTCAAGAATCTTCTTATCCAATGTCCTCATCACGGAATCTCCAGATGGGATTTGTGTCGAATTATCTATGAGGGTATTGATCTCACTACTAGACAGATGCTTGAAACCATGTGTTATTGCCAATTCCTATCTAAAGATGATGGTGAAGCTTGGAAATACCTAGAAGATTTAGCTCAAAACACATCACAATGGGAAAGTGTTAGACCGCCACCGCCTAGGGAAGATGTCAATCAGCTCGATATTTCTGTCATAATGAAAGCCGAAATGGCCGCAATACAAAGGAAACTCGACGCTATAGAAAACAAAATCTCTTCAGCCTCCCTAAACCAATACACACTTCCCAAAACCGTGTGTGGCTGCTGTTCAAACCCTTCACATTTGATGGAAGAATGCCCTTTGAATGTACCGTTTCAAGGTCACACTAATGCTGCATTTCAGCAAAGACCTGGAAACGATCCTTCTTCTTCCTCATATAATCAAGATTGGAGGAATCACTCTGATTTTTCTTGGATCCAACACCAACCTCAATACACGGATCTAAACCAGAACACTTTCCAAAGGGCTCTTCCAAACAGCAACCACTTCAATTGAGTCAGCACCCCTACCAATCACAAAATTTCCAAAATCCGGCCAACACTTTTGCACCATATGAAAACTCTTTGCAATTGGCCGGTACTGATAATACCTCTGTACTAGTACAAACCTTGGTTACTTTCATGAAACATTCCATCCAAGGGTGGACAAGTTTTCAATCGTCCATCGATAATATGATGAAGATCATTCTCACTCAAAATGAGAATATTAAATCGATGGGAGCACAAATTGAACGAATAACAGCCGAAATAAGTGCTAGAGAAAAAGGGAAACTTCCAGCTCAACCCCTACCCGATCCTGGACCTTCACATTACACTAATGTGGATGCACTTACCACGTTGAGATCTGGAAGAGTGCTAGACAATCATATGGGTGAACAAATTGATAATGGTGAATTGATCATTAACACCCCGGCTTCCACTTCCACTTCCATTCCCACTTCTACCTCTTATCCTATTTCGTCTAATGTACCTTCTTCTTCCGAGCCTATTCTCCGTTTTCCCAAAGGCTCGAACCCTCCACCCACCTCACCTTTTCCACCCCTACAAACTTCTCCACAAATGTTGGACCCAACACTTATTGATAGTGCTCCATTTCCTGAAAGGATGAGGCCCAACAAACATGATGCACAAAGGGAGAAGCTTGTGGACATGTTTAAGGAAGTTAACATCAACATCCCTCTCCTAGATGCTATCCAACAAGTTCTGTCCTATGCGAAAATTCTTAAGAACTTGTGCACTAGGAAGAGGAAGACTCAAGTGCCTAAAAAAGTGTTCATGTCAAGCACTGTAGACACAGCTTTTCCCCAACAATTACCAAGGAAATGTAAGGACCCTGGCTGTCCTACTATTTCTATTTCTATTGGGGATAAACACATTAACCGTGCTTTACTTGACCTTGGCGCTAGTGTTAACTTGCTTCCTTACTCGGTCTACGAGCAACTAGGTATCGGAGTGTTAAAGACTTTGAACATAACTCTACAGATGGTCGACCGATTTATCGCCAAACCTAGGGGTGAACTTGAGGATGTGTTAATAAAAAACGGGGAATTTGTATTCCTTGTGGACTTTATTGTTCTTGATACACAGCCTGTAGCGAACCCACGGAACCAAATTCCGGTGATTCTAGGTCGTCCCTTTTTGGCTACTTCCAACGCTGTAACCAACTATAGAAACGGTTCTATGAACCTATATTTTAGGAATAGGTCAATTGAGCTCAACATTTACAAGTTGGGAAGTCAACCCTCCGATCCTCATGCTCGATTATGTTCTGTCGAATTAATGGATGTCGACAGCAGCGAATTTGATCAGCTTCACGATACAGATCCAGACTTCCTTTATACGTTGTTGTTTGACCCAGATATGTATCATATACATACGGACCATTCTTTTGAGTTGTCCGGGTCAACATCTAACGTCGATGATGAACCTTTTCTGGAGTCTGAGTATCAACCCGCACTTTTTGATGACATCATTCTTTGGGATATCGATGAAAGCTTCCCTGATGAACTTGCATTTTTGAATGATACGGATATTGAGATGAATCATCTCCCAATCAATGAAATTGAACCTCCACCCCTTCTTCTGAACTGTAAAAAGGATGCGAGTAATCCATCACAATCACTGCATCGTCTCTCCAAAATGAGACGCAAACATATTCTATTCCATCACTTACCTTTTCCCCACTTCTTCTTCCACCAACCTATGCACTACATTGATAAAATCTTCGAATGGTTGGTGTTGACCTTCGGTCTTTGCAAACCTTGGCATCGACCAATGATTTTGACCCCCTCATATGATTTTCAAAAGCTTAACATGGTTTAACTCAAGTTGGGGGGGGGGGGTATAATCTGGCTCTTGAAAAGAAAATTTTCACAGAAAATGATGAGCCAAAAATAAGTTTGGGGGAAGATCTTCACTTAAATATTTTGCCCCCATTAATAAATTTCCTCCCAGGCTTACAGGTTTTTGAGATATAGCGGATGGCAACAGTGAGGACACTGTTGAAAACAAGTTTGGAGGAGGTTTGTGCTTATTTTCGCATCATTTGCATCATACTTTGCATAAGCACAAAACATTTTAAAACCAATAAAAATTTAAAAATTTTCAAAAAAATAAAATTTTTGTACATAAATAAGATAATAAAAGATTAGATAGTGAAAAATTACATCCAAAAGATTGGAAAAATTTAAGAAAACCTAGAAAATTAGAAGTTTTCTTATATGAACTAGTAATAAGTAGTTATGAGCTGTTGTCCCAAGGGTTAGTAAGATGAAGGAAGTCGCTAATCTAAGGATAAAAATAAGTCTGAGAAATAGTTTCTATTCTGAAAGCCAAACATTTGAACGTTGATACCCTACTATACGCACTTACACACGTCTTGAAGTTCGGGATAGTAGAAGATACCTTGAAATGCTCTTGTCTAAAAGCTAAAAATATGAAGGAAATAAAAATAAATGAATAAAATATAAAATGGTGAAGAAAAAAAATGAACACTGGTTTTGTTATCACCAAGGTAGCAGTAAAAAAATATAGCGAGGGTGCTTCATTACCTAGTGCCTTAGACCAACTGGTCTGGGAGTCACTGCTAAGCCTTAGATGGTGCAAGACGAGGAAAATACACCGTATAAGCAAGCACATGAGTAATCGTTCGGTTAGTACCTCAAGAAGTATTAACGGTCGCATGAAAATGTGTGAGCAAATCCATATATTCATTAATTAAAAAGTAATGAGGCAGATGGACAAGAGTATGATAGCTTGAATTGAATTCTCCGGGTGTAGGGATGTCTTTTACACACATGTAGGGTTATATGATCGATGTTTAGAAGAAAAATAGGAATGAAGAATAAAGACGATATTTTATTGAGAGATGATGTGATTTCCAACATTTTTTCATGACTATTAAGATAGGGCTCATGACAACCGAAAAGCTAGCATAGTTGGAAACCCTAATTTTCAAAGTCTTTCTTTTACAATTCTTATCTTTATATGTAACTTTCACGGTCTTCCTTTTATTATGGGATTTTGTGGGTGCAATCCGCTGAAAACCCTCAGGAGACAACACTCCTCCTATTAGGGACACCTAGATGTTTAAAGGGTTATTGCACGTGCTCAGTGCAATTGTGTTGCCTACGAAAATGTGCTAGTTAGTTTTTCTCTTTCTTTATTTTCTCCTTCTCTTTTTAATAAAACAGTTCGCTCGAGACGACCGAAAATAAGTTTGGGGGAGTTTGATCAGTCGAAAATATTGCATTTTTAACACGTCAATTTCCCTACCATTTGCACTCATCTAGAAGTGTTCGGTATTAATAAAGCACATATTAGCAAAACAGCCGTAAAGTACCAAATTACTTGTGTTATACTTTAAAACCGACATTTTGAGGGAAATTGAGTGTTTATCATTGCATCACATTATCTTTGTGTAGCGCAACACTTGTCTCGAGAATTTATGCAGGAAATTGCAGGAAAAGAGCCAAAAACAGTTAAGAGTGCTGAGAAAAATACGCCAAGTCCAAGACTTGAGATCTGGCAGAAATCAAGAAAGCAAAATGAGATTACACACATTTTCCAGAGGCCACAAAGTCAGCCCAATAACAGCCCAGAAGTTACATGCCTTAAGGCTGCTAAAGCGCCGCGGATCCGCGGCCAGAATGGCCTTGGCGCCGCGGATCCGCGGCGCTATGGTGACATCATTGCTTCCAATTTCAACACGTGGCTTCCTGTAACGACCTTAGCTTCCAGAAGACTCCAGAATAACACGTGGCTTCATCCAGAAGACTTGGCCTAACAAACTCAACCTAGAATATACCTTATTCTAGAATATTCCCTCCAACTAAGCTCTTCTAGAAGTCTCTCTCTAACATACTTTTGAAGGGAAATTTGAAATTTGAATTCTAGATCTAAGGTTGAGATGCTTATAAAAGGAAATCTAGATCTAGGGTTTTAGTTTGTTCATTAACCATTACACACATAAGTTGAGTGACACAACTTGTGCATTCAAAACCCTAACCCTAATCCAATCAACTCCAAGACAAAATCAAGAACACCGAGTACAATTCAAGCAAGAAGCCTTCAACCTTTTAGGAGCGAAACCGATCTTCATTCGAGTAAGTGCTCCAAGACGATCAGCGACTCACGAAGACGAGCGAAACCAAATCGACGATCGAGTTCTTTCCTCATTGTAGATCTTGAGAGAATTGTAAAAAAATTATTGATAAATAAAAGGTAAAATTCTTTATCTTTCTTTCTTTACATTCTTGCATCATGATTAGATCTCAAATCTTGATTGTGTTTCTTGTTATGATGTTTGAGTAAAACTCCGCTCGTGAAGGAGTCGAGAGAATCAATAGTTGATGATGATTATATTCTTGTACGATTCTTAAGTCCTATAAGTTTTGTAAACTTTAGTAAATTGAAGAATCGACAACCTAGTTTCGAGCGATACTTTCTTGATTTTGTTCGCTCTTAATTAGTGATCCACGATCGATTCTTGAATTTACTAGAGGCTAGAATGTGAGTGAAATCAACGAAAGGACAAGTGATAGATGATGAAACCCTAGTTTCAACAAGAAATCCCTAATTCTCGTTGATCATCATCGATCTAGTATCAAATCATTAATGGATAAGAAAACGTAATCAATAGTTTTCATCACGTCTATACATTCGATCGATTCCTACGAGCCTCACTTCGATTCTTGATTATTGGATTGGAAATCATCAATTCTTGATTCTAATGTTTTCTTGTTTTTAGATCTAGATTTTAATAATTCTTGAAATTCACTTTATAATCTTGAATTGAATTATCTTTTCTCTTTTTTTTAATTTTCAATTCATCTAATTCAAATTCGAACGGATCTCACTTTCCCTGTGGACGATCCGCACTCGCTAACGCGCTACAATCGACACCGTTATTGATTGCGGTCCAAAATTTCTTTGATTGTGAAACATCATTTCTTAAATACGAAACATCGAGAAATCGAACATTCTATCTAGCATGCATGAAGAAATGTACCAAGACGCCAGGCTTACACTTTGGCGGCCGTAGAAGCTGAGGCGGTTGGCCAGGGTAACCCTGGTAATTCTCTTCAATCTTTTCAAACTTTTGCATCATTTTGTAATTATTCATACACTATCAAGTACTTCTATCACCAAACTTTCCTTGAATCTGTTATACTTTCCTTTTACAAATTTCGAGAACGAAATTTTTTTAAGGATGGTAGAATGTAACAACCCTAAAATTTCTGTACAATTTTTTTCAAAAATACAGAAAGGGATAATTTTGCCTGAGCACAAGTTATAAGTTTGATTTGCTTTTTAACAACAAGAAGGAGCTTGTAGCTCATTGGTAAGACCTTGCACTGCTGAACCAAAGCACCAGAGTTCAAATCCCATCAACCACATTATTTTTTAATTAGTTTACTTTTAAATTTTTAGAATCCCAAGAGTCTACACGTGCTTAACCCATAAAACCAAAAGTCACATATAAAAAAAATGAGTCCAGGAGGTAGACAAATCAATAAGGGACACGTGGCATGAAGAATCGGTGCGACTCGGTCGACTCGGGACGGCGACTCGCCCGACTCGACCGCAGCCGTCGGCCCGAGTCAGCCCAAACCTAAAATTTCTTTACATGTTCTGTGTCTCTTGAACTCCCCATAACTCCTACACTGTTTAAATTTCCTGCATTATTCCATAGACTAATAAAATCCAATTAAACTCTTTTTAATGCAAAATTAAATACATTTTTCTTCACACCCTTTCATCTACCCTAACCCTAGTTTTTCCTATAAATACCCACTCAATTTTTTCACACCCTTCACATTGAAATTCTTGTCCAAACTCTCAAGAAAATTTTATAGACTTTGTGTGTGGAAGTGGAGTTAGCAAAGGACGAAACTCCGGCGAACTTCCGACTACGATCCGAGGAGTTCCCGGCGACAAATCAACGCACCGGCACCTCCTCTTCCTCTCCTCTTGACCTTAAACCTGTAAGTCCCTCCTCCCTCTTCTCTTTTCTATTCTGAAAACTCGTAATTCTAAAACCCGACGGAAGCGTAGTTAATCCGACTTCCGATTCGGTTTTTCTTTAAAAGTTCCATTTTTCTTAAAAACAATAATACCAAACTCTCACAACATGACTATTAATACTTAACAAAACATATTGAATAAGTTCCATATCAAAAGAATGTATATTGTAATTTTTATCGCATTTTTCAGAAAAATAACATATAGTTTAGGTTTGACATAAAAACATCATTATCCTTGCTATACATTTAGATAGTTCACGAGATAATGACCTATCTCTTCACAACACTCATATGTAATATAGCATGATGATATTGGGAAATATAGATTTGGGAAAATACGGTTTTACATAAAACTACCTCCGACTTATATAAAAACCTTTTTCTACAAGATTATGTATTTTAAACAAAAATATTTGCAAAGCGCTGCTACAACCCATTTCGGGGAACCCGTTTGGGATGGTGCGGATTATCGCACATCTTCGGACTTAGTAGTGCGAGATGCAGATCTCCGCAAGGAGCATACGGTCTCGAAAGATTTAAAATATAATTTTCTTTAGAAAATGAGATTTCTAGAAAAATAATAAATTAAAATTAATTTATATAAATATATATATATATATATATATATATATCATCAAAATATCTAATTTTTGTTATAATATAAATATTCTAACTTTTCTAAATCAAAAGAATCACTTTACATGAAAATACCATGCAATTCCATACAAGTTCAATACTTTACAATTAAATACCATATATTATGAAATTAGATTTTACTCACTAGAAATGTCACATATATAAAATCTACATCTATGAAAACTCTAAAAATGATAATTAAATACTTGAGGTGTATTTTGAAAATTATACAAAATTATTTTTATATAAACCCCCCTCAAGTTTTATAAATTACAATAAGGACTTTAGTAAATATAGGTTTAAGCGGGACCAGTCTCTTGAGCTTCAGGGAGCCGAAGATATGGGTGCTTGCCTATTTACGGTAGACAACTTAAAAAATGGTGTTATCAACACGGTAATCGTCTTTGAAAAAGACACAAATTCTGCCGTCCATGTGCAGCGGTTACCGATAACACCAAAACCTAATTTAGGATTCAATTTCTTTTCTAATTGTCTGACTCAGACTGAGTCTCAATATAATCAATCTGACTTGAATGAGATTCAAGTATATATAACAATTCAATATGAATCCATATATTCAATCTGTTCAATCTATCAATCTATACAACTTGACTGAAACGAACCATGGATATACATCCATCTACCTGATTCTCCAGTTACATCCATTTACTGATATCATAGTTTCGGCAAGTCAACCATCTATACAATCTATAATACAAGACAGTATAATATAATACAATACCATCAGTACAATCATTACTATCAATACAATAAATACACGGGGTGTTGGGGTAGTTCATGTGTGTATCCAACAAAATCTCAAGAGTCCCCCTAAATTATGAATCCATGTCTACTAACACAAGCAAGCTATCATGAGGGTCCTTATTTCCTTATTCCTGGGTTACAGCCTGTTGAGTTTGGAATATTTCAACACTAGGTTGAAGTCCCGTTACTAACATTTAATTCGGGCCCATGGTTTCCTACCCCTGGATTACAGCCTGTTGGGTTTGAGAAGACTCTTGAGATTGGTTGACATTCACCCTTGAACTTACGTTAGATTAGTATACCCAAGTAGAGACCTGTTAAGACACTTACCTTTACTGCATGTTCTCTACACTTACATTATATGGCTATGTTACTTTTATACTATCATGCTCATGATATCAGGTTTAATTCATATTCCTTAGCATTACATTTTTCTTTACTCCCCTTTTCTTTGGGACTTACCGAGCGAAAGTTCACTGACGGATATTCCACCTTTCTCTATTTTCTTGCAATGTTCGTCAGATAACAAGGAGACTGAAAGAGTAGACATCTCAGAGGAGGAGCACCAACAGACCGAGTTATAAGCCTAGACCAGTTACCTTTTCTCTGTTGATGTACGCCACCTGTTTAGGCGTTTCAATCTTTGTATTTTCTTTCAGTTAAAAATCATGTATTGTAAAGGAATCAAGTTGGATATAATTAAAGTTGTTGAAGTTTTACTTTCATGCTTATTATCTTGTCTTTTTATATTGCTTATATTACGCTTAGCGTATTTATTTTGGGAAATGACCTTCTCGAAATAAATACGTCGTGGCCTCGTCATGAATCTGTTTCTGTCTACTGGGAAGCGGGACGTGACAATATTTATAGTAATTTTATATAAACTGTAATAACACTTGTCACCATGTCCGTAACAAAAACAACAATCTTATACTTTACGTTTGAAGAAAAGGTTTTTTAAACCGAGATTTAAAAAATTCTTTTTTAAATTTATTATTTGATTTATTTTAATTTTTTAAAATTTTAACAATTCTTAGGACGGGTTCTAGGAATCCGCTCTTTTTATTCCATGGGTGGGTGGGGACGGGGTGGGGGCTGATAAGACGGGTTATGAGATCCCGCCTTCAATAAACCGTCCTATTGTGCTAAATATAATTTAAATTATATTATTTTAATTTATAATCATCCTATTTCGAAAAAAACCCTATAAAATGCAGGTAAATAATCGGCATGGGGCCTTATTTGGAATGGGCATGGGCCCTAACATATTGGATAGGAGCCACGTGGGGGATTGAGGAGGCTGTTTCGAGGTTTCATCTTAATTTTATTATTGGGAAAAATGAGTCTTAACTCCCTAAACTCGAAAAGCAATATGTTTAAGTATCTTGCCGCAAAACTCTTATGAAAAACTCTCTCTTAAAAAGGCAACAAGTTTAAGTACTTGTATGTACTTTAGCCACTATATATTTTGCTATATTCCTATCTTACCCTCAACTAAAAAGATGCTACAATACCCTATAAGTACTATATATAACAGAATAAGTACTACTTATACCGTGAAAGTACTATATATATCCGATTAAGTACAATATATACCATGTAAGTACTGCATATGTCTGAATAAGTGCTACGTATAATTGTATACTTACTACATTAAAAATACTTATGGGTTGGATAATTAATTTTGAAAATATACTAACACCCCAAAATATTTTCTGTATTATAATAATTTCTCTCTGGTTATTTTGAAGTGTTGGTTTTTTCTCAAATTAATTATGTAAATAGCAAGTATTATAAAATGTAGTAGTTATTTAGTTATATGTAGTAACTTACCGAATATATATAGTACTTACAAAGTATATGCAGTAATTTACACTTTTGTTAATATTGTAATAACCCTGAAATCTCTGTACATTTGTATCATATTCAATGTATTTATAAAGATGTATTTCAGTTCTGACTATAAGTTATAAGTTAAGTTTGTTAACTAAAAGCAAGAAATAATTTGTAGCTCATTGGTTAAGCCATTCCTTTGCTGTTCTTAGCCTGCGTGTTCGAATCCCATCAGCCTCAATTATTTTAATATTTTTCTTTTTAATTTTTTGGAAGCCTAAGAGTTTGCACGGGTATTATACGGAGAAGCGAAAAGCTTCAACAAGAGTTTGCACGGACATTATATGGAGAAGAGCACGAATTTCGAGACCAAAGATCAAAATCTGACCGCCCAAAAATCCCATTTAGCCGCTTCCAGCGGCCAGGATGCGACCAATTTTCTCTGTGCTTCCCCCGTGCGACCTTTAGACTCCTTACTACCCTTTTTGCTTTTTGAATCCTCTGAATTTAACCAGAGAGCAGCCAGTCCATTCATCTATCCAATTAACATCATTTTAATTCATTTTTTTAATTCACATACTCCCATATTCTTCTCTATAAATACCTAGCCATCCTACCTTACTCCTTATTTCTAAAAATTTCACTAAATCCCTATAAAAAGTTCTCAAGTCCAAGCAAAACGAGTCAAGCTTATTCGCAACATCGTCGACTTGTCAACCATTCAAGTTCATCCCTTCAAGCGTCATCAACTCGACCTTCTCGTCTCGCTAGTCTCGGTTCCTCAACAGAGGCTTCTTCTCTCGTTCAAACATGCAACTCGTAAGTCTCCATCTAATCTACTCTCTTGAATCCAATCCTAACTTCTCTTCTTGACTCTACTCTCATAACCTTACATATAATCTATACTAAACTAAACTTCTTAAAAATACTTTTGGACTTGCTAAAAATATTTGTTCATGTTAAAAAGTTAGGAAAAATAAATTGCCAAGCTTACCTTTCTTGAAAATTTTATGCTACACTCAATTCATGAATATTTTCTTCACTTTAAATATATATATTTCTTGTGACACTTTAGTTTAACAAACAAATACGATAGACTTATTTCATGTATATATCATGTACGGGGTAACGACATACCCCTCACGTACACATGGAAAACATTGCACGATACTATAGCTATATAAAGAAAACGTATTACATTAAGATACCCTCACTTTCTAAAATATGGTTTTTAAATCGTTATTTTAAATCCTTTGCAAATACGGCTCTACAACTCTCGTTAAGTGACCCGTTTATGGATAGTGCGGATTATCGCATATCCTTAGGATAGTAGAGTGAGATACAAAACTTCTCATGGAGAATTTGGTCTCTTTAAAGAAAATACGACTTTTTAAAAACAAGTTAAATAATTGAAAAATTATTCAAATCATATATTCGTATTTCTAAATAAAACAATTTGCGAAAACTAGATTTTTAAAAGAAATGATTAAAGTTAAGAAAATACCTTCAAGTTTCCAAAAGATAAATTTTTCATAAAAATAATATAAACCTTTAAAAGTTAAGTTTTATCACTAAAATACCACAAAAACCAAAATACATTTTATAAAACTCTTGATTTTAATACTAGCATATTTTTATCAAAAACACCATCGAGGTTTTTTTAAAATCAAAATATTATACATAAACCCTCTCGAGAAATGCAAACATATAAAAAAACATACGATAAACAAAATTAATAAATCTTTAAGGATTTTAGATTAATAAGGGGTTTAAGCAGTACCAATTCTCTAGGCCTCGGAAGCCAGAGAAAGTGTGTGTTTTCTTATCTAGCCTAGATAATATTAAAGCAATTATTAATGTCAATCGTCTTTGAAAAAGACACAAATTCTACTGTCTATGTGCAGCGGTTGCCGATATTTCCCAAACTTAAGAATTTCAAAAGTTAAATCTTTGAAATAAGATATGTCTAAAACCTAAACCCAAATTCGAACTTGACCTGAATTCCAATCGAACTTAAACTCAAACCCAAACTCGAACCCAATATTGAACTTAAACTTTTGAACTTGACTTGACTTTACCCGAATCATGAATATGACATGATTTGAACTTAACCCGAACCATGAATATGAATTGACTTGAACTTGAAATGGATACTTGAACATAAGCTAAACCTGAACTTATACTCCTTAGATTCATGAAATCGGTAAATACCTGCTAACTTGAACTATACAATAAAATACGCGAGGATAAGGGGTAAGTTGGTAAGGAAAGTATGCCGTGGCATGAGAGCTCACTTTATATGGCACCTCTTGAATATGCTTTTGCCATTGTTCTGTGGGGTTTGACGGAACCTTGTACTCTCTTGTACTTTTGGTCCATAGGGTAAGCTGGACTACTCTTGTATACACGCATACTTTTCTTATCAAACTATAAAAAACCACGTTAGAATAGTTAACCTTATATATATAAATGTCATGCTTAAGATACCTTTACATACAACCTGACCTATTCATTACTAGGTTTTCTGTTCATTTTACATACCTTCAATCATCGGTATTTTTTCTTTTGGGGACTTACCGAGCGCTAGTTGGCTGACGACGTTCCTTTCCGTTTCTTTTCTTGGAATGTTCGTCAGGTGGACAGGATAAGATAAAGCCAATTCAGGAGGACTTGGACCAGTTCACAGCCCAGCCCGACTACTAGTTTCCCTTTTCTGTATTTATTTCCAATATGCCATTGTTTAAGCATCTTTTCAGTTATTGTATGTTTATTTCAGACATCTGTATTTTAAAATTTGAATGTAAATAAACTTGCTGTTGAATTTGAAATATGTCTTAACACCTCTACTAGGTTTCAATAAGCATCAAGTATACAATTTAAAAAAATTAGAGCTCTAAGTATGCTAAACAAGAATCGAACTAGAGAATTATAGTTTCAAAATTAGCAAATTATATTCTAAACTAAGTGAGGAGAGTCTACAACATTTGTAGTCTAGTCCTTCACTTCTAAAGTTCCAAGTTGTAGTTCCTAGAACTCTTCTTTGACTGCACTTGAAGAATAGAACGAGCTTACTTGTAGTCTTCGTCGTCGAAAATGATCCATCTTGAGGCAACTCACACTCAAGCTTACACTTCACTAATCAAGGTATTAGTGAAGTTAACAATCTATACTAATGGACTACTAATGGGCTAGAGTAGTGTAGGTTGATGTAGTAGGAATTTTGCTCACTAAAAATATATCTTTTCTTTTCTTTTTCTCAACCCTAGAAAAAATCCAGTCAGGAGATAATGAAGAAGATGAACATGGAATATGAGTGTGAATCATTTAGAGTCGGATGAGATGAGATAAGAATGATAAAATATCTAACAGTAAAATAAGAATTGGAGATGAGTCATGGCTTTTCAATACTTCTCCAAGCATCCAAAGCCATGACTCATTCTTCTCTTCTTTTCCTTTTCTTTTAAATATAAATCATTCTATTCATCTTTAACTCTTGTGTGATTCTCATACATCCTAATTCTATGTATCATCAACCATGATACAATATATATATATATATATATATATATATATATATATATAATTATTAAATCAACACTTGATTCAATAATCCGGTTATATCATATATAACCCGGCTAATATCAAATATATACATGTATATCAAATCATTAAATCAACACTTAATTCAATAATCCGGTTATATCACATATAACCGGCTAATATTTAATATTAGTTAATATATATATATTAAATTATTAAATCAACACTTGATTCAATAATCCGGTTATATCATATATAACCTGGCTAATATCAAATATATTAAACATATATAAAATTCAAATCATTGAATCAACATTTGATTCAATAATCCGGTTATATCAAATATAATCTGGCCGATATCAAATATCGCTAGATTAGAATACGGTATCATATACTCATATTTAATCAAGCTCCTGCACATATCTCCATACGTGCCCTATTTCGTTTCGCTTGAGCTAGGAAACCTCTATGTGGGACTCTAAAAACTCATCAATACACCAGCAGTAGGTAATGATCACATCATAGACCTTCAAGCCATCAGCGGTACTAGCTGGACGTAACGGCTACCCAGGTATTGAACGAATAGAAGATCAACAAGCAAACCTGTCCAAACTCTCATAGAGCCTATAAGCAACACTTACCTACAGTCCGGTCTCTTCGTATGATATGTCGCATATCGAGTCTGGGGGTGGAATCGTCAGACCCCACTAACTCGATAAGTCATGCCGATGTGTGGCCTATAACCTTTCGAGAAACTACCGATAACACTTATCAGTAAATCTCATCAGCCCTGGCCAGGGACTTGCTATTATAACCAATCGAGCATAGCGCAATATCAACTCCCAATACCGGAAGAGACGAAATCCCTCCTATCGCTCACTGCCTCCATGTGACTCGGGACTGTACCTAAAAACCACCTGTTTGCACGACTCATTTGAGACATGGTAGGGAGAAAATCAAAGCACAGTAGAAACCACACAAGACACTATAACGATCTCCGGTCTACAGACTAATCTGTATAAGTGTCACTAGAGAAATGCTATTTGACGATAGGTATGGTACCATCTAGAAGTTCTCGGCGAGTCCTGTTCGGTGTACTTATTCTCCAATGAGCACTGTGTACAATCTTTGATGTCAAACACTAATGGTTATAGGATCAACCATCACCCCATACAGGGTCAAGAAATGTACACACTGGTCTACTCTAGAATATCGATGTCCTGTCTCGATACTCTCTCGACTAGGAACTGTTAAAGGATGTGGTTGTGGACTACACAAGCCCCACTAGTATGAAATGCATCATAGTCCTGATTGTCAAGCCAACATTCTAAGAGTTTTATCAACATGTATCAATGAAATAGTAAACTAAATCAAGTGTACGTGTTAAGAGAAAGAGCAATCAGATAGCATACTATCATGTCGGGAAAGAAAGTCCTTTATATATATGTCCAAGCATCCACTATAATATACAATAATGGCCTCCAGGGCATACATATTCCTAACAATCTCCGACTTGCACTAAGACCAGTTGTTGTGGTATCGAATACCCAACATCCTAAAAAGTCTCTCAAACTGTGTCTGGGGTAGGGCCTTCGTGAGTGGATCCGCCTTGTCGTTCTTCGTGTCCACTCTCCTGATCTCAATCTCGCAACGATCAACTATCTCCCGGATCAAATGATACCGTCTTAGAATATGTCTGAATCACTGATGGGACCAGGGTTTCTTGGCCAAAACCATAGCTCCATTGTTATCACAATACAGAGTTATTGGATCTTCAATGGATGGAACCATACCAAGTTCAATAATGAACATCTTCATCCAGATAGCCTTTTTGGCAGTATCGTTGGCAGTGCTGTATTCAGCCTCCATCGTTGAGTCTGCAACGGTATCTTGCTTGGAACTCTTCCAATATACTTTCCCTCCATTGAAGGTGAAGACAAAGCCCGAGACAGACTTGCTGTCATCCTTATCACTCGGGAAGCTCGAATCGGTAAAGGACTCCACTTGGAATTCGCTGTTACTATACACCAAGAACATCTCTTTAGTTCTTCTCAAGTACTTAAAAATGTTCTTCACAGCTATCCAGTGCTTCTCCTCTGGGTCTGATTGATACCTACTTACCACACTAAGTGCATAAGCTACATCCGTTCTGGTGCATAACATCGCGTACATGATAGACCCAACTGTAGAAGTATAGGGTATCATGTTCATGTGAGCCCTCTCCAAATCAGTCTTGGGAGACATCTCTTTGGAGAGAGTGATTCCTGAACAAGCGGGTAAATTACCATACTTTGAATCTTTCATACTAAATCTCTTTAGTATGGTGTCTATGTATCTGTATTGGGACAATCCCAACAACTTTTTAGATCTATCTCTATAGATCTTTATCCTCAGGATGTAGGAGACATCACCCAGATCTTTCATGGAGAACTTTTGTGATAGGAAGAGTTTGACCGAGTACAGCTTAGGAACATCATTTCCTATCAAGAGTATGTCATCCACATACAATACGAGGAATACAATCTTACTCTCTACAGCTTTTTTATATATACATGGTTCATCTATGTTTTTGATGAATTCAAACTCTTTGACCGCTACATCAAAACAGATGTTCCAGCTCCGTGACGCCTGCTTTAATCCGTAGATTGATTTAAGAAGCTTGCACACCTTTCAGCTGCTCCCACTATCTACGAAACCCTCTGGCTGTGTCATATACACGCTCTCTTCTAAATCACCATTTAGAAAAGCGGTCTTGACATCCATTTGCTGAATTTCATAGTCATGGTATGCAACAATGGAAAGTAGGATCCTGATGGACTTAAGCATAGCTACTGGAGAAAAGGCCTCATCATAGTCGATACCTGGTCGTTGATGAAAACCTTTTACAACAAGTCTAGTTTTGAAGGTCTCAACCTTTCCATCTACACCAATTTTCTTCTTGAAGATCCACTTGCTCTCAATAGGTTTTACCCATTCAGGAGCAACTTCCAAAGTCCGTACTTTGTTGGTGTACATGGATTCCATCTCAGATCGCATAGTATCCAGCCATTTCACAGAGTCCCCACTTGTGATGGCTTGCTCGAAACTAGTCGGGTCATCATCTTCCATGATGTAATCCTCTCCCCCACCGTCTATGAGAAAACCGTAGTATCTCTCAAGTGGATGAGGGACCTTACTAGATCTGCGGAGTGGCTGAGATTCATCGGGGACTATTGAATCCTTCGGTTCTGCCAAATCTTTAATTGTAGTTTGTGTATCTGGAACTTCTTCTACCTCTACCTCATTACCACTAATTTCTTTTATAAGAAATTCCTTTTCTAAAAAGGTGGCATGTTGAGCAACAAACACATTTTGTTCCTCGATGTGGTAGAAGATATGCTTTTACGAATATTTGGGATATCCAACAAACTTATATAGAACAAACCTTGGCTCGAGCTTGTCCGGATTTTGCATTTTAACATAAGCCGGAAAACTCTATATCATAATGAAATTAAGATATGCTCTCTTCCCTTCCCATATCTCATATGGAGTGGTAGGCACAGATTTGGTAGGTACCCTATTCAATATGTATGCAGCTGTCTCAAGTACATAACTCCAAAAGGAAATAGGTAACTCAGCAACACTCATCAAAGAGCGCACCATATCTAATAGGGTGCGATTCCTCCGCTCCAATACATCGTTGTGCTGTGGTGTATACGGAGGAGTAAGCTTAGAAAAGATCCCATTCTCTTTTAGATAATCTTGGAATTTCATGCTTAAGTATTCACCTCCTTGATCAGATCGAAGAATTTTAATACTTTTACCCGTCTAGTTATCTACTTCACTCTTATATTCCTTAAATTTCTTAAAAGCTTCAGATTTGTGTTTCAATAAGAACACATGTCTGAATTTTGAGAGATTATCAGTGAATTTAAAGAAGTACGAGGAACCATTCCTGGCATGTGTAAAAATAGGACCTGTTCACCGCCGAAAACGAGAGACGGAACCGCATAGGATCATCTTGCCTAAATTTGGGGGCAAATGCTATTTGGATTTATTCGTCCACCTCTCCGAAGATGCCAAGTTGATTTATTGCGCCGTGTATCGGAGGTTTGGACGGATGCGGCCGTTGTAGCAGATTTCGTCAGATTCCACTCGCTGTGAGGGTTTTTTTTATTATGGGGACGCTCTTCCCTGCAGGAGCAAGCCCCTGCAGTTAATTACGTTACCGCATCGCGGTAACCACTTTCTCCTGCTCCAAAGCTTCACTTCGTCTCGTGTGTATTTGTTTTATTTTTGGTTGCCCGTGGATTGTATACGAGACTAATTTATGTTGTCTCCCGTAGGGCGTGGATTAGTCCAAATCCGTATATTTTTAGATTTGGGTTTGGTTTGATTTAAGAATCGTTAATCTCATTTGAGATTAAGATCAACTTAAATATTTGTTGAGAATACGTTATTCTAATTTTAGACTAAGATCTACTCAACAGGATCTTGGGATCATTCAGACCCAACAAAAGAGCAATTGGGGTCCATTATCTTAGTTTAAGGACGTCGCGGTCCATATCTAGTTTAAGGATGTTGCGATCCGTTGTAGTTTAAGGACGTCTCGGACCATAGCTAGTTTAAGGATGTTGCGGTCCGTTGTAATTTAAGGACGTCTTGGTCCATTGCTAGTTTAAGGACATTGCGGTCCGTTGGGATGTATCCGTCAATTTTGGAGTGCACCAAAGAGTTATTGGTTATCGGGACCCACCACCTCTCTGAAGACGCTGAAGAATTACAATAACATATATCAGAGGTGTGAGTAGATGTACCCTTGAACCAATATCTGTTGGAAGATCAGTAGTCGTGTTTGGGACTAAGACCAATTTGTAAAATGATGAGCACATGGGCTCGGTTGATCTGAATTAGGGATTTTTGGTCAACTTGGACTCAGCCCACTCAGTTTTTAAATAAAGTGTTAAACACTTGCTTGGGCTCAGTCCCTTTTCTGTGCAAACAACGCTGAGCATTGATATGGGTTCTGACGCTCACCCTTTACTTTACTTTATTCCCCCCCTTTTATGGAGTGTTAAACACTCTATATAGAACAGCACCCATGTAAGGGACACGTGAGGCGCTTGGCGCTGAGTGCCAACCACTAAGTGCTAGGCACTCCTTATTTGAGCAGCGCCCATGTGAGGTGCTTGGCGCTGAGCGCCAACCATTGAGTGCTGAGCACTCTTTATTGAGCAGCGCCCATATGAAGGGCACGTGAGGCGCTTAGCGCTGAACGCTAACCATTGAGTGCTAAGCACTCTTTATTGAGGGGCGCCCATGTGAGGGACACGTGAGGCGCTTGGCGCTGAGCGCCAACCATTGAGTGCTAAGCACTCCTTATTGGGGGGCCCATGTGAGGGACACGTGAGGCGCTTGGATGCTAGATTTTCTTTATGTATTATGTTCTGAGGAGTTCAATTCTCTGTTCTTTTCTGGATCTTTGATCCCCAAGAACAAGTTCATCTCCATGAGAATTAAATTCACATTTGTGGGAGACTTGTCTCATGGATCTCAGATCCAGGGAAAGAACTAAGTTCTTTATAAGGGTTAGACCCTGGAATATGCAGAGGAGATGCTCCGATCTCTATTATTATTTTTATTTACCTTGAAGAGAGGTATTCTTCTTTCTTCCCTCTTAAAACTTTCTTCTTGCTTGCTCTAAAGCTTAAGGGGGTTTCTCTGTACAAGACTCGAAGTCTTGGGTCCTTTATATAGTAGAGGCCAGCTTGTTGATTTAGTTAAGAAAATCTCTCATTGAGAGATCCTGATTGATTTGGGGATTTTATCCACCGTTGGATCTTTGATCCAAGAACTTCTATTTTACAGAAAATATTTTTTTTGTTTTTAGAAAGATTAGGGAAATATTTTCCCATACAGAATTTTTCTGTATATGGGTGATTTTTAATCACCATTGGATTTTTTAATCCAATGGCACTCTGTTTTATAGGGAGTAATCTTTCCTGTTTTGAAAGATTTGAGGAATATTTTCTCAACAGAATTTAATTCTGTATTTTGATGATTTATTATCTCCGTTGGATCTTTGATCTAATGGCTCTGTTTAACAGAGAGATTTTAGTTCTGGCGCTGGCGCCCTCATGCGAGGCATGTGCGGCGCTGCCTCAGAGTTTTCAACTTTGGGCGCTAGCGCCCTCGTGCAAGGCACGTGAGGCGCTGCCTCAGAGTTTTTAACTCTTGGCGCTAGCGCCCTCGTGCAAGGCACGTGAGGCACTGCCTCAGAGTTTTTTTAACTCTTGGCGCTGCCTTTCAAATTTTGAATAGAGCTTTGCTCTTTTATTGGGGAAACAAATGCCCCCCACCGTTGCGCTCACGTGGCTCACACATGAGTGCAGTGGTGACTGCCTTTCCACCGTTGGATTTTCTTGGAAGTTGGATCGCTCAAGTAAGGCTTTTGGCCCTTGAGATGACTGCTGTTCATCTTCTCTTGTTCTTTTTTTCTGAACTTTCAGAGCTCAGATCTCTGCCCGAAGAAATCCCTTCTAGAGTTAGAACTCTGCCCAAAAATTTGGTAAAGATCATAATCGAACCCATGAATAGAGCTTTACTCTTCTTAGATCGTAGATCTTAAGATGTATTTTAGGATTTCTTAACCCATTAATCAGAGCTTTGCTCATTTTCCATGAAGAACTCTTAGAGTTTGTTTTACAGATCTTAAAGATCTTAGGGTTTTACCTTGTTAAAAAAAACTTTTCTTTTGAGGGTTCTGTTAGATTACCCCATCGTCTTTACAGAGCATAGCTCTTCAGAAAAAAAAATTTGTTTTGGGGAATTTTATTCCCTCTCAATTAGAGTTGACAGATGTGAAATCTGTTTGCAGAGCACAGCTCTCGAGGGGAGTTTAACTCCTTAGCCCAATGAGGTTTCTCATTGAATAAGAACCCTCTTGAGATTTCAACCTTAATGAGTGACTGCCCCATCAATGATGGGACGTCACCACTGTTTTTATTTTTGACTCTATGAATCTTTAATTGCTAATCTTTTATTGAATTTTATTTCCAGATATTATAGCTGCTTATCTGTATGATCTTGACGAGATTATCTCCTATGAATACATTCGCGTCCAAGGCCGCTATCAAGACCAGGAGTTTACGGATGCCCAATGCGCTGAAGTGATATGTCGCTTCGATGAATACAACAGCCGACTACTCCCCGTCGCTCCGCTCTTTTAAAAATTATCGAGGGGGAGATTTAGGATGCACTTCCTGAATTTAATGAGGCCATGCCGCTTGAGGCGCTTGATGATGCCGAAGACAAGGTGTACTCAGTATATCTGATGGGCCTGATTTCGAAGAGGCGGCGAGATGATCTTGTCGATATTTTGTATCAGGTCTTCCGACAAACGGCGATAATCTCTGCCTACCAAAGGATGGACAATATCAGTGGGAATCTCGACGCTTGCATTCGTGAGAAAATGCATAAGAAAATGGTCAGAGAAGACAGAAGCATTTTACTCAGACTTGCTTCTAAATTCTTAAATCCATGCCCAGGATTCAGTGTCTTTCCATTGTAAACATTTTGATGATATTTTTTTTTATTTTTATCACTGATGTATAAATTTTCTCAAGTATGAATGGCAAAATTTCCCTTTCTTTTACACCACTGCTCATAAGTGCCTCATGTGAAGTAGTAGTTACTCGTATATAAAATGCCGGGGCCCCCGTGTTATACGTGCGAGGCACGTGAGGCGCTGCCTCAGAGTTTTTAACTCCCGGCGCTAGCGCCCTCGTGCAAGGCACGTGAGGTGCTGCCTCATTACTGAAGGCGTCTTTTCACCTTCTTTCTCTGCTTCCTATGGGTCAACTATCTTGTTCCCCATGCCCTTTTTTTCGGCCATGGAAATAATTCCACCATGCACAAAAATTTCCTTGCGTAGATTTGAACATTTCTCTTTATAACCCGAAACTATGTCTTCCTTCTTCTGTTCAAAGAGAAACCCATTTCTACTAACAGAACTCAAACAAACCAAGAGCTATGGTTTGCAATCGTCCTCACACTTATCGGCAACCATGGGAAGTGCCCATCGAGGAAAAGATTCCTTGCTTTTCTGCACGGCTAGTAGACCCTCTTCTTAGCGATGCTCAATATGACGCGGTGATGTATGAGCTCCTGACACGTAGGGGCTCTCCTCTTCTTATGGGCTCCATTTGGCTCCGGATGATCTTTCTATCCGTTCTTGCCGACATCTCTCCTCATCCGGCAGAGATGACTCCGGCGATTCTCGATGCGGCGGAGGATAAGATCGAGTTCTTTCACGAGGCACGTTTGCTTACCCAGTCTTCGAATGGCCGATCAGTTCAACTGCTAAGCCAAATACGGGCTCAACAGATTATCATATCCGCTTTCGCTGATGAACACGGTGCTAATCGATGGGGAGCAACTTCTCGCGAAAACCGCCGCTTCAACATAGTAGAGAGGGCAGAGAGGGAATTGGAGAACTTTGTATTTTGTTTTGTCAACCCCTGTATCTCTGATCCCATATTTGGTGATCTCTTTCCCGTAGAGTAGTATGTTCACATCAATGTATTTCTCTTATTATTGACTGTTGAATGTTTCCTGTTGAATGCTTCTTTTTCATTACATATTCGTACATGTATCTCGCCTCTGTGCATAAGCTTTATACTTTACCCTTAGGAATTGTTTGCTAAGTGTGAGCGCTATTATAGTGTCATACATAAATCAGCACGTTTTGGACACTATTTCCATTTAAACAGGCACGCATTCGTGAATGAACGCTTAGTAGGGCGTGAACCAAAGACTCTCCTGACTGCCTTGCACAGTACATGGTTAGTGCTTGCAGGTTGTGCCTTTCTTTCTTGACTGGACATGAAGTAGTTTATATACTCATTTCGGAGTTTGTTTAGTTTACCTCCTTTGGGCTTGTAGGCCAACATGTCCTAACATTACAGTTCTCCCCTTCTCTTTACGACAGAAGCCCGTTAGGGTGTGTGGTACTAAGGAATTCCCGATACGTAGTATCGCTGTCGTGTCTCTACTCCTTTCGGGGCTGGACAAGGTGTCCTCAAATAATCCCCCAGGTCATATTACCGTCGGGAGAGTACATCCTCTCTAGAAATCATGAGGATTTTCAAGCGTTCATCGCCTCCTTGAGTTGCCAGGATCTCGCTCGGATATTTTTTCCCTTACGGATCTCGAGGACTCATAAGTAGCTTCTTTATTTCAGTGGCATGTAAGTTTGGCAAATGTGTCCCTTAGATAGTCCATCTTGACTTCCTTATAGGGCAGCGATGGCTTAGGAGACAGGTTCAGATCTGCCGCCTAAGACTTTTCAACTTTATGTGCCGTAAAGGTCTCATAAATACTTTTCTCCCTACAAGTCTAGAGGATCCCGTAGGTGTATTTTCTCATTAGGAGTCGTGAGGACTCCTAAGTGCATTTTATCTTGAGAGTCGTAAGGATCTCACAAGATAATTTCCACCCTTTACAAGTTGAGAGGACTCGTAAGTGATTTTTTCCCTTCTTGTCGATATTCGACGTTGGAGAGTGTGGCCCATGGATAGTATACAATAGTCCATCTTGGACTTACTTGCAAGGCCCCAGTGCTTAGTAAACAGGTTGATATCCCCGTTGCCTAAGGCTTTTTCCCTACGAGTTGAGAAGTTCTCGCGGGAATACTATTTTACCTACGAGTCGAGACGAATCGAGAAGTTCTCGCAATAATGTCCTAACGTCACAGTTAACTTCTGCTGATAGAAATCCGTTAGGGTCTGTGGTACTAGGGTTTTTTTCCGTCATACCGTCGTGTTGGCCGATGTATTCCCCGATATGCAATTATTTTATTTGAGTAGCCCCATGACTGTCGTGTCTCTAATCCCTTCGGGGGCTATACAAGAGTCTTCAAGTAATCTCCTAAGTCATATTACTGTCGGAAGAGTAAGCGTTAGGGATTTTCCATGCCGATTTTTTCTTGAGGTTAGGCTCAATTTGGGAGCCCCGATGAGTCATGACCACGCCGCGCTAGTGTGGGATGATCTCTAATAGTCTTTTAGGTTTTATTTGAGTTGCCGTCAAGACCCTGAAGCTAAGGATCTTCCTTTGCTTCGTTTGTTGACATTGTGTCTGCAATATTGCGATGAATGTCGAGGTTGTCACTAGGTTGTCTGTGAACCGTCGAGTCTTGGAATTAGGGATTTTGTCATGGCTCCATTGTTTTGACCCTGGGGTCAGTTGTTGACGTTGTGTCTGCATCCTGCTGGAGTAAAAAGGAACGCTGTGATGATCTCTAAGCTGTAGATGTTGCCGTCGAGACTCTGAAGCTAGGGATCTTCCTTTGCTTCGTTGTTGAAATTGTGTCTGCTATATTTCGACAAATGTCGAGATTGTCTCTAGGTTGTCGGTGAACCGCCTAGGCTTGGAACTAGGGACTCTGCCATGACTCCGTTGTTTTGACCATAGGGTCGGTTGTTGACGTTGTGTCTGCATCCTGCTGGAGTAAGAAGGAATGCCGTGGTGATCTTTAGGCTGTAGATGTTGCCGTCGAGACTCTGAAGCTAGGGATCTTGCTTTGCTTCATTTGTTGACATTGTGTCTGCTATATTGCAACAAATGTCGAGGTTGTCTCTAGGTTTTCAGTGAACCGTCGAGGTTTGGAACTAGGGACTCTGCCATGGCACCGTTGTTTTGAAACTGGGGTCGGTTGTTGACGTTGCGTATGTATCCTGTTGGAGTGGAGAAAAAATGCCATTGTTGGTCTCTTGGCTGTAGATGTTGCCATCGAGATTTGGCTCTCTTTCTGATGGAGCCTGGGTTCCCTTTTCGTTTGTGCCCATGGATTGTATACAAGGGTCGATGTGGACTCACCTGTAGGGCAGAAATTTCATTTTTTCCATTCTTTTTTTTCCGCGATGCTCTATCATTTCAGCTTTTTATGTTGCGAAAGTTGCGATTGGCCAATCATTTCGGCTGTTTTATCGCGGTGCCCAATCATTTCGGCTATTCTTTTCTTTTTACTCGCTGTTTTTTTATTGCGAGTTGCCTAAATATTTCGGCTGTTTTTATATGCATATATTTTGCTCGCTGATTTTTATTGCGAGTTGCCCCATCATTTTGGCTATTTCATATGCATTTTTTGCTCGCTGATTTTTGTTGCGAGTATGGAACTTGAGATCTGATACCAATATTGGCATCAGCACCGCTGCGACTGGAATATTGGCAGGAGTGAATCATCATTTGCCGTGAAAGGACTTAAAAAATTGACACCTATTCAGGCATCAGCATCGCTACCATTGGAATATTGCCAGGAGCGAATCATCATTTGCCTTTGCTGATTTGAACAAAGCTGGCTTAGCAGACAGAGTTAGGATCCTGTCCACTATGGCTTTTGACTTTATGAGCCGTAAGGGTCTCATAAAGGTACTTTCTCCCTACGAGTCGAGAGGACCCCGTAAGTGTAGGTTCTCCCTAGAAGTCGTGAGGACTCCTAAGTGATATTTTCTCTTGCAAATCGTAAGGATCTTACAAGAGTGTTTTCTCCTTACAAGTCGAGAGGACTTATAAGTGTCGTTCACCACTTGAGGACATTCCTCGTCATCGGTGGAACTTGTTGGGGGAAATCGTTTATTTTTGTCTGTGGATTGTATACAAGAGCCAATATTGACCGCCTGTAGAGCAACTTGGGGAGTGTGATGGCTTAAGAACATGTTCAAGTCCCCGTATCTTAAGGCTTTTGAATCCTATGAACCATGAAGGTCTCATAGGGGGGAATTCTCCTTACGAGTCGTAAGGATCTCGTACGTGTAATTTTTCCTTAAGAATCGTGGGGATCCCTAAGTGTGTTGCTCCTTGTGAGTCATAAGGATCTCACACAAGTGTTTTCTCCTCACAAGGTCGGGAGGATCTTGCAGGTGTCTTTATCTTAACGAGATTGCGCCCTTTCGGGTTTTCACAAGCTTGTCGGTAGCCCTGCTGTTTTTACTCACGACGCCCTCTCGGGTTTCATCCATGTCCATTTCACTTGTAGACGTACCTTTTTTTACCCCTTTGTTCGCCAACGGAACTTATGGGGGACTTCGCCACGGGGGCAGCTGCGCCGCCAGCGGGACTTAAGTTGCAGTCCTCGCCGCTGGGACTTGCGGACTTGAATTCCACCATCGCTGTGTTTGAGGCGACGTATTTAGTGTAAGGACATTGCGGTCCATTGTTAGTTTAGGGACATCTTGGTCCGTTGTTAGATTAAGGACATCTCAGTTCATTGCCAGTTTAAGGAAGTAGTGGTCCATTGTTACTTTCGGGGCGAAGTTTTGCCGGATACTACTTATAGAGTTGGACTCAGGAAGATAGTGAGCGGACACGAACATCGTCATCTACCATTAACCTGAGCCATGACTTATCAAGCGTAGTACTTCTTAAGGAACCGACCGTTTATTGGCCGGAAGGGTCTTTCGCCATGCATATCCATGAGCAAATAGGCCCCACCTTGGTAGATCCTGTCTATGATGTACGGACCCTCATAGTTTGGCTCAAATTTCCCCCGCTTTGCACAGTTGGGGATCATAGGTCTTTTGACAACTAGCACGAGTTCGCCTTGGCGAAATGTTCTCGGCCTGGTTAGTCTTTCGTATGAACGCGTCATCCTTACTTTGTAAGCTTCCAGGTTTTGCTGCGCCATGAAACGAGTTTCATCGAGGGCATCAAGATCCTCAAGCCGAAGATGGGAATTTTCTTCATCCGTCAGCTCGTATCGAACTGCTACTCGTAGAGAGGGTAGCTCTATTTCCAAGGGAACTACCGCTTCCGTGCCGAATACCAACGCGAATGTCGTTGTATTCATGGCCGTTTTGAACGTGGTTCGATACGCCCAGAGAGCTTCATACAGTCTCTCGTGCCAGTCCCTTTTATTTCTGGACACAGTTTTCTTTATAATCTTCGTCAAGGTCTTGTTGAAAGCCTCAGCTAGACTGTTAGCTCGAGGATTATAGACCGAAGAATATCTCCAATCTATTTTATGCTGCTGTGCGAAGCGATTGATTTTATGGCTTCTGTAGGCTGACCCGTTATCAGAGATAATCCATCGCAGAGTGCCGAACTGGTAGATGACGTGTGTCTTGAAGAAATGGAGGATGTCCTCTGTCTTCACCTCCCTTAGCGGTACTACTTCTGCCCACTTAGAGAAGTAATCGGTTGTTGCCAGTATGAACCGATGTACCCTGGACGATGCTGGCTCGATGACCCCGATTATATCGGTTCCCCACATTTCGAACGGCCAACTAGCCAATGTTGGATGTAACGAATTCGGATGCTGGTGGATGAAGTCCCCGTGAATCTGGCATGAGTGACACCGCTTCGCATATTCGAGACAGTCCTGAATTATCGTAGGCCAATAGTAACTCATTCTTTTGATCTTCGGCTTCATCTTTGGCCCAGCTTGATGGGAACCGCAGAGTCCATCGTGAGTTTCTTGGATGACCCTTTTTTCTTCTTCCGGTCCCAGGCATCTTAGCTACAGAATGTCGAACGATCTCTTATATAGAGTATCATTGACGAAAGCAAAAGACAGGGCTCGCCTCATGAGCTGATGTCTTGATGACGCGTCTTCGGGTGTTCAATGGGATTTGAAGTAGTCTATGAAGACTTCTCTCCAATCTTTAGCCTGCTATTTGTCCTCTATTTGGAAGGCCGCTTGTTCGGTCGCTTCCTTTCTTTCAGAAGGCCCCGGAGATATTTCAGCTGGCGCAAGAATCCGGTGGCTTTGCACAATGATCCTTATGTCATTGAGGTTTTCGTCGACCAGTTCTTTAGCGAGCTTGGCTAACGCATCCACCTTGCTATTTTCCGCCCGCGGTATGCTTTCCAGGACATAGGTTGGAATTTGAGTCAGTAGTTGCTGCACACTTTCGCCATATTTTACCAACTCAGGTTTACATGTTTGATAGTCGCCATTTACTTGGCTAACGACTAGTTAGAAGTCTCCATATATGAGGAGGTTTTCGATCCCCATGTCGACAGCGATCTCAAGACTCGCTATCAAAGCTTCATATTTCGCTTCATTGTTCGTTCTTGGCTCTGTTAAGGAAAGGGCAAAACGCATTATCCCTTCTTGTGGAGTCATGAAGATAAGACCCACCCCAGCTTTAATTATAGGGGTGTTTTGCTTTCGCTTTTTCATGGAAGACGCTCCGTTGAAATAGAGTTCCCATCGGGCATTACTTCCTTCCTCATCTTTCGAATGCGTGTTCATCTGGCAATTCGCAATTTAAGGGGGAATCAGCTGGTATCAGATGCTCGGCGAGAAAGTCGGCGATGGCCTGGCCTTTTCACCGCCTTGAGGGGTTGATACGTTATCGAGAACTCCATCAAGAGGAGGGCCTATTTAGCAAGCCTTCTCGTTAGTATGGCTCTTGACATTAAATATTTGAAAAGATCCACCTTTGATATGAGAGGGACCTCATGTGCCAAGGAATAATGCATGAGCTTTGTTATCGCGAAGATCAGTGCCATGCAGTGCTTTTCAATAGGGGAGTAGTTGTTTTCTGCCCCCAGAAGAACTTGACTCAAATAGTAGAGAGCTCTCTCTTTTCCCTGATCATTTTCTTGTGCCCATAGCGCGCCTAAAGATCTTTCAAGGGCTGTTATGTACAGGATAAGGGGCTTTCCCTTGACCGGAGCAGTCAGTAATGGCGGGTTCTTCAAATATTGCTTGATTTCATCCAGTGCACTTTGACATTTACGATCCCACATAAACGGAGTTCCCTTCTTCATTAGGTAGCTGTAGAGGCGGCATTTGCTGGAGAGTTTAGCTATGAACCGTCGGATATATGCGAGCTTTCTTTAGAGAGACCACAGTTGCTTGAGAGTTCTTGGCGAAGGCATTTCCATAATCGTCTTGATCTTTGATAGGTCTACCTCGATGCCTTAGTGTCGTACTATGAATCCTAGGAGTTTGCTTGAGGAGACTCCAAATGCGCATTTCAGAGGGTTCATCTTCAGATTATATTTCCGAAGATGCTGGAACACTATTTTCAAATGCTCCCAGTGCTCCTCATATGATTTTCTTTTCACCACGAGGTCGTCGATATAACATTCGACAATCTCGTGTATGAGGTCATCAAAGATCATCGTCATGGCCCTCTGGTAGGTAGCGCCACCGTTCTTCAAACCGAAGGACATCACCTTATAGCAAAATATGCCTAGCGGGGTCCGGAAGGCGGTATGCTTTTGGTCTTCAGAATGCATCTTTATTTTATTATACCCTGAAGATCCGTCCATGAAGGAGAAGACTTCATGAGTGGACGTGTTATCTATCATCAGCTCGGTAACCGGTACGGGGAAGTCATCCTTTGGGCACGCTTTATTGAGGTCTCGAAAGTCCACGCAGACGTGCACCGTCCCTTTCTTCTTCATCACTAGGACAATATTGGCAATCCAGTCAGGATATTGAACTTCTTGGATGAAGCCTGAGTTGATTAGTTTCTTGACTTCAGCATTGATACTCATCTCGAGTTCAAGCCGTATTCTTCTTGGCGCTTGCTTGACTGGCTTAACGTCCGGTGATATAGCCAGTTTAAGCACCGCTATTTCTAGATCTAGTCCCGGCATCTCAGAATAATTCCAGGCGAAATAGTCTTTATATTGCATAAGCATGTCCTTTAGCGTGGCCACCTGCTTTTCAGTCAGCAGCAGTCAGAATGAGTCCTCGGGACCCCGGGACATTGGCTTCCGCCAACAGTGAACTCACTGACGAACGTTGGCCTTGGCTCATTTTCTGTCCCTAAGTCAATTTTTCTTATGTTGTCCGCTGTGGTGTGTATCCCATCTTCCAACTCTTTTAGCGCCGGTGGAAATTCTAAAATTACCTCGTCCTCATCCTCGTCCGTGAAGCAGTGGGAGAAGCCGTCCATATTCTCGTGCTCCTCTTTCTTTGAGAATGTTATCACGTGACAGGTACGAGTTCGTTTCCAATCTCGATGTTGATCTGAACTTTCCCTCGCAGTGTAGGTTGCTCTTGGCTCATGCTTTCGTGGAGGGGCTACCCTCCAACTGGCGGATAGAGTGAACCTGCTGTTTCTCCCAATCAGAGCAAGGCTCTGTTTGAATTTCAAAAAAATTCAAATTTTGAAGCAACGCTTCAAATTCCGTGCGCTGCGCACAACGCGCCACGTGTCAGAAGCTGATACGTCAGCGCAGCGCCTAAGGCGGTTCGCTTGAGTTGCTCAACCGCCCCTTTTTGCCCGGTGCTCATGACGCGCTACGGAACCCCCAATCAGAGCAAGGCTCCATTAAAAGACAAAATTAAAAGGAAGCAAAACTTCAGTTGCGCAAGCGCTGCACTGCGCGATACGTGTCAGCGCAGTTGATTCTGCGCAAGCTGTGCGCTGCACGACACGTGTCAGCGCGGTTGCGCTAGCGCAGTTGCGCTGCGCTGTGCGCTGCGTGACACATGTCAAGCGCTGGTGCATCTGCGCCAAACAGAATTAAAATTCTAATAAGATCTTTCTGTTCTTGTTAAAACAAGAAAATTGTCTTCTGTAAAATAGAAGCACTTGGATCAAAGATCCAACGGTGGGGAAAATTCCCCAAATCACTCAGAGAAAGATCTCTTTAACAAATTTAACTAATTGATGGGTACTATATAAAGGCTCCTAGACCCCAATTCAAAAGACATCGACATCAAAAACTTCAGAAAAACAGCAAAAAAGAGAAAGCTCTGAAGAACTTTGAAGAACTCAAGAAAAAGGTAAAAACCTTTATGAAAAAGAAGAAGAATGTCTTCTGAATAGATCATTGATCTAAGAACAAGATCAATGATCTTCAATAAAAAGAAAAATAAATAATAACAGTGCCTTGCACTTTTTTATGAACCACTGGTTCCTTGAAAACAAGAAAAACTTGTTTTTCCTGATCTGAAATTGATCAAAATATAAAACAGTGCCCTGCACTTGCAAAATGGGCACTGTTGCGCTCTTAGGTTGGCGCAAGCCACCAGAGAGCGCCACGTGTCAGCTCCAGAATTATTTGCGCCATGTGCTTTTAAAATAGAGCATTGCTCTCTGAAATTGGCGCAACTCACCAGAGCGCGCCACGTGTCAGCAGCGCAACAGCGCAGCGCACTGACACAGCGCACTGCGCTAACTGCCCTTGCGCTCACCAGAGTGTGACATGTGTCACCTCCACAAGAGCTTGCGCTCATTTATTGGCGCAAAGCGCCTGACAGGCCAAGATAATTGATGCACTGCATCATTAAAAAGAAGGGTTGAGCCCAATTAAAAAGGCCTAACAGGCCTAGTAAATGCTATGCATTATTTTCAAAAAGGGCAGAGCCCAAACAAAAACAGATGCAGTGCATCATTCATTTTTAAAAAATGGGCAGAGCCCAAATAAGGGTATGTCAGACCAGAACAGATGCTGTGCATCATTTAAAATGGGTAAAGCCCAAATAAAGGTCCAACAGAGACCAAGATTAATGCTATACATTATTAAACATGGGCAAAGCCCTAGCACAGGCCTAATAGGCCAAAGACAAATAAAAACGTTGAATATTCTCAACTGGACTTAGCCCAATCATGGCCGTAAGTCCTCAAATTAAATTGACTGAGTACGGTTGCTCTCTTAAATCAATTTACATCCGGTTCAAGGGTACATCTCCGAACTCCTCTGACACCTATCGTTGTAATCCTTCAACGACGTCAGAGAGGTGACGGGTCCCAACGGCCATACATGAAAATGGACCACCATATCCCTAAACTGGAATATGGACCACCATGTCCCTAAACTAGCAATGGACCACCATGTGCTTAAACTGGAACAATAGAGCCCCTAAATACTCTTTTGTCGGATCTAAACGATCCCGTTTAAGTTGATCTTAGCCTCAAATATGGCTAACGTATCCTTAAACCTTCAAACAGACTTTAGTCCCAAATTGGACTATAAGACCCCCAATCAACTTTGGTTCAAGGGTACATCTCCGAACTCCTCTGACACCTATCGTTGTAATCCTTCAACAACGTCAGAGAGGTGACGGGTCCCGATGGCCATACATGCATAGGACCACTACGTCTCTAAACTGGAACAATAGAGCTCCTAAATGCTCTTTCCGTTAAGTTGATCTTAGTCAAATCAGACTAACGTATCCTTAACGAACGTTTAAGTTGATCTTAGCCTCAATATGGCTAACGTATCCTTAAACTAAAACCCCAAACCCAAATCTAAGTAAATACGGATTTGGACTAATCCACGTCCTACGGGCGACGACATAAATTAGTCTCCGTATACAATCCACGGGCAACCACAAACAAAACAAACACACAAAGTGAAATTCTGGAGAAGGAGAAAGTTGTTACCGTGACGCGGTAGCGTAATTAACTGCAGGGGCTTGCGCCTGCAGGGAAGAGCGTCCCCACAATCAAAAACCCCTCGAACGAGAGGGAATCTGACGAAGTCTGCTACATCGGCCGCATCCGTCTAAACCTCCGATACACGGTGCCATAAATCAACTTGGCATCTTCGGAGAGGTGGACGGATAAAACCAAAATAGCATCTGCCCCGAATCTCAAGCAAGACGAGCCTACGCGGTCGCATCTCTGTGTTCGGAGGGGAACAGATTTTGGCACGCTCGGTGGGACCTTTTCCTCGTTCCACTCCACACTTCGTATGTCATGTTCGCGAACAAATCGCGGTTTGCTGTGGTTTCCTGTGGATTCGAGGTACTAAGATTTGGTGTCTTACTCCGTGTAGAAAACAGAAGATCAATGGCTTCAAACTGCACTACCTGCAACTGCAACTCTCACTCCGTCCCTGTTGGAGGAGTGACTTACGGGCCCCAAGCGGCCTCTCTTTTCAAGATACCAGTGGAGCAAGTAACTCAAGCCACCACTGGACTATTCTTCGGGACCATGCTCCCGCCGATGAGCTTCAATGCCCTAATGGCGTCGCAAGAAGCCCCAAAGAAGTCGGACTTTGATCGACTTATCACTGCCACGGTCCTTCTCAACGGGCCGCCCAATTCCACTACCTCAGTTTTCAACAGACTGGGCCAGAATTTTTACAAGCCTGCGATTCCAGAATGCGTTATCCCGAAGCGGATAGCCATCCCTGCTCCCGTTCCATGCGAAATCACCAAGGTTGCTTCCCCTACTCAGAAGTCTGCTTTTGACAGGTTGGCCGTCCCCATTCAACGAACGTCGGCATTTAAAAGGCTGGTACCAGCAGATTATGACCAACACTGGGGGCATGAGGAGGTCACCACTACGGTTAGAACAACTCCATCCGCACGACACGCTCGACGTCGCCACTGGCGCCGAGTGAGGAAGGCTGGGGGCAACTCCCCCTCTGGATTTACTCCATCAGCTCCAACGGTGGGGATTGATGCTGCTGTTCCAACCGGGAACAGCTTTGAATTGCTGAACAAGGTGCGCAAGAATTCACCCACTGCAGTGCTGAAGAAATCTTCTCCACCTGTAGAGAATGCACCGAAGGCGAGGCCAGAACAACCCCCTCAGCGGCTGTCCTCAAAAATTTACAAAGTCTGGCGACAGGTCCAGGAGTCGGTGATTGATCAAGATTACTCCCGCCGACAGAAAAAGATAATGGTTCAGCGAGAAGAAAACCGTCCTGTCAAGCCACAAAAGGCGACAGCTGGCTGGGTCCCCACTGCGACGGCTCCCTCAACGTCAATCACTCAAAAGAAAAGGAGGACGCAAAAGGCCCCTGTAAACATGGCGAACCGTAAAAGCGCTGAGCACAAACGCCCCAAGTTTGGGGACATGGTAGTGCACACAGCTTATATGGCTTCCGGAAAGGAGGAAAGCCGTGCTTCGACAGGTCACCGACCGCTCACCCGATTCGTGACGAAAGCTCAAGAACAGCAGCAGAAGCTTCAGGAGATACTGACTGCAATGGCTGCACTTACCGGGCCAAAAGAAAGCTCGGAGTCGTCATCAGAACAGTGGCCACGAACAAGTAACTGACGCTGACTTCCCACGTAGAGTCCTCGAAAAGAAGAACAAAGAAGCCGCAGAGCAAGCGGCTAACATAAAACAGATGGCGCTCCTCTTCCAAGATATGGTAAGGATGATGTTACAGCCGGACCCTCCAGCTGATGGCCCTCCAATCATTGTTGAAGATGATAGAAAGGAGACATCTAAACCCCCGCCGGATCTCTCAGCAGCCAAAGATGAAACCATTTCCAAAACTGCATTAGACGACTATATAGCTCAGCAGATACGGGTTCATCAGGCGAATGAAGCAGCTGGGTAAATTGTTAGAACCGGACGACCCTACCCAAGTTGGTATGACCAAATCAGTTACCCGCCGGGATATACGATCCCTAAGTTCCACGTATATAAAGGGACAGGGAATCCACATCAGCATGTCGCTCAATTCAGGGCCTTATGCGGCAATACTGGAGGCGATGACAAATTGTTACTTCGCCAATTCATCGGCAGCTTAGCAGAAACAGCCTTTGAATGGTATTCGGAGCTACCTAACGACTCTATCAAGATATTTGCGGAGATAGAGCTACTATTTACACAAAGATTCGCGAGTGCTAGTGAACGCACCCCGATAACAGCACTGATAAATGCCAGGATAAGGCTCGGCGAAACGTGGGTCCAATACGCAACACGATGGCGGAACCTATGGTCAAAATGCGAACAACGCATAGAAGAGGCACCTGCGGTAGGCATATTCGTGGGCACTCTTGATCCGCAAGCGACCATCTCGCAATTCATGATGTTCTTCAGGCCGACCACTTTCCAGGCCTTGATCGACAAATTAGCCCAGATGGACCAGATGGGCCATGGACCGTCTCCTCCAAAACCAGATTCTCGAAATGAGAAAGGAAAAGGGAAAGCGATCGTCGTCGCCAATGCTCAACAACAGCCGAGAAACTCAAAGCCGGTCGTTCGCCAAAATGACGTGCGTCCACGCCCATCCCTCGAGGAGAGACTGGGACGTCCTTACTCGTTTCCTCAGAATAAAATGAGAAGACTGTTCGAGCTGGCAGTGCGCAACAGACTCATCAATTTGCCGAGTCCAAAACGTCTGTTGTAGCCAGGCGATCTCAATAATCCCAATTATTGCCCTTACCACCAAACAGTAAGTCACCCGATCGAGGACTGTTTCGTCTTTAAGGGATGGATCGAGGATCAGTACCTACAAGGCAAGTTCACGCTGTCTGAAAACTGGAAGGTGAACCCACGACAGCCGCACTCTCCAAAGAAGACGGACACGCCGGGGGCAACTTGTTCTTTTGTCGAGGACGAAAACGATGGAGAAGACTCATCAGGTGAATCCGAAGATTGCATAATGACTTGTCATGTGATCTCTCGCTCATTGGCAGATGATGAAGAGGCTCCTTGCGCCGAGAAACCGAGGGCGAACCCTGAACCAGAAATTCCGCAACCGTCAGACGAGTTGATCGATGCCTTCCTGAATAAGATTCGTCTGAATGTTAAAGCCAATCAAGAGCATGGGATGGCCATACTGGAAGGAGCCAAACACCGACTACTAGGCCAAAGAGTCGAGGCATTTCCGTCAAATCAAAAGTCATCCACTGCGGATAAAAACAAATTCAAGACAAGGAAAAGGTTTGCCAAACCCCTATCAGTAGGAATGAAGCTACCATCCTCTGAAGAAAATACTCTCGATGGATTAGAGATGCATCCTAATTTCTGCTTATATCATCAGAAGATCATACATCCTACCGAAGACCGCGACTCCTTTAAGTGTTGGTGGCAAGGATATGTCGCTCAAAAGCAACACTTCAACAGGACAAAGTGTGAAACTCGTAGACATCGGAAAAATGCGATAGATGAGCGTAAAAGATCCGCCGACGACTATCATATAGCCGACTCCAAGGGATCGCAAATTATCACCTTTGGAAGCGATTCTGACGAAGAAGCTGCCCTCAACCCTCTCCTCAAGGAATCTATTTCAAAAATGAAGGAATTGAGGAGTTGCGAGAACGTTCAGCCGTGCAATCGCACGCTACTCGAAAAAAATCTCGGCCCCGTAAACAAAGGATCGAACAAAAAGGATAAAGGAAAGGGGAAAATGACCTTCGCCGCTAACACTCAACAACAATCGGGTGGCCCTAGACCGGTTGTTCGTCAAAACAATATGCTTCCACGCATATCCCTCGAGGAGAGGCTAGGACGTCCTTACTCATTTCCCCAGGATAAAACAAGGAGGCTGTTCGAAGTGGCAGTGCGCAACAGGCTTATCACTTTACCGGAGCCGAAACACCAGCCACAACTGAATGATGTCAACACTCCTAATTACTGCCCTTACCACCAAGTATTGGGCCATCCAATTGAAAACTGCTACGTCTTCAAAAATTGGGTTGAAGACCAATACCAACAGGGCAAGTTCGTCATCTCCGAAAACTGGAAGGTGAGCCCGCCACAACCGCACGCTCCGAGAAAGATGGATACGCCGGGTTCATCATGCTCATTCATAGGAAAAGCCCTATAGACCGAAAAGTCAGTAAACTAGATATTCGCCTCAAATGCGGCGACGACGGACCGAAACGTCCTTAAACTAATGATGGACCGCAATGTCCTAAAACTTGCAAACGACCGAAACGTCTTTAAATTACTACCGTAGCATCCTCAGGCTGACGAGAATAAAAAAATAATATAAAAAAAGAACGGTATGTCCATAAGCAAAATGGGCACGGATGAAAACCCGAAAGGTCTCCGTGAGTAAAAACAGCAGGGCTACCGGCGAGTGTTCGTGAAAACCCGAAAGGGCGCGACCTCGTTTGAAAATAATAATAATAAAAAAAAACGGTATGTCCATAAGCGAAATGGGCACGGATGAAAACCCGAAAGGGCTCTGTAAGTAAAAACAGCAGGGCTACCGGCGAGTCTTGTGAAAACCTGAAAGGGCGCAACCTCGTTAAAAGACACTTACAAGGTCCTCTCGACCTTGTAAGGAGAAACCACCCGCGTGAGATCCTTACGACTCACAAGGGAGCAACATACTTAGGGATCCTCACGATTCCTAAGGAGAAATTACACTTGCGAGATCCTCACGACTCGTAAGGAGAACTCTCTTATAGGACCCTCACGGCTCATAAGATTTAAAAGTCTTAAGTTACAGAGACCTGAACCTGTTCTTAAGCAACTCCCACAACCTTCGATATGCCCTACAGGCGGCTCGATACTGACCCTTGTATACAATCCACGGGCGCAAATAAACATTTCCCTAACCAAGTCCCATCCGTGACTAGGGATATGTTTGCACGATGAACAGCCCTTGTAAGTCCTCTCGATTTATAAGGAGAAAACCCTTTAGTAAGATCCTTACAATTTACAGGGGAACATGCACTTAGGAATCCTCACGATTCCTAAGGAGAAAGCACTCCTACAAGATCCTCACGACTTGTAGGGAGAAATACTTTTGTGAGACCTTTACGGCTCATGAAGTCAAAAGTCTTAATCGACAGGATCCTAACCCTGTTTACTAAGCCACCTTTGTTCAAACGTTGACAGAGGAAAATGATGATTCGCTCCTGGCAATATTCCAGTTGCAACGATGCTGATGCTGATGCTGAGATTGGCATCAGGTTCCAAGTTCCACACTCGCGATGAAAAAATCAATAGGCCGCACATGCATACGAAATAGCCGAAATGATAGGGCAACTTGCAATAAAAAGCAACAAGTAAAAACGTATGCACAAAAAATAGCCGAAATGACTGGGTAACTCGCAATAAAAAGCAGTGAGTAAAATAAAAAAACAGCCGAAATGATTAGGCAACTCGCAATAAAAAGCAGCGAGTAAAAAGAAAAATAGCCGAAATGATTAGGCACCGCGAAAAATAGCCGAAATGATTGGGCAATCGCGACCTTCGCGATATAAAGCTGAAATGATAGAGCATCGCGGAAATAAAATAATAAAAAAATGATGAATGAAACTTTTGCCCTACAGGCGATAGCACAGCAATCCCTGTATACAATCCAGGGGCACAAACAAAGAAGGAAGCACCCTTTCCCTCCCAATGCTCCATCAGAAAACGGAGCCAAATCTTAACGGCAATATCTACGGCCTAAGAATCAACAAAGGCGTTCCTTCGCAGATACAACACCAACAAAAGACCTCGCGGTCGAAACAAAGCGAAGCGATGGCAAAATCCCAGCTTCATCTCAACAATCGTCTCGATACAGCAGACGAGATGTTAACAACGGCGTTCCTTCGCAGTCCATCAAGATGCGGATACAATGCCAACAAAAGACCTCGCGGTCGAAACAAAGCGGATCCACAGCAAAGTCCCTAGTTCCAAACCTCGACGGTTCACCAGCAACCTAGAGAAAACCGCGACGTTCGTCTCGATACAGCAGACGAGTTGTCACCTCAGCGTTCTTCCTCCAGCAGGGGTCAGACGCAACATAATCAAACAAATGGAGCCACGGCAAAATCCCTAGTTCCAAACCTCGACGGTTCACCAGCAACCTAGAGACAACCGCGACGTTCGTCTCGATACAGCAGACGAGTTGTCACCTCAGCGTTCTTCCTCCAGCAGGGATCAGACACGACAATCAAACTAACGGAGCCACGGCAAAATCCCTAGTTCCAAACCTCGACGGTTTACCAGCAACCTAGAGACACCCGCGACATTCGTCTCGATACAGCAGACGCGATGCCAGCAAACGAAGCAAAGGCCAAATTCCTAGCTTCAAGGTCTTGACGGCAACTCACATAAAACCTGAAAGAGTATCGGAGATCATCCCACACCAGCGCGGAGTGGTTATGACTCATCGGGGCTCTCCAAAATGAGCCTAACCTCAAGTAAAAAGCGGCATGGCAAATTCCTAACGCTTGCTCTTCCGACGGTCAAACTGCCTAGGAAGATTACTTGAAGACGTCTTGTCCAGCCCCCGAAGGATCAGAGACACGGCAGTCGCACGGCTACTCGAACAACACAACTGCCTATCGAGGAATATATCAGCTGATGCGACGGTACGACGGCCAAAACCCTAAGTACCACAGACCCTAACGGACTTCTGTCGTAAAGAGTAGAGGTTAACTGTGACGTTAGGATGATCTTGCGAGAAATGCTCGATTCGTCTCGACTTGTGAAGAAATTGATGTCTTTGCGAGAACTGCTCGATGCGGCTCGACTCGTAAGATAAAGCCTTAGGCAGTAAGGATTAAAAAACTTGTGCCCTAAGCATTGAGACCCTGCAAGTTGGCCCAAAACGGTCTCTTGCATACCGGCCACGGGTCTCACTCTCCAAACTCGAATCTCGACGAGGAGGGAAACAACCGATTACGGGTCCTCTCGACTCGTAAGAGGGAAAAATTCTCTTATAAGATCCTTACGACTTATAAGAGAAAACGCACTTAGGAATCCTCACGATTCCTAAGGAGAAAATCCACCTACGAGATCCTCTCGATCCGTAGGGAGAAAAGTCTCTATAAGACCCGCACGGCTCATAGAATTGAAAAGTCTTAGGCAGCAGATCTGAACCTGCGGCCTAAGCCATCGCTATCCCTGGAAGAAACCAAGGTGCTTGCTCTATTATCTGTCAACCATGTTTATCAAAACAGCATGCTGATAATAAGAAAAAGGGAGAAAGCAGAAGAGCAAAGAAAATAGTATAAGACATTGCAAAGAAAAAATGTGTATCTTTATTTATTAATTTAATCTTATTAATTTAATCAAGTACAAGGTGAAGCGTACAAAAGAATAAATAATTAATACATCTTATTCGAAAAAGAATTTTTTTTACAAGTATATGGATACAAGGGGAACTACTGGGAAGGAAGCGTCTTGCATAGCTCTAGCAATTGTTCACGCACCTCCTTCCACGCTTTCTCCTGATCGGCCACCACCGCCAGTTCTGCCTCCACTTGAGCCCGCTGCTGCAAGAAAGATGCAAGCTGCTCCCCAACGGCCTGATGAGCAGCTTCGCGGCCTGGGGTATCACGCTCGGCGACATCAAGTTTCCGCTTCAAGTTTAGCCCATGAGAGATGCGTTCCAGGAGGCCCTCAAAGATATCCTTCACTTGGGCAGCATTCGCCTCAACCTCAGCACGCAGACGAGCCGTCTCGCTCTAAGTCTCTTGGTATTCCCTCAGCCTTAAAGCCACTTCTTGTTCCAAGTGGTGAACGTAAGAAGCGCTTTGCTCAATCCATGCGGCTCTTTGATTGCTTGCGGCTAAGGTCTCGGGAGCAGGGCGCATAAACTCCAGTTGATGCAGGCGGGCTTCGATCTCCCTGCAGTGGTTAACCCAAGACGCGACAATGTCTTCGTTATGGAAGTTTACAAGTATCACCAGCATTGGGCTAACCGCCGTAGCAAAATCTGCGGCAGACGTAGGAGTCTCGACATCGAGCTCCTCAATGTAGTCGCTCACCATGCGCAGACTATTCACGGCACCCTTTGAAGACGGACGTCTCAGGAAAGGGCCTGCCGGCATTATAACATGAGACTCAAAAGGCGCCGAGATCGGAACGACAGCTGAAAAGACAAAATGTGATTAGAGAACGGTTCAAGAAATATGAAAAAGTCATTGATAAGGGCCGGTGGCGCGACCGATCTTTCATCCCTCCTTCGATTTGTAGCACTGCAATCGGGACGAGGGAAAGTTAGGAATAATTCCATTACTGAAAAAGAAAGATATCAATTGGAAACTATACTCACCAGCGCCACTGGAGGAAGAAGCAAGTTCGGATGGGAAGGAGAAGTGTGGGTGCAACACCTGATAGAGGTGGTCAAAAAGCACTCCTGAAAAGACACAACAGTGCGACTTTAGTACATAAATTATGCGGCTGAAAGAGAAAACTAATAGGTTGCAAATCCGTACCTTCCAACATCTTTGAGGGTATAAGAGAAGGCTGAGAGGTGACCACCGCCAAGGCAGTAGTTGACGGCGCTCCCTCGAGCAATGGAGTATCGGCGCTGGCCGCACCTGCGTTAAAAACAAAGGTAAACTTGTCAGAAAGGATTGTAAGATAAAAAGGACAATAACTTAGGA
Organism: Agapanthus africanus; assembly: GCA_030015575.1. Taxonomy (NCBI): domain Eukaryota; kingdom Viridiplantae; phylum Streptophyta; class Magnoliopsida; order Asparagales; family Amaryllidaceae; genus Agapanthus; species Agapanthus africanus. Next base: position 112,924,659 of record CM057342.1, on the reverse strand, counting down.
TTTACCCGATGAGCCGCCGGCCGAAACGGAGGCGTCTCCCTCCTCCATCAACATGAGGCCACCGCCCGTGGCCTCATCACCCGACTCAATGGGGGCTGTCGTCGTGCTCGCATGGCCAGGAGACGGCGGAGGACTGTAGACGGGGAGGGCAATAATCGGAGCATTACCGGACTCTTGAGAAAAAGCAGCTGGCTCTTCCCCAAGAGTCGTGCCCATCTTACCCGCTACTTCTTCGGGCTCGGCGGTCGCCATTGTCTTATCCGCCGTCACCATGAGGTCGCCGGTCTCAAGCGCCTCGTCCGCCGCTACCCCGGGCTCAGTTATAGCGGTCATCTCATTTGCCGCCACCTCAGGCTCGGCATCAACGACCTTCTCGGGTGCAACTCCCTCAGCCCCCAGCTCAGGCTCGGTAACCCTGGCGACATGGCCAACCGTCAGCTCGGGTTCGGCCGGTGCCTCCTCCTCTGTTTCCTTGGGTTCGACGGTCTTCGCCTCCCCCTCGGTTGGACTTAGCCCTGCAAGACAAGATATATAAGAACCGATAGGTTTACAATTCTTACAACGAAATCTTGAAAGGTACATTACCTGAAGTGGACTTATCATTAGCTTCCCGAACTGCATGCACCACCTGTCTGCGTGCGGTAGATAGACCGGCCGGGAGCTCTTCAGAAGGAGAAGCAGAGAGAATAATGGTGCTTGGGCCCGCTCCCGTGGCCAAAGCAGCCCTGCGCGCCTTCGCCTCGCGCCTCAGCCACTTTCTCTCCTCCCGGGCCGTTAAGACGGACCTCACCAGAGCCTTTTTCATTGAGGCGTCCTCGTCTGTGAACAGGGATGCCTCCAAATTCTTCAAGGCATCCCTCGTCGACTTGTCAAGTTGAGGCTCTCGCAGCAGCCCCGACGAGACTGGAACTTCAGTAGCGGGCCCGGGGAGAGTCCCCGCATAAGCTGGCGCGGCCCCTGCAAAGAAACAAAGGAAGAAGGTTAGATTGGCCATCAGAAAAGAGGACAAAAAAGATCTGATAAGGCGAGACGTACCAACGCCCATTAAGGCGCGCTTCTTCTCCTCCTCCTGGGAGGTTTTTAAAGAGGCAGCAATGGCTTCTTCGGTAGTGATACCTGTTGAAAAATAGGGGAAAGTATTAGTCAAAAATAATGATAAAAAATGCGATAAAATGACGAAGAAAGCAGCTAATGATTACTTGACTCAGCGAGTTTATTCAACATCGCTTCGAGCCTCGCTGATCGCTCAGAAGCTGCAATAGCGGCCGCCAAATCGGTGTCTGCAGGGTCTACCGAGAAGCCCTTATTGCTGCCATACTCGCTTATTCCTTCGGTAAGAGGGGCCTCAGGCTCTAAACCGAGGATCGCGTCGAGGGAGAGGAGCGACTTCTTCTTTTTTTGCCCGCCAACTCTGGATGCACCCGAGATTGATTTGCGCTTGGCAGGCACCTTGGGGTGGCGGGTCCCGATATCCGCGCCTGCACCGGACTCCGGTGATACCACATTTACCGCCTCCACTGGAGCACGGGGGGCCGGCGGCACATCCACAGTATCGTGAAGCGGCAATCTGCACGGAGGGCTCAACATGCGCGAAGGTCCAACTCCAGCACCTTTCAATGGAGGAATGACCGGGGTCCTCGGCTTCAGGGGAGCCTTGCGATCACCGCCGGGAGGCGCACCCTTGCGGTCAACCAGCAAGCGTTTTTCCATTTGGATAACTGGACCTATTGCGTGCGCGTACCAGGCCATGTACGCGTTGAGGACTTTGGGGGCGCAGCTCGGCTCGCTGATAAAGAAATAGGAACCCGTGTTAAGCCGCATAAAATGGTGCATCGCACTCCTTATCCCCTCCCGGCTGGCCATGGGCTCCTCCAAAAATGCTTCCAGCGGTATCCCCTGGTGATAGCTGGATTGTCGGGCGAACCGGTGAGGGTTATACCTCATGAAAAGCGCCATCTCATTCTGCCTGAACACCAGGTAGCCCGGTCGGATGGAATAGAGGTGGAGGATCTCTTAGGCTTTCAATATGGAGGCCCCGTTCTTAAAACATCGCGCAGCGGCACCACCGACTTAGTGTTTTCTGAGCCTATGGTTATGACCTTGTCCAAAAAAGAAACCTTCGCTCCGACCAGGTGTGGACGAAGGAGTAGCCCCCTAGCCTCTTGCGGAGACGCAACCACGATCGAGGCGCCGACCAGCATGACTCTCGGGTGTCTGCACTTTTCAAAAAACGGAGGGATCTTGTGGGCGCCGAACACCCCATGCACATGCATTTCCATCCAAGAGGTGAAGTAGTGCATCGGGAAATTAGCAGGCTGCACCCCGGGTTCATTAGCGTCTGCCGCCACGCTAAGTCCATTATAGAGGTGAGCCAACCCGGCAATTCCTACTGTTAACTGTAGGCCAGCCACCATCCGATGCGCTGGGTAGAAAACGGACGGCCACATGAGGCACGGGTGCATAGGGAGCGCAAAGCTGCACAACCACAATCCCAGTAACCCTATAAAAAGGTTTCTTCATCCATACCCGAGACGACGATATCTGATAACGGCATGACGGCGGCGCTGGGGAGATAAAAATCCTTTTGATCGCCCTCCGATGTTGGTCGACGGTCCAGGCCGAAACCGAAAGGGTCGTCAAGCTTGGCAAACTTCTTGCACTGTTCGGATAGAATCTCCGGTCGGATGAAGCGGGCAATGAAGTCGGCGAAACTGACTCCCCGGGTGCCCGATTCTAGATAGAGCCCTTCATAGATCTCCAGCACCTTCACCAGGCCCGGAAAATGGTGCTGGATAGCGTTCTCCGGTGTCAGGTTAAGCACCAACGGCTTGGTGGCAAAGACATATTCGTCAGGAGGAAGCAGCTCCTCATAATGCTCCCCCTCATCGGCATACCTGAGACTTCAGTAAAATCCTCCAAGGAGATAGAGAATTCCCTGTCCGTCATCAGGAAGGTGTGGGTAGGGATGTTCCATTGTTCAATAAAAGCCTTAACCCACCACGTTGGAGGAGAGGGACACTCGAAGAGCGAGACATAGATGGCCGAATACAAACCAATCTTCATCAGATGAGTCCTCTTCGCTGACAAGATATACCGGGCCCACTACAAATATCCGGCGGGCGGTCGTGGCATCAATCCAATATTATAGGGCTATCCCCAAGAGCGTGCTTCACCCTGACAGATTCGCCTCCCTAAAATATCTATTTCCGGCGGCGGCTGCACGGGAATAGCACCAATTGCGGGTTGAAGGAGGTCATCCGAGTTCCAATTTTTAACCTCCACGGCATACTTCACCGGGGGTTCATACGCGTAGGGGAGTGAAGATATGGGCTCAGACGGCGTGGCGGAACCGAAACTTCGGCGACCCTGGATGATCTCATTGTACCACCTACCCCACAGGTGAAGGCTCTTATGCTCGGGGTCATGATCCTTGATGAGAGAGAGCACTACTCGGTCCGCTGGTGCCTGGGAAAATCCTCCCTCTGAGCGAACAAATGGTAAAGATAGATCCGCAGACATGATTGCCTGCAAAGAAAAACGAAATTCAACCGTCAGTGTCATAGTTTAATTTTAAAAGCCTGACACTTGATACTACACTGCAATGCAGTGTAGGGGGAACCAAAGAGGGACCCACAAAATCTGGATGATAGTGCATCATTTAACAAGACAGACCCATCATTGGGTGAGACTGTCAATTAATGAAAAGATCCCCAAGAGAATATCCTCATTGATGGGGAATCCCTAGAGACAAGGAGAAAATCTCCTCTTTTAGAGCAAAGCTCTGTCACAGAGTGACATTTGTCAAACTCTGGTCTTAAGGGAATAAAATTTCCTAAAGAAGAGCCTAACTCTATAATAATGATGGAAAAATCCATCAAAAGAAAACTTTAACTCCTAAAAGTTAAAAATTTGGGATCTTAAAGATCCATGAAAACTCTTAGGAGTTCTCCATTTTAAGATCAAAAAAGATCTATATTTGATCCATGAGCAAAGCTCTGTTCATGGGTTAAAACCCCTGAACAAGATCTCTGTAGATCTATAGATTGTTGAGAGCAAGGCTCTGTTAATAAAATCCCGAAGGGGTTTTCTTTAGATCAAAGATCTATAAGAGCAAGGCTCTGTTAATCAAATTTAATTTAATTTAATTTAAATTTTACCTAAGTTGTTCTAAAAGTCTGAACTCTAGAGTTCTTGGAAAGAAACGAGAGCAAGGCTCTAAAATTTTAAACAAGAACAAGGCTCTGAAATTCAAGTTCTTGAAAATGGTAAAGAATTACCAAGGACCAAGGGTCCTATTTATAGGCGCCTGCGCCCCTTCAACTTACCCCTTTGATCCAACGGTCAGAATCTTGCCACCGCTGTACTCACGTGTGCGCTACGTGAGCGCAACGGTGGGAGGGCATTTGTTTCCCCCAATCAGTGCAAGGCTCTGTTTGAATTTCAAAAAAATTCAAATTTTGATGCAACGCTTCAAATTCTGTGCGCTGTGCGCAACGCGCCACGTGTCAGAAGCTGATACGTCAGCGCAGCGCCCAAGGCAGTGTGCCCAATCAGAGCAAGACTCTATTAAAATACAAAATTAAAAGGAAGCAAAGCTTCAGTTGCGCAAGCGCTGCGCTGCGCGACACGTGTCAGTGCGGTTGCTTCTGCGCAAGCGCTGCGCTGCGCGACACGTGTCAGCGCGGTTGCGCTGTGCGCTGCGCGACACGTGTCAGCGCGGTTGCGCTGTGCGCTGCGCGACACGTGTTAGTGCGGTTGCGCAGCGCTGTGCATTGCGTGACACGTGTCAAACGCTGGTGCATCTGTGCCAAACAGAATTAAAATTCTAATAAGATCTTTCTGTTCTTATTAAAACAAGAAGATTGTCTTCTGTAAAACAGAAGCCCTTGGATCAAAGATCCAACGGTGGGGAAAATTCTCCAAATCACTAAGAGAAAGATCTCTTTAACAAATTTAACTAATTGATGGGTACTATATAAAGGCTCCTAGACCCCAATTCAAAAGACATCGACATCAAAAACTTCAGAAAAACAGCAAAAAAGAGAAAGCTCTGAAGAACTTTGAAGAACTCAAGAAAAAGGTAAAAACCTTTATGAAAAAGAAGAAGAATGTCTTCTGAATAGATCATTGATCTAAGAAAAAGATTAATGATCTTCAATAAAAAGAAAAATAAATAATAACAGTGCCTTGCACTTTTTTATGAACCACTGGTTTCTTGAAAACAAGGAAAACTTGTTTTCCCTGATCTAAAATTGATCAAAATATAAAACAGTACCCTGCAATTGCAAAATGGGCACTGTTGCGCTCTTAGGTTGGCGCAAGCCACCAGAGAGCGCCACGTGTCAGCTCCAGAATCATTTGCCGCATGCGCTTTTAAAATAGAGCATTGCTCTCTGAAATTGGCGCAACACACCAGAGCGTGCCACGTGTCAGCAGCGCAACAGCGCAGCGCACTGCGCTAACTGCGCTTGCACTCACCAGAGTGTGACACGTGTCACCTCCACAAGCGCTTGCGCTCATTTATTGGCGCAAAGCGCCTGACAAGCCACATGGCCACTGTTAGATAATTGATGCACTGCATTATTAAAAAGAAGGGTTGGGCCCAATTAAAAAGGCCTAACAAGCCTAGTAAATGCTATGCATTATTTTCAAAAAGGGCAGAGCCCAAACAAAAACAGATGCAGTGCATCATTCTTTTTTAAAAAAGGGGCAGAGCCCAAATAAGGGTCTGTCAGACCAGAACAGATGCTGTGCATCATTTAAAAGGGGCAAAGCCCAAATAAAGGTCCAACAGAGACCAAGATTAATGCTATGCATTATTAAACATGGGCAAAGCCCTAGCACATGCCTAATAAGCCAAAGACAAATAAAAACGTTGAATATTCTCAACTGGACTTAGCCCAATCATGGCCGTAAGTCCTCAAATTAAATTGACTGAGCACGGCTGCTCTCTTAAATCAATTTACATCCGGTTCAAGGGTACATCTCCGAACTCCTCTGACACCTATCGTTGTAATCCTTCAACGACGTCAGAGAGGTGACGAGTCCGGACGGCCATACATGAAAATGGACCACCATGTCCTTAAACTGGAATATGGATCACCATGTCCCTAAACTGGAATATGGACCACTAGGTCCTTAAACTGGAACAATAGAGCCCCTAAATGCTCTTTTGTCGGATCTAAACGATCCCGTTTAAGTTAATTTTAGCCTCAAATATGGCTAACGTATCCTTAAACCTTCAAACAGACTTTAGTCCCAAATTGGACTATAAGACCCCCAATCAACTTTGGTTCAAGGGTACATCTCCGAACTCCTCTGACGCCTATCGTTGTAATCCTTCAACAACGTCAGAGAGGTGACGGGTCCCGATGGCCATACATGCATAGGACCACTACGTCTCTAAATTGGAACAATAGAGCTCCTAAATGCTCTTTCCGTTAAGTTGATCTTAGTCAAATAGACTAACGTATCCTTAACGAACGTTTAAGTTGATCTTAGCCTCAGTATGGCTAACGTATCCTTAAACTAAAACCCCAAACCCAAATCTAAGTAAATACGGATTTGGACTAATCCACGTCCGACGGGCGACGACATAAATTAGTCTCCGTATACAATCCACGGGCAACCACAAACAAAACAAACACACACGACACAAAGTGAAATTCTGGAGAAGGAGAAAGTTGTTACCGCGACGCGGTAGCGTAATTAACTGCAGAGGCTTGCGCCTGCAGGGAAGAGCGTTCCCACAATCAAAAACCCCTCGAACGAGGGGGAATCTAACGAAGTCTGCTACATCGGCCGCATCCGTCTAAACCTCCGATACACGGTGCCATAAATCAACTTGGCATCTTCGGAGAGGTGGACGGATAAAACCAAAATAGCATCTGCCCCGAATCAGGAAAGCCTACGGAAGAAGCATCACGTGCTAGCACGTGACCAGCAGTCACGTGTTGGCACGTGACAATTAAAAGCAGTGGCAAAGGCAGATTCGGTTCCCTGACTAAATCAAAGAAAACGCTTCAGAAAGGGTCACGAGCTCACACGTGATCAGCGGTCACGTGTTGGCACGTAACGGCTGAACAGCGGCTAGAAGACAAACCGCAGAAAGAAGAAGAAAGCTCGTTCCAAGGGGTCACGTGCTTACACGTGACCAGGGATCACGTGGCATACGTGACCGGCTTTCAAAGCCTATCTATTTGACAGAATTAAATTTTGAACAGCATTCAAATCTTTCCAAAGGAAAACGATTATTTGGAACCGATTGGATTAAAGATTTAAAGGTGATTAAAAATCACCTATCTATGGAAAAATCTTGAACTTGGAAAGATTTCCCCTTAAAATCTAACCAAAATAACAAAGGACTATCTTTGGATTTAAAATCCAATGGTGAATAAAATTCACCTAATAATCCAAAGGTCCAAATGAAGATGAATGCAAATCAAATCTCTAACGAATGCAAATCAAATCCCTCAACGAATAATTCACTAAAACTGATTGATTCTGCTCCTTCTCCTATAAATAGGAACCAAGGGATATACAGAGATGGATACACAGAGAGAGAGAGAAATAGAGCCTTGAGACTTTGGAGGAATTTGGATTTTCTGCAAAAGAAAACCTTAGGTAAGAAAGGAGAGGCTTTTAAAAAGAGATTTAATTCTCAAAAGAGTTTAACTCTTATATTAAAAAGAAGAACTTAGTTCTCTCTTTAGCATAGGATCTGCAAAGTGCACATCTCCCCATGATTTGAGAATTTAATTCTCATTGGGTTGAGATCTTGCCATGCAGATCCAAAGCATAGAGAGGGAATGGATGTTTGAGAATTTAATTCTCATAGAATTATAGGAATTTAATTCCTTCGAATTAAAATTAGGGTTTAACCCTATGCTGTGGGATTTAATTCCTTCAAATGGACAGAACTAGGGTTTAACCCCAATTAAGAGCTTAATTCTGTCAAAATAACAGGAATTTAATTCCCTTAAAGAAGAAATGAGGGTTTAACCCTATTTAAGAATATAATTCTTCAAAAGAAAGTAGGAATTTAATTCCTCTAAAGTTATTGCTAGGGTTTAACCCTATGAAGAATTCAATTCTTAAAAAGATAAACATATCTTTAAACAGGCAAAGGAATAGGGTCACGTGCTACCACGTGACCCCTGAAAAGAAACAGAAAAGAGCTTTAGGGCGCCCTCACGTGTCGACACGTGACCCCTAATGAACATTCTAACAGATCAAAGCGCAAGCCCCCATCACGTGCCCACACGTGATGGCTTTCAGAATTAAAAGTGTTAAACACTTATCTGTAGAACAAAATAAAAGGAAACAGGGCGCTATCACGTGCTACCACGTGACCCCTTGGCTGAAGCTTTAACGGACAAGCACCAAAATTCCCATCACGTGACAGCACGTGATGCTCCAAAGTATTCAATACTTTTGGCAGAATAAAATGAATTGAGGGCGCTCTCACGTGCTACCACGTGACCCCTCTTGCCTTAGTGTTTAACACTAAAGTTGAAACCTCTATATCCAGTGTTCAACACTGATTTTCTTAGTGTTTAAACACTAATTTGGAAAACATCTATTTACAGTGTTTAACACTGACTTTCTTAGTGTTGAACACCAACCTGGAAAACCCTGTTTCCAGTATTTAACATTGATCTGCCTTAGTGTTAAACACTAATTTGAAATCTCCACTGCCAGTGTTTAACACTGATTTGTTTTAGTGTATAAACACTAATTTGAAAGCCATGTTGCTGGTGTTTAACACTAACTATCTTTTAGTGTTAAACACTAACTTGTCAATCTCATTCTCAGTGTTCAACACTGATTGATATTTAGTGTTTAACACTAACTTTAGCCCCATTGGTTAAGTGTCTAGAGGCAAAGCCTCTCCTCTAATGGACCAACAGAAGGCCAATATCCTAAACATGATTGGACTTAGCCCAAGCTGGCCATAAGTCCTCAATTCAAATTCAACTGGGCTAATGGGCTCATAACATAATTAATTGGTCTTGGTCCTAAACTAGGTCAAAGACTATTTAATCTACCTTGCTTTAAGGGTACATCTCTTCACTCCTTTGATACTTGGCGTTGTAATTCCTCAACATTTTCAAAGAGGCGACGGGTCCCGATGACCACATATTGATACGGACTGTGGGGTCCTTAAACTCATGGACTATGAGGTCCTTAACCTTGACCGTGATGTCTTAAAACTAACGTCGGACTGTGGAGTCCTTAAATCCACGGACTATGAGGTCCTTAACCTTGACCGTGATGTCTTAAAACTAACATCGGACTGTGGAGTCCTTAAATCCACGGACTACTACGTCCTTAACCTTGACCACAACGTCTTAAAACTAACACTAGACCGCAATGTCCTTAAACTACCTATTGACCGCAATGTAAATAAACTAAACAATATGGCTCTCTTAATTGCTCTATTGTTGGATCTAAACGATCCCGTTAAGTTGATCTTAGTCAGAAAACTAGACTAACGTATCCTTAACAAATGTTTAAGTCGATCTTAGTCTCGAATGAGGCTAACGTATCCTTAAACCCAAAACCCCTAAACCCAAATCTAAGATAATACGGATTTGGACTAGTCCACGCCCTACGGGCGACGAAATAACTCAGTCTCCGTATACAATCCACGGGCAACTAAATACAAAATAAACACACACGACACGAAGTGACCATCTGGAGAAGGAGAAAGTAGTTACCGCGATGCGGTAGCGTAATTAACTGCAGGGGCTTGCGCCTGCAGGGAAGAGCGTCCCCATAATCAAAAACCCTTAAGCGAAGGGGAATCTGACGAAGTCTGCTACATCGGACGCATCCGTTTAAACCTTCGATACACGGTGCCATAAATCAACTTGGCATCTTCGGAGAGGTGGGCGGATAGCACCAATTAGCATCTGCCCCCGAATCTCAGGCAAGACGTCCTTGTCGCGCCGTCATTCGGAGGGGAACAGATTCTGGCACGCCCGGTGGGACCTTTTCCTCTTTCCACTCCACACTTCGTGTGTCGTGATTCGCGAACCAATCGTGGTGTGCTAATGGTTGCCCTTGGGTTTCGAAGTACTAAGACTTGGTGTTTCATTTACTGTAGAAAGCAAAAGGATCAATGGCTGACAACTGCTCCAACTGCAACTGCAACCAGCGCTCCTCCTCGCTAGGAGGTGTAGCCTACGGCCCCAAGCTTCTTCGCTGTTCACAATACCCGTAAAACAGGTCACTCGAGCCACCACAGGATTGTTTTTTGGGACCATGCTCCCGCCAATGAGCTTTACCGCTCCTGTGTTAACGCCGGAAGTTCCCAAGAAGTCGATCTTCGATCGGCTTACACCTACCGCGGCCCCTCTCAACGGGTCGCCCAACACCAGTACCTCGGTCTTCTCCAGATTGGGCCAGAGCTCCTGTGGACCCGCGATGGGGCCTACAATCCCAGAGAAGGCTGCTCCGAAAAAAGTAACCAGTCCTGCTCCTGAAGTCGTCAAGGCGGCTTCCCCTGCCAAAAAGTCGGTCTTTACAAGATTAACGGCTCCAGCTCCCACTCCTGCTACCCAAAGGGCATCGGTCTTTGACAGGCTAACATCAGCGGTGACCCTTCATCTACACAGGGGGCACCGAAAGCGGGTAACTATCGCCCTCACCAAGCCGGTTCCATCAGCACGACGCGTTCGACGTCGTTACTGGCGCCGAGTGAGGAAGGCCGGTGGCAACTCCCCTCCTGGGCTAACTCCTCCAGCCCCGATGGCAGAAGTTAATGCTGCTGTTCCAACTGGGAACAGCTTTGAGATGCTAAATAAGGTGCGTAGGAATTCTCCTACCGCGGTGCTAAAGAGGTCTCCCCCTCTGCTGAAAAAGGCTGTAGAAGTAAAGCCAGAACAGCCCAATCTCCTCAGCGACTGTCCTCTCAAATCTATAAAGTCTGTCAGCATACCCGAGACTCAGTGATCGATCCAAATTTCTCCCACCAGCATAAGAAGTTGAAAATCCAACAGGAAGTCAGTCACCAGGCTAAGCCACGAAAAGCTGTCTGGGTGCCCACTTCAACGGCCCCCTTAACATCCACTGCTCATAAAAAGAAGAGGCCAGAGAGGACCCCCAGGCTTGCAACGAAAGCTAAAAGCGCTGAGCCCAGACGCCCTAAGGCTGGGGGCAGGATGGTCCATACTGTATACATGGCATCGGGGAAGGAAGACAGCCATGTGTCTACAGGTCATAGACCGCTTACACGGTCGGTGACCAAAGCTCAGGAGCAACAGCAGAAGCTCCAGGAAATGATGATCACAATGGCCGCGCTTACTGGACCGAAAGAAAGCCCCGAGGCGTCCTCGGATCAGCAACAAGAACATGAAACCGACGCCGAGTTCCTCCGGAGGATACTGGAAAAGAAAGATAGAGAGGCTGCAGAACAAGTGGACAATATAAAGCAAATAGCCCACTTATTCCAGGATATAGTGGGAATGATGATTCAACAAGACCCACCTGCTGAGGATCCTCCGATCGTCCTTGAAGACGACAAGGGAGAAACGTCAAATCCGCCACCGGCTCTCTCAACCGCCAAGGAGGAGACAATCTCTAAGGCTGATTTGGACGACTATATAGCCCAACAAATCCGGGTTCATCATGCAATTGAGGCAGCTGGTCAAGTCGTAAAAACGGGGCGACCATATCCGAGCTAGTACGACCAAATCAAATATCCGCCGGGTTATACAATACCAAAATTCCACGTGTATAAGGGGACCGGCAATCCCCACCAACATGTTGCCCAGTTCAGGGCCCTTTGCGGTAACACCGGCGGTGATGATAAACTGTTGCTTCGCCAGTTCGTGGGCAGCTTATCAGAAACAGCGTTCGAATGGTATTCGGAACTCCCGAACGATTCTATCAAGACGTTCGCTGAAATGGAGTTGCTATTCACTCAGCGATTCGCAAGCGCCAGCGAACGCACTCCAATAACGGCATTGATTAATGCCAGGGTGAAACCACGCGAAACGTGGGTCGAGTATGCTATACGCTGGCGAAATTTGTGGTCGAAATGCGAGCAGCGCATTGAGAAAGCGCCTGCAGTGGGCATGTTCGTGGGTACCCTAGACCCTCATGCAACTATCTCCCAGTTTATGATGTTCTTTAAGCCAACTACATTCCAGGCTCTAATCGACAAGTTGGCCCAGATGGACCAGATGGGTCACAGGCCGTTGATTTGATCTCAAAAACTATCTATTAACCGCAATCAAGAACGGCGTCGCATGAAGCTAGCCGGTGAGTACGGGTCGGTCCACAGGGATTTTGTGAATCTCCTAGTCACGCTAACGAGTTAATTCCGAAGGGTGTTTGGATTGGTTATTAAATCTAAAATCGAAATCTATCTATCTATGATTATCTAGATCTATTCTTGCTAGGGTTAGGTTTAGGGATGGTTTGGAAATGCAGGTAAATCTCAACGCTTTCTATACCCGAATGAAGATCTATGAGGAGTTATGGTAATTATCAATAAGGGGATTAGATCCATTTGGGAAGGTGCTCCTTCCTCTAGGTTCTTTTCCTTCCTTTAGAGATCCTTACCCTAACCTCCATGGAAAACACGCACAACCGGGCTTTTATACTACGGTATCACCGCTACCTCGAGGGATAGGGTGTCGTAGGGCGCGGTGTGTGCGTGTATGCATGGAGTCCTATTGAAAATATATGATGGGTAAGAAAGGGATAAGAGATCTCATCTCTCAAAATCCTTCCCCAAAGCTAACTCTAAACAATTTATCTACGGCAAGGAATTAAATCTACTTACAGATGCATCTCTCCAAACATCAACGCAGGTTTGTTATATCTGAATTTCTGAATTGAAGGGAAGCACCGATGCTCTCCATAAAGAGATCTGAATTTATTATTAAAAGGAGGCATAAGAAATTACAATCTTTAGAGTTCTATTTATAGGAAATAGAAACCCTAGGTTACATTTTGATCCGCATGTCTACAATTACAAAAATAGCCTTATAAAGACCAGTCAACGCCGCCACAAACGTTTGGTAAAAAGCAATCTTCCTTTTGTCTTCTTATGGCCGCGGAACCGCGGCAATGGTGGGCTTCGGCCGCGGTTCTGCGGCCTAATAGTTGGATCTCATGCTGAAATTTTCAGGTATTGTTTTGGGCTTTCTGGGCTTTAATATTTTGTATTTCTTTTCTCAATTTAGCTTCTGACTCTCTTCCAGATTTTCCAGTGAACATTGTTGTGGACTTTAACCGTGGCTTTGTGTCGACGTCTTGAACCTTGCTTTGTAAACTATTTCTTATGTAGGCTTGATCAAGATCTTCTGTTAATTGGTTAAAGTCCACTTTTTTATCGTCTTTACATCATTTTCACTGTTTTCTGTCCAAGAACCTATAACCTGTAACATGTAGCAGACATGCGTCAAAAGCACATGTTTATTTATAAAACAAATAAGAATGGGGAATATAATAATACAATATTATGGTATGAACAGCCGCCTCCCCCGAAGCCAGAACCTCGGAATGACAAGGGTAAAGGGAAGGCAACCTTCGTTGCGAACGCACAGCAACAACCCAGTGCCCCAAAGCTGGCGGATCAGCTGGAAGAAAGGCGGCGGTATTACAACGGGAAGATGAAGCGCCCCTACTCGTTCCCGCGGGATAAGACGAAACGGTTATTCGAGCTGGTAGTACGCAACAGACTTATAAACCTGCCAAATCCAAGGCGACCGCCACAACCCATTGAGGTGAATAACCCCAACTATTGCCCCTAGCATCAAACGGTAAGCCATCCGATTGAGGATTGCTTCGTTTTTAAAGGATGGATTGAAGATCAATACCTCCAGGGGAAGTTTGCACTATCCGAAAAGTGGAAGGTGAACCGACCACAGCCGCATACGCCTAAGAAAGCAGATACACCGGGGGCAACCTGTTCTTTTATTGAAGAAGCTCCATGGGAGGTCGTGCTGTCAACTAAAACCAAAAGAATGCTGAGGGACCTTCATGCGTGCTCGGCGGTCGAATGGAAGGACCCGCTTGAACCTCAAATCATCGAAGGGATGTTGAAGCCGTGCCCAACTACGAAGACTCGTGGTGATGGCCCGTATACTCACACCCAACCATCAAAATCTTCGAAGAAGAAGAAGAAATCCAAAAAGCCCGTGAAGCTTGGAGACAAGCACACGGATTTACAGAAACAGATTGACGCGCTGGAGGAGTATAATCAAAAGGCGCAGACTCCCGTCACGCTGCAAGAGTTCCTCAACCACGTCTTTCAGGAGGAAGATGATGGAGAAAGCTCATCGGATGAATCCGAGGAATATATGGCGAGTTGTCATGTGATTTTCCACTCGGAAGATGAGAAAGCTCCTGGCACTGAGGAACTGGGGGCACAGCCTGAGCCAGAACTTGTATGGCCAACAGATGAAATGATCGACGTCTTTCTAGACGAGATTCGTTTGAAGAGTAAAGCCGATCAGGAGCGTGAGATGGCTGCATCGGAAGGAGCCAAGCGCAGGAGACTAAACGAAAGAGTCGAAGCACTCCCGCCAGATCGAAAGACATCCGATGCGAATAAAAACGTGTTCAAGACGAGGAAAAGGTTTGCCAAAGCCATGTCAATGGGAATGAAGCTACCACCCTCAGAAGAGAACACGCTCAATGGAGTGGAAAGGCACCCTAATTATTGCGCATATCATCGGAAGATTTCGCACCCTACGAAGGAGTGCAACGCTTTTAAGATGTGGTGGCAAGGATATGTTGCTCACCGGCAACACTTTAAGCTCATGAAACGCAAGACTTGTCGGGAACAAAGAAGTAAGGCCGAAGGACACAAAGGAACTGCCGGCAATTGTTACACGGTTAACGCCGGAGGGTCGCAAGTTCTCACCTTTGGGAGCGACTCTGATGAAGAAATGGCTCTCGGCCCTCATTAAAGAATCCGTTTTAGGGAAAGAGGAAGAACCAGAGGCCTGCGAAAACATTTAGCTGCGCAATCGCACGCTCCCTGAAAAGAATCTCGGACCCGCAAATAGAAAAGATAAGGGAAAGGAAAAGGTCGCCGAGGATATCACCTTAGATGACCAAGTCATGAAAGAGTTGACTGCCAAAGACCCTTCCAGGAAGGGTAAGGTCGACTATAACATCCTAGCACACCTAAGGAAGCTACCTTCTCAGCTCAGCATTCTTGATGCCCTCCTATTATCAAAAGAAACGCGAGAATCATTAATCAAGGCGTTACAAGAACCCGAACAATTCCAAGATTTCCTCGCCAAAGAAAGGATGAAGGATGAACTGGAAGAAGTGCACACGGCCGACATCACTTTCGGCGACGAAGACCTTCTCCTCGGGACGTGCGACCACAACCGTCCCCTATACGTCTCCGGATACTGCCACGATATCAAGATAGGCAAGATCCTGGTTGATAATGGATCCTCCGTCAATCTCCCTAATGTTCGGGTGCTGAAGGAAATCTGCATGAGCGTGCAGCACCTCGCTCGTGACAAAATCACCATCTCCGGTTTCGACTCCCAGTTGTCACGGACTCTCGGATCTGTGATATTAACATTACGCTTCGGATTGCTCGTCACGGACATCAAGTTTCACGTCATTGACGCCAAGACCTGCTACAACGCCTTGCTCGGTCGCCCTTGGTTACACGAGTACAACATTATCCCTTCTATACAGCATCAGTGTATAAAGTACTTTAAGGATGGTTTCGAGTATACCGTAACAGGTGAGCTGAACCCATTTTCAGTGAACGAAGTCCGCAAGTACGAAGATGCGAAGTACTTTTTGCCAGATTTCGAGGATACAGAAAGGTGTCGCAAGCCGGAAAACAAAGTCGCCGCCACCATCCCTATTTTCGAGAGCGAAACCGAAGAAGGAGAAGAGATAGTTTACACTGGTCCGTCTCGGCGCAACAACCCGGGACCGTCCGCCCCTATATTGATCTTCGGAAGTGACTCGGAAGATGAGGTTAATGCCGTGTTCTCCAGTCGGCCGTCAATACAGGCATCCCCTAGCGATGATCATGGTTTGCAAATCACCATGGTGCCGCGGGAACACTACAAGGATCTCGACGCACTTCAAGCTCACAATGTGCAGGACCTGCAGACGTTTTACGTCCCTCCCAAGCGAAAGGGTGAAAAGGTGATCCTATTCTACCAATCCATAGAAACGAGAGTGGAGAAAAAGATATGGCATGGCGCGGATGCTACACTCGACAGGCTGCAATCCATCCGTTTGCCCAGATACTACACAAATGGACTAAAGAGGCTATTGAAGCGCCAAGGAGTACCCTAAAAACAGACTGCTCGACAAGCTCAGTTCTACAATAGGATTTGGGATGTCCCTGGAACTCAGCGCAAATTGCCCAACGGGAGAATGGAAACGCTCGGTCTTGGATACATGAGATTCGGTAAATGGGAGCGAATCCACGGTAGCTATGCCGTATATAACTTCGATGAGGAGGAAAACGCCCTGTCCAGCAATGCCAATCCCTCATCAAAACTGGATCCCGCGAGCGAAGTGCGAGTCCGTCATTTGAAGAACAAGTGGACAAGCTTATCAGGAAAGCAGGTCAAAAGGCTCGGGAAGACCACAATTGCAAGATGTCCATCTACGAGAAGGCCAGGACGCAACGTCTGTTTCAACAAGCCGCAAAAGACGAAGATGCTCCTCCCTGTCAACCCGTTGTACAAAAGGCCCAACGCAGAGGCAGAAGTAGGTCAAGAAGCGGAAAGAGGAGCCGACAACAACGACGCAGGATTAGAGAGTTATGTGATCGGGCATTGCGCGGCCCAGATTTGTCCCTCATGAAGAAGATGAGTCGAGCGTATTCCTTCCCCCGAGACAAGACGAAGAAGTTACTTGAACTCGCTATAAAACTTCAAATGATCGCACTTCCAGAGTCTAAGCACCCTGAGCAAGCTAACAAAGTTTCTCATCCGGGCTATTGCTCTTATCACCGAGCCATAGGACACCCTATCGAAGACTGCTTCACCTTCAAGAACTGGATCGAAGACCAGTACCAGCAAGGCAGATTTGCTTTATCCAGCAGCTGGAGGGTAACGCCGCCACAAAAGCACGAACTCAAAGCCGCAAGAGCAGAACCAGACCCACATCGATCTTGGAAGCAGATTCGCACCTGTCACATGATTACAATATTAAAAGAAGAGCCCGAGGACATAGATGAGCTCCCTTGGTGCTTCGAAAACAATGACAATGAGGTAATCTCAGAATTTCTACCGGCTCCGAAAGAACTGGAAGACGACATACATACTACTGTAGATAACCTCAAGAAGATTGAGTTGGGATCGGCAGACGATCCGCGACCGACATTCGTCAGCGAGATGCTATCTGAAGAAAGGGTGGCTGCGTTAAAGGACGTGCTTCTACAGCATAAAAATTGCTTCGCGTGGAACTATTCTGAGATGCCGGGATTAGATCCAGATATTGCTGTGCATAAATTAGCAATATCCCCGGATATCAAGCCAGTCAAACAGGCGCCGAGAAGGATGCGGCTCGAGCTTGAGAAGAGCATTAACGCCGAAGTCAAGAAGCTGATCGATTCGGGGTTTATCCAGGAAGTACAATATCCTGACTGGGTCGCCAACATCGTCCCGGTAATGAAAAAGAATGGGACAGTACGCATATGTGTGGACTTCCGAGATCTCAATAAAGCCTGCCCGAAAAACGTTTTCCCAGTGCCGGTTACTGAGCTGATGATAGACAAGACGTCCACTCACGAAGTCTTCTCCTTCATGGACGGCTCATCAGGATACAATCAGAGAAAGATGCATCCCGACGAACAGAAGCACACCGCTTTCCGGACTCCTCTGGGTGTATTCTACTACAAAGTTATGCCCTTCGGTTTAAAGAACACCGGTGCTACCTATCAAAGGGCCATGAAAAAGATCTTCGATGATCTCATACATGAAATCGTCGAGTGCTATATCGACGACCTCATAGTGAAGAGCATGTCATATGAAGAGCATTTAGAGCATCTGAAGACCGTATTTCAACGCCTTCGGCAATATAATTTGAAGATGAACCCCCTCAAATGCGCGTTCGGAGTCTCCTCGGGTAAATTCCTAGGATTCATCATCCGACACCGAGGTATCGAGATAGATCCGTCCAAGATCAAAGCGATCATGGAAATGCCATCGCCAAGGACTCTCAAACAGTGGCGGTCTCTCCAAGGGAAGCTCGCGTACATCCGGCGGTTTATCGCCAACCTGTCAGGCAAGTGTCGTCCTTACAGCCACCTCATGAAGAAGGGAACTCCGTTCGTCTGGAACCACAAATGCCAAGGCACACTGGACGAGATCAAGCAATACCTGCAGAACTCGCCGGTGTTAGCTGCTCCGGTCAAGGGAAAGCCTCTTATTCTTTATACAACAGCCCTCGAAGGTTCCTTAGGCGTATTATGGGCACAAAAGAATGATCAAGGGAAGGAGATAGCTCTTTATCATCTAAGTTAAGTTCTGCTGGGGGCAGAAAGCAATTACTCCCCTATCGAAAAACACTGCCTGGCGTTAATCTTCGCGATAACAAAACTTCGGCACTATGCATTGGCACATGAAGTCCGTCTTATATCAAAGGTAGACCCCCTAAAATATCTCATGTCAAAGGCCATATTGACAGGGAGACTCGCTAAATGAGCCCTGCTCTTGATGGAGTTTTCAATAACCTATCAGCCGCTTAAGGCAGTGAAAGGCCAAGCTATCGCCTACTTCCTTGTTGAGTATCCAGTACCTGCCGGTTCTCCTCTAAATTGCGATTTGCCGGACGAACATGCGTTTGACACGATCGACGGTGGTGACACCCGATAGGAACTTTATTTCGATGGAGCGTCCTCCGTAAAGAAGCGCAAACAAAGTACCCCAATGATCAAATCGGGGGTAGGCCTCATCTTCGTAACTCCACAAGGAGGGATAATGCGCTTCGCTTTCTCCTTAGCAGAACCGATGACGAACAATGAAGCCAAATACAAAGCTTTGATAGCAGGCCTCGAGATCGCCATTGACATGGGAATTGAAAACCTCCTCATATACGGAGATTCTCAGCTGGTCGTTAGTCAAGTAAACGGCGACTTCCAAACGTGCAAACCGGAATTGGTGAAGTATGGTGAAAAGGTGCAACAACTGTTGACCCAAATTCCCGCCTATACTCTGGAAAGTATACCACGCGCGGAAAATAGCAAAGCAGACGCGTTAGCTAAGCTCACTAAAGAACTGGCTGACGAGAACCTCGATGACGTCAAAATCGTGGTACAAAACCGTCGAGTGCTCTCCCCAACAGAAATATCTCCGAAATCATACGAAGAAAAGGCAGCGACTGAGCAAACGACCCTACGAATAAAAGACCGTGAGAAGGCTGAGGACTGGAGGGAAGTCTTCATAGACTACTTTAAGTCCCACCGAATGCCCGAAGAAGCGTCCTCAAGACATCAGCTCATGAAACGAGCTTTATCTTTCGCTTTCGTCAACGATACTCTATACAAGAGATCATTTGATTCTCTGTGGCTAAGATGCTTAGGACCTGACGAAGCAGAAAGAGTTGTTCAGGAAGTTCATGACGGAATCTGTGGTTCTCATCAAGCAGGCCCGAAGATGAAGTTAAAAATTAAACGGATGGGTTACTACTGGCCCACGATGATCCAGGACTGCCTCGAATATGCGAAGCAGTGCCACTCATGCCAAATTCATGGGGACTTTATTCACCAGCATCCAAATCTACTCCATCCAACGGTGGCTAGCTGGCCGTTCAAAATGTGGGGAACTGACATAGTCGGCCCCATCAAACCAGCATCGTCCAAGGGACATCGTTTCATCTTGGCGACGACCGATTACTTCTCCAAATGGGCAGAAGTAGTGCCGTTGAGGGAAGTGAAGACGGAGAATATCCTCCATTTCTTCAATACGCACGTCATTTATCGGTATGGAACTCCGCGACGGATCATTTCCGATAACGGGCCAGCTTACAGAAGCCACAAGATCAGTCGCTTCGCGCAACAACATAGTATAGACTGGAGATATTCCTCAGTTTATAATCCGCGAGCTAACGGCCTAGCTGAGGCCTTCAATAAGACCTTGAAAAAGATCATGAAAAAGATGGTGTCCCGAAATAAGAAGGACTGGCACGAGAGACTGCAAGAGGCTCTTTGGGCGTACCGAACTACGTTCAAGATGGCCACGAGCACAACGCCATACGCATTGGTATTCGGTACAGAAGCAGTACTCCCTCTTGAGATAGAGCTACCGTCTCTACGAATGGCAGTCCACTGCGAGCTGACGGACGAAGAAAATGCTCACCTGCGGCTTGAGGAGCTTGATGCCCTCGATGAAACCTGGCTCATAGCGCAACAAAATCTGGAGGCTTACAAAGCAAAGATGACGCGCTCATATGAAAGATTGAACCGACCAAGGACATTCCGCCAAGGAGAACTCGTGCTAGTGGCCAAAAGGCCTATGATTCCCAATCGCGCCAAGCGGGAAAAATTCGAGCCAAACTATGAAGGCCCGTACATCATAGATAAGGTCTACCAGGGTGGGGCCTATCTACTCATGGACATACACGGTGAAAGGCCTTTCAGGCCAATAAACGGTCGCATCCTAAAGAGATACTACGCTTAATGAGCCACAGCCTAGGTCAATGGTAGATGACGACAACTATGTCCGCTCGCTATCTTCCTAAGCTCAAGCTTTATAAGCAGTGGCTGGCATTCTCCATGACGGACCGAAACGTCCTTAAACTAATAGCGGACCGAAACGTCCTTAAACTAATACCGCAGCATCCGTAGGCTGACAAGATAAAAAAATATATAAGAAAAAAATATAAATAAATAAAAACGGTATGTCCATAAGCAAAAAAGGGCACGGATGAAAACCCGAAAGGGCGCCATGAGTAAAAACAGCAGGACTACCGGCGAGTGTTCGTGAAAACCTGAAAGGGCGCGACCTCGTAAAAAAAAAAAGAGAAGAAGAAAATAAATAAATAAATAAAATATATAAAATAAAAACGGTATGTCCACAAGCAAAATGGGCCCGGATGAAAACCCGAAAGGGCTCCGTGAGTAAAAACAGCAGGACTACCGGCGTGTGTTTGTGAAAACCCGAAAGGGCGCAACCTCGTTAAAAGACACTTATAAGGTCCCCTCAACCTTGTAAGAAGAAACCACCCCCGTGAGATCCTTGCGACTCATAAGAGAGCAGCACACTTAGGGATCCCCACGGTTCCTAAGGAGAAAATACACTTACGAGATCCTCACGACTCGTAAGGAGAACTCTCTTATGAGACCCTCACGGCTCATAAGATTTGAAAGTCTTAAGTTACAGAGACCTAAATCTGGGCTTAAGCAACCCCCACAACCTTCGATATTGCCCTACAAGTGGTCCAATACTGGCCCTTGTATACAATCCACGGGGGCGAATAAACATTTCCCTAACCAAGTTTCATCTGTGATTGGGAATATGTTCCCATAGTGAACAACCCTTATAAGTCCTCTCGACTTACAAGGAGAAAATCCTCTTGTAGGATCCTTACGACTTACAGAGAAACAAGCACTTAGGAATTCTCACGATTCCTAAGAAGAAAATACACCTACAAGGTCCTCACGACTTGTAGGGAGAAATAACTTCGTGAGACCCTTACGGCTCATGAAGTCAAAAGCCTTAGTCGACAGGACCCTAACCGTGGTCGCTAAGCCACCTTTGTTCAACATCGACAGAGGCAGATGATGATTCACTCCTAGCCATATCCCAGTTGTAGCGGTGCTGATAGGCCTCACGTGCATACGAGATAGCCGAAATGATGGGGCAGTTTGCAATAAAAAGCAGCAAGTAAAAATGTATGCATGCAAAATAACCGAAATGATTGGGCAACTCGCAATAAAAAGCAGCGAGTGAAAACAAAATAAATAGCCGAAATGATTGGGCACCGCGAAAAATAGCCGAAATGATTGGGCAATCGCGACCTTCGCGATATAAAAGCTGAAATGATAGAGCATCGCGGAAAAAGAAATAAAATTAAAAAAAAAGTTTTAATTTATGCCCTACAGGTGATGTTTCATCACACCCTGTATACAATCCAAGGGCGTAAACAAAAAAGGGATTATACTTCTCCCCCAGGTTTCGTCATAAGAAGAAGCAAAATCTCGACGGGCCGCGAATGACTTAGAGATCATTTCAGCACTCGTCTCGTAACAACGAACACGACTTCAAGCGAAACGGAACAGCGGCGACTCCAAGTTCCGTGGCTCGGCGATATCCTGATCGCCGAAAAGTCAAGTCCGAATTCCGTGAAATGCGAATACAATCAATAAAATTCTTGGTTACGTGGAACGCGGATAACGTCACTCTTTGACCCCGTGGAAAACGTCCAGAGCGGATCCTGGTCCTCGCAGAGCACGGCAATGAACCCGTGTGAAGCATCCAGAGCGGAGCCTAGTCCTCGCCGAGCACGGCAGTAAACCTGTGTGAAGCATCTAGTGCAAAATTCCTGGTTAAGTGGAACGCGGATAACGTCACTCTTTGACCCCGTGGAAAACGTCCAGAGCGGATCCTGGTCCTCGCAGAGCACGGCAGTGAACCCGTGTGAAGCATCCAGAGCGGAGCCTAGTCCTTGCCGAGCATGGCAGTGAACCCGTGTGAAGCATCTAGTGCAAAATTCCTGGTTACGTGGAACGCGGATAACGTCACTCTTTGACCCCGTGGAAAACATCCAGAGCGGATCCTGGTCCTCGCAGAGCACGCCAGTGAACCCGTGTGAAGCACCCAGAGCGGAGCCTAGTCTTTGCCAAACACGGCAGTGAACCCGTGTGAAGAATCTAGTGCAAAATTCCTGGTTACGTGGAACGCGGATAACGTCACTCTTTGACCTCGTGGAAAACGTCCAGAGCGGATCCTGGTCTTCGCAGAGCTTGGCAGTGAACCCGTGTGAAGCATCCAGAGCGGAGCCTAGTCCTCGCCGAGCACGGCAGTGAACCCGTGTGAAGCATCTAGTGCAAAATTCCTGGTTACGTGGAATGCGGATAACGTCACTTTTTGACCCCGTGGAAAATGTCCAGAGCGGATCCTGGTCTTCGCAGAGCACGACAGTGAACCCGTGTGAAGCATCCAGAGCGGAGCCTAGTCCTCGCCGAGCACGGCAGTGAACCCGTGTGAAGCATCTAGTGCAAAATTCCTGGTTACGTAGAACGCGGATAACGTCACTCTTTGACCCCGTGGAAAACGTCCAGAGCGGATCCTGGTCCTCGCAGAGCATGGCAGTGAACCCGTGTGAAGCATCCAGAGCGGAGCCTAGTCCTCGCCGAGTACGGCAGTGAACCCGTGTGAAGCATCTAGTGCAAAATTCCTGGTTACGTGGAACGCGAATAACGACACTCTTTGACCCCTTGGAAAACGTCCAGAGCGGATCCTGGTCCTCGCAGAGCACGGCAGTGAACCCGTGTGAAGCATCCAGAGCGGAGCCTAGTCCTCGCCGAGCACGGCAGTGAACCCATGTGAAGTATCTAGTGCAAAATTCCTGGTTACGTGGAACGCGGATAACGTCACTCTTTGACCCCGTGGAAAACGTCCAGAGTGGATCCTGGTCCTCGCAGAGCACGGAAGTGAACCCGTGTGAAGCATCCAGAGCGGAGCCTAGTCCTCGCCGAGCACGGCAGTGAACCCATGTGAAGCATCTAGTGCAAAATTCCTGGTTACGTGGAACGTAGATAACGTCACTCTATGACCCCGCGGAAAACGCCCAAACGGAGCTTGGTCCTCGCCAAGCATGGCAGTGAACCCGTGTGAAGCATCCAGAGCAAACACCGGACTGTGGAGTCCTTAAAATCCACGGACTATGATGTCTTTAACCTCGACCGTAACGTCTTAAAACTAACAATCAACCATCCTGATTCTGTACTGATTCTACCTTGGTTTAAGGGTACATCTCTTCACTCCTTTGATGCCTGACGTTGTAATTCCTCAACGTCTTCAAAGAGGTGACGGGTCCCTGCAACCAAACATTGAACTGTGGAGTCCTTAAATCCACGGACTATGAGGTCCTTAACCTTGACCGCGATGTCTTAAAACTAATATCGGACTGTGGAGTCCTTAAATCCACGGACTATGAGGTCCTTAACCTTGACCGCGATGTCTTAAAACTAACATCGGACTGTGGAGTCCTTAAATCCACGGACTATGAGGTCCTTAACCTTGACCGTGATGTCTTAAAACTAACATCGGACTGTGGAGCCCTTAAATCCATGGACTATGACGTCCTTAACCTTGACCATGATGTCTTAAAACTAACATCAGACTGTGGAGCCCTTAAATCCACGGACTATGACGTCCTTACCCTTGACCGTGAGGTCTTTAAACTACGATGCCTTGAGCAACCCCTGACCCCGTGAAACACGGATAAGGGCGACCACATCCAGCACTTGCAGGTCCTCATGACCTGTAAGGAAGAAAAACTCTCTTGTGAGATCCTTATGACTTTCAAGGGAAAACCAGCTTAAGAATCCTCACGATTCTTAAGAAGAACTTACACCTATGGGATCCTCTCGACCCATAGGGAGAAAAACTCTTTATGAGACCCTCGTGGCTCATAAAGCGCAAAAGTATTAGGAAGCAGATCTTAACCCTGAATCCTAAGCCGTCGCTACCCTGCAAGGAGATCAAGATAAATTGTCCGCAAAACTCATTCAATGAAAGAGACACACCATTGAGAAGAAAAATGTATCTTTTATTCATAAACCAAAATGGATACAAAGTACAATTCATGAAAGAACAAAAAGAAGATACTCTCAGTCATGAGTATGTACAAAAACAGAAAAGAAAGGAAAAGATACAAGTTTTCAAGCCGGTGGGCGATTTAGCAGCTTGGTCAGCTCATCCCGCTTTTGCTGGGCCACGGCCTCATGATTTAAGATCGCCCAAAGACGGGCCTCCGCCGAGCCTGCTGGGCCTGATATGAAGCAAGCCGAACTTCAAGCTCTTTCTCGGTGTCCTTATGAGCTTCGACCCCCTCACGAGTGAACGTAGCAGCTTTATCAAGAGTCACCACCTCCCTGATAGACTCTTGAAGCACCCGCCAGAGTTCTTACGCTTTGTTGGCCTTGGCAGTAAGACTCGCTTGAAGCTCGCTCAGCAAGCCAACTCCCCCTCCAAGAATTTGCGGTCGAACTCTTTTCTCGCACAACAATATGTTCGCCACGTGTCACCCTATCAGGCTACGTAAGCTCACTTTCGCGACCGCAACCTTGGAAACGGGACATACACGCTCAAGACCGTATAAATGGGCTTCCAGTTGACAGCAATAATCGATCTAAAACGCGCTCACATCACCTGGTATGAAAAGCAACGAGAAAATTTCCGACGAGCATGCGTTCGCAATTATATGAACATCCAAAAAAGAAATAATATTCGAAGCTTTAATATGCATGCGACATGATGATAGTGTTGATAATTAAAGAAAGCTCTTCTAAGAAGAACACAAAGTTTATTTATGCAAGCGAAAACATGCATACGAGCACCGAGCCTACATGGAAGTTCAGCATAAAGCATACAAAAAAAGGGGACTAATTTAAATATGCTACGCTAGCGGGAAAAGGTCACCAAACACGGGATCAATAGCACAAGGGTTAACAAAGCAGAGAACACAATTCTCCATCTCCCTCTCTGCTTTCTCCAACACATCAAAGCGACGGTTCTCGCGAGGAGTCGCTCCCCATCGATTGGCACCATGTTCGTCCGCGAAAGCAGACATAATAGCCCGCCGGGCCTTTATTTGGCTTAGCAGGTGAATTGAGCAATCCTTCAAAGCCTGAGTAATCAGGCATGCTTCGTGAAAGCCCTCAAGCTTTTCTTCAGCCGCGTTGAGCATCACCAGGGTCATATCCGCCGGGTGAGGAGGGATGTCGGCAAGCACGGCCGTGAGAATCATCCGGAGCCAGAGGGACCCCATCGGGAGGGGGGACCCCCTACGGATCGAGAGTTCATACATTGCCGAGTCGCATTCATCGTCGATAAGGAGTGGATCCACCAATCGGCAGCAAAGCGGGGGATCATCTCCTCGATAGGAACTTCCCATGGCTGTCGACGAGCATGAGGGCGATTACAGGCCATGGTGCTCAGTTGTTTCTCAGGACAAATTACACCAAAATAAAAAAAATAAATCTCTCTGTGAAGGGAAAAGAAGGCTATGGCCTCAGATATAAAGAGGTGCATTAAGTGTTGAGCGCGGAAGATCATGCATGATGAAGCTATTTCCAAGGCCCAAAAAAGGAAAGGCATCAAAAATCAGGGAAATGGAACTATTTCCAAGGCTAACTATTTCCAAAGCGCTTTTTCTGCATCTGATATTGTGCACTAAAAATATGGCATGGAAAATTTTTGAACAGTCCCATCAAAGGACCCCACGTGCAGAACACGTGAGCCCCAAACATGACGTGCACTAAAAAATGGAATAGCACCCTGCATATTAAAAAACAGCAACAGCAACAATAGCGAAATGATAAAATCCCATAGAAAGGCATGCAAACATGGAAAGGCACGATAAAGCTTATCATTCATGCTTTAAGAAGTCCATACAAAATGAAAAGAAAACGATTACAATGGCAAGACCTCAGACGCGGGGCATGGATTGAGAAACTCAAGCTTGACTTTGTCCAAGATCCTCCAAGCATTTGGAACCACCCGAGTATGTTTTCTCTCACGATCACAAGCGTAGGGGTCCTCGTGAATGTCCTCCTCCCTCCGATAGGCGGCAAGTATGGCCGACTGCTGAAATGCTTGGTGCAAGAGATCAATGAGGTTGGCGTGCCTTCTCTTCGAGATTAGACTCATCAGATACACCGAATGTATCTTATCCTCGGCAGCATCCAATGCTCTGAGCGGCACACCGGTGCAGAAGAGAGGAAGCGCCTCCCAAATCGCTAGCACGATGAGTCTCAAAAGAGAAGAGCGACGGGGGAGTAGCCGGTGGTTGTACTCGTCAAAGCGGCTCATAATCTCAGCACACTGAGCGTTGGTGAACTCCTGATTCTGACTACGGCCAGCGCACGGATATTCCCGTAAGAAATGATTTTGTTAAGATCATACAAATGAGCATCGATGACACCTGGAATAGCGATCATGAAAAATTCATTACAAACCTTTTCCTCTCGGATGCGAAGGAGGACAACCTAGGGCAAAGAGACCCTAAGAAGCCTCCATCTGAAGAAACCGGTTTCTTCGTAGGAATTAAATTCCTTATTAAGAAAAGGGAATTAAATTCCCAGAAACATTTTTGGGATGGAATTAAATTCCATAGATTCTAACCGCCACCATTATCTCCTTAAGGATCATATGAACCCTAAAAAGATCTGCTGTTGAAAGTTCTATTTCATACTTTGGTTGAAAAACTTAAAGGAAAAATGGGTTCATATTAAAAGGGTGAAACCCTTGAAGTGGATTTAAAATCCAGAGAATTTTATGTATAAAATTTCTTCGTCCACTCAAGATGATTACCTGAGGAAGAGGAATCGGTCAAACAGAGTTAAACTCTGAAAATGTTTCAAGGCAGAGAACTAAGCTCTGGAAGAAGAGAATTAAATTCTCAGGAAAAAGTTCTCAAAGGAGGAAGATAAGCAAAGTGGAGGCATCTCTGAAATGACCCATATATTTATAGGATGTGATGGAAACGCTTCATCTACCCGAGGCCCTAGAGGAATCCAACGGTCACAAGAGTGACAGTGTTGCACTCACGTGCAGACACGTGAGAACAACGCTGTGGGGGCATTTGTTTTCTGATTTAAAATCAGGAAAGCCTACGGTAGAAGCATCACGTGCTAGCACGTGACCAGCAGTCACGTGTTGGCACGTGACAATTAAAAGCAGCGGAAAAGGCAGATTCGGTTCCCTGACTAAATCAAAGAAAAGGCTCCAGAAAGGGTCACGTGCTCACACGTGACCAGGGGTCACGTGTTGGCACGTGACGGCTGAACAGCAGCTAGAAGGCAAATCGCAGAAAGCAGAAGATAGCTCGTTCCATGGGGTCACGTGCCTATACGTGACCAGGGGTCACGTGCCCACACGTGACCGGCTTTCAAAGCCTATCTATTTGACAGAATTAAATTTCGAACAGCATTCAAATCTTTCCAAAGGAAAACGATTATTTGGAACCGATTGGATTAAAGATTTAAAGGTGATTAAATATCACCTATCTATGGAAAAATCTTGAACTTAGAAAGATTTCCCCTTAAAATCTAACCGAAATAACAAAGGACTATCTTTGGATTTAAAATCCAATGGTGAATAAAATTCACCTAATAATCCAAAGGTCCAAATGAATGATGAATGCAAATCAAATCTCTAACGAATGCAAATCAAATCTCTCAACGAATAATTTACTAAAACTGATTGATTCTGCTCCTTCTCCTATAAATAGGAGCCAAGGGATATACAGAGATGGATACAGAGAGAGAGAGAGAAATAGAGCCTTGAGACTTTGGAGGAATTTGGATCTTCTGCAAAAGAAAACCTTAGGTAAGAAAGGAGAGGCTTTTAAAAAGAGAATTTAATTCTCAAAAGAGTTTAACTCTTATATTAAAAAGAAGAACTAAGTTCTCTCTTTAGCAGAGGATCTGCAAAGTGCACATCTCCCCATGAATTGAGAATTTAATTCTCATTGGGTTGAGATCCTGCCATGCAGATCCAAAGCATAGAGAGGGAATGGATGTTTGAGAATTTAATTCTTATAGAATTATAGGAATTTAATTCCTTCGAATTAAAATTAGGGTTTAACCCTATGTTGTAGGGATTTAATTCCTTCAAATGGACAGAACTAGGGTTTAACCCCAATTAAGAGCTTAATTCTGTCAAAATAACAGGAATTTAATTCCCTTAAAGAAGAAATGAGGGTTTAACCCTATTTAAGAATATAATTCTTCAAAAGAAAGTAGGAATTTAATTCCTCTAAAGTTATTGCTAGGGTTTAACCCTATGAAGAATTCAATTCTTAAAAAGATAAACACATCTTCAAACAGGCAAAGGAATAGGGTCACGTGCTACCACGTGACCCCTAAAAAGAAACAGAAAAGATCTTTAGGGCGCCCTCACGTTTCGACACGTGACCCCTAATGAACATTTTAACAGATCAAAGCGCAAGCCCCCATCACGTACCCATACGTGATGGCTTTCAGAATTAAAAGTGTTAAACACTTATCTGTAGAACAAAATAAAGGGAAACAGGGCGCTATCACGTGCTACCACGTGACCCCTTGGCTGAAGCTTTAACGGACAAGCACCAAAATTCCCATCACATGACAGCACGTGATGCTCCAAAGTATTCAATACTTTTGGCAGAATAAAATGAATTGAGGGCGCTCTCACGTGCTACCACGTGACCCCTCTTGCCTTAGTGTTTAACACTAAAGTTGAAACCTCTATATCCAGTGTTCAACACTGATTTTCTTAGTGTTTAAACACTAATTTGGAAAACATCTATTTACAGTGTTTAACACTGACTTTCTTAGTGTTGAACACCAACCTGGAAAACCCTGTTTCCAGTATTTAACATTGATCTGCCTTAGTGTTAAACACTAATTTGAAATCTCCACTGCCAGTGTTTAACACTGATTTGTTTTAGTGTATAAACACTAATTTGAAAGCCATGTTGCTGGTGTTTAACACTAACTATCTTTTAGTGTTAAACACTAACTTGTCAATCTCATTCTCAGTGTTCAACACTGATTGATATTTAGTGTTTAACACTAACTTTAGCCCTATTGGTTAAGTGTCTAGAGGCAAAGCCTCTCCTCTAATGGACCAACAGAAGGCCAATATCCTAAACATGATTGGACTTAGCCCAAGCTGGCCATAAGTCCTCAATTCAAATTCAACTGGGCTAATGGGCTCATAACATAATTAATTGGTCTTGGTCCTAAACTAGGTCAAAGACTATTTAATCTACCTTGCTTTAAGGGTACATCTCTTCACTCCTTTGATACTTGGCATTGTAATTCCTCAACATTTTCAAAGAGGCGACGGGTCCCGATGACCACATATTGATACGGACTGTGGGGTCCTTAAACTCATGGACTATGAGGTCCTTAACCTTGACCGTGATGTCTTAAAACTAACGTCGGACTGTGGAGTCCTTAAATCCACGGACTATGAGGTCCTTAACCTTGACCGTGATGTCTTAAAACTAACATCGGACTGTGGAGTCCTTAAATCCACGGACTACTACGTCCTTAACCTTGACCACAACGTCTTAAAACTAACACTAGACCGCAATGTCCTTAAACTACCTATTGACCGCAATGTCAATAAACTAAACAATAGTGCTCCCTTAATTGCTCTATTGTTGGATCTAAACGATTCCGTTAAGATGATCTTAGTCTGAAAACTAGACTAACGTATCCTTAACAAATGTTTAAGTCGATCTTAGTCTCGAATGAGGCTAACGTATCCTTAAACCCAAAACCCCCAAACCCAAATCTAAGATAATACGGATTTGGACTAGTCCACGCCCTATGGGCGACGACATAACTCAGTCTCCGTATACAATCCACGGGCAACTAAACACAAAATAAACACACACGACACGAAGTGACCATCTGGAGAAGGAGAAAGTGGTTACCGCGATGCAGTAGCGTAATTAACTGCAGGGGCTTGCGCCTGCAGGGAAGAGCGTCCCCACAATCAAAAACCCCTCAAGCGAGGGGGAATCTGACGAAGTCTGCTACATCGGACGCATCCGTTTAAACCTTCGATACACGGTGCCATAAATCAACTTGGCATCTTCGGAGAGGTGGACGGATAGCACCAATTAGCGTCTGCCCCCGAATCTCAGGCAAGACGTCCCTGTCGCGCCGTCATTCGGAGGGGAACAGGTACATCTCCGAACTCCTCTGACACCTATCGTTGTAATCCTTCAACAACGTCAAAGAGGTGACGGGTCCCGATGGCCATAAATGCATAAGACCACTACGTCTCTAAACTGGAACAATAGAGCCCCTAAATGCTCCTTCCGTTAAGTTGATCTTAGTCAAATCAGACTAACGTATCCTTAACGAACGTTTAAGTTGATCTTAGCCTCAATATGGCTAACGTATCCTTAAACTAAAACCCCAAACCCAAATCTAAGTAAATACGGATTTGGACTAATCCACGTCCTACGGGCGACGATATAAATTAGTCTCCGTATACAATCCACGGGCAACCACAAACAAAACAAACACACACGACACGAAGTGAAATTCTGGAGAAGGAGAAAGTTGTTACCGCGACGCGGTAGCGTAATTAACTGCAGGGGCTTACGCCTGCAGGGAAGAGCGTCCCCACAATCAAAAACCCCTCGAACGAGGGGGAATCTGACGAAGTATGCTACATCGGCCGCATCCGTCTAAACCTCCAATACACGGTGCCATAAATCAACTTGGCATCTTCGGAGAGGTGGACGGATAAAACCAAAATAGTATCTGCCCCGAATCTCAAGCAAGACGAGCCTACGCGGTCGCGTCTCTGTGTTCGGAAGGGAACACCTGGCTTGCTGATACTGGTCTTCGACCCAATCTTTGAAGGTGAAGCAATCTTCAAGAGGATGTCCTATTGCTCGGTGGTAGGCGCAATAAGCCGGATGATGGATCTCGTTTATTTGCTCAGGGTGCCAAGACTCCAGAAGTGTCATCATTTGATACTTCATGACAAGGTTGAATATTTTCCTTGTCTTGTCTTGAGCGAAAGAGTATTCCCGACCCATTTTTTTCATAAAAACGGATTCCAGCTGACTTTTTCTCGATCGCGTAGCTTCTTGGATCCGCTTCGCCGTCTTCAAATACCATTCCCGTTCTTGATCTTGTTTTTGCTTCTGCGTCGGACTTTTTCCTTGCCACGAGAGCACACAGCAGGTTGAGGATGAAGGACATCATCGTCATCTCTTTCTGTAGACCGCTGAATGAGACGTTGCGTCCTGGCTTTCTCATAAATGGCCATTTCGCAGCTGTGGTCATCCCGAACCTTTTGACCCGCTTTCCTTATTAGCCTGTCAATTTGTTCTTCGAATGACGGGCTTGGTATTCTCACGGCGGGATCTCTCTCCGGTTCGATATCAGCGCTATCTGGAATTGTATTCGATTTTCCACTGGAGTTATTTATGACATGGCAACCATGGAATCGCTCCCGTTTCTTGGATCGAACGTATCCAAGCCCCGTCGTCTCTATCCTCCCATTAGGCATCTTTCGCTGAGTCCCGGGAATGTCCCAAATCTTGTTGTAGAACCGAGCTTATCGAGCGGTTTGTTTGAAAGGTATGCCTTGGCATCTTAATAGCCTTATCAATCCCTCTGTGTAATATTTGGGAAAACGGATTGGTTGGAGCCTATCGAGTGCAGAATCGGCACCATGTCAGACTTCTTTTTCCATCTTAGTCTCCGTAGATTGGTAAAAGAGGATCGCCTTTTCACTTTTTCGCCTAGGAGGAACGTAAAAGGTCTGCAGCTCTTGCATACCGTATGTATTGAACATATCAAGTTCCCTGTAATGCTGTTGCGGAACCATGGCGATTTGCAAACTCTGATCAGCTTCAGCAAAGGTTTGTATTGATGGACGAACAGAGAACACTGCGTTGACCTCGTCTTCAAAGTCGCTGCCAAAGACCAAAATAGGCATAGATGGTCCTGGCCCGCTGCCTTGGGGTTGCCCCGAGAAGACTATCTCTTCATCATCTTCAGTATCGCTCCCAAAGATCGGGATGGTGGCGATGGCTTTTTGTTTATTCTCCAGTTTACGACATCTTTCCGTGTCTTCGAAGTCTGGTAGGAAGTACTTAGCGTCTTCATACTTGCAGACTTCATTTAAGGAGAATGGATTTAGCTCCCCTGTAACTGTGTACTCGAGGCCGTCTTTGAAGTACTTCATACACTGATGTTGCGTGGAAGGGATGATGTTGTACTCATGTAACCAAGGCCTGCCGAGAAAAGCGTTGTAGCAAGTCTTGGCCTCGATGACATGAAACTTAATGTCAGTGACGAGCATCCCGAAGTGTAATGTCAGTATTACAGACCCAAGCGTCCGTGATTACTGCGAGTCAAACCCGGAGATGGTAATTTTATCTCGAGCCAGGTGTTGAACGTTAATGCAAATCTCCTTCAACACTCGCACATTGAGAAGGTTGACGGAGGACCCATTGTCAACCAGGATCTTTCCTATCTTGATGTCGTCGCAGTACCCAGTGACATATAGAAGACGGTTGTGCTCGCACATTCCGAGAAGGAGATCTTCATCGCCGAATGTGATGTCAGTTGTATGAACTTCTTCCAGCTCGTCTATCATCTTTTCTTCTGCAAGGAAGGCTTGAAACTGATCGGGCTCTTGTAATGCCTTGATCAGAGAATATCGTGCCTCTTTGGACAGGAGAAGAGCATCCTGTATGCTCAGTTGTAAAGGTATCTTTCGCAAGTGTGCCAGGACATTATAATCCAACTTACTTTTCTTAGGCGGGTCTTTGGCTGCAAGCTCTTTGACGACTCCGTCATCGAGGGCAATTTCCTCAGGGACTTTTTCCTTCCCTTTGTCTCTCTTACCCGAACCTTTATTTGAGGGTCCGAGATTCTTTTTAGGCAACGTACGATTACATAGCTGAATGTTCTCGCATTTTTTTACCTCTTCTTCTTTTCTAGAGGTGGATTCTTTGAAGAGAGGGCCGAGGGCTATTTCTTCGTCAGAGTCGCTCCCGAAGATAAGAACTTGAGATTTCCCTTTTTTCGATCTGGTATCAACCATATAACAGCTGCCAGTCATTTTTCCGCGCTCATCTGTCATATTTTTTTCGCTGTCGACAAGCTTCACGCTTCATCCTCTTAAAATGTTGTCGGTGGGCCACGTATCCTTTCCACCACTTCTTGAAGGTGCTGCATTCTTCGGTGGGATGTGTAATCCTCTGATGGTATAAGCAGTAATTTGGATGTACATCCGCTTCGTCGAGGCATGTATTCCTGGGAGTATTTCATTTGAAAGGTGGCAGCTTCATTCCCACTGATAGGGCTTTGGCAAACCGTTTCCCCGTCTTAAACTTGCTTTTACTTGCCGCGGGTATGCTTCGATCTGGTTGAAGTTCTTTGTGATTAATCTTCACCGCAGATTCTTCATCCCGACACCGACACTTGGCCCTTTCATATATGGCCGTTTCACGTTCCGAGTCAGCTTTGCTCTTCTGAAGGGCTTCGTTCAGCAGATTATCGATCAGGTTGTCTGACGGTTCCAGGGATTGTGACGCCGGTCCTGCCCCCAGCTTCTCTGTGTTATTTTCTAACACTGAGGGAGATTCTTCGTCATCCACCGACGAATGAGAGATCATGTGGCAACTTACCACATAATCCTCGGGTTCTTCTGATGTCACGCCCCGCTTCCTAGTGTACGGGAAGAGGACGCGACGGGTCACGCGACGTATCTACTCAGAAGCAAACACGCTAAGCGTATCAAAGCAATATAAAATAAAATATACACAAGAGACAAGATGTAAATGAATAACAACTTTATTTATTAACATTCTTTTTACAATACAACTGAAATGAAAATACATGTACTGAAAGAAATGCCTAAACAATGGCATAACAGAAATGAAAATGAAATGTATAAGTAAACTAGAGCTCCGGGTCAAAGGCTAGCTGATCCAAATCCTCGCTGGTGGGCTCTGTCTCCAGAAGGTCCGAAACACCTGACAACATTCTAAAGAAAGAAGAAAAGGAATGTCTTCAGCGAACAATCGCTCGGTAAGTCCCAAAAGTAAGAGGATACAGAATATACAAAATAGACAGAAGGAGAATGTAACTTTTAAAGTTTTATTATATTGTTAACGCTGTTGTTTGTAGCTTGGTATAGAAGAGGCCGGTGTATACGAGAGGAGTCTCGCTATCCTAAGACTAAGGTATACGGAGTACATGGAACCGTTCAGCCATGGTACAACGGTAATGGAGATTCAGGTTAGGTGTCTTATGGTTGCAGTCTTGTGCCACTTCTAACACCTTCCGTACCAATCTACCCCTTATAAACCCCACGATATCTTGATTGTATTATTTTTATTGTATTTTCTTGTCTTGTTATATATAGATGGATGACTTGCCGAAACCATGATATTAGTAATGGAACGGATATAATGGAAGACATGTAAATGGAATATATCCATGATTCGGTTCGGTCAATACAGATTGATATAGATTGAATAGATGGATTCATATTGAATCATGTTGTATTGTAGTTTGTACTTGAATCACATTCAAGTTAGATTG
Organism: Agapanthus africanus; assembly: GCA_030015575.1. NCBI lineage: Eukaryota > Viridiplantae > Streptophyta > Magnoliopsida > Asparagales > Amaryllidaceae > Agapanthus > Agapanthus africanus. Next base: position 112,889,405 of record CM057342.1, on the reverse strand, counting down.
ATTAGATTGAGACTCAGTCTGAGTCCGACACTTTTAAAAGAACTTGAAATCCTGATTGTTTTAGTGTTATCGGTAACTGCTGCACATGGACGGCAGGATTTGTGTATTTTTCCAAGACAATTACCATATTGATAACACCGATTGTTATGTTTTATACCTTAGATAGGCAAGCACCCATATCTCCGGCTCCCTGAGGATCAAGAGACCGGTCCCACTTAAACCTATATTTACTAGGGTCCTTATTATAATTTATATAACTTAAGGGGATTTTATGTAAAAATAGTTTTGGTATAATTTTAAAATACACCTCAAGTATTTAATTATCGCCTTTAGAGTTTTCATGGGCGTATATTTTATAAAAGTGAAATTTCTAGTGATTCAAACCTAATTTCATAATATATGGTATTTATTTGTAATATGGATATTGTTTTGAATTATCATGGTAGTTTCATGTAATATTTGAATTCTTTTCTTGAGTTTTGGAAACATGAAATATTATAAATATTTAAAATAAGTATGTTGGTAATAATTATATATATAAATAAATTTAATAAAAATAATTTTATTTATTTTCTTGTAAAAATCTCATTTTCTAAAGAAAAACGTATAAAAATTCCATCGAGACCGAATGCTCCTTGCGGAGGTCAGCATCTCGCTCTACTAAGCCCGAGGACGTGCGATAATCCGCACCATCCCGAATGGGGTCCCCAAAATGGGTTGTAGAGGCGCAATTGCATGGAAATGTTTTAATACATCTTTTTAAAGAAAACGGTTTTATAAGTTAAAGGGATTTATTTGCAAAGTCGTGTTTTCCATATTCTATTGTCCCAAAATAAATCTTGCTATGATAGAGATGTGTGTTGTGATGAGTTATGTCATTACCTCGTGAACTATTTAAAGGTATAGCAAGGAATAAAGGTTATAATGTCGAAATGAATAGTTTGTGGTGTTTTTATGTAAAAATGCGATAAATGTCACAAAAAGGATTATTTTGATATGAAACTTGTTTTATTGAGTTTTTTAATGTTTATTAATATGAGAATATGGTTTTATCTTGTTAAAGAAAAGTGTAGTTTTTAAAGAAAACCGAATCGAAAGTCGGACTGACTCCGCTTTTGTCGGGTTTTAGAAATGGAACTTTTTAAAGATGAACATGAGAAGGGAAATTAGGACTTACAGGTTACAAATATAGAGGGAAGAAATAGGAAGAGTGGGGAAGCGCCGGTGCGTCGTTTCGTCGCCGGAAACTCCTCGTATTGTCGCCAGAACTTCGTCGGAGCTTCGCCCTTTGCTAACTCCACTTGTAAAATATAAAGACTTGGGAATTCTTGAGAGTTTTGGCAGGGATTTATGAGTGGGTAGGGGTGATATGAGGGGTGTTATTAATAGGAAAAGCTAGGGTTTATTGTAGTGAATGGGTGTATTAAAATTTATAATAAAATAGGTTTAAATATGAATTTTATTGTACTCTGTAAATGTGCAGAGAAAACAAATAATACTAGAGTTATGGGGGGAGTCCAAGGGTCTAGGGTTTTAAAAAAATTGGGTTTGGGCTAGGTTGGACCGGCGGCGGCTCATGGGGAAATCTCGCCGGTCGGATCATGGAGGTGGGGTCTCGGATTAGGACCACGTGTCCCTGACGCTTCAACTAACCTATTTAACATGTTTGATTATTTGTAACTTACCCTATTACGTATGTTGCATGTGTAGACTCATGGACTTCTAAAACATTAAAAGAAAAATAATCAAAAAGATAATGTGGCTGAGAGGATTCGATCACAGGGGTTACGTCACAGCAGTGCAAGGTTTTACCAATGTGCTACAAGTGTTTTCTTGCTGTACTAAATCAAAACAAATACTTATAGTATTCACAGGAATTGTAAATACCCCAATAATACATTAACTTTAGATGAATTTTATGTACACAGAATTTGGAGTTGTTATAGTCTACCCTCCTTACAAAAATTTCATCCTCGAAATTTACAATTTATTTTAAGTACTAGTTTATAAATAAGTGAAGATATCTTGCATGCATCTCATCTTCCCTTTCCCATGTCGATTCTCCTAGAGTGACTTTCCTCCACATCACTCGAACCAAGTTGACTTCTTTGTTCCGAAGTGACTTCACATTTCTGTCCAGGATCTCAATAGGTTGCTGCTCACAAGATAAGTCTGGCTGTATAGTGAGTTCGGGGTGACAAGTATATGGCTGGGGTCACTCACATACCTTCTGAGTTGGGATATGTGTAACACATTGTGCACTCCTTCCAATGAAGGTGGAAGTGACAAGCGATACGCCACTTCACCGACTCGTTCGAGTATGTCGAACGGTCCAAGGTATCTTGAACTTAGCTTACCCCGTCTTCCAAAACGAATCACTCCGTGGTTCGGAGATATCTTCAGAAATTCTTGATCTCCCGGCTGGAACTCCAAATGACGGCGCTTTGCATCAGCCCAGTGCTTCTGTCGATCTTGTGCTATGCCCATTCTTTCCTAGATAATACGAACTAAGTCTACAGTTGCCACTATCATTTCAGGTCCAAGGAGTTCCCTATCTCCGATTTCGTCCCAACTTAATGGCGATCGGCACTTCCTTCCATAAAATGCTGCAAAAGGTGTCATTCCTGTGCTTGATTGGTAACTGTTATTGTATGAAAACTTCACAAGATGTAGGCGGTCTTCCCACGATCCTACGAAGTCTAGCATACACGTTCTTAGCATATATTCCAAGATCTGAATGTTCGCTCAGACCGACCATCTGTTTGTGGATGATAAGTTGTGCTAAATTTCAGAATTATTCCCAAACTCGCTTGTAGACTTTGCCAAAATTATGATCGGAACCTGGTGTCACGATCGGAGACATTGCAGACCGATACTCCATGAAGCCTCACGATTTCCTGTATGAGTTCATGCGTATCAGAGATGATATATTATGAAGAGTTTAAATCTTTACTTAGATTCTTACCTCTATGTACTTCTTTGCTAATGTCTCAGTTGATTGGCCAACTCGAAATGGGATGAAGTGAGCCGACATTATGAGTCGATCCACAATAATCTATACCGCATCGTTACCCTTTGTGCTGCGAGGAAGAGCAGTCACAAAATCCATTGTGAAGTGTTGCCACTTCCATTCTAGGATAAGTAACGGTTGAAGTAAACCAGCTGTCCTGTGATGTTCAGCCTTTACTTGCTGACACACCAAGCATTTAGCGACGCTTCTGGTTACTTCACGCTTCATTCCATGCCACCAGTAATTTTGACGCAGATCTTTGTATATCTTTGTACCTCCAGGGTGCACTGAATAAGGAGAGCTATGAGCTTCTTTCATTAACTCGTCTCGAACAGGACCTTTAGGTACACACAGTCTGCTGCCGTATCTCAAGGATCCGTCTTCATGAATGATGAAGTCTGTTCGAAGTCCACTTTCCACTTGTTCTCTGATCTTTTGCAACTTAGCATCACTTGCTTGAGCTGCTTTGATCTGATTGACAATGATAGATTGAACTTATAAGTTCATCAAACTTGAAGCGTTACCTGGCATGACCACTTCAATTTCCATCTGATGTAAGTCTTGTTGAAGCTTCCACTGAGCGGTGAGATTCATTGCTAATGGTTGGCGACTATGGGCATCAGGTACCGCATTCACCTTCCCTGGGTGATATTACAGGTTAATGTCAAAGTTCGCCATGAGTTCTAACCATCGTATCTGCCGCATATTAAGCTCCTTCTGAGTAAAAATATATTTCAGACTCTTGTGATCTGTATATACGTTCACTCGTTCACCAAGAAGATAATGACGCCAAATCTTAAGAGCAAAGATAACGGCCGCCAATTCCAAATCGCAATTGCGCTCATGAATCTTCAGCTGTCTTGAAGCATAAGCCACAACCTTACCGTGCTGATATAGAACACATCCTAATCACTTACCGGATGTATCGCAATGCACTTCGAAACCCCCAGATTGGTCCGGTATAACGAGAATAGGCGCTAATGTCAATCTTGACTTGAGTTCTACGAAAGCTTGTTCGCATGCTTCTGACCACACGAATTCTTCATCTTTAAGTGTGAGCTTGGTCAGGGGTGTTGCTATTTTTAAAAATCCTTCAATGAACCTTCTGTAATATCCTGCTAGACCGAAGAAACTTCGAATGTCCTTCACTGACTTTGGTGTCGGTCATTCACTTAATGATGAAACTTTCGCTGGATTCACAGAGATTCTTTCGCCTGATACAATATGTCCGAGAAAACCAACTTGATCTAGCCAAAACTCGCATTTGTTGTACTTGGCATATAGTTAATATTGTCGTAGATTTTCCAGGACAATTCGTAGGTGCTCGACATGTTCTTTCCGAATCTTAGAATACACCAGGATGTTTTTGATGAAGATGACAACAAACCTGTCTAGGTACTCCCGGAAAACTTGATTCATCAGGTTCATGAATATTGCTGGTGCGTTAGTCAATCCAAATAGCATCACAAGAAATTCGTAATGACCATAACGAGTTCTGAATGTCGTTTTATGGATATCAGATTCCTTGACCTTCACCTGATGATAACCTGAACGAAGATCTAACTTAGAGAAAACACAAGATCCACTTAGCTGGTCGAACAGATCGTCGATGCGCGGTGGATACTTATTCTTTATCGTTACTTCGTTCAAGGCTCTATAATCAATGCACATTCTGTATTAACCTTCCTTCTTCTTCACAAGTAGAACTGGAGATCTCCAACTTGAAGTGCTGGGACGAATCCATCCTTTCGCCAATAATTCGTCCAACTGAGTTTGGACCTCCTTCAAACCTTCCGGACTTAATCGATAAGGTGCTTTGATCACTGGTTGTGCTCCTGGTACTAAATCAATGTTGAATTCAAGAGCTCAATCAGAAGGCAAACCTGATATATCGTCAGGAAACACATCGTCGAACTCTCGAACCATTTCTGGCTTTGATCCTTCCTCCGCTTGAATTGCCGCAATCACTGGCTTCTTTAGTTTCGCCTTGTAAGTACTTGGCTCCAGAGTATGGTCTCCACTTTTGAAATAAAAGACCGGATGGTCTGGAATCTCGAATACTACCCTCCTTTGACGACAGTCAATGGTAGCATAAAATGTTCCGAGCCAATCCATACCCAAGACGACGTCGAAGTTCGGTATGTCCAGCACCTTGAAGTCAGCATAGAATTCTCTGCTGTAGACGACCACTGAACACAGGCTGTATCCCATTGTTGCCTTTAGAACACCGTTCCCTGAACTGACATTCCAGTTGGTTATAAGCGGTGTGACTGGAATCGCATGAGTTCGGATGAACCGTTGCGATATAAAGCAATGAGATGCTCCAGTATCGAATAGTGCGAGTGCAGGAAGTGAGGCTACTAAGATTGTACCTAAGGTATATGTGGGATATGTTTTAGGTATAAGGAAAAGATATATAGGTATGTCTATGAACTGAAAGAGAATTTGAAAGGGAAATGTTACCAGTTATGACTTGGCCGGTGGCTTCAGCCTCTTCCACAGTCATTGTGAAAGCCTGTCGCCTCGGCACATTCCTCCTTGCTGGAGAAGCATTCCTTTGTCCATTCCTTTATCCTTGAGGTGGGTTCCGTTATGTTTGATGGAACTGACGAGGAGGAGGTGCTGTCGGTCCACGAGGAGGTGGAGCAGGTAATGCAAGTCTCGGAGCAGGTGCCTCGATGGCTGGGCGCTGCTGGTAAGTATTTCTGGTCTGGGTGCAGCATATGGGTTTTGTCTACGAGGACAAGACCCAATATCATGAGTAGCTGAGCCGCAGACTAAGCAAAGACGATTTGCAAGCCGGCAGTCTTTCATCAGATGTCCATCTCTCCTGCAGTATGTGCAAAATGCTGGGCTGGACCGGTTGTTTGGTACTCCCGGTCTCCTTGGCATAAATGGTGGCCTTGAAGAGGCCCCTCCTGCCATCTGGTTGGAAGGGCGCTTCATCCCGACAGACTGAGATCTGCCCTCATCTTTACCACTGCCTCATAATGGCGGGCAGCTTTCAGAGCTGATTCGTGGGTCGGAAAATCTCCTGTGGCTAATGCATCCTGGATCTCCGGATCTAACCCTTGTTGGAATCGTCGGGCTCTGATCTCATCCGTCAGTATCAGGTGTGCCACGAATCTGTTAAGGTATTGTATTAGCTGTGTAGTATATGATATTTTAAAAATCAAAATATTGAGACGTACCTTACCAACTGAGCATGGTAAACTCAGTATCATACTCATCCACTGATTTGGTCCACATTGAACCCTATTGCATGTGAATGAACTGTTGTTCCATGTCATATCTGGCAGTCTCGGGGAAGTACTTTGCGTCAAAAATTTCGCAGAAAGTCCTCCATTTGATCAGCTTGGTGAGAAGGCTTTCTTCTGCCTTCCTCCAAACCCATGCATTGTCCGTGAGCTGCAACTTCGCAACACGAACCCAAGCGACCTCTGGCACTTGTGCTACTGCTAGATCATCTTCAATGCTTTGAGCACATTCCTAAGCTTCTAAGGGGCTCTCTTTTCCTGAGAATTGATTGGGGTGCAAGGCCCTGAATTGCTTCACCTCAGGTGCTTCTGCCTTAGGATGGTTCATCAAGATAGCAGTCTGCTGCTGCTGTCCCTCCAGGAGGCTACGAATCGCCTCAAGCAGTACCGTCTGCTCATTGATCGAAACAGGTACGGTGGGTGTAATTAGTAGGAGTGGTGGAGTGTTGTTGAAGTTGGTACTGGTGTTGTTTGGAGAATCCATAACCTTGAAAGAAAAATTTGGATTAGGACAGAATCAAAATATATGAAATTTGAAGATTCAAGGAATATGAATTGTAAAGAATGTTTTCAGTTGCTGGTTCTTGTGTTATATTGCTTAGGTTGTCCACGCAGAACGGACCTGCATGGGCCACCAACAAAACCTGTCATGGCTCGCTTCCCAGTGTACGGGCAGAGGACGCGACGGGTCACGCGACGTATCTACTCAGAAGCAAACACGCTAAGCGTATCTAACCAATATAAAATAAAATGTACACAAGAGGCAAGATGTAAATGAATAGCAACTTTATTTATTAACATTCTTTTTACAATACAACTGAAATGAAAATACATGTACTGAAACCAATGCTTAAACAATAGCATAACAGAAATGAAAATGAAATGTACAAGTAAACTAGAGCTCCGGGTCGACGGCTAGCTAATCCAAATCCTCGGTGGTGGGCTGTTCAGACCATAATATTGCATTTTTCATTCCCTATTCTTATCCGTTTTATAAATAAACAGGTACTTTTGACGCATGTCTGATACATGTTACAGGTTACAGGTTCTTGGAGCAAAAACAGTGAAAAACACAAAAGACGACATAAAAGAAGGACTTTTTGACCAACAATTAGGAGGATCTTAGTCAAGCCTAAACGAAGAACAGTTCACAGTCAATAAGGCAACACAAGATCCAAATTGTCAAGCCAAACGGTTAAAAGATCCATTGCAAAGTGTTCACTAAAGATCTGGAATCAATGTAGAAGCCCAAATGGAAAAAGAACCAAAGAATCAGAAGTCCCAAAAGACCTTGATGCATCCCAGAAAATATGGTGAGCCAAGCCCACCAAAGGGCCGCGGAACCGCGGCCCAAGCCAACCAATGCCGCGGTTCCGCGGCCTCTTAGTGCCCGTGTCGGTGCAATTTTCCCGTGTTGGTGCGTCGGTGCAGGGGTTGCGATTTTTCGTGGGCATATCTGTAATTGCACATGCGCAAGACTCTGAAACTCTAATTCTCCTGTTTGCTTATAAATTGTAATCAAAAATTGTAAAACCCTATGCCTCTTTTTAATCAATAAAATTCAGAATTGCTGGAAGTTTATTCAGATCTGTTCTATATTGCTTGGAGGGAGCCATCGAACTAGTAAGTTAATTTTAATACTTTGTTTTAATTCTTTTAATTAGTATGTCTTATCATCCCCTAATGAGCGAGTAGTCTCCTCGCTTGTTAGGGTTAGCCTTAGGGAAAGGTTTGAGAGATGAGATCTCTCACCCCTTTCATGCCATCCACACCTAAGAGTTAGAACTCCATTCATGCACGCACAACCGCTCCCTACGGCATCCTACCCTACGAGGTAACGATGAACCGTAGTATAAAGGGCCGGTTGCGCGTGTTTTCCATGGGGGTTAGGGTAATCATCGATAAAGGAAGGATACGAATCTAGAGGAAGAAAAATCTTTCCAAGAGATTCGGATCCACTTTATTGATAATTATCGTAATATCTAATAGATCTAAAATAGGGCAATGAAAGCGGTGAGGAAACCTTTAATCTCCAAACTTCCCTTAAACCTAATCCTAGCAAGACTTTAATTTAGATTAGTTTAGTTTAGTGATAGATCTAGTATTTTAGATTAAATCAATCCAAACAACAATTGGAATCAACTCGTAAAGACACAATAAGAAATCTACCCATCTCGGTGGATCGACCCGTACTCACCGGCTAGTTGCAAAGCGACGCCGTTTCTGATTGCGGTAAACATATTATTTTTGGATTAATCAAATGGCACCGTTGCCGGGGATGGCGTAAAACTTCTTTTTGTGTAATTTCGGGTTGATATAAATTTTAAAAATTTTAAAAATCTGAAAATAAAAATATATATATGTATAAAAATTATCAATTTTGATCTGTGTGAAGGGTTTATTGTTTGAATCTTGCAGGAACAGCGAAAAATCGCGGATCTGGAAATTTACAGAGGGCAAAACAAAAATTGGTACATAAGAACAGAGAGGAACTGAAAGTATAGAATAACAGAATTTTTTTCAGAGCCTGATCTCCTCATCCCGCCGCGTTTCCGCCGCATTGGTGGCCTCCAGACCGCGGTTCCGCCGCACTATAGCCACGTCAGCTCCTTAATTTTATGTGGTTTGATTTCTCCTTCTCCCCTCTGTCAACCACCATATATGTTTCTGTGAAAATTTTCTGCAGGACTTCTTTGCGTTAAAATTTTTTCTCCCCCTTCTAAATAACAGATTTTCTGCAGGTTTCTTTGCGCCGTGCTAAAAATTGATTGCAAGTGAATTTTATTGTTTTGCATAATTTAACTGGACCTTAAGGGGCTAATTGACCAAACTCAGATTGGGTGGGGATTTCATCATCCTTCCCAGGACCCCAGAAAACACCTAAAGCATGTGCATTGACCATAATTAATTAAAAAAAAACTAGACTCAGACCTAAGGATATCGAGCTCAATAGGAAAAGGACTAGTATAGGCATCGGCCGTTTATCCTAACCGACATTGCGGTGTCTAGGCTAGTGGTTATTAATTAGGCCCACTGTAGTGGTGGTTCCTTCCCACTTACCTGACCGTACTTGTCCGTGAAGAGGCGGTTTGAGGTCCTATTTTTAGCCCTAGTTAGGAGCTGTCTAGCAGACCTAGGTGACCCTAGATCTAGGCCTGATTATGCATGTGTGGTTGATTTGTGTCACGAGTCCCTTTTCAAAAAAAACCTTTTTGCAAAACTCTCACATAAATAAAAAAAAGAAGAGAAAAATCTTTTTCAAACCTTGCAACTTGTCGCTAAGAAACCTTGCAACTCACTTCCATCACTTCCCTCCATTGACGTTATCTTACCCCCACATTCTGTTTTTCTATTTTTTCTGACTACACTACTCTTTTAGTGTATGTCACTTTGGACTAGGGATACTAACGCCCGATTAGTCCGTGTTTCGTTGGTTCCGACTGACGAACCCTTCGTCGACATTCCGTCCATTTCCTTACCTCCACCTTCAAATTCTTCTTTCGAAGGTATGTCGGGACTCAACCCCAACGATACTTTACCGACGGGAATGATTCCACCTCCGCCAGGTGCGAATAACCCGAATCTTCCGCCTGTTGTAGCGCCCGCACGAGTTGCGCTCCAGGATCTCTTTTACCCCGTCCGCACTTCTTTACCTACATGTCTTTCACCCCCACCGGCAAATGGGGACAACTTTGAAATAAAACCACATTTCATCAATATGCTGCCAAAATTTCATGGTTTGGAATCTGAAGATGCATATATTTTTATTAATAAATTCCAAAATGTGTGCGCTATGATGAAAACTACCCAATTAAGTGATGACGCTATAAGGCTAAGGGTCATTCCTTTCACCTTATGTGACCTAGCCGAGAAGTGGCTATACAGCACCGCATCACATTCTATTAGAAATTGGGACGAGTTTGTAAGAGCTTTTCTGAAAAAGTTCTATCCTCATCACAAAACTGCTAGAATCCGTAACGAGATTATACAATTTTCACAGCTTCCTTCCGAACCATTTTGGAAGTGCTTCGAAAGATTTAAAGACCTAATTGTTCAATGCCCTCATCATGGGATCGAAAGTTGGCAACTTTGCCAAACATTATACGAGGGATTGAACGCAGCAACGAAGCAGTTGCTAGAAACAATATGTCAAGGTCATTTTCTCTCCAAGTCTAGTGACGAAGCATGGCAGTTTTTTGAGGATCTTAGTGAGCAAACAATTCAGTGGGAGAGTACCAAGACCACAGCATCTTCTTCTATTGGTCAATCTAGGGCAGGCATACATCAAGTAGATATGTCGATTGCTATGAAGGCCGAGATGGCCTCACTTATGAAAAATCTAGAAGCCATTGAGACCAAAATCTCATCGTCTTCTCCTGCCCCTACTCTACCCACATGAACTGTTTGTGCTTGTTGTTCTAATCCATCATATCTAACCGAAGAGTGTCCTTATAATGCACCTATTCAAGGACAGGATCAAGTCAATGCTGCATTTCAGCAACGACAAAGAAATAATCCGTACTCTTCGACATACAATCCGGGGTGGAGGAGTCACCCGAATTTCGCTTGGAACCAAAATCAACAAGTCCAAGGGAACAATAATTTTCAAAGACCTCCTCCACAACAACAACAAGCACCCTTACAAACTCAAAACCAGCAACCTTTCCAATAACAACCTTATACAAATCAAACGAACAATTTAGTTCAACCAAATGATGATAAGGTTAGCTCGCTCGAGAAAAGTCTAGATGCATTTCTCAAACAATCTACAGAATCCGCAGCAAGATTTGAAAGTTATGTTCAATCTTTAATGCATAACAATGCCTCACACGATCAAAGTATCAAATCTATTGAGGCACAAATTGCACAATTAACTACTGCGTTGAGCGAGAGAGAAAAGGGAAAGCTTCCATCTCAACCATTGCCTAATCCCGGTCACCCACAAAATGCATATCATAATCACAATGTTAATGCGATGACCACGTTGAGATCCGAAAGAGTGTTGCAAAATAATGTGGGAACTAGTGATGACATCCCCGCCGGTGGTTCTTCTTCTTCTTCTTTTTCTCCATCGTCACCTTCCCCTTCTTCATTTTCTTCACTTTCTTCTTCACCTTTTTCTTTAGAGCCTATTCTCCACCCTTCACACGGCTCTACTTCTTCTAGCTCGAACGGACCCAATTCTCACAGCATGAACACATCTACACCGGGATCCGTTCCTACTCCACATTCTACTCCACAAACATGTGACTCAACTAATTTTTAAAATGCACCATTTCCAAACAGGTTGAGTCCCAATAAACCAACTGCACAAGTGGAGAAGATTGTGGAATTATTTAAGCAGGTTAGCATAAATATACCTCTCTTGGATACAATCCAACAAGTCCCTTCATACGCAAAAATCTTAAAGGGCTTATGCACCTCAAAGAGAAAAGCATCTCAAGTACCCAAGAAAGTGCTAGTGGCTAGTGCAGTGAGCAATGCTATTAATCACCATCAAACCTTACCCCAAAAACGAAAGGACTCCGGCTGTCCTACGATTTCCATTACAATTGGGGAGAATAAAATTAATTGAGCACTTCTAGATCTTGGGTCTAGTGTTAACCTGATTCCCTACTCCGTGTACGAACAATTAGGGGTTGGAGAGTTGAAACCCACTCGTTGCACTCTCCAAATGGCTGATCGATCAATCACCCATCCAAGGGGTCAACTAGAGAATGTGTTGATCAAAGTCGGGGAGTTCATATTCCCCGTTGATTTTATCGTTATGGATACACAACCTGTTGCTAACCCAAGAAACCAAATTCCGGTGATTCTTGGTCGACCATTTTTGGCCACTTCCAATGCGGTGATAAACTGTCGCAATGGCTCCATGACTTTATCCTTTGGGAAAATGTCTAGTGAGTTCAATATTTATAAGATGGGAAGTCTGCCCCCCGTACCTAAAAGTAGTACACGAGAAGTTTGCTCTATTCATGAAATCACGCAAGAGGACTGCGAGATTGAAAGATTCTTGTTTGATGAACACAGTTTTGACGCCACTAGTGCGTCCCTCCTTGAGCATACCACCGTTGACACAACCGATGTTGATTATGAATGTTTCACTTTTTGGATGATGACGACTCACAGCCCGAATATGAGTCGTTTGAATTTTTGGATGAGTCAGTCGAGCCATCCGAATCGGTTGTTTGCAGTGATTTCGAACCTGTGTTGGAGTCCTTTGAGTTCGAGGTAGATTCCGCAATGATTCTTTCACCTCCGAAACTCGAACTCATGCCCTTGCCGTCTCACCTTAGATATGCTTACATAGGTGAGAATGAGACCTTTCCCATTATCATATCGGCCTCTCTAGCCCTCGAGCAAGAGAACGCCCTCGTAATGGTCTTACAAGATAGGCGGCAAGTTTTCGGTTGGACTATGGCGGACATCGAGGAGATAAGTTCCCTCATAATTGAATATCATATACAATTGATGAATGATGCCAAGTCAATAGAGGACCCACAGGAACATCTTGGGGGTATTGTGGTGAGTCAACCTCCTCACTCAGAAGTTGAAATACCCCCATTTCTTTTAAGAAGTTACGAGAATGCCAACACTCCACTGATTGCTGATCATTTACATTCTCGTTTTGATACATCACCATCGCCTGTATATTTACCTCCACACCTCCCTTACCACTACTTCTATCTTTCCCAATTCTTTGCGGATCGCTACAACTTATTCTTCCACCAACCAATACTCTTTACTGATAAAATTTTCAACTGGTTGGTGTTGGTCTATACAAAGTTTGACAGTAATGTCTAACATAGTTTAAATGAAGTTTGGGGGAGGGCTTTTTTGTATATATTTTTGTTTTTCTTAGCAATAAAAAAATTTATAAATAAATAAACAGGGAAGCGCCGGTATTTTGACCCTCTTGGTTTAGCATGACAGTGAGGACACTGTCAAGTTCAAGTTCGGGGGTATGCTCGGTACATCTTCTTCCTTCGCATCCATTTCTATATATTTTTGCATTTGCATATTTATTTGAAAACCCATAAAAATTTGAAAAATTTCAAAAATTATAAAAATTATTGTATTCAATTTTGGCTAATTGACTTGAGTTTGACAAATAGGTTAACTAGCTAGGAACAACTTGATCTTAGACTTAGTGAGTTAAAAACCCTAAAAATAACATTCCTTAAAGTTTAACGGTAGAAAGTATATGCCTTGTAGTTTATTTAGAAATAGGCAAATTTTGGGTTCACTTCTTGGGCTAAGTCAAAATGAAGGAAAAATATTGATGTTCTTATTAGAGTATAAGTTTGAAAAATAGTTCCTACCTTAGGTCTAGATTCTTAAAACGTATACCCTACAATTTGCACAATCACGCACCTTGAAACTTGGAATAGTAGAAGAGACCTTGAAATGCTTTTGTCTAAAGTCCTTAGTACGAAGAAAATAAAAGAAAAAAAAGTGTGAATAAAGAATAAAAAAAAATGGACACTGGTTTTTGTGATTACTTAAGGCTGTAAAAATAGAAAAATATTTAGCGAGGGTGCCTCATCACCTAGTGCCTTAGACCAACTGGTTTGGGAGTCACTGCTAAAGCCTTGGGTGTTGCAAAACTAGGAAGTACGCTTTAAAGTGCTAACGCATCTTGTAATCGGTTGTTGGTACCTCAAGAAGTATTAACGGTCGCATGAAGGATGTGTAAGAAAAATTAAAATTAAAAATTCACCAACTAATTAGTATTTTGGACAACGGACAAGGGTATGATTGCTTGATTTGAATTTCCAAGTGTAGGGGTGATCTATACACACACGTAGGGGTATGTAATTGGAGTTTAGATGAGAAAAAGGGATGAAGAATAGAACTTGTATCTTTAATAGAGTTGATAGAAATTCCTAAGTGGAGATGGAACCCTAGAAGGAAAACTTAAGAGATGCCGAAAGCTAATTAAATCTATAGAACATATATAATCTTAAGTTAGATGATAAGGAAGTGTGAAGAATGTGGGTGGATAATTTGCGAGTCAAAAGATAATAGAATTCCTTATTAGAAAACCTAATTGGAGAACAAAAGTCAATGGGCCAAGTTGATAGGATTTTGTGGGTGTAATCCGCTGAAAACCCTCAGGAGACAACACTCCTCCTACTAGGGATACCTAGAGGTTTAACGGCTTGTTGCACGTGCTCAATGCAATCGCGTTTCCCTGCGAAAGTGTGGTTAGGATTTTAGTGAATAAAAAATAAGTTTGCTCGAGGATGAGCAAAAGGTAAGTTTGGGGGTATTTGTTCAGACCATAATATTGCTTTTTTCATTCCCCTATTCTTATCCGTTTTATAAATAAACAGGTACTTTTGACGCATGTCTGATACATGTTACAGGTTACAGGTTCTTGGAGCAAAAACAGTGAAAAACACAAAAGACGACATAAAAGAAGGACTTTTTGACCAACAATTGGAGGATCTTAGTCAAGCCTAAACGAAGAACAGTTCACAGTCAATAAGGCAACACAAGATCCAAATTGTCAAGCCAAACGGTTAAAAGATCCATTGCAAAGTGTTCACTAAAGATCTGGAATCAATGTAGAAGCCCAAATGGAAAAAGAACCAAAGAATCAGAAGTCCCAAAAGACCTTGATGCATCCCAGAAAATATGGTGAGCCAAGCCCACCAAAGGGCCGCGGAACCGCGGCCCAAGCCAACCAATGCCGCGGTTCCGCGGCCTCTTAGTGCCCGTGTCGGTGCAATTTTCCCGTGTCGGTGCGTCGGTGCAGGGGTTGGGATTTTTCGTGGGCATATCTGTAATTGCACATGCGCGAGACTCTGAAACCCTAATTCTCCTGTTTGCTTATAAATTGTAATCAAAAATTGTAAAACCCTATGCCTCTTTTTAATCAATAAAATTCAGAATTGCTGGAAGTTTATTCAGATCTGTTCTATATTGCTTGGAGGGAGCCATCGAACTAGTAAGTTAATTTTAATACTTTGTTTTAATTCTTTTAATTAGTATGTCTTATCATCCCCTAATGAGCGAGTAGTCTCCTCGCTTGTTAGGGTTAGCCTTAGGGAAAGGTTTGAGAGATGAGATCTCTCACCCCTTTCATGCCATCCACACCTAAGAGTTAGAACTCCATGCATGCATGCACAACCGCTCCCTACGGCATCCTACCCCACGAGGTAACGATGAACCGTAGTATAAAGGGCCGGTTGCGCGTGTTTTCCATGGGGGTTAGGGTAATTATCAATAAAGGAAGGATACGAATCTAGAGGAAGAAAAATCTTCCCAAGAGATTCGGATCCACTTTATTGATAATTATCGTAACATCTAATAGATCTAAAATAGGGCAATGAAAGCGGTGAGGAAACCTTTAATCTCCAAACTTCCCCTAAACCTAACCCTAGCAAGACTTTAATTTAGATTAGTTTAGTTTAGTGATAGATCCAGTATTTTAGATTAAATCAATCCAAACAACAATTGGAATCAACTCGTAAAGACACAATAAGAAATCTACCCATCTCTGCGGATTGACCCGTACTCACCGGCTAGCTGCAAAGCGACGCCGTTTCTGATTGCGGTAAACATATTATTTTTGGATTAATCATGGGCTCTGTCTCCAGAAGGTCTGAAACACTTGACATCTGACGAGTCGTCTCCCTCGTCATTGTCACTGTCTCTGTTCTCAAGGATATGGTTGAGAAACTCTTGGAGTGTGACTGGGGTCGTGCCTTCTGGTTGTATACCTCCACTGCGTCAATGTACTTTTGCAGGTCCGTGCGCTTGTCGTCAGGCTGTGCGGGCTTCTTGGTCTTCTTCTTTTTCTTCGAAGTCTTTGAAGGCCTGACCTAGGTGTTTTGCCCATTGCTACCGGCGTTCAGTGCTGAGCGCCGTTTAAGCATCCCCTCAATGATCTCGGGCTCCAGATGGCTTTTCCACCTGATCGCTGGGCATGCTTGAAGATCCTTCAGCCTTCTTTTAGTTTTAGCCGAAAGGACAATTTCCCATGGAGCTTCTTCTATAAATGAGCATGATGCCTCCGGCGTGTCCACTTTTTAGGAGCGTGCTGCTGTGGCAGGTTTACCTTCCAGTTTCGGACAGCGCGAATTTGGCTGTTGGTACTGGTCCTTAATCCAGTTTTTGAAGATGTATCAATCTTTGATTAGGTGGCCCATTACTCTATGGTAGGGGCAGTAGTTAGGACTGTTGACGTCACCAGGCTGCAGTGGACGTCTCGGTTTCGGCAGAGTGATGAGCCTGTTGTACACCGCTAGTTCGAACAGTCTCCTCGTTTTATCCTGGGGAAACGAGTAAGGATGTCTCAACTTGTGTTCGAAGGATCGCAGTTTGTTGCTTTAGTGAGCAATCGGTTTTGGGTCACTCGGTTGTTGTTGAGTGTTGACAACGAAGGTCGCTTTCCCTTTTCCCTTTTTATTCTGGGGATCTGTTTTTGAAGAGGATGGCCTATGGCCCATCTGGTCTATTTGGGCCAGCTTGTCGATTAAGGCCTGGAAGGTGGTCGGCTTGAAGAACATCATAAATTGGGATACAGTCGCCTGAGGATCAAGGGTCCCTACGAACATGCCCACAGCAGGAGCTTCTTCTATGAGTTGTTCGCATTTTGACCATAGGTTCCACCACCGAATTGCGTATTGAACCCAGGTTTCTCCCGGCTTCACCCTGGCATTGATTAATGCCGTAATCGGGGTGCGTTCGCTTGCGCTTGCGAAACGCTGGGTGAACAGTAGCTCCATTTCTGTAAATGTTTTGATGGAGTCATTCGGGAGCTCGGAGTACCATTCAAATACCGTCTCCGACAAGCTAACAAACTGGTGAAGCAGCAGTTTGTCGTCGCCTCCAGTATTATCGCACAGAGCTCTGAACTGAGCGATGTGCTGATGGGGATTGCCTGTCTCCTTATACACGTGGAATTTAGGGATCGTATACCTTGGCGGGTACTTGATTTGATTGTACCAGCCTGGATAAGGTCGCCCAGTTCTGACGACTTGGCCAACCACTTCGCCTGCCTGATGAGCTCGTATTTGTTGAGCTGTGTAGTCGTCAAGGGCAGCCTTGGAGATCGTTTCTTCCTTGGCTGCTGAGAAAGCCGGTGAAGGATTTAACGTTTCCCCTCTGTCGTCTTCGATAATTATCGGGGGGTCTTCGGCTGGAGGTTCTAGTTGGATCATCATCCCGACCATGTCTTGGAAAAGGAGCGCCATCTGCTTTATAATAGCGGCCTGTTCCGCAACCTCCTTATCCTTTCTTTTTAGCACCCTCCGTAGGAACTCGGTGTCGGTCTCCTAATCTTGGCGCTGTTCAGACGATGCTTCTGGGCTTTCTTTCTGCCCAGTGAGTGCGGCCATCTTTGTCAACATCTTCTGGAGATTTTTTTATTGCTCCTAAGCTTTTGTTACAGACCGTGTGAGTGGTCGGTGATCCATGGATGTATGTCTTTTCTCTTTCCCGGAAGCCATGTACACCGTGTGTACTACCATGCCCCCAGACTTGGGGCGTTTGGGTCAACTGCCTTTAAAATTTACCGCAGGCATGGGGATCTTCTCCGGTCTTCTCCTCTTGTGGGAGGTCAAAGTTGAGGGGGCCGTTGCAGCAGGCACCCATGTAGACGATACCTTCCATGGTACGACGAAGGAATGGTCCTCCTCTCTTCGAGCCTTCGTTTTCTTCAGCCGGCGAGAGTAGTCTTTGTCAATTACAGAGTCTTGGACTCTCCGCCAGACCTTGTGGATTTTGGAGGACAGCCGCTGAGGAGGTTGTTCCGGTTTTGTCTGCGTTGTGTTTTCAACAAGCGGAGGAGACTTCTTTAGTACAGTGGTCGGAGAGTTCTTGCGCTCACTCCTGAGCAGCTCGAAATTGTTACCAGTTGGAACAGCAGCGTCAATTTCTACCATTGGAGATGATGGGGTAAGTCCAGAGAGGGAAATGCCCCCAGCTTTCCTCACTCGGCGCCAGTGGCGACATCGAGCATGTCATGTAGACGGGACTACCTCTGTCGTTGGAGCGACTTCGTCATGCCCCCTGCTCTGATGAGAGGCTGCTGTTGGTGTCAGCCTGTCAAAGACTGACGTCCGTTGAGTAGGGACGGTCAATCTTTCGAAGGCCCACCTTTTGTTAGGGGAAGAAATCTTGATGACTTCGCATGAAGCAGGAGTTGGAACGGCCAATCTTGCAAAGACCGATCGTTTAGCAGGAGAATCTCCTCTGACGACTTCACCTGCCGAGACTGCAATGGCTATCCGCTTCGGGATAACCCCTTCAGGTATCACGAGCCTCTTTGCGGGCCCACTGGAGCTTTGGCTCAGTCTGTTAAAGACTGAGGTAGAAGACTTGGACGACCCGTTGAGAGAGGCCGTGGTGGCTACAAGTCGATCAAAGACCGACTTCTTCGGATCTTCTTGTGATGGCACTGGGGCACCAAAGGTTGCTGGCGGGATCATGGTCCCAAAGAATAGTCCAGTGGTGGCCTGGGTCACCTGTTCCACTGGCATTGCAAAGATAGAGGCCGCTTGGGGCTCGTAAGTCACTCCTCCAGCGAGGACGGAGTGGGAGTTGCTGTTGCAGGTGCAGTTAGAAACCATTGATCTTCTTTTCTCCCGCATAGGAGCAAGAAACCAAATTTTAGTACCTCGAATCTAGGGGCAACCATAATAAACCGTGATTTGTTCGCGAACACGATACACGAAGTGTGGAGTGGAAAGAGGAAAACATCCCACCGGGCGTGCCAGAATTTGTTCACCGCCAAAAACGGGAGACAGAACCACGTAGGATCATCTTGCCTGAATTTGGGGGCAGATGCTATTTGGATTTATCCGTCCATCTCTCCGAAGATGCCAAGTTGATTTATGGTGCCGTGTATCGAAGGTTTGGACGGATGCGGCCATTGTAGCAGACTTTGTCAAATTCCCCCTCGTTTTGAGGGTTTTTTTATTGTGGGGACGTTGTTCCCTGCAGGCACGAGCCCCTGTAGTTAATTACGTTACCGCATCGCGGTAACCACTTTCTCCTACTCCAGAGGTTCACTTCGTCTCGTGTGTATTTGTTTTATTTTTGGTTGCCCGTGGATTGTATACAGAGACTAATTTATGTTGTCACCTGTAGGGCGTGGATTAGTCCAAATCCGTATATTCTTAGATTTGAGTTTGGTTTGATTTAAGGATCGTTAATCTCGTTTGAGATTAAGATCAACTTAAATGTTCGTTGAGGATAGTTAGTCTAATTTTAGACTAAGATCTACTCAACAGGATCTTGGGATCATTCAGACCCAACAAAAGAGTATTTGGGCTCTATTGTCTTAGTTTAAGGACGTCGCGGTCCATAGCTAGTTTAAGGACTTTGCGGTCCGTTTTAGTTTAAGGACATCTCGGTTTATAGCTAGTTTAAGGATGTTGCGGTCCGTTGTAGTTTAAGGACGTCTCGTTCCATAGCTCGTTTAAGGACGTTACGGTCCGTTGGGATGTACCCGTCAATTTGGGAGTGCACCAAAGAGTTATTGCTTATCGAGACCCACCGCCTCTGTGAAGACGCTGAAGAATTACAACGACATGTATCAAAGGTGTGAGGAGATGTACGCTTGAACCAATGTACGTTGGAAGATCAGTTTTGGGACTAATACCAATTTGTAAAATGATGAGCACATGAGCTCGGTTGATCTGAATTAGGAATTTTTGGTCAACTTGGACTCAGCTCACTCAGTCTTTGAATAAAATGTTAAACGCTTGATTGGGCTCAGTCTCTTTTCTATGCAAACAACGTTGGGCATTGATATGGGTTCTGACGCTTGTCCTTTACTTTACTTTATTCCCCCTTTTTTATGGAGTGTTAAACACTCTTTATGGAGCAACGCCCATATGAAGGGAACGTGAGGCGCTTGGCTCTAAGCTCCAACCACTAAGTGCTAGACACTGCTTATTTGAGCAGCGCTCATGTGAAGGGCACGTGAGGCGCTTGGCGCTGAGCGCCAACCATTGAGTGCTGAGCACTCTTTATTGAGCAGCCCCCACGTGAGGGGTACGTGTCACGTCCGAAAGTACGGAACAGGACCGGCACTTAAACTACGAAACGTCTCGAGGCGTACGTAATCTAAGTTAGCCAAAAGCCCAGAAATCCAAACCAAGAAAAGTAGTAGAGTGAAGGAAAACCAATTTAAAATCAAGTAGTTTTAATAGCATAAGCCGAATTATGCGGTTTAAAAAAACATCAAATATTTCCTGAAAATTTCGGCAGAGTCTCCTTTGTAAATACTGGCCCCCAAACGGGATACAACATGAATAGTATACGAAATCAAAAAAAGACATCCCCAAGCGGGAGCTAGCTCTTCGTCAATCGACGGTCACAACCACACAAGCAACATAATATACAACGCCAACGGCGAGGATCAAAATTCAAAAGGAAACTCAAAACCATAAGAAAACCACAGAAATATAACGCGCGACTCTAAGGTCGAAGGAATAACATCACTGGTCTCTATCTCAAAATAAACACATGTTTAGTTGATGGAACTTCTAGATACAACAGAGTAATAATATACAAGTTATATAATGGGGGTACGATACAAGTAAACCCACCTACTAGCAAATCACCCGAAGGAAACTATGCCCGCAAGCCGTAATGAAACCTGTGCGGCAAACCTGCAAGAAACTGGGGCACAACGGGGGTGAGTTGCCAACTCGTGAATAGAAAAACATCTACGCACAGAAATCGTATAAATAACGCAACCTATGTCAATGATCATAATATATCCTCAAATATATGAATAACATGCAGCCTATAAAAATGGCTAGGGTAATATCTAACCCGAGTGTGATCTCATGTGCCCGTGTCAGTGCCTCAGGTAGCAATATATCATATGAATGAGGTATGAATGCATGGAACAGAATGCATGTACTGACGAAAACTGCTTTCATAAATCAGTGAGATTTCTGTATTTTAAAAGTGAGGTACCATAAATGAAATCAGCATAAAACAGTGCCCAACATCGACACAAAACAAGTGTCCAAATATCTCGATATCTCTGTATCACAATCGCTGTACCTCAATATCTCAAATCACAATATCTAGGACGCCGTCAATCCAGACCGGCCCCTACCATCCATCTCAAGACCACGACGGTATCCTCCGGATATCCGACGCGTCGGGTAATATCAACTGTCGGTAGTGCTCCCCTGCCGGGCTCAACGTCAACAACACATTCCTCTTGCCCCGGGGTACCGCACCGGGCCCACCATGTACCCGAAACGGTTCCTCCACTCCTCGAATCGGGTCTCGAAATCCATCAACAAACTCATGGTAGACGACTCATACATCATGGGAAAACCGCACTTTTTATTTTAAAAGAGAGAAAAGGTTTATTTATGTTTTTTTTGCGGTTTTCCTCCAAATCCAGAAAATCCCATGGAAATCCGAACCCAAAACCTCAATAACAAGTAAAATAGTGAATATATGCATGAGAATCCATGAATGCGGCATAACAATGAATAACAGTATGCATGAAGTAGCAGGTAATAACTACAATGTCTAAACTAACATATAAGGCAAGTACGCTATGTCAAGCAATAATATTTTCTAAGGTGTACGTGACATGGCAATTACCGATGAAGATGTGTGTGAGCCGGCAAGTAAGTGTACGTGGTACATACGCATCATCGGTAATGGTGCTGGTGTCCTAACAGCATGATATCAATAATGGAGTATGAAACATAATATAAGCATGCGATGCGAAGCAAACCACAATAATGAGCGGGAGCTGAATACTAGACGCAACTATAACTAATCTGCACTAATCTAATATAAGTCCTACAAATGGTTCCTTTCGAAATAACACGAATCATGGGGTTTTGAAAGTAGGGGCTACGGTGTTTTTATGAAAAGATACGTCTTTTGAAATATCCGTAGGATCCCTTTGGCTGTCTTTTAAAATACCCACGATTCGTTAGTTTTTGAAATAGGTAAGAATCGAATTTAATCTAACAACTAAACTAAACTAAAGGGCTAAGCTAACAAGCTGGACTACAGGTAAGGAAACCGCCTAACATCTGAGTCGATACATATACATACCTGTATATATATTAGTCGGTGATCCCGCCTCAATAATATCATATCCGATACCATATCTATAATCAGACATCCCAAGTCAAGAGTGCGGATCAATCATCAAGATATAACTCGTACGTAAATCCGTCGTACGGCATCCCTAATTCTGGGTACGGGTCAATATCACATTCATCATACTAATCACCTGGTATCCTCTTTATCAAATATCATGATCGGGGTACTGATCTACGTCTAGTACAATACTGATACCGCCTAAGTATGCATGCACGTGTGTGAAACACTACGTCAAGGACCCGCTACAACGTCATGTCGTATCTCAAATACGAACCCTGCTATATCACCGATCTCACGGCCTCAAATCAAATCTCATCGACTCATCATAAATCCCAAGTACTATCCTCATTATCCATGCATGCGTATATGGATGTACATATGCATAGTCCCATACCCACGCATATATACATATATACACATCCCAATCTGCGCACAAGAAAGTAAAGTATGCAAGTTTGTGTGTGCGTATGTGGGTATAACAACTACTCTAGGGTTTCGCAACTAACCCAAAGCTAAACCATGAACACATAATCATAACATGAATAAACATTCTCGTATCATAAAACACTTATATAAACATATATATATGAGCTACACTACGGACTGCGGGGGTGCTATACGCCATCCACCCGACTTCTCCCCGTAGATATAAATCTACTCACCTGGTCCTCGCTTGCCGGTGCCGACGTCGCCACGCGCTTGCTTATCGTCTCGAAGTCCACATGGGGTACCTACATATCATAACGCACCGTGTCGTATTAAAATCCGACTCATGACCAAAACGACTCACGAATCCCACATAGGTCAAAACCTATGGTTGCTTCCACAAATCAACCCAAAAACCCTCGACGTCGGTGTACAAACGCCAGACCATCGAGAAAAACCTAAATACACTCATTTGCACATTCATGAACACTAATTTTAATATAAAATAGGTTAAAACTCACAAAAACCCCAAATTCACTTTAAAAGCCGTTTTTCCGAAAAACTAGCAAGCAAAATTACCCGTTTTAGTACAAAACTTGACGTTTAAACAATTCTAGCGGCCATAATACTTATTAAATAACTTAAATAATCCATACAAACCATTCCCACGATTTAATTTCACCAAACCACATACGTTCAAAAAAACTAGTTTGCAAAAATACCGACTTTAACTCTTTTTAATGTAAAATTCACAATTTTACAAATAAGCTTGGTTTTGCATGGTCCAAAGGCATTAAACCACTTATTATAATACTAATAATGACATGAAACCATAATTATATTTTAATCTAAGACATTCAATAATTTTCCAAAAATCTAGTAAGTAAAATAGCTTAAATATTACAATTTCAACTTAACAATTTACAATAACAATTTGATTATGTTTCACATTCCACACAAAAAGAAGAATCCCACTTGCAACCATAATCATACAACAAAACCCTAACTATAATCCAAAACCATCCACTTGAATTTCTAAACTTGAATTCAAAACCCCTTTATTTATAATTTTTTTAAACACCTAAACAAGTTTGCTTTAAACATACAACTAACAATTAACAAATATGGAAGAATTTTTATACCTCATGATCAAGAGATCAACATGAAGATCATGGCCTCCAAAATGCCAAATTTCCTCCAAGATCCATGCTAGCTTGGGCAAAGATATAATGGGTAGAGATTGGATTTTGTTTTTGTGGGATTTTTGACTTGGATTTTTGGTGGAATTTTGTGGGTTTTGCAATGAAGTGGAGAAGAATCAAGAGGGGCTGTTTTTGTGCAGGTTTCGGCCAGAAATTTGTGGGGGTTGGGTGAGGGAGGAGAGAGAGTGAGGTGGGGAAAGATAAATCTAGTCAAAGTCCACTCAATTTCTATCATTTTCTATTCTATTCTTTTCTTTTCTTTCTTTTCTTTTCTTTGAAATTCAAGTGGGGAAAAGTGATGGGGCTGCTGAATTCAGCCAAGGGAAGAATTAAATGGGGGGGGGTGTGAGTGTGGATATGGGTGTGGGGTGATGAAAAATGATAAATACAGTACCCCAAACATCCATTTACACTAAAAAAAGCATTTTTCTTCAATAATTTCTAAACCGTTTTGGCAAACGATTTCGTTTCAAAAACCACATGATAAAATTTTGTTTAATGTTTTATGATGCATAAAATTTTTTCAACTCATTCCAATTTGTAATTTTCCCTAATTAAATGTATTAGTGACGGCTTAAAATAATATTAAAATAATTAATTTCGGAAATTTTTTTCAGAAAATTTGAAATTTCACCCTTGGCTCAATAAACACCAAATAATAACAATTACATATCTAGAATATGTATATTTAATTTTATAATAAAGATATTTGCATTTTGACTATTTACAGAAAACCCCCTTATTTTACCGATTTTCCGAAATTTCACCGAGACGATTTTCAAAACGCTACAGTACGTGAGGCGCTTGGCGCTGAACGCCAACCATTGAGTGCTAAACACTCTTTATTGAGGGGCATCCAAGTGAGGTACATGTGAGGCGCTTAGCACTGAGTGCCAACCATTGAGTGCTAAGCACTTTTTATTGAGGGGCACCTACGTGAGGGACACGTAAGGCGCTTGGACGCTAGATTTTCTTTATGTATTCTGTTCTGAAGAGTTCAATCCTCTGTTCTTTTCTGGATCTTTAATCCCCAAGAATAAGTTCATCCCCATGAGAATTAAATTCTCATTTGTGGGAGACTTGTCTCATGGATCTCAGATCCAGGGAAAGAACTAAGTCTTTATAAGGGTTAAACCCTAGAATATGCAGAGGAGATGCTATGATCTCTATTATTATTTTTATTTACCTCGAAGAGAGGTATTCTTCTTTCTTCCCTCTTAAAACTTTCTTCTTGCTTGCTCTAAAGCTTATGGGGGGTTCTCTGTACAATACCTGAAGACTTGGGTCCTTTATATAGTAGAGGCGGGCTTGTTGATTTAGTTAAGGAAATCTCTCATTGAGAGATCCTGATTGATTTGGGTATTTTATCCACCGTTGAATTTTTAATCCAAGGACTTCTGTTTTACAGAAGAAATTTTTCTTATTTTTAATAAGATTAGGGAAATATTTTCCCATACAGAATTTTTTTGTATATAGCTGATTTTTAATCACCATTGGATTTTTTAATCCAACGGCACTCTATTTTACAGAGAGTAATCTTTCCTATTTAGAAAGATTTGAGAAATATTTTCTCAACAGAATTTAATTCTGTATTTTGATGATTTATCATCTCTGTTGAATCTTTGATCCAATGGTTCTATTTAACAGAGAGATTTTAGTTCTAGTACTGGTGCACTCGTGCGAGGCACGTGCGGCGCTGCCTCAGAGTTTTCAACTTTGGGCGTCGGCGTCCTTGTGCAAGGCATGTGAGGTGCTGCCTCAGAGTTTTTAACTCTTGGCGCTGGCGCCCTGGTGCAAGGCACGTGAAGCGCTGCCTTAAAGTTTTTTAACTCTTAGCGTTGCCTTTCAAATTTTGAACAGAGCTTTGCTCTTTTATTTGGGAAACAGGACCGCATACATCACTATGTATCAGTCCCAAAAGTATAGTAGCTCTTTCTCCATGTCCTATAAAAGGAGTTTTGGTCATCTTATCTTTGAGACATGACTGAAAAGTTTCATAAGATGTAAATTCGAACGGATTCAAATATCCATCTTTATGCAACTTAGCTAATCTGGTCGCATGGATATAACCAAGTCTACAATGCCGCAAGAAAACTTCATTCATTTCTGAACTTTTCCTCTTGTGAGTGTTTTGTATATTTAGAACTATATTTTGATTTAGAACGTATAAACCATTGCACAACGTACCAAACCCAACCAATACTTGATTTAGAAAAATGTTCATAACATTTTTCTCTAATGCAAAGTTATATCCTTTTTTTATTTAATAAAGAAATAGATATTATATTGCACATCATAGATGGTACGAAATAATAGTCGTTCAAAATCAATGTATTACCATTTGGCAATACTAGGTGCTATTCGCCGACAGCTTCAGTAGCAACAATTGCTCCATTCCCTACTCTGAGAGACATATCACCCTTTCCCAGTCATCTACTTCTCTTTAACCCTTATAATAGATTACAAATGTGGGATCCTGATCCGGTATCCAATACCCAGAACGTAGAGCAAACTGAGAAAAAATTCTCAATTACTAACAC
The DNA here is from genome assembly GCA_030015575.1 of Agapanthus africanus. Classification (NCBI taxonomy): domain Eukaryota; kingdom Viridiplantae; phylum Streptophyta; class Magnoliopsida; order Asparagales; family Amaryllidaceae; genus Agapanthus; species Agapanthus africanus. The sequence goes on along the minus strand of CM057342.1, from coordinate 112,862,863 downwards.
ACCCAAGAAGATGCATCAGAATACTCTTTCTTCATTTGGGTTGCGTGGAAATCCTTATATTCCCTTATCTCTTGCCCAGACTTATGACAGTTGTGATAAGATAGGGCGAAACCAACGTTCCCCAGCCCTGTATAATAAGCGGGTTCGTTCAATACATCCATGTTACTATCTTGATTAAAGCGTGATATAGTCGCTATCTGGAGAGAGAGAGAGTGAAGAAAACATTTTAGCGTGCGCTCTTACAAGATTAGATTGGTTACTATCTTATCTAATCAGGATGGCTCCCACTGTTTTTATCAAATCTTCCTTCAAACCCTAAAAGGTAAGATTAGCCGGGATTAATTACACTCTACAAGTTCGCTAATCGGTTATCCAAGCAGGTGTTGGTACTCTGAGGGTGTCTCCCCATGCTTTCGCATGGAACTAATTAAATAATCTCATTTCCGCAACGGTTTAACCATGTTAACACCTTTCTTAGACACCTACTAGATTAGCTAATTGCAAAGTAAAAAACTCTCTCAGGAGCAACATTTACTCGCAGTAGGTATCGTTATCCAACTATCACATAGAAGGTATGTAATCTCATTTCAAATTTCAACACTTGAAATTCCCGATATCTGTTTTTACCCCTAACGACCTATGACCTTGATAGAGGTCCATAAACCATAGGCTGTCAGTCAAGTTCAACCCGTCATTTCTTGATCGATTCGAACCCAACCACACAAATCCTTGACGGAGGTCAACAAGGCTGTGTGACTCTCCCTACCAATCGCATCAATATGCTGCAGGTAAGTATTACCCAGCATCCACACATTGTGCCTTGACGGAGGTCAACAAACACAGCATGAATACTAAACACTACATATCTGAAATGATGGAGGGTTACGGCTGGTTTTGAAGAAACCTTTAACATAATAAACTTGATATCGTTGTAGAACCGAGTGATTTGAAAAGGAGTGGTTTAAGCTCCTCTTTAAAATCGAGTAGTTTTCAAAACAAACCGAGTGGGTTATAGCATATGCTAGTTTTTGCCAAAGAGGTCAATCCCAGTGAAGGGATCTAGGATCTTTCCTCATCAAATGAGGTGTTGTATATTCATAATGGAATTCCTCTATGCAAGGCAAGAGCTAGAGCTACCTTTTTGAAAATTTTGATTCTACAATATTGTAACACCCTAGTTCATTTATACCAGTTGTACCATGCTTGGTTTGATTAATTTATATATCGAGTGGTTATTTCTTGATTTATTTCTGTTATGAGTGCAAATAGTGTAATTAGTATCTGTGTTTGCATCTGACCCAACCCGCATGTTTAAAACCCGTCTTGATTCATGTTTATGATTTATCCCAACTAGTTATGAGGATCCGTGCATTTTCATATTATATATCATGTATATCTGCATTGTATCTGGCAAATACATGTTTCTTAACAATACAAATATAATTAAAGAATATATTTTTAAAAATATCTAGCATGACCTGCATGATACATCTAACCCTGTCGTGCCATTCGTACATCATGTTCTCGTACCGTTCAGTGAAACGGATCTGTTTGGATCGCTACATGCACGCTACATGTATCTGTTCTTGAGGGTATGCATTTTCGTTACCCGGTTATCATATTTTGTTTTTGGTTAGCACATATATTATCCGTATTTTCAAATCGTAATTTTAGACCCAACTCGGGTGTATTTTGGAGCATTTTGGTATTAGCCTGAAAACTCAATTTTAACTAATATTATATTATAATATATCTTAACTGTTAATATATACGATTTATATTTTAAAACTAAATAAAATATTTTAAATCTAAATCTTAACTCAAATCTCTCCCTCTCTCTCTCTCTGCACACATAAATATATTAATTCTTTTATAAAAATCCTAACCCTTTAAATATCACCCATGTCCTTCACTCTCACTTCGCTAATTCTCTTCTTCCTCATGTTTCCCGCTTCCGTGAAACCCAAACTCACGCCTCACCTCGCCTTTGCCTTCGCCGCCACCACCCTCGCCCAACTTCCAGACCATCTCCTCACCCTCGTCAACCCACACTCTCTCTCTTCTCCTTCTCTATTTTCTTCGCCTCCCGAGAACCCAACCCATGCTCACCCTCGTCTCTCTTTCGTTGTCTTTCCCTCACGGCCGGCGACCCCAACTTAATCCCCTTCATCTCCTTACCTCCCTATCTTTTCCAAACACCACAACCACCACCACCTCCACCTGCAACCCAACCCGAGTACCTCGAACCTTGAACCTAACCCACGCTCGATGCCCTAGCCTCGCGTGCACCTCGTCGCCATCGCCGACGTTTCTTCGCCGTCGTATTCTCCATCTTCTTTTTTCCCCTCTCTCCTCCTTCCCAAGCTCTCTCCCCCTGCACAGAACCAGCACACCGTAACCTAACCCAACCTCACTTGCACCCTTGCCGGATCTTGTCTTGCCGTCGTCGACTCCACCTGTCACCACCACCTTTTCCTCCTCTCTCCTCTCTTCTTCTACCCAACACCTGGCCTCTTCCCTGCAAGAACCCTGAGAACCCGACAGCCAAGAACTCGAAAACCTATTACCTCACCAAACCTCGCTGGAAAATCCATGACTCGTCGTCGTCGTCTTCTCTGCCTCGCCTTTGACACAAGGCCAGAGCAAACCCAGAGAACCTATCTTCTTCTCCTTCTTCTCCTCTTCTCCTTCTTCTTTCTTCTTCTCTTTCTTTTTTCTCGATCATGCTTTTTCCGGTCATCGCCGGAGCCATGCCGTCCCCGACGATCCGGGTAACCCACTGGACGTCCCCAGCCAGCGTGGTCACTTTCTTGCATCGCCTAGTTCAGTTCTGTATGTGCGTGTGTGTATCGCGGCGTTTACCCGACGTCGGACGCAACGTACGCACCCCGTCGTGAGATCCGATCAGGCAAGTTTAACTTGCTATATGCTATGATATATATTTTGCATCCATATGAATACAAATATCACATGTTTACTGCATTGTACATCCATGTTACCGTTTTACTATTTTCGGATAACCGTTCGTATCCGTATCATTTATTACATAACTAGTTGCATGCAAGTTTATTTTGCTACATACCATGTATTATATTTGCATCCATATTAATAATAATATTACATATTCATTGCATTGTGCATTCTATGTACAGTTTTACAATATCCGCTTGCATCCGTACAGATTATTACATATCTAGTCGCATGCAAGTTTATCTTAAGAGGAAATCAATAATGAAACCTGACTTGTAACTCAACAGTTCAACGCTTATACTAATCAGTTTTGTGGCTAGGCCAGTCCCGGGATGCTGTTGCTGACATCATTCATCTGTATATGTTTCCTGTTTTGTGCTTAGCGACACATCTCAGATTCAGCCCCGAGCGTCTGGACCGTGGTCCCGGGTATACACGGGATACTATTGAGTTACATCGACGATTCATTAAATTGATTTCAAAGACTTGAGAGTAATTAACCTAGTAGCATAGATTACTCATCGCATGCACATATACTTCACTATTCCATATTCATGTTACTGTTATACACTCATTACTGTTCATACTCATGCCTGCATATCTTGTTAACTCCTGATTATATTTTATTGTTTGATATTATGACGCACTGACATCTGGGTTTTGCATGGCCCAGATCCTCTAACTCTTTCGCAGGCTGATCAGGAGTATTTCCATCGTCAGACCGAGCAGCAAGGATCCTGTTATTATCTAGTTTAGTTTAGTTTTATTGTCGTACTTTCATTTCCTGTTGTGAGCCTGTATTTGGGACGTACTTTCCAGACGTTATTGTTTATTGGATTTATTGCTTCCGCATATTATTTCTTGACTCGTTTATTCTGGCATATGGACATGTACTAAATAGTTCATTTTATTTTATTGTTCTTGATATCTTATAGATAGCCGTAATGTGACTATGGAGGGATGTTTCCTAACCACAGGTAGCATGGTTTGCTCTGTCACGTGCCGATCTTAGCGCACTCTGGGACGCGGGGCGTGACAGAGTTTGTTTGGTATCAGAGCTATAGGATTTAAGTTAATCGGGTTTGATTCTTTTGTAGTTGGGTATTGGACCTAATACACGAATTAGAAAACCCGTAATTAGGAACATGTCCTGCCACATTGTTATCGTGATTCTTGAATTATATCTTTCTCTTGACCCTGTGTCTTGACGATATGCAAACAACTTTGCATCTCGGCTTGAAATCTTTTGGTTCCTTATTGTTTATCCTTTTTTATTCCTTTGATTCTGATACTAGGATTTGGGCGACTTGAACAGAATTATGTGATTGTACCTATGAACTGCAGTATGGTTACAATGCGGTACTCTATTTAAGTAACTTGAAATCCTAGTCTTGATTCATCTCCTTGTTTTATGGTTGTTATATTACATTCCTTCTCTCAGTTTCATTACTTACCAGTTTATGTTTTATCGCAAGCTTGAATCCTGTTTACCGTACTTATCTTCTTCAGTGTCTTGGCATCAGATGAACTCGTTTTTGGTATCCTACTTGTTCATGATTTTCCCGCATTAGCACTATTCGATTTAGGTGCATCCCGTTGTTGTATGTCGTCCAAGTTTAATGTTGCACATTCGATTTCTTACACTACCCTGTCTTGTTGTTGGGATATACACACTGGGAATGGGAAGATTATATCGAGTAGCGAGTGCAAAGATGGTTCATTTGTTATTTACGGACGTGAGTTATTCATGGATTTCTTAGTGATTGATACCGGCAGTTATGATGTTGTCTTGGGAATAGACTTTCTCGGCACTTTCCACGCTCGCATTGATTGTAGGGCAAGGAAAGTGATTTTCCAGATTCCCGGACATCCAGAGTTTGTTTTTGCTGGAGGTAGCAGTTCTGTCGGGCCAGTCGAGTTTAGGGCTAGGCCGACAAGCGCTATTCTTTCGTCGGTGGAAGTTGATAAGTAGGAAGCGCCAGCTGTAGTTCGAGAGTTTTTGGACGTGTTTGAGAACATCTCGGGTTTACTGTCAAAACAAGATGTGGAGTTCACGATTAATCTTGTTCCTGGTGCAGCGCCAATTTCAAAGGCGTATTATCCAATGGCATCGGTGGAGTTAGAAGAAGTCAAGAAGCAGGTTACCGAATTGCTAGAGTAGGGTTGGTCGCAGCAGCAATTCACCCCGGGGAGTTCCAGTTCTTTTAGTCAAGATGAAAGAAGGCACAAGAAGGATGTGCATCGATTATCGAGAATTAAACCGTATGACTATTAAGAATAAGTACCCGATCTCTCGCATTGGCGAATTATTCAACTTAGTGGTGCGAGGGTATTCTCGAAGCTGGATTTACGATACGGATATCATCAAGTTCGAGTTAAATTAGAAAATATTTGCAAGACTTCGTTCCGAACTCGATATGGACATTACGAGTATTTAGTGATGTCATTCGAAGTCACAAACGCGCCGGCGATATTTATGGACTTGATGAACCGAATCTTTTCACCGTTCTTGGACCAATTTATAGTAGTGTTTATCGATGACATTCTGGTCTATTCGAGGAGCCTAGAAGAGCATGCAGAACACTTGAAGATCGCACAGCAAACATTGAGACAAGAAAGATTATATATGAAGATGAGCAAGTGCGAGTTTTGGCTTGAGGAAGTGAAGTTTTTGGGGCATGTCGTATCTGGAGATGGAATCGCCGTTGATCCTGAGAAGATTGCAACGGTTCATAAATGGCCGATTCTGAAGAATATAGCGGAGATCAGAAGTTTTCTGGGACTTGCACGATATTACAGAAGATTCGTGGAGAATTTTGCTCGCTTGGCTGAGCCTTTGACCAAGCTTACGCGGAAGGAAGTATCGTTCGTTTGGACGGATGGTTGTGCGTCATCTTTTGAGGCGTTGAAGCAAAGATTGACAACTGCTCCTATTTCGACCATACCAGACGGTTCCGGAGGATTGGTGATTCACAGCGACGCGTCTGGGAAAGGTTTGGGATGTGTTCTGATGCAGCATGGGAAGGTCATAGCTTATGTATCGAGACAGTTGAAGACCCATGAGAAGAATTACCCAACTCATGATTTGGAGCTAGAAGCTGTGATTTTCTCTTTGAAAATTTGGAGACACTACTTATTGGGCAAAAGGGTCGAAGTGTTCACCGATCATAAAAGCCTAAAGTACATGTTCACGCAAAAGGAGCTTAACATGAGACAGCGTAGATGGTTGGAGCTGATGGCTGACTATGATCTTGATCTCAAGTGCCATCCGGGAAAAGTTAATGTAGTGCCGGATGCGCTTAGTAGGTTGCAAGCAATTCAGATGTTGACAGCACAGAAGGAGCTTATCGATGAATTTCGGAGATTCGATTTGGAGATCGTGCTACCACATTCTTCGGGACAGTTGATGCAGCTGCAAGTACAGTCATCGTTGGTCGATGGTATTAAAGCAGCGCGGTCACAGGATCCAAGATTGCAGAAGTTTCGAGAAAATGTAGAAACGGGATTTCGAATGGACCTGTTGATTCATGAAGATGGTTCGTTGTGATATGGTAGCAGTTTGTGTGTGCCAAAAGGAGATATTTGTGAAGAAGTTATGAAGGAGGTGCACAGTTCTGCATTTTCCGTACATCCAGGAAGTACGAAGATGTACCGTGATTTACGCAGCCTGTCTGGGAAGGCATGAAAAGGGAGATTGCTCACTTTGTAGCGAAGTGCTTGGTGTGTCAGCAAGTCAAGGTTGAACATCAAAGAGTAGTTGGTTTATTCCAACCGCTTCCAATTCCTCGGTGGAAGTGGGAACATCTAACCATGGATTTCGTGACAGCTTTACTGTGGAGTCTAAAGGGCAACAATGCAGTTTGGGTGATTATTGATCGATTGACCAAGGAAGCTCATTATATACCATTTCGAGTAGGTCAGTCGACGGAAGCGTTCGCAGAGCGGTACATGCAGGAGATTATGAGATTGCATGGAGTACCTGTGAGCATCGTTTCCGATCGTGATACCCGATTCTTGTCGCACTTTTGGAGGAGTTTACAGGAAGGTTTGGGGACTCGATTGAAATTTAGCACCGCTTATCATCCTCAGACAGATGGCCAGTCAGAGAGAATGATCCAAACACTTGAGGATATGTTGAGAGCTTGCATGTTAGATTTCAAAGGTTCATGGGAGGATCATCTATACTTGGTGGAGTTTTCGTATAATAACAGCTTTCAGGCGACCATTCAGATGGCTCCATTCGAAGTATTGTATGGTCGCAAGTGTCGCTAACCCGTCTGTTGGGAAGACGTTGGAGAGTGAAGATTGTTGGGACCGGATCTTGTCGTGAAAACAGTAGAGAAAGTTAATACTATCCGGAATCACATGAGGGCAGCACAAGATCGGCAGAAGAGTTGGACCGATACATCGAGAAGACCTCTAGAGTTCGCTGTTGGTGATCTTGTATTCTTGAAGATATCACCAACTAGAGGAGTGATTCGTTTTGGGAGTCGAGGCAAGCTTAGTCCTCGATTCGTGGGGCCTTTCGAGATTATTGAGCGTGTTGGAGAAGTGGCGTATCGATTGGCTTTACCACCATCTTTAGCGAGTGTTCATGACATGTTTCATGTATCTCAACTCCGTAAGTATGTTCGAGATGAAACGCACGTGCTAGATCATTCCGTAGCTGACTGTAAGAGCTGATTTGACCTATGATGAATGACCGATGTCGATTGTTGATCGAAGAGAAAAGGTCCTCAAGAACAAGATTATCCCTCTTGTACTTGTTTCATGGGGGAATCGCTCACACGGAGAATCGACTTGGGAACAAGAAGACGAGATTCGAAAGAAATTTCCACACCACTTTTCCTAGATTCATGCTTGTTTGTCTTTTCTTGTTCCGGGAATTTCGAGTACGAAATTCTTTTTGTAGTTGGGTATAATGTAACACCCTAGTTCATTTATACCAGTTGTACCATGCTTGGTTTGATTAATTTATATATCGAGTGGTTATTTCTTGATTTATTTCTGTTATGAGTGCAAATAGTGTAATTAGTATCTGTGTTTGCATCCAACCCGACCCGCATGCTTGAAACCCGTCTTGATTCCTGTTTATGATTTATCCCGGCTAGTTATGAGGATCCATGCATTTTCATGTTATATATCCTGTATATCTGCATTGTATCTGGCATCTACATTTTTCTTAATAATACAAATATAATTAAAGAATATATTTGAAAAATATCTAGCATGGCCTGCATGATACCCCTAACCCTGTCGTGGCATCCGTACATCATGTTCTCATACCGTTCAATGAAACGGACTTGTTTGGATCGCTACGTGCATGCTACGTGTATCCGTTCTTGGGGGTATGCATTTTCGTTACCCGGTTATCATATTTTGTTTTTGGTTAACACGTATATTATCCGTATTTTCAAACCGTAATTTTAGACCCAACTCGGGTGTATTTTGGAGCATTTTGGTATTAGCCTGAAAACTCAAATTTAACTAATATTATATTATAATATATCTTAACTGTTAATCTATACGATTTATATTTTAAAACTAAATAAAATATTTTAAATCTAAAGCTCAACTCAAATCTCTCTCTCTCTCTTTCTCTTTCTGCACACATAAATATATTAATTCTTTTATAAAAATCATAACCCTTTAAATATCATCCACGTCCTTCTCTCTCACCTCTCTAATTCTCTTCTTCCTCATGTTTCCCGCCTCCGTGAAACCCAAACCCACGCCTCACCTTGCCTTTGCCTTCGCCGCCGCCGCCCTCGCCCAACTTCCCGACCATCTCCTCACCCTCGTCAACCCACACTCTCTCTCTTCTCCTTCTCTATTTTCTTCGCCTCCCGAGAACCCAACCCACGCTCGCCCTCGTCTCGCCTTCGTCGTCGTTCCCTCATGGCCGGCGACCCCGACTTCATCCCCCATGTCTCCTCACCTCCCTATCTCTTCCAAACACCACAACCACCACCACCTCCACCTGCAACCCAACCCGAGTACCTCGAACCTTAAACCTAACCCACGCCCGACGCCCTAGTCTAACATGCAACTCGTCGCCATCACCGACGTTGCTTCGCTGTCGTCTTCTCCATCCTCTTTTCTCCCCTCTCTCCTCCTTCCCGAGCTCTCTCCCCCTGCACAGAACCTGCACACCGTAACCTAACCCGACCTCGCTTGCACCCTCACCGGAGCTTGTCTCGTCGTCGTCGACTCCACCCGTCACCACCACCTTTTCCTCCTCTCTCCTCTCTTCTTCTCCCCAACACCTGGCCTTTTCCCTACAAGAACCCTGAGAACCCGACAGCCAAGAACTCAAAAACATATTGCCTCACCAAAGCTCGCCGGAAAACCCATGACTTGTCGTCGTCATCTCCTCTGCCTCGCCTTTGACCCAAGGCCAGAACAAACCCAGAGAACCTATCTTCTTCTCCTCCTCCTTCATCTTCTTATTTCTTCTTCTCTTTCTTTTTTCTTGATCATGCTTTTTCTGGTCATCGCCGGAACCGTGCTGTCGCCGATTATCCGGGGGATCCAGTGGACGTCCCCAGCCAGCGTGGTCACTTTCTTGCATCGCCTAGTTCAGTTCTGTACGCGCGTGTGTGCATCGCGGCGTTTACCCGACATCGGACGTAGCATACGCACCCCGTTGTGAGATCCGATCAGGCAAGTTTATCTTGATACATGCTATGATATATATTTTGCATCCATATGAATAAAAATATTATATGTTTACTGCATTGTACATCCATGTTACCGTTTTACTGTTTTCAGATAACCGTTCGTATCCGTATCATTTATTACATATCTAGTTGCATGCAAGTTTATCTTTCTACATACTATGTATTATATTTGCATCCATATTAATAATAATATTACATGTTCATTGCATTGTGCATTCTATGTTACAGTTTTACAATATCCGTTCGCATCCGTACAGTTTATTACATATCTAGTCGCATGCAAGTTTATCTTCCTACATGCTATACTACTGTATTTTACATTAATGCGAATAATAATATTACATATTGTTTAGTTATGCATCCCATTTTACCGTTTTACTGTTTTCGGATAGCCGTTCGTATACATATCATTTATTATATATCTAGTTGCATACCATGTCATATTATATAATGTTACCGTTATATTAGCACCCCATACTTGATAATGTACATCATACGTAGTCATGGAGTTATAGATGTAATCCCTAATAGACATTTGTTCATCGATGTTTCACTGTGCATCCGTACTTTTACCGTGATTCGATACTTGCTACATTTTACTGTTGGGCATCCATTTGATACATGTGCACTACCTGACATGACTTGATATACCACTGCTTGACTTGATACCTGATCCCGTTCCTAATGCCGGCAATCCTGACTTGTCGTCCTGGCGGACGTATCCTGTTGTCTACATAGACAAACATGTACCTGCTTGATCCTGTATTGGCATTAGGTCCAGATTTATCAATACCTGACTTGAACACATAACCTTGGGGGTAAGGGGAAATCAATAATGAAACCTGACTTGTAACTCAACAGTTCGACACTTATATCGATCAGTTTTGGGGGGTAGGCCAGTCCCGGGATGATGATGCTGACATCATTCGTCTGTACATGTTTCCTGTTTTTTGCTTAGCGGCACGTCTCGGGTTCAGCCCCGAGAGTCTGTACCGTGGTCCCGGTTATGCACGGGATACTATTGAGTTATATCGACGATCCATTAAATTGATTTCAAAGACTTGAGAGTAATTAACCCAGTAGCATAGATTACTGACCGCATGCACATACACTTCACTGTTCCATATTCGTGTTACTGTTATACACTCATTACTGTTCATACTCATGCCTGCATATCTTGTTACCTCCTGTTTATATTTTATTGTTTGATATTATGACGCAATGACGTCTGGGTTTTGCATTGCCCGGATCCTTTGTCTCTTTCGCAGGCTGATCAGGAGTATTTCTGCCGTCAGGCCGAGCAGTGAGGATCCTGTTAGTATCTAGTTTAGTTTAGTTTTATTGACATACTTTCATTTCCTGCTGTGAGCTCGTATTTGGGACGTACTTTCCAGACATTATTGTTTATTGGATTTATTGCTTCCGCATATTATTTCTTGACTCGTTTATTATGGCATATGGACATGTACTAGATAGTTCATTTTATTTTATTGTTCTTGATATCTTATAGACAGCCGTAATATGACTGTGGAGGGATGTTTCTTAGCCACAGGTAGCATGGTTGGCTCTGTCACGTGCCGATCTTAGCGCACTCTGGGACGCGGGGCGTGACAAACATCTTTTAGGTTTCTTTTCTTTTCATTAATCTTATTAATAACATCCCATCAATTATGTTTCCTAAACATCACAGAAGAAACGAAAATAAAACACACATATATGCCATCCGCATTCGCGACAGGGACCTGGGTTTTCAAAGTAAGGTTACTTAACTTATGCAGGGCGGGGTCAAGGCTAGCACAGATGCAAAACATATATAGTGTCTACCAATATATCATATATAAGTAGCATTAATCTCACGCAGTTATATGATCACATCACATCACATTACAGAACAGAACAACAGAAGCAGATATATGAAATATAGGATATATTAGGAGGTCCGTGTTTTAGATTAAGCCAGTAACGAAAAACACGGGTTCCACGATCGTGATGAATAGCCAAGCCCACACCCCTAGACCCCTATGAGAGCGGCAAGCAACCCTGCCAATTCTAGAGTTAGGCGATCGGTCTCGTCTCCTCAAGATGGCTTCCCACTGGATTCTAGAACCCGGTTACTTGTGCTCTCCACCTTGGGTCTATTCTAATACGGTAAGGTAAATAATATATATCGAATGGAGACAACAAGATCAATCCGGAAGTGTCCCAATAAAAGAATATTACATACAATTATTTACATGAATGAAAATAGAAAAACTCTCACCTTACGTAAAAACCCCGGCTATTCAATCACAACGATCCAATGTAACATATTGATAGCAACACAATAACATCACATGTCATCAAGTATCTCTAATATTGTTGGCGTATAGCAACGAGATCGGGGATACTGCCACATATTACACTTACGGTCGCAGAAAAGAAATGAAAACTACAATAATTAGAATCCGCATCTTTAGATATCATAAACCCGGATTATCACATATTCCAAATTTCATGCCTAACCCTATGAACCTTACATTTAAGTCTCGAATTGAAAATACTTTTAAAAGATTACATCGGGCAATTCAACAAGATTCTCGATTGATGATTCGAAGGCTCGTCGAGAACTTTAGTGGATGGCCGCACCCCCGAGGCCGTCAACGAAGTGGACTTGGGCGGAACACCGTGGCCATGAACACCCGAGTTGATGATTTTGGCCATGCGGTTCTCCTATAGTCACTTGGTCGGGGCAATGGGGTATGGCTGTCTATTAGTATCTCCCGGTGAGTATTCACGTACGATACGAGATTACGACGGAGTTTCGATCCAAATCCAAACTTCACGATAATCCATCATTTGAGACTAAAATGCGAGATTTACAAATCATTAGCTAGTTTTCGCAAACCTAATCAATGTGGATTCCAAAAATTGTATCATATAACCATAACAATATAGACGATATCAAACATTTCAATCGATATTTCAAACAGCACCAATTCACAGAGAGCTCAACCACTTGAGCCTCATTAAAAATATCCAGAAAATCCAAAATGTCAAAATGAAGCAGCACATGAAAATCGAGCTCCTAACTCTATATTTAGGCGGTGGAACCGCGGCCAACACATGTTATAGGCGGCGGTTCCGCGACCAAGTTATGAAGTTAGGTGCTCATATTTCTTAAGCCTTCATAGAATTACCTGCACGATTTTCTGAGCATTTTTAATTGTGAAAACATGAAGTTTGAAAAATTGAACAGAAACTACCAAAATCATGAGTTTAAAACGTAGATCGAACACTTTAACTTCATTTAGACTTCACCTAAGTCTCTAGTTTGGCTCTGATACCATGAAAGTATGTTTTAGTACCTTTACTAGGTTTCAATGAGCATCAAGTATGCAATTTTAAAAAATTATAGGTCTAAGTAAATTAAACAAGAATCGAACAAGAGAATTAGGGTTTCATAGTTAGTAAATTATGTTCTAAACTAAGTGAGGAGAGTCTACAACCTTTGTATTCTAGTACTTCACTTCTAAAACTCCAAGTAGTAATCCCTAGAACTCTTCTTTGACTCCACTTGAAGAATGGAACGAGCTTGCTTGTAGTCTTCGCCGTCGAAAATGATTCACCTTGAGACAACTCACACTCAAGCTTACATTTCACTAATCAAGGTATTAGTGAAATTAAAAACCTATACTAATGGGCTAGAGTAGTGTAGGTTAATAAAGTAGGAATTTTGCTCACTAAAAGTATATCTTTTCTTTTTTTTTCTCAACCTTAGAAAAAATTCTAGTGAGGAGATAATGAAGAAGATGAACATAGAATATGAGTGTGATCCATTTATAATCGATGAGATTGAATAAGAATGATAAAATATCTAACAGTAAAACAAGAATCGAAGATGAGTCATGGCTTCTCAGTGCTTCTCTAAGCATCCAAAGCTATGACTCATTCTTCTCTTCTTTTCCTTTTCTTTTAAATATAAATCATTCTTTTCATCTTTAACTCTTGTGTGATTCTCATACATCCTAATTCTATGTATCATCAGCCATGATACAAAATACACACACACACACACACACACACACACACACACACACACACACACACACACACACACACACACATATCACATAGACAAATATATATAAAGAGAATAAAATCTTAAGTGAGCTTAATATTAGTTTATATATATATCATATATCATATATATAAATATATATATCAAATTATTAAATCAACACTTGATTCAATAATCCGGTTATATCATATATAACCCGGCTAATATCAAATATCTATATGCATATCAAATCATTAAATCAACACTTGATTCAATAATTCGGTTATATCACATATAACCGGCTAATATTTAATATTAGTTTATATATATATATATATATATATATATATATATATATATATATTAAATTATTAAATCAACACTTGATTCAATAATCCAGTTATATCATATATAATCCGGCTAATATCAAATATATTAAACATATATATAATTCAAATTATTGAATCAACACTTGATTCAATAATCCAGTTATATCATATATAATCCGGCTGATATCAAATATCGCTAGATTAGAATAAGGTATCATATACTCGTATTTAATCAAGCTCCTACACATATCTCCAAACGTGCCCTACTTCATTGTGCTTGGGCTAAGAAACCTCTATGTGGGACTCTAAAGACTCGTCAATACGCAAGCAGCAGGTAATGATCACATCAGAAACCTACAAGCCATCAGCGGTATTAGCTGGACGTAACAGCTACCCAGGTATTGAACGAATAGAAGATCAACAAGCAAACTTGTCCAAACTCCTATAGATCTTATAAGAAACACTTACCGTGCAGTCCAGTCTTTTCGTCTGATATATCGCATATCGAGTCCGGGGGGTGGAATCATCAGACCCCACTAACTCGATAAGTTATGCCGATGTGTGGCCTATAACTTTTTGAGAAACTACTGATAACATTTATCAGTAAATCTCATTAGCTCTAGCCAGGGACCTGCTGTTATAGCCAATCGAGCATAGCGCAACATTAACTCCTAATACCGGAAGAGACGAAACCCCTCCTATCACTCACTGCCTCCATGTGATTCGGGACTGTACCCAAAAACCACCTATTTGCACGACTCATTTGATCCATGGTAGGGAGGAAATCAAAGTACAGTGGGAACCACACAAGACACTATGACGATCTCGGGTCTATAGACTAACATGTACAAGTGTCACCAGAGAACTGCTATTGACGATAGGTATGGTACTATTTAGGAGTTCTCGACGAGTCCTGTTTGGTGTACTCATTCTCCAATGAGCGCCTGTGTATAATCTTTGATGTCAAACACCAATGGTTATGGGATTAACCATCGCCTCATACAGGGTCAAGAAACGTACACATTGGTCTATTCTGGAATATCAATGCCCTGTCTCGATACTCTCTTGACTATGAACTGTTAAAGGATGTGCTTGTGGACTACATTAGCCTGACTAGTATGATCTGCATCATAGTCCTGGTAGTCAAGCCAACATCCTAAGAGCTTTTTCAACATGTATCAATGAAATAGTAAAATAAACAAGTGAGAGTGTTAAGATAAAGAGCAATCAAATAGCAAACTATCATGTCGGGAAAGAAAGTCTTCTATATATATGTCCAAGCATCCACTATAATATACAATAATGGCCTCTAGGGCATACATATTCCTAACAGAATTTTAGTTGCTCTTGTTAATTCTTGCATGTTGTTATATTGCTTAAAAACGCTTAACACATTTATTAAAGGAAATGACCATCTCGTAGTAAATATGTTGCGAACCTCGTCTCGTCCCGTCATTGTCTTTTGGGAAACAGAGCATGACAGGTTTTGTTGGTGGCTTATGCAGGTTAGTTTCGCATGAAGTCTTAAGCAATATATCATAAGAATTATAAAATTCAGCAACTTTACACATTTCATTCTCTTGAATATATCTTAATCTTTTCGTTCTATCAAGGTGATGGATTCTCCCAACAACACCATCACTAACGTCGATGGCAACATACCACCACCTACCATTACCGTTCTACCATCTCCACCTACCGTTACAGCTCCTATCAATGAACAGACGGTGCTTCTAAAAGCAATTAAGAGCCTACTGGAAGGCCAGCAGCAAGAGATACCATCGTTCTAGTCCGTCCCGAAGCAGAGGCATCGGATGTGAAATAATTTCGGGCGTTGCACCCAAAAAACTTTTCTGGGAAGGAGAGCCCCCTGGAGGCTGGGGAGTGGGCTTAAAGCATCGAAGACGATCTTGCTGCAACTCAAGTGCCAGAAATAGCTTGGGTTCGTGTTCCAAAACTCCAGCTCACGGACAACACCAGAATTTAATGGAAGGCCGAAGAGAGCCATCTTGCACAGCCGATAGAGTGGAAGACGTTCCGCGATCTTTTCGATACCAAGTATTTCTCAGAGACTGCCCGATTTGATATGGAATAGCAATTCATCCACCTGCAGCAAAGCTCTATATGGATCAAATTGGTAGATGAGTATGATGCTGAATTTTCTATACTTAGCAGGTTTGCGGCACACTTGATTCTTACCGATGAGATTTGGACCAGAAGATTCCAACAAGGATTAGACCCAGAGATTCTAACGGCATTAGCAACAGGAGACCATCCGACCATGAACTGGCTCTGAAGACAGCCTGCCGCTATGAAGCTGTGGTCAAGAAGAAAGGTAAGCCGCAATCGGCTGGAATCAAATGACCAAAGATCTAGATTACCGGAGGAGCCTCTTCAGGGCTAGCTTTCACACCTAAGAGGCCAGGAGGAACATTTTTCAATGCCAGTCCAGACATCTGTTTCTATTGCAAAAGAACCGGACATCTGGCAAAGGACTGCAGACGTGCCAACAAACTTTGTTTAGCTTGTGGACAATCTAATCATGATATATGAGCATGCCCACGTTATCGAGGTGGCACAATTCCTACGCAGAGACCCGCTATACAAGCACTATAAAGGCCAGATATTCAGGCACCTACACTCTGCCTAGCTCTTCCTGCACCAGCTCAACGTGGACTACCAGCTCAACCCAGCGACAGTACCATCAGATACAGAGAAACGTGCCACAAGGACAGAGGAATGTGCCTCATGCAAGGAGGAATGTGCCGAGGCATCAGGCTTTTAAAATGTCGGTCGAAGAGGCCGAAATCACAGGACAAGTCATCACCGGTAATTTCTTCCCATCTTTTCAGCCTTTCAATACTAGTACATCTTTGTCTTTATCTATACCTAAACACAATCTCACACAACTTAGGTACTATACTAGTAGCCACCTTTTCTGCACCCGCACTTTTCAACACCGGAGCTTCATATTGTTTCATGTCACAACGGTTCGTACGAACGCATGCGATCCCCGTTAAGCCACTCGTTTCAAGCTAGAAAGTTAGTTCAGGGAATAGCGTTTTGAAGGCAACTTTGGGGTATGATCAGTGCCCTGTTGTAGTTTGCGGCCAAGAATTCTACGCAAATTTCAAAGTGCTGGATATACTAAATTTTGACATTGTGTTGGGAATGGATTAGCTGGAAGTATTTTATACTACCATTAGCTACCGTCAAAGGAGGGTAGTTTTTGAGATACCAGATCACTCGGTATTCTATTTCAAAAGTGGAGACAGAATCTTGGAGTCAGGAAGCTACCGAGCCAGACCAAAGACCGTAGAAGTGTCCTCTCTACAAGTAGAAGGAGAAAAACCCGAAGTAATTCGAGAGTTCGAGGATATTTTTCCTGAAGATATATCTGGTTTTCCTCCTGATTGAGCTCTTAAATTTAGTATTGATTTATAACCCGGTGCGCAAACTGTAATTAAATCTCCATATTGATTAAGTCTAGAAGGATTAAAAGAACTCCGTATCCAGTTAGACGAACTTTTAAAGAAAGGTTGGATCAGACCCAGTACCTCAACTTGGGGATCCTCGGTGTTTCTAGTGAAGAAGAAGAAAGGTACATACCGGATGTGCGTTGACTATCGGGCGCTGAACGAGGTTACTATTAAGAACAAGTATCTGCTACCTCACATCGATGACCTTTTCGATCAGCTGGGTGGATCTTGTGTCTTCTTCAAGTTAGATCTTCGTTCAGGCTATCATCAAGTGAAAGTCAAGGAGTCTGACATTCCGAAGACAATGTTCAGGACCTGATATGGACATTATGAATATCTTATAATACCATTCGAAGTAACCAATGCACTAGCTATATTTATGAACCTAATGAACCAAGTCTTTCGTGAATACCTAGACAAGTTTGTTGTCATCTTCATAGACGACATCTTGGTCTATTCGAAGACTCGGGAAGAACACGCCAACCACCTACACATAGTTCTTGAGATGCTACGACAACATTAACTCTACGCCAAGTACAACAAGTGCGAGTTTTGGCTAGATAAAGTCGGTTTTCGGGCACTTCGTATCATAAGAAAGTATTTCGGTAGGCCCCGCTAAGGTGTCAGCTGTCAGGGAATGGCCGACACTAAAGTCAGTTAAGGATATCAGAAGTTTCTTGGTCCAACCGGGTACTACCGACGCTTCATTGAAGAATTCTCGAAGATTGCAGCAGCCTTGACCAAGCTTACTCGTAAAGATGAAGTCTTCATGTGGCCAGAAGCTTGTGAAAAAGGTTTTGTGGAGTTGAAAACAAGATTGACTTCTACACCTGTCCTCACTATACCAGACAGATCTGTAGGTTTTGAGGTTCATTATGATGCGTTGGGGAAAGGTTTAGGATGTGTGCTACATCAGCGTGGAAAGGTTGTAGCTTTCACATCCAGGCAACTAAAGACGCACGAAAGAAACTATCCTATATACGATCTGAAGTTATCAGCTGTTATTTTCGCTCTCAAGATCTGGCGTCACTATTTGCTGGGAGAAAAGGTTGATATCTACACCGACCATAAAAGTATAAAGTATGTGTTTACTCAGAAGGAGCTTAATATGGGGCAAAGAAGGTGGCTATAACTCATGGCAGGCTTTTACATCAACCTTTATTATCATTCAGGGAAGGTAAACATGGTTCTAGATGCCTTGAGTCATCAGCCAATGGCTATGAATATCATAGCATAGTAGAATTTGCATCAGGAGCTTCATGAATTACAAATTGAAGTACTAGTGCCAGGAGTTACCATATCCTTGATGAATCTGCAAGTTCAGTCCACACTTGTTGATCAAATTAAGGCAGCTCAAGCAGGCGATGCCAAGTTGCAGAAGATCAGAGAACAAGTAAAGAGTGGACTTCGAACTAATTTCATAATGCACAAGGATGGATCCTTGCGGTATGAGAGTCGTTCATGAGTGCCAGCCAGCCCTATTTGAGAAGAGTTGATGAAAGAAGCTCACAGCTCTCCGTATTCGGTACACCCCAATGGTAAAAAGATGTATAAGGATTTAAAGCAGTATTATTGGTGGCATGGAATGAAGTGACAAATTGCTCGAAGTGTAGCAAAGTGTTTAGTCTATCAGCAAGTAAAAGTTGAACACCATATGACAGCTGGTCTATTTCAACCATTGCTTATCCCAGAATGGAAATGGAAGCATATTACCATGGACTTTGTAACTGCATTCTCTCGCGGTACGAAGGGTAACGACGCGGTTTGGGTTATTATGGATCGACTCACCAAGTCGGCTCACTTTCCATTCTAAGTTGGCCAGTCAACAGAAATTTTAGCAAAGAAGTACATGGAGGAGATCGTGAGACTTCATGGAGTACCAGTTTGCATCGTCTCCGACCGGGACACCAGATTTCGATCCCAGTTTTGGCAGAGTATCCAAGCCAACCTGGGCATGAGTCTGAGTTTCAACACTGCATACCATCCCCAAACTGATAGACAGTTCGAGCGGACAATTCAGATCCTAGAGGATATGATAAGAACTTATATGCTCGACTTCGGAGGATCGTGGGAAGATCACCTATACCTCATGGATTTTTCATACAACAACAGCTACCAGTACAGCATTGGGATGGCACCGTTTGCAGCACTCTATGATCGAAAATGTTGCTCACCTTTGAGTTGGAATGATGTTGGAGATCGAGAACTCCTTGGGCCTGAGATGATCGTGGCAACAGTTGAGTAGTTCACACGATCAGGGAAAAGATGCGTATAGCCTATGACCGGCAGAAGTATTCGGCAGATGCAAAGCGCCGACACTTGGAGTTTCAACCTGGAGATCACGTATTCCTCAAGATCTCTCTAAACAGATGAGTCATTCGCTTTGGACGACGATGAAAGCTTGGCCTAAGATACATCAGTCCGTTAGACATATTGAAATAGGTAAGAGAAGTGGCGTATCGTTTGGCACTTCCACCATCATTGGAAGGGGTGCACAACATATTTAATATATCTCAGCTATGTCATTATGTGAGTGACCCCAGTCGTATACTCAATCACTCAGAGATAACTATGCAGACCGATCTGATTTGCAAGCAACAGCCAGTGGAGATACTAGATCGGAAGGAGAAGACATTACGAAACAAGGTGGTCAAGTTAGTCCAAGTGATGTGGGGAAGGGATTCACCAGGGGAATCAACTTGGGAACGAGAAGATGATATGCATACACGATACCCTCATATGTTTGAAATTTAGTCCTTGTGTAAATTTTGAGGACGAAATTTTTATAAGGAGGGTAGGATGTAACGACCCTAAAATCCCTGTACATTTGTATCATATTCAATGTATTTATAAAGGTGTATTTCAGTTCTGACTATGAGTTATAAGTTAAGTTTGTTAAATAAAAGCAAGAAACAACTTGTAGCTCACTGGTTAAGCCTCTCCACTACTGTTCTTTAGCTTGCGTGTTTGAATCCCATCAGTCTTAATTATTTTAATATTTTTCTTTTTAACTTTTTAGAATCCCACGAGTTTACACAGGCATTACACGGAGAAACGAAAAGTTGCAATAAAATTAAACTGAATAAATGGGATGTTAAAACCTATTAAAACCTAGAGCACGAACTTCGAGACCAAAGCTCAAAATCTGGTCGCCCAAAAATCCCATTTAGCCGCTTCCAGAGGCCAGGATGCAACCAATTTTCTCTGTGCTCCCTCCGTGCGATCTTTGGACTCCTCACTATCACTTTTTACACTTTGAATGCTCTGAATTTAACCAGAGAGTTTCTAGTCCCTTCATCTATCCTATTAACACCATTTTAATTCATTTTTTAATTCACATAATCCCATATTCTCCCCTATAAATACATGGCCATCCTACCAAACTCCTCATTTCCAAAAATTTCACTAAATCCCTCTAAAATGTTCTCAAGTCCAAGCAAAAGGAGTCAAGCCTAATCACAACATCGTCGACTTGTCAATTCAAGTTCGTCCCTCCAAGCGTCATCAACTAGACCTTCTCATCTCACTAGTCTCGGTTCCTCAGCCGAGACTTCTTCTCGCGTTCAAATGTGCAACCCGTAAATCATCTTTTAATCTACTCTCTTAAATCCAACCCTAACTCATCTTCTTGACTTTACTCTCATAACCCCACATGTAATCTATACTAAACTAAACTTCTTAAAAATACTTTTGGACTTGCTAAAAATATTATTTCATGTTAAAAAGTTAGGAAAAATAAATTACCAAGCTTATCTTTCTTGCAAATTTTATACTACACTCAATTCATGAATATTTCCTTCACTTTAAAAATATAAATTTCTTATGACCTTTAGCTTAACAAACAAATACGATATACTTATTTCATGTATACATCATGCACGGGGTAACGACCTACCCCTCACGTACATATGGAAAACATAGAATTATACTAGAACTATAAGTTTTTTCCTAAAGAAAACGTATTACATTAAAATACCCTCACTTTCTAAAATACGATTTTTAAATCGTTATTTTAAATCCTTTGCAAATACGCCTCTACAACCCTCGTTAGGAGACCCGTTGTGAATAGTGTGGATTATTGTACATCCTAAGTGTTGGGGTTCAAATTTACATCCCATCGACAAAAGGTCAAAGTAAAAGTCAAACCGCAGACAAGTAAGCAGGCCCTACTGTCGAACCCATACCGGGCCCACACCCGAACCCAAACCTGGCCCACGCCCAAACCAAAACCTGGCCTACACCCGAACCCAAGTCCAAGCAGGTGGGACCAAGCCCAGACCGGTCCTTTGCCAAGAAAGTACAACAAATAAATGTAATATTTAAATAGGAAAATAGCCAAATTTTTGTAAAGCCCAAGTGGCTATGTGTAAACTTGTAAGCCTATATAAGGCAACATTATGAAGAAATAAAGCATATTCATTTCCCATAAAATTTCTAGGGTTTGTGCTTCCATCTCCTCTATCTCAAGTTCTCTCTCTTTCCTTTTATTTCCAATTAAATCAAGAGCTTAGCTCTCTTTTTCTCAAAAACCAAATAAAGTTTCACTATAAAAC
Source organism: Agapanthus africanus (assembly GCA_030015575.1). Lineage (NCBI taxonomy): Eukaryota > Viridiplantae > Streptophyta > Magnoliopsida > Asparagales > Amaryllidaceae > Agapanthus > Agapanthus africanus. Next base: position 112,840,816 of record CM057342.1, on the reverse strand, counting down.
CCTCAAAAGGGAGTTCAGATCTCTCATCAAATCTCTAAAAGGGAGATTTTTAATCTCACCTCCTTTTTTCTCGAAGATCCAGCAAAAGAGAGGAGGAGGAAGAAGATCCACTTCCAAAAATCCCATTTTGGGAGGATCTAAGGCATAAAGGAGAAGAAATGGGTCCCTTTTGATCATTTTCGAAGATTTTTTAGGGGTTCAACTCCAAAATCCAAATTTTCAATGGAGTTTAACTCCAAATCCAAATCTCTTAGGAGTTTAACTCCAAAGCCAAACATTTTGGAAGTTTAACTCCAAATCCACATCCAATTCCTGTTCAGGAGTTCAACTCCAAACCCAAGAGCTTATCCCCTTCTTTCACTGGTGTTTCCAGTGGTAGCGTGCCGCTCACGTGACCCGCTGGCGCCCAGCATCCATGGGCCACGAACGTGACCCGCTGGCGCCCAGCGGTCACGTGTTGCCTCACGTGTCCTCCTCAATTCTCTTTTTTTACACGCTCCACACTCGAAACATATCCTCCGTCAGAAAAAATTTCTAGCGGGGTGCTGCCCCGCACCCCGCAAGAAAGCTGCTAGCCCTCTTGACCCCCAGCCCTCTATCTGGATAGCGGGACCCCCGTAAACTCTGCGAGGCCTCTGATACGTCCAAACCCCCTTTAAGACACAACACACGCACACTACACATTAAGTTCGCAAGACCAGTTTTGCCCGTCAATCGGAAGCGTTAGGGATATGTATGCCGTAGAGGCCATTATTGTACTTTGATGTATTTTATATTGAATGCTTGGACATATATATATATATATATATATATATATATATATATATATATATATGACTTTTTTGCTTGAAATGATAGTATGCTATCTGGTTGCTTTTTATCTTAACATGTACACTTGTATTATGATACTGTCTCTCTAATACATGTTGGTAAAGCTCTTAGGATGTTTGCTTTACTACCGGGACTATGATGCAGATCATACTACTGGGACTTGTGTAGTCTACAAGCACATCCTTTAACAGTTCCTAGTCGAAGGAGTATCGAGACAGGGCATCGATATTCCAGAGTAGACTAGTGTGTACGTTTCTTGACCCTGTAGGGGGCGATGGTTGATCCCATATCCATTGGTGTTTGACATCAAAGATTGTACACAAGTGCTCATTAGAGAATGGGTACACCGAACATGACTCACTGAGAACTCCTAGTTGGTACTATACCTATCATCAGATAGCAGTCCTCTGGTGACACTGGTACAGGTTAGTTTATAGACCCGAGATCGTCATAGATTCTTTTGTGGTTCTCATTGTTCTTTGATTTCTTCCTCTCAAAGGAGTCGTGTAAACAGGTGGATTTTGGGTACAGTCCTGAGTCACATGGAGGCAATGAGCGATAGGAGGGGTTTCGTCTCTCCCAGTACAGGTAGTTGATGTTGCGCTATACTCGATTGGCTATAATAGGAAGTCCCTAGCCAGGGATGTAGATGAGATTTAATAGTAAGTGTTATCAGTAGTTTCTCGTACCATTATAGGCCACATATCGACATGACTTATCAAGTTATTAGGGTCTGACGATTCCACCCCCAGACTCGATATGCGACATATCAGACGAAGAGACTGGACTGTACGATAAATGTTACTTATAGGCTTCATAGGAGTCTGGACAAGCTTACTTGTTAATCTTCTAATCGCTCAATACCTAAGAAGCCGTTACGTCCAGCTAGTACCACTGACGGCTTGTGGGTAACTGATGTGATCATTACCTACTGCTAGCGATTGACGAGTCTTTAGAGTCACACACAGAAGTTTCCTAGTTCAAGCGAAACGAAGTAGAGCACATATGTTGATATGTGCGGGGGCCTGATTAAATACGAGTATGTGATAACGTATTCTAATCTGGTGGTTATTTGATATCAGTTAGGTTATATGTGATATAATCGGATTATTGAATCAAGTGTTGATTTGATAATGTGATAAATAGATAAATGGTATTAGTCGGTTGTATGTAATATAACCGGATTATTAAATCAAGTGTTGATTTAATAATATGATATATATTTATATTTGATATAATTATATATTAACTAATATTATTAGCTCACTAATTATTCTTCATAATATATATATTAATATATATATGATATATATATAATGAAGCATGGCATGGATTTTCTATTTTTGGAAAATACAAAAAAAATGAGGTGGAAAATTAGGAGACTTTTTGTGGAATGGGAAAGCATGGCTTTGTCATTTATTTTATTCATTTGCTTGCACTATTGAAGCATGGTTATAATTTTTAATTGTTGAAAATTGTATGCTTCAATAATGGGTGAGCTAAAAAGCCATTCTTTACTTGCATTATTCACTTGAGTTATTTTTCTCACTTGAGCTCATTTGCTCTCTAGCTCTCTCCATCTTCTTCACCTCCACCTCCATGCTCAATCCCGCACATGAGTTGTGAACCCTTGAGCTTGTGAGAACCCTAGTGAGCAAACAACACCCTTACATTACCATCCTATACTAGATTAGCGCTTTGATGCAGTGTGTTTCCTTCACTAAAGAGTTTAGTGAAGAGCTAACTTGGATTAGCGGAGCTTCTGGTGGATCATCTTCGGCACGAAGATCGCAAATGAAGCTCGATCCAACTTCAAGTGGAGCCTAGTAGAGTCGCGTGGACTACTGCACGGAGCTTGAGAAGAGAAGGACACGGTCTACAAACATTGTAGCCGCCTTTCTCTTAGTATAGTTTTGTTATATCATAATTAAACCCTAATCATCTAGTTTCGATTCTTGCTTAGTGTTAATTAGCACCCCAAAAAATTATAAAATGGCATGCTTGATGCTAGTAAAACCCAGTGGTGGTGCTAACAAAAAATTTCATGATATCAAAGCCAAAGCTAGAAGATTAGATGATATTTGTAGAATTACGAAAACGAAATAACTCCGAAACCGAAACCCAAAACACAAAGTTTCTGTCGATTTCAAAATGATCTCTGGAAATTTTTTAAACAAGTGCAGAATGTTACATGTGATGTATCTAGAACACCAGAGAAATTTGAGACCAAAACTCCAAAAATCACCCGGCGAGAATTGCAAATTGACCGACCTCGCCGGCCCCTTATTCTTTTTTTGGAATTGAATTTTTGTTGTTTTTCTGTTTGCTATGGTTTAGGGTTTCAGGTCATGTTTGATCCCCTCCGAAAGACGCGACGAAGACGCGGCGGACGTCTTTCCTGAATTTCGGGGCAGATGCTAATTGGCGCTATCCGTCCATCTCTCCGAAGATGCCAAGTTGATTTATGGCACCATGTATCGAAGGTTTAAACGGATGCGGACGATGTAGCAAACTTCGTCAGATTCCCCCTCGTTGAGGGGTTTTTGGTTGTGGGGACGCTCTTCCCTGCAGGTGCAAGCCCCTGCAGTTAATTACGCTACCGCATCGCGGTAACAACTTTCTCCTTCTCTATATGGTCACTTCGTGTCGTGGGTGTTTGTTTTGTGTTTGGTTGCCCGTGGATTGTATACGGAGACTAAGTTATGTTGTCGCCCATAGGGTGTAGACTAGTCCAAATCCGTATCTTTCTTAGATTTGGGTTTAAGGGGGTTTGGTTTTAAGGATACGTTAGCCTCATTTGAGACTAAGATCAACTTAAACGTTGTTAAGGATACGTTAGTCTAATTTTAGACTAAGATTAACTTAACGGGATCGTTTAGATCCGACAAGAGAACGTTTGGGCTCTATTGTCTAGTTTAGTGACATTGCGGTCGATAATTAGTTTAAGGACATTACGGTCCATTGTTAGTTTAAGGACATCTCGGTCCAATGTTAGTTTAAGGACATCTCGGTCCAATGTTAGTTTTAAGACATCGCGGTCGAGGTTAAGGACATCATAGTCCGTGGATTTAAGGACTCCATAGTCCGTTGTTAGTTTTATGACATCACGGTCGAGGTTAAGGACATCATAGTCCATGGGTTTAAGGACCCCACAGTCCGTTGTTAGTTTTAAGACATCATGGTCGAGGTTAAGGACATCATAGTCCATGGGTTTAAGGACCCCACAATCCGATGTTAGTTTAAAGACATCACGGTCGAGGTTAAGGACATCATAGTCCATGGGTGTAAGGACCCCACATTCCGATGTTAGTTTTAAGACATCACGGTCGAGGTTAAGGACATCACAGTCCATGGGTTTAAGGACCCCACAGTCCGATGTTAGTTTTAAGACATCACGGTCGAGGTTAAGGACATCATAGTCCGTGAGTTTAAGGATCCCACAGTCCAATGTTAGTTTTAAGACATCACGGTCGAGGTTAAGGACATCATAGTCTATGAGTTTAAGGACCCCACAGTCCGTGAAATGCGTGGTTGTCGGGACCCTCACCTCTTTGAAGACGTTGAGGAATTACAACGACAAATATCAAAGGAGTGAAGAGATGTACCCTTGAACCGAGGCTGATTAGGGATCTGTAGTCCAATTTGGAACTAAGATCAATCAATTAGATTATGAGCACATTGGCTCAGTTAAATCTGAATTGAAGACTTATGGCCAACTGGGGCTTAATCCAATTAGATTTGAAGTGTTGGCCCTTTATTGGAACATTAGACATTTGTCTGGGTTCAACCCTTCATCACTTAGCAATGTTAAACAAGAGTTTGAGGGCTCTGATATCATTTTTGTCTTCGACTGAGCATTAAACATTATAGCTCTGAGTTTTACTCAATTTTGAGATTTAGTTACAGGAGAGGTTTTTGCCTCTGGAAACTTAACCAATTTGGCTAAGATTGACTTTAAAATAGTGTTAAACACTAGAGGTCAGTAGTGTTAATCATTGGAAATGAAATGCTCAAATTAGTGTTAAACACTAGAGAGGAAGGGGTCACGTGGGGACACGTGAAGGCACCCAAAGGTAGGGCCAGATTCCCTTTGCTTTGTCTTGCAAATAAGTGTTAAACGCTTTTTATATTTTTATTTTGAGCATCACTTGTTGACACGTGATGCGCTGACTGTTAAAGCGTTTGCCAAGGGGTTACGTGGCAACACGTGAGAGCACCCAAAGCTTAGATTTCCTTTGCTTTTCTTTCTGTGTTTTGTAAGTCACGTGGGAGCACGTGAGGCGTTGTCTCAATGCTTCCTGCTTCTCATTTCTGTGGATCTCTTCAGGGGTCACGTGGGGACATGTGACCTTAGTTCTTTTCATGCACAGAGATCTTTTTAGTCTCCTTGTTTTATTTTGAGAATTAAATTCTCTGTAGGGTTAAACCCTAATCATGATTTTGGAGAAATTAAATTTCTATTATGAAAGAATTAAATTCTTATGTAGGGTTAAACCCTAATTTCTTTTAGAGGAATTAAATTCCCATATATGTAAAAGAATTAAATTCTTGTATAGGGTGAAACCTTAATTTCATTTTAAGAGGAATTAAATTCCTGTGAATTTGAGAGAATTAAATTCTCAATTAGGGTTAAACCCTAGTTCTGTCCATCTCGAAGAAATTAAATTCCTGTAATTTTAGGAGAATTGAATTCAAATATAGGGTTAAACCCTAGTTTTGTTTTGAGAGAATTAAATTCTCTAAACTCAATTCCCCCTCTAAGTTTTGGATCTGCATGGCAGGATCTCAACCCGATGAGAATTAAATTCTCAACCTATGGGGAGATGTGCTTCTGCAGATCTTCAACTAGAGGAAGAACTAAGTTCTTTGCAGAAGAGTTAAACTCTTAGATTTTGAGAATTAAATTCTCTGTTTGAAGTTTTGATTCCCTTTCTTTTCTCACCTAGGGTTTTTTCTTTATTGAGAATTAAATTCTCCTTTCTTTTCTCTCTGAAATTTCAAGATTCCAAAACTCTCTCTCTCCAAAATCGTCTCTGCCTCCTTTTATTCTTGGCTCCTATTTATAGGAGAAGGAAAAGAATCAATTTGTTTAATGAATCTTTCATTGAAAAATTTGATTTGCTTTCTAATTAATATGATCCTTTAGATCATTCAGTGAATTTTATTCACAGTTGGATTTTCAATCCAAAGATATCCTGTTTGTTATTTCGGTGAGATTTGGGGAGATCTTTCCTTGTTTAGGATTTTCCATAAACTGGTGATTTTTTAATCACCCTTGGACTTTTAATCCAACTGTTCCCTCTAATCTTTTCCATTTGGAAAGATTTTAGGGAAATTTAGAATTTAATTCTATTAAACTGAGGCTTTCAAAGCCTGTCACGTGTGAGCACGTGACCCCTGGTCACGTGTGAGCACGTGACCCCCAATTAAGTCTTTTCCTCAGCCGCTTATTTATGCTTCTGTTTTAACCATCACGTGTTGACACGTGACCATTGGTCACGTGTGAGCACGTAACTCCCAGATGGGTCCTCCTTCAGCCGTTCGTTTTTATTTATGCTTTAACTATCACGTGTTGACACGTGACCATTGGTCACGTGTGAGCACGTGACCCCCAGTTAGGTCCTCTTTCAGCCGCTTGTTTATGATTCTGTTTGCTTAGATTTTAACCCTGTAAATAGATCGCGTGTCAACACGTGACCTTGGTCACGTGTGAACACGTGATGCCTCTTTGAGGAAAACCCTGATTTTTAATCAGGGAACAATGTTTGTTTAGCCCAGTATGCATGTGATGTTAACTTTTCTATAAGGGGAAATTCGGAGTGTTTTGGAGTCGTAATTTAACATCGTTTTGGGTTTAAGTTTGATATGTGATGCAATGGTTGGAATCCACATTAAATAAGTTTTGTGAAAATTAGTTTGTTTGTAAATCTAGCATGTTGGTCTCTATTGATCGATTGCCACGAAGTTTCGATTAGGATCGAAATTCCGTCGCAATCGCGTATCATACATGAATACTCGCCAGATAACTTTACTAGGTAGCCATGCCCCCATAGCCCCGACCAAGTGACTTTAGGAGAACCCAGTTTCCAAAAGCATCCACTCAGGTGCTCGCGGCCACGGTGTTCCTCCTAAGTGCACTTGGACGACGGTATCGGGGGTGCGGCCATCTACTAAAGTTCCCGATGAGTATTCGATCGGGTAGTTGGGAATCTTGTTGAATTACCCGACTAAGTTATTGAAAAGTGTTTTCAATATGAGACTGAAATGCAAGGTTCATAGGGTTAGGCATGAAATTCGAAATATGAGATATTCCAGGTTTATGATGTCTAAAGAAATGAGGATTCTAATTATTGTAGTTTTTCATTTCTTTTCTGCGACCGTAAGTGTAATATGTGGTGTATCCCCGATCTTGTTTCTATATGTCAATGGAATTTGGGATACGCATATTTACTTACGTTGATGACATGTGATATTATGTGTTGCCGTGATATGTTATATTGGATCGTCGTGAATGAATAGCCGAGGGGTTCATTCATGTAAAATTTGTATGTAATATTCTTTTCACTTTCGGGTTGAGGATGATGTCACCATTAATGTATATTATTTACTTTTCCGCATTAGGATAGACCCAAGGCAGGGAGCACAAGTAACTGGGTTCTAGAGTCCAATTTGAGTCCATCTCAAGGAGTCGTGACCGGGTCTCCTAATTCTAGAATTGGCAGGATTGCTTGCCGCTCTCGTACGGGTCTAGGGATGTGGGCTTCGCTATTTATCACTGTCACGCCCTGTTTCCAAGAGTGCGCTAAGATCGGCACGTGACAGAGCCAACCATGCTACCTGTGGTTAGGAAACATCCCTCCATAGTCACATTACGGCTGTCTATAAAATATCAAGAATAGTAAAATAAAAGAAACTATCTAGTGCATGTCCATGAGCCAGAAATAACGAGTCAAGAAATAATATACGGAAGCAATAAATCCAAAGAGCAATAACATCTGGAAAGTAAACATATCACGGCAGCATGGTTGGAAGTGACATAATCCGCGTTCCACGTAGCCAAAAATTTTGCTCTGGATGATTCCACGGGTCCGCTGTCGTGTTCGGCGAGGACCAGGCTCCACTCTGGATGCTTCACACGGGTTCACTGCCGTGCTCTGCGAGGACCAGGATCCGCTCTGGACGTTTTCCACGGGGTCAGAAGTGACATAATCCGCGTTCCATGTAGCCAGGAATTTTGCTCTGGATGCTTCCTACGTGTTCACTGCCGTGTTCGGCGAGGACCAGGCTCCGCTCTGGATGCTTCACACGGGTTCACTACCGTGCTCTGCGAGGACCAGGATCCACTCTGGACGTTTTCCACGGGGTCAGAAGTGACATAATCCGCGTTCCACGTAGCCAGGAATTTTTCTCTGGATGCTTCCCACGGGTTCACTGCCGTGTTCGGCGAGGACCAGGCTCCATTCTGGATGCTTCACACGGGTTCACTGTCGTGCTCTGCGAGGACCAGGATCCTCTCTGGACGTTTTCCACGGGGTCAGAAGTGACATAATCCGCGTTTCACGTAGCCAGGAATTTTGCTCTGGATGCTTCCCACGGGTTCACTGCCGTGTTCGGTGAGGACCAGGCTCCGCTCTGGATGCTTCACACGGGTTCACTGCCTGCTCTGCGAGGACCAGGATCCGCTTTGGATGTTTTCCACGGGGTCAGAAGTGATATAATCTGCGTTCCACGTAGCCAGGAATTTTTTTGATTATATCCGCATTTCACGGAGTTGGGGTTTGACTTTCGGTCGTTTGTGTACTGCCAAATCAGGGAACTGGGAGTTGCCGCTGTTCCACTTTTCTTGATGTTGTTCCATTGTAATGAGACGAATGTTGAGATGATCTCCAGGCTATCCGCGAACCGTTGAAATTTGGCTTCTTCTTCTGATGAAGCTTGGGGAGGGAAGGTATGATTCCTTTTTTTTGTTTCCGCCCCTGGATTGTATACAGGGATTGATGTGATATCACCTGTAGGGGATAAATTTCATTTTCCTTTATTTCTTTCCGTGATGCTCTATCATTTCAGCTTTTATATCACGAAGGTCGCGATCGCCCAATCATTTCGGCTATTTTTCGCGGCGCCCAATCATTTCGGCTGTTTTTTTTATTTTTACTCGCCGCTTTTTATTGCGAGCTGCCTAATTATTTCGGCTATTTTGCATGCATACATTTTTACTCGCTGATTTTGTTTGCAAGTTGCCCCATCATTTCAGCTATTTCGTATGCATGTGTCGCTTGCTGGCTTTTTGCTGCGAGTTTAGAATTAGACACTGATTTCGGCATCAGCACCGCTACAACTAGGATATTGCCATGAGCGAATCATCATTTGCCTTCGTCGATGTCGGGCAAAGGTGGCTTAGTAGACAGGGTTAGGATCGATCCCATCGACTAAGGCTTTTGACTTCATGAGTCGTAAGGGTCTCATAAAGGTGTTTCTCCCTACGAGTCGTGAGGATCTCGTAGGTGCTTTTTCTCCTTAGGAATCATGAGGATTCCTAAGTGCATGTTCTCCTATAAGTCGTAAGGATCTTATAAGAGGGTTTTCTCCTTGTAAGTCGAGAGGACTTACAAGGGTTGTTCACCATGTAGACATATCCCTAGTCACGGATAGGACTTTGTTAGGGAAATGTTTATTCGCACCCGTGGATTGTATACAAGGGTCAGCACTGAGCCGCTTATAGGGCAGTATTGAAGGTTGTGGGGGCTGCTTAAGAACAGGTTCAGATCCCTATAGCTTAAGACTTTTGAATCTTATGAGCCGTGAGGGTCCCATAAGAGGGTTCTCGTTACGACTCGTGAGGATCTCGCAAGTGTAATTTCTCCTTAGGAATCGTGGGGATCCCTAAGTGTGTTGCTCCCTTGTGAGTCGTAAGGATCTCACGAATGTGGTTTCTCCTTACAAAGTCGAGAGGATCTTGCAAGTGTCTTTTAACGAGATTGTGCCCTTTCGGGTTTTCACAAAACCCGCCGGTAGCCCTGCTGTTTTTACTCACGGAGCCCTTTCGGGTTTTCATCCGTGACCATTTTGCTTATGGACATACCGTTTTTCTTTTTTTTTTTTTTAATTCTAACGAGGTTGCGCCCTTTCGGGTTTTCACAAGACTCGCCGGTAGCCCTGCTGTTTTTACTCACGGCGTCCTTTCGGGTTTTCATCCGTGCTTATTTTGCTTATGGACATACCGTTTTCTTTTTTATTTTTTTTATTCTTTTTTTTTATCATCTTTGGGATGCTGCAATCCACCGTAGTTTATCGACATCTCGGTCAACGGCTAGTTTTAGGACGTAGTGGTCCGTTGTTAGTTTAAGGACGTTTCGGTCCGTCGTTAGTTTAAGGACGTTTCGGTCCGCTGTTAGTTTAAGGACGTTTCGGTCCGTAGTAAAGGAAGTCGATTACTACTTTACAGAGTTTAGGCTTAGGAAGATAGCGAGCGGACATAGTCGTCATCATCTATCATTGACCTAGGCCATGACTCGTCAAGCGTAGTATTTCTTCACGAAGCGACCATTTATTGGTCTGAAGGGCCTTTCACCATGCATGTCCATGAGTAGATAGGCTCCACCCTGGTAGACCTTGTCTATGATATATGGGCCTTCATAATTCGGCTCAAATTTTCCCCGCTTAGCGCGATTAGGGATCATAGGTCTTTTAACCACTAGCACGAGTTCACCTTGGCGGAATGCTCTCGGCCTAGTCAGTCTCTCGTATGAGCGTGTCATCTTTGCTTTATAAGCTTCCAAATTTTGTTGCGCCATAAGCCGGGTTTCATCAAGGGTATCGAGCTCCTCAAGCCGAAGGTGAGCATTTTCTTCGTTCGTTAGCTCGTAGTGAGCTGCCACTCGTAGGGAGGGTAATTCTATCTCGAGGGGGAGTACCGCTTCTGTACCGAATACCAATGCATACGGTGTCGTATTCGTAGCCGTTTTGAACGTAGTTCGATACGACCAGAGAGTTTCCTGCAGTCTCTCGTGCCAGTCTTTCTTATTTCGTGACACCATCTTCTTCACGATCTTCGTTAAGGTCTTGTTAAAAGCCTCAGCTAGGCCGTTAGCTCGGGGATTATAGACTGAGGAGTATCTCCAGTCCATGTTATGCTGCTGTGCGAAGCGGTTTATCTTGTGGCTTCTATAGGCTGGCCCGTTATCGGAGATGATCCGTCGCGGAGTACCGAACGGATAAATGACGTGTGTCTTGAAGAAATGGAGGATATTCTCCGTCTTTACCTCCCTCAGCGGTACTGCTTCTGCCCATTTGGAGAAGTAATCAATTGTCGCCAAAATGAATCGATGTCCTCTGGACGATGCTGGTTCGATGGGGCCGATTATGTCAGTTCCCCACATTTCGAACGGCCAGCTAGCCACCATTGGATGTAGTGGATTTGGATGCTGATGGATAAAGTCCCCATGGATCTGGCACGAGTGTCATTGCTTCGCATACTCGAGGCAGTCCTAGATCATCGTGGGCCAATAATAACCCATCCGTTTGATCTTCAGCTTCATCTTCGACCCGGCTTGGTGAGAACCACAGAGTCCATCGTGAGTTTCTTGGACGACTCTTTTTGCTTCTTCGGGTCCCAGGCATCTTAACCATAAAGAATCAAATGACCTCTTGTACAGAGTATCGTTGACGAAGGCGAAAGATAGGGCTCGCTTCATGAGCTGATGTTTTGAGGACGCATCTCCAGGCGTTCGACGGGATTTGAAGTAGTCTATAAAGACTTCTCTCCAATCTTCAACCTTCTCCTGGTCTTTTACTTGCGAAGCCATTTGCTCGGTCGTTCCCTTTTCTTCGGACGACTCCGGAAATATTTCTGCCGGTGCGAGGACCCGACGGCTTTGCACAATGATCATCACGTCATCAAGGTTCTCGTCCGCCAGTTCTTTAGCGAGCTTGGCTAATGCATCCGCCTTGCTATTTTCCGCACGTGGTATGATTTCCAAGGTATAGGAATGTATTTAGGTCAGCAGCTGCTGTACTCTCTCGCCGTACTTCACCAGTTCTGGTTTGCACGTTTGATAGTCGCCGTTTACTTGACTAACGACCAGTTGAGAATCTCCATATATGAAGAGGTTTTCAATCCCCATGTCAATGGTGATCTCGAGACCTGCTATCAAAGCTTCATATTCGGCTTCATTGTTCGCCCTCGGCTCTGTTAAGGAGAAGGCAAAGCGCATTATCCCTCCTTGTGGAGTTACGAAGATGAGGCCTACCCCTGATTTGATTATGGGGGTGCTTTGTTTGCGCTTCTTCATGGAAGACGCTCCATCAAAGTAAAGTTCCCATCGGGTGCCACTACCGTCGATCGTGTCAAACGCATGTTCGTCTAGCAGTTCGCAATTCAAAGGAGAATCAGTAGGTATCGGATGCTCAGCGAGGAAGTAGGCGATGGCCTGGCCTTTCACTGCCTTAAGAGGCCGATAAGTTATCGAGAACTCCATCAAGAGCAAGGCCCATTTAGCGAGCCGCCCCGTCAATATGGCCTTTGACATCAAATACTTGAGAGGATCCACCTTCGATATGAGGCGGACTTCATGTGCCAACGCATAATGCCTGAGCTTTGTTATCGCGAAGATCAATGCCAAGCAGTGTTTTTCGATGGGAGAGTAATTGCTTTCCGCCCCCAGCAGAACTCGACTCAAATAGTAGAGGGCTCCCTCTTTCCCTTGAATGTTCTGTTGTGCCCATAATGCGCCTAAGGAACCTTCAAGGGCGGTTGTATACAGAATGAGAGGTTTTCCCTTGACCGGAGCAGCCAGCACTGGCGGATTCTGCAGGTATTGCTTGATTTCGTCCAGCGCGCTTTGGTATTTGTAATCCCAGATGAAAGGGGTTCCCTTTTTCATCAGGTGACTGTAGGGACGGCACTTGCCTGAGAGATTGGCTATAAATCGCCGGATATACGCGAGCTTCCCTTAGAGAGACCGCAATTGCTTGAGAGTCCATGGCGGAGGCATTTCCATGATCGCCTTGATCTTTGACGGATCTATCTCGATGCCTCGGTGTCGGACGATGAATCCTAGGAATTTGCCCGAGGAAACTCCGAACGCGCATTTGAGAGGGTTCATCTTTAAGTTGTATTGTCGGAGGCGTTGAAACACGATCCTCAGATGCTCTAAATGTTCCTCATATGATTTGCTTTTCACCACGAGGTCGTCGATATAGCATTCGACGATTTCATGTATGAGGTCATCGAAGATCTTCGTCATGGCCCTCTGATAGGTGGCACCGGCGTTCTTTAGACCGAAGGGCATCACCTTGTAGCAGAATATACCCAAAGGGATCCAGAGAGCAGTATGCTTCTGATCCTCGGGATGCATCTTTATCTGGTTGTATCCAGACGAGCCGTCTATGAAGGAGAAAACTTCGTGGGTGGACGTATTATCTATCATCAGCTCAGTGACTGGTACTGGGAAGTCGTCCTTCGGGCAAGCTTTGTTGAGATCCCAAAAGTCTACACATATGCGCACCGTCCCATTCTTCTTCATTACTGGGACAATGTTGGCGATCCAGTCAGGATACTGAACTTCTTGGATGAAGCCGGAGTCGATTAGCTTCTTGACCTCGGCGTTGATGCTCATCTTAAGCTCGAGCCGAATTCTTCTCGGCGCTTGTTTGATCGGCTTGACGTCCGGAGATATCGCCAATTTGTGTACAGCAATCTCTAGATCTAGTCCTGGCATCTCGGAATAGTTCCATCCGAAACAGTCTCTATGCTGCATAAGCACATCTTTTTGTGTAGCCACCCTTTCTTCAGACAGCAGCTCGCTGACGAATGTCGGCCGCGGGTCACTTGCCGTCCCCAAATCAATTTTCTTGAGGTTATCTGCAGTAGTATGTATCCCATCTTCCAGCTCTTTTGGCGCCGATGGAAACTCTGAAATTACCTCGTTATTATCATTTTCGAAACACTGGGGGAGGTCATCCATATTCTCGGGCTCTTCTTCTGACAACGTTATCATATGACAAGTATGAGATCGCTTCCGAGACCGATGTTGATCTGGTTCTATTCTTGCTATGTGCGTGGCTTTTGGTTCGTGCTTCCGTGGCGGATTTATCCTCCAACTGCTGGATAGAGCGAACTTGCCGAGCTGATATTGGTCTTCGACCCAATTCTTGAAGGTGAAGCAGTCTTCGAGAGGATGTCCTATCGCTCGGTGATGAGGGCAAGAGTCTAGGTGAGAGATCTCGTTGGCTTGCTCAGGGTGTTTGGACTCCGGAAGTGTAATCATCTGATGTCTTATGGCAAGATCAAGTATCTTCCGTGTTTTGTTCTGAGGAAAAGAGTATGCTCGACTCATCTTCTTTATAAGAGACGAATCCAGATTACTCGATTCCCGATCGCGTGGCTTCTTGGTCCCGCTTTGTCGCTCTCGAACGCTTTTCCCGTTCTTTAATTTAATTTTGTCTCTGCGTCGGGCCTTTTGTATGACGGGTTGATAAGGAAGAGCATTGCTGTTCTCCGCGGTTTGTTAGAGGAGGCGCTGTGTCCTGGCTTTTTCGTAAATGGCCATCTCACGGTTATGGTCATCCCGGATCTTTTAACCCGCTTCCCTAATAAGCTTGTCCATTCGTTCTTCGAACGACGGACTCGGCATTTTGATGGTAGGATCTCGTCTTGGTTCAGGGTCAGCGTTTTCTGACAGGGCGTCCCCTTCTTCATCAAAGTCATATATGACGTAGCTACCATGAACTCGTCCCCGTTTCCCGGATTTCACATATCCAAGCCCGAGCGTTTCCATTCTCTCGTTGGGCAACTTGCGCTGAGTTCCAGGGACATCCCAAATCCTGTTGTAGAACCGAGCTTGTCGAATGGTCTGTTTGAAGGGTACCCCTTGGCGCTTTAATAGCCTTTTCAAGCCTTCTATGTAATATCTAGGCAGACGGATGGGCTGGAGCCTGTCGAGCGTAGAATCAATGCCATGCCAAACTTCTCTCTCCACTCTAGTTTATGTGGATCGGTACAATAGGATTGTCTGTTCACCTTTTCGTCTGGGAGGGACGTAAAATGTTTGTATCTCTTGCATGCTATAAGCTTCAAGTGCGTCGAGATCTTTGTAATGCTCTTGTGGAACCATGATAATTTGCAAACTCTGATTATCACCAGCGAATGCTTGTATTGGTGGCCGAGCGGAGAATATAGCGTTAACTTCGTCTTCCGAGTCGCAGCCGAAGATCAACATGGGGGCGGACGGTCCCGGGTTGTGGCGTTGAGGCGGCCCTGAATCCTCCTCGGTATCACTCCCGAAAACCGGAATAGTAGTAATAGCTTTGTTCTTCGGTTTGTGGCATCTTTCCGTATCCTCAAAATTTGGTAAGAAGTATTTTGCATCTTCGTACTTCCGGACTTCGTTCACGGAGAATGGGTTCAACTCCCCCGTCACAGTGTACTCGAGACCATCCTTAAAATACTTCATACACTGGTGTTGTGTAGAAGGGATGATGTTGTACTCGTGTAACCAAGGCCTACCGAGCAAAGCATTGTAGCATGTCTTGGCGTTAATGACAGGAAATTTAATGTCTGTGACAAGCAGCCCGAAGCGCAACGTCAGTATTACAAACCCAAGAGTCTGTGACGACTGGGAGTCGAAACCGGAGATGGTAATTTATCGCGGGCGAGGTGCTGAACGCTCATGCAGATTTCCTTCAATACTTTCACGTTGAGGAGATTGACGGAAGACCCATTGTCAACCAGGATTTTTCCTATCTTTATATCGTGACAGTATCCTGAGACATATAGGAGACGGTTGTGCTCACATGTCCCAAGTAGGAGATCTTCGTCGCCGAAGGTGATATCGGCTGTGTGCACTTCTTCTAGCTCATCCTTCATCCTTTCTTCGGCGAGGAAAACTTAGAATTGCTCTGGCTCTTGTAGCGCCTTGATCAACGAATCTCTCGCCTCTTTGGATAACAGAAGGGCGTTGAGAATGCTGAGCTGCGAGGGTAGCTTCCTCAAGTGCGCCAGAATGTTGTAGTCCACCTTACTTTTCTTTGGCGGGTCCTTGGCGGTCAGCTCTTTCATGACTTGGTCATCTAAGGCGATATCTTCATAGACCTTCCTTTTTCCCTTATCTTTTCTGTTTACGGGTCTGAGATTCTTTTCGGGTAGCGTACGATTGCGCAGCTGGATATTTTCACAGGTCTTCGATTCTCCCTCCTTTCTCGAGGTGGATTCCTTGAATAGAGGGCCAAGAGTCATCTCTTCATCGGAGTCGCTCCCGAACGTGAGAACTTGCGATCCCCCAGCGTTAACCATGCGACAGTTGCCGGTAGTTCTTCCATGCTCTTCGGTCGTATTTCTTCGCTCCCGACGAGTTTTGTGTTTCATCCGCTTAAAATGTTGCCGGTGAGCAACATATCTCTGCCACCATCTTTTAAAAGCGTCGCATTCTTCGGTGGGGTGCGAAATCTTTCGATGATATGAGCAGTAGCTAGGATGCATCTCTGCTTTACCGACAGTGTTTCCTTCGGAGGGTGGTAGCTTCATTCCCATCGATATGGCTTTGGCAAACCTCTTCCTCGTCTTGAACTTATTTTTATTCACGACGGATGTCTCTTGATTTGGCAGGAGTGTCTCGACTTTTTCATCCAGTCGCCGGCGTTTAGCTTTTTCAAATATGGCCATCTCACGCTCCCGATCAGCTTTACTCTTCAGAAGAGCTTCGTTTAGGAATGCGTCGATCATCTCGTTTGATGGCCCTGGAAGCTCCGGTTCAGGACCAGCCCCCAGTCTTTCGGTGCAAGGAGCTTCTTCATCGTTCATCGATGAGTGAGAACCACATGGCAACTTGCTACATAATCCTCAGATTCGTTTGACGATTCTTCTCCATCACTTCCGTCTTCAAGGACGTGGGCGAGAAACTCTTGGAGCGTGATTGGAGTCCGCGCCTTCTGGTTATACTCTTCCAGCGCGTCGATCTGTTTCTGTAGGTCCGTGCGCTTGTCGCCAGGCTTCACGGGCTTTTTGGATTTCTTCTTCTTTTTCGCAGATTTCGACAGCTGGGTGTGACACTTTGGCTATCACCACCAATCTTTGGAGTTGGGCGCGGCTTCAGCATTCCTTCGATGATCTGAGGTTCTAGCGAATTCTTCCACTTGATCGCCGGGCATGTCTGGAGTTCATTAAACATTCTTTTGGTTTTGGCTGAAAGAGCCATCTCCCATGGAGCTTCTTCAATAAAAGAGCACGTTGCCCCCGGTGTGTCCATCTTCTTAGGAATATGCGGTTATGGTGGGCTTATTTTCCATTTCTCAGACAACGCAAACTTGCCTTGTTGGTACTGATCCTCGATCCATCCCTTAAAGACGAATCAATTTTTGATCGGATGGCTCACCGTTTGGTGGTAAGGACAATAATTGGGGTTATTCACTTCGCCGGGTTGCAATGGTCGCCTTGGATTCGACAGATTGATAAGCCTGTTGCGTATCGCTAGCTCGAATAGTCTCTTCGTTGTGTCCCATGGGAACGAGTAAGGACGCTTCATCTTCTCATTATAATAGCGTCGTCTCTCTTCCAGTTGATCCGCTAGCTTTGGGCTACTGGGCTGCTGTTGGGTGTTCGCAACGAAGATTGCCTTCCCTTTACCCTTTTCGTTCCGCGGTTCCGGCTTCGGGGGAGATGGTCTATGACCCATCTGGTCCATCTGGGCTAGCTTGTCGATTAGAGCCTGGAACGTGGTTGGTTTGAAGAATATCATGAACTGTGAAATAGTTGCATGAGGGTCTAGGGTGCCCACGAACATGCCCACCGCTGGTGCTTCTTCGATGCGCTGTTCGCACTTCGACCACAGATTCCGCCATCGGATCGCGTATTGAACCCACGTCTCGTCTGGCTTCACCCTGGCGTTGATCAATGTTGTTATTGGAGTGCGTTCACTAGCACTCGCGAATCGCTGGGTGAATAACAACTCCATTTCTGCAAAAGTTTTGACGGAGTCATTTGGAAGTTCGGAGTACCACTCGAATGCCGTCTCCAATAAGCTGCCGAAGAATTGGCGAAGCAAAAGTTTATCATCGCCACTGGTGTTGCTACAAAGAGCCCTGAACTGAGCAACATGTTGATGGGGATTGCCTATCCCCTTGTACACATGGAATTTCGGGATCGTGTAGCCCGGCGGGTACTTTATCTGATCATACCAGCCTGGATACGGTCGCCCAGTTCTAACAACTTGGCCGGCCGCTTCATTTTCCTGGTGAACTCTTATTTGCTGAGTAATATAGTCATCCAGTGCAGCTTTGGAGATTGACTCTTCTTTGGCTGTCGACAGAGCCGGTAGAGGGTTTGATGTTTCTCCTCTATCATCTTCAATTATCACTGGAGGATCTTCGGCTGGAGGGTCCGGCTGGATCATCATGCCCACCATATCCTGGAATAGAAGGGCTATTTTCTTTATATTGGCTGCTTGTTCCGCGGCCTCTTTTTCCTTCTTTCAAGCATTCTCCGAAGGAATTCAGCATCCGTCTCGTGTTTGTGACGTTGTTCCGATGACGTCTCCGGGCTTTCTTTTGGCCCGGTGAGTGTGGCCATCGCAGTCAGCATCTCCTGAAGTTTCTGCTACAGTTGTTCCTGAGCTCTTGTGATGGATCGGGTGAGTGGGCGGTGGCCCGTAGAAGCACGGCTATCCTCTTTCCCGGATACCATGTAGACGGTATGCACCACCATGCCCCTAGAATTAAGGCGTTTGGGCTCAGTGCCTTTGACATTTGTCGCAGGAATGGGGATTTTCTCCGGCCTTCCTCTCTTATGCGCGGTCGAAGTTGAAGGGGCCGTTGCAGTAGGCACCCAAGTGGTTGTCGTCTTTTGCGGCTTACTGGGACAGTTCCCTTCCGGCTGAACCTTCAGCTTCTTTTGTCGGCGGAGGTAGTCTTGATCGATCACTGACTCTTGGACACGTCGCCAGATTTTGTAAACTTTGGAGGACAGCCGCTGAGGGGGCTGTTCCGGTTTTGCTTCTGTGACAGTCTCTACCGGCGGCGGAGATCTTTTTAGTACGGCGGTAGGAGCATTCCTGCGCACCTTGTTCAGCAGCTCAAAGTTATTCCCGGTTGGAACAGTAGCATTAATTTCCACCGTTGGAACCGGTGGAGTTAACCCAGAGGGGGAATCGCCCCCGGCCATCCTTACTCGGCGCCAGTGGCGACGTCGAGCGTGTCGAGCTGTTGGGCTTGGTTCAGTGATGGGGACGACTTTGCCTTGCCCCCTATCCAGATAAGGCGCCACTGGTGCCAGCCTCTTGAAGAATGACGTATTTTGAGTAGCAGTATCCAATCTGTCAAAGACAGACCTTCGAGCAGGAACGGGAGCCGGAATATTCAGTCTTGTAAAGACCGACTCTTTGGCAGGAGAAGCCGCCTTGACGACTTCAGGTGCAAGGGTGGCTATCTTCTTTGGGATAGCCTCTTCAGGTATCATGGGGTTCTTGGCGGGCCCATCGGAGTTCAGGCTCAGTCTGGCGAAGACCGAGGAGTTGGAGTAAGATGACCCGTTGAGAGGGGCTGTGGTAGTAGCAAGCCGATCGAAGACCGATTTCTTGGGAGCTTCCGGTGCTGGCATAGAAGCGCTGAAGCTCGTTGGCGGGAGCATGGTCCCGAAAAACAATCCTGTGGAGGCTTAGGTGACCTGTTCCACCGGCATCGTGAACAGGGACACCGCCTGGGGCCCGTAAGCTATGCCCCCAGTTGAGGCAGAACGTGGGTTGCAGTTGCATATGGAACACTTCGAGCAGGTGAACGCCATTGATCCTTGCTTTCTGCACCAAGCAAAACGCCAAATCTCGGTATCTCGAACCCAAGGGCAACCATTATCAAACCGCGATTCGTTCGCGAACACGACACACGAAGTGTGGAGTGAAAAGAGGAAAAGGTCCCACCGGGCGTGCCAGAATCTGTTCCCCTCCGAAAGACGCGACGAAGACGCGGCGGACGTCTTGCCTGAATTTCGGGGCAGATGCTAATTAGTGCTATCCGTCCACATCTCCGAAGATGCCAAGTTGGTTTATTGCACCATGTATCGAAGGTTTAAACGAATGCGGCCGATATAGAAAACTTCATCAGATTCCCCCTCGTTGAGAGGTTTTTGGTTGTGGGGACGCTCTTCCCTGCAGGCGCAAGCCCCTGCAGTTAATTACGCTACCGCATTGCGGTAACAATTTTCTCCTTCTCCATATGGTCACTTCGTGTCGTGGGTGTTTTTTTGTGTTTAGTTTCCCGTGGATTGTATACGGAGACTAAGTTATATTGTCGCCCGTAGGGCGTGGACTAGTCCAAATCCGTATCTTTCTTAGATTTGGGTTTGGGGGCGTTTGGTTTTAAGGATACGTTAACCTCATTTGAGACTAAGATCAACTTAAATGTTGTTAAGGATACGTTAGTCTAATTTTAGACTAAGATCAACTTAACAGGATCGTTTAGATCCGACAAGAGAGCGTTTGGGCTATATTGTCTAGTTTAGTGACATTGCGGTCGATAATTAGTTTAAGGACATTACGGTCCATTGTTAGTTTAAGTACATCTCGGTCCAATGTTAGTTTAAGGACATCTCGGTCCAATGTCAGTTTTAAGATATCGCGGTCGAGGTTAAGGACATCATAGTCCATGGATTTAAGGATTCCACAGTCCGTTGTTAGTTTTAAGACATCACGGTCGAGGTTAAGGACATCATAGTCCATGAGTTTAAGGACATCACAGTCCGTTGTTAGTTTTAAGACATCACAGTCGAGGTTAAGGACATCATAGTCCATGGGTTTAAGGACCCCACAGTCCGATGTTAGTTTAAAGACATCACGGTCGAGATTAAGGACATCATAGTCCATAGGTTTAAGGACCCAACAGTCCGATGTTAGTTTTAAGACATCACTGTCGAAATTAAGGACATCATAGTCCATGGGTTTAAGGACCCCACAGTCTGATGTTAGTTTTAAGACATCACGGTCGAGATTAAGGACATCATAGTCCGTGAGTTTAAGGACCCCACAGTCCAATATTAGTTTTAAGACATCACGGTCGAGATTAAGGACATCATAGTCCGTGAGTTTAAGGACCCCACAGTCCGTGAAATGCGTGGTTTTCGGGACCCGTCACCTCTTTGAAGACGTTGAGGAATTACAACGACAAATATCAAAGGAGTGAAGAGATGTACCCTTGAACCGAGGTTGATTGGGGATCTATACTCCAATTTGGAACTAAGATCAATTAATTAGATTATGAGCACATTGGCTCAGTTAAATCTGAATTGAGAACTTATGGCCAACTTGGGCTAAGTCCAATTAGATTTGAAGTGTTGGCCCTTTATTGGACCATTAGACATTTGTCTGGGTTCAACCCTTCATCACTTAGCAATGCTAAACAAGAGTTTGAGGGCTCTGATATCATTTTTGTCTTCGACTGAGCATTAAACATTATAGCTCTGAGTTTTACTCAATTTTGAGATTTAGTTACAGGAGAGGTTTTTGCCTCTGGAAACTTAGCCAATTTGGCTAAGATTGACTTTATAAAAGTGTTAAACACTAGAGGACGGCAGTGTTAATCATTGGAAATGAAATGCTCAAATTAGTGTTAAACATTAGAGAGGAAGGGGTCACGTAGGGACACGTGAAGGCACCCGAAGGTGGGGCCAGATTCCCTTTGCTTTGTCTTGTAAATAAGTGTTAAACACTTTTTATATTTTTATTTTGAGCATCACGCGTTGACACGTGATGCGCTGACTGTTAAAGCGTTTGCCAAGAGGTCACGTGGCAACACGTGAGTGCACCCAAAGCTTAGATTTCCTTTGCTTTTTCTTTCTGTGTTTTGTAAGTCACGTGGGAGCACGTGAAGTGTTGCCTCAAAGCTTCCTGCTTCTCATTTCTGAGGATCTCTTCAGGGGTCGCGTGGGGACACGTGACCTTAGTTCTTTTCATGCACATAGATCTTTTTAGTCTCCTTATTTTATTTTGAGAATTAAATTCTCTGTAGGGTTAAACCCTAATCATGATTTTGGAGGAATTAAATTCCTATTATGAAAGAATTAAATTCTTATGTAGGGTTAAACCCTAATTTCTTTTAGAGGAGTTAAATTCCCATATATGTAAAAGAATTAAATTCTTGTATAGGGTGAAACCCTAATTTCATTTTAAGAGGAATTAAATTCCTATGAATTTGAGAGAATTAAATTCTCAATTAGGGTTAAACCCTAGTTCTGTCCATCTTGAAGGAATTAAATTCCTGTAATTTTAGGAGAATTGAATTCTCATATAGGATTAAACCCTAGTTTTGTTTTAAGAAAATTAAATTCTCTAAACTCAATTCCCCCTCTAAGTTTTGGATCTGCATGGAAGGATCTCAACCCGATGAGAATTAAATTCTCAACCTATGGGGATGTGTGCTTCTGCAGATCTTCAACTAGAGGAAGAACTAAGTTCTTTGCAAAAGAGTTAAACTCTTAGATTTTGAGAATTAAATTCTCTGTTTGATGTTTTGATTCCCTTTCTTTTCTCACCTAGGGTTTTCTTTGTTGAGAATTAAATTCTCCTTTCTTTTCTCTCTGAAATTTCAAGATTCCAAAACTCTCTCTCTCCTAAATTGTCTCTGCCTCCTTTTATTCTTGGCTCCTATTTATAGGAGAAGGAAAAGAATCAATTTGTTTAATGAATCTTTCATTGAAAGATTTGATTTGTTTTCATAATTAATATGATCCTTTAGATCATTCAGTGAATTTTATTCACCGTTGGATTTTCAATCCAAAGATATCATGTTTGTTATTTCGGTGAGATTTGGGAAGATCTTTCCTTGTTTAGGATTTTTCCATAAACTGGTGATTTTTTAATCACCCTTGGACTTTTAATCCAACGGTTCCCTCTAATCTTTTCCATTTGGAAAGATTTTAGGGAAATTTAGAATTTAATTCTATTAAACTGTAAGGCTTTCAAAGCCTGTCACGTGTGAGCATGTGACCCCCAATTAAGTCTTTTCCTCAGCCGCTTATTTATGCTTCTGTTTTAACCATCACGTGTTGACACGTGACCATTGGTCACGTGTGAGCACATGACTCCCAGATGGGTCCTCCTTCAGCCGTTCGTTTTTATTTCTGCTTTAACTATCACGTGTTGACACGTGCCCATTGGTCACGTGTGAGCACGTGACCCCCAGTTGGGTCCTCCTTCAGCCGCTTGTTTATGATTCTGTTTGCTTAGATTTTAACCTTGTAAATAGATCGCGTGTCAACAGTGACCCTTGTTCACGTGTGAACACGTGATGCCTCTTTGAGGAAAACCCTGATTTTTAATCAGGGAACAATGTTTCTTTAGCCCAGTTTGCATGTGATGTTAACTTTTCTATAAGGGGAAATTCGAAGTGTTTTGGAGTCGTAATTTAACATCGTTTTGGGTTTAAGTTTGATATGTGATGCAATGGTTGGAATCCACATTAAATTAGTTTTGTGAAAATTAGTTTGTTTGTAAATCTAGCATGTTAGTCTCTGTTGATCGATTGCCATGAAATTTCGATTAGGATCGAAACTCCATCGCAATTGCGTATCATACGTGAATACTTGCCAGATAACTTTACTAGGTAGCCATGCCCCCATAGCCCCGACCAAGTAACTTTAGGAGAACCCCGTTGCCAAAAGCATCCACTCAGGTGCTCGCGGCCACGGTGTTCCTCCTAAGTGTACTTGGTCAACGATATTGGGGGTGCGGCCATCTACTAAATTTCCCGACGAGTATTCGATCGGGTAGTTGGGAATCTTGTTGAATTACCCAACTAAGTTATTGAAAAGTGTTTTCAATATGAGACTGAAATGCAAGGTTTATAGGGTTAGGCATGAAATTCGAAATATGAGATATTCCGGGTTTATGATGTCTAAAGAAATGCGGATTCTAATTATTGTAGCTTTTCATTTCTTTTCTGCGGCCGCAAGTGTAATATGTGGTGTATCCCCGATCTCGTTTCTATATGTCAATGGAATTTGGAATACGCATATTTACTTACGTTGATGACATGTGATATTATGTGTTGCCGTGATATGTTATATTGGATCGTCGTGAATGAATAGCCGGGGGTTCATTCATGCAAAATTTGTATGTAATATTCTTTTCACTTCCGGGTTGAGGATGATGTCACCATTGATGTATATTATTTACTTTTCCGCATTAGGATAGACCCAAGGCAGGGAGCACAAGTAACCGGGTTCTAGAGTCCAGTTTGAGACCATCTTAAGGAGTCGTGACCGGGTCTCCTAATTCTAGAATTGGCAGGATTGCTTGCCGCTCTCGTAGGGGTCTAGGGATGTGGGCTTGGCTATTCATCACTGTCACGCCTTGCTTCCAAGAGTGCGCTAAGATCGGCACGTGACAGAGCCAACCAAGCTACCTGTGGTTAGGAAACATCCCTCCACAGTCACATTACGGCTATCTATAAGATATCAAGAATAGTAAAATAAAAGAAACTATCTAGTGCATGTCCATGAGCCAGAAATAACGAGTCAAGAAATAATATGCATAAGCAATAAATCCAAAGAGCAATAACATTTAGAAAGTAAACATATCACGGCAGCATGGTTGGAAGTGACATAATCCGCGTTCCACGGCAGCATGGTTGCTGAACACCAAGCACTTCGCTTCAAAGCGGGCGATCTCCCTTTTCATGCCTTCCCACCAGAAATGCTGTCGTATATCACAGTACATCTTCGTGCCTCCTGGATGTACGGAATATGCGGAACTGTGCGCCTCCTTAATAACTTCTTCGCGATTCTCTCCCTTTGGCACACACAAACGCCTACCATAACGCAACGAACCATCTTCATGAATCAACAAATCCGTTCGAAGTCCCGCTTCAACCTGTTCTCGAAACTTCTGCAATCTTGGGTCATGTGACTACGCTGCTTTAATACTCTCGATCAACGATGACTGTACTAGCAGCTGCATCAACTGTCCCGAAGAGTGCGGTAGCACGATCTCCAATTCGAATCCCCGAAAATCTTCAAAAAGCTCCTTCTGTGTAGTCAACATCCGAATTGCTGGCAACCGACTAAGCGCATCCGACACTACATTAACTTTTCCCGGATGGTACTTAAGATCAAGATCGTAGTCAGGCATCAGCTCTAACCATCTACGTTGCCTCATATTAAGCTCTTTCTGTGTGAACACGTACTTCAGGCATTTGTGATCGGTGAATATTTCAACCATTTTGCCCAATAAGTAGTGTCTCTAAATCTTCAAAGCGAAAATCACTGCTGCAAGCTCCAAATCATGAGTTAGGTAATTCTCCTCATGGGTCTTCAACTGTCTCGATGCGTAAGCTATAACTTTCTCATGCTGCATCAAAATGCATCCCAAACCTTTTCCAGATGCGTCGCTATAAATCACCAATCCTCCGGAACCGTCTGGTACGGTCAAAATAGAAGCGGTTATCAATCTTTGCTTCAATGCCTCAAAAGCTGACGCACAACTATCCATCCATACGAACGATACCTCCTTTCGCGTAAGCTTGGTCAAAGGCTCAGCCAAACGAGCAAAATTCTCCACGAACCTTCTGTAATACCCGGCAAGTCCAAGAAAATTTCTGATCTCTGCTACGTTCTTGGGAATCGACCAATCTTGAACTGTTGCAATCTTCTCGGGATCAACGGCGATTCCATCTCCGGATACGACGTGCCCCAAAAACTTCACTTCTTCAAGCCAAAACTCGCACTTGCTCATCTTTGCATACAATCTTTCATGCCTCAATGTCTGCAATGCGATCTTCAAGTGTTCTGCATGCTCTTCTAGGCTTCTTGAGTAGACCAGAATATCATCGATGAACACCACTATAAACTGGTCCAAGAACGGTGAAAAGATTCGGTTCATCAAGTCCATAAATATCGCCGGTGCATTCGTGACTCCGAATGGCATCACTAAATACTCGTAATGCCCATACCGAGTTCGAAACTCAGTCTTGCAAATATCTTCTGATTTAACTCGGACCTGATGATATCCGGATCGCAAATCCAACTTCGAGAATACCCTCGCGCCACTAAGTTGCTCGAATAATTCGCCAATGCGAGGGATCGGGTAATTGTTCTTAATAGTCACCCGATTCAATTCTCGATAATCGATGCACATCCTCCTTGTGCCATCATTCTTCTTAACTAGAAGAACTGGAGCCACCCAAGGTGAATTACTGCTGCGAATCCAACCCTTCTCTAGAAATTCAGTAACCTGCTTCTTGACTTCTTCCAACTCCACTGGTGCCATCAGATAGTACGCTTTGAGATTGGCGCTACACCAGAAACAAGATCGATCGCAAACTCCGCATCTCGTTTTGGCGGTAAACCCGAGATGTCCTCGAACACATCCATGAACTCTTAAACTATAGCTGGCGCTTCCTCCTTAACTTCCATTGACAAAAGAACGGCGCTTGTCGGCCTAGCCTTAAACTCGACTGGCCCAACAGAACTGCTACCTCCAGCAAATACAAAATCTGGATGTTCGGGAATCTGGAAAATCACTCTCTTTGCCCTACAATCAATGTGAGCGTGGAAAGTGCCGAGAAAGTCCATTCCCAAGACAACATCATAACTGCCGGTATCAATCACCAAGAAATCTGCAAATAACTCCCGTCCGCCGATAACAACCAAACAATCCTTACATCCACTACTAGCTATGATCTTTCCATTCTCAGTGTGTATGTCCCAACAACAAGACAGGGCCGTGCGAGAAATCGAATGTGCAGCAATAAACATGGACGACATAAAACAATGGGATGCACCAGAATCGAATAAAGCTAATGCTGAAAAATCATGAACAAGTAGGATACCCGAAATGACTTCATCTGAAGACAAACACTGAAGAAGATAAGCACGATAAACAGGATTCAAGCTGAGGATAAAACATGAACTAGAAAGCAATAAAAGCAAAGCAATATAACAACCATGAAACAAGGAAGTGAATCAAGACTAGAACTCCAAGTTACTTAAATAGAGTACCGCATTGTAACCATGCTGCAATTCATGGGTACAATCATATAACTCCGTTCAAGTCGCCCAAATCGAATCGAAAGAATAAGTAGGGAGAAACAATAGGGAACCAAAAGGTTTCAAGCCGAGATGCAAAGTTGTTTGCATATCGTCAAGACAAGGGTCAAGAGAAAGATATGACTCAAGAATCATGATAACAATGTGGCAGGACATGTTCCTAATCACGGATTTTCTGATTCGTGTATTGGGTCCAATACCCAACTACAAAAGAATCAAACCCGATTAACCTAAATCCTATGTCTCTGATATCAAACAAACCCTGTCACGCCCCGCTTCCCAGAGTGCGCTAAGATCGGCACGTGACAGAGCCAACCATGCTACCTGTGGCTAGGAAACATCCCTCCACAGTCACATTACGGCTGTCTATAAGATATCAAGAACAGTAAAATAAAAGAAACTATCTAATACATGTCCATGAGCCAGAAATAACGAGTCAAGAAATAATATGCGGAAGCAATAAATCCAAAGAGCAATAACATCTGGAAAGTAAACATAACTAAACTGGATGCTAACTGGATATTAACAGGATCCTCACTACTCCGCCTGACGGCGGAAATACTTCTGATCAGCCTGGGACAAGGGTAGAGGATCTGGGCCATGAAAAACCCAGACGTCAGTGCGTCATAATATCAACAATAATATAATAAAGGGGTAGCAGGACATGCGGACACGAGTATGAACAGTAACGAGTCAACAGGAATATATAGCAGTGAAGTATATCAGTATAAGTGACGTGCAGTGATCAATCTAAACTGTGCTACTTGGGCTACTATTCTCAAGTCTGTGAAATCAATTTGATGAATCATCTATGTAACTCAATAGTATCACGTGCATTCCCGGGACTATGGTCCAGATTCTCGAGCTGAAACCGAGACATGCCGCTAGGCACTAAACAAGAAACATGTACAGATGAATGATGTCAGCAACAGCATCCCAGGCTGGCCTAGCCCCTAAAACTGATCAGTATAAGTATCGAACTGTCGAGTTACAAGTCAGATTTCATCATTGATTTCCCCATACCCCCAAGTTATATGTTCAAGTCAGGTATTGATAAATCTGAAGCTAATTCCAACACAGGATCAAGCAGGAACAGGTTTGTCTATACAGATAACAGGATATGTCCATTCGGGACAACATGTCAGGATTGTCGGCCTTAGAAACAGGATCAGGTAACATGTCAAGTAGTGATATATCAGGTCATGTCAGGTAGTGTACATGTATCAAGTCATGTCAAGTAGTGATATATCAGGTCATGTCAGGTAGTGTACAAGTGTCAAGCGAGTGCTCATAATCAAACTGTAGCAAGTACGGGTGCACAAATAAAAGCATGGATACACAATTATCGATCAGGGGTTACATCATGACTAAGTAGGATGGACAATATCAAACATAGGGTACTAATGTATTAATAATATGAGTTAATGTAATATGCGGTGCACCTAGTTATGCAGAATTAATGGTATGGATACACAAATAAACATGGATGCATAAATAACTATCAGGGGTTACAACAATAGCTTCATGACTATGTAGGATGCACATTATCTAGCATGGGGTGTTAATGTAGCAGTAATATGAAATAACGTGTTATGGTATTCAACTAGATATGTAATTAATGGTATGGATGCACAAATATCGATTGGGGTTACATTTACAGCTTCAAGACTAAGTGGGATGCACATTATTAAACATGGGATGTTAATATGTAATAATGTGATCTGTAGATGCAGCTATATGTATATTAAATGATATGCATGCAAATGGGTATCCGAAAACGGTAAAACTTTAGTATGGATGTATAATGTGATAAACGGGTAACATTTTACTCATATGGATGCATAATACTATACCTAGCATGTAGCAAGATGAATTAGCATGTGACTAGATATGTAAATAAATGATATGGATGTGAACTAGTATCGTAAAACAGTAAAACGGTAACATTGGATTCATAATGAAATATACATGCAAATGTTTATTAATATGGATGTAACATATGTATTATAGCATGTAGCAAGATAAACTTGCCTCGATCGGATCACACGACGGATATGTACGGCATGTCCGACGTCGGTAAATCGTCGCAACGCGCACGCGGGACGGGTCCAAGCAAGGCAAGAGGGTGATCACGCAGGCAAGGTATGTTCACTGGGTCGCTCGGATCGTCGGCAGCGGCACGGATCCGGTGGTCACCGAAAAAGCAAGAATCAAGAAGAAGAAAGAGAAGAAGAAGAAGGAGAAGAAGAAGAAGAAGAAGAAGAGAGGGGTTGCACTGTGGTTTGCTTCAAAGGGGTTCTCTGGTGTACGGGGACAGAGACGAGGCGAGTGGAAACATCGACGGCAAGTTTCCGGCGAGGTTTACGGCGAGGCAAGTAGGCTGCTAGGGTTTTACGTGAGGGAAAAGCTCGGGTTGAGGGTTTCTTGGTGGCTGTAGGGTGAGGGTGGTGTCGAGAGGTCATGGAAGAAAGGCGAAGGGAGATGAAGACGGTGGTGACGGGGGTCGGAGTTCCGACGATGGGTTAGGGCTTGGCGTGGGTTTCTTGTAGTCGGGTGTACAGGGTTCTGGTCGGGGTTTGGAGAGAGGAGGAAGAGAAGGAGTTGAGGAGATGGTAAGGGTGATGATAGGGTGGTGACGACGTCGAGTCGCCGGCGGTGGAGGAGATGAGTTCTGTGGGTTTGTGGGTGTGCAGTGTTGAGGGTGATGGAGCGAAGGAGGTGAGTACAAGGGTGAGGAGGAGAGGAGAAGGTGGAGGTCGAGGGTGGAGACGAGGGTGGTGAAAATGGGCGGCGGCGGTGAGGTGAGGAGCTAGGGTTGTGGGTTCACAAGGAGGCGGGAAATGAAAAAAGAAAAGAAAAGAAGAGGAAGATGCTGATGAAAGAGAGAGAGAGAGGAAGTGGGTTAGCACTGGGTTTTTAAAGGAAGGAAAGAAATTATATAAATAGAGAGAGAGAGATGCGAGAGGAGAGAGAGAAAAAAAGAGAGAAAGAAAGATCGAGAGGAGAGAGAATTCTGTTTTTAGTGGTTAGAATAATTTAAAAAATATAATTTAGTTAAATAAATTTTTAACAGTTATAATTATATTAAATATAATATTAATAAAATTTGATATTTTGGCAAATGCATACCTACTCCAAAATACGCCCAGGTCGGGTCTAAAAATTCAGTTTTAAAATACGAAAAATATACATGTCGACCAAAACTAAAATAGGATATCCGGTTCATGAAAATGCATATCCCCAAGAACGGATGCACGCACGTGCACGTAGCCATCCAAACAGGTCCGTTATACTGAACGGGACGAGAACAAGGTGTGCAGATGCTACGACAGAGTTAGGGGTATCATGCAGGCCATGCAATGTATTTTTAAAATATTTTACGTGACCTAAATGTTATATTAAAATGCAGATGCCAGGTAAAATGCTAGTATGCAAATGAA
Organism: Agapanthus africanus; assembly: GCA_030015575.1. NCBI lineage: Eukaryota > Viridiplantae > Streptophyta > Magnoliopsida > Asparagales > Amaryllidaceae > Agapanthus > Agapanthus africanus. The sequence continues at coordinate 112,810,522 of CM057342.1, read as the reverse complement.
AGTGCACGAGTCCACGTATCAAGTCAGGATAAATCATAAATATGAATCAAGACGGGTTTCAAGTATGCGGGTTGGGTCGGATGCAAATACAGATGTCAAAATACTATTCGCACCCAAAACACAGTAAATCAAGAAACTACCATAAATAAAAAAATACTTGACTAGAACTGGTATAAATGAACTAGGGTGTTACAATCACAACTGTGGAATCCGTGTTTTTTATTATTGGCTTAATTTAAAACACGGACCTCCTAGTATATCCAATATTTCATATGTTGATTTCTGCTGCTTGGTTCTGTGATGTGATCATATAACTGCGTGAGACGAATGCTATATATATATAATATATATAATAAATGGTGCTTATGTTTTGCACCCACGCTAGTACAGCCCCCGCTCTGCTGTTAGTTAAGTAACCTAACGGTGCATAACGGGGCCCCGCGACGAATGCGGATGGCATAAGCGTACATTCTATTTTCGTTTCTTTTTCTGTGATGTTTAGGGAAACATAAATGTTGAGACTTCATTAATGAGATTAATGAAAATAAAATAAACCTAAAGATATTGTAGAATCGAAATTTTAAAAAAAGATAGCTCCAGTTCTTGCTTTGCATAGTGGTATTCTTTGATGAATATCCAACACCTCATTCGATATAGAAAGAGCCGAGATCCCTTCACCAGGAGTGACCTCTTTAGCAAAACTAGCAAATGCTACAACGCACTCGGTTTTGTTTTTATAGCTTCTTTAGTTCTTGATTTGCATAGTGGTATTCCTTGATGAATATCCAGCACCTCATTCAATGAGAAAAGAGTCGAGATCCTTTCACCGGGAGTGACCTCTTTAGCAAAACTAGCAAAAACTACAAAAACACTCCTTTTCAAAACACTAGATTCTACAACGGTATCAAGTTCATTACGTTAAAGGTTTTCTTCAAAACCAACCGTAGCCCTCCGTCATTTCAGATAAGTACTATTTAGTATTCGTGCTACGTTTGTTGGCCTCCATCAAGGCATAGTATACGGTAGCTGATTAGTGCTTATCTGCAGCATGTAATGCGATTGGATTAGGGTAGTCATACGGCTTTGTTGACCATAGTTAAAGGTAGTACAGTAGGTTTAATTCAATCACGAAATGACGGGTTGAACTTGGATAGCGCTTATGATTTGCTGACCATAGTTAAGGCCATAAGTTGCTAGGGGTAAAAACAGATATTGGGAATTTTAAGTGTTGAAATTTGCAATGAGATTGCATATCTTCTATATGATAGTTGGATCCCGATACCCACTGCGAGTAAGTGTTACTCCTGGGAAAGTTTTCCAATTTACAATTAGCCGATCCATTAGGTGTCTAAGAAAGGTATTAACGGGGTGATGCCCCTACGGAAATGAGGTTGTTTAATTAGTTCCATGCGAAAGCATGGGGAGACTCCCTCAGGGTACCAATACCTGCTTGGCCAAACGATTGGCGAACTTATGGGGTGTAATTAATCCCGGCTAATCTTACCTTCTATGGTTTGAAGGAAGATTTGATAAAAACAGTGGGAGCCATCCCGATTAGATAAAATAATAACCAATCTAATCTTGCAAAGAGCGCACGCAAAAGTGATTATCCTTCTCTCTCTCCTGGTAGCGACCAATGACACGCCTTAATCAAGATAATAATATGGATGTATTGACCGAACCCACTTATTATACAGGGATAGGTTCTACTCTATCTTATAACTATCATAAGTCTGAGCAAGGAATAGTAGAATACCCGGATTGCCACGCCACCTAAAACGAAGAAGGAGCATGCTAATGCATCTTCTTCTGGTGTGTTCGTTACCGAGAACTGTTTCTCAGTTTGCTCTGTGTCCTGGGTATTGGATACCGGATCAGGATCCTACGTATGTAATTTGTTATATGGGTTAAGTAGAAGTAAAGAACTGGGAAAAGGTGATATTTCCCTCAGAGAAGGGAATGGTGCAATTGTTGCAGCCAAAGCAATTGGCAAATATCACCTTGTATTACCAAGTGGTAACACAATGATTCTGAGGGACTGTTATTTCGTACCAAAAATATTGTGAATAATTTCCTAAATCAAGTATTGATTGGGTATAGTACGTTGTATAACGATTTATATGTTCTAAATCACAAAACAGTTCCAAGTATACAGAACACACACAAGAGGAACAGTTCAGAAATGAATGAAGCTTTCTTGCGGTATTGTAGACTAGGTCATATCGATGCGACAAGACTGGCTAAGCTGTATAAGGATGGATATTTGAATCCGTTCGAATTTACATCTTATGAAACTTGTCAATCATGTCTCAAAGGCAAGATGACCAAAACTCCATTTACTGGACACGGAGAAAGAGCTACTGAACTCTTGGGACTGATACATAGTAATGTATGCGGTCCTGTGTCTACACATGCCAGGAATGGTTCCTCGTACTTTATTACATTCACCGATGATCTCTCAAGATTCGGACATGTGTTCCTATTGGAACACAAATCTGAATCTTTTGAGAAATTCAAGGAATATAAGTACGAAGTTGACAATCAGACGTATAAAAGTATTAAAATCCTTCGAACCGGGGAGAAGAATACTTGAGCACAGAATTCAGAGACTGCTTAAAAGAGAATAGGATTCTCTTTCAGCTTACTCTTTCGTATACACTACAGCACAATGGAGTTTCGGAGCGGAGGAATCGCACCCTATTAGATATGGTGCGCTCTATTATGAGTAATGCCGGGTTGCCTATTTCCTTTTGGGGTTATGCACTTGAGATAGCTGCATACCTATTGAATAGAGTTCCGACCAAATCCATGCCTACCACTACATATGAGATATGGAATGGGAAGAGACCCTCTCTTAAACGAGTTAAGATAAGGGGTTGTCCGGCCTATGTTAAAAATCAAAATCCGAACAAGCTCGAGGCAAGGTTTGTTTTGTGCAAGTTTGTAGGATATCCAAAAGATTCTTATGGACATATCTTCTACCATTCCGAGGAACAAAAAGTGTTTGTTTCTCAACATGCCGCTGTTCCCCTCCGAAAGGCGGCCGAGACATGGGCTGTCTCGCCTGAGATTCGGGGCAGATGCTAATTGGTGTTATCCGTCTACCTCTCCGAAGATGCCAAGTTAATTTATGGCACCATGTATCGAAGGTTTAAGCGGATGCGGCCGATGTAGTAGACTTCGTCAGATTCCCCCTCGCTTGAGGGGTTTTTGATTGTGGGGACGCTCTTCCCTGCAGGCGCAAGCCCCTGCAGTTAATTACGCTACCGCGTTGCGGTAACAACTTTCTCCTTCTCCAGATGGTCACTTCGTGTCGTGGGTGTTTGTTTTATTTGTGGTTGCCCGTGGATTGTATACGGAGACCAATTTATGTCGTCGCCCGTAGGACGTGGATTAGTCCAAATCCGTGTTTTCTTAGATTTGGGTTTGGGGTTTTGGTTTAAGGATACGTTAGCCATATTTGAGGCTAAGATCAACTCAAACGTTTGTTAAGGATACGTTAGTCCAGTTTGAGACTAAGATCAACTTAACGGGATCGTTTAGATCCGACAAAAGAGCAATTGGCTCTAATGTTCCAGTTTAGGGACATAGTGGTCCATTAAATGTATGGCCGTCGGGACCCATCACCTCTCTGACGACGTTGAAAGATTACAACGACAAATGTCAGAGGAGTTCAGAGATGTACCCTTGAGCCAAAGTTGATTGGGGGATCTAGAGTCCAAATTGGGACTAAAGTCTGTTTGAAGGTTTAAGGATACGTTAGCCATATTTGAGGCTAAGATCAACTTAAACGGTTGTTAAGGATACGTTAGTCCAGTTTGGGACTAAGATCGACTTAACGGGATCGTTTAGATCCGACAAAAGAGCGTTTGGGCTCTATTGTTCCATTTTAGGAACATGGTGGTCCATTGCCAGTTTAGGGACGTGGTGGTCCAAGTTCCAGTTTAGGGACGTGGTGGTCCGTTGGTAGTTTAAGGACGCATAAGTCCATTGGTAGTTTAAGGACGCATAAGTCCATGGGTTTAAGGACCCCACAGTCCATATGGGTGTGTTTAAGGACACATTAGTCCGTTAGTTTAAGGACGCATAAGTCCGCGGGTTTAAGGACCCCACAGTCCGTATCTTGGTTTAAGGACGCATAAGTCCATGAGTTTAAGGACCCCACAGTCCGTGTTGATGTGTGGTTGTCGGGACCCGTCACCTCTCTGAAGACGTTGAAGGATTACAACGACAAATATCAGAGGAGTTCAGAGATGTACCCTTGAACCAATGAGTTGGTTGAAAGAGCAGATGTGCTCAGTTCAATATGATTTGAGGACTTACGGCCAGTTTGGGCTAAGTCCAATTATGTTTGAAACATTGGCCCTCTGTCGGTCCATTGAAGGAGAGGCTTTGCCTCTGAAACTTAGCCAATTGGGCTGAAGCTAGTGTTAAACACTAGAAACCAACAGTGTTGAACACTGGGAATAAGATAGCAAGTTAGTGTTAAACACTAAAAGATAATCAGTGTTAAACACTGGGAACAGTGTTTTCAAATTAGTGTTAAACACCAAGCAAACCAGTGTTAAACACTGCAAATAGAGTTTTCCAAATTAGTGTTAAATACTAAGGGGAGAGGGGTCACGTGTGGACACGTGAGAGCGCCCTAATCTCCCTTATCTTATTCTGCAAATCAGTGTTTTAACTCTTTTAATTCTGACGGCCATCACGTGTGAGCACGTGATGGAGGCCCCCGCTCTGGCCTGTTGGAACGCTCATTAGGGGTCACGTGGTGACACGTGAGGGCGCCCTAAATGCGGAGCCACATCTCCTTTGTTTTATCCTCAAATCTGCGAATAAGTGTTAAACACTTTTCATCTTTATTTTAAACTATCACGTGTTGGCACGTGATGGGGGTTTATGCATCGAATATTACAGCACTTGCTGAGGGGTCACGTGGGGACACGTGAGAGCGCCCAAAGCTTCTTTTCTTTTATTTTGCCATTAAGTGTTAAACACTTTCATTTTTATTTTAGAGCATCACATGTTGGCACGTGATGGGGATCTGTGCGCCAATTGTTAAAGCATTTGCTGAGGGGTCACATGATACCACGTGAGAGCGCCCAAAGCCTTTATTTCTTTTGCTTTTTCTTTCTGCTTTTTGGGAGTCACGTGGGAGCACGTGAGGTGATACTTCAAAATTCTTTGCAGGGGATCTTTTCAAGGGTCACGTGGGGGCACGTAATCCTAGTTCTTTTCATGATCAGAGATCTTTTAAGAATTGAATTCTTATTTAGGATGAAACCCTGATTTCTTTTCAAAGGAATTAAATTCCCAGATATGTAAAAGAAATAAATTCTTGATTAGGGTTAAACCCTAGTTTTGTTTTAGGAGAATTAATTCTCAAAACTCAATTCCCCTTCTAAGTTTAGGATCTGCATGGCAGGATCTCGACCTGATGAGAATTAAATTCTCAAGTTATGGGGAGATGTGTTCTATGCAGATCTTCAACCAGAAGAAGAACTAAGTTCTTTTTGTATAAGAGTTAAACTCTTGGATTTTGAGAATTAAATTCTCTGTTTGAAGTTTATCTTTTTTCCTTTTCTTACCTAGGGTTTTCTTTGTTGAGAATTAAATTCTGCTTTCTTTTCTTCCCTCTTGAGAATTAAATTCTCCTCTCTCTGTTTTTCTCTCAAAAAAGTAGATCCTCCTTCTCTTCTTTTGGCTCCTATTTATAGGAGGAGGAAGAGAATCAATTTGTTTAACAAATCTCTCCTTAAGAGATTTGATTTGTATGTTGAGAGATTTGATTTGCATTCATCATTAATCTGGGCCTTTTGATTGTTAAGTGAATTTTATTCACCATTGGATTTTAAATCCAAAGATATCCATTTGTTATCTCGGTCAGATTTAGTGGGGAAATCTTTCCAAGTCCAAGATTTTTCTATAAATTTGTGATTTTTAATCACCCTTGGATTTTTAATCCAACGGTCCCCATAGACCTTTTTCCATTTGGAAAGATTCAGAAACTTTTAGAATTTAATTCTATTAAATTATAAGGCTTTTAAAGCCAGTCACGTGCTGGCACGTGACCTTTGGTCACGTGTGAGCACGTGACCCCCAATTGGGTTCCTTTCTCAGCCGCTTATTTATGTTTCAGTTTTAACCATCACGTGTCAACACGTGACCATTGGTCACGTGTAAACACGTGATACCTCGTTGAGGTAATTTCTGACTTTTAGAATTAAATTCTATTCATTATTTTAGAGGCTTTAAAAGCCCATCATGTGTCTGCACGTGACCCATGGTCACGTGTGAGCACGTGATGTCC